>CM060709.1:132339523-133689523 GCA_030686995.1 Artemisia argyi | reverse complement strand
GATCTAGATCTTTTGATTTCACATAAGTTTCGAATCGATTTTTCCAATATAAAAATCCATCACTTTCAAATAGTGGTGGTCTTTACATAGATTGCCCTTCTAAATATTTTTCAGATTCCATAGATCGTTACAAGTTTTAAAATACAATATATTTTAAAAATCTTGCAAGACGTGGCTCTGATACCAATTGTGGAAAACTAGAAGGGGGGGTTGAATAGTTTTATGTCCTTTTAAAATTTATAAAAACAAGTTTGTTTTAAAAACTTCGATTCTAGTTTATGTGATCTCAACACTTGCACTATATGAACAATTATATATTAACTAACTAACTAAGCTAATATAGTATAGGTAAATAAGTAAGTAATAAAAAGAGTTGGAGAGATCAAACCACAACACAAGGATTTATAGTGGTTTGGCTACAAGGTCACCTTCCTTGTTCCTACTCCCCTCCCCGAGTCACCTACTCGAGAGTTTTCTTCACTATGTCAACAAACTCCCTTATGGCGGAGAAAACCTTACACACCAATTTACACACCACAACTACGTCACAACTTGATCACAACTTCTTCACACCTATTTACTTCACACCTATCTTCTTCACACCTTTCTTCTTCACACCAATCTACTACACACCTATCTTCTTCACTTCAATATACTACACACCTATCTTCTTCACAACTACACTACTTCACTACTAATCAACTTCTACTTCTTACACAACTTCTATTACTTTTAAACTACTTATTACATACACAACACAACTTCACAAATATATATACACAATGCACAACTACTCTTCAATACTTCTTGAACTTAGTTGTAGAAGGAGTGTTCTTCTTTTGCACTTTGGATGAGGATGGATGAGAAGGGATTGAATCACTTGAAACAAGGATTAATATACAAATGATCAAAGGGTTTTAGAGAATGTTTAGAGAGTTTGAGATCTGAAAATTTCGTGCAAAAGATGAGAAAAATTCCAGACTTAAGGTGGTATTTATAGGCAACAAGTTCTGACAAAGGAGCGTGGCCGGCCCCCTTAAATCAAGGCCGGCCCCCTTAAAATTAAGGGGACCTCCCCTTATAATTAAGGGGGCCGCCCAACTGTAACGGCCAGAAAACTTGGCTTTTAGTGGGGAAAGTTTATTTGGTAAAAAACTAACTGATTTTGGTTAAAAATTTAAAATCATATATTTAGTATGATTAAAACATTTTTATTTATTACCAAAAGTGTTTTTCAAAAATATATAATATAATTAAATAAACTTTGTATTAGTTAATTAAATACCCCTTTGATCATGAGATGTATTAAACACTTGTTTATTCATACCTTAAGTGATTAAGTTGGATATAGTGATATAAACTAGCTTAATACTTGTTTACGTAGTAATCTTACGTTTGATGAGTTTACATTTTGTGATCGTCAAAATATAGAGATATCGAAAAATATAAATAACGTTTTCATGCATTATTGATGTCAACAGATCCTAAATCCACTTGTATTACTTTGTAGTTCTCTTGTTCTCTTTCTAGCTTCTTGCTAGTTTTAACAAAAAATCGCCGTTGAAAAAAAAAAAAACTTTTCCTTTGTTCAACCAATTGAAATTGTTTTCTTTATTCGTACAGTACCAGTCAAGTGTTCTTTTGTTCAACATAGTGCAATTTTCATTCTATTATTCCAACAGTGGTGCATCGTCAGATCTAGTTGCTTAATTTAATATCCTTGTCTAACATGGTATAGTTAGGCGCCGAGGTGGGTTATTCTCGGTGTTGCTTGGGGGATTTCACTTGCGGTTTGGCCTTCGGTATTAGCATCACCGAGCGGCATGACCATTGCAAGTCATTCGGCATCATGCTTTCGGCAAGAGGATCGGTAAACATTACCGAATCGGCATGGCCATTTGCTTTAAAAAATCTGAACGTTGGCCATAAATGTTGTAGCCGTTTGAGGCTTTTTCCAAAAAAATATTTTTTTTTCCTTTAAATATTCACTTTCACATCTAAATTTATTCACAAATTCATTTTAATCACTAACTTATTCCACTTCCAACTCTTTCATTCATATAAAAAGAATGGATCCAAGTAAATCAAAACGTGGTTCAAACTCGTCCAAAGGTCGTGGACGGGGCTCTCGATCATAACCGTTCGTCTGAAGGTTCAATCACAACCAACTCGTCCACAAGGTCAATCGCCCTACTATCCCCAACCTCCACCTCAACCCTACTATCCCCAACCACCATCGGTGAATCCACCATCACAACAACGCCAATATTATCACCAACCTCAACCGATGAATCCAAGCCATTATAATATAGCAATGACAAGTGATTTTGACCCGTTCAATGACTTCCGTGACGGTCCATCAAGACGCGAACCAAGTGTCAAATGAGAACTACCGCTATACGATTACGAGGATGATGAAATTGATTTTGTTCCCGAAACCCAATTTCAAAATACAATCGGTAATTTTTTTTAAATCGTTAAATATTTTTTTTATAATCATATGTTTTTTTCTTTTTTAAATCGTATGTTTTTTTTAATCGAAAATATTTTTTTTATAATCGTATGTTTTTTTAAAATCGTTAAATATTTAATTGTTATATTATTTATTAGGTGAAGAAGAAAATGATGATGATGTTCAAGCAATAAAAAAATCCGACTAAAGCGGAAAAAAAATGGTCGACGGACGAAGAGGTCGCTTTGGCAAAAGCGTGGGTGCATATCTCGACATGCCCAAAAGTTGGGAATCAACAAAATTTTGAAAGCTTTTGGAAAAGAATTCTGGAGCATTTCAAGAAAAACGTGGCAAATACTAATCGAACACACCATAGCTTGAACACAAAGTGGAAAAATATGAATGCCGCAATGAATACTTTTAACGGGCTATTCATCCAACTTGTAATTTTTAAACTCTATATTTTTTATACTTTGTATTTGATATAGTTGTATTAATTTATACTTGTTACTTTTATAATTGTAGAACCGTGCTCGTGAGAGTGGGTGTGGCGATATTGACTTGATGAAAAATGCCATGGCCGATAATAAAAAGAAAACAAAAGGCAAGACTTTTAGTCATATTAAAGCATGAAAGATTGTTAGTAAAGCAAACAAATGGTAGGAACAACCAAGTGTGGGTCAAGCATCTTCGTCTAATTTAGAGAAATGAAGAAAGTCGTCGAAATCTAGCAATGACAATGTTGAGACTATTCTTCCGGATCTGTATGACGACACAACTCCTACACGGAAAAAAGGGGCAAAAAGAACGATAGCTAGTCGTCGACAAAGAATAGTGTTGCTGCGACCTTCGAAACTTATGCGGCAAAGAAATCATAACTAATGGAGGAGGCGGTGGAGAAAAACGTGCAAAGGATGAGTTGGCCGAAAAGCTGATGGCGGCACAACTACGTGGTGTTGAAGAAAAGGCTTTTTTACAAGCGATGAAGTTCTACAATGACCCGCACGATCACATAGCTGATCCGGCTGTTCGAGAGATTACTCTTGCCAAAAAATGTGAGTACGCGGCGAAATATGGATGGCCTTGCAATTTTTAGATATAATTATGTTTTTTTTCGTAAGTATTATGTAATTTTCTTTGAATTATTAATGAAATATAATGTTTTTTATGGGCAAATTACCTGAAAATGTATTTAACATGCCACTTTTTACCATTGTATGTAGCCTTCTATTTTTTCTCCAATCTGTCAATGAACTTGCAAAATCCATTCATTGCGTGTAGCGGTGACCTGTTTGACCTTCTAGGGAAAGTTAAACTAACGATCGTTAGGTTTATCAATGCAATGTTAGTCCTTTAGACTAACGATCGTTTATCATGGCTACATACAATGACAAAAAGTAGCAAGTTATATGACTTTTATTATTTTTCAAATTTATGTACGTTTTTTACACGTTTTTGCACACATTTTTATACACGTTTTTATACACATTTTTATACACGTTTATACACACGTTTTTATACACGTTTTTATGCATGTTTTTATACGGATTTTTATACACACATTTGTATACACGTTTTTATACACACGTTTTTATGCACGGTTTTATACACATTTTTATACGTTTTCATCTGTTTTTTTTATATTTTCATTTTTTTTAATGTTTTCACACATGTTTTACGTTTTTGATAAGTTTTTTATGTTTTCGTCCGCTTTTTTACGTTTTCGTCTGTTATTTTACGTTTTCGCCATTTTTTTTACGTTTTCGTCAATTTTTTTACGTTTTCGTCCTTTTTTTACGTGTTCGTCTGTTTTTACGCTTTCGCCCGTTTTACAACGTTTTCCCTCGTTTTTTTTATGTTTTTGTCTGTTTATTTACGTTTACGCACTTTCTTTTACGTTTTTGTTCATTTTTTTACGTTTTCGTCCGTTTTTTTATGCTTTAGCCCATTTTTTATGTTTTAGTCCCTTATTTACGTTTTCTCCCATTTTTTATGTTTTCGTCCGTTTTTTTACGCTTTCGCCGGTTCTTTTACACTTTAGCTCGTTTCATTACGTTTTTGCCCTTTTTTTTACGTTTTCGTCTATTATTTTACGTTTTCATCCATTTTTTTTTACGTTTTCACCGTTTTTATCTATTTTTTTAGGTTCGTCTGTTCTTTTACATTTTAGTCTGTTTCTTTCATTTTCGTCTGTCTTCATATGATTTCGTAAGTTTTTGTATGTTATTGTACGTTTTCTTAAATTATCTTACATAAGAAAACGTAAGAAAAAGGACAAAAATGTAAGAAAAAGGAAAAAGCGAAAGAAAAAAACAAAAATGTAAAAAAAACAGGCGAAAACATACAAAAAAGACGAAAACATAAAAAAACGGGCGAAAACGTAATAAAATGGGCAAAAGCGTAAAAAAACATACGAACGCGTAAAAAATGGATGAAAACGTAAAAAAAAAGTCGAAAACGTAAAAAAAATAGACGAAAGTGTAAAAAAAATGGAAGAAAACGTAAAGGAATGGCAAAAACGTAAAAAAACTGATGAAAATGTAAAAAAAAAAAAAACGGGCGAAAACGTAAAAAAACAGACAAAAATGTAATAAAACGGGCGGAAACGTAAAAAAACTAACGAAAACAGAAAAAACAGGCGAAAATGTAAAAAAAATGGGCAAAAACGTAAACAAAGGAACGAAAATGTAAAAAAATAGACAAAAACGTAAAACATTGTCGAAAACGTAAACAAACGTGTGAAAACATAAAAAAAACGAAAACGTAAAAACAGACGAAAATGTATAAAAATGTATGTATTGAAATATTATAAAAACGTGTGTAAAATCGTGCATAAAAACGTGTATACAAATGTGTGTATAAAAATTCGTATAAAAACATGCATAAAAACGTGTATAAAACATGTGTATAAACGTGTATTAAAATGTGTATAAAAATGTGTGCAAAAACGTGTAAAAAACATACATAAATTTTAAAAATAATAAAAGTCATATAACTTGTTACTTTTTGTCATTGTATGTAGCCATGATAAACGATTGTTTAATATAATTATGAATTTAAAAAATAATATTAGCTTTTATTTGAATCATGGTTGCCACTAAAAAAGTATGTTGATGTATGGTGAATCACGAAATGTGTTGACTTGATTTGATTAGTTAATGACGAATTATGGTGAACTATTGTATGGTATGACTGGCACCCCCTTAGGGGGTGGCTATCTTGCGGTAAAATGGATTCGGCAAGGCTTGTCGATCGGCAACCTCCACTGCCTCTCCTTCGGCAAGACTATTTCGGAGCTTCAAACGAGAGATCACACAAATTCAGTGTGCAAGTTTCCGAGAAAAAATAGTACCATTTGACATTAATATATACGACCGTTATTTGATGTTTTCCAAAATAAAATTTAATGTTTGAGAGGACCAAGATGCCTCTTAAAATCCATGTTGAGGCATGGTTAGGTAAAAAATTGTTGGAATTATGATATCATGACATTCATATATTATAAACCAAACACATCAAGTGAGCATAGCGGAAGCAATTATAACAAGATCATATAACATGTAATTAATTAATCAATATTAAATAGTAAATGTACCTTTGTGATTCTAGCCCGAACAAGAATCAAATTGCAATCTTCAAATCAAGAACCCTAATTAAGGTTTATGTGGATTACAAGAATTACCCCTTACCTCTTTTGTAATTCAATCCAAGATTCAAACAATAGTGTGTTTGAATCACGTTCTTGTACACACGTACTAATTCAAGAAAAAGTTTATGCAAGTAAATTAAACACAAAACTTTGTTTGATCAATAAAATCGAATCCCTTATGGGATTGTTTGATGGATCGACTAGGGACAAAGAGAAGGAGAGAAAACACCAAGATGTGTGTGTACAAGTTATGAGAAAACAATGCATCTTGGGTTTGCTTATATACTAATTGAAACTTAGAGCTCAAGGCACAAAGGAGGTGGTATCCCCCTTTGGCCGATCGGTTTGGAGACCCCCAAGGGGTTTCTGGAACCTTCTCTTGTTTCCAAATATTCATTAGTATTACTTTCCTAATCTTCATCTAACGGTCGTTAGCCATTCTCCGTTAAATACTAACGGTCGTTAATAGTTTTGTGTTTATTAATAATTATATATAACATTTATAAATAATTATTTCTTTTACTCTTCATACGTATTGTGTGCAATCCCGTGATCTCGAGTTTGATCCTAACACACAACTATTATTATAATGTCTATAAAACTAACAGCTCCCACTTAGACATATCATAATAGTGTGATCACATTGGTCAGCATCTTGCAACACGCCGATGCCTCTAGTACAACTCGAGTAAGGCTCCTGGAAAACCTTTTAATGATTTCTCATTATTATTATCCTTTTGTTTCTAATACCGTGTTAATAAGGATATGGATCTAGGTCATTCCTTAATTAACCATTTTGTTTCTCGTTGTTAGAAATTGACAAGATTACCAAATCTTCTGAACCTTTCAGGAAAGACCTTGGGCGTGGCCACGCAAACACCTTGAAAACCCTACGAGGGGCCCAGCAGTATTAAACTCCAAAATTAATTTGAAGGAACAAATTCTTTATTGATTACAAGCAAAACACACAAACTTTGTAACACTTCCGAAAACAACCCTTATGACTACCAGTTACGTATAGCGTTAAGTTGTTCCACAAAAATGTACTACATTCATGACCGTTATCTTGTATCTCAAGTCTAAGGATAACTTCTTGTGATTTACATAATGACAAGATCCATAAAGTAACATCATATAGTCGGGATAAGTCCTATATTCAGTATCATCGAATATCATCTGAAATGGCATGACTACGCATCAATATACTTTAAGTATATTATACCAACCTTCAGATTTGTCTTAATTTAATAATATTCTCATATTATTAACTGACAACGGACAATTTAAGAATAACATTTATTCATGGATTTAAACATGCAAAAATAGGACAACAATAATTAACAATAGAAATAAACATATCAACATACTTTATTTCATTAAAATAATAATTATTTACAATATCCTTTATCCAAATACTAATCACAGTTATGCATGAAACTACTAGCTAATTTAAGCCCAATTCCATTGGCTAATTCATTAAGCTTTTCTTTCGCCAAAGCCTTAGTGAATGGATCAGCTAAGTTATCATCTGTGTGAACTTTCAGCAGATTTATTTCACCTTCGTTAACCTTTTCACGAACAAAGTGATACTTCCGTAGAAAATGTCTGGTGCCTCTCATGACTCCAGGTTCATTGGCAAATATGATTGCAGCAGAATTGTCACAATACATATTAATAGGTAATTAAATTGAAGGCATAACACCAAGCCCTGAAACGAATTTCCTAATCCAAACAGCCTCCATAGCAGCTTCTGAAGCAGCAATGTATTCAGCTTCTGTTGCAGACATAGCAATTGTACTCTACTTCTTGCTCTTCCAGTCTACTGCTCCTCCATTAATAACAAAGACATAACCCGTCTGAGACTTCGAATCATCTTTATTACTTTGAAAGGATGCATCGCAGAAACCTGTAACACAAATTTCTGCAGCTGGTTCTCCACCATATACCAAAAACATATCTTTTTTATTTCTCAAATACTTAAGAATATGCTTAACAGCAATCCAATGTTTTTCACCTGGATTCTGTTGAAATTGACTAGTAATATTTTGAGCAAACGCCACATCTGGCCTTGTGCATTTTACCGCATACATAATAGATCCTATAGCCGAAGCATAAGGAACTTTACTCATGCGTGCCACCTCAGCAGGTGTTGAAGCACAAAACTCATCACATAAGCCATGTTTTACTTCCATCGGCAAATATCCTTTCTTGGAATTTTGCATATTGAATCCTTTCAATATTTTGTCAATGTAAGCACTTTGACTTAATCCAATTAACCGCCTTGATCTATCTCTATAGATTTTGATTCCCAGAATGTATGCAGCTTCTCCTAAATCTTTCATAGAAAAGCACTTCCCAAGATATGCCTTAACCTTTTGAAAACTTGGAATGTCTTTTCCCATGATCAATATGTTATCAACATATAAAATTAGGAAAATTACATTATCACTCCCACTAGCTTTGTGATACACACATGGCTCATCAAGATTTTGAGTGAATCCAAACTTTTTGATTTCAGCATCAAATCTTTTATTCCATTGTCGTAATGCTTGCTTCAATCCATAAATGGATCTTTGAAGTTTGTATACACGATTTGGAAACTTTGGATTTTCAAACCCTTCTGGTTGTGCCATATAGATGTCTTCATCTAGATGACCATTTAAGAAAGCGGTTTTCACATCCATTTGCCATATCTCATAGTCATAGTACGCTGCTATAGCTATGAGAATCCTTATAGCTCTTATGTCTGCTACAGGAGAAAAAGTCTCCTCGTAATCAATTCCAAAAGTTTGAGTAAAACCTTTAGCAACTAGACGAGCCTTATAAGTGTGTGCATTTCCATCCATGTCAGTCTTAATCTTGTAGAGCCATTTACTCCCGACTACCTTGGCACCAGGAGGGAGGTCTACTTCTTCCCAGACTTCATTATCATGCATGAATTGTATTTCCCTATTCATAGCAGCTTTCCATTTCTCCTTTTCAGGACTATTAATGGCAGCTCTATAACTAGTAGGTTCATTAAGATCCCCTAGTAAATTCTCATCAACCTCTACATTAAGACATAGACGGTCAGGAGCTTACAGATCTAGAAGATCTGCGAATGGGAACTACTTCAACTTCCGGTGGAGGACCCAGACTTTCAGGTTCTACAGGAAGTGTGCTAGTGTTTTCTGAAGGTAATGCATTATCTTGATTATATTCTAGATCATATACTCTCCCACTGACTTCTTGAGATACAAGATCACTTTCAAGAAAGTCACTATACCTAGCAACAAACACTTTGTTCTCAGGTGGGTAGTAAAAGTAGTAACCCATTGTTTCCTTTGGGTATCCTACAAAAATGCACTTTACAGATCTTTGTTGGAGTTTATCTTGTGAGTCACGTTTAACATACGCCTCACAACCCTAGACCTTTAAATAAGACAAGTTCAGAGCTTTTCCAGTCCACATCTCATATGGTGTCTTATCAACCTTCTTTGTGGGAACCATATTCAAAATACGAACAGCTGATTCAAGAGCATAATCCCAAAAAGACAAAGGAAGATTAGTAAGATTATACATTGATCGAACCATGTCCAACAATGTACGATTCCTTCTCTCAGATATACCATTTTGTTGTGGAGTATATGGAGATATGAGATTTTGGACAATTCCATTCTCAGTTAAGAAATCTTTAAAATCTTGACTAAGGTATTCACCACCTCGATTAGAACGAAGAGCTTTAATCTTCTTTCCTAATTGCAATTCTACTTCTGCTTTGAAAACTTTAAATGTTTCAAACACCTCATGTTTATGCTTAAGTAAATAAACATAACCATAACGGCTGAAATCATCTGTAAAAGTTAAGAAGTAAACAACACCTCTCCTTGACACATGTCTAAGTGGTCCACACACATCAGTATGTATCAAACTAAGTAGATCTGAAGCTCTTTCCATATTGCTATGAAAAGGTTTCTTAGTCATCTTCCCAGAAATACAAGACTCACACTTATCAAATGACTCATCATTGATATTTTTCAAAAGCCCTTCTCTTTTCAGCTTTTGCATGCGAGTCTTGCCTATATGGGCAAGTCTACAGTGCCAAAGGTAAGAAGAATTCAAGTCATAGTTCATTCTCTTCCTAATGTTGTACATTGAATTATTATTATTATTGTTGGACATACAATCATTCATATCAATTTCAAACACACCATTCACTGCAACAGCATTAAAATAAAATTCACCATTTAAAGAAACAGAATTTTTATTGCCATCAATAGTATGAGTAAAACCAAGATCCAACAAACATGAAAAGGAAACAACACCTCTAATTATAGAAGGTGCATAATGACAATTGTTTAAAATTAGTACTAAACCAGAAGGTAAAACTAAATTAAACACTCATATGGCTTCAACTGCTGCTTGTGCTCCATTGCCCACATGCAGAAATTTCTTCCCATAAGATAGTCTCCTTTCCTCTCTAAACCCCTGTAGTGTATTACAAATATTAATACCACATCCAGTATCATATACCCAGGAATTTAATTTTTGAGATAAAGTAAATAATTCAATGACAAATAAGTTACCTGAAGTACTGGCGCTCATGTGCCCAGTCTTCTTAAAGAGGACAATTCCTCTTCCAGTGACCCATCACTTTGCAGTAATGGCATCCTTGATCCTTCTTTGGATTATTCTTCATAGGAGGGTTCTTCTTAGGTTGAGGTGGTTGATAAGCCATAACTTGCTTATTCTTATCAGCCTTCTTCTTACCCTTACCCTTCTTCTTGTTCGCATTTGGCTTGTTAATTCTACCCCCTTGAATAGTAAGTACCTGGGGTGTAGGAGCCTTTTGTGGTAAACCTTTCTCATAATCAATGAGCAGTGTGTGCAATTTACTTACTGTCTTCCCCACGCAATACATATTGAAGTTCCTCACAAAACCTCTAAATTCCTTGTTACGGGATCTATTGATTAAGTTCACAGCCATATCATTGTCATAGGGTTTCTTAAGTGTTTGTAGTTGATCCATGTAACTTTTCATTTTCAACACATGAGCACTCACAGATTCACCATCACCCTGCTTACAACCATGTAGAGCCTCCATCAAATCATAAATCTCTACATTTAATGGTTTCTCATATAGTTTCTTGAGTTCATCAATCATGTTCATGGGGAAATACTCTTCAAACTGCCTTTGAAGAGCTGGTGACATTGCCCCTAACATCATTGCGGCCACATCAATATGTTCCTTACAAGCAATATTCCATTCAGCCTTGGCAGCCTCAGTAGCTTCAGGACCTTCAGGTTCAGCAGGACAAGGCGTTTTCAAGATTTCAAGTTGACCAGTCACTCGCAGGACAATCCTGAGTGCACGAAACCAATCATTGAAATTTTCTAAGCCAGTCAATTTTTCTCGTTCAAAGTAAGTCTTAAACATAGAACGAAAGTTGGTGTTATCAGTTTGAGCCATTTCTACAGATAAAGAAAGTTCAAAACATTAGTATTTTTGATAATACAATTTTTCAAGAAAATTAAAATACCCAAGGAAATCATATCCATAGAATAATCTTGAAAACTAGGATCCTCCATAAACATAGTTTCATCACATCAGTTGATCTGCTAGTAATGAAAGTATAATATGAGGTAACTTGTCGTACAATAATTGACATAACATTTGTCCAATTCCTAGATTTATGGGATTTACAATCACAAAACATTTGTATTGTAAGCATGTTTAATCCCCATCTTAATGCCTTTAGTCCAAGATGTCACTTACTACTCAATTTAAGTCGTCTAACTTAAAAACTGTAAACTCACAAATCCATCACATCAGTTGATCTACTAGCAATGAATTTATGAAATTTACCTCTCCATTGCAATCTTGCCAAATTCTCACATGACGTAAATTACAACTTCAAGTGTTCTTAATTAGATGGCATTTGACTTAATTTTATAAGGGTATTAATTTTGATGTGATCAAAATAATGTATGAAGAAGCATGCATACAACTTCATAACATTGGTTTTACAAAACATTTTTATTACCAATTTGCTAAGAGTAAAATAACAAAGTTTTGATTGAGGTATCAGGTTCACCAATTAAAGAATTACCAACAATTATCGTCCACTATATCGTACTTTTGCATAAGCCCGAAAGCTTAGTGTTTCGGATAATCATTATGGAATTGTGGTTAATTCACCCTTAAGATGACAGTGTACGTAGTATAGTGATATAGGTAAGTCTAGAGTCGGCAACCAAGCAGTTGTAGAGAACCGGTAGGTGCATGGTCTTTAATAACCCCTCTCTACAAGTACGTTGGATGGCAACCTTTGGTCCGCCTTTCGCACACTATGTACAAAAACAAAAATCAACCAATCATTTGAAATTTACTCTTAAAACCAAAACAATTTCGCCATTTATTTAGTCCGTATTATTTTTCTATTCAAAAATTACCCTTTTCGTTTATAAACATGTCTAACATAATAATAAACAAAAACAAGTAATATAAAATAAAAAATAAGACAACCAAATAAACATATACATAACATAACAATTAAATTTGTATAAAACATGTAGCCACATACAAATCTTATTCAATAGTCCTATTAATAATCAAATCTAGGTGTATAACGTATTTATTCAATTAAGGCTTTCTTCTTCTAGGAAAAAGAGCCACATACATCGATAAATCGATTGCGTAAGCCAAAACTAAACAAATACCACATAGCACATAATTGATTACTTAATATTGGAGTCTTCCCCAATTCGACATCTATTAATAAATTTACATGTTTTGATATAACTTAACAATTAATTCATTTATCACAAAATAAAATCCATGCAAATATGCACTTTTTCATGGATTAAGCTTAACAATTAACATATTGCACCAAGATCGTTTACTAAAACGCATAACAAATTACATGACATCCTAGGGTTTCTAATCATATTAAAAAATCAAAACCAAAACCCTAAAACCCTTTAAGGTCAAAATCGACCCATAAAAAAAATTAGGGTTAGGAATATAAAAAACCCTAAAAACATGTAACTAAACGAATCAAGATCCAATTTTTATGCGTTTCGATAATTAATTACACATTATAACGGCTCTAGATGCCACTGTTGGAATTATGATATCATGACATTCATATATTATAAACCAAACACATCAAGTGAGCATAGCGGAAGCAATTATAACAAGATCATATAACATGTAATTAATTAATCAATATTAAATAGTAAACGTACCTTTGTGATTCTAGCCCGAACAAGAATCAAATTGCAATCTTCAAATCAAGAACCCTAATTAGGGTTTATGTAGATTACAAGAATTACCCCTTATCTCTTTTGTAATTCAATCCAAGATTCAAACAATAGTGTGTTTGAATCACGTTCTTGTACACATGTACTAATTCAAGAAAAAGTTTATGCAAGTAAATTAAACACAAAACTTTGTTTGATCAATAAAATCGAATCCCTTATGGGATTGTTTGATGGATCGACTAGGGACAAAGAGAAGGAGAGAAAACACCAAGATGTGTGTGTACAAGTTATGAGAAAACAATGCATCTTGGGTTTGCTTATATACTAATTGAAACTTGGAGCTCAATGCACAAAGGAGGTGGTATCCCCCTTTGGCCGATCGGTTTGGAGACCCCCAAGGGGTTTCTGGAACCTTCTCTTGTTTCCAAATATTCATTAGTATTATTTTCCTAATCTTCGTCTAACGGTCGTTAGCCATTTTCCGTTAAATACTAATGGTCATTACTAGTTTTGTGTTTATTAATAATTATATATAACATTTATAAATAATTATTTCTTTTACTCTTCATACGTATTGTGTGCAATCCCATGATCTCGAGTTCGATCATAACACGCAACTATTATTATAATGTCTATAAAACTGACAAAAATGTGTTGGAACATTTTGATTGGTTGTTGGTATAAAAACTTAAGGCAACCTGGTTGTCACCCCTTATATAACTGGAAGCTATTGCTATATGTGGGGTTAGGGTCCATATTTATCATCTACTAATTAAGACTTGCAGCAACCTTTTATTTGCATTTACAATGCCTACAAGTTGATGATGATGATAATTACTATATCCCTTTCTTATTAAATACGCATGCTTCAAATCGACCAAAAAAAACAATTTTAGATAAACTCTGTTATCATACTCATTTGTTCTTGTGTGACTTAATTTTTAGAATCATTATTTTACATCATATGATATAATCTTATTTCATTCTCACGACTAGGTTTATTACTAATTTTAAGTTTAACACTTCTTCTATCACTAGTTGTTCCTCTGCTTCTAACAAAGCAGCATCCAAACCACCACTGCTACTACGAGCCATTCCTTCAATCACCAATCAACAACTAACTAACCAACTGTCTTCTTTCTTTCTTATATATATGTCCGTTATTCTATGTGAACATAATTCTGTTTTATATTGTCAAATGAGTGTTTGGAACGTGGCCTTCTTTTTCTGTTTCTTTTGGCACAGTACAATCAATCAATTACTCCATTAATGAATGAAAATTGATGCATGGACCTAAACAATTAAACCCAACTGATATTTTTTGCCCTATTAAATGATTTTCGTTATCTTCCTCTTTATTTCTCTCCTAATTGTGTCCGCCATTCATTTTACTGGGTTCCACGTTTTCTTTTCTTTGTTTTTTACCCTTAATTAGTACTCCAGCATTGTTATATACGGTGGAGTGTAAGTTTGTCTACGTGCTACATAGAATTTTCCTTCAGTTTTGTGCTTACATGATTTAGTTGCATGGGAATATGTTTGCATGCAAGTGCTACATGAAAGCTAGCTTGTTACGGTGCATAAAAATTTGATAACATATATTGTATCATTTATAAACTTTAGTTAATAAGTACTGATTTGAGTAGTGAATTATTATTATTATTATTACTAGTTATAATGCCCGCGCACGCGCGGGTTTTTTAAAATTTTTTGAATCATATATTTTTATTTATTAAAAAACAAATAATTTAATCTTTGTTTTGTTTGATTTATGATGTTTAATTATACTTTTTTTTATTATTAAAGATAATTATTTAAAAATTTTAATCATATTATTAATTGTATCTTATCTATATTTTTTGTATTTATCTTCTACTTTTGTTAAATGTATCTTATCTATATTTTTTGTATTTATCTTTTACCTTGTGTTATGGATAAATATAAAATGTTACCTAATAAGAAAATAATATTTTTTTTAAATACAATTATTACTAAATAAGGTATGAATTGATTTTTTGGAAATGAAAAATTCGGGTTTTATTTTATTATATAAAAGATTATTATTATTATTATTATTATTATTATTATTATTATTATTATTATTTATTTTTTTTTATTTTTTTTTTAATAATAATAAATTTCATTGAAACCATGGAAATTACATGAAATTGGAGGGGAGTCTAGACACAATCTGTGCTCCCACCCCTTTTTGAATACAGAAACTAACTCGATGGAAAATAAAAGCGCCACTCTTAACGTTGTTAGAGTGGCTGCTGGCAATAGCCCCAACACGCGAAAGAGTATTCAGAGCTTCCACATCAAGTTCCCCAAACGTAGAAAAGGCGAAAGGGACGAACTTGTATCCATTGTCTTCACACTTGGACACATACTTCTTCCTTTTCTTTTCCACAGCATTACTTAAAGCAGCGCCAGGAGCCCACGACGTTACCCCATTCCCAGCAAACGGAGAGACCCCAGTCACATCCAGACACGCGTCCTTACCTTGGAACCAGTTAAATAGTAGCACATCTGCAGGACGTAATTCTCTCCCTTCCTCTGAAAGAAATCCCATTGGAGCCTCTTTACGCACCATAATCCCAGCTTTGGAACATATGTCAACAAGGATATCACGAACCAAATTATGCCTGAACTTAACACCCACTTCGCTAGCGCAGTGGACCGCGTGATCCCCCCACTGGTCCATACGGTGTACATTGCAACTCGGGCATAAGCTACCTTCAGAGAACATAGGAATCGCAAGCCTATAGCATAACACTGATCGAAATTGGCGAGGATTCATCCGTTGTCCGAGACCGTCAATTGGGATGGCGAAGAGGAAGTCCTGCGCGTGTGGGGCGCGGATACTACTAAGTATAGCCACCTGCCTTGGACTTAATGAGTACTTGGAAACAAGGTCTTTCTCAATGACACCGAAATAACACTTTGCCAAGGTTTTCATCATTTGGGGGGCAGAAGCGCCCCCGGTGTCAGTGAGGAAGTCAGTGTTGCAAGTAGCGTTGAATATGTCCAAAGCATGCTGGAATGAAGGGCCATGTGTAACAATACCCGTTTTGGTGAGTATCTTATCCTGTAAGTCGTTCGTTTGCATCCGAGAAGCGAGGAAAGCATATTGGATGATATCCCCCGCTGAAAAGATGCCTAGACCACCAAGCTTTATTGGAAGAGTGGCAAGCCTCCACTGCCAATCACCAAACCCTGGCCCCGAAGCAGTAACAATCTTCTCCAAAGATGCACGTAACGTCTGATCGAACTGAGCCTGGGCCTCTGATAAGTGCACGGGAGAGCATGTTCTCAAGGTATAAGATAATTTCGAAACTCCTGCACAATTACGCAAAAGGAGAAGCTCACATTGCGGATCATTGAGTTTGTTAATTGCCTCGATTAATTGTATGGTTTTGGAGACCCTTTTGGACGCTAAATCCCGACAGAAACCTTTGTCCAAACTAACCGAACCACCAAGAAGTTTGACACCATTGAGCGGACGAGCGATATTTACAGGAAACACGCCCTCCACTCTGCTTCTAGGGTCATCGGCAGGCCAGAAGAGTTCAGTCTTGTCAACATTTAAAAACAAACCACGAGCGGGCCCCTCTGTCCTAATGATGTCAAGTGCCTTGGCGACCATGAGCGTATCTCCAACAATAGTACCATCATCAAGATACCACGCCTGAAGGGTAAGTTCACATGACTGATTGATAGCATGAATCAAAGGGTGTAAAGCTAGGGAAAACAGCAAAGGCCCCAACGGATCACCTTGTTGGACACCCTGACACGACCATAGGATGGAGTCCTCATAATAGAGCCTGGCAGGGCGCGCATAACAGAACTCTACCCACGGGGCAATAGAAGGACACCGGCCCCTAGCTTCCTGAAGCAAGACCCTCCTGTCAACGAGATTAAAAGCATTCTTAAAGTCCACTAAAAGCATGGAAAGTCCGACTTCACACCCCTTAGATTCAACGAGCCTATTTACAGAGTGGAGGACAGCCTCGCATCCCCCAGCGACTCCAACCCCGAATTGAAAATCCTGCAAGTAAGAGTTCATGGAATCACCGACCGAAGAGGAGGCAACCTTTGACACAAGCCTACGCCAAACAGTGCCAACAGCAATAGGGCGTATACCGCCGCCAGGTTTGACTAAGGGGTTCAAGGGGGCACTAGCGATATACTCCCCCAGTTGACTAGGGCACTTTCCACTAAGGAACAGATTAACAACTCCAGTAATGGACCCAAGCAAGTCATCAGCAATAGCAGACGCCGCCCCTCCCAAAATATCCATCAAATGTTGTGCCCGTAGCCCATCACGACCACATGACGTCCCCTTGGGGAAGCTGCGAATCCTGTTGAGAACTAAGTCCTTGTCGACAGAAAGGGCTTCTTCACCAAGTGAAAAAGATGACGGGGTCGGTTGGGGGGCATAGGGATGTTTGGCCTCGAGCTCCAATAGAGTGTCAGGTGTGGATGGGGCGATGCCAGAAGACGTGAGCACCTTAATAGCAGCAGTAAAATGCCCATCCCCAAGTTTACGCTTGCACTGACCCAGGTTGACCGCGTTCTGATCCTTATGTTTCGTCACCCCTTTGAAAGATGGAGGCACTTCGGCTAACCGATCCATCACCAGACCAAGCCTGTCTACGGGATCCCTCCATCTGAGAATGGCGCGGGAAATACAGTCGAGCTGGCATCGTTCTCTCTCACCAGATCGTCGTTGAGTTCTATTTGTTGGCACAAAGGCGGAGAGCACGCATGATGGTAAAATAAGGAGTTGCACCTATGCAGATAAGTCCCCCGGGCTCAATAGTACCTTATCCAACGCTCCACGAAAAAGCTTAGCAAATCCAAGTCGCGCCCTGGGGGGAATACATTTAACCGTACGTAATTTCTTTGAGAAAACCCGATCAAGCAGGTTGACATCGTAAGTGGACTCACCAACAGGAGGGGGCATCCCAGAAATAGCCCCACACAAACCCTTATCCATAGTGAGAGTACCATCTGACTCACCCGCGACCCTCTCCTCGACTATATTCAGGGCTGGCCTCATGGGTATAGGAATACCGTATATCGCCACATCGTCAAAACGAGGTGCCGGCACCATATCACCAACGGCATGTTTGCAATTCTTACTAAAGGTGTGAGTGCCGAAACACTCCCCACAGAGCCAAATACCCGCTTGATGGAGTGCCCGGTCAAGAGTAGAGAACAAAGAGAAGTCACTCGCAATACGTGTTTTGTGAGAAGCCTTCAAAACATCAGTCTTAAAATGGCGGGCGCCCAGGTGATCAATAAAATATTTTCTAGTGAACCCCTTCTCATTCCCGCCACTGCACCCCTCATGTCCTTGTAGCGGGCATGATATCCGACATGCACCAAGGTTAACCATAGTGAGAGATATACTGTTATGTCAAGGTGTCCACGTTTAATAACCCAAGAGCACCCTTAGATACCAACTAAGAAGCCCAAAGGCCCAAAGAATGCTCGTTAATCAACAAGACTGGCCCAGCAAAAAAAAAAAAAAAAAAAAAAAAAAAAAAAAAAAAAAAAAACTAATCGCAACAAATCAAAAGGATAAATCCACAACCGGGTACAGCAACCGCAACAAATGAACAAGTCAACCCACAACAAGATAAAGCCAAAAGGGGTGGGCCCCACCTGGAAAATAAACACGAGAAGGAAACCACAATCCCCAACAAAGCAAATCACAAGCCACTATAACCGCAAATCTGCTCCTCCCTGCTAAACGCAAATCTACTATCTTTTTTTTTTTTTTTTTTTTTTTTTTTGAACTAAAAACTAACCGCCAAATAAAAATACGACAAAACCCACAACAAGGGAGCAAACCGCAACCTTACAACCTAAATGCAACCAAGGGGGGAGGAAGACCCCAACCCAGAAAAAGATTGGATTCTGCTCCACGTACACAGGTTCACCAGAGGTAGAGAGGACGGTGTTCCCCGAAGACCCGTCAAATCCCGAGCACTCCCACAAGGGCGGATCAACACACGCACGGACCAGATAATATGTACAGGATTGGGGACACTCAACAGAAAGTTGAACGAGGTTTTAGATGGTGAGACGAGGACGAAGGAGCAAGATCAAGAAGATCATCCACCCTCGTGATCGCCAGAAATCGCCCACACCTAGCGTGTTATTATTATTATTATTATTATTATTATTATTATTATTATTATTATTATTATCAGTTTTGTGCTTACATGATTTACTTGCATGGGAATATGTTTGCATGCAAGTGCTACATGAAAGCTAGCTTGTTACGGAGCATAAAAATTTGATAACATATATTGTATCATTTATAAACTTTAGTTAATAAGTACTGATTTGAGTAGTGAATTATTATTATTATTATTATTATTATTATTATTATTATATAAGGTTTCGTGTGGGATTTAAAATCACAAAAAAAGAAATAAAGAATTAAACATGATAAAGTGAAGAAGTTGTGAGAATATACGTATGAAAAAGAGAAAAATCGAGAAATGTTTACCGGTTACTAAATTAGACAAGGTCATACTCCCTCCATCTCAAAATTATTGTCCCCTAATGATTTTTTCGGTCTTTTTTTCTCAACTTTGACTATAAATATTTTTATTTGTGTTATACAATTTTTTATAAAAATTATATCAAATGAAAATACATTTAAAACTTAATTCGTTCATATATTTTGTATCAAGTATTATGTAATATAAAAAAAAAATACTTAAGGTCAAAGTTGAAAAATAAAGACCGAAAAAGTCAATAGGGGACAATAATTTTAGAACGGATGTAGTAAAATTTAAGAAAGTGACAAATTTACAATGAATGGGCAAACTAGGAATAAAACAAAAAGTTAAGTAAGCTTTTAAAAATACTGGCAAGTGGACCGGTAGGCCTTCTAATAGCATCAATTATGATGATTTATGAAAAGGTTAAGAAAATATGAAAATATCTATTATTTTGTTAACTATAGTGAAAATGTGTTTCACGCTGATATGGATTGAAAATATCTAACATATTGAACATTTTATAAAGTTAATGCGTTTGTGTTTATTGAGATTTTTATAAAGCTTTAAAAAGTTTATACATAATAGAGAAAAGTTTGATAAAAAAAAATAAAAAATAAAAAATTATTATTTGATAATGTACGATTACTTCACACTATTATAAACCTTTATATAGAATTAAATATTTTATATAATAAAACAAAACCCTTATTAGGAATTTTTTATTTTAAAAAATCAATTCATACCTTATTTAGTAATAATTGTATTTAAAAAAAATTATTTATCCATAACACAAGTATAAGATAAGATACAATTAATACAAGTGGAAGATAAATACAAAAAATATAGATAAGATGCAATTAATAATATGATTAAAATTTTTAAATAATTATCTTTAATAATAAAAAACTATAATTAGACATCATAAATCATACAAAACAAAGATTAAATTATTTGTTTTTTAATAAATAAAAATATATGATTCAAAAGATTAAAAAAAAACTCGCGCGTGCGCGGACATTATAACTAGTTTGTATAACAACTATTTTGAAAAATTAGTTACATAGATTTGATTTGATAATTGATTTATATATATATATATTTTTTTTTTCTTTTTTCATACCTAAGAATTAAATTTTGGGACCATTGTAAAAATAACTTATCATGAACCATTGACAAAATATATAAATTTTGGTTAAGAACTTTCCCTCCAATGTTGCTTACGTCACTAATGACATCACAAATGACATCACTAAGGATGTCACTAATGCTTATGTGGATAGCAAGATGTCCATGAGATTTGAGATTTGTGTAACAACTTTTTTGAAAAATTAGTTACATAGATTTGATTTGATAATTGATATATATCTTTCTTTTCTCTTTTATTTTTAAACTAGTTGGGTCTCGGACTACCGCGTTGCGGTAGGGCGTCGTAGTCGGCGTACGTTAACAAATTTAATCACTGACTAATGATACAAATTACTTAAAATGGGTATGCATACATGAAAGTTTAGACTGAATATGCGATGTTCTATACAATAAATGGCTAATGTTTTCAAGTAAAAACATGTCGTTGAAGTTTTGCCGCCAGTCATGAATGACCAATTTATTTTCTGCAGGCTGCAACATCTGCACACATGAGACACCTAATAAGAAAGATAAATGTACCTGTTGTATGTTGCACTGTGCATTTCAGCAGTACCAACAATAGTAGCAGTATTTCTTACAAATCATTGTTGTCTTTCTCCAGGTGGTTAGTGTTTCCAACATGCACGACGATTTTGAAACTATGTTGCAAACAAATCTGATTAAATGAGTACGTAGCAGTGAGTAACTGTGAGTGAAACATATTATCCGTAACATGTTAGAATTTAGTACTCGCATTACCTCGGGTCGTTAGACGTGTGATGATCTTATGCATCACTAATTTTATTTGTTCATGTATCATTGTGGGTTGCTACCTGTACCCTACAAACATTAAGTAAATATCAAAATGACTAAATTGTAGCAAACACTAAGTAAATATCAAAATGACTCAATTTTTATTCGTTTAGCTATGTGACGTATACCTCAACTTCTTGTCAATCTGTTGAACTAACTCATCCATCTTGAGACTGCCTCAAGATCTCCGTTAGTAGCCTACAAAGAGGATGACACGACTAAAGTTATTTTCAACTTATACCACCAAAATAAAAGTGGAACGATACTCTTGACCCTATTTATTTACTTCTCAATGTCGCTATAAAGTTGTATTCATGTCCGTCCAGACTGGTCATGTTTAACAGAAAACCTCATTTTTGCCATCGACATCCAAAAAATTGAACTCTTCTTTTAGTTCTCTGTGTTAATTAACACAATTAACGTAATCAATTACAGAAACCCAAATTTAGCAAAGAAAAAAAATGTACCGACCAACTGTAAGTACATCAAATGTAGGTTGTGATCTTCCACATTCATTGCGCCGCTCAACAACGTTCCTGTAACAAAAAAAAAAAAAAAAAAAAAAAAAAAAAAAAAAAAAAAAAAAAAAACCTTAATGGACACTCACTTAATGGACACTAACATAATCAAATGTTGACATACAAACCTCGCCCAACGCATTTAGAACGGTCGGTACCTTAGGAAGCAGGTCTTGGATGTGTGTTAGAGAAGACAGGTGCAGCTACAAAAAAAGCAAACAGCAAGAAATGATCATAACAGCAATCACCAAGTAATGAAAGACCTAATATATATCTAACATCTTAAGAACTGTACCTTGTGATACACGCCTACGCCGAGTAGGAGCCGTACGTACATTCAAAGAAGGTGTAACAGCCTCAGCCCTGACTGCTATAACAGCAAAAAGGAACAGCTAATTGGGCACTAAAGGTAAAACAGGGGGCATAAATACAGAACATATAAGTAGATAAGTAAAAGACAATATTAAATATGCAAAACAACATACTTTCAGTAGATGGCTACAGCATGCCGGTTCCTGATCCTGACAAAGGCAATGTCGTCACATTTTCAGTACCTTGTTAGCAGAAAATGGCGAAGTAGTTTCCCGAGCAGCAGGGTTCTAATTGATAATATTTTTTAAGAAGAGTTTAAAACAAACATATTTTTTACCATAAAGATACAACAGTAAACAATAATATTTCAAGAAGAGTCTAAAATAAGAACATCTTTTTTACATACAACAGGGGTGTTTGTTTAAGCTTATATGTGGCTTATGAGCTTATTTGTTTTCCGGCTTATATTTCACAAGCCTCCGTTTTCCGGCTTATTTTGAGACTTGTCGGCTTATATAAGTTTACTACAATATAAAAGTTATATAATCCCAAATGTCTCAAAATAAGCCGAACAATGGAGGCTTATGAAATATAAGGCAAAATCAAATAAGCTCATAAGCCCACATATAATCTTAAACAAACACCCCAACGAACAGGAAACATTTGATTTTGGCTTATGAGCCCACATATAAGCTTAAACAAACACCCCCAACAGAAAAAAAAGATACATGACCACTTGAAATCATACACATGTTCCCAACTCTCATTGTCAATCTCATGTGCACACATCTCATTGACAAAATAATCTTCTGTATAAAACCTGATAATTGTGAAAAGTTATAAGGATATAACAAAGAAGTGAGGTTTATTCATTATACGCAAATAATCCTGATAAATTCAGAACCAGTAACACTTCCCTGGCGTAACTCGTCCAGCCCGGCTAGTATCCTCTACGCCTGATAGGCCGAATTGTAGAACCAATTTCAAACATCACTTAAAACTTTAAAACACAACAAAAACATAACAATATCAAAAACGAAACCCAATTCAATACAATCTAAACCCATATAAAAAACATATACAATCAAAACACATATAAAGGACATAAAGAAAATATCAGATTCAAACAACTATGAAAAAATTGAAACATGAAAATACCAAACTTTTTTTATCAATAAAAAACAAAGTCTAATGTTTAACTTGATACCTTTGCATCTAGGTTTTAGGGTTTTTATTGCCTCACAATCTTTTATCTGTTGCGCCTCTTGGTTTCATCCTCTCTAACAGATCCCAGGTTGTACAATTTGTGTCGCCATTGATGGTTCTAGAATTTGTGTAGAATAATTGAGGCGGTGGTATGAGTCGTTAGCTGCTGATTAAGGAGAACGAAATTGGATCAGGCATTAGATAGCAGGCCAAAAAAAATATATAGCCCAATTAAAAAGAGAATGGCCCATGCGGTGGAAATGGCATCAAAACGATGTCGTAACTGCTTGTAAATAATATATATATTAATTTCATATCAAAAATTAAATTTTGAGAGCAATTGTGAAAATAACTGGTTAAGGCTATGTTTGGAAAAAGTGGCTGTGAGCAGTAGTATTGAGCAGTGGCAGTGAGCTGTGAGCAGTAGCCAAAAAAGCTCACAGCTTCATAAAGAAGCATTGGGAAAATGAGTTTTCCTAAAAAAATAGCAAAGCCCACAGCTCTCATGCCAAACGAACACTAAAAATTAAAAAGTTCATTGTTCACCGCTTATTTCCCAAAAAATCTCCAAAAAGCTTTGTGCCAAACATAGCCTAAGAACCATCGACAAAAATATATAGATTTTGGTTTCGAACTTTTTTTTTTTTTTTTTTTTTTCTGTTCTAATAATTAATTATTCATAATATTCTTTTATTGTCATCTATTTTACAATTTAAATTGAAGTAACATGTTTCTTTTCATTGTGTTTATACGTCAAGATCTTCAACGACCTTTTATTTACATTTATAATACCTCTTGTGATGATGATAATTACTACATCCTTTTGTTATTAAATACTAGCAAGGTACCCTGTGATTAAAGTTCATGTGCCAACAAAATAATAATGACGAACTGATTAATCGGAGAAAAAAATTATCTCAGTTCACCCGTTTTTATCGGTTCTGACTAGTCCTCTCTGTTTCATTTTTTAACGGTGTTTTTTTTATTTGAAAATTGTAAAAGAAATAAAATTGTGGGTGGTGAGGCCTAAATGAAAAGGTTTATTATGTGTTATGATAGAGAGAAGTGTTTTGTTATTGTAGTATTAAAATAATGTGACATTGGTGGGGTCAAATGAAGAGATTTTGTAATTGCTCTTACCCAAGGTTATAAATAGCGTGAGGCGTGGCGTGGCGGCGAAGCCAAGCCTCAAGATATACGAGCTATAGCGTTTTTTGAGGCGTGACCAAGGCAGCATAATTTTTTATAGATTTATATATTTATATCATATATATATATATATATATATATATATATATATATATATATATATATATATATATATATATATATATATATATATATATATATATATATATATATATATATATATATATATATAATACATCAAGTTTACAAAACGCGTTATATAAGAAATAAACTATCAACTATCATGTGGTCTAGTGGTGAGTGCTTAACTTGTTAAGTGAGCCACAGAGAGAGTAGTACCGGATGGGTGACCATCCGGGAAGTCCTCTTTGACCACAGGGTTTGTTGATACTATGCAATGAAAAGGAGACCCTGTAAACTGCTAAACTATTATTCAAAAAATAAAAGTCACCGTTCAAAAAAAAAAAAATAAACTCAAAAAGCTAAACTATTATTGCATTTTTCGTCATTTCTTTAAATAAAACCTTCTCCGTGAGTGTAAACTGCTAAAAGATAAAATGTAAAAACCTAAAAACTACGGTATAAAACATCACATTCACTTGTTATATTATTTTTTAGCATTTGATTTATAAAGTTAGCCCAAGCCTAAGTTCCTTCTAGCCCAATAATAGTAAATCACTAAATTCTACAAAAGCTTCAAAATAAAGCGCCACGCTTCACGCTATAGCACGCCTTACCACGCTTTTTCGCGCTTCATAACACGCTACGCCTTAAGAAGACGCCTTGGCCTGTTTCGTAACGTGGAGGTCACGCCTCGCGCTATGACGCGCTATTTAGAACCCTGCTCTTACCTCAACTTTAGATCTTATAACACCTGATACTATAAATTTTGGTTATCAAAAAAGTTACTAGTACTATAGTAAAAAAATTAAAAAATAAAAAATAATAAAAAATAAAATAAAATAAACCGTCAAAACTGATCTACCACTAATATTCCAATCCAAGTTCCATCCTAAACACTAAAACTGGTTAAACCCAAGTGTCAACTCCAGTTCAACTTCAGATTTAACCGGACACGTCAGCAACCGTCACGTGACTCTTCATCTGACACGACCCGGTTCTTCTTCTTCCCTTTGGACTCGGATGTTTTCTTAAAAGGACACCGTGACCTGATCTTATGAAGCTCATTACTTTTGGACCCATCGGCTGGTTCATATTTTGACACGTGGCGTATGTCGTACGCTTCAACTCAACTAAACGGGTTCACTATCCTACCACATGCTTTGTATAAGAGTGACTAGGATTACTCTAAACCCATTGGTAAAAGAATCAACATATAATTTATAGATTTAACTGACTAGATTTTTCTCTTGATTGAATACCCTTTATACATTGGGCTCGTTGATTAACTCAGGATCAGAAATTTAGTTATACATACACTATGATATCACACAATGGTCTATTATTATGAACTAAGGATTTAAGTCGTTAAGTTTGGATAGGCGTTTTTTTTTTTTTTTTTTTTTTTTTTTTTTTTTTTTTGTATTTGTATTTGTATTTGTATTTGTATGTGTATGTGTTTCTTTTCAATTTAGTGCAAGTAAGCATTTTTGTGGTGGATGGTTGTAATAATTGGTGGTGGTGAGTGGAGATGAAGAAGAAGGGTAGATGAGGTGATGATGTTAATTTTAGGAATAAATTACACCGTTTGTCCATAAGTTTGTACCAAAATAATTAAAATAATTTGATGAATGACCAAAATACCTTCATGTGCAAGGCACATTGTAAAACCTCGCAAAAATCCATATAATTAACAAACGGTTAATTATATATTAATCTTCGTCATTATTTTTAATCACCATTTTTATGGGAAATTTAAATATTTTTTTAGTATACAATATTTACGAAATCACGTCATCCCATAATTCACCAAATGACGGAACAAGTTCTCGACACGTTTAACGAAACTTAAATATTTCACTAATCATATTTAAACACTAAACACAAACTTAACGGGCCCTTAATAAAATCCAGCCCAACCCCTTTTCTGCGTACTGTTCATCAGCCCACACCAAGGGCCCAACTTTATTTTATTTTCAGTTTCGAATCGAGCAGACCCCCTCCAAACACCCCGTTTTTCTTCCAATTTCTAAACATAACGTATACATATTTTTGTACCTCCTAATTGTCTACCCGCCAAAGAATTAGTATGCCAAGTTTTAGCTTCTAATACAAACGTTTAATACATTTCCGAAAGCCAAAGTGTTTGTCCCATTTTCATTTTATAAATCCATATATATTTTCACAAACTTAACCATTTTGACTCTAACTTGTTTCTACACAATCCTAATATTTTTCCTAGCCTAAATACATGTTATTGAATCAGATTTAATCAACCAAGATCAAAGATTACACGTTAAAACTAAATCGTGTACAATTGATATATGCTAGTCGACATATGTATTAACAAACCAATTCTCATTTTGCTTCCTTCACACACATACATTCTTAAAGTCCTATATCTCAGTAAAATATATCTCAAATGTCCCTCAATCACCAACATGCATAGTTACATATGTTTTCTAAAATTATTAGAACTTGTACGTGTCTAAAATCCATACTCTATATATCTTTTTCTATTCTCTTGTTTCCTTCATTCAATGCATGAAAAATAAACTCTCATTCTCTCACAAAAACTTCTCTTGAAGACCAGCTTGTATCATTAAATCATTTGGAAGGCTTATCGAAGAAACGGGTTATATATATACAAACGTATAAGTGGGTTATATCAAACATGTTTAAATCTTGTGTTTCCTTTTCATCACTCTCGACTCTTTACCATCCTTGAAGTGTTGTCAGTCCTTCTTAATCCTCTCGAATTCATCTCGTACGTTATTTTTATAACCATGCAACGTTTTTATTTTCATGTCGAACGTATACTTTTCTTACTTATTTTTATGTATACAAACATGTAGACCACAAATGTGACTAGCCTCTATCTTGAAAGGCCTAGGAGTTACGTAGCACACTTGTTTCACATTTATTTTTACGTTACATGCATCCAAAGAACTCAATTCGTACTATACATAAAAAGTATATATAGTGAAAACTTAGAAAATTTAACTAAGTGTTACTAGTAAAAACTGTTTCAAGTAGCGACTAAAATGGCTTTGTAAAACTCAAATTCATTTAACGACCCATCTATATTTTTACATGAACTCATAGACGCCATGACTAGCTACAACTTTTATATAGATAACTTGTAAAAATAATCACGTCTCGACCCTCTAAAATGACTAAAGTGAATCAACCCAAAAGAGATAAACCTGAAAAACTTAGAAAATATTCTAAGTCTTTCTAACCAGAAAACTGTTTCGATTTGCCTACAAAACACCCTTGTAAAACTCGATTTAGCTTAACAAGTACCCTATATTTTTGTTGACATAAATAATGCCTAAAAACATTATTAACATATTATCAATATCTCTATGTTTTGATTATTACAAAATATAAACTCATAGAACTAAAACTTGTGACATAAACAAGTATTTAGTGATTAACATTCTCTTTACATCCAAATCACTTAAGGTATGAATAAACAAAGTGTTTAGTGCAATTTATGATTAAAGGGAAATCTAATTATTTAATACAAAGTTTATTTAATTATATAAACATATTATATATTTTTGAAAAACACTTTTGGTAATAAAGAAAAATGTTTTAATCATACTAAATATATGATTTCAAATTTTTAACCAAAATCAGTTAGTTTTTACCAAATAAACTTTCCCCACTAAAAAACAAAAATTCTGACCGTTACAACTGGGCGGCCCCCTTAATTATAAGGGGCGGTCCCCTTAATTTTAAGGGGGCGGCCATGATTTAAGGGGACCGGCACGCTCCAGTTGTCAGAATTTGTTGCCTATAAATACCACCTTAAATCTGGAATTTTTCTCACTTTTTGCACTCCTAAACTTTCTGTTCTAGATCTCAATTTCCATTCTCTTAATCCTTTGATCATACATTCATTAATCTTTGTTTCAAAGTGATCCAAACATTATTCTTTCAAGTGCAAGAGAAGAATACTTTTATCCCTCAAGACAAGAAGTATTACAACTTGTTGTGATCTCCACATCTAAGTTGTTAGAGCATCATCATTGTATATATCTCTTTGTGAAATTAGTTGTGAATACTTGATAGAAAATAGTTTAGCTAGGTATATATATATAGTGTGATTGGTTAGTAGTTAGTTGTGAAGAAGAAGAGTTAGGAAGTAGATTGGTGTGAAGAAGATAAATGTGAAGAAGATTGGTGTAAAGTAGATAGGTGTGAAGTAGTGTTGTGATTAAGTAGATAGGTGTGAAGTAGTGTTGTGATTAAGTAGTGACTAGGTGTGAAGAAGTTGTGTAGAAGGTGTGAATAAGTTGTGACGTAGTTGTGGTGTGTACATTGGTGTGTAAGGTTTTCTCCGCCATAAAGGAGCTTGTTGACATAGTGAAGAAAACTCTCGAGTTAGGTGCTCGGGGAGTGGAGTAGGGCAAGGAAGGTGACCTTGTAGCCGAACCATTATAAATCTCTTGTCTCGCGGTTCGATCTTTCCAACTCTCATCTATTTCTTTACTTACATTATTATTGCTTTATCATACATATTTAGTGTTGTTCATATTGTGTATGACTTGATATCACATAGAATCGAATCTAAATTTTTGAAAACAAAGAAAACTTTCAAACAATCTTTTGTAACAAATTAAAAAGACGTAAAACTATTCAACCCCGCTACTAGTTTTCCACAATTGGTATCAGAGCCACGTCTAGCAAGATTTTTTTAAATATATTGTATTTTAAAACTTGTAACGATCTATGGAATCTTTAAAATATTTAGAAGGGCAATCTATGTAAAGACCACCACTATTTGAAAGTGATGGATTTTTATATTGGAAAAATAGATTCAAAACCTATGTGAAATCAAAAGATCTTGATCTTTGGCATGTCATTACCTTTGGTGATTTTCCCCCTATTCAATATAATGTTGAAACTAAAATGGATGAAATTGTATCTTTTGAAAAACAAAATGATGATTTGAAAAAGAAACTAGCAAAAAATAATGAGGCTAAAATGGTTATTTATAATGCGTTACCACGCAAAGAATATGAAAGAATTTTTATGTGTAAAACCACAAAAGAAATTTGGGATTCTTTACTAATTACTCACCAAGGTAATAGTCAAGTTAAAGATAACAAAATAGATCTTCTTGTACAACAATATGAACAATTTACGATTCCGAAAGAGGAATAAATTGATAATACTTTTGCTAAATTTATCACTATTATCACAAGTTTAAAAGCACTTGATGAGACATTTTCTAGTAAAAATTGTGTTAGGAAATTTCTTAGGGCATTGCATCTGAAATGGCGAGCTAAGGTCACGGCAGTTGACGAATCAAAAAATTTGATGACGTTATCACTAGATAAACTTATTGGCAACTTGAAGGTCCATGAAGAAATTATAAGAAGAGATTCGGAAACGGTCAAAGTCAAGAAAGAACAAACCAAATCCATTGCTCTAAAAGCCAAAAAGGAACCTAGTGACGATGATGTTTCAAGTGACGAGAGTGAAGACGAAGAATATGCAATGGCCGTAAGAGAATTCAAGAAATTCTTCAAAAGACGAGGAAGATTCACTAGATCACCACGAGACGAAAGAAAACCGTTCCAAAGAAATAGAAGTGATAACTACGGGAAAAGAAAGTGCTTTATATGTGGAAGTCCAAATCATCTCATTGGCGAATGTCTAAAGCCGCCGGGTTATGAAAATCAAGGCGCCTTTGTTAGTGGAACATGGAGTGATAGTGACAAAGAAGAAGTGGAAAAACCAAGAGACGAAAAGTGTTTTATGGCAAAAGGAACCGATGAAATATGTTTAGAAATTGACTTGGAGTCTGACGAATGGATCAAGGATAGCGGATGTTCGAGGCACATGACGGGGAACCGCAAGCTATTTTCTACATACAAGGCATACAATGGAGGTAACGTTATTTTCGGTAGTGACTTACGTGGAAAAATCATTGGCAAATGTACGATTTCTCAAGACTCACTTACTATTGAAAATGTAGAGCATGTAGATAATTTAACATATAACTTGCTTAGTGTAGGACACATATGCGATAATAAATGTAGAGTTACCTTTACCGAAGATGATAGCGAAATTGTTAAGAATGGAAAAATTATAGGTAGAGGAATTAGGAAAGTAGGCATATATGTTATGAAACTAGGAAACAAACCTGAGGATAGGATATGCCTAACGACCCTAGACGAAAACTGCACATTGTGGCATACGAGATTAGGACATGCTAACATGTAACAAATACAATCTTTGGCCTCTAAAGAACTAGTTAGAAACTTGTATAATCTAAAATATCACAAGCATTTTTGTGATGCATGTAAAATTGGAAAACAAGTTCATGCTAGTCACAAAGCTAAGAATATAGTATCCACTACTAGGTGCCTAGAACTATTACATATGGATCTTTTTTGTCCATCCGCTGTGCGGAGCTATGGAGGAAACCAATATACCTTAGTAATAGTAGATGACTACTCACGATACACGTGGACTAGGTTTTTAAGTGACAAGGCCCAAGCCTTTGAAAAATTCGAAATATTTAGTAAAATGATTCAAAATAAATTAGGATGCACAATAGTAGCCATTAGGACGGACCATGGAATTTGACAATGAAGTACAATTCGGAAACTATTGTGATTTAAATGGAATATCTCACAATTTCTCCGCTCCTCGTACTCCTCAATCAAATGGCGTAGTAGAAAGAAAAAATAGGTCACTACAAGAAATGAGTAGAACAATGTTAAATGAACAATCCATCCCACAAAAATTTTGGTGTCACACCGTAGATACATCAACATATATTATTAATAGGGTATCAATTAGGAGAATTCTAAGAAAAACTCCTTATGAGTTACTAAGAGGTAGAAAACCAAACTTAAGCTACTTTAGGGTATTTGGAAGTAAATGTTATATTCTAAACACTAGGTATTACCTCACTAAGTTTGATCCAAAATCATATGAAGGAATATTTTTAGGATACTCACAAAATAGTAAAGCATATATAATACTTAACAAACACTCCATGAAAGTCGAAGAATCACTAAATGTAACATTTGATGAAACACCACCACCTCCTAAAACTTTACCTTTAGAAGATGATGACTTAGTCGAAGAAGAAGCTATTGAGGTTAGTAAAACAAAACCCATAGGAAATGATAATGAAGACATTAACTTAGGAAATAACGAAATTATAAATGTTAAAGAATCTAGATCACATCCACTAGATAATATAATAGGACATCTTAACCAAAGAACCCTTAGGTCACAAGCTCAAGATAAAAATAATTTCTTTTGTTTCCTCTCAGCAATAGAACCTAAGAATATTAATGAGGCTTTAAAAGATGAAAGTTGGGTTATAGCTATGCAAGAAGAATTAAATCAATTTAAGGCAAATGATGTTTGGGAATTAGTCCCAAATCCAATGAATATGACCATCATAGGAACTAAATGGGTATATAGGAATAAATTAGATGAAAATGGAGTAGTTACTAGGAATAAAGCTAGGTTAGTTGCCCAAGGTTATAATCAATAAGAAGGAATTGATTATGACGAAACTTATGCCCCTGTATCTAGACTAGAATCTATTAGGATACTACTTGCCTATGCATGCGCCCTAGATTTTAAGTTATTCCAAATGGACGTGAAAAGTGCATTCCTTAACGGTTTTATCAATGAGGAGGTATATGTGGCACAACCTCCAGGATTCATTGACTTCGCAAAACCTGATTATGTTTATAAGTTAAAGAAAGCTTTGTATGGACTCAAACAAGCTCCCAAAGCTTGGTATGATCGATTAAAAGCTTTCCTTATTAAACATGATTATTCCATGGGAATGGTGGATAACACTCTTTTCACTAAAAGGAAAGACCCAAATCTCATCATTGTTCAAATATATGTTGATGACATTATATTTGGATCGACTTGTCAAGACATGTGTGGTGAATTTGCCAAAATCATGCATGATAAATTTGAGATGAGTATGATGGGTGAACTTAACTTCTTCCTAGGATTACAAATAAAACAATTAGAAGATGGAATATTCTTTAACCAATCTAAGTACATTAAGAAAATGCTTAAGAAATTTGGCCTAGAAGACTCAAAACCCATGAAAACTCCCATGTCTACGGAAGTAAAACTCACAAAGGATGATGAAGGTGAGTCCGTAGATAACACCAAGTATAGAGGAATGATAGGTAGTTTACTATACTTGACAGCAAGTAGACCCGATATCATGTTTAGTGTCTGCCTTTGTGCCCGTTTTCAAAAGGATCCCAAAACCTCTCACCTAGAAGCGTTCAAGCGTATCTTCCGATATATTAAAGGCACTATACACTTAGGATTATGGTATCCTAAGGGATCCGGTATAGAAACCATCGTCTATGCGGATTCGGATCATGCGGGAGACTACGTAGATAGAAAAAGCACTAGTGGTATTTGCACGTTTATGGGATGTTGTCTAACATCTTGGTTTTCGAAGAAGCAAACCGCTCTTGCTATTTCTACCACCGAAGCCGAATATGTAAGCGCTGGAAAGGCATGTCAACAAGCACTATGGATGAAACAAGCTCTTATAGACTATGGCATTAGGTTAGAAAATGTTCCCATTATGTGCGATAACAAAGGTGCGATAGATTTAATTAAAAATCCGGTGCAACACTCTAGGACTAAACATATAGAAATACGCCACCACTTTCTTAGGGATAATGTACGAAAAGGGAATATATCTATAGAAAAAGTTGCATCGGAAGATAACATTGCGGATATATTCACTAAACCCCTTAAGCATGAATTATTCAATCACTTGCGTTTAGGATTAGGAATGATGGAACAAGTTGACTAAATTCTATTGCATTTAGACAATTTTTTTTTTTTTTGCATAAGATTTACTTTTCTTCCACTTCTTCACTTCTGAGTCTAGGAATCTATTTCGCACAAAATTAAAGATTGGGAAATATTATTTTCTTTGCATATATTTTTTTTTGGTAAAACCCAATCAATTTTTTTTTTTTTATTATTCTCACATCTAGGAATTACATGAACATCATTTTCCTTGCATTGTTGACTAATGCTAAAAACATTTTTCCAAAATCATGCATAAACTCTCACATAAATTGTTAAGGTATATAATCTAATATATATCTTTGACATTCATGATCGAGCAAAAATCGAATCAAGGAGATTTTGGACTGTTTCTTAAGAAATTTTTTTTGGGAGTCGAAACAATCACAACTCCACATTTGTTGTATATAGGCACACACTAGGACAAAATCACTCATAACATTGTCATCTTGTTTCATCACTAGATTTTTGACTCACTAGTTGCCTTTACCTTTGATCTAAGATAGGTGCCTTAGGAAGATTAAGTGCTCTTGCCTTTATTTGTCTCCTTTAGCTTATTATTTGTTGCTTATTTGCTATTTTGCTTAAGTATTTTTGAATGCATGCTTTATCTTGATTAGATTAGATGCTATATTGCCTAAAGGAATTAAACTTGCTTGAATCCAAATCCAAAAACACAACCTTTTTGCAAATTTTCTGCCAACAACCCAATTTTGGCAATCTGGGAATCATCAGATGGGCGGCCCCCTTAATTATGTAAGGCGGCCCCCTTAATTTTAAGGGGACCGGCCATCTGCTCAAGGCTAGCAAGGATGACGGAAAAACTCGTTTGGCGAAGAAAAAGCCCTCGAAACAAATCCACCATGACCAATGAAGTTGGAAATCACTCAACACCTCCAACTACTTACTTCCCAAACTTTACACCAAATCCACAAGGACATTCATTTGATCCTCTTTACAAACCATACAACATTGTCCAAACATCCTCTTTCATGCCAAACTATACATCTCATCCTCCAACCACCTTTAATGATCCATACAAGCTTGATCAACCATCAAAATACAATTCCAACTACACAAACCCAATTCATCCATATCAACACAATGATTCTCTCCACATTGCCACGGAAAAGCAAAAGTTCCGTGATGAAATAACCCAAATCCATGATCTTAGTGATCTCCTTGCTATGCATCGTGCACAATGCAACAAAGGGCAACCTCCATCATCACCCTATAACAATTGCCTACCCCACACTCTAAACTTGGATCAAGTTACAAACCACACTCACTATTGCCCTTGTTGCATCTTCCTTCAAAAACAAATTCTATACTTGAGTGAAGATATTTCTTGGATTGAATATCTCCTCACTCGTCCTCATCCCATACCACCCTTAACTCGTTACAACATCGTAAGATCCACCTCTTCCGCTCCATACCCCACTCCATATCCCCCTCCATCTAACAACTAAGCTCTATGCTTATGTTCCCCTTCAAGCAAATAAAACAATCAACCATGGGTTGCAAGCAAGTCCAAGTACTCTCTTAGGCAATATAGGACTATGTCTCTTCTTTTGTTTTATTGTAATCAATATGCTTCAAGCATATTGAATGTTGTAATGCTAATCATTTACATGATGCTTGAATGAATTTATTTTTATTTGCATAATTGTTGCTTTGCATGTATATGCGTCTTGTACTCTTCACATATTTTTTGTAGCCAAGATTTTCATAGCTCGTTCCCTTGGTGCTCTCAAATGAGGGGGAGCATAGATCAAGGGGGAGCATTCTACCCGTTTAAACTTCTCCCATGAAGCTTACTCGGCTTAACCTTTTTGATTTTACAAAAAGGGGGAGAAGAGAGGTGTAAACTCTAAAATACTTGTCTAAAAACAAATTTAGACCTATTGAGTTTAAGGTTTTGTAATAATCAAAAAGGGGGAGATTGTTGACATAAATAATGCCTAAAAACATTATTAACATATTATCAATATCTCTATGTTTTGAGTAGTACAAAATATAAACTCATAGAACTAAAACTTGTGATATAAACAAGTATTTAGTGATTAACATTCTCTTTACATCTAAATCACTTAAGGTATGAATAAACAAAGAGTTTAGTGCAATTTATGATCAAAGGGAAATCTAATTATTTAATACAAAGTTTACTTAATTATGTAAACATATTATATATTTTTGAAAAACACTTTTGGTAATAAAGAAAAATGTTTTAATCATACTAAATATATGATTTCAAATTTTTAACCAAAATCAGTTATTTTTCACCAAATAAACTTTCCCCACTAAAAAACAAAAATTATGGCCGTTACAGCTGGGCGGTCCCCTTAATTTTAAGGGGGCCGGCCATGATTTAAGGGGACCGGCACGCTCCAGTTGTCAGAATTTGTTGCCTATAAATACCACCTTAAATCTGGAATTTTTCTCACCCTTTGAACTCCTAAACTTTCTGTTCTAGATCTCAATTTCCATTCTCTTAATCCTTTAATCATACATTCATTAATCTTTATTTCAAAGTGATCCAAACATTATTTTTTCAAGTGCAAGAGAAGAATACTTCTATCCCTCAAGACAAGAAGTATTACAACTTGTTGTGATCTCCACATCTAAGTTGTTAGAGCATCATCATTGTATATATCTCTTTGTGAAATTAGTTGTGAATACTTGATAGAAGATAGTTTAGCTAGGTATATATATAGTGTGATTGGTTAGTAGTTAGTTGTGAAGAAGAAGAGTTAGGAAGTAGATAGGTGTGAAGAAGATTGGTGTGAAGTAGATAGGTGTGAAGTAGTGTTGTGATTAAGTAGATAGGTGTTAAGTAGTGTTGTGATTAAGTAGTGACTAGGTGTGAAGAAGTTGTGTAGAAGGTGTGAATAAGTTGTGACGTAGTTGTGGTGTGTACATTGGTGTGTAAGGTTTTCTCCGCCATAAGGGAGCTTGTTGACATAGTGAAGAAAACTCTCGAGTTAGGTGCTCGAGGAGTGGAGTGGGGCAAGGAAGTGACCTTGTAGCCGAACCACTATAAATCTCTTGTCTCGCAGTTTGATCTTTCCAACTCTCATCTATTTCTTTTCTTACATTATTATTGCATTATCATACATATTTAGTGTTGTTCATATTGTGTATGACTTGATATCACATAGCATCGAATCTAAATTTTTGAAAACAAAGAAAACTTTCAAACAATCTTTTGTAACAAATTAAAAAGACGTAAAACTATTCAACCCCCTTCTAGTTTTCCACAATTTTTACACCACTTGATAGACCATCTAGCAAACTACATGTTTCGTATTTTAAACTTTTTCTCATAAGCTCATATGAGCGTTCAAATAAGCTCAAAGTGAACTACATTCACTAGTAAATTTTTAGCAATCATTTTCAGAAAATAAATAAAACTCGATTGGGCTTATATTGAGCCCAATAAGATTTTACGATTAAACAGTCCACCATGCCCATATGATTTATTTTTAGAATCACAAAAATATCCCAAGTTCAGGCCCAAAACTATTTTCATGCCCTCGCCGATAAATTTCTTAACGGGCCTTTGTTTTGATTCGTTAAGACCCATTTATATCAAAATAAGCTATTTTACCATATAAGCTACTGAAATAAGCTTGTTATTAATTAAATAAGCATCGGAAATTTTAATATAATTTTTCTCATAATTTTTGTACATTTGGACTAAAAATGTAACGCGACGACACCTTCAGGGACTAAAACTGCCAAACTGATAAAACTAAGGACTGTAACAGTAAAAACAGAAACTATAGGTTATAAAATGACAACTTATCATTTACCAAGCTCAGAATTGGTTATTGGACAATTTAGAGGACTATAGATGTAAATTTTATATATAAAGGACTAACGGTGTAACGCTAACGCCGTTAGTATAAAAAGTGTAAAAACTGGAAAAGGACAAGGACCAACATATTATATTTGACATTCTTATTTTATTTTCTATTTTACGTCACCCCATCACGTCATATGCATTTTCATTACATTTTATTTATATATTAATTATTTTTACGTTAATAATATATATATATATAACGATATTTTAGCTAATTATCTTTACGTACTATTATCATCATGGGTAAAAAGGGAAAACTTTAGAAATAATAACATATCTCGTTATACTATTATAAACATAATAATTTCATTCGCATATCATCTTTTCATCTTAACGATTAATCGTTATTCGTTTACCAAATAGTATTTGGTTAGATTCTCAGATAAATTTATTTATCGGGTTTCGTATTAAAGACGTTTCCATAATCATTCTCATAATCTCATCCGACTTTACTTTTCATCATTCCATTATCAATCAAGGTGAGTAATAGCCCCATTTCCAATACTTGTTTTTAACTCATTGGGGGAGATACATGCTTACATATACTTTGATAACTTTATAAGTATATGAATAAATTACATGATTCAAATCAATTTCCTAATTAATATTTATCTGATATGGTTTATGACTTAACATGTGATATATATATATATATATATATATATATATATATATATATATATATATATATATATATATATATATATATATATATATATATATATATATATATATATATATATATATGTTATTGGCGAATTACTTAACTGAAATACTGATACTCAGATGATAATGTTTCCAATTTGATTATTGTGGCATGTGATATATGTATGTTACTGGCGAAATACTTAACTGAAATACTGATACTCAGATGATAATGTTTCCAAAGTGATTATTGTGGCATGATACTTAACTATACTATACTATCGTGAATGATTCCATTATCTCTATATGACATTTCTATGTTCAACAGAAATAATTGCTAGGAAGAGCATAAATACTCTAGTTACATTATTACCTTGATATTGCCTAAGTTACCTTCATCGCCATAAAGTCCCTCAATCATGAGCCATTAATCACTTGTATGTGAGCGCGAATATAGTGAACAACTTTGAAACCTGTTAAGGATTGACCTCCTATCCCACTAATACTTAACGGAATGCCATATGCATATGGTTAGTCGTATTAGTCGTGATACACTATATTTGAACAAAAATAGGAATTGGCAAATCACCTATTATAAGAGGGCAAAATTTATTATTGACTTGATAAATTTCCTCTTTTGTTAACGTTTTGCGTGTCATGATGCTTGGTGCAATATCCATAAGAAAATGTATGTTTTCAACATATATTTTGATACAGCTGTATAAGTATTTGACTAGACTTGAATTGTATATCTCATTAAATAAGCATCATGAGTTTCCAGCTCATGTTAGGATTATTGATCCCTTATTTGAATTTGATTGAATATCTATATGATTTATCTGTGATTATAATCAACATTACTCAATACTTGCTCCATCATTGTTTGTATTTATCATTACCAAATATTCCTGAAATCTCTTGAAATAAACGGTTTTCCATAAAACTCTATGAACTCATCAACCTTTGTGTTGACACTTTTAAGCATGTGTATCTCAGGTAATTTAACGGAGCAGGACAAGACACAGAGCGGGCATTTATTACTCTGATAAATTAAAATGGTGTAAAAATCAAATATGTCATTCTTTCAAGTATTTACATCTTTTAAAAAGATTTTAAATCAAATGGTTCATCTCTTATCAAAAATATTATTTAAATGACACATAAATTTCAAAACGCTTCTTTTAAACTGTTTTATGAGATTATAACTTTGATCCTCCCCGTAACACCCAAATTACTTTTCCGCTGCTACAAACTTAAATTTGAGGGTGTTACAGATTGGCATCAGAGCTAGAGTTATAGAGAATCAAATGTTTTCAAAAATTAAACTATAACTACACTTTCAAAATAATGATTTTACACCATAACATTTTATGCCCTCCGTGTCTGCAGACTGCCTTGCTCAATACCTTATCTGTTGAGATTATTTTACATGTTTAGAAATTACTCCTACACAATAAATATTTCATTTGTACTGTTACATCTTTAACATACAAAATCCTCATAAAATATTATTCGTGGTTACTACAGTAACATGTCTTCAGAAACTCCCATGAATATCAAAACTACTCTCCATAATACTAATACCTCACCTATTAATCAAAATTCTTCGAATAATTAAGGCCCTTACGTACAAATATCACAACCCCAGCCTGATATAGAACTCACTCAGAGATCACTTCCATCGTCACCTATTTTTTCACCTTTACGTCAAAAACTCAGAAGAGCTACTGAATCATATGAAGATTTGATTGGTGGTCAAGCAGCATTCGAAGTTGGACAAAGTTCACGCCAAGAGATGCCGTGGAAGAATGTTGAGCCAAATTTTCCGTTACCTTATACTTCAGATTCCTCAATACCAGATATTTCCAAATTCTCTATTTCCTGACGCTCCAGATTTCTCGATACAATACATCTCAAACGATGTATCTTCACCCAATTCCCCTGAACAGAAAGTTGTACCCACTAAACCAAAAAGTTTTTGGTTAAGTGATGACGTATTTTCTAAAAAAATTCTGAAACTCTCATAACTTGAAATCGACCTTTAATCAATAATAATCTCCTTTTGTTATAACCCTCTGTTGTTAATAAATTCTTTCCATCATGAAGCTATGCATTCATGTAATGATTCCTCATACCTTCCTGAAGAATCTCACCATTTGTTACTCTCTTTGGTAGACAAATGACTCCCCTCATATCAATGGAGTATTAATAAAAGATCTTGTATCGTTTGTTTTGCAAAAACAATCAATCAAGTTATTAATATAATGTTGATTATAGTGATTATATTCAAACTTACCTTGATAATACCTATGATTATAATGATTCCTTATACCTACCGTAACTAGGCTAAAACCATAGAGTTCTATAAAACAAATTTTCGGAAGAGAACTAGAAGATAAGAGAGAAGGCTATTGAACTTCAGCTTTAGAAGATAAATCTGTTTGTTCCTTAGCAATCCTATACCAAGAGTTGATAAATTATCTATGATACTATCTAGACATATCTTGAAATTAGATTACAGTAGGGATTCAATTCAGTCTATCATCAATGAAATAATTACCTCCATATTCTTTCACTAAAGGGCCTAACAAAGTACTAGGAATATCCAGAAATTAGTAATCAGTATCATTGCAGTAATACTTGAAGTAACCATAGTTCCTCCGATTAGCAATGATATAGCAAGAAAATAAAATAAGACGGCCATACCTTGTAAGCATAACCATGAAAGTTTTACGGATTTTAGACCAACTCACCTTAAGAGAACAATAAGAGTGACTAAACCTACCAGCACCAATATCAAAGGAGTTCTAGATCAAAAAGTTAAATGGGACACTTTAAGAATCAGTGCCAAACTCAGAATACCACTTAGTACAAAAATACCAGTAGAAGAGAATAGAAACTCTTTAGAACCTTAACAACGCCAAAAGATGACATTAATGTTTAAACAAAAGAGAAATTCCTGTTGTAATAGAATAAACCATAGTTCAAACTCTCTATAGTTGTATTCCCTCTTGTAATTTACCTTAGGTACGATGGATGTCACCTAAGTGTAACAACTACCCTTCTACCGTATGAAAACTCTACCTTGTATATTTTCGTAATAATCATAATCTACGTCTATTTTCAATTTCTATTCCATTTTTCTTGTTCGTAATCATTACATAACAATACCTTGATATCACCTTAGAAATCTAGTTAACCTCATTTCCGACTGAACGATAGATTATTACCACCCTGTAAGAATTATCTCATGAACTTTAAGTTTATACCAAGGATATCCTAGTATCTCCTTAGAAAATCCTGACTCATCACCATATTATGAACAAAAATTTACTAAATTCTTTTGAAAACGATTAGATGACATTCAACATTGTACCTAAACCATTGAGATTGAACCATCTAAAACAATTTAAAGGAAATATATATATATATATATATATATATATATATATATATATATATATATATATATATATATATATATATATATATATATATATATATATCATTGTTACTGAGCCAAGCATCACATAATTTGATCCTCAATTATACATAGCCTAGCTATCTATGTATAATTTAGGAAGAATCATGTCATAAATGGAACAGTTATCTTTTCAGATTTTCTAATAACAATCTTCATTCAAAAGCAAAATCTTGAGATTAAACAAACTATTCATAAACCTCATTTTTGACAAACTCCAATAGATATTTACACTTAATATCCATCATTTTATTATAGTAAGTTGAGAAAAGTACTAACATTAGATACCTAAGAATTCACAAAGACTTATGGAAAACATCAATAGCGAAAATTTTATTAGAGACCACGGAAATTTATACATAGGCATATAATTAGCATAGGAAGTGCTATTATTACAATGATTACAATAAAAAGCATAGAATCTCCAATAGGCTGACCCAGCATAATAATAAGGATTCCCATCAACAGCAGTACATCACCATAGCAAGAACCACCACAGGATGAATCACTCCGGTTATTCTAAAAGATAAGTATAAGTACACCATTAGAAACAATAGCAAGACTAGTTCTTAAACATAAAGACAAATAAGTCTTATTTCCCATTTATTGAGGATTACATAGAAACATAACAAGGATACATTTTAAACAACCCTAGCTTAAGACTAGTGCCTCCATATCTTATCCACAACATATGATAAAACCGTGAGTGGTATTAGGAAAACCAAGAGCCCGACCAAAACTACATAATCTTCATCCAGGACAAAAGTCAAATAGGTAACGACAACAACGACATATACCATTGCGATAATAGTAATTAGGCTCAGCATTTTCGGAAGTATTTAAAAGGGTTAAGAATAGGAAATGTGAAATGATAGGAAAATGGTTGATGGAAGAATAGGAAATTAAATGAGGTATTTATAGGCTAAAAATCTAACAGTTGGAACCAAAACTAGCCGTTGGAGGTCACTATTCACGACTGTTAGTTTTTACTATTCACTAGCCGTTAATTTTCCACTATTCCTGACTGTTACTTTCTATATTTACAACCCTTGGATTCATTAGTAGTAACATTTAAGTTTACTATCGCTAGAATAGATAAATCTAATAAAATTTCGTTTTCTCAATTTCTGAATGAAAATTTCTTTGAAAATCCTTTGTCTATAATCCCTTACTCTAGTAATCACTTTAAACTTGAATTCCGGGACGGAATTCAAAATGAGGAGTGAGTACTGTAAAACCTCGCAAAAATCCATATAGTTAACAAATGGTTAATTATATATTAATCTTCGTCATTATTTTTAATCACCATTTTTACGGGGAAATTTAAAAATTTTCTTATTATACTATATTTACGAAATCACGTCATCCCATAATTCACCAAATGACGGAACAAGTTCTCGACACGTTTAACGAAACTTAAATATTTTACTAATCATATTTAAACACTAAACACAAACTTAACGGGCCCTTAATAAAATCCATCCCAACCCCTTTTCTGCGTACTGTTCATCAGCCCACACCAAGGGCCCAACTTTATTTTATTTTCAGTTTCAAATCGAGCAGACCCCCTCCAAACGCCCCGTTTTTCTTCCAATTTCTAAACACAACGTATACATATTTTTGTACCTCCTAATTGTCTACCCGCCAAAGAATTAGTATGCCAAGTTTTAGCTTTTAAGACAAACGTTTAATACATTTCCGAAAGCCAAAGTGTTTGTCCCATTTTCATTTAATAAATCCATATATATTTTCACAAACTTAACCATTTTGACTCTAACTTGTTTCTACGCAATCCTAATATTTTTCCTAGCCTAAATACATGTTATTGAATCAGATTTAATCAACCAAGATCAAAGATTACACATTAAAACTAAATCGTATACAATTGATATATGTTAGTCGACATATGTATTAACAAACCAATTCTCATTTTGCTTCCTTCACACACATACATTCTTAAAGCCCTATATCTCAGTAAAATATATCTCAAATGTCCCTCAATCACCAACATGCATAGTTACATATATTTTCTAAAATTATTAGAACTTGTACGTGTCTAAAATCCATACTCTATATATCTTTTTCTATTCTCTTCTTTCCTTCATTCTTTTTTTTTTTAACAGATATTTCATTTCACACCTCACAAATGGAGGAAATTTGTACACAACAAGTTACATCGAACATACACAACGTAACAAGCTACGACAAAACAAGACATACACCATAATAGTTGTGACAGACTACAACTACACCATACGAGGGTGGGGGGAATCACCATAGTGAGCTTTTGGCATACACAACTATATAAAGGTGTAGCTTGACAAAAGTACATAAAGTACAAAAGACATACAAAGAAGATAAAACTAGGCATCCTTAAAGGAGCCATACCTAAACCTAACAGATCTAAAGCCAAAACCCAAGGCAGCATCAGGCCATCGATGGCAGACCGCAATAGATCTAAGCAAAGAAGTCCGGGCGGTGACGGCAGCAAACGGCGAGCAGCAACAGCTGAGAGATGACAGATCTGTGGGTAAAGATTATTATTGAAAGCAAAAGAAAATACTAAAGATCTCCGGACGGCCGGCCAAGACCGACCGCCGGATTTAGATGGAAGAGATCGGATATGGAGTTTGTCGGATTTTTCTTATGGAGTTTGATAACCCTCTCTCTCTCTAAAATAGTCTTCTTTCCTTCATTCAATGCATGAAAAATAAACTCTCATTCTCTCACAAAAACTTCTCTTGAAGACCAGCTTGTATCATTAAATCATTTGGAAGGCTTATCGAAGAAACGGGTTATATATATACAAACGTGTTTAAATCTTGTGTTTTCTTTCATCACTCTCGACTCTTTACCATCCTTGAAGTGTTGTAAGTCCTTCTTAATCCTCTCGAATTCATCTCGTACGTTATTTTTATAACCATGCAACGTTTTTATTTTCATGTCGGACGTATACTTTTCTTACTTATTTTTATGTATACAAACATGTAAACCACAAACGTGACTAGCCTCTATCTTGGAAGGCCTAGGAGTTACGTAGCACACTTGTTTCACATTTATTTTTACGTTACATGCATCCAAAGAACTCAATTCGTACTATACGTAAAAAGTATATATAGTGAAAACTTAGAAAATTTAACTAAGTGTTACTAGTAAAAACTGTTTTAAGTAGCGACTAAAATGGCTTTGTAAAACTCAAATTCATTTAACGACCCAACTATATTTTTACATGAACTCATAGACGCCATGACTAGCTACAACTTTCATATAGATAACTTGTAAAAATAATCACGTCTCGACCCTCTAAAATGACTAAAGTGAATCGACCCAAAAGAGATAAACCTGAAAAACTTAGAAAATATTCTAAGTCTTTCTAACTAGAAAACTGTTTCGATTTGCCTACAAAACACCCTTGTAAAACTCGATTTAGCTTAACAAGTACCCTATATTTTTACACCACTCAATAGACCATCTAGCAAACTACATGTTTCGTATTTTAAACTTTTTCTCATAAGCTCATATGAGCATTCAAATAAGCTCAAAGTGAACTACATTCACTAGTAAATTTTTGGCAATCATTTTCAGAAAATAAATAAAACTCGATTGGGCTTATATTGAGCCCAATAAGATTTTACGATTAAATAGTCCACCAGGCCCATATGATATATTTTTAGAATCACAAAAATAGCCCAAGTTTAGGCCCAAAACTATTTTCATGCCCTCGCCTCTAAATTTCTTAACGGTCCTTTGTTTTGATTCGTTAAGGCCCATTTATATAAAAATAAGCTATTTTACCATATAAGCTGTTGAAATAAGCTTGTTATTAATTAAATAAGCTTCGGAAATTTTTATATAATTTTTCTCATAATTTTTGTATGTTTGGACTAAAAATGTAACGCGACGACACCTTCAGGGACTAAAACTGCCAAACTGATAAAACTAAGGACTGGAACAGTAAAAACAGAAACTATAGGTTATAAAATGACAACTTATCATTTACCAAGCTCAGAATTGGTTATGGGACAATTTAGAGGACTATAGATGTAAATTTTATATATAAAGGACTAACGGTGTAACGCTAACGCCGTTAGTATAAAAAGTGTAAAAGCTGGAAAAGGACAAGGACCAACATATTATATTTGACATTCTTATTTTATTTTCTATTTTACGGCACCCCATCACGTCATATGCATTTTCATTACATTTTATTTATATATTAGTTATTTTTACGTTAATAATATATATAACGATATTTTAGCTAACTATTTTTACGTACTATTATCATCATGGGTAAAAAGGGAAAACTTTAGAAATAATAACATATCTCGTTATACTATTATAAACATAATAATTTCATTGGCATATCATCTTTTCATCTTAACGATTAATCGTTATTCGTTTACCAAATAGTATTTGGTTAGATTCTCAGATAAATTTATGTATCAGGTTTCTTATTAAAGATGTTTCCATAATCATTCTCATAATCTCATCCGACTTTACTTTTCATCATTCCATTATCAATCAAGGTGAGTCATAGCCCCATTTCCAATACTTGTTTTTAACTCATTGGGGGAGATACATGCTTACATATACTTTGATAACTTTATAAGTATATGAATAAATTACATGATTCAAATCAATTTCCTAATTAATATTTATCTGATATGGTTTATGACTTAACATGTGATATATATATATGTTATTGGCGAATTACTTAACTGAAATACTGATACTCAGATGATAATGTTTCCAATTTGATTATTGTGGTATGTGATATATGTATGTTACTGGCGAAATACTTAACTGAAATACTGATACTCAGATGATAATGTTTCCAAAGTGATTATTGTGGCATGATACTTAACTATACTATACAATCGTGAATGATTCCATTATCTCTATATGACATTTCTATGTTCAACAGAAATAATTGCTAGGAAGAGCATAAATACTCTAGTTACATTATTACCTTGATATTGCCTAAGTTACCTTCATCGCCATAAAGTCCCTCAATCATGAGCCATTAATCACTTGTATGTGAGCGCGAATATAGTGAACAGCTTCGAAACCTGTTAAGGATTGACCTCCTATCCCACTAATACTTGACGGAATGCCATATGCATATGGTTAGTCGTATTAGTCGTGATACACTATATTTGAACAAAAATAGGAATTGGCAAATCACCTATTATAAGAGGGCAAAATTTATTATTGATTTGATAAATCACCTCTTTTGTTAATGTTTTGCGTGTCATGAGGCTTGGTGCAATATCCATAAGGAAATGTATGTTTTCAACATATATTTTGATACAGCTGTATAGGTATTTGACCAGACTTGAATTGTATATCTCATTAAATTAGCATCATGAGTTTCCAGCTCATATTAGGATTATTGATCCCTTATTTGAATTTGATTGAATATCTATATGATTTATCTGTGATTATAATCAACATTACTCAATACTTGCTCCATCATTGTTTGTATTTATCATTACCAAATATTCCTGAAATCTATTGAAATAAACGGTTTTCCATAAAACTCTATGAACTCATCAACCTTTGTGTTAACACTTTTAAGCATGTGTATCTCAGGTAATTTAACGGAGTAGGACAAGACACGGAGCGGGCATTTATTACTCTGACAAATTAAAATGGTGTAAAAATCAAATATGTCATTCTTTCAAGTATTTACATCTTTTAAAAAGATTTTAAATCAAATGGTTCATCTCTGATACCAATTGTGGAAAACTAGAAGGGGGTTGAATAGTTTTACGTCTTTTTAATGTGTTATAAAAGATATTTTTAGTGTTTTCTTAGTTTTTAAAATTTAGATTCGATAATATATGATCTCAAGTCTTGCACAATATAAACAACTATCTATAAGTAAGATATAACAATGATAAGTAAAGAAATAAATGAGAGATGGAAAGATTGAACCATGAGACAAGAGATTTATAGTGGTTCGGCTACAAGGACACCTTCCTTGCCCTAATCCACTCCCCGAGCACCTAACTCAAGAGTTTTCTTCACTATATCAACAAGCTCCCTTACGGCGGAGAAAACCTTACACACCAATTTACACACCACAACTTCTTCACAACTAAACCACAACTTCTACACAACTTTTTCACACCAAACTACTTCACAACTAACTACTTTACGCCTATCTTCTTCACACCAATTTTCTTCACAACTAACAACTTCACACCTAGCTTCTTCACTACAATCTAATTCCTAACTTTTCTTCTTCACACCAATCTTCACAAAGAATTATGTAAATAATCTTGATGATGCACCAACAACTTGGATGTGGAGGTCACAACAAGTTGTAATACTTCTTGTCTTGGAGGATAGAAGTATTCTTCTCTTGCACTTGAGAGGATGATGTTTGAATCACTTTGAAACAAAGAATTATGTATTTATGATCAAAGGATTAAGAGAATAGAAATGGCGATCTAGAACAGAAAGTTTAGGAGTGCAAAAAGGTGAGAAAATTCTGTGTGATGAACCAATATTTATAGCAAGAAAATTTACTGTTCTGGAGCGTGGCCGGTCCCCTTAATTAGGGGCCGGTCCCCTTAATGATTAAGGGGGCCGCCTAAGGAATTAAGGGGGCCGCCCCTTCAGAACGTTGGATTTTCTTGTCTTCTAGTGGAGAAAATTTTTCTGGATAAAATTTGCCATTTTTGGTTGGAAATTTGAAATCATATATTTATAATAAATTAAACATATTCTTTTAATTCCAAAAGTAATTTTGTAAAAGATATAGAATGTTTAATACATTTTATAAAAGTTCTAGTGATTAGAAAAATTTTCTTTGATCATGAAATGCAATAAACACTTTGTTTATTCATACCTTAAGTGATATGGATGCAAAGATAAATATTAAGCACTAAAAACTTGTTTACGTCATAAGTTTTAGATTAATGAGTTTATGCTTTGTAATTATCAAAACATAGAGATATTGTTAATATGCTAACAATGTTTTTAGACATTATTTATGTCAACAATCTCCCCCTTTTTGATGATTACAAAACCTTAAACTCATTAGGTCTAAAACATAATTTTTAGACAAGTATTATTAGAGTTTAACATTCTCTTCTCCCCCCTTTTTGTAAAATCAAAAAGGTTCGGCCGTTTAAACTTCATAAAATAAGTGAAACGGGTAGAGAGCTCCCCTTTGATGTATGCTCCCCCTTATTTGAGGGCACCAAGGAAACGAGCTATGGAAATCTTGGCTACAAAAATATGTGAGGAGAACAAGACACATATATATCCAAAGCAATAATTATGCAAATAAAAATAGATTCATTCAAGCATCATAGAAATGATTAACATTACAACATTCAATATGCTTAAGGCATATTGATTACAATAAAACAAAAGAAAAGACATAGTCCTATATTGCCTAAGAGAGCACTTGGACTTGCTTGAAACCCATGGTTGATTGTTTTATTTGCTTGAAGGAAAACATAAGCATAAAGCTTAGTTGTTAGATGGAGAAGGATAGGAGTGGGGTATGGAGTGGAAGAGGTGGATCTTATGATGTTGTATCGTGTTAAGGGTGGTATGGGATGAGGACGAGTGAGGAGATATTCAATCCAAGAAATATCTTCACTCAAGTATAGGATTTGTTTTTGAAGGAAGATGCAACAAGGGCAATAGTGAGTGTGGTTTGTAACTTGATCCAAGTTGAGAGAGTGGGGTAGGCAATTGTTGTAGGGTGATGATGGAAGTGGCCCTTTGTTGCGTTGTGCAAGATGCATGGCTTTGAGATCACTAAGATCATGGATTTGAGATATTTCATCACGGAACCTTTGCTTTTCCGTGGCAATGCGGAGAGAGTCATTGTGTTGATATGGATGAATTGGGTTTGTGTAGTTGGAATTGTAGTTGGATGGTTGATCAAATTTGTATGGATCATTATAAATGGTTGGTGGATGAGAGGAGTGGTTTGGCATGAAGGAATTAGCCAATGTTGTATGGTTTGTAAAGAGGATCAAATGAATGTCCTTGTGAATTTGGTGTAAATTTTGGGAAGTAAGTGGTTGAAGGTGTTGAGTGATTTCCAACTTCATTGGTTATGATGGATTTGTTACGAGGGCTTTTTCTTCGCCAAACGGGTTTTTCCGTCATTTTTGCAAGCCTTGAGGCTTTTGGTTTTGGTTTGTTTGGAGAAGTCATGAAGGGATGAATGAAGAGTTTTGAGGATTGGGGGTATTTATAGTGTAAGATTTGTGTGTTTATGGATGGATAAAGTTTGTTTGGGAGATTAGGACAAAGTGTGTTGGTGAAAAATGGGAAATGTAGGTTGAAATGGGCTAAAAAGCAGAAAAGATTCTGTAAACCCGACCATCAGATGGCCGGTCCCCTTAATTAGGGGCGGTCCCCTTAATGATTAAGGGGGCCGCCTTATAAAATTAAGGGGGCCACCCATCTGGTGATTTCCAGATTGCCAGAATTGGGTTTTTGGCAGAAAATTTGCAGAAAGGTTGTATGTTTGGATTAGAATTCAAGCAAGTTCAATTCTTTTAAGCAATATAGCATCTAATCTAATCAAGATATATCATACATGCAAAAACACATAAGCAAAAGATCAAATAAGCAACACATAATAAGCAAAAGGAGACAAGCAAGGGCAAGAGCACTTAAACTTCCTAAGGCACCTATCTTAGATCAAAGGCAAAGTTAACTAGTGAGTGGAAAACTAGTGATGGAGCAAGATGACAACATTATTAGTGAATTTATCCTAGTGTGTGTCTATATGCAACAAATATGGAGTTGTGATTGTTTCGACTCCTAAATGCAAAGAGAGATAACGATCCTAAGAAACAATCCAAAAGATCTCCTTCATTCAATTTTTGCTCGATTCATGAATGTCAATAATATATATTAGATTATATATTTTGACAATTTATGTGAGAGTTTATGCATGATTTATAAAAAAGTTTTTAGCGTTTGTCAACAATGTAAGGAAAATGATTTTCATGTAATTCCTAGATGTGAGAATAGTTTTCAAGAAATTTTGATTGGGTTTTACAAGAGAGTATATGCAAATGAAAGTGAGGTTTCCCAATCATTAATTTTGTGCAAAATGGATTCTTAGACTCAGAAGTGAAGAAGTGGACGAAAAGTAAATTTTATGCAAGTATAAATTTGTGTTAGTTCAATATAATTTAGTCAACTTGTTCCATCATTCCTAATCCTAAACGCAAGTGGTTGAATAATTCACGCTTAAGGGGTTTTGTGAATATATCCGCAATGTTATCTTCCGATGCAACTTTTTCTATAGATATGTTTCCTTTTTGTACATTATCCCTAAGAAAGTGGTGGCGTATTTCTATATGTTTAGTCCTAGAATGTTGCACCGGATTTTTACTTAAATCTATCGCACCTTTGTTATCACACATAATGGGAACGTTTTCTAACCTAATGCCATAGTCTATAAGAGCTTGTTTCATCCATAGTGCTTGTTGACATGCCTTTCCAGCACTTACATATTCGGCTTCGGTGGTAGAAATAGCAAGAGCGGTTTGCTTCTTCGAAAACCAAGATGTTAGACAACATCCCATAAACGTGCAAATACCGCTAGTGCTTTTTCTATCTACGTAGTCTCCCGCATGATCCGAATCCGCATAGACGATGGTTTCTATGCCGGGTCCCTTAGGATACCATAATCCTAAGTGTATAGTGCCTTTAATGTATCGGAAGATACGCTTAACCGCTTCTAGGTGAGAGGTTTTGGGATCCTCTTGAAAACGGGCACAAAGGCAGACACTAAACATGATATCGGGTCTACTTGCCGTCTAGTATAGTAAACTACCTATCATTCCTCTATACTTGGTGTTATCTACCGACTCACCTTCATCATCCTTTGTGAGCTTTACTTCCGTAGACATGGGAGTTTTCATGGGTTTTGAGTCTTCTAGGCCAAATTTCTTAAGCATTTCCTTAATGTACTTAGATTGGTTAAAGAATATTCCATCTTCTAATTGTTTTATTTGTAATCCTAGGAAGAAGTTAAGTTCACCCATCATACTCATCTCAAACTCATCATGCATGATTTTGGCAAATTCATCACACATGTCTTGACAAGTCGATCCAAATATAATGTCATCAACATATATTTGAACAATGATGAGATTTGGGTCTTTCCTTTTAGTGAAAAGAGTGTTATCTACCATTCCCATGGAATAATCATGTTTAATAAGGAAAGCTTTTAATCGATCATACCAAGCTTTGGGAGCTTGTTTGAGTTCATACAAAGCTTTCTTTAACTTATAAACATAATCAGGTTTCGCGAAGTCAATGAATCCTAGAGGTTGTGCCACATATACCTCCTCATTGATAAAACCGTTAAGGAATGCACTTTTCACTTCCATTTGGAATAACTTAAAATCTAGGGCGCATGCATAGGCAAGTAGTATCCTAATTGATTCTAATCTAGCTACGGAGGCATAAGTTTCGTCATAATCAATTCCTTCTTGTTGATTATAACCTTGGGCAACTAACCTAGCTTTATTCCTAGTAACTACTCCATTTTCATCGAATTTATTCCTATATACCCATTTAGTTCCTATGATGGTCATATTCATTGGATTTGGGACTAATTCCCAAACATCATTTGCCTTAAATTGATTTAATTCTTCTTGCATAGCTATAACCCAACTTTCATCTTTTAAAGCCTCATTAATATTCTTAGGTTCTATTGCTGAGAGGAAACAAAAGAAATTGTTTTTATCTTGGGCTTGTGACCTAAGGGTTGTTTGGTTCCTATTATATTATCTAATGGATGTGATCTAGATTCTTTAACATTAACAATTTCGTTATTTCCTAAGTGAATGTCTTCATTATCATTTCCTATGGGTTTTGTTTTACTAACCTCAATAGCTTCATCTTCGACTAAGTCATCATCTTCTAAAGGTGATGTTTTAGGAGGTGGTGGTGTTTCATCAAATGTTATATTTAGTGATTCTTCTACTTTCATGGAGTGTTTGTTAAGTATTATATATGCTTTACTATTTTGTGAGTATCCTAAAAATATTCCTTCATATGATTTTGGATCAAACTTAGTGAGGTAATCTTTAGTATTTAGAATATAACATTTACTTCCAAATACCCTAAAGTAGCTTAAGTTTGGTTTTCTACCTCTTAGTAACTCACAAGGAGTTTTTCCTAGAATTCTCCTAATTGATACCCTATTTAAAATATAAGTCGATGTATCTACGGCGTGACACCAAAATTTTTGTGGGATGGATTGTTCATTTAACATTGTTCTACTCATTTCTTGTAGTGACCTATTTTTTCTTTCTACTACGCCATTTGATTGAGGAGTACGAGGAGCGGAGAAATTGTGAGATATTCCATTTAACTCACAATATTTTCCGAATTATACTTCGTTGTCAAATTCCCTACCATGGTCCGTCCTAATGGCAACTATTGAGCATCCTAATTTATTTTGAATCATTTTACTAAATATTTTGAATTTTTCAAAGGCTTGGGTTTTGTCACTTAAAAACCTAGTCCACGTGTATCGTGAGTAGTCATCTACTATTACTAAGGTATATTTGTTTCCTCCATAGCTCCGTACAGCGGATGGACCGAAAAGATCCATATGTAATAATTCTAGGCACCTAATAGTGGATACTATATTCTTAGCTTTGTGAGTAGCATGAGCTTGTTTTCTAATTTTACATGCATCACAAAAATGCTTGTCATATTTTAGATTAGGCAAATTTCTAACTAATTCCTTAGAGGCCAAAGATTGTATTTGTTGCAAGTTAGCATGTCCTAATCTCCTATGCCACAATGTAGAGTTTTCATCAAGGGTCGTTAGGCATATTCTATCCTCAGGCTTGTTTCCTAGTTTCATAACATATATTCCACCTTTCCTAATTCCTTTACCTATAATTTTTCCATTCTTAACTATTTCGCTATCCTCTTCGGTAAAAGTGACTCTACATTTATTATCACATATTTGTCCTATACTGAGCAAGTTATATGTTAAATTATCTACATGCTCTACATTTTCAATAGTAAGTGAGTCTTGAGAAATCGTACCTTTGCCAATGATTTTTCCACGTAAGTCACTACCGAAAATAACGTTACCTCCATTGTATGCTTTCTATGTATAGAATCGCTTGCGGTTCCCCGTCATGTGCCTCGAACATCCGCTATCTTTGATCCATTCGTCAGGCTCCAAGTTAATTCCTAAACATATTTCGTCGGTTTCTTTTGCCATAAAGCACTTTTCGTCTCTTGGCTTTTCAACTTCTTCTTTGTCACTATCACTCCATGTTCATAACCCGGTGGCTTTAGACATTCGCCAATGAGATGATTTGGACTTCCACATCTAAAGGACTTTCTTTTCCCGTAGTTGTCACTTCTGTTTCTTTGGAATGGTTTTCTTTCGTCTCGTGATGATCTAGTGAATCTTCCTCGTCTCTTGAAGAATTTCTTGAATTCTCTTACGGCCATTGCATATTCTTCGTCTTCACTTTCGTCACTTGAATCATCATCATCACTAGGTTCCTTTTTGGCTTTTAGAGCAATGGATTTGGTTTGTTCTTTCTTGACTTTGACCGTTTCCGAATCTCTTCTTATAATTTCTTCATGAACCTTCAAGTTGCCAATTAGTTCATCTAGCAATAATGTCATCAAGTTCTTTGATTCTTCAATTGCCGTGACCTTAGCTCACCATTTCGGATGCAATGCCCTAAGAAATTTCCTAACACAATTTTTACTAGAAAATGTCTCATCAAGTGCTTTTAAACTTGTGATAATAGTGTTAAATTTAGCAAAAGCATTATCAATTTATTCCTCTTCTGGAATCGTAAATTGTTCATATTGTTGTACAAGAAGATCTATTTTATTATCTTTGACTTGGCTATTACCTTGGTGAGTAATTAGTAAAGAATCCAAAATTTCTTTGGCGGTTTTACACATAAAAATTCTTTCATATTCTTTGCGTGGTAACGCATTATAAATGACCATTTTAGCTACATTATTTTTTGCCAGTTTCTTTTTCAAATCATCATTTTGTTTTTTAAAAGATACAATTTCATCCATTTTAGTTTCAACATTATATTGAATAGGGGGAAAATCACCAAAGATAATAATATGCCAAAGATCAAGATCTTTTGATTTCACATACGTTTCGAATCTATTTTTCCAATATAAAAATTCATCACTTTCAAATAGTGGTGGTCTTTGCATAGATTGCCCTTCTAAATATTTTTCAGATTTCATAAATCGTTACAAGTTTTAAAATACAATATATTTTAAAAATCTTGCTCAACCTGGCTCTGATACCAATTGTGGAAAACTAGAAGGGGGGTTGAATAGTTTTACGTCTTTTTAATTTGTTATAAAAGATATTTTTAGTGTTTTCTTAGTTTTTAAAATTTAGATTCGATAATATATGATCTCAAGTCTTGCACAATATAAACAACTATCAATAAGTAAGATATAACAATGATAAGTAAAGAAATAAACGAGAGATGGAAAGATCGAACCGCGAGACAAGAGATTTATAGTGGTTCAGCTACAAGGACACCTTCCTTGCCCTACTCCACTCCCCGAGCACCTAACTCGAGAGTTTTCTTCACTATATCAACAAGCTCCCTTATGGCGGAGAAAACCTTACACACCACAACTTCTTCACAACTAAACCACAACTTCTTCACACCAATCTACTTCACAACTAACTACTTCACGCCTATCTTCTTCACACCAATTTTCTTCACAACTAACAACTTCACACCTAGCTTCTTCACTACAATCTAATTCCTAACTTTTCTTCTTCACACCAAACAACTAACTAATCACACAATCAATATACCTAGCACAACTATCTACAATCAAATATTCACAACAATCTTCACAAAGAATTATGTAAATAATCTTGATGATGCACCAACAACTTGGATGTGGAGGTCACAACAAGTTGTAATACTTCTTGTCTTGGAGGATAGAAGTATTCTTCTCTTGCACTTGAGAGGATGATGTTTGAATCACTTTGAAACAAAGAATTATGTATTTATGATCAAAGGATTAAGAGAATAGAAATGGGGATCTAGAACAGAAAGTTTAGGAGTGCAAAAGGTGAGAAAATTCTGTGGGATGAACCAGTATTTATAGCAAGAAAATTTACTGTTCTGGAGCGTGGCCGGTCCCCTTAATGATTAAGGGGGCCGCCTAAGGAATTAAGGGGGCCGCCCCTTCAGAACGTTGGATTTTGTTGTCTTCTAGTGGGGAAAATTTTTCTGGATAAAATTTGCCATTTTTGGTTGGAAATTTGAAATCATATATTTATAATGAATTAAATATATTCTTTTAATTCCAAAAGTAATTTTGTAAAAGATATAGAATGTTTAATACATTTTATAAAAATTCTAGTGATCAGAAAAATTTCCTTTGATCATGAAATGCAATAAACACTTTGTTTATTCATACCTTAAGTGATATGGATGCAAAGATAAATATTAAGCACTAAAAACTTGTTTACGTCATAAGTTTTAGATTAATGGGTTTATGATTTGTAATTATCAAAACATAGAGATATTGTTAATATGCTAACAATGTTTTTAGACATTATTTATGTCAACATGCTTCTTTTAAGCTGTTTTATGAGATTATAACTTTGATCCTCCCCGTAACACCCAAATTACTTTTCCGCTGCTACAAACTTAAATTTGGGGGTGTTACAGACATGGGGACTAAACGGATGGACTGACAGAAACTTTTGGTGATGCAAAAAGTGAATAGTAAGGACTTTGGGCGTATCAATTTTTGAAAAGGACTCCACGTGTATTTTGGTTACAAGTTCAGGGCAAACAATGAATTTTACGCTAAAAATTATTTCGGTCTTTGTTGAGTTTTTTTCCAGAAAAAATTAATATTTATAAGTTATGACTTTCGATAAAGGTTGATTTTTGTCTATGCATTGTAAATATTTGCGAACTAAAAGTAGATTAAAACAATAGAGAAAGCATATATTTGAAAATAAAGAGTTTGAAAATGGGTGCATAAAAAGTAGAGGAGATTAAGATTGAAAAATAGCAACGAACTTTTTCAAATGTACCGATTAGGTACGTGAATTTTTTTTGTTCCAATTAATGTAATGTATTTTCATGTTTTGTTCCAATTTGGTACGTGATGATAACATCACTTTATAAATGGTGACGCATGTCAAGTTTTAAGTATGACACGTCATCATCACGTACCAAATTGAAACAAAACATGAAAGTACGTTACATTAAGTGGAACAAAAAAATATTCACATACCAAATCGGTACATTTGAAAAAGTTTGTTGCTATTTTTCAGCTTAATCCCAAAGTAGTCATTCTTGGCAATTATTATTAAAAATAATAATAATAAATAAATAAATAAATAAAAGATTTAAGCATTATGGCACAAGTTGAGTGGCATTGAAAATGTCATCTCGGGTCACATAGATGCAAATTAACCTATAACTGCATATTTATTGGCTGCATATTGACAAAGTTGTGCACAGTTGCTATCTACAACGACTTCCAACAACTATCAAGCTCACAAAAAAATAAATGCACATACAAATATTATTAATATAGTTTTGGTCTTAAATTTCAGCAAAACCACACTAAGACTGAATCCTCTGATCAACGGACTGTTGCTATTTACCTCACGAAAAATAGGAAACCATACGTGACTGCATTTTTTCCTTTGTATTTGTCCGATCTTGACCTGTATTCATTAAAAGCAAAGATTAGTGATTTCTTTAGTTTGTTCTGTCGAGTTTCTGTCTCAAGTAAAGAAAACTTTATAAGCCTTTTTAATTGATAACTCTAACATATCTTAGGTGTATTTCTAGGTTATATACCAAGAGGATTTAAAGCTTCAGTTTTGAAATGAAAGGTGTTTGCTTATTTAGTACATGTTTGGGTAAGCGCTACCATAGCAAAGTTTTAATTTTCATTTCTTTTTTACTATGCACTAAAATGAGATTCAAGTAGTCTACCTGGGAGATATTGATGTACAGAATATATCTATGGAGCTGGAGCTGGAGCGGCAGATGGCGAAGGGTGTAGCTCAGCACTCAGCATGTGGTGGAGTAGCATATCAACCCTCTGACTGCGGGTCTTGGTGCTGACAAAGATATCAGGAAAAAGGTAAGAAAATGTGAATAACTAGATTTGTAATGTGGTTTGTGATACTTACCCCACGTTACGGCGTCCTCCCCGTGTTCTCGTTGCCTGTATATCCATGCAAAAATGAAGACATTAGATCACATACACATATAAACTGATGCCAATTAATTGATACAAAAATCTCAACCCAACACCAACAAATGTTAACTTTCGTTGGTTACCTACACCTTTAAGTGTTTGATGGTTCAAAATTAATTAGGGATTGTCTAACTAGTGCCCTTAGGGCACTGGTTAAGAAGAGGGAGGACCCATAAAATAGTACTAAAAAAATGTATTTTTTATTGAAAAGGTGTGGGTCCCTAAGCATTTAAAATATATTTTAGTATTATTTTGTGGGTCTTCCCTCTTCTTAACCAATGCCCTAAGGGCACTAGTTAGACAATCCCAATTAATTATTATTCTCTCCACCAAAATTTATTGTCCGCAATACTATATTGGGTGGTCCCAAAATTATTATCCACTTTCTAGATATCCCCCAAGTAAAAAATATTATTACAAAACTTAAGGAAAAGAGTAATTATTGGTAAACGGGTAAATTGTGACAAATAATTTTTTTTTTATAATTGCAATTTCCTTAAACCCTGCGTTTTTGTCTAGTGGTCAACTATTTTGGGAAAGATGGAGTATACCAAAGGCGGCTTTTACAAAACTAATGTAGTTGTGATGATCTTTGAATGATGGTAACATTTTATGATATTTCTTTACAACATAAAAATACATATAATATATTAACCTTAAACTCACACATGTCAAAACACATGTAAATAGATGAATAAACATTATATGATTTATTCTATAATTCAAGGAAAAACGAATTTCTAGAAGATACATACTTTATTACTCCAATAATTCATTTGTGGAGTTCCAAGATCAATAAATTATGGTTTTCCTTATTAAGCTATCCTAAAGTACTCTATTCATTCAGCTCGGTGAAATAGTGAAAGTACTTATGGTCCGTTTGTTATGCGGTTTTTGCTTTATTGGATTGAAGCCGATGTTTAATTTGTTTGGTATATATGGATGAGTTTTCAAGGTAGTCAGAATAGCCCTCTGCAAGGGTTTTAACTTTTAACAAACCCCAACCTCATGGGTGGGGATAGGAATGTAAAGCAAAATGGTTTCTTGAAATTTGAGCCACTGCAATTTTTAACCATATATTTTCGCAGCTTTGATCAAATTGTATTGTTTTTACTACATATCAAGTTGGACCCTACTCCAATATATATATATTTCTTTTCTTTAACTTATTATATTATTTTAAATCCTAACATGGTACTCGTGCGTTGCGGCGGCGGGTTCCCTGTGATTTAAGTCTAGGCACCCAACAAAATAACAATGACGAGTTGAATAACCTAAGAAAGTGATCCTGCTCCGGCCCGGGTTCCGATAGTCCTTTCAGGTTCGTTTTCAGACGGCTTTCATTGGCTAGTCGAACCAGTGGCGACACCGGTTCCCGGTTGAACCCGTTGATCCAGTTCGGTTTTTAAAACCATATGTACCATCAACATGTTTGCATATAAATTGTATGAAGCTTTCTGTGTTTTATTAGTTAGTACAACATGTATAATAACATGTATTTTTCATTTTAGTGGTGTTTTAAAAATAACATTTCTTAGAAAAATTGAAAAGTCGTAGTTATGGTTATAAACGGTTTTTTTTTTTCCTCTTATATTAAATTACATTTAATCTTTTTAATTATTTCTTTTTAAAACATGTCTACAAAAAGACAAAAAGTCAAAAAGTGTTGTAACTAATGTTATTATAGCTATACTTATGAAAATTTGTCATAATAAGTAAGTGTGTTGGCTTAATTTTTAAGACTTCCATTTTGAGAAAGTCTTAAATGCTTTATAACATAGTAGATATTTATTTCTCTCTCCTACATTAAATCCTAATCCGAATTTAAATTCAAATCTTAATCCTAAATCCATCTACAAACCAAACGGGCCTTAATTTTCATAGTTAAAACAACCTACTCTTATCTACAGCAATGAGGGATCTAAATCACAATCAAGCATTTGATACTAGGGATCTACAAACCAAACAGACCCTTAATTTTCTTTGTTCATGTTCCCCTGCTTAACTAAACTGCGAGCTCTAAGAATGAAGCTCAACTGAAACTGAAGCACTTGACATAGCAATTTATTCGTTTTTATTCTTTCACATGAGTCTCAGTTCTACAATTAAAAGTGACGTGAACCCATTCGAAGCTTTCATGAGAGTGAAACAAGGAATAAACACTCATAAGGTAACATATGATCTTGACTGAAGTTGACTTACCTTATTCTCTTCTTCCTCCTCAGGAGACTCAAGTTCTAACTCAGCGAAGAATGCCTCCAGCACAAATGCGACGATCTGCAAATATTTAAGATATTTACATTACATGTAATCGAAACATATAACTTGAGATTAACACAAAATTTTACAAAATGTGAAATTTGTGGATGAACTTAAAATACAGTCTTGACCAACAAACAATTTGTTATATCGAATTCCTATAAATGTGAGGAATTTAAAAACCAATCACAAGGACATACCAAGTTGAGGAGGAGCAACACTGTTATTAAATAGAAGCTGACGAAATATGCGTAGGTCCAAACAGTTCCTGTCAACTTTGCATAATCCTGAAAGAGTTGACCAAAAATTTAAGTGATGAACCAATCGCAACCATCGACGGAATTCAACTATCAAAATATCTAAGAACTCGCATTTATGACAATGAATAATTACTATAGAGCACGTGCTTCATATCATAAGCTAGAGTGATATCAAAACATACATATAATATGCATGCCGTTAAAATGTAGACATAAAAGCAAAATATTAACGGCATTGCATTGATAACCAAGTACGGTACTATTATTATATTTCCCAAGATTACCCATGACTTATTGTACAATTATATGGCATGTCCAATCATATCTAACAGTCAGATAATTCAACCATTTACTTCTTTAAGACACAGACCCAAAAGAATGGTGAGCAAGAGAAATTTATAAAGCAAGTGACTTGTTATTCTTTTTTCGAAAACAGGACATCCCAAGCTATTTTAAAATTGAAATTTATTCAGTATTGTCTTGGTTAGCATATCTCTAGATATGAAGTTTGCTATCCATCTTTTAGAAGCAGGACTTTTGTATCTTATATTATAATTATAATGTCATCTAATTTTCCAAAATAACATCGAACTATGAATTCACGTCATATATTCAGCATTAATTAACTATGAGATAACATAGCTAGGTGGAAATAACGAGTAAATGAATGAGGAAGATGAGGGGGGAAAAATGGTACAATGAATGGGTAAAATACCTGCGGCCAGACTTGCCAGTTTCCCAATACAATCAGATTGAATAGTGTCACCATCCCATTGGGGTAGTCATTAAAATTAAATAACAAGTAACTAACTAGGTCAAGGAAATTTTACTGACAAACTGATGCATATATATGTGAGAAATATCTCACATGACCGAGCAGCTAACAACGTATAGTTGTTTGTCATGGAGAGCCAATAAAAGGTAGGTTGCAAAGTTTAGCAGATAAAAAAGCATATGCCATATGAGGAACCAAATAAAACATAAAGCATTGTAGCAAATATTAAAGGATACTCGTTATCAGCCATTTCTGTACTTGGTAAATCTGAATTCCCAGCATTTACTATCCCGCCAAATACCTAACACCAGAAGAAGAAAAAGGTAAGAACGTTGGAGATCGACTTAAAGAGATATAATAAGAATACAAAAAGGCAAATGAAAAACATCGAAACCGAAGTACCTGTATACCCAGTGTACAGTAAATGCACATGACACAAAAGACGGTACCCAGGTATGGCATCAAACTTGGTATCAGGGTTAAAAATGTAGCAATAAAGGCTCGGTACCTTTTAACATGCATCAACAGCCTAATCAATCTTAACATCCTTGCAATAAGAAGATAACGAATCCTGAAAACAACATCGAGGAAACCTATCAGCTTTTAGATATAATCTGGTGACAAAATACAAAAATTTGTTGAGCAGTGATACAAATATATACTTCATCAAAACACATAAACTCTACTGCCCATGGGCTACATTATATATACAATTTGAGTCACTTGATTGATTTACTGTATTAGAAAAACCAAATCTACTAAAAAACAGCTGAACAAAGATTCTCTCTTCTCAATAGAAATTATCTATACTCACTTAAAAGATGCCACTTTCATGAGCTGAAGGGACTTTATTATTATGATAGAAAATGACGTAATGCTTTTCAAAATCTTGGTTAGTTTGGAATAAGAAGGATTAGCTTTGATGAATCATGCCCCCTATAAAAATTTGTTAACTCCATCTGAAAAGTTGTTAGAGCCTTACCACTCTCCATTTGCTATAAACGTTAGCTCCTTCGGAGATACAAATGTGGCTGTTTCTCCAATAACTGCAAACATCCATGAAGATGAATATAATATAATTAACGGCTAGAGATCCAACAGAACGTAGATAGACACTCAAATAACTGCATTTAAGGGGATAGAGAAAGTGGGAAACAAATAATTGGAATCAAATATTTGAGCTAGAGATCCAAGTATATCTATGACGCTCATTAAAATCAACATAATACAATTATGTTATTCATATATACAGATCTTTCAGCTAGAAATCACAGTATCTAACATTTACGCACACACTTCAGGTGTGTATCGCTGTCTATAGAACCAATCTTAGTAATAACTAATAAGATTTACAATTTAGTTCATTTTCAAATCATATCAGTACTATTCGTATTGCATCACTTACCTATGACCCATGTAACAATGAAGTCAAATCGATTTTGGCTATCCTTCCAGTAATTTTCAAATCCAAATGTGTAAACTTTCAAAGCCATTTCCAGTACATATATCCACCCTGCATGCATAAGAAGTAATCAGCAATATGCCATCGATCATATGAACTTGTATTTTACTTCGAGGAAAAGAAATGATCATTTTTGGAGTCCATACATACTAAAATATTACTGTATAGAACAATTCATATCATCTTGACTAGAAAGGACGAACAAAGGATTTCGTACCAAAGACAAACTCCACCTTCTGCCAGAACTTCTGACCAGAGTTGTTTTGTATATCAAGCTGCCAAAGATAGAGTTGGCATTCAAGACCTAAGTTAAGTAATTAATCCAAAAACTGTTTTAAGGAATACATATTAAGCTAAAATTTCCCTGTTGGCAAGCACTAGTCTTGTTAATTAGCTATGGACGTATGGTACAGGTTAACTTGTGACCAGAGTATGTTGATCAAAGTATCCGTTTTCAAGTATTAAGGTCATACCGTTGTTTCAGTGATGACAGCAACCAGATTCAAGATGAGAACAAAAGCAACTACATATCCAAAGGTTTCGCTTTTTACAAAGGTTTTCAGATTTTCAGATAAGGAAGAATTGTAGAACGGGAACTTTTTTAGCCAAGGTTCCTGTATATAACCGAAAAGAAAGCTGACTTAGTTTACATCTTTTTGTTATTCATGTGTGAAACTGAAAAGACATGAATACCAACTTACTGTATCCTCTTGTTGAAACTTTAAAGCAATTGCATTGCAAAGATCATTGAATTCTTCTGCATTAATCTACATGTAAAACAATTAGAGAAAATGAGACAAACTAAACATCTATAACCAGTTGAGGAATCAATAAAAAAAAATGTGCAAGCCCTAGTAAAGCTTTTTATGTCAATATTCAATAATCTGCCATATTTTTGGTAAAAATAAACCAAGCTTTGTGCTGAGATTTATAAAAAAGGACAACTATAGTGTCATGAAGGCATAAAGTGTTGGACTATAATGTTTATTATGCCAAAAAGATTAAGAATAAAGCCCGTATGTTTTCTGGTTTGGGCCGCAGTCCAGCAAACCCATTAGATAATAATACGGTTATATAGTGTAGGGTTACAACGGTTAGAAGCTTTATAACGTTTTGATGAAACCTTGTGTCTCTTGTGAAGCATCGATTCATATTGTATAAATAGATTAGGAATTCTCTGTAAACAATTAACCCAATTCGATTATCTATATCAATATAAAGGGTTCAACCCATCTTCTTTGTTTCTTATTTATTCGATTCTGTTTTGCATGATTATACATGATGTTGTTTGATAATTTCGATCCTGGAAATCCACACAACCTGTGTAATATAAAGCTTATGTCAATATGCACTAATCTACCATAATTTTTCTATTCATATGGTCCCAAAAAAAAAAGCTTTGTATTTCGCTGAGATTTTTATTAAAACATTTGATTTATAGGTCAAAGAAAACAAGGGATAGGAAGTCAATACAAGACAGGTAACATGATTTTGGGTGCTAGAAAGAATGATGGTAAAAAAAATGTACAATAGTAGAGAGGGATCATGTCAGAAACTCTTTATGCGAAGAGGATACGATGTAGACCAAATAATACCTTAAAATCACCACTGTCATCTAATTCCTCAAATATTGCCTCAAAATCATCTTCTGATATTTTTGGCAGAGTCCTGAATGAAAGTTACTTGTTAGTGCCCAGAATAGGAAAGCTACAAAATATAGGTGGCACAACTCCAACATATGTATTTGTTTAAAAGATATTTCTATTAATGAATGCCACTGAAAAATAAGGGATGTGTATATAGACCCCTCTACTCATCAACATAACATAAAAATAAAACAATGTGTACATATCCACATATAATGAACGTTAGGTAAGATACAGCTTATTCAGAATCTCACTCACATGTAATTGAAAAAGGATGAAAAATATGTTTGTTAAGGGACTTGATTCAAGAATCTGAGATTGAGTTAGATACCTGTAAGCGTTAAGTTCTTTAAATAACTTAATACATATTTCCTTATCAAGATAGCCATCATCATGTTGATCTGGAACATCCTGTTGATTTGGGGGGAAAAATCCATGAGTGAGGATAGGATTATCTAGGAGGAAATGTCACATCATTCATAACTCGTACTCACATGTTTTTTAATAAGATCAAAGGCTCTCTTCAATATTTTTTTCCTCATTTCGTCCTTCGCACAAACTTGTTTAACAAGCTGCAGTTAAGAGCTAAGAAGCTTGTAACATTTTCTGGTTTAAACTAAAAAGGTAAAATAATCAGAGATACCAAAATATAATTCCCAAAAGGAATGACGTTGAAAACTTTAAATTCACTAGGATCCACACAACAACAAATCCAAGGACAGGTAACTAGGGATGGCAAAAAAATCGGTACCCGACGGGGACCCGATCCCCAAACCCGAGTTGACCGGGGATAGGGATGGAGACGGGGAATTCCCCGGATTATGAAACCGGGGATGGGGATAGCATAAATCCCCCACCCCGAACTTTTAATGTACAAATATGTATAAATTATATGTGTACTAATACTAAATGTACTTGTATATGTATATGGTAGTGGTATTGACAAAGTAAAATCGAAGAATATTTTTATGTGTATGTGACATTTAATGGATCAAAATCATCAAATATTAAAAAATATTAAGCACTAACTACGTATTATCCAACGAATATTTTGTCCGAATACACTCATTCGATGCACTCTATTTTTATACTAAATGTGATATTTCAATATATACAATGTTTTAAAGTTGAATGACGTTTTAATTAATCCAACTATGTACAATTTATAAGTCAATTCTTATATTTTTTATTACTTTTGTAATTTTTATGCTTAATTCATAAGGGCCGAAAATCCCCGAATCCCCATGGGGATCCCCGATCCCCAATGGGGATGGGGATGCAAAATGATTCCCCGATGGGGATGGGGATGAGAGTGACAAACGGGGATGGGGATGGTAAATACGATCCCCAATATTCCCCGCCCCGTTGCCATCCGGTAACAGCTATTTCAGGGTTGTAGTTATTTTTCCATCCAAATTGAGTTATTTACTCAGAGAATCTTTTATATAATAAAACAAAACCTCAAGTGGGGACTTTTCCATTTAAAAAAACTAAACCATACCTTATTTAGTAATTATATTATTTAAAAAAAAATATTTTCTTATTAGGTAACATTTTATATTTATCAATAACACAAGTAGAAGATAAATACAAAAAATATAGATAAGATGCAATTAACAATAGGATTAAAATTTTTAAATGATTATCTTTAATAATAAAAAAACTAAAATTAAAAATCATAAATCAAACAAAACAAAGATTAAATTATTTGTTTTTTAATAAATAAAAATATATAATTCAAAAAAATTTAAAAAAAAACCGCGCGTGCGCGGGCATTATAACTAGTATCAAACTACAAAAAAATAGTTGATTCCTAACACTTTTATTTCCACACTTTTTAAAAGCGTGAAAAATTTTATTAGTTTATTAAACACTTAAGAATGTGTAAAAATTGATTACATTAATAAGTGTGAAAAAAATTGTAAAACAATAAATTTTCCTCGTTCATAATTGAGTCAAAAAAAAATAATAAAAAATAAAATAAAATAAAATAAATAAAAAAAATCACACTTTTAAGTGTGAAGAATTACAAGATTTCTCCACACTTTTATTTGTAATACCCAAATTCTCCACACTTTGAGGAAGTGTGGAGAATTTAATTCTCCATACTTTGAGCAAGAGTGGAGAATTTGGGTGTTAGAAAATAACCTCCACACCTATAAGTGTGGACATTTTTTAGATTTCTCAACACTTAAAAGTGTGAACTTTTTTTTTGAAACAACTATAAGTGTGGAAAATCTATTGTTTTACAATTTTTTACTACACTTATTAATGTAACAAATTTTTACACATCATTAAGTGTTAATAAACTAATTAAATTTTGCACACTTTTTAAAAGTATGAACATAAAGTGTGGAAAAATGAATTTTTTTTTGTAGTGTCAGAACATTAACATAACTAAGATGAGATTTTAGTATAAGCATTAAACTCCCAAAGAGATATAAAGGGTTCAAGAAATATGTACCTCTTCTTTGAAGCTATCATACACGACAGCAAGAACCAGGTTTGTGACAAAGTAAACACCCAGAAGCACATATAGAACGAAAAAAACGGAGGACCATCTTGATGATCTGGAAATAACAAGGAAACACGTTACTGAAACACCATAAACAATTAGTACAGTTTGTTATTCTTTTCAGGAGGAAAAAAGACTGTTACATAAGTATTTCCTGAAAAGAATGGATAAAAACTAGTGTATTTGGGAAGACATTTGACAATAGTTCCCGAAAAGAATGAACACAAAGCCACTCACTTATACGCAGGAATCCAAACGTCTGGATTGTTGGATGTGGTAAATAGAACAAACATTTGATACAATGTAGCAGGGTAAGAAAAAAATAGTGTAGTTCCCTGTATGGTGTCTTCAAAGATAACATACGCTAACCAACTGGAGAACAAAAGAAACAGAAGCCACAAAGCCTGCATTCAAGAATTATTTTATCAGCAATTACAAACGACCCAGTTTATGTAAATGGTCAGCATTAAGGCACGGAGAGTAGCAGACGTAAGTCCAGAAAAAGATAGTCGAATACAAACCAAGACATTCAGATATGTGCCAACCATTCCACCCAAGACCACGAGGCTGTCTCGTAAATCCCTAAGTTAAGATAAGAAAAGATAAAGGTTAGCCTCGTCAACAACATGTTTAATAGTTAGCAACTATGATCCAAACAGTTCTAGAAGACTAAAAATGCATCACCATTTTATCATACTGGAAAGTTAAACAGAAACAAAATAACATATTGGAAAACATTATAGGTGCTATACCTGATATTCAAAACAAAGAAGACTACCCTAATATAAGGTGCAATCCTCAATGGAAGAGAATAGATGGCCACCGGAGAGAGATATAGAATATCAACTACTAAATCAGCAGCCAGAATTAGAAGTGATATGACCTGAAAATAAAAACAGTAAGACATAGTATTTGGTCGACTTATAACATAGAAAGAATAACATACCGTAGACAGTAACATAGTAACCAGAAATAATATATGTGACAGACAACATATACATCAAGTTCCAAGCAATGCATCAATAGTCTGTTTATTATTTCATCAAATGTATACATTTTCTTGCTGGACTGGAACAAGAAAGCAACTGATGTGTTTTCTTAATTCTCTTATTTCCTCCTATTTTTCTTATCTACCAATCTATGACTGTTGTCCCTCTAACCATTTCTGCAGTATTTAGATGGATAGGGATAAAAATGCAACCTAACATTCCATATAACATTTAGAAGATCAAATGAACAATTCAGATGTGTCACCCAAACTACAAATTAGTGAGTTTTTTTGTATTTTGAATTAAAAATATACTTCTTTTATCTTCACCTACCCCAAGAACAAAATTTAAGCTATCCAGTTCGCTATTGCTGAATGTAATTTGATATATTAAGTACAATAACAAATATAAATCAAACTGCTATTCTGAGAGAAGATTGCATGTGCAAGATTCGTAAATCAAAACTTCAGGATAACAAACTTTATATAATAATTTCAAGCAAAAGATTCTGCAATCGCGTACCTTGACCTTATTAACATGGTCTTTCCAGAAGAGATTGGTCCCTTCATATAAAAGAGGAAATAGAGTATGCACCACAAGAATGATAAGTGTTACACTCTGCATAAGAAAATATGACAATAATCAGATTACGGGTATATATAAATTTTAAATGGGCAGGTAAATGATAAAACCATACGGAATTTCTCATCTTGACCATACGGAGTACCTGAGAACTTCCAGCCACGGTTTGTGACCCAACAAAAAAATTTTGAACTTATCTTCATTTTACAATACATCTAGACTCTAGTATAAAGCATACATACCCCCAACCTCACTTGGCTTAAAATCCATCCAAACCTCACTCAAAACCTATCCTACACCACTACATTTTACAACCCTGTAATAATGTAACACATCACCTTCTCCCGCACACCATCATATCATTAATTTATTATCGAAAACCATAAAAAGAAAGCAAAAACTATTCGTTGTCGGCCCTTTGTGCAGGTACTATACTAGTATTAGTTAGTATTATAGACATAAAGGTACCATCTGAGTCAGGTTGTGTATGATGGAATGGAAACAAAAGCATATATACAACCATTTTAGTAACGCTGAATAAAAAAAAAGGCTAATACATAAGGTGCGAATGTCTTGGGATGGGATTTTCTCTGTACCAGTGCTCCTAATGTTGTTCAATTTTTTTTCCAAACAAACTATAAACCCCATCAGGCTAGGCTATATTCAAACTACCTCCTATCCTTTGAATCCTATGTAACCACTCATTGCACTTCAGATTGAAAAATTTTAGATGCTGTTGGTGTATTTGGTACAAATCAGGGAACTTCGATTGTGCACTTTTGGTCGTGGGATGAGTTTAAACAATGCATAGAGGTATTTCTCAGCTCTTTCGTTTGTCACAGTTATATGTTTTATGTGCTTAGTGTTTTATTTCCCTGCAGCATATGTTATGTGTGTAATTACTAAGTAGTACTATTACTGTAATATCAAAGAGACCCTTCTCTACAGAATATATAGAGATTTGATACCAAAAGCACTAGGAAATAGTGATTTGATCACATATATAACTTTCCAAAGGTCATGAATGAAATGTGCACGATTCATTTTTAACCATCCCAAACAACAATGTAAATCACCAAATAACCAAAATCAGACATACCCTTTGCTCTCAAATACATTAACAAGAAAGAGTCATGATATAATCAATAAATTTGTACAGAAGATACAAGAATCGAACCTCAAATGCGAGAGATTCTGCATTATTTAAGTACGGAAGCTCCCCAAGAAAATAGTAGTCCCTGTCACTGCAGGTAACCTCAGAAACGCTACTACACCATAATGGTTTCTGGAGTTGCAGATTTTAAAGTAATCAGAATAACAAGGAATTTCAGAATACATGGAATGAGAAAAGCAATGAATAGAGAGCCTTGTGGTAGTAAGTAACCTACCTCGAAGAAATTCAAAGCAATGAGTGCAAAATAATTAAGGGTCCAAATGATGTCAAAGCGAATGAATATGAAGTAGTATTTAGCGGCAGTTTCGATGTTTGGTGAATCGAGGACTTCCTCTGGGAGACCACTTCCATCTTCAGCCTGGAAATATGAAATTGTCGAAAGTTTATTTGTGAGCTATCGAGATGAAATGTAAAAGCCTACTTAGGGGCGGCCTAGTGGTAAGGAGCTTGAGCAACAACTATTGAGAAGTCTCAAGTACAATTCCTGCTAGGTGCAAACAACTCTAAGTGGTCACGCCAACCTTCCTAAAAAGGGGAGGGCTTTATACCCTCAAACCCAAACCACTAGACACATACTTAGGCTGTGTTTAAAGACGAGCTTTTCGGAGCATTTAAATTTTAATCTTTGTTTAAATGCTCCGGTTTAAAACCAAAATAAAAGAAGCATTTACCTTTGTTCCAATAAAACAAACTAGGTTTGCCAAACACAGATTGTAAATTGGTCCGTTACATTTGGGGGATCCCTAACAACCTAAAAAATGCAATTCCTAAGAAAAAATTAAATAAAAACGACCGACTTGTCCTAAATCTTGCTACACTCGGTCTAATATCATATTTTGGTTGGGTTTTCTTCATCAAAAGGTAACGAACTATAGGTCAATTCCTAATGATAGTATAATTTTTGTGTGCAAGACAATTGCTACAATGACATAATTTTGGCACTCACACACAATGAGCAGGGCCGTCCCATGAATTGTTGAAATTTTTGAGGACCATGAATTGTTGAAATTTTTGAGGACCTGGACGAAATTATATAATGAGCCTTTTCGATAAGCAATGTTATCTAAATGTATTACTAACATATTATTCATTTAAGATATTTTACCATCTAAATAATTTTTTCTTTGTAAAAAATATGTCTACACATGCATATAATTATTAACGAGACAAATTTTGAGGCCCAATTTTTTGGACCCTGAGCGGTTGCCCTCCTTGCACACCCTCAAAAACAGCCCTGACAATGAGGTGATATGCTCTGTTTTATTTAAAAGTAGAAAATACTAGCTTACGAGATCAACAAGAGCAGCAGCTTTCTGATAAGGAGTTCCGTAAGCGATCGCATTCTGACGACTAGTTTTATTACCACTTCTTCTACTGCCTATCAAAGGCGTATTCAAACCACCAGCCATCTTCTCAATCAATCAACAACCAACTAACTGTCTTCTTTCTTTCTTATATATATATAAGTATATCCATTTAAGATATGTCACTGTTATGTATTGTTTATCAATGAATGAATGGATCAAATTGAGACTAATAGATAGAGGCGAACAGAGTCAATTGAGTGTTTGGAACGTGGCTTACTTTTGTGTTTTATTTTCTTTAGCTGGCACGATCAATCTCAATTATTATTATTTTGAATGTTTTTTTTTTTTTTTTTTTCATATGTCATTACCGCTTTTAGAGACAGATCCAACATCCACATTCCACATGTCACTCGGTCCCACACTCTTTAATATTTTCTCACTCCTTTACTGCTCCGTATATTTTTCTCTTTTATTTTTTTAAAACGTAAAGCCTTTACTTTTAATTACTACCAAGGCTAGTAGCAATGGATCAGAAAACATCTGTCATATATAACTTGGTCGACCAATTTTCACATCGGTCATCCTCACTGTGGAGTTTTGGTCAAATATCGGTTCAGGAATCCAAAAAAAAAAAAAAGGTTGAATTTATGACCGATTATTTGCACACAAAAGCTATGTCCGTTTAATATTTAATTAAAAAATAATAAAAAAAAATACTCAGTCATCAACTGTGGCAACTTGATCATGTCTGGTCACCGGAGAGAGAAAGCTGATGTGGCAGAAGATGACCAATTAATGTCATATTTGTAATAGTTATTTCAAGTAAGGTAATAGGAGTATAAAACTAGATCAAAATTTTCTATCTATATTTAATAGTGGATAATTAAAATGTGACATTTCTAAAAGAAAACGTGGCAAAAAAGTGCTTAATTTTTAATAAAACTGCTTTCTTATATCTCCATCCGAAAAAAATATAAAAATTAGGAATTGGTTTCCACACATTCATAATTGATTGTGGCACTTCAAACAGTTCATTAAATACTTGTACATTAGTAATATTTTGCTTTATTTGCTTATACTGTGAAGTGTGTAAATAATAAATTGAAGTGTGCAAATCATCTTCCATAAAACTCCGTTTGGTTTTATGGATCAAAATGAGACGGATAGAGTGTGATCAAGTCAAATGAGCTTTTTGGGCCTATTTTTTGTGCCGACAACACAATCATTTCATTTAGAAGCTTTGGTGCATTGTCCCAATCACACGCTATAGGTGTTTTTGTTGACTTATGACATCAATATAACAAGTTATATTGCACCACATTTTGGTGTTATAAGAAAATAGCCATCGGGTTGGCTAGAGTTATAGATTTTTTTTTTTTTTAAGTGAATGGGGGTATTTTTGATGATGTATTATAAGGATGTTATTAGAATAGTATTTAGATTATAAGAGTGTTATAAAGTGCATAGTGGCGTGGAGGCGCCTATAAAATTTATACGTTGCAACTGTACCCACCATACTTATACTCCATCTTAAAATTATACTTTATATTTTCTTTTTATGATATTTCAGAATAATTATCTACTTTTCATTTTAACACTTCTTCTACTACTACTAGTTCCCCCGCCTTTTAACAAAGCAGCATCCAAACCACTGCTACCATGGGCGGAGCCATGAAAGGGCAAAGAATGGTGGTGGCTCCCTATACTTTGGATCATTATTGTATAATTATTTGTTTTTCATATATACAAATTTTGTTTTTAATATTTAGCCCTCCAATAAAAGATTTTAAATTTTTTAACTTTCTCACAAAAACCTTCCAAACTCCGTCATTGACCAAACTACTACGAGCCATAACACTTCATTTAATCAATCAATCACCAACTAACTAACTGCTTTCTTTCTTATATATCCATTCCTCCAATGTTTAAAATCTGTTTGTTTTTTGTGGATCAAAATGAGACAGTGTTCGATCAAGTCAATTGGCCTTTTTCAAAAACAACGTGGCAACTTTTTGTTTCATTTAGCTGGCAAGCAACTCAATCATTTCATTTATACACTCTCCCTATCAAATTTACTTTAGTAAATTGCAAGTATCGTCCATCTACTTTAGCCAAATTGCAAGTTTAATATTTATCATTTTTTTTTTTTTTTTTTTTTTTTTAGTAAAGAGGCTTACTCCAGTAAAATATGTATATAATCACAAAAAGTTAAAGTACAATAAAATGTGTCTGAAGTACCAATTAACCTGAAGCTCAAACTTGAACAGCCAATAAAACACCCGATTGTGACATGCCACAAACCGATAAACTATCTAAATACAATTACAAGAAATATTTATCATTTTGAAAGTGCATTCAGCGTCTTTGTGAAAAACTTACAAATGCACATTTGGTCTCTGGTGGAAATTTAATTACTAAGATGCCGTTTAGTTGTATAAAAGTTTTCTTGTTGTTTAATTTTAAAATTCTTATGAGATTTTTTTTTCCTAGAGAAGAGTTGAGAATTTTGAAAACTCGTTTAGTTAGAGTTTTAATTTTTCATTTTGAAAAGATTATCTCGGATTCCACAGTGGCAGTGACAGTGGACGGTGTAGGATAACACAAGAGATTAGAGTTAGAAGTGTATATTTTATTTTATAAAGATCCCTTTTTTTTAATTGAGAAACAAACGAGAAAGAAAAACGTGAGAATGATAGAATGGGCTTTTCAATTTTTTAGTCAAAATTCAAGAAATAAGAATTTTACTTAAAAAAAAGAAAAAAAAAAAAAAAAAAAAAAAAAAAAAAAAAAAAGACGTTGAAAAGAAATGTGATTAAACAAGTTTTCAGTTTTTCCATTTTTAGATAGATTTTTTTTTTTTTTTTTTTGAAAAAATAAAATATTTCTCTCCACCTAAACACGCATCCTAAACTACTCTCTTCATCCTCTTTTTCATTTTGGTTATAGGGTAATTTAGTCACTTAATTTTGACCAAAGACCAAAAGTGAACTTGTAAGTTCACTTACAAAGACGATGAGTCCACATACGAAAAGAGAAAGACTAAACTTGCAATTTGATCAAACTACAAGGAGGATTTTAGCAATTTACTCTTAATACTTACAAGTCTAGCTGTTAACCGTTTCTAGATCCACATGGCTGTCCCACATTAATCAATTTATTTATTTATTTTTAATTATTAAGAGTGACTGACAAAATAGAAGGAGAGTGGTTTACGAGTAGGGGCCGCGTATTTGGCACTAGCATGTCGGTTTCTTATTTTATTTATTTTCAACTCCCGATCGAATGTCGGCATTATATTTCGGATCAAGATCTATCTGTTATGGATGGGCGGGTGGGCCCCTCTTTCCACCCACTTTGCTTCCGATCTTTCTCTTTCTCTTCATTGTATTTGAGTATCAACTAGGTGTTTGGCTTATATCGGCCTTTTCTATTTTTCTTATTTCGTCTCGGGTGTTCATTGATTCGGTTAGTTCGGTTTTTTTTCTTCGGAGTAAAGTCAAAAACTGAATTGGGTAAAATTTAAATTGGATTAAATCGAACAAAAAATTGAACCAAATATCTAAATAACCGAGATCATACCGAATAACTCAAATTACACAATTTTAATTATTTAATTATATAAATTTATTGCGAAGAAAAAAAATCAAGGTTAAAAATGTAATATTTATATTATAAAAAAGTTTTAATATTTTTATTACATAAAAATATATAAAAGTATATATATTTATGTGAATTTGGTTTTTAGTTCGGTTCAGTTTCCATTTTGCTAAACCATAACCGAACCGAAAACCGATATTTCATTCGGTTCGGTTTTGGCAAATTTGATTCGGTTAAAAATTCGGTTCGAATTTTTTCAGTTTGGTTAAGTTTCATTTTTCAGTTTTTGTGGGTCAAACCCAAATTATGCACACCCGTAATTTCGTCATCATCATTTTTTCTCTTTTACTTTACTTTTTCTCACTTTTGGAAATCTTTTACTTTAACTTTTTCTCACTTTCGGAAATTAAATACAGGGTTTTACTAAACATAAAACTAATGGCTACGTCTAAAGAAAAAAAATGCATAAATGATGATGGTATATATAGTCGTTTGATGGTATATATAGTTGTTAATGACTTAATGCGTGTCTGAATATTTTAAACATAGCTTTTAAGACTACGTTTGCCAATTTCTTTAAATATATCCTTGACACAAAATTCACGCGCCAAACTATAAAAATATTTTTTTTTATTATTTATTTATTTATTTATTTTTGCAGGAAAAGCTTGCCATTTGCGAAGCGAGTTTGGTGACATGAGAAGGGAAGGGGCGGTATTACCACTGGTAAAACATCCTCCGCATCCTCCAACCTAAAAGCACAAGGTGTGACTTGCGTCTATAACATGTTACAAACGTACCACATCAACTTTTAGATGTACTAGGTCACAGTTTTTTGAATTATTTATTTTTAAAATAAAACAACACGTTATATAATAAAGACATTACATTTAAACCAAATTTTGAGTATTTCAAGATTTAGAAAACAAAATATTAATAATAATAATAAAATTTAAAAAGAATACAAAATTTTATATTTCGTATCATCGTTTGTAAAAGAAACAATTCAAGCAGAAAAACAAAATTTTCAAGAAAAAAAAAATAGCGATACCACGACCATCATTACACCGTATAGGGACCTGTAACATCAACAACGGTGTAGTGGCACCGCGCCACAAGGCACAATAATGCCATATAACGCAACCACGCTGTTTTCTTTTAGTTAAAACAAAAGTGTTTTCATGACATCAAATTACTTATATCACTAAAAAAATGTACTTATTAAAATACGAACAATCTCGTAACACCAAGCCATAACATTAGCATCAATGTCTGAGCCGAAATGATTTCGGCTCAACTTCAACGTTGTAGCAACGTGGAGACAAAAATAAGCTTTTTTTTCTCCACTCCTTTTCATTTGAACTCATACAATATTTTCTCTCTTTGAATACATACATATCCTTTTTATAATTTTAAAGCGTACTTAATTACATATATACATACATGGACAGTTCGCTTCAGCGAATCCCTAATTTTAGTAATTTGTAATTTGATATTTATCAAAACAAACCACCACCAAATGACCTAGTGGTAAGGTCCCTGACTTCAAACAAGAGATCAAGGGTGTAAACCTCACCATATGTGTACATTTGGGATGGCCACGGAAGGGCCAACACAATGAGTCAAAAAGGCTCGCTCTCCCCGGGATCGTTTACCCGTTTTGTATATTCATAAAGATAGATTGAAGTTTACATTGATCTTGAACATGGATTACATAGCAATACATTATCGCATGGTAGTTCCATTTATGTTTCTAAACTAATTTAATACTTCCTGAGCTTCCACCATTTGGAAGACAAGTAATAATGACAAGACTTCTCCATTGATAAGAATGGAGGACCAGACATCACACAACCAACATTGTAAATTCAACAAGAATCATATGTTGATTCCAATTCATACCGTGTAGCCAGATTATGTTTCCAGCTTCTGATGAGCATCTACAGTCATCCATAACACTGTTAGATGCAAAGCCAAGTTGGTAGTTGGTTTAAGACGCAAGAAAGAGGCACCTAGAGGACTCTTCAGCCATTAGGAGCGACTCAGACAATGAGTTTTCAGGTGACCATGGATGTATGACCTGCATATCAATAACCAAATTTACTTCAATTCACCATGTTATAAGTTTGTAACTATGCTACATCGTCCACCATCTCCAATATCAAAAGAGAAAAGAGAGGTGACAAATTTGACCCATTGGCGATTTAAATGGCTCGGTGTTGGTTATGTTTTATCTTTTTCTAAGAACGGGATAAATTCGAAGTTACCACAATGTATTGTACTATTGTTAATGCATATAAATCAGTTTATGGAAAATAATGAATTATTGAAATGTCAAAAATAGTCCCTAGACTTAGTATTTTCAGAAAGTTACCATATATACCCCTATGCTTGAAAACTATTGCAAAACTAGTCCTAAAATCATGTACACTATATTTTTATGAAACAAAAGAGTTTCTTAGCTTATGAATTATTAATATTAGCTTATATAAGTGAATTAGACCAGTTTATAGCTTATGAAAAGGGATTATAGCATGAAAATAGAAATTAGTCTAAAATTAGGGTTTAAAAATGAAAAAGGCTTAAAAGAAAATGATCAAGGCTCTAGCTTAGGTTCTAAGGCATACTATATCTATCCTAGGTCAAAACTAAAACTATTAGAACCAAAGATTAGGCTTACTTGGGTCGTGGGAGTCCTAACGTGGGATCTAGGGTTTTCTCGGCCAAGTTTAGAACTCGACAAGGATCAAGGCTCTACTATACTACTTCTAGGGCTTCTAGGGACTTATTACTACAGAAATGTATGAGGTAAAGAAGAGAGGAAGGTGTGAAGTGAAATGGAGGAGAGGGCTCGCTATTTATAGGGGCGTTTGGATTAGCGAGCAAGAAAAGGAAGGTGGAGGTTGTTAATACAAGTATCGCCTAAAAATGTTATTTATATTTTACGATCTTTCTTAGTTTTGTTAACTACAAAAGATAAAATTTATTTTTGGCAAATCATAAATATAGTTTAAAAGTCTTTTACTTCACTTCACTCAAACTACATTTACATGCTTTCACAAAGTAATTTATAAGTAAGTATACTTTAGTTTAAGTACATGTGTTGAAAATGTCACTTATGTATATTTAGCAAGTTTACTAAATAGTATGTCATATTAGGACATAAGCAAGCAAACTCTTTTTAGTAAAACATTCACTTGATAAACATCTCAAACAAACATGTTTTGATTCTATACATAAACTATTTTTACAAGTATACTTTCTTTTTTAAGAATATCTAAAATTAGAAATAAAATGTTAGTTACATCATTTCTTGCATCACACATGTCACTTTAAGGAAACATGTGTGTAAGAAACATGTTTTATTATGTATAGATTCACACTCAAGATCTCAAAGTTGACTTTGTGAGATCTTGAGAATATTATGTTAGATTGTGAAATATTTTGTGCAGGATTCTGTCAAACATGCTGGCGGAACCCTCGGATATAACGGACGGAACCAAAGGATGGGTTCCGCCGTATCCGTGGGTTGGCCTGATTGTTGGCCTATAAATAGCAACTCACTTCCTGAGTTTTGGTTATCACTCTCTATCATATTTCACTGCATATACTTCATTTCTAACTCAGTAAACTTTCATATTTGTGAGTCTTTCTTTGTAGCAAGAAGATTACGAACTTACAAGCTTCAACACAACGTTGCAAGACTTGTCTAGCATAGCATTAGTGTAAACTAGTAAAGTTTATACTTCATTGTATTGTATCCATTTGTAGTGATCGGTTAGTATTTTAGTCCTCAAAATACTTAGAGTATCGGGAGTTGTTGTACCCTTGTAAAAGAACTATCGGGAGTGGTTGTACCCTTGTGAAAGAACTCGACATCTAGCTTAGTGTCGGAAATAGTGTGTAAGCGACGTGTAAGGTTTTCTCCGCCGGATAAAGGAGCTTGTTGACTAGTGCAAGAAAACTCTCGAGTTGGATACTCGGGGCGTGGAGTAGGGCAAGGAAAAAGAGTCCTTGTAGCCGAACCACGATAAACAATCGTGTTATGGTTTGATCGTTTCTTACTTTTATTCTTGCATATAATTTATTGTTTGATACGTCTTAATTGGTAATTACACGTAAAAGTATTAGAAGAAAATCAAGTTTAAAACCGGTAAACTATTCAACCCCCTTTCTAGTTTTCCACAATTGGCATCAAGAGCTACGTTACTCAAGATTTTAAAATATATTGTATCTTAAAACTTGAAACGATCCATGGATTTTGAAAATTTCAAAGAAGGGCAATCTATGCAAAGACCACCACTATTCGAACCAAATGGTTTTATTTATTGGAAAAAACCGTTTTGAAACTTATGTAAAATCAAAGGACATAGATCTATGGTATATTATTATTGAAGGTGATTATAAGGCTACCGGAAGTGGTCGGGATGAGGATAGTTCACTTACTAAACATAGTGATGATCAAAAGAAACTAATTGCCAAAAATAATGAAGCAAAAATGATGCTTTATAATGCCTTACCTAAGAAAGAGTATGAAAGAGTTTTTATGTGCAAAACCGCGAAAGAAATTTGGCAATCTTTAATCACTACTCATCAAGGAAATTCACAAGTTAAGGATAACAAAATTGATCTTCTTGTCCAACAATATGAACAATTTTCTATTCCTGAAGATGAAACTATTGATTGTGCATTTGCTAGATTTAACACTATTATTACTTCACTTAAAGTACTTGATGAATCTTTTTGTAGCAAGAATTTTGTCAGGAAATTCCTTAGAGCACTCCATCCTAAGTGGAGAGCAAAAGTAACGGCTATTGAAGAATCTAAAGATCTTTCAAGCATGGCACTTGACAAGCTTATTGGAAACCTCAAAGTTCACGAAATGATGATGGAAAAAGATTCGGAGATATTTAGAGGCAAGAAGGAAAAAGTAAAATCTATTGCCTTAAAAGCTAGAATAGAATCAAGTGACGATGAGGAATCAAGTTCGGATAGTGATGATGAAGAATATGCCATGGCGGTTAGAGACTTCAAGAAGTTCTTTAGAAGACGAGGAAAGTTTGTAAGGCAACCTAAAGATGAAAAGAAGTCTCTACGTAAAGATCGGGATGTTAAGAAAGTAAAGAATGAAAGAAAGTGTTTTAGATGCGGAGATACAAGTCACCTAATAGGAGAATATCCAAAACCACCCAAAAGCAAAACTCAAAGTGCTTTTGTGAGTGGTGCTTGGAGTGATAGTGAGAATGATGATGAAGAGCCAACAAATGACGAAATAGCTCTTATGGCTCAAAGCTCAAATGAGGTACATTCCGATTCATCTTATTCTTTTATTGATGATAATACATTAGAACAACAATACAACAAACTTTGTGAGTTAAGCTTAAAAATCATAAACAAAAACAAATTTTTGAAGACTAAAAATGAATTTTTAGAAAACGAAGTTTATGAATTAAAAGAAAAAGCTAAACGTTTGGAAAAGAGTAAAAACATTGACACAACGTGCAAATCATCTCAAGAATTCAAACTTGAAATTAAGAAGCTTAAAATCACACAAGATAGTCTTATTAAACAAAACTCAAAGTTTAAGAAGTTTGATAAAAGTATTTGTTGTACGGCTGAAATAATGAAACTCCAAAAATCACACCTTGATAGAACAAGGTTAGGATTCATGAAAACAGGATCAATAAGTAGTTTAAAGAAACAAGGCGAAAAAGGATAAGAAAATGAAAAAACTGCAGCAATGACCCACAGAACTGACGGAACCAAAAATTTGGTTCCGCCTGTTGAACCCATTGGTTCCGTGGAGACTGCTGCAGAACAGAATAGCTTAATAACTAACTGTGGTGAATTTGTTAAAGTTACAAAGAAGTCAAACACTAGTTCTACTGAAACCAAACTTAAACCGGCCATTAAAATAGGAGTAGGACTTGCTAAAAATGAATTTAGAACTAGAACTACTCAACCAAGACCTAAACCGTCTATATCCAAACGCCCCTTTCCAAAGAGCAACTACAACACACAACCCTACTTTCAACATAGCTGGGGTCAAAACTTACCTAGACATCATCAAGCTCCAAACTATATGTCTTGGAACCCATATCCACCATTTCCTTACATGAATAAAGGTAATGGCATGATTAACCAAAATGGACCCATGAGATATTAGGGATCAAATGTTTGAATGCTTGTTATAAAATAGGTGTGCTTAAAAGTGTCATTGGAACCGGATGAATGGATCAAAGATAGCGGTTGTTCGAGACACATGACGGGGGACAAAAGTCTGTTCTCTACCTATCAAGTCTATGACGGAGGTAACGTTACTTTTGGTAGCAAGCTTAAAAGTAAAATCATCGGAAAATGTACTATCTCTCATGACTCTCTATCTATTGATGATGTTGCTCATGTTGATAACTTAGGATTTAATCTTCTTAGTATTAGCCAACTTTGCCGTAAGAAGTATAAAGTACTCTTTAGTGAAAACGAAAGTAAAATACTTAAAGATGGTATTACTATAGCTAAAGGAGTTCTTGAAAACAACGTATACGTCATGAAAATTGTTAAAACATCTAGAGATAAACTTTGCCTTACCTCATTAGATGAGTCCTCGACTCTTTGGCATAGACGCTTAGGTCACGCTAATACGAGACTTATTCAATCCCTATCCTCTAAGGAATTAGTTAGAAACCTACCCAAGTTGAAATACGACCAACACTTTTGTGATGCTTGCAATATTGGTAAACAAGTTCATAGTAGCCATAAGGCTAAAAATATGGTATCCAAAACTAGATGTTTAGAACTTTTGCATATGGATTTGTTCGGTCCATCCGCTATTCAAAGTTATGGAGGCAACTTCTATACTTTGGTCATAGTAGATGATTTTTCATGATATACATGGACAAGATTTTTGAAAAGTAAAAATGAAGCATTCGAACAATTTGAAATTCTTGGAAAGAAAATTCAAAATCAAGTAGGAAATTGCATTGTGTCTATTAGAACGGATTATGGTCGGGAATTTGATAACGAAATACAATTCAGTGAATTTTGTGACAAAAATGGTCACATAATTTCTCGGCTCCTCGCATTCCTCAATCTAATGGTGTAGTAGAACGTAAAAACCGGACACTTCAAGAGATGAGTAGAACAATGCTTAACGAACAAAATATTCCACAAAAGTTTTGGTGTAATGTCGTCGACACATCAACTTATATCTTAAAACCGAGTCCTAATTAGACCATTTTTAGATAAAACTCCATATGAAATATATAGAGGTAAAAAGCCAACATTAGGATACTTTAAAGTATTTGGGAGTAAATGCTTTATACTAAACACAAAGGATTATCTCACTAAATTTGACCCAAAGTCTTATGAAGATGTATTCCTTGGATATACACAAAATAGCAAAGCTTGTATTGTTCTAAATAAGGAAACTTTAAGAGTCGAGGAATCGTTGAATGTAACATTCGACGAAAGTCCACCTACCTCTAAGACATCACCTTTGGTAGATGATGACTTAGTTGAAAGCCAAGTTGTTAATCAAATTGATTTAGAAAACAACAAGGAAGATGAACTATTAAATAGAGAAATAATCAATGTCAAAGAATCTAAAAGTCATCCATTAGATGGTGTCATAGGTAAACTTAATGAAAGAACCTTAAGATCAAAAGCTCAAAATGAAAGTAACTATTTTTGTTTTATATCAACCATTGAACCTAAAAATATAAAAGAAGCTATAAGCGATGAATCTTGGATAATAGCTATGCAAGAAGAATTGATCCAATTTATTAGAAATGATGTTTGGACACTATTTCCTCAACCAAAGAATCAAACTATAATTGGAACAAAATGGTCTTTCGAAATAAAATGGATGAAAACGGAGTTGTGTCTAGAAACAAAGCTAGGCTAGTAGCACAAGGTTATAATCAACAAGAAGGCATTGACTACGATGAAACTTTTGCTCCGGTTGCTAGGCTCGAGTCAATTAGAATCTTACTTGCATATGCATGCGCACATGACTTTAAACTTTTTCAAATGGACGTCAAAAGTGCATTCTTAAATGGTTTTATTAATAAAGAAGTTTATGTTGCTCAACCTCCGGGCTTTACCGACTTTGAAAAACCTAATCATGTTTACAAACTTAAAAAAGCTTTATACGGACTTAAGCAAGCTCCAAAAGCATGTTATGATCGATTTAAAACCTTCCTAGTTGACCATAAGTATACCATGGGCCTAGTTGACAACACTCTCTTCACTAAGAAGAATGAATCACACATTATCATAGTTCAAATTTATGTTGATGACATAATATTCGGATCGACTTGTCAAGAGCTTTGGAATGATTTCTCTAAAATCATGCATGAAGAGTTTGAGATGAGTATGATGGGAGAACTCAACTTTTTATTAGGACTTCAAATTAAACAATTAGAAGATGGGATATTCTTTAATCAATCTAAATATATAAAAGACATGCTTAAGAAATTTGGTTTAGAAGATTCAAAACCTATCAAAACGCCTATGTCCTCGGAAACCAAACTCACAAAGGATGAGGAAAGTGAATCCGTAGATAACACTAAATATAGGGGTATGATTGGTAGTCTAATTTATCTCACGGCTAGTAGACCCGACATTATGTTTAGCGTTTGTCTATGTGCTCGTTTTCAAGAAGATCACAAAACAATCCATCTTGAAGCCGTAAAAAGGATTTCTAGGTACATCAAAGGCGCTACACATCTAGGTTTATGGTATCTCAAAGGAACGGGTGTAGAAACCATAGTGTATGCCGACTCGGATCATGTCGGTGACTATGTTGATAGAAAAAGTACAAGTGGTATTTGTACTTTTGTTGGACATTGTCTCACCTCATGGTTCTCAAAGAAGCAAACGGCACTCGCAATCTCAACAATGGAATCCGAATACGTGTCAGCTGGAAAAGCATGTCAACAAGCTCTTTGGATGAAGCAAGCGCTCGTGGACTACGGAATTGTGACTAAAGACATATCTATCCTTTGCGACAACAAAGGAGCCATTGACCTAAGTAAAAATCCTGTCTAACATGCCCGTACTAAACATATAGAAATTCGTCATCATTTCCTTTGTGACAATGTTCAAAAAGGAAACATCTCCATCGAGAAAGTATCCTCCGAAGACAACATTGCCGACATTCTTACAAAACCTCTTAAACGTGAACCATTTAATCTTCTTAGACTAGGACTAGGACTTATGGAACCTACTTCATAGTTCAAACGTTAAATAAAATTGTAGAAATTAAAAACAAAAATTTCATGTCCTTAACCTGCAGGACTGGCGGAACCAATAAAATCAAATGGCGGATCCCTCTGTTTGGTTCCGCCCAGTCCGTCAACCATCTGTACAGGTTCTCTTTTTATATATTAAACCATATAAGTCCCATACTCTATACCACTCACCAAAAACAATTACTATTCACTTCTATATCCATTTTCACATGAAAATTAGGGTTCTTGATCAGCCACTCTTCATTCCTACCATCATTGTAAGTATTCTAAACACAATTACTCTCCTGATCTATGTCTAGGAAACTCTATTTATGCACAAAAACTAAAAACTTGGGGTTATGCATCAACTTAGGAATTCATGAAGAAAATTTGTCATAAACAAAACAATTTATGTTTTTCATTAGTTAGGAATTGCATCTTGTAAGACATTATCACATTATACCAAACACCCCATGTCAAAATTTTGAAAAATCTTCTCACATTTAGGAAAAATAGCTTTTCATTGATAATACAAAATAAAAACGTTATGTTTAAAACATCACTTGCATTATGTCTATTGAATGCTAAAGGGGATACATAACTAATATGTATTTTCGGGTACATTCAACCGTAGCTACATTGAACTAGGAGCATTTGTATTATCTCAAAATTTACACAAAATTTGCATAAATAAAACCATTTTAGACATTAAAATGAGTCAAGATAATCACAACTCCATATTGTTTTCATATAGGCACACACTAGAATTTTTAATACTTAAACCATTACTTACATAAGCTAAAATTTTGATAATTATGTTTCTAGGTTCATCATGCCTCCCGTAACCTTATATGACCACAAAGACACCACAAAAATACCTACCCAAACACCACAAGACCAAAGGGCTAACCTCGGCCCAAGTAGAAATCTTTAAGAACCTTGAGAGGCGTTATGTTCATGAGGGTAGAACCATTGATCCTACTTTCCTTACCGGAACCAACATTAGGGAAAAACTCTCTTTTATTGACTTTGATTGTCTCTTAGACATAGATGAGCCAATTTGTCCTCGTTTCATCCTATAATTCTATGCTTCCGTGACCCTTAGCACGGATGATGAAGGTCTCATGTCACTAAACTTTTCTATCAACCAACATGACTTTGAAATCACTTTAGATCAATTTGCTCAAGTCCTTCGTGTTCCTAATCGGGGCACGTGTCTTTACACCGACAAATGGCCACTTTCAACTCTTGACTCAATCCATGACCGCATTCACCCTTATGATACCCCTTTAGTGAGCAAATAAGAAATTCGTGACCATCTTTTTGTTAGGACTTCTCACACTAGGAGAACCCGAGGAGGAGAGGAAGTAGCAAAAGACCCGTTTGGAATGGAGCTCAATGAGTTGAGACCACAATTCTTGAAGTGGGAGGAGATCATTAGAGCCAATGTCATTAGCACTTTAGGAAATAGGGACCATATCAACACTTGTCTCTCCTACATGCTCTATAGTGTTTCCACCCGATAAACCTTCAACTTAGCCTACTACATTGCCAAAAGGATGGCAAACATCTCGGTTCAAGGTACCACCGCTCTCCCATACGGGATGCTTCTCACCCGTCTCTTTAGGTTTTGTGAACCCATCCCTCCAACTCCTAGGGGTCGTCGCCTAGATTATCCTCTCATTCCTCACACTTTTGTGCCATTGAGTGATGAGCGAGTCTACAAAGCCAAAGGTAAACGTCCTCACCCTCCAACTTCATCATCATCATCCTCCATAAGTGAAGACGACAATCTACCAAACTCTAGGCTCCCTCCTCTTGAGTACCTCTCACAACTTCCAGCCATAACGAATGAGTTGGAGGAGTACAAACAAACCAAAGGCATGTGGAAATGCTTTGGGAGATACCTTGGGAAGATCTACAAGAAAGTGAACAAGAAATGAGCATCATAAGAGGGTGTGGGTGTTTGGCACAAGTGTGCATTTGAACAATTTGATCATCAAAACAATGTTATTTTATGGTTAAATGATGTCTTAGGATGATAATATGTTTATGGATTATGTGTGAACTAACAAAATTTGCAGGGGATAAGAATTTGGTATTATGTTATTCTCACTTTTCGGCCAAAATTTTGAGTGCTAGAATCGCTCTCTCAAACTATATAGGTAAGCATGTTTCTAACTGCAATTTTTGTTTCATTCATCTACAAAAAATTGATTGCTTAAGTTTTAGAAAAAATTTTGGAATTCGGAAAACTCACGAACTCGTGAAATACACTCTGTCTCAAATATGAGGCTCCACGGATACGGCGGAACCCAATTTTTGGTTCCGTCCGTTATTCAACTTGGTTCCTCCAAGTTTTCTGCTGACGGATACGGTGGAACCCAAATTTGGGTTCCGGCCATGTTGTCGATTGGTTCTGCCATACTTCAGCAAATTTTGATTCTTGAATTTTCTGAGTTTTTCTAGCAATCCTTAGGATCCAAACTTGCTTTCTACATGCTAGTTAGTATTTATCAGTAATTCTAGAGCTATCTAATCACACATTAACAAATAGCATCATCATTCCCGCCAAAATTTCAAATTTGCCTAAACTAACCCAAGGAACCTTTCTAATACAAGGAAGGAACCATTCCTTTGGTTCTTCCAAATCCGTGGAACAACCTGACAACATGTATCCACCATGATCACATAGCATTTACTTCCCCACTTAGTCTTTCACTCCATCCAACTCCATTGGATTGATTTCCAATGATTTGACAACTTCTTGGAACTCTTCCATATGATTAGAAACCTCCAACATTGTATGGATCAACATCAAATCCAAACACTAATTTCCATATCTTGCTCTTCCTATAAATTGATCAACAATGCACACATCCAATTCACACCACCACCTTCACTTCTCTTAATCTCATACCTATAATCCTACCAAAGTCTTGCAATGACAAAATCCACTACCTCATCCGAATCATCAAGACCAATTAGGAGAACCGCTAGAATAAGCGTCAAACCTTGTTGCTTCAACAAAACCATCCAAGTTAGCTCATCATCATCAAGTGATTCATCCCTCAATATTTCATCACCCATCAATGATAACAACTTCCTAAACCTTGCTACTCCAACATCATCTCCAAACCCTTGCATTTCTAACAAAATCACCACTCCTCCACCAACCATAACTCCAAGTGATCCAACACCACCTTCGGCACCAAGTCAACCTTCAAAAACTCCATCACCTCAATCACCAAAAATGACACCTATGGAACTCTTCAAAACACCACCAACATCACCACATCCATTTATGGAAACTTTGGATGACCTTCCACCCAGATCATCAAATCCACCACCATTGCCACTTTTTGATACTATAGAACAAATGGAAACTCAACAACAACCTCGGTCTCAACCAAGTAACCCATTGGAGGAAAAACCTCATCAACCATCGCTAATAGAGCGTTTGGCTTACAAGCATGCTAGACCTTCCATCTTTCCACATGATCAAGATCATCCTCATCAACAACCATTGTTGTTCCATCTCATTTACAATGACATCAACGGTCCTCTTTATGGAGAACCAAGCTTTCATCATCATGATCAACAACAACAACCACCTCATGACTTTTCCAACCGGTTTGAATCCATATTTCCTACTTATGAGGAAATTGAAGCTTCCTTGTGGACCAAATCTCCAAACACTCATGAAGAACTAAACACTCGCTTAGAAAGCCTCTATGCTTCAAGCACATGATTGATTCTCATCTCACCCAAGCCATGGATTTCCAAACCGCAATGTACTCATCTATTGCAGGAAACCGACACACCTCTCAACCATCCACCTTTGCTCCCGTAAATGTTTCAACCACCACCAATGATCCACCAACTCTAAACCAAGTTCCACAACCACCACCTCCTCGCCATGATTGCACCATGTGCAAAAGAACCGCTCACCTAAGTGAGGGGTGCAACATCTTGGTACATCAACTTCAAGATGAAATGAGGTTTATCCTTAACCACATCTTGGAGCGTCTTAACGCCATCTCTCACTTGCCTCAAGCCTAGAGCATTCTTAGTATCAAATAATGGTAGAATCTCACTAAGGACCATTTTCATTTGTAGGTGTAGTTTTCATTTCACATTGTTTTTTTTTCTTCAATAGTAGATTTTTTTTTCAAGTCTTTAGGTTTGACTATTTATAGTCAAAATTTAAATTTTACTTGAAATTAAATGGTTCTACTTATATATATTGTGTTGGTCATTCTCTTTTGGTTGTTTGTTACTAAATAGTTGTTGTGTGATGAATGCTTATTCTCTTATACTTGGTATTATGCTCTCATCCTTATCTCTACAACAAACTAACCGTTTCTTGTAGGACCAAAATCCATGTATCCTCTCTTGGCACTCCATTTAGGGGGAGTATTGTCCAATGGGGAGCATTTGGCTTGACACATTTCCGCTTCGCTACTCTTCTTTTTGTTTCGACAAAAAGGGGGAGATAGGATATATTTTACCAAATCAACTTTTAATACATCATCCAAAATGACATACTCAAAAGTTGAAATAATCATATGAAATGTAAATTTTCAAAAGGCTCAAAATCTATAATTATCCATTTGCGTAAAAATAAAATCTATGTTTTGTCGTCAACAAAAAGGGGGAGATTGTTAATACAAATATCACCTAAAAACGTTATTTATATTTTACGATCTTTCTTAGTTTTTTTAACTACAAAAGATAAAGTTTATTTTTGGAAAATCATAAATATAGTTTAAAAGTATTTTACTTAACTTCACTTAAACTACATTTACATGCTTTCACAAAGTAATTTCTAAGTAAGTATACTTTAGTTTAAGTACATGTGTTGAAAATGTCACTTATGTATATTTAGCAAGTTTACTAAATAGTATGTCATATTAGCACATAAGCAAGCAAACTCTTTTTAGTAAAACATTCACTTGATAAACATCTCAAACAAACATGTTTTGATTCTATACATAAACTATTTTTACAAGTATACTTTCTTTTTTAAGAATATCTAAAATTAGAAATAAAATGTTAGTTACATCATTCCTTGCATTACACATGTACCTTCAAGGAAACATGTGTGTAAGAAACATGTTTTATTATGTATAGATTCACACTCAAGATCTCAAAGTTGACTTTGTGAGATCTTGAGAATATTGTGTTAGATTGTGAAATATTTTGTTCAGGATTCTGTCAGACATGCTGGCGGAACCCTCAGATATAACGGACGGAACCAAAGGATGGGTTCCGCCGTATCCGTGGGTTGGCCTGATTTTTGGCCTATAAATAGCAACCCACTTCTTGAGTTTTGGTTATCACTCTCTATCATATTTCACTGCATAGACTTCATTTCTAACTTAGTAAACTTTCACATTTGTGAGTCTTTCTTTGTAGAAAGAAGATCACGAACTTACAAGCTTCAACACAACATTGCAAGACTTGTCTAGCATAGCATTAGTGTAAACTAGTAAAGTTTATACTTCATTGTATTGTATCCATTTGTAGTGATCGGTTAGTATTTTAGTCCTCAAAATACTTAGAATATCGGGAGTTGTTGTACCCTTGTAAAAGAACTATCGGGAGCGGTTGTACCCTTGTGAATGAACTCGACATCTAGCTTAGTGTCGAAAATAGTGTGTAAGCGACGTTTAAGGTTTTCTCCGCCGGATAAAGGAGCTTGTTGACTAGTGCAAGAAAACTCTCGAGTTGGATACTCGGGGCGTGGAGTAGGGCAAGGAAAAAGAGTCCTTGTAGCTGAACCACGATAAACAATCGTGTTATGGTTTGATCGTTTCTTACTTTTATTCTTGCACATAATTTATTGTTTGATACGTCTTAATTGGTAATTACACGTAAAAGTATTAGAAGAAAATCAAGTTTAAAACCGGTAAACTATCCAACCCCCCTTCTAGTTTTCCACAGAGGTGTCGAGGGGGATAGACGGAACTTGAACATTTTTGTTGGAGGGGCCAACTTGTAAAAAATTTATTTAAGGGGGCCGATATACACAACGCTGAAATTTTTGTATTAAAAATGACTAAAACTAAAAAAAAAGGTGTAAAATGTACATAGTGTCAAAAATTTTTTGGGGGGGGGCACAACCCCCCTCGTCCCCTTATATGTTCCGTCCCTACCGGGGAGGTGAGTAAGCCAAGCTACTAGCTGACTAAGAGGAGCTATAAGGTGACTAAGGATGGCTATCGATAGCTAGGGGCTGCTAGGGATGGTTTTGTGGTTGTTTTTGTGTCGCGACCTAAAGGGTGACAAGGAGGTGGATCACCTCCTTTTATGCTACTTAGGGGAGGTGCTAGGGTGCTTTCTTGGTGTAAGAAAGGTGCTAGGTAGCTTGGTTGAGGTGCTGTGGTGCTGAAGTAGCTTAGTTTTAGGTTTTAGGTTTAGTTTATACCTAGTTTTGTCTAGTGAGAGATTAGGGTTTAGCCTAGGGTTTAGTGCCTAGATTAGGGTCCTATGAGTGTTTAGTGACTAATATTAAGTCCTAGGAGGCTTATACTAAGTGGTGGTGGCTTGTAGGAAGGTTTTGGGAAGGTTTGACCTAGTTTTGGGACTTGTAAACCCTAGTTATGGTTCTGTACTTAAGGGACTTGTACCTAAGTTCTAGGGAGTTCTAATATGGTCTAGGGAGTCTAAGATATCCTAAAGTTTCTATTGTAACTTATACCTAAGCCTTAAACACTTTCAAACTAGTTTAGATAAACAATTAGGGTTTTAAAGATAACCGTAAACACATAGGGTGCAATTTGAGTTTTGTTAGGGTTTCTAATAGATATAGTATCCTAGCGTGATAGATTACTTAATGTATTAGTGTTTATAACCTAGACTTGACATACCAGGATGTTTACAGGAAGTAAACGTAGTGATGTTGTGGATATGTGGATACGTGAGCAGGTCTAGAGAGTCATGCATGTAATGAAAAGTAAAAATTTACCTGGTGGTAGAAATGATTTTGATGAAATTTTATGGGTTATTACATAATGGCTACATCTAAAGAAAAAAACATGCATAAATGATGATGGTATATATAGTCATTTGAGGGAAGTTAAATTAAAAGGGTAGACATTGAAAGTACAAGTTGTTAATGACTTAATATGTGTCTGAATATTTTAAACATAGCTCTTAAGATTACGTTTTCCAATTCTTTAAAGGGATAATTAGTAAAATAGCCCGGTTGACTTGGGTCTAGGCATATTTAGCCTTTTTTTGAAAAATTCTTGTTTTAGCCGGGTTGCCCTGGGCAACTTTCGTATAGCCAACTACAGAGTGCCATGTCGGGGCAACTTTTTTGTATTTTTGGCAACTTGAGGACACTTGTCATCTTTCGGTAGGCTATACGAAAGTTGTCCAGGGCAACCTGGGCTAAAACGGAATTTTTTTAAAAACTGGCTAAATATGCCTAAACCGCAGGACAACGGGCCATTTTGGTAATTTTCCCTTCTTTAAATATATCCTTGACACACAATTCATGCGCCAAAACTATAAAAATAAATTTTATTATTATTATTATTATTATTATTATTATTATTATTATTATTATTATTATTATTATTATTATTATTATTATTGCAGTAAAAGCTTGCCATTTGCAAAGCGAGTTTGGTGACGTGAGAAGGGAAGGGGCGGTATTACCGCTGGCAAAACATCCTCTGCATCCTCTGTTAGATTTATGAACATAAATTAATAGTCGTGTGTTAGGATCGAACTCGAGATCACGGGATTGCACACTTTAAGTATGAAAAGTAAATGAGTAATAATTATATATAAATGTTATATTAATTATTAGAACATAAACACGTAAGGGCATCCACTATGGTGGTTTATGAAAAGGTTTATAAAATTATGAAGAGGTCTAAAAACTTGTAAACCATAGTGGACATCTATTTCATGTTTATGTGTCATGAAGAGGTCTAGGATATTAGACCTTTTCATAATTTAATGCATTTGAATTATGTGAGATGTTGATAAAACTTGAAAAGGTTTATACATAGTGGGAATAAGTTTATAAAACAAAAAGGTTTATAAATTAATGTCATAACACAATTATAAACCTTTACAAAGGTTTACCATAGTGGATGCCCTAATGATCGTTAACATTTAACGGAAAAGGCTAACGACCATTAGACGAATAAAAGAAAATGGACTATAGATGAAAATTGGAATGTAAGAAGGATCTAGAACCCCTTGTGGGTTGGTTAGGGCCGATTGGCCAAGGGATCCCACATCCCTTGGTGAAGCTTTTGTTCCAAGTTTTCTATCTTATATAAACATACAAGGTTTCATTGTTTTCTCATAACTTGAACACCTAATCTTGTGTGTTTTCTCTCCTCTTCTCCTTGCAAGGATTTCGACACCCCATTAAAGTTTAAGGGATTCGAAACTTTGTGTTCTCTAGTGTTTGTGCTCGCTTTACTTGCATAAACGTTTACTTGAAGTAGTACGTGTGAACAAGATCGTGAATCAAACACATCATTGTTTGTTTCTTGGATTTGTTCACATAAACCCTAATTAGGGTTCTTGAGTTGAAGATTGCATTTGATTCTTGTTCGTGTTAGAATCACTACGGTATGTTTACTATTTATATTTGATCAATTAATTACATGTTATATGGTCTTGTTATAATTGCTTCCGCTATGCTTACTTGATGTATTTGATTTATTTATATTATTGTCATGATATTATAATTCCAACAGTGGCATCATGAGCCGTTATAATGTGTAATTAATTATCGAAACGCATAAAAATTGAATTTTGATTCGTTTAATTACATGTTTTTAGGGTTTTCATATTCCTAACCCTATTTTTTTAGGTCGATTGACCTTATTAGATTTTTAGGGTTTTGGTTTTGATTTTAATATGATTAGAAACCCTAGGATGTCATGTAATTGGTTATGTATTTTAGTAAACGATCTTGATGCAATATGTTAATTGTTAAGCATAATCCATGAAAAATGAATGTTTGCATGGATTTTATTGTGTGATGATTTAAATGGTTTAAATTGGATATATATATATATATATATATATATATATATATATATATAGTTGAACTATGTCAAATTGGAGCCCTCTTTAGCTATGAGATGATTAGACAGCTAGGGGATATATATATATATATATTAAATGTTAAGTTATATCGAAACATGTAAATTTATTTAAAGATGTCGAATTGGGGAAGACTCCAATATTAAGTAATCAATTATGTGCTATGTGATGTTTGTTTAGTTTTGGCTTACGCAATCGATTTATCGATGTATGTGGCTCTTTTACATTGAAGAAGAAAGCCTTAATTTAAATGCATAATACACCTAGACTTGATCATTAATAGGACTATTGAATTAAATTTGCATGTGGCTACATGTTTATACATATTTAATTGTTATGTTATGTATATGTTTATTTGGTTGTTTTATTTTTTATTATGTATTACTTGTTTTTTGTTTATTATTATGTGAGACATGTTTATAAACGAAAAAGGGCAATTTTTTAATAGAAAAATAATATGGACAAAATAAATAGCGAAATTGTTTTGTTTTTAAGAGTTTAAATTTCAAATGATTAGTTGATTGATGTTTTTGTACATAGTGTGCGAAAGGCGGACCGAAAGTCGCCATACAATGTGCTTGTAGAGAGGGGTTATTAAAGACCATGCACCTACCGGTTCTCTACAACCGCTTGTGTTACGATTCTAGACTTACCTATATCACTATATTACGTACATTGTCATCTTAAGGGTGAATTCACCACAATTCCATAATGATTATCCGAAACACTAAACCTTAGGGCTTATGCAAAAGTACGATATAAGTGGACGATAATTGTTGGTAATTCTTTAATTGGTGAACCCGATACCTCAATCAAAACTTTGCTATTTTACTCTTAGTGAATTGGTAATAAAATTGTTTTATAAAACCAATGTTATGAAGTTGTATGCATGCTTCTTCATACATTATTTTGATTACACGTCAAAATTAATACCCTTATAAAATTAAGTCGAATGCCATCTAATTTAGAACACCTGAAGTTGTAGTTTACGTCATGTGAGAGCTTGGCTAGATTGCAGTGGAGAGGTAAATTTCATAATTTCATTGTTAGCAGATCAACTGATGTAATGGATTTATGAGTTTGCAGTTTTTAAGTTAGACGACTTAAATTGAGTAGGAAGTGAGAGCTTGGACTCAAGGCATTAAGATGTGGATGAAACATTCTTACATTACAAAGGTTTTGTGAATGTAAATCCCATAATGATCTAGGAATTGCAATATGATATTGGCAATTATTGTTCGACAATTACCTTGTTGAATACTATCATTACTAGCAGATCAACTGATGTAATGGTACTATGTCAATTTGGATCCTTGCTTTAAGAAAATACTATGGTTTGTATGAATATATTTACCAATAGGTATTTTATTTTCTTAAGGACCTAATTATCGAAAATACTGAAATTGAATTTTGTAATTTGTTTTAATGTATTAATGCAACGTTCAAACCGTAAACACACTTTGGGCTTTGGTAAATTGATCCCGTTCTGTTTTCAAACAAATGTTTGATTAAGTATAATTTACTTAAAAGACAAAAAAAGTCTTCGTTCTATGAAAGAAAAGTGAGATACAATCCTATTTCTTTTCATGAATGAAAAAAGGATAATAGGAATATTAGATATGTCTAAATTCTAATATAACTCATAGCAAATTTTTTAATAGTTAAGAAAATTGCGAATATTTTTCATAGGGATTTTATCATCCTCATTCGGTGATTAAATTCTTAGTAACAAATATGATATTTGGTTAACAGAAAATTATGTATGACATTTTATGAGTTATTATATTTAGAAGCTAGACTAATTACCGCAAAATGTTTAAAGACAAACTAGTTATTTTGACTATTATAAAGGTGCTACATACATTGTAGGATGGTAGACCTATTAAGAAAGAAATTGCATGCCCAATTTTTCAAGTTAATTGCATTTGGTGGATAGTCCATCATTTACGTAGTAGAATACTGATGAGGCGAAAAATGAACCACTTTTAGGGGGTCATTTAAGCCCGGAATTGAATTTATTTGATCAAATATTGCCCTAAATCGTTCCTTTTGTGATTTTAGGTACTTTAGAAGAGAAATCTGGAAAAGGAAGCAATTCGGACGTTTTTGGAGCATAAAAGTGAAGAAAACGCCAAAGTCTTAATTTTCCTTGCTGGGAACAGTAGGTGACGGCGTCAAGAAGGAATTTCTGACGGCGTCAAGAGTAATTTCCATGACGACCCAGTACAGAATTGAAGGCGTCACGAAGTAGGGCGTCAAGAGTAAAATGCATGACGGCCTGGAAATACATAACACATGACGGCGTCAAAAGTAGATCAAGGCAGCCCGAGAAATATTTTGGTGGTGAGATGACGGCGTCACCAAATTGGTCTTGACGCCGTCAGACCCTATTTCCTATATATAGTTTTCTAATTTTTACACATTAAAGAAGAGAAGTTTTGGAGAAACCCTAAGGCCGAACTTAGTACGAATTTTACAGGTTTTTCAAGGGTTCTCAGCCCTTGAACCCTTTCATGTGTAATTGAGATAAGTGTTCTTTTAATTCAATCAATATGTCTATGTGTTGGTTGTCTATATCTTGTTCTTGTCTTAATTCCATCATGCTAGGCTAGATCTATCTTGTGTTTGCTTGGATCTAATGAAACCTAGATGTTAATTATGTGTTGATTACTTGTTTATGGTTGTATTGGATGAATGAATTCGATGTTAGGCTTAAGAAAACTGGCAGATCTCCAAATGGTAACATGCTTGAACGTCTTAGGAAACATGAACTGACGTGCACTAGGTTTTATTGGTTGTATTTAATGCATGAGTAAATTCTAATGATCCCATGTTAGGAGCTTCTTAGCTGGCTCGACATAGGAGTGAAGTAGGCACTCATAGGATTGGGGAATTAAGTGCACCACCCCATGAATGGTATTAAGGAATACAATCCGTCATCCACGCAACTATAACAAGTAATTAACGTGTAAAAGATATCTAGGGAGTAGTGAAATCTAAGTAAACACAACTTCTCCACTTATTGCTCACAACTTTAGTTTAATTTAGTTTATTTTCATTTCTAGTATTTTATTTTGATTGCATCTTTAGTATTGGGTTAGTTGACTAGCAACTAATTCCGCCCTAATCCTTCAAACCCGAGATTTTTACTTGATTTCTAAAAAATATAAAAATACAAAAATAATCATCCCTCATCTTTAGAACTTGTATTTAGGTTTTCTAATCCTAGCGACACTATTCCTAGCTGAACGATCAATCCCCCGGTACTTGTCACTATACTATACTACAACGATCAGGTACACTGCCTGGTGGGGGTTGTAAGCTTCTCAAGATCCCTTTAGAGGTAAAGCCTGGTGCGATTCCCACGTATCAAGTTTTTGGCGCCGCTGCCGGGGAAATGGTTATTGTCTAGGTTAGAATCTCTTTTTATTAGGTCTACTTGCTAGATTCCTTTCTAGTAATATTTTACTTTTATTTTTAGGTTCTCTTTAGTCTATCTTATTTCTTTGTTTCCTTTGTTCGTAAACTATTTCGATGGATAACAATAACATTGATCGTTTGATTCATGTTATTCGTGTTTTTCGTCGTAGGATTTTCCAAATGCCCGCCCCACTCCCTTTAGTTGAGAATGAGAACCCGCCTAACCTCTCACCCAACCACCACTTTGACAATAATTCTGAGTTTGAGGAGTCTGATCATGATGATGACCGTAGGGCTAGTCCTTTTTACTATTCAGACTCCGACGAGGATCTTGATGATGGTGATGTGATTAATGAGAATAAGATGGAGGAGGAAATAAACCCTCTTAAGTATGTCGACCCTAGAACCAGGATTGAGTGTGATAGTTCATTTAACATGCAATTTCCTTGTAAGATCGGATTCAAGAGCTTTAACGCCTATCTTAACTCATCTCTTCCAATGAACGTAATCTCGTGTAATGAATACAATAAAATCATGGTAGATGAGTTAGAATACAAAGGAGAAAACATTATTGCTAGGGCAATACCATTGCATGTGTTTGTAGGAAGCTTGGTTTATCTTGTTGAGTTCATGGTTATGGAGAATCTATGAGAGTTTATTGACGATAAGTTGACCCAAGTTGTGTTTGGAAAACCTTTTAAACGGTTGACCAACCTCGATGAAAAACTCATAGAAGGATTAATTACATTCTCGGATGGGGAAGAAGATTTTGTCTATCAAATGCCCCACACACACCCTAGGTTCAAGGATTTTTCCATGGAAAAGTGTAGTAGGAATCCGCCCATAGAAATGTTAAGTGAGAATGATAAGAGAAAAGGGCTTAAGTATACTCATGAAAAGAATAAAAGATACTATCGCGGATGCTTAGAGTTAGGAGATGATTATAAGAAAGATGAGGCGACTATTAGATGGATCACACTTGGTTATGTGAGCATAAGCGATACACGGTAACCCATGACCTTGAGTCTAGCTACAAGACTCGTAAATAAAGAAAAGCGCTTCTTAGGAGGCAACCCATGTTTTGTGTGATTTTTAGTTTGTTTGTTTGTTATTTGCTTTCGTATGCATGCTTTATTTTTATTGTTGGTAGATCATGTTTCTCAATTAAATAGTGGAAATACTTTACTTTGTTGTTTTGGCCTAGTCTTAACTCCACCTAAAAGTATTTTTGCAAAAGATAAGTGTAAGGGGAAACCCTAAATATGTTTTTAAGAAACAAACCGATCATGATTCTCCACAATATTAAATGAACATGTATATTTGTATTTGTTAGAGTCAAATGCTTGTATTGAGTCATAATGAAGTTTTGCAGGATTTTCCAGGAAGTGAGACCAAGTTTTTCCAGAAATTTTCCAGAAACTTAACATAAGAATTTCTACAGGTCACTTCTGACGGCGTCACGAGTTAACTCTTGACGGCGTCACGTGTAAAAATCTGGAAATTTTACCGATTTTGTTTTTCTAACGGAGTCTTATGGTTTTTGTGAATTATTAAGTTTTATAATCTCCAGGAGATCTGCAAACTTCATTCCACAAGCATTATATCTTATTTTGTTTTCTAGGATTTAGTAACTTATATAGGTTGCCGCCGATTTTATGCGAGGTTGTCTTGTCTATGTTCTCAGGATTCACAGGTTATGTATGACAAGAAGATGATTTATATTCTAGAATGGAAGCTTTGATTGTTTATTTTCTTGGAGGAAGATCTAACCTGGCCACCTAATTATCCATACCGAGCGAATCAGTGGAGTATTTGATTTCATTATTTTTACTTTTTCACTTTTACATTCTTTACTTGAACAATGGGGACAATGTTCATCTTAAGTGTAAGGGGAGGGTAAAATGATGATACCTTACATGTACACTTTCACTTGAGTTTGTTTTGTTTAATAGTAGGTGTGTAATAAAACTATGAGAAATACTTGTTAGTGCAATTTTAGCGCCAAATTTAAAATTTTTTACAACATTTATGAGTGAAACTTTAGCCATAGCAAGCGTCTCATGGATAGGAGATTGTATGACTAGCACAAAACCGTACTATTCAGAAAAATTTTCCACCCAAATATGTGAGGTTCGCCTTTAGATTTTATAGGAAAAGCATTTACTATTAGTACTTATGAGTGTACCGGTAGCATTTAGATTCTAGAACTTGCGTTAGTGATGCATCCCGAGACCGCTAGTGAGACTACATTCGTGTAGTAGCATTTACTACATGATAAGAGGCATTAGGATTACCCTTGTGTTAAACCCGTATCATAATTACTTGACCATTTAAGTCATATTACTTGGCTAGTTAAGTCAACTAATTTTTCCCACACCCTTAGCGTTGTACTCATTTTTAGTACACGAAACCCCTAGTACACCCCTCCGAGCCTATCTTTTCGTTTCTAACTTTAAGCATCTTACTTAAAGGAAGAATTTGTTACACCCCACTTAAATGTACAACCAAATCGCCTTAGCCTTCCGTGTATGCGCTCATTTTTAGTGCATTATTGTTATTTGTTAAACCCTAAGTTAACTTTCTAATTGATTACATGGTTGCTAAGTCGAGTCATATCCTTGTACATATTATTTTGGGACGATTGGGACTCATGGGTAAAGTACTTATTTATGGAGTAATGGGGAAAAACATCATATATTACCCCCATATGTACGTTAATCTTAAAAGTGCTCCAAATGTTTTGATTTTCTTAATTCGAGTCATTAGTTTAGTTTATTGTAAAGTATATAAAGCTTCAAGTGTAAGGGGAATATTCATCCTCTATGATGTATTACTTTGGATGGTAGGGTAAGAGTGTATTAAAAAAAAAAAAAAAAAAAAAAAAAAAAAAAAAAAATAGAGAAAAAGGAAAAAGAAAAAAACATACGGACTACCATCCCTTTTTCATTCTATGTTTATTTTATATTTTTCAAGGGTTCTCAGCCCTTGAACCCTTTCATGTGTAATTGAGATAAGTGTTCTTTTAATTCAATCAATATGTCTATGTGTTGGTTGTCTGTATCTTGTTCTTGTCTTAATTCCATCATGCTAGGCTAGACCTATCTTGTGTTTGCTTGGATCTAATGAAACCTAGATGTTAATTATGTGTTGATTACTTGTTTATGGTTGTATTGGATGAATGAATTCGATGTTAGGCTTAAAAAAACTGGCAGATCTCCAAATGGTAACATGCTTGAACGTCTTAGGAAACATGAACTGACGTGCACTAGGTTTTATTGGTTGTATTTAATGCATGAGTAAATTCTAATGATCCCATGTTAGGAGCTTCTTAGCCGGCTCGACATAGGAGTGAAGTAGGCACTCATAGGATTGGGGAATTAAGTGCGCCACCCCATGAATGGTATTAAGGAATACAATCCGTCATCCACGCAACTATAACAAATAATTACCGTGTAAAAGATATCTAGGGAGTAGTGAAATCTAAGTAAACACAACTTCTCCACTTATTGCTCACAACTTTAGTTTAATTTAGTTTATTTTCATTTCTAGTATTTTATTTTGATTGCATCTTTAGTATTAGGTTAGTTGACTAGCAACTAATTCCGCCCTAATCCTTCAAACCCGAGATTTTTACTTGCTTTCTAAAAAATATAAAAATACAAAAATAATCATCTCTCATCTTTAGAACTAGTATCTAGGTTTTCTAATCCTAGCGACACTATTTCTAGCTGAACGATCAATCCTCCGGTACTTGTCACTATACTATACTACAACGATCAGGTACGCTGCCTGGTGGGGGTTGTAAGCTTCTCAAGATCCTTTGAGAGGTAAAGCCTGGTGCGATTCCCACGTATCAAATACACTCTTTAGTGCATAAGTAATTGTTACGTATAGACATTCAAAGGTGTAGGAAAGTTAAAAGCACACTATTTTATTTCACTGGACATGAAACATTTACAATGTTGTCAAATTTAGTGGGAGTATTATGTACTTATTACTGAGTAAGGAATTATTGTAATGATCTTTAATTAAGTGGGAGTTACAAGCTTTGACATCTTGGTAGCTAAAGATAATTACTTTCCAAGTGTAGACACTCATACTTTTAAGGACAGGCTTGTACGTTTCCTTACTAGACATTGTTGTTCTATAACTACTTGTTATGCTAAAATCTATGACACAATCATATTGATCACATAAACAAATGCATGGCGTGTTGTTTATAAACTATATGAGGTTGTTCCATGCACAAGTGGGAGAAATGTTATCTTTCAATGTGTGCAAGAAACAACTCATAAAGATATTATTTAATAGATTCTCTTAGCTGCAAGGTAAGAGAATAACGTCCTAATATGAATTATACAAATCTAATTCAAGAAACACTTGGTGTTACAATTTATGTTATGTGAGAGCTTAGCTAGATTGCAACAACAAGGTGAATTTCATATTTTCATTACTAGCAGATCAACTGATGTAATGGAACTATGGGAATTTGCAGTTTCTAAATTATATACCTATTAGAATATGTGTCAATATGATATTAAGACTACTTTAATTTGTATATTTATGAATTCATGTAATGACATAAATTAATAAAGTAATCTAATGCTGCTTCAATCTGAATATTTATGTGTTCTTGGAATGACATAAATAAATGAAGAAATAATGTTGTTTACATTATTGTGAAGTAATAAATTAACTTGAAATTATTATTGAAACAAAAAGATGGTGTTCATAATTACTTTAGTTAAACATGTTTATATTTAACGAGGCAGGCAGAACCCGTGCTACGCACATGCTAATAATCTAATTGTTAATCGTGTATTCTTTCTGTATATTGGTGAGTGTATACTTAATTATTGTTTAATATGTTGTATGATTTGTTTTAACTTTCTTGTATAAAAATTTAAAAGTGTTTGATGTTGTTTTGATTTTGTGATGTTGTATTCTATATATGGGCTTTTGGTTATTAAGTTGTGATGACTTTATTTCTTTTGGCATATTACTTATTTGCATGATAAAAATAATTGCTTTGTTTCTTTTGGTCTATTACTTAGCCCTACAATCCTTGTCTATTAGATGATTTTTGCATGGTAATATGAAGCACACGGGTCTATCTAATTGGTCATAGTTTAATGTGCGTTAAATATTTTCTTTATTAAGTTTGTAAGTTAAAGTTTGTGTAATAATGCATATATAATAATGCCACATAAACTGTATAAAAATCGTTACAAACCTTTTTAACTTCATCTCATTTTATTGTACAACTAATTTTATTAAAAATTAACATTGAAGTCTAACTAATATTAATAAATTTTATCAATAAACTCAATTCTAAATAGCTAACTAAATAAATATTAATTAACACACTATTAATAATTTCTAAAACCTTTGGACTTCACTATTATGTCTTAAACTTAATTTTTTTAATTTACAAATGGGTTTGAGTAAAAATTATATACTTTTTCTTTTATATTTATTATTCAAGTTACATGCTTACATAAACTAATCATGCTAAAAAGTATCATTTAACCATTTAAATATTGCTTTACATACATGCTCGTGCACATTTTCTTTAATCAATTCGCACATGTGAGCTACATCAATAGAAAACACACATAAATTACTTGTATATGAAAATGCATTAACATAATACATATATCTATATATATTGCATTAGGGTAAATCATCAATTATTCTTGCAACCTTTTCAACTTCATCTCAATCAATAACCGACTTTTAATTGTATACTAATTACTAAATATCATGTGATAAATTCTGGCAAGCCTTGCACTTCCATCTCGATGTTATATATACTTCACATTAAATGCACCGGTTTTGTTTTTCGATAAAAGTTTGAACTTTTGCTTATGTTTAAAACGCAACTTTTTTATTTGATATTATAATTTACACACGGATTTAAGTCAAAATTATGTATTTTTTCCTTTCTATTCATTACTCAATGTGATATTTTTAATATGTCGTATTTTGCTATTATGACAAACTCATTAAATTGGCGTAAATATTGGTTTCTCACTAATGATTCTACATATAAAAAAAAAAAAAAACACTTTGCGATGCGCGACCTTCTTCTTTTCAATAATAATTCAATTGCACACGATAAATTTATTCTAATATTTCTCAAAAAGCATTCGAACGCAACTACTTACATAAACTAATCACGTTAAAAAGTATCATTTAATCATTTAAATGTTGCTTTACATACATGCTCTTGCACATTTTCTTGAATCAATTCGCACATATGAGCTACATCAATAGAAAACGCATATAAATTACTTGTATATGAAAATGCATTAACATAATACATATATATATATATATATATATATATATATATATATATATATATATATATATATATATATATATATATATATATATATATAACAATCATGTAAATATGTAAGAAACAAAGAAACTAGTTGGTATCACAATCTTTGGTTTCATTTACCTAAGCATGCATGATCTTGTGTGATTTTCATGGTACATGCGTATGATAACTAAATTAAGAAAAAAAGAAGACCAAGTTAATTACAAAGATCTAAAAGATGTGTGAATCATCTCCAAAATGTTGCAAAAGAGAATTTACATACCGCTACCAACAATTAGAGATCTAAAAGATGTGTGAATCATCTACAAATGTACATACTAAATGTGATTTTGGCCGGTTTATATAGGCATGAATTAGGTTAAATCATTAATTATTCTTGCAACTTTTCGCAACCCTTGCACTTCATCTAACCGACTTTTAATTCTATACTAAATGTTATGTGATCAATTCGGGCAACCCTTGCACTTCATCTCCTTTCATGATTGTATAGTTATTATGAGGCTGCATTGAATTCCGAGCATTAGCTATCTTGTACTCTATGCAACTACTAAACGACTCCAACTTGTTTCTAACTCTACAAACTCTATCATCATAACTCCACATTAAATTTAGGGACTGAATCTTATAGTATTATAGATTATAAAGATATAAACATAAAGTCTTTTAATTGTTACAAGACTTATAATAAAGTAAGACGTTATCTTGTTATGTATTTTAATTAAGACATATACATGAAGTCATTAAATTGTTAAATGACTTATAACGTAGAGTGGGATTATAACAGTTTATGTTTTCTTGAAGAGACATGGATATGAAGTGACTTTGTTAAAAGTAATTGTGTTATAGAGCATGTAATTGGCTTGAAAATACTATTATACCATTAAAATGACTTAGTTGGTAAATAGACAAGCCGAGAGAAATATGGTTATCTTAAATATTGTTAGATTGTCTTACAATATTAATACTAATGAAATATCAAATGTTTATGTATGTTCAGTCAAGAAAATCAAACTCTTGTTATATTGTTTGATTAAAGATAACTATGACTTATTTTCTTTCAAAAGTTATCAAGGTTAGAATATTGAGTATGACTTGGACATACTTAATAAAACTCCAACATAGAAGATTAATAAGACATTATCATATGATGGAATGTGATGAATGTGATGAATCACATTAAGTCTTAAATTGAAGTTCTAAATTTGTTTAACTGCTTATGAAGAGGTTATTAACAAAGTAAAGTCAGGAACTGTCAATATGTATTTGTAATATCCCGAAAGAGAACATTGTATTGTTGCTTTATTTGCTAAGTATTTAAAGATGATCTTTAAATTACTAAAAGCAAGTGGGAGTTTTGATCTTTAAAAGATAAAATTACGAGATACATAATCTTCTAAAATACACTAGTAAATATCATGATGAAGTTTGACATTTGAATGTTAAATCACAAGATGATAATAAAGTTTGACATTTAAATGTTAAATCTCAAGATGATGGAATTATCATTAATAGAATAGCAATATATCTCAGATATTTGATTAATATACTGAGGGCTATGATTTATAGGATTATTGTAAACCTTATAATCATTATGATACATTACCAAATATGATATTGGGTAAAGTATACATGATATGAATGATTAAGATGCTGTCCATAAAAGATAATCAATTTTAGAAATTTGGTTTATCTTAATAGTTAGACTAGAAAATGAAGATGAGTTTCTTCAAAGATAAGGTAACCTTTGTGGTTTAAATCTTTGTATATAAATCATATGGACAATATTGTGCGTGTATTTAATGCATGTCTTATGACAAGATTATTAATCACACTTAAGCAATTAACTGTGATTGAATATTATTTTCTAAATACATTAAATATATAAAGATTATGATTGTCATATTAATATAAAATTGACAATAGAATATCAAAACTCTTTCTTGAATGATTACTTGAGCGAGGACGATAAGTAATCAAAAGGAGTTTATGAATTCAGATAAATCTTTAGAAGTGTACAAAGTGCAATAATCCATGGATGGATAAATGCATATATCTATAAGATTACTCTAATGTTTAATTATTAAATCCATGTTTTGATTTATAATTGAAATAAGATAATTTCTAAGTATTCCTAAAAGCTAGTGGGAGTATTATGTTTAATTTCTAAATCATATATATTGTAAAACATATCAAAAGTAACATTTCATATAAGTAAATGTTAAGTCATAGAATAGAATGAAACTTTACTTGAAAGATTTAGAAAATAAGACATACAACCTTAGAATGAATGTTTATTGTTGAAACATGTGCGGTAAATGAATATAATATAACATGATATATTATTTAGAAAGTCTAATAGATATGTATGACATGAATAAAATCTAAGTATGACTCAAAGATTTTTCATGAATATCATGTTTGTTGTATCATGCTTGATTATAAGATGATTTGGCAATATTAATATCTAAAAGGTTATTAGATAACTTGTGTAATATTCTGAAAGAATATGTTTGATTATAGAATCACATCCTAAGTCTGGAACAGCTTCCAAATTCTATAAATGAACAATTGGTCAATTGTTGTGCAAATTGTTATAGCCAACAAACTTGAAAGTTTGAAGGGCATCAAACATTACACAATAGATATTAATGTTTACGGGAAGGTTTAATAGCATATTATTGTTGTATACAATTATGCTAATGAAATTGAGATGACACTCAATACTAGTTATGGTAAGGATTTCATCTTTGGCCATTACTAGTTATGCTTACTAAAAGCATAGTTGCATTATACATTAAGAGAATAAGAATACTTTAAACTTTAAAATGTTTAGAAGTTTGATTATCATAAATTGGTGGTTAAGGATGTCACACATTTTATGAAATATTATATGGCATAATCAAAATTGTTGAGTATGCACATATAAGAACTTGAATAGTTGAATTCTTGAAATAAGTATTCTTAAAATTTCGATAGATCAAAGTTGGATGATTTATGCCTTGTCAACAAGTATGAATGTCATTACTTGAGATATAATTCATCATCAAGAGTTATCATGTATTGATCTATTTAGTATTTGGATAAGGGATGTCAAACAATTATTATAATAAAATACATGGTATGTTTAATTTATAATATATTGTATCCTATATTTGTATGTTTAATCCATGAATAAATGTTATTCTAAATTGTCCGTTGTCAGTTAATAATATGGGAATATTATTAAATCAAGACAAATCTGAAGGTTGGTATAATATGCTTAAAGTATATTGATACGTAGTCATGCCATCTCAGATGATATTCAATGATACCGAATATAGGACTTATCCCAACTACATGATGTTACTTTATGGATTTTGTTATTAAGTCAATCATGAGAAGTTATCCTCAGACTTGAGATGCAAGATAAGTGTCATAAATGTAGTACATTTTTGTGGAACAACTTAACGCCATACGTAACTGGTAGTCATAAGGGTTATTTTCGGAAATGTTACAAAGTTTATGGGTTTTGCTTGTAGTCAAGATAGAATTTGTTCCTTAAAATTTATTTTTTGATTTTAATACTGTTGGGCCCCTCGTAGGGTTGGTGAGATGTATGTGTGGCCGCACCCAATATCTTCCCTGAATATGTTCAGAAGATTTGGTAATCTTGATCAATCATAAACAACGAGAAACAGAATGGTTAATTAAGGAATGACTTTAATCCATATCCTTATTAACGTGGTATTAGAAACAAAAGGATAATAATAATGAGAAATCATTAAAAGGTTTTTCCAGGAGCCTTACTCGATATCGTACTAGAGGCATCGGCGTGTTGCAAGACGCTAACCGATGTAATCACACTATTAAGATATGTCCAAGTGGGAGCTGTTAGATTTATAAACATAAATTAATAGTCGTGTGTTAGGATCGAACTCGAGATCACGGGATTGCACACTTTACGTATGAAAAGTAAATGAGTAATAATTATATATAAATGTTATATTAATTATTAGAACGTAAACACGTAATGATCGTTAACATTTAACGGAAAAGGCTAACGACCATTAGACGAATAAAAGGAAATGGACTATAGATGAAAATTAGAATGTCAAGAAGGCTCTAGAACCTCTTGTGGGTTGGTTAGGGCCGATCGGCCAAGGGATCCCACATCCCTTGGTGAAGCTTTTGTTCCAAGTTTTCTATCCTATATAAACATACAAGGTTTCATTGTTTTCTCATAACTTGAACACCTAATCTTGTGTGTTTTCTCTCCTCTTCTCCTTGCAAGGATTTCGACACCCCATTAAAGTTTAAGGGAGTCGAAACTTTGTGTTCTCTAGTGTTTGTGCTCGCTTTACTTGCATAAACGTTTACTTGAAGTAGTACGTGTGTACAGGATCGTGAATCAAACACATCATTGTTTGTTTCTTGGATTTGTTCACATAAACCCTAATTAGGGTTCTTGAGTTGAAGATTGCATTTGATTCTTGTTCGGGTTAGAATCACTACGGTATGTTTATTATTTATATTTGATTAATTAATTACATATTATATGGTCTTGTTATAATTGTTTTCGCTATGCTTACTTGATGTATTTGATTTATAAATATAATTGTCATGATATTATAATTCCAACATCCTCAAACCTAAAACACATTATTCAAAACACAAGGTGTGACTTGCGTCTATAACATGTTATAAGCGTACCACATCAACTTTTAGATGTACTAGGTCACAGTTTTTTGAATTATTTATTTTTAAAATAAAACAACACATTATAACAAAAACATTACATTTAAACCAAATTTAGAAAGAATACCAAATCTTATATTTCGTATCTCAAGAATTTGAAAACAAAATATTAATAATAATAATAATAAAATTTAGAAAGAATACCAAATCTTATATTTCGTATCATCGTTTGACAAAATTTTCAAGAAAAGAAATTAGCGATACCACAACCATCATTACACCGCATAGAGACCTATAACATCAACAACGGTGTAGCGGCACCGCGCCACAAGGCACAATAATGCCGTATAACGCAACCACACTGTTTTCTTTTTAGTCAAAACAAAGTGTTTTCATCATCACTAACAATGACATCAAATTACTTATAACACTTAAAATTGTACTTATTAAAATACGAACAATCTCGTATCACCGAGCCATAACATTAGCATCAATGCCCGAGCTGAAATGATTTCAGTTCAACTTCAACGTTGTAGCAACGTTGAGACAAAAATAAGCTTTTTTTTTTTTTTTTTTTTCTCCTCTCCTTTTCATTTGAACCCGTACAATATTCTCTCTCTTTGAATACATACATATCCTTTTTATAATTTTAAAGCGTACTTAATTACATATATACATACATGGACAGTTCGCTTCAGCGAATCCCTAATTTTAGTAACTTTATATTTATCAAGACAAACCACCACCAAATGACCCAGTGGTAAGGTCCCTGACTTCAAACAAGAGATCAAGGGTGTAAACCTCACCATATGTGTACACTTGGGGTGGCCAGGGAAGGGCCAACACAATGAGTCAAAAAGGCTCTCTCTCCCCGGGATCCGTTTACCCGTTTTGTATATTCATAAAGACAGTTTGAAGTTTACATTGATCTTGAACATGGATTACATAGCAATACATTATCACATGGTAGTTCCATTTATGTTTCTAAACTAATTTAATACTTCCTGAGCTTCCACCCTTTGGAAGACAGAATACTAATAATGACAAGACTTCTCCATTGATAGGAATGGAGGACCAGACATCACACAACCAACGTTGTAAATTCAACAAGAATCATATGTTGATTCCAATGCATACCATGTAGCCAGATTATGTTCCAGCTTCTGATGAGCGTCTAAAGTCATCCATAAGACTGTTAGATGCAAAGCCAAGTTGGTAGTTGGTTTAAGACGCAAGAAAGAGGCACCTAGAGGACTCTTAAGCCATTAGGAGCGACTCGGACAATGAGTTTTCGGGTGACCATGGATGAATGACCTGCATATCAATAACCAAATTTACTTCAATTCACCATGTTATAATGATTGTAACTGTGCTACATCAAAACTTTGTGTCCACCATCTCCAACTTCAAAAGACAAAACTAGAGGTGACATTGTTGACCCATTGACTTTTTAAATGGCTCGGCTTTGATTATGTTTTCTCTTTTCTAAGAAAAGGGATAAGTTTAAAGTTGCCACAATGTATTGCAAATGCATATAAATCACTTTATGGAAAATAACAGATTAATAATGTTATTAGCTTAACACACGTTACTTATAAAATGTGCTCAAAATATTGGACAAAAAGGGTTTTGGGTCAACCCAGCCCAATCGGACATGTACTAGAAATTCCCAGTTTTGACCTGTTCCTCAACCCCACCTTGACATCTTTTTTTAAAGCTAGACCTGCGAAATTTTAACCCTACTTAAGAAAATGCCATTTGTTTTACATTTGATTCGAAGAGTAAAATTGGCTAAAATGAGAACAAATCATATGCTTAGAACATCATATACTGTATTATTCAATAAGTAAATTTATCTTTTTGAAAACATTGTCAATTATAAATCTGGACAAGACACCTACTAAAAAACTACTCATTTTGATCCCAACGCGCCAAACGCACAACTTGTTGATTATGACAGGTGGCGACAAATAGTGTACTTACCTCTAGACAGCAAAATGAATAACTTGCAAGGCTAGATCTAAGCCCAGCACTCAAGTAGCAGTACTGCTGTTCTTAGTCCTGCTGTAATCTAAGCATACCTGCAAAACCAATTACGGAGTATCTTAGAAAAACTAATAGGGGGCTCTATAAATATACATATACTTTAATTTATCATCTTTTCAATGTTTATCAGAAGTACTAGAAAGAGGTGACACTTTCGACCGCCTGACCCAAAATATAAGTCAGTAATGGTTCAAATGATTCGGGCCGAAAGTCAGGGAAGTGCACAAAAGAGCTGGCGACTGTAGTGAATGATGCAGAGTTCACTCACCATAATCAGATAATTACCCTCAAATTTGTCCAGAACCACCACCTTGAATGAACTGTGATGGAGTAGGAAATATAAAATGTTGTCCCGGAATAGCTGCCGCTACACCTGGTGAGTGGTGACGATTAAAATAATATCAGTAATGTCCCATTTTTTTAACTGTTTAAATTTCCATGTAACTATGATTACACCTGTACAAGGAAAGCATCCAAAGAAATGAATGGAGCTATAGGAACAAAACGTACCTGCTGAATATGGTGCTTGAATTGTCGGAATGGAAGTAGTTATTCCATTTTGAATCGGCCCATTAAATTGCACAATCTGTTGACCAGGCAACGCATAACTCTGCAAAGGTGTAAAACCCTGATAATTTGGAGCAGTTTGACCCATTTGATTGTATGGATATATTTGCGTACTGACTGTCCCGGGTACTCCATATATTTGAAGATACTGTTGACCCGCATATGGGTTGTAAATACCCTACACATTGCAAATAACTCTTTGAAGCAGGTAAGAATTTATAGATTATAGTATACTTGCACAATGCTAAACCCAATTATGAGGTATATATTTTGAATTTCAAGGTTAGTAGCAGCAATTTTGACCTGTGGGTAGACATACTCTGGACCATATGTTGTATACCTGCACAAATAAAAGTACGAGTACCATATAACCACATTTACATACTAAGAAACATATACGTATCGGAAATGCCACACAGCTTATGGTTGCAAATTATAAATGGTTTGGGTGGGGGCATACTGCTAGTTGGCTATACTATTCAAATTCAATATCAGCAACAGCAGTACGTACAAGACTAGTACAAATTTCATACATCTATTCGTGAAGGGCAAACAGCGAATAGCAATGCTTTTGCAACTTAAAGGAAATATAAATGATCAATTAAAATGACTTTATTAAAATATGATCTAATAAAGAAACAACTTACGTGTAGGGGGGATATGCTAATCCTTGTTGGTAACTGAAAGGAAGTGGTTGTTGGTAGCCATAGCTTGCGAAATAAGGTCCACGAACAGATGGCATAACTCCAGCAAAAGGCGTTGATGATCCGACAGATCCTACAACAAACGAAGGTTTTTATTAAGTAAAAACATGTCATACAAAGAATCTGCATTACGATATCAAACGATGTGGGATACACTTTATAAATACTTAATCCTCAAAATCCTGAATGGTTTCATATCATAACACGCCTACCAACAACATCCATGAACACACAGAAGATAGACTGTTCAAGTTCTTTTATCGGGTGTTCACAAGTCTATGTCCAGCCATGTCAATCTTGTGGATTATCAGATGAGATTACTTACCACCAAATGGTAGCACATGCCGAGGACTTCCAAGGGAGGCCAAGTTACAATTTGCACGTCTACCGTCAATAATGGGAGTTGGATCAACACATGCTCTCCTTGCGGATTCAGGGTCTTGGAAAGTCACCTAAAGCCTCCATTTACATTATTACATATATCAAATCACCATAATTCTTCACTCAAAACAGTTTGGGCAACTCATCAAAACATTTAATCTAATAGTGAAATCATGGCAAACATGTATGAGAACAAGCATAACTTCAGATCCATTGCATAGCCCATACAAAAGTCTTGACAACACGCACTATTAGCAGAAAGGATTTTGCCCCAAATTCCATCAATTAGGGTCCCATTTCATATTTCCCCCAAATCAAAGTTTTTAACACTCTTTTTCTATTTTTTTGTAATGTAAAATTACGGATCTTTATTAACACACTATTTTACTTGAAGAATTTCAAATGAGTATAGTTTTGAACATCTAATTTTTGTCCAAAACATACCAAATTTAGCACCATTCTATATAAAGGCCTTTTTTTAGCCTAGAAACTATTCAAACTAGAGGGTATACTCAACTATATCACTCTATAAAGAATGTTTATTTCTACTATAATGACCCACAAGATATATATATAAAAAAATGAAGTGGTCACGCCAACCTCTTGAAAAACGAGGGCTTGAGTTTGTGTAGCGGTGGATTCAAACCCGGCAAGTTGGCCAAAAGATCGGAAACACAAAAAAAAAAAAAATATATATATATATATATATATATATATATATATATATATATATATATATATATATATATATATATATATATATATATATATATATATATATATAAATTGGAGAAGATGTAATTTGAACTCCAATGAATACTTAGGGTGTGATTAGTTGGTGAAAAAGAAAAACATCTCATTTTTCCACGAAATCTTCATAGAAAAATGGAAAAACTGAAAACCCGTTTAGTCACACTTTTTACAAAAAAAAAAAAAAAAAAAAAAAAAAAATGAAAACCCCCCAATCTACCATTCTCCACTTTTTACTCTAACAAAACAAAACAAAAAAAAAAAAAAAAAAAAAAAAAAAAAAAAAAAGAGAGAAGAAAAAAAAAGACGGGGTTTCCCAATTTTCTATTTAGGTATCTCATTCTAACCCTAATCGCCATCAGTAACATCTCCACCTTCCATCCTCGCCGTCGCTGCCTACCGTCGCAATCCGAGGTAATTTTTTTAAAAAGGAAAAATATAACTCCATCTAAACAGGTTTTCAAAATTCTGAACTCTTCTCTACTCTAGAGAAGAAAAACCATTCCCTTCTCAAGGAATCTAAAAACGAAAACACAAGAAAGTTTTTGTACAACTAAACGCTACCTTAGACTCTACAACTCAATTAGAGAAAACTAATTTCAATTAGAGGGGAATTTGTATGTGCGAGTTGGAAGTAATTACATGAAACTAAGTTATCATAAGGGAACTTGCAAAATGAGCATATAAACAAGTAGGGGGTGTTTGGATTAGCTTATTTTGTGAGCTTATCGGCTTATTGAAATTTAGGAAAGCCAATAAGCTCACTGTTTTTTGGCTTATTAGCTTACCCACTTAACCTTATGGCTTGTTTAAGCCATAAGCTCAAATGGGTAATCCAAAAACAAAAAATAAAAATAAGCTTATTGGCATTCCCAAATCTCAATAAGCTGATAAGCCCACAAAATAAGCTAATCCAAACACCCCCTAAAAATAAAAGAAAGAAAGAAAGAACTCACAAAACCATAACCCTTGGATCTTCCAGTAATCTTATCAATAATAACAACAGCTTCAAGAATATCCCCAAACTGGTTAAAATACTGTCTCATGGTCTCACTTTGTGTCTCCCAAGCAAGCCCACCTACAAAAACTTTAGTCAAACTAGTATCACCAAACCCTGAACTCGAACTCGAACCCGAGCTCGGACCACCGTGTCGTCCCATCCCCACTTTTCTCAAAGTTTTGATGAAAAATTTTCCTTTTTTTATAAAAGTCTAGAACTGAGATGAAAAGGGTTGGTGGAGCAATAATGGGTAGAGATGGAGGTGGGGTCAAATTTAAGTTTTAATTTTAACTTTTCTTTTAGGACTAATAAATAATGAAAAAGAGGTATCAAACAACAACCCACAAATTTCCTAACACAAGTACTACTAATTGAATGAAAAGGTTTTACAACGTGCTAATAAAAACAACTTATTATTTCATGTTCTTGGTCCTTTGAAAGGTTTTATTTCATGTTCTTGATCCTTTGTGAAGTGTGAGGGGAATAGAGCGGCTCATGAGCTAGCTAGAAGGGCGCTATATGACATTGTAGATGAGGTGTATGATGGTTTTGTGCCACCCTCAATCGACTCATGGGTGCTTAATAATGTAATTTATTCATGTAATCAATGATATTTCTTGTTTAAAAAAAAAAAAAAAAAAAAAAAAAAAAAAACTTATTATTTCCATATCTATACATATGTACAATGTTTATAATTATAGAAATGAAGATTCATGACATGATATTGATCTCTCAGTAAGTTCGGTCGGTGATCTTCATGAGCGAGCCCCATGGTTGTCGTAGTTGTACCATCTCACGCGCGAGTTATGGCTAAAACCGAAAGTTATGGTGAGTGGCTCACCAAGTTAAAAATGGTGTGATGTGGCTCATTTTTTTTGTTTTGTTGTTTTTATTTTGTTTGTGAGTATCTATGTGAGGTATTTAGTATGATATATTTGTATAAAGTTGATATTTTAATGAAAGTTGAGAGTAAGGTGACCATGTCCTGTGAAAAGTGAGAGGGAGTAAGAGGAAGTAAGAGGAGATAGAAAGCTTGGGTGGTGTTGATACCTTGTGTAGTCACCATGGCTTTTAGCCTAAGGTGTTGTTAAACATAAAATTTGATGTTAATTAATTGTTGACTTTTTAATTAAGCTACACAACTCATATGATTATGGTTAACAAATGCTATATGATTATGGGGAGTACGCTTAACTATTTGAGAGTCAATCCAGACCTTGCCTTTTTTCAAAAAAAATTCAAGTATCTTTTCCTTTTGAAAATTTTTGGCTTCTCCTTTTTGTGAGGAGTGTAAGTAACAAAAGAGCGTATGTCTTGTGTAGGCTTTTGTTGTTCTGACGTGTTTTGTGCTTTTCTGTTTGCAAGAGTTTACAAAATCTTTTTCTCAGTTAATCGTACTTTGTCGAGGCTCGGGTTGAACGTATGAGTATATTTAAGGTCGTTTTTGCCCTGTTTAGGTTGGAGTCTTTTGAATGTATTAGGGAGCATCATGTTCGAAACTCCAAGTGCCCAGGTGAGGGCATTTGTTATCTTGTCAAATGTTTTCTTTGGCTTAACGGGTGTTCCAAGGGCATTTTGCCCTCTGGTAGTTTTTTCCAAGTTCCTCCTTCATCGTGGTATGATATTTCAGTTATCCACCAAACATCCAAGAATAGTTTGCTTACCTGATGCGGTGGAAGGGGAATGTGTTATCATTGTGAGTGATAACACATTGGAGGATTTTGTAGCTTTTACCTGCAAGGTCATCATTGTTCATTGGCAAGTTTACTTTCTCCCTCTTTTGATATTTTTTCCCTTGTTTTTTTAAGTGTACTAACTTGTGTTGTTTTGCTATTTGGTGGTGGAGGGACATGAGCTAAGTTCGTTGTGTCCCTTAGCACTATTATGGAGCTTGATGACCCAGTCCTTAGGTTCTCGTTTCAACGAGTTTGTTTTGGGATCACAATTCCTGCTTATGCTAGGGTGTATAAGATTTGTGTATATGATTCTATTCAATCTTATACCCTTGTATTTGATCCAAGGGTCTCTAGACTAGATTTTGGCGGTTCTTGCATGCGATTATTATTTTCTTAGCGGTTCTTGCCCACAATTATGTCCATTGCCCTTGGGTAAGGAAGCCTATGCTCAGGACTCATAAGGACCCTAAGAGAGAAGTAGATCGACGCCTCCCTAGAAAATGTGGAGCTAAGTAAAGATGATGCAACTTTCTAAGTGTTTTTGGATGAGGCTGAGAGTTAAAGATTTTGTCGTATCTTGTTTTCTCAGTGTTCTCAAGCATTCACTTTTTCAAGTTTTGTATTGCATCAGTCTACTTTTGTTCTTTCTCTCTTTTATGGTGTTTTCTGCCTGATGAGGGACTGTCGATTTGAGTCTTATGGGTTCCTGAAAATGCTTTCTAGGAATGTTTGTCGCTCAATGGGGTATTTGTGATGTAAATTCATTAGTCTTTGTTGTATTTCAAAAAGTCTGTTAATGAATTCCCCTTTTCAGGGTTATGTAATGTAATTTACAAGCTTCTCAGGTGTTAGAAAATGTTATTCCAGGACTAGCATGCCTGGACCATGGTTGGTTGAGTCTCTTGTATTTTTTGTTGTAATGTAAATTCATTAGCCTTTGTTGTATTTCAAAAAGTCTATTAATGAATCCCCCTAGTGATGAGCTTACCTTGTTGGCTCACTTAAAGTGAACTGGAAGTGTATGGCAAACCTATGTTGGAGGGTGCTTTGATACAGGTCGACATAAGCCAGTGGTGGGATGAGATGATGGTCCAAGTGCTTCACCGAGGTGGCATAGGTGAGACCCTGATCCTATATCCATGTTCTTATGCCCGACTTTAGTATTGTAGCTAAACTAATCATGTGTTTTTTGTTTATTTCGTAGTGATGCATGTTCTCTCTTTGCTTGAAAGTTTTGATGATGAGGGTGTGACCATGACTTCTGAGCTTGTTATTCTTTTGTGAATTTGGATACTGATAGAAACCATGTGTAACATCCCGCCTTACTCAGCCCACAATATTTTCCGCTTTGCCCGAAAGCTCACGGCTTTACTTTTGTGGCCTTCCTGTAACTTCCTGGCATGGTCACCCATGCCAATTGTCCTCTCACACGAGCACGCTTACTGTAACTTGCTATAACAATTAGACCACAAAACACGTTGTGTCTAGTAAGGCGTATGTTATCCTTATACCCAGCATCACTCCAAGCCACAACCGATGTAGGGTTTGCCTAGGGTGTAACAATTCCCCCCCCCCCCCCCCCTTAAGCTGAAAAATTAAGAGGCGCGCAGGTACCATTTTAATTTTATATAAGCCCGCAAGTCTCAAAATATTTCATAAGCCTTAATTTTCCGGCTTATATTTCATAAGCCTTAATTTTTCAAAATATTTCATAAGCCTTAATTTTTCGGCTTATATTTCATAAGCCTTAATTTTTCAGCTTATTTTGAGACTTGTGGGCTTATATAAAATTAGAATGGTACCCGCGCGATGCCGCGACAGGTCCCTGTGACTATATTTTCTGATAATGTGATGTTATGCGGCCATACTTTTATTAAACAATTAATTTACAAATGACAATAACTTTAGTTAAGACAGTAGTATAATTCCATCTCCTGTTAACCGAAGCTACCGCAAACAAAATCTTGATTCTTTCCTTCATCACAATCGCCCTTCGTCAATTTTGGAGTTGACCGACCCAATTCGACCCTCATGCTGCAATGGCGGCAACTCAGTCGACGCAGCGGCGACCGAACCGGTCAACCAACCACTGCAGGCAGCTTAATGGCTTTTATTTTTAAGTGCTTGGCTTAGACTGATTAGATTGTACATTGTGGTTAAATTGTTGTATATCTTGGTGAATGGACGAATTAAATAATGTGTTAATTGGAGATATCTTGACTACAATTTTTGTAGCCAATTAGCTACAATTTTTCACTAAAAATACACAAACAATAAAATCAGGGACCTATAGAAAAGAATTATGGACCTACATAAAGAATCCATCTCCCACATTTAAAGTATAAAATTGTAGCCAATTAGGTACAAAAAATTGTAGCTAATATATTTAGTATTAATTATATGCGTTGAATAGTGTTCCTTTAATTGTATTTGTGCTTCAAATAGTTTGTACAGTTTGTTTTATTAATTATACATTTTATTAAAAAAGTATCTTAAATATGACATTAATTACAAATGTTGACCAGTCAATATGTGTATATGTTTATGCATAAATTAATTGTACATATACCTTATGTACTTGTATTTGCTTAAAATCTATCTTATCTTATCTTATATATAATATAAACTTAGGTTGTCTTATAAATGCAAAATACCCCTAATAAATGTTTCAAGAGTTGATTATTTCAAATATGCCCTTCAAGTGTGATTTCAATAAATGTAGTCTGTACGGTACAATATATTTTGCATGAGAAATCATGCACAAAAGTTTGTACGGTACAACATGTTTCAAGCATCTCTAAACCTCAAAAAATACAAATCAAAAATGTCATGAATGCATAAATTAAACACACCAATTAGTGGTTAGTCTTTTTACCTCCCCGTCCATGAGTTACAAATATTTTATCAACTATATAATGTGTCAAAAATCACACACAATAAACCACAACTTCCTCCACACCGCGTGCACATTGGGCTACAACTTATAATGGTGGTAAAGTAAGCATCATATCGTCTTACTTATTAATCATATTGATTTATATTATTTTATGTAAATTTCACGTGTGTTTTGTGTGTGTAACAATGTAGGACATAAATATGATGCTTAGGAGGTTTGGTAGTAACATCATCTTTTCTAATGGTTTAAGAGATCCTACACATCGTTGTCTTATCAATTAAATGGAACATGCACGAACATTTTTACTTTGATTAACTGTATTTAAGTTACTAACGATCAACTATATCTAGTTGTTTTTTGTAGCACGTCAAGAAGCATTAAAGAAAGAGATCGAGAAGTTACAAAAATTGTATCAAGAACAAAACATGCAAAAGGCCAATGAACAACAACGACAAAGAGAACAACAACAACAAGAACAATGTCACGGCCACCGGTGGGATGAATGCTTAGCATTCATATTAATAGTACGTTATAAATTAAACATGCAATATTTTACTTCATGTAATACCGATGAACGTGCTAATACTATTGATTCGTTAGCAAGTAAGTTTATTGAAAATAATGTGACGAGCATTCAATTTTTAGTCAATAATTATTACTACACTTTGTTGGTGCATTTTAATATTTTTGCTCTTAATGTAGTTTTTTGTTTTGCGGTGTGTTAATGTCACTTTCTTAATTAAACGACGTGGAATATTGCGTGACTTGATATTTGATATAATTGTGAAAATTATGTCGATGTTACATATTGAAAATGGTAGTATATAATAAAAATATAATAAAAATATCTTCACACTATCATCTTAACAATGAGAATCTTCTAAATCAAAGAAGTTTATAAAGGAGAAGAAAATTGTATTTCAAATGTTATCCTACACCTATCACGAGGTAAGCATTATTCATTTGAGTTTGAGATCATGTAATTCATGTCGTCATACTGTAATACTTAGAGTGAGTTACTAATGAATGCTCCAAATTCGATATTATAGTTTATGGAAAAATGTTGTAATAATGCATTAATTAAAAATAATAATTTATGTAACTTACTCATATTAAAATATTACATATGAAAAGCCTCATTTAAATATAACATTTTGCAAAAAACCACTTCACATTAAAGAAAGAGATGGAGAAGTCACGAAAATTGTATCAAGAACAAAACATGCAAAAATGCCAATGAACAACAACGACAAAGACAACAACAACAACAACAAGAACAACGCCACGGCCACCGGTGTCAATATAGATGAATACTTAGCATTCATATTAATAGTACGTTACAAATTAAACATGCAATATTTACTATACGAATTACAATTTATTATACGAATTATAATTTATACTTTTGAATATACTAATTATTTTAATGTTTTATGTTTTTATAGTTTTGTTAAAAAGGAAATTTGTTTTATAGTTCTCTTTTAATAATGTAATTTATTGAGCAACGAAGTCCGTCTTTCACAAAAAATGAGAGTTTCAAACATGAACCGAAAATTAGTCCCGACCATTACGAAAAAAACAATTAGATCCAACCTGTGTGCATTGCATGGGTCATGAGGCAGTCCAAACCTGTATGCATTGCACGGGGATAAATATAAAAGGTCTCCAACATTAATGTCATCACTTCATATTTAAAATAATTTATGTAACTTATATATATTAAAAAATTACATGTGAAGAGACTCTTTTCAATGTAACTTTTTGAAAAAAAATCTCTTCACATATACTCTTTTAAAGTCAATAAACTATTTTAAATGTGTGCCATGCCTAGAAATGTGATACCATCACAACTTAGATATATAATGACGAAAATAATTGCCGAAGATTACGCTATAAAAACTTATATACAGCCCATGTGCAACTCAATAAAGTATTTTAAATACGTATAAAGCTTAGCAAATATGTGACACCATAAAAACTTAAATATAAAATGACAAAAATAAATGCCGAATATTACGCTATAAAAACTTCTATACAACCCATGTGCATCGCACGGGAATTGTTGACTATCATAAGAAATGGTTATAACTTAGCCCGATGTATTAATATTAGTTAGTTCAAATAAAAAACGATAGAGTCAATACCAAAATAAATAGACAAAAAATATTACGTAAAAAATACATCTTAAAAGATTACATGTCAATAAACTATTTTAAATACGTATCATGCTTACAAAATGTATGCTACCATGAAATCTTATATATATAATGACAAAAATACGTCCTGAGTATAAAATGACGAAAATAAATGACGGATATTAGACTTTGAAAACTTCTATACAGCCCATATGTATCGCACGGGCTTTCATGACTATTCATGTTTGCAAGTGTATTCAATTAATGAAATGACATGATCCCGAAATGAATACATGACGAAAATTAGTGAACATTACGTTATGAACACTTAGATACAGCCCGTGTGCAACGGACGGGTCTGGTTGCCTAGTATATAGAAGTCTTAAAAAATTAAAAGAGAGAACACTAAATGCTTTATAAGTAATTTAGTAAATTATTATGATATGATTAATTTATAAAAGCCCCTCAAAATAAGCCAGAAAATTGAAGCAAATGAAATATAAGCCAAATGAAACAAGCTCGTAAGCCCACATATAAGCTAAAGAGTGATTAAAATAATAAGACAATTTAGAGTGGGGAAAAAAAAGAATAAGCAATAAGGTGTAGTGAGAGAGTTCCATTGGTTGCAGCCAAACAAACAAACCTCATCATCCATCGCCTTTGTTCATCACATAACTAGTTACAAGAGAGAAGAAATGGGCGTTTGGAGTCTGCAATTCAATCCTCCTCCTATTTTTCTCATTCCGGTTTGTATTAACTTCATTTCTAACTCAATTAAATTCATCTATTTTTGTGCATCACTGTCTCAAATTAATCCTAGGTTTTATTAGTCTCTAGGTATTGGATAATGTACCACTTCGGGGTGTTTGTTTCGGCCCTAAAAGTTTCAAAATAAGCCACAAAAAGTGAGCTTATGAAACATAATCTCAAAACCAAGGGGGTGTTTGGGTTAGCTTATTTATCTGGCTTATGGGCTTATTTGAACATGGAAAAAGCTCATAAGCCCACTCTTTAGAGCTTATTAACTTGTGCTTATTGGCCTTAGCCAATAAGCTCAAGATGATTAAGTCATAAGCTCCAAAGAGTGAGCTTATCGCCTTTTCCATGTTCAAATAAGCCCATAAGCCTCATAAATAAGCTAACCCAAACACCCCCCAAATAAGCCATAAGCCGAAATAAACACCCCTTCATTAACTACAGACATGTTTTGTTACAGCTTACTACTACCTATGGAGTATTTATTAGTCCAAGGATAACAAGATAAGACGACTTCATGGATTACTAAGGGGCTGTTTGTTTAAGCTTATTTATGGGCTTATATGTTTTCGCCTTATTTCGATAAGTTTATTACATCATAATAAGCTCACAAGTTTCAAAATAAGCCGAAAACAAACACCCCCTAACTCTTTCCTGCGTCTTTTGTTATTTTAGTCCAATGTCTTTTTTTAAGTTTACCAATGTAAGATGGCTTACGAATTTAGTTAACAACTTTTTGGCTTCTAGTTTACTAAAAGTGTTTGTTACATGACTAGTTAGGGGGTGTTTGTTATAAGCTAATTTGTGGGTTTATGAGCTTATTTGATTTCGGCTTATATTTCATAAGCCCAAATTTTCCGGCTTATTTTGAGACTTACAAGCTTATATAAGTTTATTATGATATAATAACCTTGTGTAAGCCCATAAGTTTCAAAATAAGTTAAATAACTTGAGTTTATGAGATATAAGTCGAAATCAAATAAGCTTATAAGCCCACAAATTAGCTTAAACAAACACCCCCTTAGATTCGCAATTTCCTATTTTTGACCGTTTTATACTAGTGTGCTACTTAAATTTACTATAACACCCTAGCGATAACTGTTGATGTAACTTGTAAGCTAATTGTTGAACTACATAAACACCACGTCCTTGTAATTGCTGATTCTAACACGTATTTGGTGAATCAATACTTTCTGATTATGGTTTCAATTATTGTTTCTTAAAGCATCAAGTTTCAACAAACACATTGGATTTTAGACCACAACTAGTGTGCAACAAAAAATACCACATTTGGAATGGCAAGAGCAAATATCGAAGTTTTCTTATCGGAGCTTCGGCTAATTCATCGGCTGAAGAAGATAAATCAGTTAAGGATGAAGTGACTCTTACCAAATTAGCGAGAGATGGAATGGTCATCATACAACATAAGGTTTCGAGACTACAAGAAACCATCGTCTCTCTGCCTCCTGTCGTTTTTCTGGTATGCTTTTCCCCATGTTATCGCTTCACAACTCTTTTAAATAAAAGTTACTGATATGATTGTTTAGTACTCCCTTTTGTCGTATAAAACTGCAATGTATGATTTAGCACATAGTTTAAGGAAGCTTTTATATCTATTTACGTTAACTCAGGACAAAATAAACAGATCTAGCAGACTTTTGTTTGTTCGCAAATTTAGGCAATTAAGTATTATTAACTCAAAAAGTTCCAGATAAAAGTTTATCACATTTTGTATTGGACATCTAGAAAGAATTTTTTTAAAGTCTTCATGAAAATGAAGTACCATTTGAACTATTATGTTGCATTATACCATTATTAAAATAAAATGGTGGTGACTGGTCTGAAAAGTTTGAGTTTGACACCGGAACTCAAGCCTAGACTCGGGTTTGGGATTGAGGTAATCCGAAGTAGAATATTAGTCGTCATATATCAATGTTTGTTCTGTCTTTGTGCTAGTACTACAGGACAATGCCTTTATCTCAAATGACTCTAGCCATTAATTGCTATGCATATGTAGTTATGTTTGGGGAGAGACTCTCATTACTGTCAGTTACGAAACATTTTAGTTCAGTACTCCAATTTTGCCATATTTTAGGAGAGATGGAGGAGCAAGAGATTAAAATGATTATACTTCATCTGTCATGCGATAATCACAAGTTCACGATAATATCCATTTCATGACATGCTATGAAAAATACATTTTCTCATATGACAACTTTTAAAATCGAAATTACTTATTTATCCACTGCTATGTTTACAAATACTTGATGAATCTGATATGGGTACTCAAAGTTCTCTTTGCTTTTGTACAGGTAAAAAGATCTCCCCGTTCTCATTTGGCACTAGGGTTTTGCATAGCCGCAGCCATGTTGATTGTTGGTGTGAGAGCTTATGTGGCGAGAAAGTTGAGGCAAAAACGACCAGGATCAGTTGCTGATCTTGTCCGGCGTGGCCAGCTAAATTCTGATAGAAGAGGCATGTATGACTCTAACCCTTTTTCCGATTTTTCATTATCTCTTAATCAATTCGTGTATGTGGACGCACGTGTGTGTTTTGGGTAGCCTTAGGGTCATTGGGTGGGGTACGTAACGGATGAATATTATTTGAGGTGGCAAGATAGGTGGGTTGGATGGGGTAGGTAACGGGTGACATGGGGTATGTAATAGTACAGGTGAGATGGGCTGGTCGCAATGCAATGGTTTTGTCTTTATTTTTAATAAAAAAAATTAATTTATTGGTTGATAATATTTTACAAAAACTGTAACGGAAATATTTTAATAAGATTTATGAGGTTGTGTGCATGAGTTAAGTAATAGACTGTGGGCGACACTAAACCCGTTTTAACAGATTTTTGCTACAGTTATCATTTTATTTGACCCGTTTGGGATAAACTCACCCAGACCCGAACTATTCATAAGTTAATTGGTGGAAATTGATGCTTCTAGTTATTATTACCAATCTTTTTTTTTTTTTTTTTTCTTCTTCTTCTTCTTCTTCTTCTTCTTCTTCTTCTGTGAATTGGTGAATCTTATATTAAGGCATCAAAACCAATATATTCAACATTATATAGACTTCTTGTGCCATGACATACCAAGGCTACCAAGCAAGACTATATAAGGGATACATCATCAATATTAACATCTTACAACCTACATATAAGCAGAAATTTGCAGCATTCCACCATTGCCACACATTGACACAGCAATAAGCATTCACCAATTCACAAAGGCCTACATTTCCTTCCCACCTTGTCCTATCTAATAAATTGATATATTTACATCCTCATACCAATAGCTTGATATACACCAGTGGAAGGCCTCAGCCTCTCCATTCAAACCAACCATCCACCAAGGCAATGAACCAGGCATATGACTACATTTCCATAATAACACAAGCAGAACTGCATCTATTAGTAGTCTAGATACAGCATAAGCTCATGCATCATCATGTACCAGTCATTACCCATCCTCCATAGAATATCCCAGTTAGAGTAGACTACATTTCCTAAAAGATAACTTGCTCAAGGCTCAAGCTGCTTCAATATTGCTACATCTGCATGTTGAACCAGTGATTATCTATCAGGCATCATCTACACTATAAAGGACATCCATGGGAACACCAAACACCTCTGGAAACCTTCCTTATGAGAATTGACTACTAAGCCAAACTGAAGCAGAGCAGATAACTAGGCTTAGTTGCCACCAAGCATCCCTAAGCAATAGTCAGCTGATGCTCTAGAAGACTTTTCATCAAGCTCAAGATACAAGGCCATCAGAAACAATTAAGCAGATATAGATGCATCTGCCAGCAACCATATCATCTTGAAACTCAACTGGAAGCTTTAAAATGCCCATATTCAATTTCCTCAGATATAATCAGTAATACCAAACACCCCTTATATTCCTCCAACTTCACTTATATTCCTTTTTGAACTTAATACTCCATATTTCCTCTACATTTTCAATTGCTTTGGACCTTTTCACACTCAGGCTCATCATTCTCATTCTAACATTCTCCTCAATCATATTACCAACCACATAACAAGATCTTTTCTCATTTCTAAATTGCCTATTATTTCTTTCTTGCCATATAAAATATACCATAGCCCCAATGCATAGTCTTCTGACAACATTCCAAACAGAGCTATTCCAATTTATTTGACTGCACTTCTCCACAATATCATCCCATGTTGAAGGCATATTGTCCATATTCATTTTCTTCTGGAAAAAACACATGAGAAGAACAGATGATTATGAGAATCAATGACAGAGTTGCACAAAGAACAACTCATCAGAGTGTTTGGCATCCACTTAATTAGTCTATCTTGAGTACTTAATCTCCTTTGAACTGCCACCCATAAAGTGAATGCATGACTAGGGATGCATTGAGAAAACCAAACCATTTTACACCATGGCACAGCTTGATATTCCTCACATAGATCCTCCCAAACACCTTTTACTGAATATTTCATTTCTTTCCCTTTTGAGTTCTTTCGAACAACCATATCATTATTCCACTGACTATTTTTGGAACTTTGATATCCACTACATTAGGGTATTTGACTTTCCATTCTTCAGGCCAATTCCACTTCCCATTCTCTATCATATCCTTCACATTTAGCTTCAAGTCTAACCTTGCATCATAAATGCTTCTATGAGTTACATGGTTTATGAGAGGCCCAATTTCTGACCAATTATCATACCACAAAGATATTATAGACCCATCTCCCACTTTGCATATCATATGATTTACTGCCATGTCCCTCACTTTCAGTAAGCTTTTCCAACACCAACTCTCATTTCTGTCACTCTGTATAGTTCAAATGCTTTTGCCCATTAGCCTCACAGAGTGAATTTACTTTATCCATAGAGAATCTTTCTTGACTGCAATATTCCATGTGTGTTTATTACCAATCTTTATCCCATGAAAGTTTAAGATGTTACTTAAGGGAGTTGTTTTGGCTTTATATTGGTATTTTGTGGACTGAGAATGACTACTTTTATCTGTAACTTCACCGAAAAAGGAAAAGTTGCATTTCCTGTGGCTTGAAATTTCAGATTTGAAAGCGTTTGGACATTTACTAAATGCCTAAGATACCCTTTAGTAGCTAAAAACTAAAGTGAATATTGTAGTTTGAGACAATAAGTATTAGCTATTTGTAATAATTAAGATTAAGTAATTTTGGTTTGAGTACTTGCCAAATAATCAAATGCTGCAACAACTTTCATGAGAAACCGTAAATTAAGACTCAAGTTTATGTGAATCAGGAGTATTTGTTGATTATTTATTGGTCATCATGTACAGATCAACGCCAGGGATGTATGACGATCCATTCAACAATCCACAAGTGAAGATTAGTAAGAACAATACATCAGTCGAAATGTGTGGAAAGGTTTATAAATTGGAACCAGTGACTCTAACAAGAGAAGAACAAAACATACATCAAAAAAGGAGATCACGAGCCTACCAGTGGAAGAGACCAACAATATTTCTTAAAGAAGGTGATCCGGTGCCCTCTGATGTTGACCCCGATACAGTTAGATGGATCCCTGCAAATCATCCTTTTGCGACCACCATTAGCGACATTACTGAAGATTTGGCTCAAAATAACGTGTTTCAAAAGCACGGCGTTCCATTCCGTATTCAGGCGGAGCATGAGGCCTTGCAAAAAAAACTGGAAGCTTTGCAAAGTGTAAGTGCTTCTTATAATCAATTTTTAAGTGTTCAGTTAAAGAAACCGAAGATGATTATGATTTTCTGGTTATTTAGGGTCCATAGTAGTTATAAGAAAACTGCCTACTGAAAAATGAATTGAAATTTACCAGCAATCTTTAGTTCGAAAACATATATTTAAATACCATCTGTGGTTGATTAAAGTAATAACAATTTCAAATTCTTGCAGTTTAGTTTTTGGCTATAATTACAATGTCATAACATGTTTAATATACAGGATCAGAAGCTGAATAATTTGGCAATTGACCCGGGAACTGCTCGAAACTTTGAAAGACCATTCAAGTCGAATCCCAAGTTAGATGATCAGCAGCAGATGGAACACAACTCCAAAAATGGTCAAACGGCTTCACGACCAGAAAGTCAAAGCCAACAAAATTCCCATGAGAGTAGCAGCAATTCAACTTCTGAAGAAAAGCAAACGCTGTGAAATCTCATATATGTATTCCCATCGCGGTCTTGCAGCAATCTCTTTACGATAGGTATCATGTTTTACATAAACACGTATATAGTTTCAGATGTATCTCGGATTCTTGATCTTGACTTTCACAGTTTTACTGCTGTTGCCTTGTGACTAGTCAAAATTATCTTGTTGGAAATGTTTGGCTTTTTTTACTGTAATTAATGGTTTCCCTCTTTCTGTCTTTCAAGATGTTGTATATTCATATTTGGCAATGTATAACTTTTAAGTTTTAACACATAAGATATAAAGTATAAACAAAGAACACGAAAACAGTATCAATTTCAGTAAATGGATTTGAAGTACAAAAGAAACAAAGCAACTTATAGTTACACTACAAAAGAAATTTTGAATAGTATATGAGGTCTAGAAAACTTATTGATATCTTGATTTTTGTTTCTAGATGCTGTATATATTCATGAAAAAAAATATATATATACTAAGCTTCTCTTCAGGTTGTGAACTTGATATCCGGATTCCTTATCGATTTAAGCCACATGTCAGCCATGACACGCGAAGATATACTCCACAACGTATCCGGACCCTTTACCATCACACGCTTACCTTTCTTCCCTGCCTTTCCAAGCCCGTGAACTACCAACCATTGGATCGCTGTTAGCCTCTGCTTCTCTGTATCCCACTCGTTCTTTTTCTCTCCACTTCTTAGTTTCAAACCACCAACGTTTAAACTAGCAATTTTGAACCTCTTTTCTTGATTTGGCTCAGCTTCAACAGATGTAGCATGGATCAGTGCAATAAGTGGACCTCCAACTGGTTCATATTGTCTTAGAGGGTCTCGCATTTGGATTACAACCGATATGGTGATGGGTTCTTCTTCATTATAGGAAGTAGCCACACCATTATCTTTAATCCAATCTTCTAAGGTAATAGCATTTGTGAACGGGTTAACCTTACTATTGTTACTTGGGGATACATCAAAAGGAGCGGCTTCTTTAGTTATATCTGCTTGAACTTTTAATGCTTCAACTCCCATATCTTCGATTTTCTGTAATGAAAATGCGAGTATTTCATCTCCCGTTAATGGGTCTTCATTCATATTCCAAATACCTGATGAGATTCTCTCTTTCCTTCCAGTAGTCATACCCGTTGCCATTGATTTAACCATAGTTATGGCACGAGCAGCGCTTGAACTGGCTCCTTCTTTGTTTCTGCCACTGATGATTGCTGAAGCGATCCCTTCAAACGCTATCTGTTCTGCTGTTTTACCCACAAGTTCCTCCATCGGCATCAATGATAATATCTCTGTACTAAGTTCTTCAAAACCGAGTGATGCCATTTGTTGGAACATTTCTGTACCGGTTAATGATTCATTAAATACCAAAACCATTGGTTTTGATAACTGCATTGCGAGTTTTGGAGTGTCTTTCTTTCCCACTAGATTATCAAATGGATTCATGGATACCAAGTAACCACCGTTTCTTGTTTGAATCACGCAACCTAATCCCTTCCCGAGATCCGGTATAAAAACCTTCTCATTATCACCATCGACTGAAGAAGTAGCATTTTCGTCTTGACCTTCAAATGTAGTTTCTTTTCCGTCTTCGTTCTCTAACATTTGTAAGAACTCCCGTGTCACTTTATCTTCATCTTCATCTAGTCTCTGTGACTCCGTTTCTTCATCATTCTCCTCGTTTTTCTCCTCCCGCATCATTGATTCAAGAGCTTTGATTTGTTGTGCAATTGCATCGAGCTCTGATAATCGATTTAAACGAACTTGATCATGCACGACTTCCTTCACGACCTCACTTGACACTGATCTTTTGTCCGAATTATCTTCGGAATGTGTCCCGTCCGTCCCGTCTCTATCCTCCACCTCAACCCCCTTGTCCACAACCTCAAAATCCGGAAGGTCAAGATCCTCCACCTTAGACTCCGGCTCTTCAGTCTTCTGAACCGGAGGTGGCGGTGAAGCTACCACCGGTTCCTGAGGTGGTGCATCAAGATTCAAATCATCAAGGCCTTGAATATCAACACCCCCACCACCTTGAGAGGGTGTATATGCCTCAGCCCGGCTCGGGATTCTTGGACTAGGAATACTAAACGATGATTTAGACTGTTTACGCCCAATCGAAGGCGAGAAAATTTTGGATTTACCTGTTTTCTGCCCTTCAACCTGATTATAAATACTAGCTCCTCCCTCTTTCTCCATAATCTGAAACCCGAGTTTCATAACTAGTTCACCTCCTTTCGCCTTTCCTGATAATTTAAAACTCTTATCCCACTGTCGAACCCTCGTCCCTTCAAAATTCTTCTCAACAGACTCCTGAATCAGCTGACTCAAATCAACAGTATGTCGTCCGAAATCAAGCTCTTCAGCATCAACCGCAAAAGCATGAATCACAAACGGCCTAGGCTCGAACTTAGCCTTTGGGTTTCCACTACCTGCAGGAGTACAATACACATGACACCTCACAAACAACGTCTCTTCAAAGTCTGCAGCACCTTGAGACACTCTTGAAGGCATTGTTTGAACAGCTCCATCTTTCGTTTCTTTTTTCCTTACAGAAACAGATAACCGCAGCCCATTCATAGAAGGTGGCAGGCCTTGTACTGTCACAACTTCGACCGATAACAAACAGCTTAGTTTCTGCTTTCCAATATGAGTAAGAGCACGTATCGGCTTCCAGTTCCATAGTCCACCTTTTTTCTCAGAAGACGAGGAAGATTCGTTTTTATTATCTTGAAACAAGTTCTTGGTAGCCAACGTTTGTTTCTGTGTCGTTGTTTCCTCACTAGGACGAGACCGCCAAGGAGACAACGACATGCGTCTTGGACGCGGTTTAGGATTAAGTTTAATGCCATCATCATCGTCATCATCTGCATGATCATTTTTGCCAGTGGATAGTATAGGAGGTATTGAGGTTCTAGTAAGAACAAGTGAGTTAGTACGTCGATTTTTAGTCGGCTGAATGGAAGAAGTGTTGGTGTTGTTTAGTGACTGGCTTAGAGCTTCAAGCTCTTCTAGTAGTTGAGTGTTGGAGTTTCTTCGGTCCGGCGGGTTGCTTGTTGCCATAATGGCGTGGAAAATGTGACGCTGAGTTGACGGTAGTAGTGCTGGTTGACAAAAGGATATGAGTTTGGATCAAGATAGAGTAAAAGGGTTGATTGTATTGATGAATGCAAGTTGGTTTGTGTATGTGAGGTGGGAAAATTGCCATGAAAGATGAGTTTGGAAGTTAGGGGGTGGTGTGTTTAGGGCCAATAAAATTGTGTGGGCATAACATGTGAAGGATAAGAGGATTTGAATGAGGTGAATTTTATTTGGTGCAAGAATTCAATGTTATTAGATTTTATTTATGACATAAATTTTTTGACAGGTGATGTAATATTTAGGTGGTACAAAAATCCTTATCCGCAGGTGTATTAATTACACGTACCTAATACTATTTACTAAGGCTGGGCACAATGGATCGGGGGAAATCGGTCGTTCGTCCCATTCAACCCATATGGAACTCGGTTGTCGGTGTTGTTCATAGATCGGTCGTCGAGTTCAAAAAGGAAGAATCGGTTGTTTTTACGACCGATTATTTGCACACAAACCCAATGTACGTTTGATATTAAAAAAAAAAAAAAAAAAAAAAAAAAAAAAAAAAAAAACCCACCTTGGTCATCGACTGTGGCACTTGGGTCATGTCTGGTTGCTTGAGAGAGAAAGCTAACGTGATAGCCAGAAAGTTGATGCAATATGGGTCATCAGTGTGCCCTGCCTAACTAGATGTCAAAACTCAAAACTATCCTTTTAGAGTTCACACACTAAAGTGGAATGTAAAGAAGTTGAAGCAAAGTATAGAAAAGAATATGAAGAGAAACTTCATCAATTATTTTGTGTTTTTGAGTTTTTTGAAAAATGAAGTAAAGTGAATGATAGTGATGCACTTATTAAAAATCATCTACTTTATTTTTTTGTCCTATTATCTTTACTCACTTTCATGCATATATGAGATGAAAATTTTTAGCTAAAAAGACACACACTTTACTCACCTTTGCTTTGCTTTCTTTCCTTCCAAAAACTTAAAAACATGACATATTTTTAGTTTCTCTTCATTCTTCCACTTTCATTCTTTAACACAAACTTGATAACATAGTGTAAGGGTCAGTTCGGTTTGTTTAGGGATTTGGATTATTATTATTTAAATATATATATAAGAAAATTAATTATATATATGTTTTTTTTTATGGGAATGTCTAACCAATGCCCTAAGGGCATTGGATAAGACTTGTCTTTTTGCGCAAGGACCCCACTCAAAGAGTATAAAAAGGACACACAAAAAACATTTTTTATTCGAAAAGTAACATGGACCCACATTAATTGGCACTAAAAAACAAGTCTTATCCAATGCCCTTAGAGCTTTTGGTATAAACAAATTTTAAATTACAGTTAGTGATGTATATAAATTGGGGTCCACTTATTTTGAAAAAGACAAAAGGTGCCAGACTTTCTTTTTATAAAACTGACCCACAATTTTATACCAAACAAACCATTTTGGGTAGCAAAATTTTGTGGAGTGGAATTGTGTTTGTGTATAGCAAAATTTTGGCATTCAAGCTAAAGTTCGAGCCCCACAATTTTATACTACCTCCGTTCTATAATTATAGTCCACTGTTGACTTTTTAAGTCTTCGTTTTGCAACTTTGACCTTATATAATTTTATTTGTATTATATAATACTTGATAAAAATTGTACCAATGAAAATTACATTTAAAGCTCAATTTATTCATATATTTTGTATAAAGTAATATATAACACAAATAAAAATATTTAAGGTTAAAGTTAAAAACTAAATACTTCAAAAGTTAACAGTGAACTATAATTATAGGACAGAGGGAGTACCAAACAAACCATTTTGGGTACTCTAGACTCTAGACCCACAAAACAAAACTCATAAATCAAACAGACCTACTGTCACATCAGCGCTAACTCGGTTTTCTCTTTATATTTAACTTCACAACCATCTTAGTATAATAAAGCGACCGCGGTCACCACAAAAAATATACCACACTTAAACAGAAATATACCCTACAAAAACTATTTAATAAATACACCCACACACACACAAGAACTCACGCGACCTGGTCATGCAGTCGACCAAGTTCTTGCAAAAATACCATGTTGGACGCGTATTCAATTGGAGGTGTAACAAGGGTGACCAAGTGTGACCGCGGTCATGGTGAGGGTGAACAAGTGCAGAAGACCCTCCATTACAAATGGTCTTAGGGTAAAATGAATGTGCTTATTTTTTTGTATAATTCGAACATATATGTCATTGACAAACTTTTGATCACTGCGAACGCTATGGACAAACTTTTGATCATAGCATTCCCTCATCAGCTTTTACATATTCATTTCTACGGACATACCAAAGCAAAATATATCTTATATCTATCCATACAATCAAACTCTTAACTACCCATACTTCAATCTTTTATTTTCACACATTCATTTCTATATCTTATTCACATGAGATACTCTTCAGAGCTTGCCGCGTATATGGAATGAACCAAAGGCTTTACAAATCATGCTAATGGGACAGGACATCCTCGAAACTCTACTAATCTTGGATCCTTAATCGCTTAATCACCAGTATGCTTACAAGGTTCACAACCTTATGCACTCGTATGAGTATGCCAAGACTTGCACACTACTGAAACTATAATTTAAATCCACTATGTGTTCATTTTTTAATGGGTCAAAATGGGTATAGAGCAATGATAAAAGATGATTAATTCATGTGACTAAAATACGTGTCTAATCCATATAGCTTTTGACACGTGTCACCTCTTGACTCATCCGAACCTTTGAATTTGTCACATGCCTCACTTATGCTGTTAGGCATATCTTTAGGCACAAGAGTTGGGCGTGAGGATCATTCTACATGAGGTATGTTTTCGTACAGGTTCGTTACTCTCTTAGAGCTAGCACCATGGTCGAGTTGCCAACTAATAGAATCAGTGAATTCTCATATGTGCGCATGCTCAACTAGATAGAGTTTCCATTCAGAACAAGCTTCACCCATCACCCCAAGACATTTACCGACTTCGCCGTCAAAGGTGGTTTGGGCTCCTATTTTGAACCCCAAGACATAACCTTAAGAAGCAATTTACTTGAAAAGAAAGATCAAGACCAAACAATGTTCCTATTTGTAAATGAATGTATATTTGCAATTTTCCAAATACAATAACTTTTGAAATCTAAAATGTAAACACATACACGTATAAAGATCACTCAAATCAGCTCTTCGCTTAATTCACATATCTACATTTTTTAAACCGGCCCTAATCACGATTATAATTCCACTAGTACAATATTTAAGCTATATATGACATATAACCTGTGTATCATAGATCAAATTCCGGTCACTTGAGCAACATGAACCTCATCATCAAATACGTTACATCTAATCATCGTCTTCAACAACATTTGCCTGCAAGACGGACACGTAAAGTGCAGTCCAATCCATCTATCAACACACTCCACATGAAAACAATGGTTACAAGGCGTCAACACTCTAACTTCATCTCCTGCCACAAATTCACTCAGACAAATAGCACAGTCTGAGAATTTCTCAGCCATGGTCTCAGCAGAGTACGTAACTTTTGGAATATTTCTCAGAAGCTTAGCTGCAGGAAGCGAGAAAGGATCAAATCTGTTACTAGCTGACGTTGTTATGACTTCTGTTTGGGAGAAGCATCTGATCCAGGTGCAGCGTGAGACTGCGTTAAGGCCTATGAGACAAAGAAGGAATACGACTATGATAACAAGACCAACAAAGAGAATGAACTCAGAGTTGAAGTAAACGGGGTCGTCGTCAGGGTTTGGCTGCGGTGGAGTAGCAGCCATGACCGTGAGTGAATGTAGACCACTGAGAATCCTTCTAAAACGAGTCATGGGATGGGTGTGAAACTGAATGGGGGGGGACTGGTTGTGGGGTCATACAGCATGAGCTCATTTTCGCCTTTTTATAATGAACATGATATTTTCTTTCTTTTGTCCACCAATTTAAGTTGGTTCAAAATTATATAAATACTCCATATTATATGCAATGAGGTTATGTACTAGTGTTTACAATAATATAATTAACTACAACTGTATTAGAAATCAGCAGTAATTTATTAAATTTATTATTAAGAGATGCTCAAGTTTTTGAAGAACTTTTGCTTTTAATAACTCATTTTCACGTTATATTTTACTACCAAAATGATTATTATATTGTTAATATAATAAGAGAAAAGATGTTCATGTGGTATTTATTTTTGCCTGAGAAGCCATCCATCTAGAAAACTATAGCATAAACCATCCTTAAATAGTAAACTATCCAAAGGTAAAATAGTCCCTCCATTCAACATATCAAGAAGGACCATTTTACTGTTGTGTTTAACACATCCAAGGGCCGTTGATATTAACTACAAAAGATAACATGATCCAAACACCACCCACACGGCCACACTCGTATACACCATTTAAACAAAAAGCCATTAATACACTTGTTATTCCCTCTTACACACTCATAAGAAAAACCCTACTCACACCACCGCCATAGGGCCTCCACCCAAAACACTGAAACTAACACTGCCCTCATCTTCACTACCTAGCCGAACCACCTATGCATTTACCGTCGTCAAAAGTGTAGACTGCACATACAATAGTCTATATTCTAACTAAAATGCAAGACAAACAAACAACTGTCCAGGATTTTTATGCAACTAATCCCATGACATACCTTCGATAACTTTAAAATAATGGGAACATAAGAACTTTGACTGGGTAAGCAGGCCAACCTATGCTGACCCATTAACCAACTAAACCATCTGCTTTGCCACCTCTAACTCCGATAACATTTCAAACCCAATCAGTTTCAATCGGTCAATAGACATCTGATCAACCGATTCACTATATCACAATCAGATTAAACCCAATAACAGAACACTGAAGGCAAAAATTGCAACAAATGACTAACCATAGTAAATTTGAATAAACAGAAGCATACACTAAATACCTGAATTCAATAGTTACAGTTACTGCTTCTATGAACCTACACATCTTAAGTCTTTTTTCTTTTCATTCTTGGTTTTTTTTTTTTTTTTTTTTTTTTTTTTTTTTTTTTCCTCATTTAAATCGGACTCTGACCAATTAAAAAACAACATGATAAGTTGATGATCTCATAGATTGTATCTCACATCCCATCTTCCACTAATATCAGCATTGAATGTCCAATTGTTTTCTCTTAATTGTACATATGGAATCTGCAAAAAAGATTGAAAATCAAAACACAAATTTAAAAATGATTTCCAAATGAATTAACGGACGAAGTGATATGAACTTGACAAAATGACATGTGTTAAATAAATGAGATCACATAACCAAAAAGACAAATATAAAACAAGGTATTTCTTGATTTAACAGTGTACAATAATATAAGCCATGTGACAAATAAATTTGTCTATGTTTCCAAATCAATCATCCGGTAAAAAGTTTTGACAGGAATTCTGGATTTCAGACAAGTCACCTTCCCGAATAGTGATATGGTGTCACGATAAACGGCTGCTCATTTCATATCTTGAGTAAGTCCAGCAGGAATAGATGGTCTGCCCTAGCTCTAACTAATATATCTACTAACATAGTGCACTAGTGAAGTATTACAGCATGACACTGGTTTGGAAACACAAATAACCTGACCCGATTGAACTTATTCGTGTTCTGGTAAAATCAACACTACTAGTGAGAATATAACTACGGATGTGAAGTTGCTGCAAGAAAACTGATTTCTAAGATAAATGCAATATTACTAAACTAACCATAACTTAGATGACCATCCAATTTTTGTAAGTTGCAATAAGAGCTTTTAAAGGCAAACCCAAATACTTGTTAAGCCAATCGATAACTAGAATGTAATTTAGTTAATCTTGAACAAACACTTGTCACGTGGGCTGTTCATCATTGTTTAACAAAGTAAGGAACCTCTAGTAGTATGACTACCTTACGCATCAAGTTGAAATGGGTGGCAGTTGGTTTGGATAACAGAGCAAGACTCAATACTGGACAGGTTCTGTTGGAGTCAATACACTTTGGGTATTTTTGATGTTTTCTCTAAACTTTCTTCAATGTTATCTGCTTGACTCATCATAGATAGAACACAACCAAATTGACGAATTCACAAGTCAGCAGGTTGTAATTGCTAACTTCAATTCTTATGCTACACATTAACTCGGTTAGGATATTGGGTTTAGAAGCCTCTTAATATTGTGGTTAAATGTGACAAGAGATATTGGAAAGCAAATAACTTGAATAGAAAACGAAGCATGAATAATAATATACTATGTTTGTTTACTTAGATTACGATAGCAAAGATACGAACTTGTCTTCTAACTAGTAACTTTGCTTCAGTAAAAATATACCTTGTCAACGAGTTCATAGCCAACTTTGAGCCTTACGTCTTGATCTTTCTGAAAATCTAGAATGTTCCACACCAACTCAAGAGCTCCATGTGGTGTTGGCTGGTTATGATGCACAAGTAGCATTAAGAGAGCATAAGAATTGATGAAAGTTATCGATGCTTTAAGTTTAGGAAAGTAATTAGTATAAATAATGTTTTCCTAATCTTGTAGCTGATAATACCCATTTTAACTCCTCACTATCCCCGAGCCCAATTTTCCACCATTGCATATATGTAGTCTAAATTCTAAAACCAACATACTTGAAAAATGAAGACTGAGACTCACCTGATTCAACTCTTGGTCAATATCAAAACGCCCTTTAAGAACAAAGTTCACAAACCGATTGGATGCCACTGGATATGCCTTTTTGCCACGTAGGGTACAACGGAGTTTTTCATTTTGATCATAGTGTAATCCAGCTCCAAGACTAGCTGACAGCTGTATTGAGTAAGTAGATGTGTTAACATCGTGTAAAGTAGGACATGTAGACATATTTGGTACAAATAGTAATTGGGTCAATGTTGTCACTTCTACTGAAGAAAGTAAACCTAAGCAGAGAAATAGTAGCATACATTAGGATAGAATTGCCTAACAAGTGCACAAAGAAAAGTTGGAGCTCCAGTCCCTGTATCGAGTTCTCCATTAAGCTGCAATATTAGCAATTGAAAAGTTAAGAGAATTCGCAAGTTTAAGCTAAAAGCACAAATGAAAGACCACTTTATTTTTGTTTTCAGGAAGATTGCAAGTTAACTGAACGAGTTTACTAACACAAGTGTTTTAGCCATAACTATAGAAAGATAAAATGTGCATATGGAAAACAAAATCATCAGAAGCATACACTATTTTTACGGGATCAAGTCCCAACTGTGAGATTGTTGTGTTTGTGTGAGATTGTATATAGTATAGGTGGGTGTGCGAGATGACTTTAAAAAGATAAAATGTATATATTCAAATTCGTACAAACGAGTGTATATATCCAAGCAATTCAGAGAGTCCCGTTTCTTGGTTAATTTCAACATTAAGTTGCAAGTATTTACAAGTATAAATAATTATACATTGCTTATTTGTGGGCATTGAGTAAGAACTTTTGTTCTATGTTTACTATAGAAAATAATTTCCATCACATTTGAAATCGCATTTCATGCCTATTTCCTGCGAACTATTTATAAAAGTTGACCCCAAAAGGACGTTTAAGCTAGAGAGATAGACCTTGTTGTGAAAATATCTTAAATATAGTTTGGGGCGAGATAATTAGGATAAAATTGCTGACGAGTATAGTAAGGGTGTGTGTTTGTTTTGGCTTATATAGTCGGCTTATGCCTTATTTGGTTTTAGGCTTATGTTTCATATGCTCACTTTTTGTGTCTTATTTTGAAACTTTTTGACTTATATAAGCTTATTACGACATACTAAACTTATGTAAGAGGAAAAATTTCAAAATAAAACATAAGCCCAAAACCAAATAAGCCGGTTATATAAGCCGAAACAAACACCCCTTTACATTAATTTTGAACATTCCATTAACACCAATACTATATAAAAATTTCTAATATAATAACTGAAAAACAAAATAATAATAATTAAGAAATGAAAAGAAGTTGAGGAGACCTGAAGAAGAATATTGGAATCCCTAAATTGAAGCTTCTGCTTCGCATTTATTCTGACGGCGCCCACATTTCCGGCGTACTTCACTGTCGGAGGAGGGGGATTGAAGTCACCGATGTTCCTGAGAGCACTAGATTCCCCGCCATATCTAATTGAAGTATCCATTTCCAACTCTCAATCACAACAATCTTTTATTTATTTTAAAACCCTCTCCCTTTCAGGCGGAGATATCTTTTCAAATATACCTTACTTATACCATACACAATACCCTTATATAAACGGGTTAGACCTGATATTTTCAAAACCCGGTTAGACCTGTTGAAGTGACTTGATCAGCCAAGTTTTCGAGATATATATCATTTCAAATATATAAATTTAATTTTTGTGGAAGGCCGGGTTGACCCAATAGTCGAACCGGTAACCTTGTCACCCGGTGACTTGGCTGAGTCGATTAGAGACTTGATTTCAAAACATTGATTAAACACTAACACTATTTAAACTGAATTAATAACATGTGTTATAAACAAAAATAAAAATAAAAGTTTATAGTTTCCATAAATAGTTTACTTAATTTTTCCACTTCGAGGATTTTCATTTTATATATACAGTAAAACATCTATAAATTAATAGCGTTGGGACCAGGATATTTTATTAATTTAATGAGATTTTTTTTTTTTTTTTTTTTTTTTTTTGAACGGCGGCAATTTATTAAAACAACTAGCAAGTCGCTAGAAAATTACAAAGGAGATTGTAACCAATCATTCCAACTACTACAAAGTTTATCTCTAGATTTTAACCAAGAAAAGGAAAAAAGACGAATATTATCGAATATATCACACTTCCTCATGGACTGAGACTAGCAAGGCGGCAATTTATTAAAACAACTAGCGAGATATTATTATATCGATAAATTAATAATTTATTAATTTAAAAAGGTTTTACGTATGGTCTTTAAATTTTCAAGTCCAATATACTATCTAGTTACAATGTATACTCATTAGAGACGAAAAATAAATTTGAAAAACAAGTTTCAATTAACATTTTATGAATTCACATTCACACTTTATGAAAAATAAAATTAACACTTTTTGTTGCAATACAAGAAGACAACGCACCAACTCTTTAGTGCAATAAGGAGATTTTTAAGATAAACTCAATATAAATTTGAAATTCAACAAAAAACAAGTGATTATGGATTCATTTTTTACTAAACAATCTTAGGATTTTGAAGTGTATCTCTCTCACACACATACACATATATACATATATATGGATTTTTTAGTAATTATTAATTTATAGTTTCGTTGGGACTAATATATATACACTGGGGTTTCAAAAAAATTATTATCTTATTATTTTATCGATTGGGGTCTAAATTTGCACTGGTCCCAAGTTGGTACGGGACAAATTATTAATTGTATCGATGTTATTAATTTATCGAGTATCAATTTATAGAGGTTTTACTGTAGTACTAGTTTATTAACCTGTGAAATTCATGGGATTAAAATGATAACCGTGAAATAGCAGTTTCGTTATTATTATAATAGTCATGTTACATAAGAATAGAATAAAATTTAGAAACGTTACAAAAGGCATAAAATATCAAGATCTTGATTATACGATGTTAAGATTAAATTTGATCCGAGCTTACTTATTTCGAACCACAAACTAAAAAAACAATAAAGCTATGGATTATTTCTTATAGAATTTAAAAATAACATGTTACGACTCCTAACTAAATCATTCATCTAGAATCATTTTTAGTTAATATCAATATTTTAAAACCCAGGTTGACCTGGCCGGTTGAACCGGGAACCGGCTCGGAGACCGGGTCAGATGTGACCGGGTTTTTGCTTGTTTGAGAAGCGGATTGAACCGCCGATTTTTTGTTGACCTGTGTTGACCCGGTTTGATAAACCCGGCCGGGTCATGACTTTTTATATAAAAAAAATTAACAAACCTTTTTTTCCTCATCAATCTTTGTAAGTTTAATTGACAATTTGAAGTGATGATTGCTAATGTTAGTTAAAATTTTGTAAAATAATAAATTACATCAATTAATACCGTTTTAATATAGATTGTTATAACTTAGAATCATAAATTTATTGTTGTTGCAAATCTCTGCTATATTATTATATATATTAAATTTAAAAAACAAAGTTTATCGGTAAAGTCTCGATCTTTTTCATTGGTTGAACTGAATGTAGGAATAAAATCGGATAAATTATGGAATAATGCAACACTACATATTAAATATAGAAAAAAAAGTACATATGTATAGAATCAGGTCAACCCGGCGGTTCAACTGATTGAACCGATGACCCGGCGACTAAACCGGGTCAATCAAAAAACTGGGTTTTCAAACATTGGTTAATATTACAAAACGGGTTGCACTATGTCTGGTGGTCATTCATTCCCATCTAAATACTTTCGGTTATGATACTATAAGCCTAAATCAAATCAAATGACAAACAAAACTAAATTCACACAATTAGCTCATGCTTTACTATCTTCATCTTTTTGCCACAGTAGTATGATCGCACCATCTAACGCTATTATTCAAGTAATCGAAATAAGTGTAAATTGGAAAATAAAAACACACAAACTTTTATTCAATCAACTTGACATGAAAAAACATTCAACGAATTGAATCAAACAAATTAAGAAGACAATATAAAAAACATAATCCTACAACCTTATTCAATCAGCCACTTATGCTTATATAAAGAGACATCGATTTAGTTGAATACTCATTCACGAGCTTTATTAGACTTGCGGCGTTTTGCTTCGGAATGTCCACTAATAAATCCACTTTTTCCCACCTTCTTTGTAACCATCTTCGAGTGCTTGTGTCGATAAGTGTTGGATACGGCTATGAACCAAATAAATATCCAAAACATCTCCGATCTCAATTTGTTCAACAAAGGAAGTAAGTACAAACTCATGTTCTATCTTTCGAAGACTAAAATCTTTACACATCTGCATTGTTGGAACTCGGAAATAGTATGCAATAACATCGTTGTATTGACTTAGTTGTTGACCTATTACAGATTTAACGGTATGGATACCAAAATGGCGTGTTTTAACATTGCATATCATATGTTCCTCACCACCCCAATGATCGTATAATATATTTGTCGTTACAATTCTACCTCCATGGTGAACACATATATCGATTGTTCATGAATTAAAACAAATGACGAACATTATATTAAATGAACAAAAACAAACCACGTGATAAATATTTTATGAAACATGATCGAGTCGCTTTTACATAGTCTCGAATCGGGTGCATCAGAACTCAAAGACTGCATAATGTCTTCGCAAACAACAATACAAAATCCATAATGTGCGTAGAATTTAGAAAGACTACCATAATTTATATACAAATACAAATGTGTTGTGCTAAACTCTCTCAAGACTATGTAGCTAACTTGCCTCTTTGAGGAAACAGTATAATTGGCGGTGGTTAGGGAAATATCGAAAACGGTCACAGAATACCCAGTTAGACTGCGTACCACTGATTAAAGCTCGTCGTCTCCTTCCCTTGCTAACCTAGGCATGGAACCTCATCCGTTTACTAAATTATTATTTAGACTGCTTCTCCTTGTACATGGGTTGCTTGCATTTCTACCCATAATTAAGACACCATTACAATTGATCCAATACCTCAAGATATATATAGGTGCTCCACCACTAATTAAATACTCCGTAATATGAATCTTACCATGACGACTAATCACTATTAAAAATATTAGGAGTGATATTAGTGTGACTGTCTATATACTCATTCACACTACCTTCTCCAACTCGTAGGTAGTCTTAAAAAGCAAAGGTATGCGGTCAACGTCAATTACTTTAGTAGTCCATGTTCATTCCGTGAAAACTTAAAAAAAAAAAAAAAAAAAAAAAAAAAAAAAGGTCAAATTAAAAAGAAGTTGTTGATAAGAGTGTATGTAAAATAAAAATAACGGTATAAAACATGTCATTTATACAGTTGCACAAAGCGGAATCCGCCAAATGGGCCGAGTGGGTCAAACGCGTTTACTTATGTATAGATTAATAACAAATCAATAATTATATGTGTAATACTTATGTAAGTTGAATACTTACATACTAAGCAGCATACCAATAGTGGAATGATACAAATATTAACAAAGTTTATTTGTACTACAAAAAGCCATTCATGGCACGCCTAAACCTTTAAACACCAAAACAATTCCAACAAACCCAAAAGAGCATTTGTTGAAACATAAAGTATCATTTACAAATCAATAGGTTCTTATAACTTTTTGTGGTGCACCCATTTGCCAACATATAATGATATAAAGGTCTTTGGGACCCTTTGGATGAACGCAAAATTAAACATTTTTAACAAATACACATGTTTTCTAAAAATCAATAAAAGAGAAAAATATGTTCTTATGGCTGTATTTGTTATTTGCAATAAAACAGTAGAATCCCACAGCTAATTGTTGCAAAATCAAACTAACCTCAAATTAAAGTCATATATATATATATATATATATATATATATATATATATATATATATATATATATATATATATATATATATATATATATATATATATATATATATGCAAATAGGGTACCCCAAAACAAAAGCCAAAACACATAATCACAACTACAATATCAAAATTCAAAGGAAACACATACAACAAATCGATATAAAGTTACTTGATTGTCCTTTTTTTGCTCTTCATCCCCCATTTCTTTCATCTGTTATTTTGGGGTGTTCTTGTTGGACTGATGCTACAGAATGCTGCAAAATTTTAGGTACTACAAATAATATTTCAGAACAAATAGTGTTTATCAAACGCAAAAGAAAACCTAATGATCCTATAATTCAATTAAAAGTCCATACTTACATGAATTCTCACTTTTGACTTTGAGTCTTTCTCATTTGGTGACAACTGTTTCTTTATATTTGTTCAATGTTATTATATCTGATAATAGTGTACTCTCGAGTCTTTATAATCATGTTTGAAATTATTAACCTCTAAGGCGTTCACTCGAAGTGCCAAAATAGGCGGGTTTGGATTATGGGTTGAGTTGGACTAATCAGTCTATCAATCTTTTTGCATTATTGTTTGAGCTCTTTAGGACGATCTCTTTTGCTGCTCTTCAAACCACAAACAATAATTGGTTCAATGATTGCTTCATCGTCTCATCATTGAGAACCTGCTTATGACAACTACAAAAATATCACCAAACAATAAAAAAATATAAAAAACAGATATACAAAATGTTGATTATGTAGGCTAAAGGCTAATAAATCAGAGTATGAATAGATTAATTCAAATGTATATCATTTGAGCTGTTCAAGGTCAACCCAAGTATACATTTCAACCCATTCCAATAATTACCTAGTGTAACCCAAACCTCCTTTGACTCATTTACTTTTAAGCTGCAAAGTTAAGGAAAATCGAAGACTTAGAATGCATATCATTAAACACTTTATACAAAAAAAAAAAGTGAATATTAACTAATTTACATCCTATAAACAACCCCGTTACTCAGATATGGACTTTGATAGAAGGGAGATAGGCTATTGTTATTTTCTTAGCAAACGACCTACTTTGTAAAAATGAACAATTAGTGTTTCCAGCCACCCTTCAACTATTACCTCGAATAAGCATACGCATTTCGGCTGTTCATACATGGGAATATATGGTCAAAGACTTGATGGTAACAAAACTTGCTTGACATATGTTACATTTTGTGTTTTCCTGTTCTTTTGCGTTCTTTATTTCTCGAGTAAAAGTAATTAATTAGCCGGCCATATGTACATTTATAGGAAGAAGCAGACTCCAGAGGTAAAGCAAAAAATGTGACTCTAACATGAGGGAATGAAAGATAGTAAGCCTTAAAGCACACAATATACTTTTTGTATCAAAATTTCTATACTTCGATTCTATGTACAACTTATAAACAATGGAACTGACGATATAAAATCTCCATATTATAATACCTTTTGGTATCATAAAATATGGTTTTTAACTTTTTATAACAACTTTATAATGTGTCTCGATGATTAGCACCACCATTTGGTCCTTTTCCTACTGACCTGTATCTTACCCATGAGGATCTGTCACTATTTGTATGTTGCGTTAAACCGTGCCCATTTTTACCCATTTGCGACATTTTAATTTCGGTGTGGTACTATCATAATTTTGATTGTGTGGACACTCAAAACTTTATTCAAGATCAAAGATTTATAAATCACAGGTACATATACACTAATATTACTAATTCGTTATGCATGAAGAAATCATAAAAAAAATAAGAATGCACAGGCGCGAAGAGCATGCTTAAAGGCAGATGGGATGCTTAGCAATCGATCAAATTAGCAGCTGCGGTTGTCCATTCCCGCAAGGCAAACAAATTTTCGCTTTTTTCCAATTTCACCCTTATCCTCACCTTAAATAACATTTGTTCGATAAGCTTAATTCATATCAGCTAGATAAGTTTAGAAGGGTTTAATTCGTGTAATAGCAATGTAGATTTCATATTAGCTAGATAGTCTTAAAAAAACATTTAAAATAGTCTGTGGCATAGAATGATAACATCGCATATCGTTATTCTCATTTGACAATGCATTCCTCTTTGACTAACTCGTTTTGGTTTTATTTATTAATTATCGTAAATTAAACCATGGCACAACTTATTGTGGCCTGTAACACAGAAACCCAAAGACAGAAGTGCATGAGAAAGCTATAAACTGATCATATAATTTACTTTTATATGTACCTTTGAAAGGAGAACATTGATGCCACCATGTTTGTTATCCCAACCAAATTCATCCACGGTGTCTCCAGCCGTGTCGTCTTTTTGACACCTTCTGCAACCAAGCTGCTGCCCAAAGCAATTATCCTGCGTAGGTAAAACTAACCCGTTAACAACAATGCTTGGATCCATTCGTTTAGATTGGCATTCAGCTTTCCAACCACAAAATGATGATAAACCGTGAATAAGCATTGCATTTTCTCACAGATTCACTTTATACACATTACATTCATAATTCATAATGAAGTGTATCAGATTGTTAATACAATACCGAATAATATATTAATATGCCAATATCCACCTCAAACATGACCGCAGACTCGAAACACATTTATATCGAATTCGACATATAGTTTGATATATCGTATTGAACATATACTTTTCAATCAGGAATTTTTCTTTATAAAAGAAGCGCAACTAAAGATTGGTTACCTGTGTTATACATAGAGGTAGCAATTTGTGCCCAAAATCAAAAAAATTGTCTAAATGGGCAAACTTTTAAAAGATTTGGACACTTTTGGTCCTTTTTTTTTTTTTTTTTTTTTTTTTTTTTTTTTTTTTTTGAAATGAGCATATATTTACCATTTAAAACTTAAAAGTTAAATGGGCACAAATGGACACATATTTTCTCTCAATTGGATAACATTACAATTAATGAGGTGTTAAGTTTGAGGAATTTATTTCGTCGTTTTGGGTATTTTCTAAAATGATTCGTATAACATGTGCCCGTTTGGCCCATGCCCGTTTAGCCCGTGCCCAACAGCCCGTTTAGCCTGTAGCCCATCTGTGGCCCGTGCCCGCCCGTTTTGCCACCTCTAGTTATACATCAGTAGCCCATAGGTGTTGGGTTTGGAGGATTTCAAGTACCTCTTTTGCTAATGTTGTTTAGTTGATCTGATCATATGACGCAAGCTGTGAAGTGTCGCAATATTTATATCCAATTCCTATATAGTTGAAATCAAATTAAATAAATTAACGCCAACCAAAATTCATACGCTGTCTCAAATTGTAAACTGAATTCTAAAGGAAATATTTCCATACCTTGTAGTCACTATTAACTTTGGCCGAGTTAACAGCGGTGCTATTTTTAATCGCACCGATAGCTTTACGTAAGGTCGCCTGAGTTCTCATTCTTCTAGTTTCTTTTCCTTGCTTGCTCACAGAAATTATCTACTAAGTAGCCAAAGTTTCAGTTCCAGCCCACTTCTTGACACAATAAACACTATATGACGTCGATGCCCACGATTTAGCTAAAAAACTAAAATTTAAGTTAATAAATAATGTATGTATAGCATCGTGCTTTTGTAAATAACAGACATATATTAAAACAAACGAAGTAGCTTAATTTACGCTTCCATTTACTTTCAACCCATAACACCTTTTGTTCAAAGTTATGTATCTTAATAGATGTACTTATTTAATGTGTTGCCTGCCTAATTTAGGCTTTGGGCTACTTTCAATCCATTAAACTCATTTTTTTTCACTTTCCAAAAATAACATAACACAAAGTGACCCATTCATAAGCAAATGGGTAAAAGTGCTACATGATTAAAAGTGTCGATACAAAAGATATGCGGTCTTAGTTCGTCTAGTTAGTCAAAAAATGGAGAATTCGCTGCAGTCATGATTAAAAGTGACTACTACAGGGGACTTTCGTTTCGTTTCATGTTTTCAAAACAGATTGTTTACAGAATTGCTCACGTATCGGCTTTTATAAAGAAATAGGCCAACATATGAATACTACAACAATGCAAACAACGTCACACACAACTAATAACTTGGGTGTTTTTGTAAGTTTATTTCTCGGCTTATGAGCTTACCTTATTTCGGCCTATATTGCGTAAATTCATTTTCCACAGCAGGCCTTGGTTTTCACTGCGAAATCGGCTTTCCTGCATTTAAACAAATTATTCATTAAAAGATGTAGTGTTTCAGTTTCTTTTGTATCTTACAAATGTCAATGATCCAACATTCGGGCATCTAAAATATATGTGATTATGAAAAGTTATAGATACCGTATTAACATCAGATTGTTATGCCTGTCGCATTGCTGCAGAATCCCAAAGGATTCGGTTTCCATATCTGCGAATTCAGAGCATTTCTTACCCCCACATACACGCCTACACAAAACATCAGGCCAAAATCAAATAAGTCGTAAGCCGACTATAAGGCCCGTTTATCAGATGGAATTGAATCAAGAGGCTAACCCCAGAAATTGAAAACCCTAATTTACTTAGATGATAGTCAACAGTAAAATCTAACACAATTGAATGAATCAAAAGCCTACATCAAACATCAGTAACATAATAACAAACCCAAAATTTATCACAACAACGCTGGTTTTTTTTTTTTTTTTTCGCTTTCTCACCACTTATTAGTATAGAGGTAATAAAGTCCTTATGTGACAACATAGTTGCATTTCCTTGATCATTGTCTCGAGCTGAGTTTTGCATAGAAACGAGCACAAATAAACTTCATGTTTCCAAGAAACTTGTTAGCTACCTGTGAAGATTTCCATTTCTTATTTCATTGGCCTCTTGAATCGACTAAAACAGATCTCGAACGAAGAAGTTTTGACCAAAACAGTGCAACAACATTGAAACGTGTCATTCTTACATTTTTATATCCATATTTGCACCAAATCATCAACCTTTCTTCATGTAACCTACTCAAATGCGGTTCTTTCTAACCTCTAACTTTGAAATAGTCAATGTCATTAACTATTTTTTTTATGTATCTTTAAATTACTCGTAAATTTTGTTGGTGTTTTAGCTAGTAAATTAATATGGAGTGGTGTTTTATAAAATGAAAGGAGATGCCTCAACATTCACTTTCTATTATCCAAGTGGTATACTTTGAACAAGTCGTCGTACCCACTATCCAACATGCAAGCGTTTACTTTTAACTTTTTCATTGGCATATATACAGTTTTTGCATCCAAAACTCTTAGAATACCATCATTTTTTCTTTTACTTCAATGGAATCTTTCAATAATTTTCCATCTTCATCATCATCCGTATCAACCCAAAAATGGACCTACGAAGTGTTTTTAAGTTTCAGAGGCGAAGACACACGAAACAACTTCATAGATCATCTTTATGCAGCTCTAACTCAAAGAGGAATAGATACTTTCAAAGATGATGACATGCTCCGTAGAGGAAAACCGATCTCACCCGAACTCCTGAAGGCGATCGAAGAATCGAGGTCTGCTGTAATAGTTTTTTCTGAAAATTATGCTAACTCATCATGGTGCTTGGATGAACTTTTCAAAATTATGGAATGCCATAAATTGATGGGACAGAGGGTGTTGCCTGTACGATGTACGAGGGCAGAAAATAAAATTTGGTACGGCATTCCAACAACTAGAAGTGAAGTGTAGGGGAGAACCAAATAAAATGAATAAGTGGAGAGAAGCTTTAGTTACTGCTTCAAATTTATCTGGCTTCAGTTTCTCACAATCAGAGGGTTAGTTTTCCTTGTTTATGCAATCTTTGTCTGATCATTTCTTTAGCATTTTTTCTTGTAAAGAGCTTTCACATTATGAACAAGGGAACACGGGGAATGCAAAACCAAAGGACCTGAAGTCAATGGAATCATAGTTTGAAATATAAGTTACATATATAAAACTAGACTACAAAACACATTGTTCTTAAGTGCAAGTACACATCGGAAGGTAGCAAATTCGAACAAGTTGACGAGTAATAGCTACCAAACAGTTTGCCAATATAATAGTCAATGATTTATACTGATATACTCCATTCAAACAAACACCTGGTGTACGCTCCATGAAAAGTTCATGTTGCAAAACCCATCGTTGTGGTTTGGCCAAATTGCATCCGCGGTCCTAGTGGTTTTGAAAGTGCAGGCGGCCATGAGAAAGTTTCGAGTTTATTTTTCTCTATGGGCAAAGTGAAATGACTAAAATGCCCATTCTTCCCCTTTGAATTTTATTTATTTTTAAATAAAAATTAAAGAACAATGAATTTTACTACCACCCCACTTGGTTTTCAGTTAGACTACCACCCCACTAGCAAAAAGTACAATGATATCCATATCGTCTCAAGAAACCATTAGGGTGAGGGTAATGAAACAGAAGATGTTGGAAAAAAGACCTCATCAGATATCTGGTACTAACCACAAGGACTAACTTGGTATGTTTGCTCTTTCAGTTTTGGTCCTTTGGATTCTCTTGGAAGTTGCTTGGAGTTAGAGGATTGGATGTGTCAAGTGATGAAAGTGTTGCTGCCTATTAATAAAGAGATAAAGTCTTGAGGGTGTATATGTGCACGTATGTAGAAGATTATACTCCCGTTTTGTTGGCTCATTTGCCAGTCTTGACCTAGCCGTTTTCTTTGTCTCTCTCTCAAGAAAACGACTGATCATGGTGCTTGATCTATATAACTTATCTACTCTCTCACATGTTGATCATCACAAAATATTATTCATTCTCTGGTATTCCATTTTGTGTTCCTTGATTGAGATCAAGTATCATTCATTGTGTAATTGTTTGAGAACAGTTTGGTTGTAAAACTCTTATTATTATTAATCTGATTTAGCAAGTTCAGTTTTTCTTCATGGTATCAGAGCCAGGTTGCATAAACTTGCTCTGAATATAGAATTAAAATTTTTAGGGTTCCATAAAATTTGGGGCTTTTGATTCTCTGAGGTTCCTGGTGATAATTAAGTGTGGTTCTTCCATCCTAGTGGCGTTGATCTATCGATTGGAGGTGATTAATTGGTTTTGCCCTAATTTCAAAATTAGGGTTTGATCCGGTGATTGGGCATGTACTGATTCTTTGCTACTTCCCTAGACTAAGTGAATCTAGGGAGTAGTGGTGTTGGGCTCGTGCTGTTCTTATGCTATATCCCTAGACTAAGTGAATCTAGGGTGTAGTAGCGCTGTTCTTCCGCTGCTGATTATTTGAGTGCTCTGTAACACCTCTCACACCCTCTCTCTTATTTATTTTTTTTATTTTCTGTTTAGTTGACGGGGAGTAGGAGCTTGGGTTGCTGGAGGTTGTTGTTTGTTTATGGTGGTGTTGGTTTTTTGCTGCTTATCTGTTTCTGCTTGCTTTATTACTGTTGTTGTGCTTGCTTGCGCCCTTGACCTACCACTTTAGTGGCAAGGAAAGCCTGGGAACTTCCTTCTCTTCTTTATCTTGTGTGCTTGCTTGTTAGATGAATCATGTCTGTTCATGGATATACTGATGATGATGTTGATGGTAATAATGTTGATGATACTAATGTTGATAATAATGTTACTTTAATCAGTAAACTTGACCTAAGTCACCCATTACATTTACATCCAAATGACTCTGCTGCTTTAACTGTTATCTCTATAAAATTAAAAGGGACTGAGAATTACAATGTGTGGTCTTGTGCTATGCTTTTAGCCCTTGAGGGCAAAAATAAGACTAGTTTTATTGATGGCACATGTAGAAGATCTCATACTGATGAAGTTTTGGGTAAACAATGGGATAGGGTCAATGTTGTTTGTGCTGGGATGCATTATAAACTCCATCTCAGAAGAGTTGTTTCTTGGGCAATTTTTTTCTAAAAGGGCTTGTGATGTCTGGGATGAATTAAAGGAAACCTTTGATAGGGTTGATGGGTCTGTCACATTTAATCTGCATCATAAGATAAACTCATTAACTCAAAATGGTTCAAATGTGTCTGAATACTTTAACAAGCTAAGCACTTTGTGGAAACAATTTGATGCTATGATAAAACTACCTAGGTGCACTTGTCATGCTGCTGATGATTTTAAAAGGCCTAACCAAATGATGAAACTTATGCAATTTTTAATGGGTCTTGATGATACTTACATGCAAATTAGAAGCAATATTCTATCTAGAGACCCTTTGCCTGATGTGAAAGGTGCTTATGCTATCATCTCTAGTGAGGAATCTCATATAAATGTTGTTGCTGGAAGTTCTAGCAGAACCCATAATTCTGCTTTTTCTTCCAGAATTGTTAATCAATCTAACCAACCTAGTAACACTTCTCTTAATCAGACCAATAATATCTCTGCTAACTTTAATAGAGCTCCTGATTATAGAAGGAACACTAGTGCTGGTCCCACTGTTACTTGTGAAAATTGTGGCTATGTTGGTCATACTAAGGAGAGATGTTTTAAATTAATCGGGTTTCCTCCAAATTTTGGAAAAAAAGGGAACAATCAAAGGTCTCAGAACAACAACAAGAAATTTTACTCTAATAACAACTCTTTTGCTTCTGGCCCTGGTTCATCTTCTGGTTCTGGTTCATCTTCAGGTTTCACAGATGAACGACTTAATACTCTTATGTCTCTCATCAAAGACAACTCTATCAAAGGGAACAATGTGCTAGCCAATATGGCAGGTACTTACTACAACAAGAGTAAAATTTTTAATTAAAACTTCCATAAGTTTTTTTCCACTAATAGCAATTTAAAACCTAATTTAAATTCAGATGGAAAAATCATTGATTCTGGTGCTAACCAACACATGACATACACTGATAAGGACTTAGTCAATGTTGTTGACATTTCCAATTTTAGAATAAAGGTTGGTCATCCTAATGGATCAGAAGCCTTTATAACTAAAGTTGGAAATCTCAAGCTAAATGAGTCCTTAACATTGTATGATGTGCTGGTTATACCAGAATATTGTGTCACTTTGATATCTGTTCACAAACTTTCTAAGGATAATAAGGTCTTGGTTACCTTTGATGAGAACAAATGTTACTTTTTGGGTCAGGATTTGAAAATGGGAAAGGTTCTGGGGATTGGTGACCAATGTGGTGGCTTATATTATTTCAATTCTAGAGGTATTTCTTATAATACTTCTTCTTTTGTTACAAACCTCTCTCAATATGACTGGCACTGCAGGCTTGGTCACCCTGCAGACCCTGTTCTGAATGTTCTGAGATCTGATTTAAAATTGAACTCTAACTCTCAAAATATGGTTTGTGAAATCTGTCAAAGAGCTAAACAAACTAGAGAACCATTTCCTTTAAGTGATCATTCTACAACTGCTTTAGGTGATCTTGTTCATTTAGATCTTTGGGGACCTTACAAGGTTGCCAGTAGAGAAGGTTATAGATATTTTTTGACTATCGTGGATGATTTCACTAGAGCTGTTTGGGTATACCTTATCAAAACTAAAGATGAAGTTTTTCATTATATCACTGTTTTTTTATAATTTACATGAAACTCAATTTGATAAAAGAGTTAAAAGCTTTAGAAGTGATAACGGAACTGAATTTGTTAATCAAATCTTTTCTAAGTTCTGTGAAACAAAAGGTATCATCCACCAGACTTCTTGTGCATACACTCCACAGCAAAATGGCATTGCTGAGAGAAAACATAGGCACTTATTGAATGTGGCTAGATCCCTTCTGTTTCAGGGGGAATTCCTCTTAGATTTTGGACTGAATGCATTCTCACTGCTACGTTTCTTATTAACAGATTACCTTCTTCAGTTCTTAATGGGAAATCTCCATTTGAAATGATATATAATAAAAAACATGCTCTCTCTGATTTACGTATGTTTGGCTGCTTATGTTTTGCTACTACTGTTAACAACAATGATAAAATGAGTAGTAGATCTGAGAAATGTGTTATGATGGGGTATTCTAATTCAAAAAAGGGATATAGGTTATATAGTCTTGATAAACATCAGTTCATTTTTTCAAGGGATGTAAGGTTCTTTGAAAATATATTTCCTTTTAAAAAGTCGGTCTCAAATACTGATGCTTCTGAAAATGTTTTACAAGGCTTGAATCATGTGAACTTTTTTGATTTTGAAACCCCTGAACTGCCCAATGATGAAGAGATAGTGGACCAAAAGCTGAATAGTGACTCTGTGTCACAAAGTGAAGGCGACTACTCTCCTTTATCTGGCATAATTTCTGTTACTGATCAGAACAGTGACAATGTTTTTACCGATAAGGATGAGATGGTTGCTACACTTGAAGAAAATCAAATTTCCGAGGGTAATTTGAATCATATTTCAAATCCTTCCGTTCAGGGTGAAGTTCCTTTAAGAAGGTCTTCTAGACCTTCTGTGTTTCCAAAAAATTACAATGATTTTGTTGTTGACTCTAAAGTCAAATATGGTCTTGAAAAGTATGTCAACTACTCCAAACTTGACTCTGAAAATTTTTGCTTTACCACCCAACTTAACAAACTCAGTGAACCAAAGTATTTCTTTGAAGCTTCTAAAAGTCCCTATTGGATTAATGCTATGAATGATGAAATAGAAGCCTTAAATAAGAATGATACTTACGAAATTTGTGAGTTACCTCCTGGTAGAAAGGCTATAGGTAATAAGTGGGTTTGGAAAATAAAGTTTAAGTCTAATGGAGAAGTTGACAGATATAAAGCTAGACTCGTTGTCAAAGGTTGTAACCAAAAAGAGGGTGTTGATTTTGATGAAACTTTTTCCCCTGTTGTCAAGATGGTTACTATCAGATGCTTAATTGTTGTTGCTATTCAAAATAGTTGGCCTGTGTTTCAGCTTGATGTTAACAATGCTTTTCTTTATGGTGATCTTGATGAAACTGTTTATATGAAATTGCCTGAGGGTTATTTCTCTAATGATGATACCAGAGTTTGCAGGCTTAAGAAGTCTTTGTATGGTTTAAAACAAGCTCCTAGGCAATGGAATGCTAAATTGACTGTTGTTCTTATTGAAAATGGTTTTAGTCAAAGTAAATCTGACTACTCTCTCTTTACTAAGTCTGATAATGATGTTTTTCTTGCTCTGCTGGTTTATGTTGATGATATCATTATCACTGGTAATAGTGTTAGTGAGATTGATAAGTTTAAGGTTTTTCTTAACTCTAAGTTCATGATTAAGGACTTAGGGAAATTAAAATATTTTCTTGGGATAGAGGTTAATGATATTGAGAATGGCATTTGTTTAAACCAAAGAAAGTATTGTCTTGACTTATTGTCTGAGTATGTATGCTTGCTTGCAAACCTGCTAAAACTCCTTTACAATCTAAACTTGTTTTAACTAATGAGCCCACTGATGATGATCCAATTCTTGATAACATCACTGATTATCAAAAACTTATGGGCAAATTGATTTACCTGACACATACCAGACCTGATATATCTTATGATGTTCATTGTTTAAGTCAATTTATGCATTTTCCTCTTAAGTCTCATCTCAGAATTGCTTTCAAGATTTTGAGATATCTTAAAGGCTCTCCAGGTATGGGTATTCAGATTAACAAAGAATCAGGTATGTCTCTTGAAGCTTACTCTGATGCTGACGGGGCAAAATGTATAATTACTAGGAGATCTGTAACTGGTTATTGTGTCTTCTTGAATAACAATCTTGTTTCTTGGAAAAGCAAGAAACAATCCACTCTCTCTAAATCCTCAAATGAAGCAGAATATAGAGCTCTTGCTTCAGTAACCAGTGAAGTAATTTGGATTTTAAAAATTTTAAAGGATTTGAATCTGGAAAATTTCCTTCCTGTCCCACTTCACTGTGACAGTAATTCTGCAATCAAGATTGCAGCCAACCCTGTTTTCCATGAAAGAACTAAACACCTTGAAATTGATTTACACTTTGTGAGGGAAAATTTTTTAAAGGGTGTGGTTAAGACTGTTAAGGTGGATTCTGCAAATCAAATTGCAGATATCCTTACCAAAGGGTTGGATACAGATCAACATAAGTATTTGGTCAAAAAACTGGGTTTAATATACTTGTACCAGATATCAGATGAAGGGGGGATGTTGGAAAAAAGACCTCATCAGATATCTGGTACTAACCACAAGGACTAATTTGGTATGTTTGCTCTTTCAGTTTTGGTCCTTTGGATTCTCTTGGAAGTTGCTTGGAGTTAGAGGATTGGATGTGTCAAGTGATGAAAGTGTTGCTGCCTATTAATAAAGAGATAAAGTCTTGAGGGTGTATATGTGCACTTGTGTAGAAGATTATACTCCCGTTTTGCTGGCTCATTTGCCAGTCTTGACCTAGCCGTTTTATTTGTCTCTCTCTCAAGAAAACGACTGATCATGGTGCTTGATCTATATAAGTCACCTACTCTCTCACATGTTGATCATCACAAAATATTATTCATTCTTTGGTATTCCATTTTGTGTTCCTTGATTGAGATCAAGTATCATTCATTGTGTAATTGTTTGAGAACAGTTTGGTTGGAAAACTCTTATTATTATTAATCTAATTGAGCAAGTTCAGTTTTTCTTCAGAAGATTACAACCTGGGTTAAGTGAAGTGAAGGAACAAGCTATTGATACTTTCTCTGTTTATCCGTATGGTGTTTAATACTCACATAAATTGTAAAAGATGTAATTTTGGGAACGGGTTGAAATCTGACCCGTATGTAAATGGGTTGAAATACATGTAATATGTCCAGGCAGCTACCTCAAGGAACGGATCTTGAGCTATTAGTGCAACAAAGAACAGATGTAGAAGGCAGGTATCAAAGAAGAGCGTTTTCAGCAATCAAAACAAATGTCAAGTTTTTCTAGCAAAAAATTTACATGTTGTCTCAATTGTTGGTTGAGCTGGCACCGGAAAGAGGACACTTTCCAAAGATGGTGCATGTTTTAACATGATACCATAGTATGCCAGTTACGTAATTGCTATGATATTAATTTCCAAAGACAAACTACAACAAGGTTTATTATCTTACGGTACAAATCGCAACTTCAAACACAACATCAATTCTTAATACATCGTAAAATCCAAAAAAAAATCTACAAACAGGCTGTAGAGTAAATAGCTAATAAAAGGACCAAATAAAAATTACAAAATCTACAGGGAGTGGCGAAGCTAGAAAATTTTCAGTGGGGGGTCGGGATCTAAAATTTTTTATTGCTTAATGTATAAAAAAATTTCACAATTAAAATGGGGGGTCGAAACTGAATATACCAAAATTTTTCTACACGAAAACTATATACCCCCTACATCGCAAAAAAAATTTCGGGGGGTCGGGCGCCCCCTCCCGCCCCTATGTAGCTGCGCCATTACAGGGGACATATAAATAATTATCCTACCATGTCCAGTAGATATGTCCATAGTTCCTAAATAGGCACAAGGCCCCACCATGCTGTGATAGAGTTGGGATGTCTTAGAACAAGTGTGATGCTTCTTGATCTAAATCTTCATAAAAAACAAGTCTTACACCCATCTCCTTCATTTCAATTCCTTTATTCTCATTAAAACGAAATGCTACAAAATACTTTGCTTTATTCCATTTCCATATTTTAGTTTTCGTATAATGCAACCATATGATATGTAACTCATCGATTCTTATTGGCTTACCCTCAAAATATTCTCTATAGTACAATGGAGTGCACCCTCCCAAACCAGCTCTATCAAAGTTCTCTACATAGTATCCAAAATATTCGTAAGGTTTTTTTATCTTAAAAACAACACAAACTCCATATCCCCTTAACTTACTCAAGCTCCAATCTAATGGTATTTCGACCTTTACATGATTTCCCAAACTTTTATTTGTAAACCAATTTGGAATGCTATTTCCATCATATATTATTTCCAAATTCCTAATGGAACTTCCTGGCAAACGGAACAATCCACATCTGTTATGCGCATACCGAAGGAAAGAAGAAAATCGAGAGCCTTGAGAAGTTATAGATGAGTCGAGACATTGAGTCTCCGATATCGACACCTTAAACAATTTTGGACAATCGGTGAGATAAGCGAACCATGTGCTCATGATTAGGTTTGATACCCTAATTGAACTTAAGGAGGTGCAATGACTTGCATGAAGATAATATAGGCTATGTGAAAGTTCGGGCAACACTTCCAGCTTCTTGCAACCATCAATGTTAAACCAACTAAGATTAGAAAGTTGACTGAAACTTCCAGGCAAGCTAGTAAAATTGTTCCCTTCCAAGTTCAGATCCTCTAAACATGATAAGCTTCCAATGCTCTCAGGCACTTGTACCAAATTGCAATAGCTTAAATTCAGTTCCTTTAACATATTTAAACCTGTCAATGAAACTGATCTTTGGGGATGTTGTTGGTTCCATATGAAACCAGAGATTGAAGTCCAGCATCTAGACCAAAAGGCTTCAGGAAAACTCCCAACCCGTGGGCAGTCTTTCAGATTTAAGACAGCAAGCGTATTAAGCATTCCAATAGATGGGTGAATTGTAGCCAAATTCACACAACCTTAAAAATCTAGCTCTTCAAGATTTGTAATCGCTGAGAAGTCAGGGGTGGTTGTTAGGTTGCAGCAGTACCTTAGCTTCATTACTTTCAACCTTGTTAAACACTGATATCAATAGAAAAAAGATTAGTCCTTATATCTTTAGGTGTCAAACATAAACACATGTATGAACAAGTAAATACCTTTGGTGTAGTCCAAAGTTGCATTATGTTGCTGTAAGAGAGGTCGATGACAACAATGTTTTCTGGATAGAAATCTGAAGGTAAGTACTTGAAAGGGCATCCATGCCAACAAAACAAGCTTAGCTCATTGGACAAAAAATACAAACTTCCTGAGTACTTCACATTGTAACCCTTCAATTCCACTTTCTGATCAAATTCTTCCTAAATTTTTAGGATCCGCAAATTTTTCATAAAAGCAAAAGAATTAGCGTCTATGTGAACCTTTTGACAAGATTCCCTTAACAAAAGGACTAGAACTTCAATTGCTTCAGTCATTGCCACCTGAAAAAGCAAGAACATGTAACTTAAATTAAAAAGAGTAATATACGCAATATTGTATACTTTTATATTAATATGAAGGTAAATAAGAATATGCCACTTCTTACTTTCTTTTCACTCAGTGCAGATGATATACACAACCTTCTCTGTTTCCCAGTCATGATAAATTCTTCACGAACAATTTCCCTTGCCATGCTTTGAATCAATTCATGCATTTGAAGACGCATATTATATGCAGATATTGTTATTAGGAACTTATCAGCTAGAACTTCAATAATAGCATTTGCAGAACAGTCGCTGCTGTCTAGTACACTTGCAGCAAAATATCTCTTTTCCCCTATGAAAGCACATGCAATGTCAAGAAACATTCTTTTCTGATCAGATTCCAACCCATCAAAACTTGGCCTAAGTTTTTTAGGATATCTGAATTAGAAAATGTTTGGAGTCTTTTCAATTCGCCTTCCCAAACATCCACAGATTTTTCACACAATAATCCACCAAAAATTTTGAGAGCCAATGGGTGACCTTGCAAATGTATTATAACTTGGGAAGCAAGCTCTTTGAAATCTTCTAAAGGTTCCATTTTTCCAAATGCATATAAACTAAAGAGCTCAAGAGCTCATAATAACCTAAAGACTCCATTTCATAGATTATATCCACTTTATGAGATATTAGCAATTGTTTGTCTTTACCGGTGAAAATAATAAGACTTCCAGGGGTAAACCAATTAGATGAACCTGCTAGTGCTTCTAACTGCTCCATGTTATTCACATCATCCAAAACAAGCAGGATTGGCTTACATGCCATCCTCTGCTTTATTACCATAGAACCTTCACCAACACTTGATATCTTCAGATCATCTGTTTTCAGAATCTTACCAATCATTTGCATCTGGACTTGCATTAGGCCTTGTTGTTTTTCAACTCCTTGAACATTATCACAAAAGCAGCTCCAGTCGAAGTGGGTATGCATCGAGTTGTAGACAGCTTTGGCAAGAGTAGTCTTTCCTATTCCACTTATGCCACATATTCCAATCATGTTAACTTTATCTGACCCAACGAAGCGTGACAAGTTTAATTTTTCAAAATGGAAATCGATGCCAACAAGATTCTCACCAACATGTAAGGTTCCGTCACACAATTTTTTGAGAATTTCTCTGGAGATGGAATGTTAAACACAAAGAGACAATAAGTAAGAGAAACTGTATAGTGTTAAGCTTTAGTAGAGCTACAAGACTAATTACACAAAAACAAAAAATTTACCCATTTGTCATGTCCTGGAGATCCAATCCAGATAAGTTAGCCGCATTGAATAGAGTTTCCCTCCATTTATCCACCTCTCTTCTATTTGAAAAATCATGTTTGGCAAAAGCACGAGCATAGCTCCCGGTTTGTTTTCTCACGACATCAGGCTTAACATCATAAAAGATTATTTGAACCTCGTGTTTAGGCTCTCCCAATTGCTTGCAGTCAAATATTTTGACAAGTTCCCTCAGACACCATGATGAAGAAGCATAATTTATGGAGAAGATAACTATCAAAAATCTCAATTCTTCAATGGCTTTGTAGAGATGAGGAGCTATCTCTTCTCCTTTAGGCAATTTGGTATCATCTCTAAAAGCATAAATTCCTTTTTGCTTGAAGTCGTTGAACATATGATCCATGAAACTTTTACGGATATCTTCACCTCTAAAACTTACAAAAACGTCATATTTCCACCGTTGAGGAATGGACGTAGTAGCCATTGTCAATAATGAGATTGTGTTGGGTTTACAAGTACAGTAAACGATTTTCAGAAAAAAGTCAAAATAAAGTTGAAACAATTTATAAGCACCAAGAACCCATGAGTAAGTAGCATAAAACAATCAAACATGTGAGTGCTTTTGTGTAATACTATGTAACATGTAGACAGGACAAGCATGCTAATTGTTTATTGAACTTTTTATAAGCTCATTTTTAATGGCTTATGAGCTAATTAAATAGGCCAAGACAAACACCCCCTTAACTGCATCTATCTTTAGAACATCTTTAAATTGTCGGTTTTCGATCAACCAAAACTAACAATTATGTACGTATGGATGGAAGTTTGTGAATGGATGATATGAAAATGAAAGATCAAAATGAAGTTTAGAAAAGAGTAAAGGCAAGTTGGTTGACTTTAAGTCAACCTTAATTTCACTTTCAGTCCCTCAGTTTTATATACTATGCAATTTCGTGTATTAAGTTACATGTCAATCTAAAGTGATAACCATGAAAGGCATCATTGTATTTTTTAGGTATAACGAGTGTTGGTACCCGCGCGTTGCTGCGGAATTCTTTTGTATCCGTTAGCTACTTAACGTGAAGTTAGTTACCTAGGACTGACTTTGCAATTGATGTATAACATGAAGGACCATTTTATGTAAATTATGTGAGGATTAAATTTGCAATGAACCGCTGAGATGAAGGACAAAGTGCTTACAAAATTTTTTTTAAAAATGTTAAAATAACGGTCGTTAGTTAACGACCGTTAAATAACTAACGACCGTTAGAACTGAAAAGAAAAATAAAAAAAAAAAAGTTTACTGTACAAACCACTGTAGCAACTACTGTACAAACACTGTAGCAGCTACAATGGTCGGCACTATTATCCTCCCCACATTTAGTATATATCTATAATTGTTACAATCACATAATTTTCGCCGTGACATGATACTTTATAGATCAATTTCGTGTATTACGTTACACGTCAATCTTATATGTATTTGAGTTTGATTTGTCATATCAGGCTAGCCATAGTAAGTCGATCGTCAATTCGGTCGACCGAGTTGAGAGTTGGCCGCTCTTACTGTAGCATGTAGGTCGTGTGTTGGTCGTGTTTTTTTTTTTTTTCGTATGCACGATCAATTTGCATATATTTTGTGTGTGTGAATTAATTAAAAAATAATATTTGTGGGGTATATTTTTTATATGGCAAAAAGTCGTATGTAGGTTGTCGGAGAAAGAAAGCTGATGTGGTAGGCAAAATGAAGGTCATCCATGGTCACTACTGTGTGCAGCCTCGCATCACGCCATCTTATTATGTGAAAATCATGTGATTGTAGCTTCTTCTTTTTTTTTTTTTTTTTTTTTCTTTTTTTTTTTTTTTTTTTTTTTTTATAAGTGTTTAAGGTGCTTTCAACTATGTAAACAAATATATCACTCGGCTAAATTGCAAAAGAGGACTAACAATATCAGTTCAATTCAATCAAAGCAATGGCTTTTTTTTTTTCTTTCTTTTCAAAATTCATTATTCAAAAGAAGTAATGAAAAATAGCATTTGTTTGATGATTCCTTAATAATATTAGAACACAATCTCATGAACGTAATTCCAACATAAATATTAGAATATTTAGCTTGTTGACCTTTGTTGTTCTAAATGGTAACTTTCAAAATAAAATTTGATACATGAAATAATATGAGTGTATAATGACCAAGTTTTAAACATAACTATTCATAGATTTAGCTTCTTTATATAGCTTATTATCTCTATAATGCGTTTTTCAACGGACCGAAATCCAACGTCTTTAATATAATAGTATAGTTTGTTACAACACGTAGCTTATCTAATAAAGTACTTCAAAATAATATAATATGACATAATTTATTTAACCTCTAAAAGTAAATTGCGCTTAATTATAAATTCTAAGCATTGAACTTAATACCGAGTAATAAATACACAATTTCAACATTTTCCATTTTTTTACCACATTGTATTTATTTTTTTATTTTTTTTTAATTACAAAAATAGACCCGTCGCTCCTATAATCGGCACTTTTTGAACCTAAAATAATTATCAAAAAATGAATAGCTAGAATTGGTTCATGGCATCTTTAGAGAATATTTGATTTATATTGAACTTTTCTCCCCAATAATATAGCAACACTTATCATTATTAATTTAATAGTGCTGTCAAATTTTAGTATTATTCCAATTGTACCATTTATAACTGTCTTCCTAGCTTTTTGCTTTCCATCAACTTCTTTTGGGTTTTTTTTTTATGGTAAGAGAAAACATGTCATTCAACAAACAGGAGGTACAACATCTTTCGAAACTAATACAGACGCACAACTTTAAAAGTGAATCTTTCGCTTACTTTTTCGCTTACAGATATCAATTATATTATAGTATATTAATATTAATATAATAGACTTTACTTTAAATTATTTTGAACATGATTAAAACTAGTGGTTACCGGTGTATTAAAATCGCAAGACCATGTATGGATGAATTTGACTTGAGAAATGAGATATTAAGAGTGCGTTTGGTATGCTGCCATGAATGACAATTTGTATGCGTTTGATAATAGTAGTGGGTCCTCACCTATGAAAGATCCATAGCTAGCTCTCTTGATATATATTGAGTATGGATTATTTATCATTTATTACCATAGTAGTGGCTCCCTCATCTTAAACAAACATTTTTTAATTACTTTAATAGTCATAGTCTCATTCCCATAGTGAGATACCAAATGCACCCTAAATAGTATATATATTTGATGCTTTTTGTGATTCATATTCTTCTTCTAGTCTTGCAACTCAAAAGAGATGATTAGTATGTTGCGGCTTTTAATAGATGTAGGTGACTAATAAATATATCTAGTAATAACTTCACAAATATTTAAGTAACATAATAAATGCAAGTAAAAAAAAAAAAAAAAAAAAAAAAAAAAAAAAAAAAAAAAAAAGTTCACAGATATATCCGCGGGTATTTTAAAATGGGTATGAGGGGCTTGAAGTTCGGGTTTACTCGCGACAGGTATATATCACCCGCCCACCACCCGCTAGAGGGTTATTTTTTCACCCATGATCCACCCGCGGGTAAAATTTGATGAGGTTACCCACCCATCATGGACGGATACCCACGGGTTATAGGTTTTATCAAGCCATTGCCGTCCCTAACTCTTCATTTTATCTGCACCTCAATTTTTCAAATAATATAAAGCACATGCAAAAATAACTCACACCACCCGATGGCCACAACTACTTAAGCCAACCATTGGAGTTGTAAAGATGTTCCACGCGTGACCAAGTGTGATAAAGAGTATTTGTAATGTAGTGTCATGTACAACTTTATATTACAAAGCTTTATACACCTTGGCCTTCTGGGAAAACAAATAAAAAATTGCTCTTCATACCAAAACCCTTGCAGACTTATTCGAGTCAACAAAAATACTAGCAGTCTTCGGAACAAGCTACTTTCCTTCAGGTCGAGTTACTTGCAATAGCTCAAGGTTCAACTCAAATGTTGTATTTGGCTGCAAAACCAGCATATATGTTGGGAAAAACATGAGAATGGGCATTGAAAGTTGGTTTTTCATCAACTCAACAAAAAGGTCTACTTTCTACGACAACCGAAGTTCAAGAATGCGAATTTAATTCACTAGAAGAAAGGTTAACATAAGGGTAAAAACTAAGAAAGCCATTGAAAATCTTTTATGTGAACAAATGTTGGGATTTCACTAAAAGCACAACCTTTTTTTATCGTAACATAAGCAAAGAAAGATGACTAGCAAGAATGACGTACCGGAATTTCATTTTGTCCCTTTTTACCATACCCTGCCTCTGGAGGAACTATCACCCTCCTCTGTGCAACAAAACAATATGAATATACGAGTTTTTCTTAAATAGAAGAAGAGAGAATTATTTTGATAACTAAAATAACTGAAGATCACCTTTCCACCAACTTTCATCCCCTCAACAGCAGAATACATGGCTGCAGGAGGTTTTGGTGCAGCTTGAGCTGAAAATAAACCATTTGGGTTGTCTACATAATCACGTTTTCGTTCCCTTCCAGGGGTAGCTCCAACCTTAAACTCGTAAGGCTACTTAAGGTCATAAAAAGGAACATGTCAGGATACCAAACCATCGATGTCACAATGTCAACAGTATATGTAAAAGTTAATCATCATTTATATGATTATTTGAACTAGGGAAGCGTTCACAAACTTGTGCAGAAAAATAATGATACACCCATAGTCATAACCCAAAAGAATCTTCACATTTGACTTTAAGTGTCAACTGTCAAGTGAGAACTCTTACGTTGGGGGTGTTTGGATGTGTATTTAAGCAGATTATTGCAACTCAAAGTCGCCATTATTGGTTTTGGAGTGTTTGGGTAGAAGTGTTTATGATTTTTAACAGAAAAGTCAAAAATGTATTGTCTGCATTAAGAGTGTGAATAAAGAAATTAGAAACAAACCTGTGCGATGGTACGGTTTCCAGCTAAAATTTTAGACTCCCTGCTTGAAACTGCTGTAATTTTGTTATAAACACAATCAAAGTGCACCTGCACAAAATGTACACAAGCCAGTATACTTGTAATGAGACCCCAACCCAAAACAACCTATTAGTCACACTAGCCTGGCCTGTTTTGATCTGTGCTAAATAAATTGTGTTTCAACCCGAACCCATTACCCAAGAAAAACACAATTGCAATCAAATTTCACATGAAAAATGAATGCTCGACACAAACCTGAACCGTTGATCCCTTTTCAGCAGTGGGACCTTTTCCTTCAATGAGATCATAATATTTCAGCCCATCAGCTGTTTCAAAGATGACAAAATTATTAGAAACAAAAATCTCCTTCCTTTCTTATAAATAATTTTTCATTTAACTTTTAATCACAAAGAAGTAAACAACTCAAGTAATCTTCTGTTTTTTAAAGTGAGGTCACTGTTATCCATATAATAAGTACAATAGTATTCTATGTTCACATATGATTATCCACTCTTCTTTCACAGTAAACAGCTTTAGTACACATATCCAAACACACACCTAAAGTTGCATTGGACTTACCTCTTCAACTGTCCACTTTTAGAATCCTAAATCCATCGGATTATTCAATTTTAGAGGCATGAAATGACATCATTTGACATTACAGATAAAGCATTTGTCAAAACAAGATTCGCAATATATGTAACAGGAAAATATAATGTCGCTTGACTAGCTTCTGAATTCTAAAGAAGACTATATTGACCAAAAAGACCAAAATTATTTCCAATATATGATGGTAAGGGGTTGTTTGGACATGCGTTTTGAAAGTGCTTTTGTAATCATCTACTGTAAGAATCAGATGATTGGCCATAAAAAATCATCAATATCATTCGCTTAACGGATTACTAAAACTTCAATCAATGAAACACTATCTTGTGCACCACATTTTGTTACAGCTGATTATGTTGAGCATCACATTAGCATTATCACAACATAAATAAACACCCCACATAAGACGCACCACATTCCTTAATCTCATATCCTCGAATATGATTTCCAAACAGAATCTAAGAAGAAAAAAAATAATTCACTGATGTAATCTAACAAAACAATAAGAAAACAAAATGGGATACATTTATTTATTTATGATATAATAATAAGCTGAAATGTAATTAGGCGATAAAAGGAGTAGCGGGCGGCTCTCAGGGTCAGCATACTGCCCAATTGGTCACTGTTGGACCTGAACCACTAAACAACTAACAAGCCGTTCAAAAAAAATAAAAAATAAAGTAATTACATGTAGTTTTATAATCTTCAAGAGGAATAATCTGTCTATTACGCCTTTCTCTAGCCAAAGATTCTTGAGGACTTAAAAACAATGGAATGACAGCTGATGATATCAAAATTGCTGATCTTCTTGAAACTGAAATGGGCATTGCTGCTTCATTTTTATTTTCATGATGATGATGATGACAATTTACAATGGGTTTGTAAGAAGAGGAAATTTGAGGATTTTGGTGACTTGCTTTCATCAAATAAGAAGAAGAAGAAGCCATTGGCATGGCCATGTGATGAAATAAAAAGACAAGAGCCTCAAAAACAAAGCTATCCACTTTAGTTTACTTGTACCATAATAATAGTCCCTCCATTTTTATGCCATGGATAACTCTATTTATTTGTTGCCTTTTTTATACTACGTGTAACAAATGAGCCCCTACCCAGCATATCAATGCCAATTCAGTTTTTTCTTTCTACAACTTTTTTTAAGAACGCCAATTTTAACTATCATATAACATTTACACAGAAAATTTAACTATCCCACAACTTTCAGTTTCGATTAAAGTTACGTAATTACTTAGTAAGTACATGATTTAAGTAGTTATTAGCATCTCCAAATGATGAAACAAACTTTTCAGTTTCGATCTTATATTTAAACTTACGTAATTACTTATTAAGTACATACATGATTTAAGTATATATTAATGGTATATGTTACGGTACATACTTTGTTGAAGTAATTACTAAAATGGACCAAATACTTACTCATCTTACCAATACAAACTTTTTTTTATTTGTTTACCAAAATGAACTTAAAACGTCACTATCTCACTTTAATTTTGGTAACCTACTTTTTTAATCCTACAAGATTCCCTTACACAATATTACTACTACCTATACACAATCTTACCTAAAAAAAGCTAGATACCACTTTCAAGTATTATTTTGACTACTTGGTAAGGGATGTACTATATTAACGGGGGACAAGGGTGTCAGCCCCTTGTCTCCCACTTTTGTCCCCCTTTTTTTTCAGCGTAGCTAAGTTTTTGTCAGTTTCTGTTTTGTATTTTTGACAGTTTTAAGCGTTTGACATATTAAACTTTATATTTTCTGTTCCGCACTTTCAGTTTTATAGCTTTTTGATATAAACAAAATTATAAAAAAAAAAAAAAAAAAAAAAAAGAATAAAAAATAAATTAAAAAGTACCCCTACGGGGTAGACCCCGTGAGACTAAAAAAGTAGCCACTGTTATTATAACCCAACCCCTTGGTAATCTACTTAAGATTCACTCTCGTTAACAATCACCACTACCTTTGTCCTTTTGCTCTTCAACCATTTCCACCACCTAGTGTAAGTCGCGTCAAATGAATTTTTCGATGGATGCATAAATCAAGAATTAAAACATACACTCACATACATACCATCATAACCAAAATGAACACAAACCCTCGCCCCAGCTCTTCACTCCCACCAGCTCGCCCACAACCCTTCACTCCCACCACCTCGCCCACCACCTCGTCCACAGCCTCACCCACCACCTCACCCACAGGCTCACCCAACAGCTCTTCACTCTCAGCTCGCCCACCAACAGATCTTTAACTCGCCCACGATCGCCTAGCACTCGCCCCAACTGATTGCGTGTAGCATTTATACTTTTCAATCGCCTAGAAAAATGAGAGACACGTGTAGGGTTCAAAAGTTTTCATGAATTGAATCTAGCGGATCATATGCAAAATTCATTTTTGTAAAAAATATGAGCGAAGTTTATTTTGGTAAACGGATACTTGTTACGTTGATTGGTGTGAAAACGGTCAGATATTATTGACCAAGGTCAACAAGTCAAAGACAGCCTCGTTCCAATACTCCGGTGATAGTATAGTGTTTTCCTGAGTCGTTAAAGTCCCAGTGAGATTGAAATGGTGTCGTTTTGAAATCGTTTATGAGTGAGTGGCACTGAGGACAGTACCCCAGATGATGTGGAATTGATTTTGCTACTGTTATTTTGGTATTGGTACACAGATATAATATTCACAAAAATCAGATACTCAAATATATGCATGTATTCACAATCAGGATTCACATAACAGGAAAAGTGGGGTTTTGGTATTTTAACAAACTACAGGGGGTGCTTTTGAACTTTTTGAAACTTGAAATTTAAAAAGAAAATGAAAATGAAATTGAAATTATAAAAATGATTAAAATATTATTTAAATATTATTTAATTAATAAAACTATTTTAAATCTAAATTAAAACCTAATTTAAATTAACTAAAAATGACAAATGATATAAATTACCCTAAAAATTAGCAAAAATATTTTCTAAACCTCAATTAGAACTTGAAGAAAGTATAAAAAATAAAAATAAATATTTTTGTCTTTTTATGGATTTTTTATTAATTAAAAACTAATTAACTTAATTAAACTATTTAAACTAATTTAAATTACAAATAGTACTAAATTAACTTAGAAAATTATGGAAAAATTTATAAAACTATTTTATAACATTTAAAAGCTAGAAAAAATATAAAAACTAGGTGTTACCTTATAAAAATTAATTATGCTATTTAAAACTTAATTATTAACTAATTATTAATTAAACTAAGATTAAATCTAATAAATATTAAATGACAATATAAAAATCTAATAAAATTACTAAAAATACTTTAATATAAAAGGAAATTAATAAAAATATTAAGACACAACTTACTTAATAAAAATCTAAAAATGAAAATTAAAATTAAATTATATTAAATAAAAACTATCACTTATTATTATATTTGTTTTTCTGGATTTTTCTTTTACAAACTTGTTTTATAACTAAAAACAAAAACTTTTTGTGAAAACAACTTTTTAAGAAATCAGAAATAAGCTAGAATAAGCCAACAAGTTGAGACAGTTGACTTTTGTTGACCAACAAGGGAAATAAGCTAAAACCAGCTTAGGTGGGACCCACTAAGGGTAATTCTGATTCAAACAAGTTAAGTGAACTTATTTAAGCAAGAAAAAGCAAAAGGTGTATACTGAATAAGCAAAATGATCAAAATAAGCACTTGGAAATCTTGTTTCCACTCAGAAACTGGGACAACTTTTTGTGCTTGATTCAAGTGGGGTCCACAGGGTTTTAGGTCAAACCAGGGGTCAAACCATGGTGCCTACCAGGGGAGGGTTGAAATGAACCAAGTTCCACTACTGGAGTCCACTGATGTGGCCACAAACCACCACCAAAGTGGTGGTGGTGTGGTGGTGTAACTGTTGCACAGAGCAACAGCAAGCCCTGCAGCCCTCTTTGGAGGGTTGTGGGGCCCACAAAAAAATTCCTAAAAATGTAATGACTATGGGATTATGAAGCTGAGGTGGTATACTACAAGTCCTAAAAAGCTGAGGTCCTAAAACTAATTGCTAAATTCACAATAATTCTTACTATTTTTGGTTTTTTCTGAGAAACTAACTTTTGACTTTTTTATTGAACTAGTTATTTTGACTTTTATGAGGTTTGATTGATCTCTACTGATTAAATAAGTAATGCTAAGCTATTTAGAAACTAGACTAAGCTATACCAACTAGTTATGCATAGAAATGGGTGTTTATGAACCTTGAAGACCACCACAGTTAACTGTGGTGGTAGGAATCTTGTGATTTTGACTTTTCTGCACTAAACCTACCACTTTTATTCATTACTTGGCCTAATTCAACCTAACGTGACCTAATGGAACAACAAACATCAAATGAAACACCCTGTATCACCCTAGGTTACCCTGATCCAAACAGTCCCTTAACTAAATGAAATTAAGATTTTCATAGGTTTAAAGAGATTTGATCCATGAAAATAAGTTGCCATGACTTTTAATGATGAAAGAAATCATTTGAAGCATAAAGTAACCCCTGATAACTACAAGAACCTAATACTCACTAAAATGCTAATATGGCAATTAAACATGAAAACTGAGCAACTAAGAAACTACAGTACTAAACAAGCATGCAATTTTAAGCATTAATTACACTAACATACACCAAAGAGACATTAAATAACACAGATAAGCAAATAATAAGCTTAGCTACATTAAATTTCCAAAATGTGAGATTATTACTTACAAGTTAACCAAGCATGAAACTGATGAACCAGAGCCCAAGATTATTCCTATCAGCTTCCCCACAAGCTTCTAATACCAGAACAACCATCTTTAACCATACTCCAAGCTTTCTTCCTTCCTCTCTTCTGATTTTTCATTTTCCAACTATTTTCTTTGATTTTTTTTGTATTTTTGTGATTTCACTCTAAACTGGATTTTAAGGTGTCTAAAAGCTTTTAGAAACTTTGTCAGAGCTTATATAAGCTAATTGAGTCTTTAAAATCCTCTACAACAACATGAAAGGAAACTTGAAATTTTAAGCTAAGAATTGCAATAAACTGGGAATCAAACTTAGACTTGAAATTGACTATTATAAAAGATCTTGAGTACACTGAGAATGATAAAAAACAAGCTTTTACTTAAAGATTACAACTAGAAAATGAAATTATACTAACTACGATTACATTACACTACAACTTCACTAATTACTTGCTCACTTCTGCTCTTTCTTCTCTTTATAGCATCCAAGTGAGTCTTGTGGGTCCCACTGGTCAAATCCCACCAGCTTGGTTGACTTGTGAATCACCATTTCCCTCTCTCTATTTTTGGCGGGAAAAAACCTATATTGCAATTTGCTCTGTGAAAGGCCCTAGGGGGGGTGGTTGATATGATTGGTGTCTTGGAAGGTGGAATTGAAGGGATAAGGGTGTGGAAGTGGATGGGTGCAAGTGGTGATGGTGGAGGTGGTATTGCAGAGGGGGAAGGAATAGGAGGGAAGGTGGTTTCTGGTTTTGGGTTGACCGGGGTCAAAGCCAGGGATGGATTGGGCTAAGTTGTCTTGGGCCAAAAATAAAAAAGGAGGATGGGCTGGTTGTGATGGATTTGGTTTGGTTTGGTTTCGGATTTGTAATAAAACTAATAGGTCCGGTTTGGTTAAGTGTAATTATCAAGGACCTATTTTGCAATTTTCTGAATTTTGAAGGGTGTGGATTGGCAACTTTTAAAATTTATTATAAGGGTTGAAATTGCCAAGTGTGAATAGTACAAGGGCTATGGATGATAATTTTCATTTTTTTTTAATTTCCAGGGACTCGTTTTGCCAACTTGTAAACTTCAGGGACCAATCATGAAATTATTGCCAAACTTTCCAACGTAGGACCATTCCTGCCATATAACATTAGTACAAGGGCCAAAATTTGTTTTTCTCAAAGTTTTAATATCCCAGGGACCATTTTTGTCAATTTTCAAAGTTCAGGGACTAAACTTGACATTTTGTGAAACTTTGCACCAAAGGACTAATTATGTAACTTTTTGATTTAAAAGGACCTTTGGTGACTTTTTCAAATTTTTAGAATAACCAGGGACTAGATTTGACAACTTTTGAAAGTTGAGGGACTGAAACTGCCAATTTTGCAAACTTTTGTGCGTTTTTCATCTGTTTTTGATATTTTTGCATTTGAAACATGTAAAACACTTTCCTAGGATATTTTCACTATTTTGATACAATATTGAGTGTGTAACTTTTTGATTTAAAAGGACCTTTGGTGACTTTTTCAAGTTTTTAGAATAACCAGGGACTAGATTTGACAACTTTTGAAAGTTGAGGGACTGAAACTGCCAATTTTGCAAACTTTTGTGCGTTTTTCATCTGTTTTTTTATATTTTTGCATTTGAAACATGTAAAACACTTTCCTGGGATATTTTCACTATTTTGATACAATATTGAGTGTTTTTAGATGTTTTGGCAGCTCAGAAAAGGTAAAAATGATGAGTAATTGCACACTCATCAATCCCGCACACTAAAACATTGCTAGTCCCTAGCAATCTTTTGAGAAAAACCTGATGGATTTGAAAATTTCTTTACCAAAATCCATCACTTCTGGAGTAGCCAGGTGTAAGAACTGTGGCACACCTGATAACCGTGTGATTTTGAGCAAACCACCAGCTGTCAATAGATTTGATTAGTCTTTACCAAAAGCCGTTTGCTTCTGGACTAGCCAGCATCTTGATGGACTAAGTCAACATCTTGGTGAGCTGATTACCAATTATGGATTTTCCACGGCCTTTACCACAAGCCATAATCTTGTGGGCTAGCCAACTCATTCGCTTTATGGGATATGAGGAGTTGAGGAACCATACAATTTTTGGCAAATTGCAAGCCATCAACGGGTTTGAGATGTCTTTACCAAGAGCTGTTTGCTCCTGGACTAGCCAATCCCTTTGTCATTTAGACATTGGCGGACTGATTACCACAAAAAATTTTGAACTTTAGTGAAAAAATTTTTGAAAAATTTTGGTCAAAAACAGGGGTATAAGATAGTAAAATATGATAAAATTCGCTAGAATAGCGAATCCCCCCCCCCCCCCCCCCCACACTTAGCATGAATATTGTCCTCAATATTCAAAGTCCCGGCTATTATGCCGACTCTTGGAATGTAAAAAGGGCAATATTACAAGCTAAATGTGGAAACACAATTCTGTTTTTCACTTTTGTAATCATAGCATGGGGGACTCCCCCACACTTAGGGTGAAAACCCTACAAGCATGCTACTGTTTTTGTTTACCGAGTCGCTAGCTTGACTCAACCCCGAATTCATTAGTCCTTGGGGAAGCATGATGTGGAAGAAATAATCTCCATCGGACTTTCATTCAAGATGTTTGGATAAACATTTGAAGCACGTGAAAGTTCCACACCGATGAGATATAATCCCGGCTTAAAATAGTGGTAAATGAAAATGCCGGGATCAAAGATAGTGTCTTCATTCCCGAAGGAGTGAAGAACAGGAGAAGTTATCCTGTATGTGAAGAAAAGGAAGAAAACCATGATGAAAATCATGATAAGATCTTCTTCCTCGAAAGCAGGCTCATTAGCCTGATTTTGGATTTCAAAGGTTAAGCTCGTTTGGTTTGAAAACATCCCGGGCGGGAGGGTGGGATTTTGTAAATTCTCATGATTGAGTGCATTTCCCCCGGGCTATCATACTCCGGAGGAGTAATGATATGAGTGAGTTCACCAGAGAACTCCTCATGAAGAGAATTATTCACAAGATGTGAAGCTGAGAACTCATGTTCCGGAATAGACTTATCATAATCCTCATTCTGAATATCAAAGAGTGGATTATCAGAAATCAAAGTGAATTCAGATTCTAATTCAAATAGAGGATTGGTGAGAGTAGTATTGAAAGTTTCGGGAACAATGTTCTCTATTGGACTGTTGGGATCAGAATTGAGTGACAGATCATGATTTAAGAGATTTTCAATTTCGGCTTCGGAGTTAAGGATACCATCATCACTTCCTGTTGGAAGTGAATTGATTTTGGTGATCTCCTCAAGAAGATGATCAACATCAGAATGTGGAATTGATGCTTCAACATACTCGATGTCTCCATAAGATGCACAATCTTCGCTATAATCGGAGAAAATCTCAAATTGAGCTTTTGGACACTCAAGAGGGGAAGGTAAATCACACATGTGATCAGAAGTTCCCTGTGACTCTCCTGGGATTGGGATAAGGTTCTCAGCACTAGACTTTATGAATTCGTCCGATTCCTTATTAGGAACAGTGCTAAGATGCTCATCCCCCATGTGTAGAGAGTGAGTGTGAACTTCGGGTGTGATAGCAGTCGTTTGAGATGGAATCTCAACTGCTAGGATATCAACTGATGAACTTGATGAATCTTTTTGAATAATAACAAGTTATCTTCATCATCACTGTCATCATAGTCATCAAATAGAGCAGTATTGCGTATTTTAGCTGCTCATTGCTCAGCCAATAATTCTTCCATGCTTTTTCCAGATTCTCGTTCCTCAGCAAGTAATTCTGCCATAGTTTTCCCACGAGAATTTGGAATGAGTGGAAATTGTGGGGATGTGGATGTGTCAAAACCGGAAGGTTGACATTGAAAATCATCATGAGGACCCCCACAATATGCACAAGAAGAACTTGGAGTATGGCGGAGTGAAATATTAGCTAACTCCTCCTTAAGTTCTTTAAATTTCTCAAGAACCTCTAAAAACTCTTGCTGGATTTGAGGAGTTGCTTGGATAGTTTGATACTGTGGAGGTTGGTCTTGATACGAAGAGTCATAATTGTTACAAGGAAATGGATTCCTCGTTTGACAATCAGAGCTAAAGTGTGGACCTCCACAGTAATCACAATAGTGAAACTGATGTGGCTGTGGGTTGTATGTGCTTGAGTTATAATTGTTATCAAGAAATTGCTCATAGACAAGTGTGTTTCCTGATTGACAATCAGAACTGTAATGTGAGCCACCACAGTACTCACAACAGTAAAACTGTTGAGTCTCATGGTGTGGTAACTGATGGAATGAATCAGTCGTATCATGGTAGGAATAGGGATTTTGGTTATAGACAGACCCGTTTCTTGACTCTACCATGCCACAGCTGGGGCAATTGCCACCATTATAAGGATTACCACACCATTGGCAAACCAGAAAGTGTGGATGAGACATAGAAAGAATCAAAGGTGTATAGAGGGGTAGGGATGAAGAATCAAAGATGTGAGAGGGTAAAGGTGAATATTTTTGGTATTTTTAGGAAACATGCTTAGTGCACAAGCACCAAAAACAATTTTTCAAAACAAAATCGAGGCAAAACCACAGTGAACTTAAACCAGAAATCACAAGTGAATGGCTTCTTTGAAAAAGGTACACCACTCACAGGGATATAAAGGCAAGTTTTAATCTTAAGTTTGGGAACTTATTATGGGTTTGTGTTTATTAATTTGAAAAACTGCTTTAGGCTTATGGGTGTGTGTGCAGAAAACTTGGGAAATATTTTTGGAACTGATTCGTTAAACGAAATCGTTCTTTTAAGATTACTCGCAGGCTGGCGGGAGGAAGTAAATAGGTTTCCTCTTCAGTTCGCAATTTAATGTCAGAACTTACCTTAAACCAACTGTTTCAGGTTGTAATCTTAAAGAAAACGAAGTAATTTAACTTCACAGTTTGTTTTGTTGTTTTTAATTTTTTTGGTGTTTTCAACACTTCAGGAGAAGTGTTAATGAATATTTTTTTTTGATATGATTATGTTTTTACAAAAACTTTTTACAAATTTATGTGAAATTTGTACAGGGAGGGTTTTGAAAACCACTAAACTTAAAACGATTTTGTAAAACACGCAATAACCTCCCCGGCAGCGGCGCCAAATTTTGATTGGTGTGAAAACGGTCAGATATTATTGACCAAGGTTGTTGGGAACGTAGTTTTACTATTTATCAAGTCTCGGTCATTTACTTGTAATAGGTTGCTAAGGCTTGTATGTTTATTATAACTTAAGGCTTATGTAGCAAGCCCATGGGCCTTAAGCCCATTTCTATTTATTAGATAGGGAGGAAGGGAGTGTTGCCCTACTCCTTCCCTATATATACTATGTAACCTCTCCTTTGAGAGGGGTTGGTTCTCCTAGTAATTTCATCTCTTTCATTTTCATTCAAAGGGTTCCTTCCACTCTCTCTCTCTACTCTCTTTCTCTCTCTAGATCTATCTTAGTGATTATGTTGTAAAAATCATGACCTATCAAGTGGTATCATCCGCCAAGGGATAATATAGGTTGATTTAGGTTTGATTTGGTAGTAAAAACTTGGTTTCGTTGTGTATATGTGGTATAATGGTACTGTTCATTGCCTGAGTTTTCGAGTTAGGATTGGTCAGTTTTTTCGAGTTAGGATTGCTAAAACTTATCGAGTTAGAATTCTTCTATCGAGTTAGGTTTTAAGTTCTATCGAGTTAGGATTGATAAGTTTTTTCTTGACTTATCGAGTTACAGATTTTTGGCTAGTTAGCCTTCTTTTCCTAATCGTTTATCGAGTTAGGCTTGTTGTGACTTATACTAAGGGGAAACTCTGCCCAACTCAAGTCACTCTACCGAGTTAGGAATCCCTTTAATCTTACCGAGTTAGACATTAAACATAACTTACCGAGTTTGAGTCACTCCAGGACTTATCGAGTTTGAAACTTCCAAGATCTTACCGAGTTAGACATTTAACTTAACTTACCGAGTTTGAGTTACTCTAGGACTTATCGAGTTTGAAACTTCCAAGATCTTACCGAGTTTGACTTAAACCTAAACTTACCGAGTTAGAGTTATTTCAGGACTTATCGAGTTTGGAAACTTATTTGACCATACCGAGTTTGAAACAACATCTAAACATACCGAGTTTGATATCAAGTTTTTCAAATCTAATTACAACCTTTATTTATCTTTAACGATCCAAGTTTTACATAATCACTAATCATCTAATCTTATCAAAGTTTTTCTTTCTTATCTTGGCGGGAAATTTTGAGTAAAATTTATTTTCTACAGTAGACTATACGTTCAATTTTTACGCGAAATTTAAATTTTGGTATAACGTTGAAAATTTTGGCCCAAAATTCAAATTTTTAGGCCAAAATTCAAATTTTTTCGGTGAAATTTGGCGGCAAATTTTTGAAACTCAAATTTTTCTTGCAACCTTATAATTGCATTTCATAGTGATTTTCAAATTTTGGGAGAGAAAATTTTTTCAAATAATTTTTGGAGGGAAAATCTGAATTCACTATTTCGACCTTGCGTGTGACATTTTGCTTGATTTTTTCGATTACATCGCAACAATCAAGGGGGAGAGCAATGTCATCTACAACGTCTCAATCACCTTCTTCCAACTACCTTCCTCACCAATATTCTCATCAGCAACAGTACCTTCTTCCAACTACCTTCCTCACCAATATTCTCATCAGCAACAGTACCTTCTTCCAACTACCTTCCTCACCAATATTCTTATCAGCAACAGCATCATCAACAACAAAGTCATAGCTCCCTCATTCGTCATGTGCTGCTCTTTGGCAATGAATCAAGGCCTCCAATGTTGCTACCAGGAACATATACTGTTTGGAAACGGAGATTTCTACAATGGCTCACAGATCGTCCTGCTACAGATCTCATGCTTAATTCCATTCAAGATGCTCCATACAAAATGATAATTCTTGCTGACTCAACAGGGATTATGAGGCTACAAACTACTGCAGACTTGAATGCTACTGAACTCGCTCAGTACGATGCTGACCATCAGGCTGCATGGTCCATGTCATTAGCCCTTCCCAATTCAATTTACATGAATATGGACTTTCAAGACAGTGCTTATGAAATGTGGAAATATCTTGAAGCTTTGCATCGTACCGAAGAACTTCATCACATCAGAATGAAGCAAATTCTTGAATCTTGTTTAAGCATGAATCCACTGAAGAACATTCTCCCGGCTCCACTATCTCCACATGTTGACCATGGATCACTTATCTACACTCCAAATGGTCTCTTCTTCAATCCTCCGAATGCACCTGAGCCTTTTTTCATTCCTCAGTACCATCCTGCTACACTACATAATTATGTGCAATCTCTTCTGCAAAATCTAGTGAAGCTTTGTCAAGTATCTACAGAGAAAGGCAAAGGCGTAATGACGTCTAGTTCTGAATGGTTAAACACAATGGAAGATACTAATGATGAAGAAGATCTTATCGAACCAAGCATGGCACTCTTGGCATATACAGAAAATATTGCAGATGAGGAAGCTCATGATTATGATTCAACCTCACTCTCTGACGATAATGTTGAATACAATGCCACACTTAGTCAAATGGAAGTTGAAGGGGGTAATCTCAATACAGTTTTGCAAAGTGTCATGGGAGATATTCCATCTGATGATGAATATGCAGATTTGGAATCCAATACAGCAGATTTGGAAGCCGATACAGCAGATGTGATGTTAATGGCAAACATGCAGGAATTTCACATGGATAATACTGGTTCAGAGTATGAGTCTGATAATTCTGTAGATCCAGTTGTGAGATTAAACAGAGAGAAAATGTATCAATCAAGGTCTCAAATGCATGAACGAAGTCACAACTCCATCATCTCAGACTTCATACAATTTACGAGTCAGGCTTTATCAAATTCCCGAAATTCCCGAAATCGGGCTGTCAAGCAAGGTGAAAGAGTTGTGATACAAGGAAGTATTACTCAAAGGCTGGTTGGGAATGGTGAGAATACTGCAAATGTAGTTAATGTAGGCAATGAGGTTAAAATATTGGAAGATAATTCGGGTGTCATGGATGATACTGAACCAGTATACGACACAAATGCTTCTGATGACTCTAAAGACCCATTTGAGAGAAAGATGACTGAAGCTGAGAAAAGAGCCATCAATTCTACAGAAAATTGCTTAGCTCATTTTGAATTAGTTAAGACTCAATGCAAGATTCTCTCAGATGCATGGTTTCCTACGGGGGGTACCTTTAGTGCATTCTTCGGAACTGGAATGGATCATCTAACCTTCCAAAGGAAACTCCGAGAAAACATTGTTCAAATTGAAAAACAAATTGAACAGGGAAGCGATTGCATGGCAGGATTTAGAGCGCTTAAGGATCAGTTCAAAGTGTTCATGGCATTGCATTTTAAAGCTCTCATACACTATAAATATGAAAGCAATGTATGGAGAGAGAACATCACAAGTATGGAGGTTGAAGATTTTAGAGATCAACTTGTTTCACGCCTAAACCGCTTAGAATTTATGCTTAATGAAAGATCACTTCATCTGAGTGCTATCAAAGAACAGAAGTTGCAGATTCAAGAAGAGCAAGTTCATAAAGTTGATACATTGGAAGATAATTTGGTTGCCATGGAATGCAAAGGGACAGAATCAGAAGTGCAGAATGACAGCAGTAGATTAGGGAATGATACAGATGCAGACTATGCAGAGATCAGACCCTCCTATGACTCAGAGCCCAACTTTGACAAAGAACAGATGGATGAGGAAGATGTCATACCCATCTATGACACAGAACCCAACTTTGACAAAGAGCACATGGATGAGGTACAATCTACTGTTGATCACATTATGCCTGCTAATGAGAAACAACAATCTGAGCAACCTAACTTCAGTAATGAAGGAGAGGTTGACCAGGATGTTGTTCAATGTCTAGTAATACATTCTGAGTCTGAGTCCTTACCTGATAATCCAATTACTGAAACATCATACCAAACTCTTGAGTCTGAAAACCTTCTTCTCAAAAAGACCATTGCCCAGTGTCATAAAGATTTTTCAAAACTAGAGGCACATTGCATCTCACTTGAACTTCAAATGCAAAACGAATCTATAAATTCGGGCAACAATGGTCAATTTTTGAATGAACAAAGAAAACGTGTGGATGCATTAGTTAAAGAAAATGAGCTTCTAAAAGGTCAAATTCAAGAAAAGGTGTTTGCACATGCTGCATTGCAAAACAAATTAAGAAGACTGACTGGTCAGAGTGTGGATACTAATTTTGCAAAACCATCAATCTTGGGGAAACCGACTTCTCAAAGAAACAGAAAACAATCAGTGGTTAGACAACCAACTGCATTTAAATCTGAACGATCTAAATTTTCAAAACCTCGGTTTGCCTCCCAAGTTGTTGAGAAAAACAATTTGACAAAACCAGTCACTCCACATTCTTGTCCTAAGGAAAATGCATCTGTGTCTGCCAAATCTCAACACGTGATTATACCTGGTTCATCTAGGATTAGTTCGAAAACAGTGTCTAAAACGAGCATTAAAAGTAAAGAGTTTTATGGCAAATATGACATGTACAAGAACTATCATCTAGAAAAGGCTAGGAAAAAGGCACTACTTCAAAAGGATGGAATTCTAGGTTCAAAACCTCATGTGATGCCTTCCACTGTAGTACAGAACACTGCTTGTAGTAGCACACCAAAACCTAAGAGTAATCAACAAACTAATAGGAATTGGATAGCTTCTAAGAGTAGTTGCATAAATAATCATGTTGTTTGTGCTTTAAAATATCTTCAAAAGGGAAATTCACTTGAAAAGGCTCAATCGACTAAGACAAACAAACCCGTTGAACCAAAAGTCATAAGTCAGAAACCTAAGAAGTGGATCAACATAGGACGTAGGTTTTCTCAAAGAAGTGATGCTCCCACATTTCATTCAACTGCATCTAAAAAGAAAACATCTCCTAGATCTAACACTAGGTGGGTACCCACGGGTAGAATTTTCAAATCAATTGGTCTTAGGTGGATTCCTACAGGAAAGATGTTTGACATTTGCACCAAAACTAATGTGATCTCCACAACATCTACCTCTGAGTCAAGAAGGAAAACCGTCGGAATTGTGTGTTCGAGTGTCAAGAAGATAATTGACACTACATCTTTATGCTTCTAACATCTGGAACCCAGTTACACTTGGGGCTCCGTGTTCTCTGTTTTTCTTGTCTCTTCTTTCTTTCTTTGCAGATATAACAGGAATGGCTTTGGAACAACTCAGTTTCGGACCCGAGCTTAATGTAATGGCTTCGGAACAACTCAGTTTCGGACCCGAGCTTAATGTAATGGCTTCGGAACAAATCAGTTTCGGACCCGCGCTTAAAGAAATGGCTTCTGAGCACAACAGCTTAGGACCCGCAATCAACCGTCTAACTTTCTAGACTCTTCGGCTGAACAATTGTCTCTCACCTGTAAAGAAGTGGAAACCATGTTTGCTCCATTGTTTGATGATACGATTGTCAACCGTCCCTCTGAGGTCTCACCAATTTCCGCTGCACATCTTGATTACCATCAAGTACCTGATTCACCTCAACAAACAACAACACCAACTGTTGGGAGAGACGGTCCTCAAATTGCATCTCCAACAACAGCATAACAAACAGTTTCCAACTCACGACAATCAGCTGAAGACTCCATACCTAAATCAGTTCCACAAACCGCAGAGCATGACCCAGAGGCGTTCTTTAATCCGTTTGCACCGGCTCAACTCATTCCTGACATTACTGAGTCGTCTACACGCAATTTGGATCCTGCTTACATGCGAGATAATTACCTCCATCAAGGTTTGTTGATTTAGCTCACCATATTGGTATGCGGTGTTTGACTCCAGATGATTTACAAAATTTTTCTTTAAAACTAAGTAAGTCAAACATCTAACTTTTTTCTTTTAATATTAAAAAAAAAAAATAAATAAAAAAAAAAAAAAAAAAAAAAAATCTTCTTTCTCTGTGTGCAAACTTCGTAACTTCAAAACTATGTTCCTTCATTAAAAACAATTTCGCTTTACTCGGTCCAAATGGAACATGTTTTGAGGGGGAGAAAACTTTTCACATTATCATGAAGTTTGCACACCTCATCATAATTCTTAAAGGATAAAATGTTTCTTCATCATTCGTATTAAAATCTCATTTTCAAAAACTTCTATGATCTTTCGAATTAAAATGTACAAAAAGGTTTCACAAAATATATGCTAATTCGAGGGGGAGAAAAGGAATTTTTTCTGCAACGATCCCAAATTAATCTAGTTTGGACTTCAAATGGAAAAGTAATTAACCTTTAATGAGTAAAGATTCACAAAAAAGGATCTTGCATGGAAAATAAAACGGGCTCTAACAAATGTTTCTTTAAATATTCTCAAAAGTATCACAAATAATCGATAAACCTCATCGATTCAGACTAACGATTTTTTCCCTCGAATGTTCCCGATTGTGAGTTTCTAATTTCTTCATGGCTGTTGTCTAATCATTCCCTAAATGTTTCAAGTGTTTTCAACGGTCAAAAAAGGCATAATCAGAAACTAGGGTTTATGTAATTATCGATCAGGGCTTTCAATTTTATGTGTTTAGTCTAATTAACTAGTTTATATAGCTTTAGAGAACACTAAAGAATGCTCGATTGGTGTAGTTGCTCGATTAGGAACAACATAGGTTTAGAATCATGTGATTTAGGGTTTAAGATGTCGATGTCTTTGCTGCTATTACTAGGAAATTTGTTTGTTTAATATTCAGGCATTATGATGCTAACAAGTGTGCTTAGACTCAAATCATAACCCCTAACCATTATCATTATTGGATAATCTCGAGTGATAGGATGAGTTAATCTGTGATCTTGTGTGTTTATTAGAGAATTCTGAGCATTTTTGGTAGATTTAGTATGAGTTTCTTGATTCATCTGTATACTTGTTTGTGCCTGATTCATTTTCTCTGTGTGCAAGTACATGTCATCCCATTGAAAGTCAAAATTTCAACATTCGACAAAATGTTTCTTATGGAACATATTTTGAGGTCAAAGGGCAAAATGTGTTTAAAGGCTAAACTGGTAAAAGGATTCAAAATGGTGAGAAACAAATTTTTTCCAAACTCTACACTCTCGTTTTACACCGGTAAAGCAAGTGTGGAGACCAAAGCAAAGTTGTTCAAAACCTTTCAAATTTTCAAAATCTGGAATGCTTTGGCTTCAATAAAAGAATGTCTCTGATCTGAACATCCCAAATACCGAAAGTTTTCCATTCATCACAAAAACAACTCTTCAAAAAAGAACCCTTGAGGTTCAACTTTAGATGGAAATCTTTTTCAGATTTTAAAACTCAAAAGAGAGACTCTGAGTCTCAAACAACTTTTTAAAGTAAAAGAGTTTTAAATTTCCATTGATTCGACGAGTGTTTTATCATAATGAAACTAAGAATTTTCAATCCTCGTTGGAATTCAACATCTTTTAATCAGATTGACACAACCTACAAATGGATTTCAAATTTTGGTAAACAAAGATTTTCAGTCTCGAGGTTGTTGTCTAATCTGATTTTCATGCATTCTTTGTTGTACAATACTTGATTGTGTTTTCTAAAACCTTGAGCAGAATCATCTCACGAATTTCTCACAAAGTATTTCATAAATACGATTCAATATTCTGCTCAAGAATACTATCTCTCGAATAAACTTCATTATTTGAGGGGGAGTATTTTGTTTAAAGAAAAATAATTTTGTATTAAAACAATGGTTTGTGCACACATAACAGTGTACAACCCGTGCTTGTAATTAAAGGACCCTGAGGTACGCTTCAGTGCCTCAATCCTTATATAAGGAGCGAAGGCTTCTTACTTTTGATTAGAATTAATCAAACATTTTCTGATTTTCATAATTCTGCTCAAAAGACAAGTATTTCACCTCAATGAGTATTCACTTGTTGAGGGGGAGCATTTGAAAACTCATCGTTTTTTGAAAACCAAAAGTTCTTGTTGAAATCTCCCCATAAGACTCAAAAAGCATATTTTAATCAAATGTTTCTCAAAAACAACATCTAATATGCTATTTTTGAGGGGGAGAAAAGAAAAGTGATTAAAATATGAAAGTTAAATGTTACTTAAAAGTCAAATCTCATGTGAGCTAGACTCAGATTCACCCAGGAATTAACGAAACATAAACGTTAGTAAATTCGAAAAGACTTTTCCTCGACGGGTAATAACATCAAGTTAGTTACTAGAGCTAGTTGTCACCTAAAAGCTGACAATGGAACTCTTTAACTAGCCACGTAAGCGTGTCTTGAAAAGGATTTGTCTTAGTAGAAATGTACCATTTCGAGAAACTTTCTGTGTGTAACACCCCCAAAATACCGCAGCGGAAGACTGTGTCATTGGGGTGCTACTTCATAATACAAAGTACAAGTTATAGAAAACGAACTCTAAATGAGACGTTTTGAAAAGTTACCATTCGATTAATGAATTCAGAGTTACAAACTTGAGATTCCAAAGTATGATACATAAATGTATACAAAGTTTTGAATGGTAAATGATAAAAGCGTAAGTCTTCAGAATATGCAGCTTGACTCTAAGTTCCACGCACTAGCTATCGCCTTACTAACCTGAGATAAACATGCTAAAGTGTCAACACAATGGTTGGTGAGTTCATAGAGTTTGTCTTAAAACAGTTGAAAAGCCTTAAAAGAATATTCGCACAGCAAAGGCATCGTGAATCCACTCAGTTACAAGTCCCGCCATAAGAGACTTGTAACCTGTGTGTTCACAACCCACTGCTACAATATAGTATGATTAAGACATGTATAAGTTCATCAAAACAATTAAGCAATTAGTCGTGAGTCTACTCTTCATCTCCGAAGACCTCACGTTTATGATGTATCCAACATTCGCAAATGTTAGGATGTATCAATAGCCTCAATGGTCATCCAAAAACTTAAATTTGGAGCCACCGGAAGTCTCAATGGTCATCCAGCAACTTAATCTGGAGCCATTGGCAGTCTCAATGGTCATCCAGCAACTTAATCTGGAGCCACTGGAAGTCTCACAATCAAGTATAACACAGTTAAGTATAACACAATCATGTATGTATGAAATCAAGTATAATGCAATCAAGTATAAGACAATCAAGTATAAAACAATCAAGTATAAATGTTTTGAGTATTTGTACAAGTAAGCAAGTAGTTGAGCATGTATCCCCCCCAAGAGTTAAAACAAGTATGAAAAGAGTAGGGGCTATGACTCACCTTAAGCTTATGTAATGAGAAATGAAAGTGGTAGTCGAATCGCGAAAGTCTCTAAGAGCAGCCTATAGTAGAACGTTGCGACTTAGGTTTGGAGTAACGTCTAAGAATACGAAGAATTGCCTATATATGTCTTGCATAATGTTCATGATGTAGTACTTAGTATATAGTGTAAGTCTTTGAATATAAATGGTCTATGAAACATGTATAGGTTGTATATCTCTTACTACCGTTCGGGCCGACATAATTCAGAAGTCATGGAGTAAACGTTCGAGGAGCCAGGACACTTTAATTCGTAAATCCACAACTCGTCTCGACGGCTTACTTAATGAACTCCACACATGAGGCTCCCTACTATTGTAGTATTTGATAACATATATATAAGTTTTTTTTATTCGAAATGTTACATGGTCTTTAGTCGTGGCTTTGCCGTGACCTTGGTCATTGTTACCATGGTCTTAAGACTCAACCTTGGCTTTAGCCATGGTTGTGGTCTCGGCTTTAGGTCATTAGACCTCTTGGTCTTAGTAAATCATAACTATAATATAGTGACTTTGGTCTAAAATGGGCTGATAAGATTTTGAAGAAAATTATCACTCGGAAAGCGTTTTCAGGGCTCGAGCTTCTTTGTTCCTGAACGAAAACGTCGTTCCGGACAACTTTCGTGTTTTAACTTTTTGATGAATCGGACCAGAAGGGTGACTTTCAAAATCAAAATTTGATCAGAATGCTATTTAGGCAGTTTTGCCGTTTTGGTTTCGCTAACTTCAAATGGTCATAACTTTTGACTCGTGTACTCGTTTTGGGTGATTCAAATTGCTATATTTTCCTTGTTAAGTCCTCTTTAACAGTAAGTAAGTGTCAAATATCAAAGTTATACTATTGTGGTCGTGGTTTTTCATAAAAATCACTAGTTTGCTTGTTTGCTTGTCATAAGTTAACATATGTATACCAATACTCGTTTTATCCATTTTTGAACATCATGAACACAATAACAAGAACATATATAGTATGAAAGGAACACAAAGAGCATGAAAATGATAATTAAGCAAGGAGTGTATAAGGGTTTCTTACAACTTTTGGCTTTCTCTTAAGAAAGGAAGTCAAGTATGAACTAGGACACTAAACCTATGCTTGCAAACCCTTTACCACAACTCTTGTAACCCTTGCTAGCCTTGATCTAACCCTTGTGAAAATCATTTAACTTCAGCCCTAGTAACCTTGTGTAGCTCCTAAATCAACCATGGAATCACCAAACAAACTTAAGAACTAGGTAGAGAATACAAAGACCTTGAACTCTTATGTGTAACTTATAGTTTGAAGATCAAAGGATCATGGTGCTAGGGATTTGTTGTGTGGAGTTTTTAGTGATGAGAAAGGAAGGAAATGAGCTTGTATTTATAGCATGAAGAGGAGTTTAGGAAGGTGTCTAGGAAGGTGTCTTAAGGAGGTGCAAGTATTTAGGATATTTTCCTAAAACTTGGTGACCAAGTTTAACACATATACATGTATCCTAAAGTCCAAGGCTTATCATAAGCCACCAAGGCATGGTGAAGCCTCCTTATAGTTGGCCATATGGTGGATAGGATGACTAGATGCAAAAACTTGGTATTATCCTACTTATGTAGCTAGTTTTGGACCCGTAAATTGCTAACCGTAAGTTTTTAGGCCACGAAACGTAAAACCGGGTATCCTAAATATATGAAACTTATAAATATGCTAGAACTTATCAATATACTCCATAATAAAATATAAAATGAGTGGTAGGTTCTATTGGGTGCTAAAACCCTGCTAAAAACTGGAAACACGGGTCTAAAACGCGTAATTCGTGTAAAACGCTGAACTGAAAAACGTAAAATTCCAAAACTTTTGGAATTGTCCTAAAATGAGAGAAAATCATATTTATATTGTTTATAATGTTTTATGGACATATCGGGATGCTAGAATGACGTTTAAACATAAAAGTAAATCTCGGACACGGCTTTGTGATTTTTGCAGAAATGATCCGACGAGCGTCAAACTCTCGGATTATCGTTAAAATAGTTTAACTTACGAGAATATGAAATAAAAATTTTGGATGTGAATAGTAAAAGTGAATAGTAAAAAGTGAATAGTAAAAAGTGAATAGTAAAAACATATGAGCACATGTGAAGGGGGAGCCCTTCATAAGAAAAACATAAAACTCTCAAAGTGTTAAACAAAATGTTTGATAAACACAAACACTTTGAGAGATTTTCAAAGGTTTCAATGGCAATTACAGGATAGTCATGGAGTTATAAGGTGACTAAGGTTAGGAAATAATCGTCCTATGATCCGCCTAAGCCGGAGGGATCTACCCAAGGACATCTCCAATAGTTAGATTTAGAAGTCCTTAGGTATGATACGAAAAAAGGAGAAAAGAATGAAAGGAGAAAGAAGGGGTTGAAGAATTAAAAAGAAAAGTAAAGAAAAGGGTGAAAAGAAATATCCCTCCATATGATTCAACCTTAGGGCAGACACCGGGTTCAATTCGTATGCTACTGGTTGTTGCTAAGGCAACGCCGGTATTGAAGATAAAGTCGTCATGGACCCAGTGACGCAATGCACTAAACCTTCTTAACCACTCTAGTTCTCTTAAAAGAGCTTGTTTCATTCTCACGGGGAACCAGTGTAATCTATCGACTTATCTCTTAGAGATAGTTGATATTGAAGCAGGAGACCCCTCCCTAGTCTCCGTATAGGAAACCTAAGTGAGCACTTATCGAGTCTAGAGCCATGAGATACATCAAAGATCTCTTAGGAACACTTAGTATTTCTACAACTGGTGTTCTGCATCAATGGGCACCAGCTGTAAATTATCGAGTCCTTCGCAGATCTGAGCAATCTGCCGAGAACGTTTATGAGAGAATTACATATGTATTTCTCAATGATTGAACATAAATTCCTGCCAGGGTCAACATCAAACAGCCCTGACAGCAGGTCACTTCGGTAACTCCTCGTGAGTTATGCTTAGTGTTTGCGGTGGTTTCTAACGGTCTACAGTCGTGGAGTGATCCCCAGCGACTCACCCAGTCATTGAGCTACCTAGTAGGTCTCGTAAGCTCCTTCGGGAGTATCTGATATGGGAACGGCCTTGATAAGGGTTAGAAGGAGTCTTCACACTATGCTGTTGACGATCTCTAATTTCTTATCTGTAAGTACCGGTTGTTTATTGCTAACTGTTTACTTTCAGGGACATATCATCTCCATGGAGACTGATTCCGCATGCTCATACATACATCTTGAAGTCAACAAAAGCTCCCTCAAAGATCTAAGCAACACAATGTTCAAAATTAGATTCTACGCGAAAAAGAAGAATCTACAAAGTTTAAGGACTAAAGATCTATGTGAATGAAAGGGAACTACGTGCATGTGAATGTCTAAGTTCAAAGGTGTATGAGCATATTGGAATGGACGACGACCACCACAGACACAGAAGTGACGCATGGCAAATAACTTCATAAGATGATCACTACCACATCTATTACGAACAATGAACAATGAAGGAAAAGAACACCCACTCTCTTTTGAAGACGTCTTAAGTTATACGAGTCAAAAGTCAAAGACAAAGAAGAAGACGTCAAGCAACCGTGATGACCGACCCTTAGGGGGAGATTGTTGGGAACGTACTTTTATATTTATTCAAGTCTCGGTCATTACATTTTGTATTTCTAACAATCTCCCCCTAAAGGGGTGATCATTGAGATCTCTTTTGCGACCTGTGGGTTATGGGTCCACCAATAGAAATGACTGATCTTTTGGCTTCTTTGATGCTTGTCGTTTTGAACTTTGAGTCTTTGTGTAATAGCCTTGCTAGATTCTTTGTTCCAATCATGCTTTGTGATCTTCGTACTTCGTTCTTGTTGTTGTGATCAAATGATGGGGTAATCTGCCTTTCCTCACTTCTGCGTTTATGGTGGTTGTCCGCCATTCCAACATGCTCATACATCTTTGGACTTTGACTTCCACATGCACGTAGTTCCCTTTCTTTCACTTTGATCTTTAGTCTCTTTACTTTGTAGATTCTTCTTTTTGGCGTAGAATCTTTCTTTGAAGTTTGTGTTGCTTAGATCTTTGAGGGAGCTTTCTTTGAATCCAAGATGTATGTATGAGCATGCGGAATCTCTCATCATGGAGGTGATATGTACCTGAAGGTAAACAGTTAGCAATAATCAACCGGTACTTACAGATAAGGAATTAGAGCTCGTCAACAGCATATTGTGAAGACTCCTTCTAATCCTTATCCAGGCCGTTCCCATATCAGATACTCCTGAAGGAGCTTACGAGACCTACTAAGTAGCTCAATGACTGGGTGAGTCGCTGGGGATCACTCCACGACTGTAGACCGCTAAAGAACCACCGCAAACACTAAGCGTAACCCACAAGGAGTTACCGAAGTGACCTGCTGTCAGGGATGTTTGATGTTGACCCTGGCAGGATTTCCGTTCAATCATTGAGAAATACATATGTAATTCTCTCATAAACGTTCTCAGAAGATTGCTGAGATCTGCGAAGGACTCGATAATTTACAGCTGGTGTCCATTGATGTAGAACACCAGTTGTAGAGATACTAAGTGTTCCTAAGAGATCTTTGATGTATCTCATGGCTCTAGACTCTATAAGTGCACACTTAGGTTTCCTATGCGGAGACTAGGAAGGGGTCTCCTGCTTCAATATCAATCGTCTCTAAGAGATAGGTCGATAGGTTATGCTGGTTCCCCGTGAGAATTAAACAAGTCCTTTTAAGAGAACTTGAGTGGTTAAGAAGGTTTAGTGCATTGCGTCACTGGGTCCATGACGACTTTGTCTTTAATACCGGTGTTGACTATTGCAACAACCAGTAGCATACGTATTGAACCCGGTGTCTGCCCTAAGGTTGAACATATGGAGGGCTATTTCTTTTCACCCTTTTCTTTACTTTTCTTTTTAATTCTTCAACTCCTTCTTTCCCTTTCATTCTTTTCTCCTTTTTCGTATCATACCTAAGGACTTCTAATTCTGACTATGGGAGATGTCCTTGGGTAGATCCCTCCGGCTCTGGCGGATCATAGGACGGTTTTTCCTATCTTAATCACCTTATAACTCCGACAGTAGCCAAGAAACCTTTGATTGAAAATCTCTCAAAGTGTTTGTGATCATCAAATATTTTGGTTAACACTTTGGGAGTTTTGTGTACACTTTTGAAGAACTCCCCCTTCACATGTGCTCATGAGTATTTAAATAAATTTACACATGCGGGAGGAGTAAGCACTTTTTGAATTGATCCACTTTCAGTGAACAAGACCGATTCGAGACACGATTACATCACTAGTTAGACTAGCTTGAAATTATTACCCGGCCTGGTCAAGTCCACAGAAAGTTTCTCGAAATGGTACCTTTCTACTAAGACAAATCCTTTTCGAGACACGCTTACGTGGCTAGTTAAAGAGTTCCATTGTCAGCTTTTAGGTGACAACTAGCTCTAGTAACTAACTTGATGTTATTACCCATCGAGGACAAGTCTTTTCGATTACTAAATTTTGTGTTTCATCAATTCCTGGGTCAATTCTGAGTCGAGCTCGCACGAGATTCAATCTTAAAGCATCCATTGTCATCCATATTTTAATCACTTTTACTTTTCTCCCCCTCAAAAATAGCATATAAGATGTTGTTTTTGATGAACTTTTGATTAAAATATGCTTTTTGAATCTTATGGGGAGATTCACCAAGAACTTATCATATTGAACAAAGATCATTTCAAATACTCCCCCTCAATAAGTGAAATAACTTTTTGAGGTTTTGATTACGAGATGGAATACTTGTCCTTTTGAGTAGAATTTAGAAAAAACTTTGAAAATTTGAGTAATTCTACTCAAAAGTAAGAAGCTTTCGCTCCTTATGATAGGATTGAGGCACTGACGCGTACCTCAGGGTCCTTTAATTTTAAGCATGATTATGATGGAACATTTTGTTTTGAAAATACTCCCCCTCAAAACTCACATTTGTTTAGAGAATTTTAAACTTTTTAAAGTTTGAGGGAAGGAGTCTTCTTGAAGCAAAATTCTGAAAGATTTAGAAATTTCAGTTTGAAAAATTCTTGAATAAATTTTGCTTCAAGGTAACTAAAACTTTATACACAGAAATACTCCCCCTCAAAACTAGCATATGTTTTGACATTTTTAAACTTTGGAGCGAATTTGGGAGTAAATATTTGAAAAAATCTTGAGCGAAATTTTGAAAAGTTTTGAAAAACCTTTTGAAAAATTTTGAATAAATTTCGCTCAAGATTAAGAAGTTTTAGATAAGCTTTGCATGAGAACTTCTTCTTGTTTTTCAAGGATAGGTGCACATTTGGTTTTTAAAGAATGGTTTAGCAAGGCACTTTCCTTTATTTGAAACCCGAGTTGTACACTGAAATTTGTGCACAAGTCGTAATGTTTAAGCCCGGGTTGTAAGCTGAAGTACTTACAATCAAGAACGAAGTACGAAGATCACAAAGCATGATTGGAACAAAGAATCTAGCAAGGCTATTACACAAAGACTCAAAGTTCAAAACGACAAGCATTAAAGAAGCCAAAAGATCAATCATTTCTATTGGTGGACCCATAACCCACAGGTCGCAAAAGAGATCTCAATGATCACCCCTTTAGGGGGAGATTGTTAGAAACACAAAAGTGATGATCATAAATGCAATCAAAGAGAGATCTCAATGATCGTCCCTTAGGGGGAGATTGTTGGGAATGTTTGAAGTGACGATCATTATCGAGTCAATGAGTCGTGTAATAGGGTACAATATTATGTTTGTACGTTAAAGATTTAATATGTTTTATGCTAGTTTATTAATGTTTTCATGTTTTGCCAAAGTCTAAGGGCTATAAGTGATATAATGTGAAAGATGTTAGTTGCCCTAGACATGGCCTATAAATAGTCTTGTAAACCTCTCATTTGAGGTTGGTTGGTTGCTCATTAGGAATAAGAAACTCTCTTATTTCCTCTCTTGTTTCTCTCTCTCTCTAAAACTTATCATCTTTCTCTCTCTAGATCTAATATGTGTGAAATGATATAAAACTTGGGTTCTAACAAATGGTATCATTCGCCAAGGGATAATATAGGTTGATTTAGGTTTGATTTGGTAGTAAAAACTTGGTGTTTGTTGCGTATTTGAAAAAACTGGTACTGTTCATCGTATAGTTTTCGAGTTAGGGGTAATTTTTTTTACTTAGCGAGTTAGGTGTTAAGTTCTATCGAGTTAGGGGGTATATTAAGTTCTATCGAGTTAAGTGAACAATTCTTTCGAGTTAGGTGTTATCTTAACATATCGAGTTTGAGATTTTGGCGAGTTAGCCTTCATTCCCTAATCGTTTATCGAGTTAGGCGTATTGTGACTCTAACTAAGGGGAAACTCTGCCCAACTCAAGTCCCTCTACCGAGTTAGGATACATATCGAGTTAGGATACCTAAGTGAACTTATCGAGTTTGAACCCTAAGTGAACTTACCGAGTTTGAACCCTAAGTGAACTTACCGAGTTAAAAACCTAAGTGAACATACCGAGTTAGAAACCTAAGTGAACATACCGAGTTTGAAGACAACATCTTTACATACCGAGTTTGATATCAAATTTTTTCAAATCTAATTACAACCTTTATTTATCTTTAACGATCTAAGTTTACCATAATCACGAAAGATGTCTCAACCACCCAATTATTACTTTCCTCATTCTTCGCAACATCATCCGCAGTATCAACAATCGTATCAACAACCGTTTCAACAACCGCAACAATCATATCAACAACCTTCACAATCACACCTCATGATGCAACAACATCAAATCATTCCTCAACAACAACCATATCAAATGCCATAACAAAACACTCAGTTTTCCTCCAAACAACCACACCGGTTTGACAGAATGTGTGAAGTTATTACAACTCAACAATCCCGACATGAGGCAGGATCACTTGAAACACCTCCAATGCTAACACCGGGAAACTATGTTCAATGGTCAAGTCGATTCTTACGATTTCTTGAACTTAAGAAACCTCATGGGAAATTCTTGAAACAAGTGATACTTGAAGGACCATTTGAGTGGCCAACAAGATTTGAAATTGGTGATCCAACTGCTGATCCTCCACGTCCTCCTGGTGATCGACCTCTTCCAGAATCTCAACTCACAGAAGAATAGAAATTACATCGTGAAGCTGATGAGTATGCAATGGCTTATATACTTCAAGGAATACCAAATCCAATTTCTCGAAGTGTCGATGCTCAGAAAACAGCCAAAGCTATGTGGGAACATGTTCATCTCCTTATGGAAGGCACTCAATTGAACAAAGATGATATGGAATCCAAACTCTACATGGAATACACTGACATCACAATTGAACCAGGAGAGTCACTCGAATCCTACTATCATCGTTTCACAAATGTGGTCAATGATCTGGAACGTCACAAAATCACAGTACCAAGGATTGCAGTCAACTCCAAATTCGTTGGTAGTCTTGGCCCGGATTGGCATAAATATGTGACATTTGTTCGTCAAACAAAAAATCTTCATGATGCTCCATATGGTTTGTTGTATGATTTTCTGAAACACCATGAACCTGAAGTGGAAAAAGATAGAGCTCTACGAGGAGGATACACACCAACACCAACACCAAATTCTTTGGCACTCGTAGCTCAATCTCCCTATGCTCCACCACCAATGTCAAATCATGCATATGCTCAAGAGCCGGGGTCAAAGATAGTGTCTTCATTCCCGAAGGAGTGAAGAACAAGAGAAGTCACCTTGTAGGTGAAGAAAAGGAAGAAAATCATGACAAAAATCATGATTTGATCTTCTTCCTCGAGAGGAGGCTCATTAGCCTGAGTTTGGATTTCAAAGGGTAAGCTCGTAAACAACCCGGGAGGGTGGGTGGGAATTTGCAAATTCTCATAATTGAGAGCATCTCCCCCCGGGCTATCAAACTAATGAGCGAGTTCACCGGAGAACTCCTCATGAAGAGAATCATTCACAAGATGTGAATCAGGGAACTCATGTTCTGGAATAGACTCATCACAATCCTCAATCTGAGTACCAAAGAGTGGATTATCAGAAATCGAAGTGAATTCAGATTCGAATTCAAATAGAGGATTGGTGAGAGTAGTATCGAATGTTTCAGGAACAAAGTGAATATTATTCTCTGTTGGACTGCTGGGATCAGAAGTGAGTGACGGATCATGATAAAGGAGACTTTCAATTTCTCCCAGATCGGCTTCAAAGTCAAGGAGACCATCATCACTTTCCAATGAAAGTGGATCGATGTGAGTAAGTTCATCAGCGAACTCCTCAAGAAGATGATCAGCATCAGTTTGAGGAACTGATGCCTCAACATACTCGATGTCTCCATAAGATGTGCAATCATCGCTAAAATCTGAGAAAGTCTCAAATTGATCTTTAGGACACTCAGTAGATGAAGGAATATCACATACATGATCCAAAGTTCCATGTGACTCTCTCGGGATTGGGACAAGGATCTCAACACTAGACTTTATTAATTCATCCGATTCCTTATTAGGAACAGTGTCAAGATGCTCATCCCCCATGTTCAGAGAGTGAGTGTGAACTTCGGGTGTGATAACAACAGACTGAGGGAGATGAGAGGAGCTAGTATTCATGGAATTTTCAAGTTCCATTTGTTCAACGGCTAGTAATTTCCCCGTCTCATTATTTTCTCCCTGATTTACAATGGGAGGAATCACAAATGATAAATCTGAAGAACCCTTATAAAATTGAAGGATATCAAGGGTGTCGTCATTATCACTATCATCATCACAGTCTAGAAGAGCAGCTTGACGAAATTTGGCACGTGTTATAGCTGCTTGTTCTAAGACAAGTAATTCTTCCCTACTCAATTCGTTTCTAGCATCTCGTTCTTCAGCCAGTAATTCTGCCATAGATTTCTCACGAGAGTCTTGAAACGGTGTAGTAACCAACTCCTCTTTAAGTTCTTTTAATAAATCAAGAGCCTTTAGTAAAAGGTCTTGCTCAGTTTCTTGAGGAGTTGTGTGAATCATATCGTACTGTGGAGGTGGGTCTGAAAACGAATAGTCGTAATTGTTACAAGGAATTGGATTCCTTGTTTGACAATCCGAACTAGAGTGTGGACCTCTACAGTAATCACAACAGTGAAACTGATGTGGTTGTGGGTGGTATGTGCTAGAGTTATAATTGTGATCAGGAAACTGCTCATAGAAAAGCGTGTTTCCCGATTGACAATCGGAACTGTAATGTGAACCACCACAGTACTCATAACAGTAAAACTGCTGAGACTGATGGTGTGGTAACTGATGGAATAAATCAGTCGTGTCATGGTAGGAATATGGATTCTGGTTATAGACAGACCCGTTTCCCGACTCTACCATGCCACAGCTGGGGCAATTGCCACCATTATAAGGATTACCACACCATTGGCAAACCAGAAGGTGTGGGTGAGACATAGAAAGAATCAAATGTGTATAGAGGGGTAGGGATGAAGAATCAAAAGGGTAGGAGGGTAAAGATGAATATTTTTGGGTTTTCGGAAAGACATTTTGTACAAATAAGAAAGAAAATGTTTTTGTGTTTTTTTGTGTTCGTTGAAAACTTGATTTAAAAAGTTTTCGGGAACGGTTTTGTTTTGATAATGGGAAAATATGAACAAAGGATGGATAAATGTACAATGGAACGAATTCCAAAGACACTAATCAGAAAAACCGTTTAGATACGCACACAACCTCCCCGGCAGCGGCGCCAAAATTTGATTGGCTCCAAACGGTCAACCTAAATTGACCAGGGAATGGTCAACAAGGTCAAAGGCCTAGAGTCAATGCTCCGCGGAATATAGTGGCTTCCCCGGGTCGTTATGTCCCGACGAGGTGTGGATGGTATTCAAACGGGTTTGTGATCGGGTGAATTTGGACAGGGAAGGGTTTTAAGTGAGTTTGAACAATTACACTAAGGGAATACGAATGAGAACGATTTAAACACACTTAACAATGACGTGAAACCTAATTAACTTAAAACGCAATCTAAAAACTTAAAATCAGAGTTTGCTTATACGTAAGCAGATAAATAAGCCAAAACGGCTTAAATAGAAGCTATCACTTTATTTATGTTTTTGGTTTTTCTTATTTTTCAAACTACTTTTAATAACGTAACCTAAAAATAAAATGCGAGTTGCAGATAACGTACGAAAAGTAAAATTAACGCAACTAAAGCATGAATTCGAACAAGGAATGAAAATTAAAACTCAAAGACTACTTAAAAGTCTACGGGAATGATAATAGAAAGTTAGGGAACCCTAAAACGTAAACTAAAATTAAAAACGCGAAAGTTAATTAAATAAAACGCGAGTGCGCAAAATAAAACGTGAAATTTGAGCTACAAAGGTCCTACAGGTTTCCAACTAATTTTATAACGTACTACGAGACAAAAGAAAATTTTAGAAAAAAGAAAATTAATTTTTCAATAAAAATTCTATTTATTATGATTTAATTACTATTAAACACTAATTAAATTCTAATAAATATAAAAACTATTCTAAAAATCTGAAACTTTTTTAGTAAATACTACAAGTTAAAAGGCTCCTAAGAAAAATATAAAAAGTGGGGGTACATTACAAAAATAAGCTAGGAATAAGCTAATAAGACCTGATGAGTTAACTTAAGCTAAAACAGAAAAAAGGGTAAAGATTAAATAATGCAAAGTGTGTTTGAAAAAAGTCCCAAGGGCAGTTGGTATTGTGTGTGAGGTTGTGTCTGTGTATGCTAGGTCCCAGGTTCGAATCCCATTACCCCCACTTTTTGCAATTTATTTTATTTTTCAATTTTTCTTTCACAAACCTTTTGAATACATGAAAATAGGCTAATTTCAAAACTAACACCTTTTCAGAAAATCAATCTTTAAGCAGTTTGAGAAATGGAAATTGCAACAGTGGGTGTGCAAGGAATTCAAGTGAGATTTAGATATTTAGCAACTAACCAATACCACAATAAGCCAAAACAATAAAACTGACAAACTTTAAAGAAACAGAAACACTGTAACAACAATCAACAACTGAAATTAACACAAGGATCAAGCAGATTAATAAACAAGAAAGTCAACCAACTCAGTTGACTGAGTTGGTCAATAGCAGCAGCAGACAGTCAGAAACAAGCCAAAAGAGGGCTTAATAACAAGCACTCAATAAGCTTTTTTTGGCAAAACTAAAAGTAATTCTAAAAACTACACCTAGTGGGCTTTCAAAACCAACAATTACCAAATCCTAACAACCACAAGTCAGTAATCTAAGTGCAAACTAATTTTTTGCAAAAACTGACACAGGGTATAATCCTTCCCTGCAGGTCTGTTTGAAGGGTCGTGGGACCCACATCAAAAATCACAAAAATTAAACAAGTTTAGGATTCTAAAGGTGAGCTGGGGGACTTTGAGTCCTGAAAGTTTCAGAGCTTCATTCCAATCCTAAAAATCAAGAAAATTCTTCCAATATTTGACTTATCTGCTTAAGAGCTAATTTGATTTTCTAACAAGAACTAGAAATATTGACTTTGGTGATATTTGTTTGGATTTAATGAACTGTGAACATGAATACAGGTTACCCTAGGAGTGAAACAAGCTAAAATACTAGCTCAAGCACCTAAATCTCAGATTATACAACCTACCACTTTTGACAGTTAAGAGTTAATGAAGATTCTTAGTGGATTTGACTTTTGTGTGATATCCTACTGATTCTAAACCTTAGTTGACCTATAATGCTCTATTATATCATATAGAAGCAGTCACTAACACCTAGGATACCCTGAGGTTCCTTGAACTAACATATGCCAAACAACCCTTAACATGAGGTTGATTTGAGATTTAGCAACTGAAATCTATTAACCTAGATGAAATTAAGCTAAGCTATCAATTATCTAACATGCATTGTCAAACTAAGTTACAAACTAAGCAACACAGATGTGCAGGACAAGCTAATATCCAACAGTTGATGTTTTGAGGTTCTAAGTGGAGTTGGAAAAAGCTGGGGGCTTGGGTGAGTCCAGCACACAAGCAGCAGCCGACTAACTAGCTTAGTTTTAGATGCATACAAACAACATAATAACAACAATAAAAATCAAGAACAAAAGAAAAATTAAGCAAGCCTAGCTGAGTCAGAAATAGTAGCAGCAAAACTTAGTCTAAGGGCCACTAGGGGGAACTTAAGGGCTGACAATAAGCTAGCGAATAAGCTAATGAGACCCAACCAAGAATAGACCAACTAATCCAGCCTAACAAACTTCCTAAATCATCAAAATTTAAAGACTGAGCTCAAAAGATGAGCAGGTAGTGGTCAATTAAAAATGGGTCAAAACTGAAAATTCATGGTGCAGGGCAAACAGTGGGCAAACAGTCTACTTTAGGGGCTGAGTAAGCTCACAGAAAGAATTCATAGAATTAAAATAAAAATAAGTACCTGTAGACAAGCTGGGGGACAAGCTATGGACAAATTTCTAGAGCTTCAGGGGTAAAACTAAAGAAATTAAAATTACCACCCTTAGGCTGTTTGACATTGATTGTGCAAAAATTACCCAAGTATCACAATTGACCCATTTTGCTTGGGTGCAATAGACAGTGGTTCAAGACCTTGAAAACTCACTTGTTTTAGCCTACTAGGAAACAACATTATGCTAAGTTCACAACTAAAAATCCTCAAAGCAAAATTCTACCTAAGCTACTTGTATGAAAACAGTTATACAAATGGGATTTAGAAAAACATGCTTAAGGTTCTGAAACAGGGGAACTTTAACCTAAATCTACTAACTGTAATTAACTACGATTAAAGTAAGAAGAACAAGAGATGGACACTGAGAATGTGAACCACAACTAGTTGTGCCAAACACCCTCTTAAGTGTTGACTGTGGGATTTTTTTGAGTGAAAAAGGGATTTTTGAACTCACACTTGCAAAGTTAATGACATTTTAGGCTTGAACAAGCATAACAAACTAAAGATAAGCAGATAAGCAAACAATAAGCATAAAATTAAGCAATAAGCAGTTGCTACAGTGGAATGTAAAAAACTTTGAACTTTGATTAACTGAAATTGTGAATTACATAACTATGTTGAACAACTTAGATAAACTAAAACACTGATTAAATTACATTCTAATAACTATCTAAAACTAGTTAACTACTCTAAAATCCTAATGCCTTTGAGAGGCTACAAATTGTTCTATTTATACTACAATAGAATTAGGGTTTCACTGCTTCTTGTTCCTTCTGCTTTCACCACAGCCCTTGGATTGTTTTTGAGTGATCTTGGCCATTGGCTTCATTATCTTGGCGGGAAAAAGAGTTATACAACTTGGCAGTTTACCTTTTGGCAGAGAGGTTTTGGTGTGTAGTGGTGGAAAGGTGAGTATAGGTGGAGTGTTGGCAGAGGAGGGGGGGGGAAAGGGTGATGATGGTGTTGGAGATGGCAGGCTAGCAGCAGGCTAGGGGGAGGGAAAAAGTGGGGGTTGACCTGGTTTGACCTAGGGTTGATATTACAAAGGGACGGGGTGATTGTTTTGTTTGGGAGTGGGCCGGGTTTGGTAAGTTGGGCTTGGGATAATGGGTAAGGGTGTTGGATTGGTTTTGGTGTAGGTTTTTATTCAAGGGTCCATTTGGTTAGTAGTTTATGTAAGCCCAAGAACCCTTTTGTGCACAAGCTGATTTTTGAGGGACCACAACTGCCACTTTTCAAAAGTTATCCCAAGGACCAAAATTGCCAAGTAAGAATAGTACAAGTACCAAAAGTGTTAAATTTCCAATTTTGAACATCCAAGGACCAAAACTGCTAAAAGTTGAAACATTAGGGACCAAAATGTAATTTTCAAAACTTTTATGTTAAGGACCATTTTTGACAAATTTAGATTTTCTATGGACCTTGATTGACTTTTCTTACAAAATAATTGCCTAGGGACTGTTTTTGTCAATTTTTGAAAGTTGGGGGACTGAAACTGCCAATTATGCAAGCTTTGTACGTTTTTCATCCGTTTTTAATCATTTTGCATCTAAAACATATAAAACACAATTTTGAAATATTTTCAGCATTTTGATGCATTTCTGAGTGTTTTTGTATGTTTTGCAGTTCAGATTAGACCAAAAATGATGAGTGTTTGAGCACTCATCAAATTACCTGAGAAATCATGGTTTGTCGAAGAGTCATATGTTTCATCCTCTAATGCGGCCCCTGTCCAAACTGTAGCACAAATAAATGGTCCTTTACCATCATCCGGTGAACTTACACCATTACCAAAAACCTGTCGTGTCTTAAATTATTTCAAAACTTTTATGGAAGACATCGAAATTTTGGAGGAAACAATTGCACGCAATTCTGAAATAAAAGTTGAAGCTTTTCAATCCGCTTACGAGCGAGAAAAGAGAGATATTTTTCAAAAACAAATGCTGCCAATTGTCAAACACCTCCGTCTCTGTGCTACACGTTGGGATCAGGAACTTCAAAACGAGGTCAAAAATATGATAAACGTTTTCAACTCAACTGAAAATGAAATTTTGACTCAAAAACAAAGAAATCGAGTTTTACAAAAAGATGCTGATCGACTCTTGGAACAAGTTCTCAGTGCTGATATTTTGTCTATTATCATGAATGATCTATATAAATCTGGTACTTCTATGCTTGTGGATGATCTTTGTGTGGATAATAACTTGTTGCACGTGGAATTAGAGGCACTTAAACATGAGAATGACAAGCTGAGAATAAAGAATGATGATGTGGCAAAGCAGTTTTCAAAAGAAATTTGTCAACTCAAACAAAGGCTTGAATGGTGCAAGCTCAAAGTCTTAAAACGGAATTGAAACTTCAAAATCAAAATATTTCAAACTCTTGTCAACTCTGCAAAAACAATGAGTCTTTCAAAAGTCCGTGTCTCAAATACGAGAAAGAAATTGCGAATTTAAAAATTGAAAACGCCGATTGGCAACAAAACCGCGATGACATCAGATATTGCAATGGTTTACTTGAGTCTGAAATTCAGGACAAAAATCACATCATCATCGATTTGAAAGAGAAAATTAAGATACTTGAAAAAGGAAAGATGGTTGACACCACGGTGATAGCACCAGGAATGTATAAATTAGACAAAACTGATAAAGGAAAGGTTGTTCAAAATACTAATGTTGATAACTCCACTTCTACAGGACTAGTCTCCCCTAATAGCGTTAGCAGACCCAAGCGACAAAGTAAAAAGAAGAATAGGCTCTGGCAACGTAAGAGAGGATCACTAGAAGCTCAAGGAGTAGAAGATCACCTTAGGAATTTGAATAAAACTCATGTTGCATCGGATTTAGATTCTAATCTGGCAAATTCTAATCAAAATCTAAATGTAACGAATGAAGAACCTTTGAATGTTTTGAATATTAATGCATCTTGTGTGTTTTGTCGTAAAAGCGTATCATCTGGTGAACATACTAAGTGTATAGCTAATTCTCTTCTTAATCGTCATAAGAAACGTAGGACACGCATTCCTTCTAGGCCCACTACTGCCTCTAAGTCTATTTTAGGAAAGCCGCCCTCTACGGTTTCTAATGAAGTAGAAGTTACCCCCAAAAGTGCCAAGAACAAATCTAGGACTCAGCCAACCACTAGTGAATTCACCATTAAGAAAGCACGAACTAGTTGGAATTGGCAACGTTGGTTACAACAAAAGCCAGACTTTAAATGGATTCCTAAATTGTTGAATACATGTGCTTCTAACCAACAGGAACCCGCACTTTCAATGGGTTCCACCCTTACTTCTGTTCCATCCATGTCTTCTTCTTGTGATGCAGGTGGTACAGATTGTTCTCTGGATTGTTGATAGCGGATGTACCCGACATATGACAGGCAATCTCAAACTGTTACAAAACTTTGTCTCAAAGTTCATTGGCACTGTCAGATTCGGGACTGATCATTACGCTTTAATCATGGGATATGGTGACTATGTCAGTGGGAACATTGAAATCAGTCGTGTTTATTATGTGGAAGGCCTTGGACACAACCTTTTCTCTGTTGGTCAATTTTGTGATGGGGATCTAGAAGTTGCATTCCGAGAGAAAACTTGTTTCGTTCGTGACTTACAAGGAAACGATCTGATGTCTGGCTCACGTGGTTCTAATCTTTATACCATATCAATGTCAGATATGATTGCTACATCTCCGATATGCCTTCTCTCCAAAGCAGAATCGACTAAATCTTGGTTATGGCACAAACGTCTTTCGCACTTGAATTTCAAAACGATGACTGACCTTGCTCGTTATAAACTTGTTGATGGATTTCCAAGATTCCGATTTACCAAAGATCACTTATGTTCAGCCTGTGAACAAGGAAAAAGTACTCGAGCTCATTTTCCTTCTAAACCAGAGCACAGTATGAATCATGTTCTACAACTGCTTCATATGGATTTGTGTGGACCGATGCGTGTTCAAAGTATCAACGGTAAACGCTACATTCTTGTAATTGTGGATGATTACTCCAGATGGACTTGGGTTTATTTTCTACGAAGTAAAGATCAGGCTCCTTTAATGATCATCACCTTTCTCACTAAAATTCAAGTTCAGTTACACAACACGGTCCGAATAGTCAGAATTGACAATGGAACTGAATTTAAGAATCAGACACTTTGGTCATATTTTGAGAAAGTGGGAATTGAACATCAAACATATATTCCTAGAAGCCCAGAACAGAATGGAGTTGTTGAAAGACGCAACAGGACGTTAGTGGAAGCTGCTAGAACTATGTTGATTAATGCTCAATTACCAGATTACTTATGGGCGGAAGCTGTTTCAACTGCATGTTATACCCAAAACCGTTGCATGATCACAAAACGTCATCGCAAAACACCTTATCAAATTGTTCACAAAAGGAAACCAAACATCGACTACTTTCATGTATTTGGAGCACTTTGTTATCCGAAAAATGATCGTGATGATTTAGGGAAACTTAAAGCAAAGGCTGACATCGGCGTGTTCGTTGGATACTGTGAAAATTCCAAAGGTTTTCGGATATGGAATCGTCGTACAAGAGAAATTCAAGAAACCATTCACGCTAATTTTGATGAACTCACACAAATGGCTTTTGAGCAACACAGCTTAGGACCCGAATTCAACCGTCTTCACTCTCCGGAATCTTCGGCTGAACCATTGCCACTCAACCGCAAAGAATTGGAAACCTTGTTTGCTCCACTCTTTGATGATACAATTGAATACCGTTCTACTGAGGTCTCACCTAATTCCGCTGCTCAACCTGATAATATTCCGGTACCTGAATCACCTCAACAAACTACTACAACTGTTGAGAAAGACGGTCCTCCAATTGCATCACCATCTACAGGAGAACAAACTGTTTCTAACTCCCAACACTCAGCCCGTTTGCACCGGCTCCTCCATTTCCTGATATAGCTGAGTCATCTACACGTAATTTGGATCCTGCTAACATGCGAGATACTTATCAACTACACCCTTCAACACACAAATGGACTCGAGACCATCCACTAGTTCATATTATTGGTCATCCAGATGCACCTGTAATGACAAGACAACGACTTCACACTGATGGAGAAACTTGTATCTATGCACTCACAGTTTGTCAAGAGGAACCAAAGAACATTAAAGAAGCAATGACTTATGACAACTGGATTGAATCTATGCAAGAGGAATTTCAGCAGTTCATCCGATTGGAAGTCTGGGAGTTAGTTGAAAGACCTGACGGAGTCTTTGTCATTGGGCTAAAATGGATTTGGAAAAATAAGCTAGATGTAGAAGGAACTATCATACGTAACAAATCACGCCTGGTAGCAAAAAGGATATTCCCAACTAGAAGGACTTGATTTTGCTGAATCCTTTGCTCCAGTGGCTAGACATGAAGCTGTTCGGATCTTTTTGGCCTATGCTGCACACAGGAACATGGTTGTTTACCAAATGGATGTAAAAACAGCATTTCTCAATGGAGACCTCCGTGAAGAAGTGTATGTAAGCCAACCAGAAGGCTTCGTTGATCCTGAGCGTCCTAATCACGTTTACCGACTCAAAAAGGCACTCTACGGACTCAAACAAGCCCCATGGGCATGGTATGACAAACTTTCTACTTTCTTGCTGACCAATAAATTTTCTAAAGGATCGGTGGACCCAACATTTTAAACAAAAACCTACGGGGAGGACTTACTCGTTGTTCAAATATATGTCGATGACATTATTTTTGCTTCAACGAAAAGAAGTTACTCTAATGATTTTGCAAAACTAATGAAAGATAATTTTGAAATGTCCATGATGGGTGAACTTTCGTTCTTTCTAGGACTACAAGTTCATCAATCACCCCGTGGAATTTTTATAAATCAGTCCAAATATGCTCTTGAAATATTAAAGAAACATGGGATGATGAGTTGTGATACTTATAATACACCGATGGGCTATACCACAAAACTAGACGCTGACTTACATGGGACACCTGTTGACCCTACCAAATACCGAAGTATGATTGGGTCCCTCATGTATCTCACGGCTAGTAGACCTGATATAGTATTTGCTGTCTATATGTGCTCTCGCTATCAGTCCAAACCAACTGAAAAACACCTCAGTGAGGTCAAAAGAATCCTTCGATACATAAAGGGAACCATTAACTTGGGAATCTGGTATCCGAAGGATTCTGGTTTTGAACTAATTGCTTTTTCAGATGCTGACCATGCAGGATGCTTAGACACACGCAAAAGTACATCTGGTGGATTACAATTTCTCGGAGATAAACTTGTGTCATGGCAATCAAAGAAGCAGGACTGCACATCACTGTCGTCAACATAATCTGAATATGTAGCTATGTCTGCTTATTGTGCTCAAGTCATATGGATGAGATCACAACTTAAGGATTATGGCTACCTATTCAACAAGATTCCAATCTACTGTGATTCCAAGAGTGCCATTGCTATCTCCTGCAACACAGTACATCATTGCAAATCGAAACACATCGATCTCCGATATCACTTCATCAAAGAGCACGTTGAAAAGGGTCTCGATATGGCAAAGAAATCAACACCTAGACATGAATTGATTCAAGGAGATGAAAGAGTAATCGCTAAGACAAACCATAGGATAGATCTCGACTCAATCACATGTCATGATACTTGTGCAATCATTCTGGAAATACTTAAGAGACACTTCATTTACAACCTCCTCACCATCATCACTGAAGTACCTGAAGTCTACTTAACACAGTTTTGGGAGACTGTTGAAATCAGCAAAGATGAAAAGTCACTGGGGTTCATCTTGATCACAAACTTGTTGTGTTTGATGTACATACTCTCCGCACTGTTCTCGGTTTGCCTAATCTCAAGAAATTCTCTCATATGCCGTCATTATCAGATGTTATCAAACTTCTTCGGGAACTTCAGTATGATGAATCAGTAATCCAACTCAGAAACATATCCCACGTTGACAGGAAATACATTCCACAACCCTGGCTCACACTTTACTCAATTCTCACCAACAGTTTAACGGGCAAAGAAACCGGGCATGAACATCCTACTCTTGAAATGATGCAGATTTTCTGGGGGGTCGTCAAACAAGCTCAAATTGACTATGCTCAACTAATTTGGGTAGACATGGTTAATCACGCAAGACAGTTTCTCAAATCGTCTACCTCAAAAATTCCATTCTACAGATTCACAAAGTGTCTCATTGCTCATTTCATGGAGAAAAACCCAGATATTGATCGTAGATCGGAAGATAAGAAACACCCCCCTCTGTGGATCATAAATACTCTAAAACCATGATTCAGAAGACAAACACTCAAAACCAAGGAATGAGAATTCCCGATAGTCTTATGCCTGATGATGTTCGTGACACTGAGGCATACATTTTGTATGATGAAGCTCAGAAAATTGGTAAAGTGGGTTTGACTCAGACGAAGAGAAGGAGAACTTCTAAAAAGAAAACTTCAACAGCCTCTACAATCAAAACCATTCCCAAATCAAGAACCAAAAAGGTCACAAGAGAGCTTAAGAAGAAAGTGACTACTCTTCGAGATGAACCTACAGATGATGAAGGAGATGCTCAACAGGAAACAGAAACTGAAAAACTCGAAAAGACTTCAAGCAAGAAGGCAGATAAGGGAAAAGCTTTAATAACTCAAGAAGAATCAGTAACCTCACCAATGTCTGAATCCGAAGAAGATGAACAACTGCAACTCACCATAAGAAAAAGCAAAGAATTAGAAGAGGAAAGAATTGCAAAAGTAACTAAGAAAGGTGAAGGTTCTGGAACTCAAGAGCCGGTAAGCCCAACTCCAGAATCAGAAAGAGATGATCAAACATCAGAAGAAACACATTCACATACCGAATCATCTTCTAAACAAGGTGATGAGAACTCTAAAGATGAAGCTGAGTCATCAAGTTCTGATCAAAACGAATCACTCGATAAACCGGCTGAATCTGAAGTTGATGTTGAAGCTTCAAAAGACAAAGTCGATGAGGAATCCGAGAATGAAGAAAGTAGCGATGAGGAAGATAAATCAGAAAGTGAAGAAGTTAATGATGAAGAAGATGTGAATGATGATGATGATGAGGAATCGGATGGTGAGAAAAAGGATGAACCTCTCGAAACCAGTCAAGATACCTCTATTGACATTGTAGGTATTGATGAAGGACCACCAAAAGTTCAACCACAACAACCACCTTTATCACAATCTCAAAGTCATCCTCTACAAAGCCCTAACACGACTGTTGTTCACTCAAGTTTGTTAAAATCCCTACATGACCAATACGAAGCACTTGCACAGCAAGTTCAAGAACAACAACGTGATGTTGAAGCTTTCAAAATCTACAATGTAGATAAGGCAGTTGAGGAGCAGGTAAAACTGATATTACCGAGGGAAGTTCAGAAGTATGTTCAGAAGGAACTTCCTTCTGCTGTGAGACATTATGTCAACAGGAATCTTGCAGAGCTCGTTTCTAACAGGTTTCAAACTACACCAATCACTGTTCAGACTCTACCTCCAAAACCTTCCATAAGTGACCTCAAAGGTAAATTACTGGAAGCTATTGTGAATGATCCGGAAGAAAATGATCTACGCAAGGCACTTATCAAGTCTATCAAGAAAGCTGAAAAGAAAAGCGAATCCTACAAAAAGACTATTGCCACTAAGCGTCGACATGATGATTCCAACCCTGACGATCAGCCACAACCTGATAAGAGGAAGAAAGTGTCCGGTTCCACCTCCAGAGCTCCTACCAAAACCACAACTGCTAATGTTTCTGCTGATCCAAACCCTCCACAATCTATTGCGGATCCTCACCCCTCACAAACAACTGAAGATGCTGATGTCGATGTGGATGAAATTCCTCCACTTATCACCGAAACCATTACGGAACCGCCCACGGATGCTCAGTTAATTCCAGCTCCTGAATGGATTAACCCTGATGCTCCTTCCTTTAACTGGTTCGATGAAATGGTTGATGCTTACCCTGATGACACTGAAGCTGAAGAAATGACTGAAGGATCAATTATAGGCTTCACAAAAAGAATTAAAAAGGTGATGCAGACTCAAAGACTTCAGTTGTCTTACTTAGTTAAGATTCACAAAGCAGGGTTCACCGAGTTCAAAACATGCACCACTACTGAACTTGAGTTTGAATATAACGTGGATGAGGTTGCAAGAGCTCTGTCTGAAAACATTACTTGGGAAAAGAGACCTTCTTGGGACAAACTCTATCATGGCACGGAACCTCTCGTTGATGAGTTCAAATATCAAGATTTTACTCAACCGTTACCCCTTGTTGGTCCTCCAAGTGATCCTAAGCTTCCTAAGCAATACTTCTTCAACAAAGACCTTCTCTATCTTATTCATGGGAACACGAATCCGAATCACCGTTATGCAACATCTCTCACCAAATTCAGGGCCGCCTCATATCCTCTGGAAACACTAGAAGATCAAATGAGAGGCTTGCATTCCACATCTATCTCCAAATACAACCATGAAGCTGCCTTATGTACGCTTCCCTGGCTAGAGATGCGTAAATGGTTCTACAAGTACAAGCTGACATTCCAATCCAATCACAGAGTCTTCTCAAATCATCGCATTCTTGCCATCACAGCAGTCCCAAGTACCGAGAAAAGATATGGTTATAACTTTCTTGATAAAATTGAGGTCCGCCGAAGTGATGATCAACTGTATACATTCAGTGAAGCTGACTATCATCGCTTGAACCTCAATGACATTGCTTACATATACTTGCTCAAGGTTCAAGGCAAACTTTAAAACTTGTCTGGTAGCCTTCAGTATGACGTCATCAACTCCATTTTGCTCTTCATGCGCCAAACCATTATCAAAGCAAGAGTCGAAGATGCACAACTTGGGGTCGAAAGTTACCAAAAGTCACTCAACTTTACTGCTCCACAGTTATATCCTCCTAACATCCCGCACTTAAGACCTTTCATCTTCAATAAGAAACCTTTTGGAGTGGTTTACCCGCACAAGATGGTTACCGTTTCATGAAATACGAAGAGGTTCATAAGTTCGGGGATCAGACTCTCAGATTTGTCAGAATTCAGCTGAATGAAAAGCTCAAAGAATATGATAGGGGGATTAAAGTGGGATGGAATAAAAGAGATGTGAAAGAAGCACTTAAGTTTTTGGCTAGAATTGATCAAAAGCTGAGGTTCAGGGAGCAGATACGCACTTTGGAGAGCTTAATTGGAGCAAGGGAACCTATTCCGAATATACTCACTTACCGCCGTCCATACATTCCTCGAATATGATCAGTTTGGTATAACATTAACTTTGTTTCATCATAATTTTTTTTTCTTCATCTATAACTTTGGCTTGTGCACACATAACAGTGTACAACCCTTGCTTGTAATTAAAGGACCCTGAGGTACGCTTCAGTGCCTCAATCCTTATATAAGGAGCGAAGGCTTCTTACTTTTGAGCATAATTAATCAAACATTTTCTGATTTTTCAAAATTCTGCTCAAAAGACAAGTATTTCACCTCAATGAGTATTCACTTGTTGAGGGGGAGCACTTGAAAACTCATCGTTTTGGAAAACAAAAGTTCTTGTTGATATCTCCCCATAAGACTCAAAGAGCATATTTTAATCAAATGTTTCTCAAAAACAACATCTTGTATGCTATTTTTGAGGGGGAGAAAAGGAAAGTGATTAAAATATGAAAGTTAAAAGTTGCTGAAATGTCAAATCTCATGCGAGCTAGACTCAGATTCACCCAGGAATTGACGAAACACAAAAGTTAGTAAATTCGAAAAGACTTTTCCTCGACGGGTAATAACATCAAGTTAGTTACTAGAGCTAGTTGTCACCTAAAAGCTGACAATGGAACTCTTTAACTAGCCACGTAAGCGTGTCTCGAAAAGGATTTGTCTTAGTAGAAATGTACCGTTTCGAGAAACTTTCTGTGGACTTGACCAGGCCGGGTAATAACTTCAAGCTAGTCTAACTAGTGATGTAAGCGTGTCTCGAATCGGTCTTGTTCACTGAAAGTGGATCAATTCAAAAAGTGCTCGCTCCTCCCGCATGTGCAAATTTATTAAATACATATAAGGGTGAGCAAACGGACCGGATGGACCGGACCGACCGACAAAACTGACCGGACCGGACCGGATCGACTACATTCGGTCCGGTCCTCGGTCTTGGCTTTTTGGCTAATTCGGTCCTCGGTCCGGTCGGTCCGGTCCGGACCGACCAAAAAACCGAAAAAACGTGCCAAAATATGCCTAATTGGACCAGACCGACAGAAGACCGGACCGACCACATTCGGTCCGGTCTCGGTCTATGGTTTTTCCGGTTCTCGGTCTTCGGTCCGGTCCGGTCTTGGCCGGTCGGTCCGGTTTTTGGACCATGCTCACCCTTAAATACATATGAGCACATGTGAAGGGGGAGCCCTTCATAAGAAAAACATAAAACTCTCAAAGTGTTAAACAAAATGTTTGATAAACACAAACACTTTGAGAGATTTTCAAAGGTTTCAATGGCAATTATAGGATAGTCATGGAGTTATAAGGTGACTAAGGTTAGGAAATAACCGTCCTATGATCCGCCTAAGCCGGAGGGATCTACCCAAGGACATCACCAATAGTTAGAACTAGAAAGTCCTTAGGTATGATACGAAAAAAGGAGTAAAGAATGAAAGGAGAAAGAAGGGGTTGAAGAATTAAAAAGAAAAGTAAAGAAAAGGGTGAAAAGAAATAGCCCTCCATATGTTCAACCTTAGGGCAGACACCGGGTTCAATTCATATGCTACTGGTTGTTGCAAAGACAACACCGGTATTGAAGATTAAGTCATCATGGACCCAGTGACGCAATGCACTAAACCTTCTTAACCACTCAAGTTCTCTTAAAAGAGCTTGTTTCATTCTCACGGGGAACCAGTGTAATCTATCGACTTATCTCTTAGAGATGGTTGATATTGAAGCAGGAGACCCCTCCCTAGTCTCCGCATAGGAAACCTAAGTGTGCACTTATAGAGTCTAGAGCCTTGAGATACATCAAAGATCTCTTAGGAACACTTAGTATTTCTACAACTGGTGTTCTACATCAATGGGCACCAGCTGTAAATTATCGAGTCCTTCGCAGATCTGAGCATTCTGCCGAGAACGTTTATGAGAGAATTACATATGTACTTCTCAATGATTGAACGGAAATTCCTGCCAAGGTCAACATCAAATAGCCCTGACAGCAGGTCACTTCGGTAACCCCATAAGGGTTACGCTTAGTGTTCGTGGTGGTTCTTTAGCGATCTACAGTCGTGGAGTGATCCCCAGCGACTCACCCAGTCATTGAGCTACCTAGTAGGTCTCGTAAGCTCCTTCGGGAGTATCTGATATGGGAACGGCCTGGATAAGGATTAGAAGGAGTCTTCACAATATGCTGTTGACAAGCTCTAATTCCTTATCTGTAAGTACCGGTTGATTATTGCTAACTGTTTGCTTGCAGGTACATCTCCTCCATGATGGTAGATTCCAGCATGCTTATACATACATCTTGAAGCAAATGAACGCTCCCCCAAAGATCTTAGCACCACAAAGCTCAAAGAAAGATTCTACGCCAAAAAAAAAAAAGAATCTGCAAAGTATAAAGACTAAAGATCTAAGTGTATGCAAAGGAACTTCGTGCTTTCATAAGTCAAATTCCAAAGATGTATGAGCATGTTGGAATGGCGGAAAACCACCACAGACACCGAAGGGACGATCGACAGACAACTTCATAACATGATCACCATCACATCAACAAAGAATGAAGTACAAAGAACGATGAAAGATTTTTCTAAATATTTTTGAGGACGTCGACTACAAAGTCAAAGTATAGAAGATGACGACGTCAAGCAACCTTTGATGACCGACCCTTAGGGGGAGATTGTTGGGAATAGACTTTATTATTTCAAGTGTCGGTCATTGAGTTTTGGTATAGGTTGCATTACTTACTTATAACATTAGTTATTTTATGTATTTTGTAAGTTTTATGCTTGGTTTATAGGTTTGGATAAAGTCTAAGGGCTAAGTATGTCATATTGTCTAAGTTTAGTGAAGCCCTAATCCTTACCTATAAATACCTATGTATAACCTCATTTTGAGGTTGGTTGGTTCACTAGTAAGATTATTTGTCTCTTATTTTCATTAGGTGTTCCTTCCACTCTCTCTCTACTTACTTTCTCTCTCTAGAATTCTTAAGTGATTATGTTGTAGAAATGGTGATCACAACTACATCAACTAAGAACAAAGAACGATGAATGATTTAGAAGACGTCTAAAGAATTGAAAGTCAAAGATTAAGACGAAGACGTCAAGCAACCTTGATGACCGACCCTTAGGGGGAGATTGTTGGGAACGTAGTTTTACTATTTATCAAGTCTCGGTCATTTACTTGTAATAGGTTGCTAAGGCTTGTATGTTTATTATAACTTAAGGCTTATGTAGCAAGCCCATGGGCCTTAAGCCCATTTCTATTTATTAGATAGGGAGGAAGGGAGTGTTGCCCTACTCCTTCCCTATATATACTATGTAACCTCTCCTTTGAGAGGGGTTGGTTCTCCTAGTAATTTCATCTCTTTCATTTTCATTCAAAGGGTTCCTTCCACTCTCTCTCTCTACTCTCTTTCTCTCTCTAGATCTATCTTAGTGATTATGTTGTAAAAATCATGACCTAACAAAGGTCAACAAGTCAAAGACAGCCTCGTTCCAATACTCCGGTGATTGTATAGTGTTTTACCGGGTCGTTAAAGTCCCAGCGAGATTGAAATGGTGTCGTTTTGAAATCGTTTATGAGTGAGTGGCACTGAGGACAGTACCCCAGATGATGTGGAATTGATTTTGCTATTGTTATTTTGGTATTGGTACACAGATATAATATTCACAAAAATCAGATACTCAGATATATGCACGTATTCACAATCAGGATTCACGTAACAGGAAAAGTGGGGTTTTGGTATTTTAACAAACTATAGGGGGTGCTTTTGAACTTTTTGAAACTTGAAATTTAAAAAGAAAATGAAAATGAAATTGAAATTATAAAAATGATTAAAATATTATTTAAATATTATTTAATTAATAAAACTATTTAAAATCTAAATTAAAACCTAATTTAAATTAACTAAAAATGACAAATGATATAAATTACCCTAAAAATTAGCAAAAATATTTTCTAAACCTTAATTAGAACTTGAAGAAAGTATAAAAATAAAAATAAATATTTTTGTCTTTTTATGGATTTTTTATTAATTAAAAACTAATTAACTTAATTAAACTATTTAAACTAATTTAAATTACAAATAGTTCTAAATTAACTTAGAAAATTATGGAAAAATTTATAAAACTATTTTATAACATTTAAAAGCTAGGAAAAATATAAAAACTAGGTGTTACCTTATAAAAATTAATTGTGCTATTTAAAACTTAATTATTAACTAATTATTAATTAAACTAAGATTAAATCTAATAAATATTAAATGACAATATAAAAATATAATAAAATTACTAAAAATACTTTAATATAAAAGGAAATTAATAAAAATATAAAAACACAACTTACTTAATAAAAATCTAAAAATGAAAATTAAAATTAAATTATTTTAAATAGAAACTATCACTTATTATTATATTTGTTTTTCTGGATTTTTCTTTTACAAACTTGTTTTATAACTAAAAACAAAAACTTTTTGTGAAAACAACTTTTTAAGAAATCAGAAATAAGCTAGAATAAGCCAACAAGTTGAGACAGTTGACTTTTGTTGACCAACAAGGGAAATAAGCTAAAACCAGCTTAGGTGGGACCCACTAAGGGTAATTCTGATTCAAACAAGTTAAGTGAACTTATTTAAGCAAGAAAAAGCAAAAGGTGTATACTGAATAAGCAAAATGATCAAAATAAGCACTTGGAAATCTTGTTTCCACTCAGAAACTGGGACAACTTTTTGTGCTTGATTCAAGTAGGGTCCACAGGGTTTTAGGTCAAACCAGGGGTCAAACCATGGTGCCTACCAGGGGAGGGTTGAAATGAACCAAGTTCCACTACTGGAGTCCACTGATGTGGCCACAAACCACCACCAAAGTGGTGGTGGTGTGGTGGTGTAACTGCTGCACAGAGCAACAGCAAGCCCTGCAGCCCTCTTTGGAGGGTTGTGGGGCCCACAAAAAGATTCCTAAAAATGTAATGACTATGGGATTATGAAGCTGAGGTGGTATACTACAAGTCCTAAAAAGCTGAGGTCCTAAAACTAATTGCTAAATTCACAATAATTCTTACTATTTTTGGTTTTTTCTGAGAAACTAACTTTTGACTTTTTTATTGAACTAGTTATTTTGACTTTTATGAGGTTTGATTGATCTCTACTGATTAAATAAGTAATGCTAAGCTATTTAGAAACTAGACTAAGCTATACCAACTAGTTATGCATAGAAATGGGTGTTTATGAACCTTGAAGACCACCACAGTTAACTGTGGTGGTAGGAATCTTGTGATTTTGACTTTTCTGCACTAAACCTACCACTTTTATTCATTACTTGGCCTAATTCAACCTAAAGTGACCTAATGGAACAACAAACATCAAATGAAACACCCTGAATCACCCTAGGTTACCCTGATCCAAACAGTCCCTTAACTAAATGAAATTAAGATTTTCATAGGTTTAAAGAGATTTGATCCATGAAAATAAGTTGCCATGACTTTTAATGATGAAAGAAATCATTTGAAGCATAAAGTAACCCCTGATAACTACAAGAACCTAATACTCACTAAAATGCTAATATGGCAATTAAACATGAAAACTGAGCAACTAAGAAACTACAATACTAAACAAGCATGCAATTTTAAGCATTAATTACACTAAAATACACCAAAGAGACATTAAATAACACAGATGAGCAAATAATAAGCTTAGCTACATTAAATTTCCAAAATGTGAGATTATTACTTACAAGTTAACCAAGCATGAAACTGATGAACCAGAGCCCAAGATTATTCCTATCAGCTTCCCCACAAGCTTCTAATACCAGAACAACCATCTTTAACCATACTCCAAGCTTTCTTCCTTCCTCTCTTCTGATTTTTCATTTTCCAACTATTTTCTTTGACTTTTTTTGTATTTTTGTGATTTCACTCTAAACTGGATTTTAAGGTGTCTAAAAGCTTTTAGAAACTTTGTCAGAGCTTATATAAGCTAATTGAGTCTTTAAAATCCTCTACAACAACATGAAAGGAAACTTGAAATTTTAAGCTAAGAATTGCAATAAACTGGGAATCAAACTTAGACTTGAAATTAACTATTATAAAAGATCTTGAGTACACTGAGAATGATAAAAAACAAGCTTTTACTTAAAGATTACAACTAGAAAATGAAATTATACTAATTACGATTACATTACACTACAACTTCACTAATTACTTGCTCACTTCTGCTCTTTCTTCTCTTTATAGCATCCAAGTGAGTCTTGTGGGTCCCACTGGTCAAATCCCACTAGCTTGGTTGACTTGTGAATCACCATTTCCCTCTCTCTATTTTTGGCTGGAAAAAACCTATATTGCAATTTGCTCTGTGAAAGGCCCTAGGGGGGTGGTTGATATGATTGGTGTCTTGGAAGGTGGAATTGAAGGGATAAGGGTGTGGAAGTGGATGGGTGCAAGTGGTGATGGTGGAGGTGGTATTGCAGAGGGGGAAAGAATAGGAGGGAAGGTGGTTTCTGGTTTTGGGTTGACCGGGGTCAAAGCCAGGGATGGATTGGGCTAAGTTGTCTTGGGCCAAAAATAAAAAAAGGAGGATGGGCTGGTTGTGATGGATTTGGTTTGGTTTGGTTTCGGATTTGTAATAAAACTAATAGGTCCGGTTTGGTTAAGTGTAATTATCAAGGACCTATTTTGCAATTTTCTGAATTTTGAAGGGTGTGGATTGGCAACTTTTAAAATTTATTATAAGGGTTGAAATTGCCAAGTGTGAATAGTACAAGGGCTATGGATGATAAGTTTCATTTTTTTTAATTTCCAGGGACTCGTTTTGCCAACTTGTAAACTTCAGGGACCAATCATGTAATTATTGCCAAACTTTCCAACGTAGGACCATTCCTGCCATATAACATTAGTACAAGGGCCAAAATTTGTTTTTCTCAAAGTTTTAATATCCCAGGGACCATTTTTGTCAATTTTCAAAGTTCAGGGACTAAACTTGACATTTTGTGAAACTTTGCACCAAAGGACTAATTGTGTAACTTTTTGATTTAAAAGGACCTTTGGTGACTTTTTCAAGTTTTTAGAATAACCAGGGACTAGATTTGACAACTTTTGAAAGTTGAGGGACTGAAACTGCCAATTTTGCAAGCTTTTGTGCGTTTTTCATCTGTTTTTGATATTTTTGCATTTGAAACATGTAAAACACTTTCCTGGGATATTTTCAAAATTTTGATACAATATTGAGTGTTTTTAGATGTTTTGGCAGCTCAGAAAAGGTAAAAATGATGAGTAATTGCACACTCATCATACGTTCATTTAAAAAAAATTCTCTAATTTGTTTTGTATAACTTATTTTCAAACTTAAACCTGAATTTCGATATCCAAATATTTAGATGTCTAAAATCTGAAATTCGGATATCTGAAATTTTGGATATCCTATTTTGAACATCATATAATTGTAAACCTTGTCTGAAAAAATCGAGATCCTTCACATGTTAATTTATCCACTGCTCTTTAAAAAATAACATGAAAAGGTGATTGAGTGAGAGGATCATGATTTTTCATGATGGGACTTAGGTGATATCCATATCGTAGACTGCAAATCAACTCTTTTTATGGAAGCCTTTCAATTTTTTCTTGTAAAGATAATTAAAAAGAATGTAGGCTCTTTTCCACTAAAAAAATAGGTAACCAAAAAGTCACTTTACATCAGTTTCGGAGCACATGCTTGTTACATTCGTTCGTTAGAAAGTAGGTACCGCTCCATACTAGATAAGAATGTATTAACACCTCGACCCTACATGTATTAGTTTCTTTAATAGTCAAATTATGACACTGATGCGGCTAGAAATTAATAATAAAACTCATGTACCACTAGAATGGCCTCCTTTCCAAGAAGTACTTTATCCAGAATTCTTCGGTCAATATCACTTGCTCCCGCAGTAATCATCCATGGAGCAGAATTTTGTATAGAACCCACAATATATATGACCATCATTCCCAGCAACAACGGATGTCAAAGTATTTCTTTTTACCGTACGAAGGTTGCCAATTGCAATTGGGTCTTCAGTAACATCAACTGCATCTTCAAAAGCCAGTGAAACTGATAAAGTGATAGTACAACCACTCCATCGGCTATCGCGTCGTCAGAAGCATTCAACTGTTCAGTGGTGTAACACCTTGTAAACTGCCAGTCTTGCCGAAGGAAACCCTCCTTTAGCAACTCCTTCCGCAAAGACATAGTAACTCGCTCCCTTCACATAGTTACCGGCTGCTATGTACGCCACATGAGTCCCATGGCTGATATGTGTAAGTTTATGATAATCGATTGTATTGAAGGAATGAATAAGTTCATTACATCAGATACTATATAGGATACAATACGGGCTAAACACACAACGGGCCTAACACCCTAATACTTATCGTCTAACATTCCCCCACAGTTTGAGCGGGAGGAGACCGAACACTCAAGCTATCACGAAAAAATCATATATGATATTACATATCATATATGATATGATATTGCATATCATATATGATTTTTTCGGCCATGAATAAAAACGTGAAAAAAACGAAAAAAAATTGTCGAAAATATATCAAAGTGCCTATCTATAGAAAGATAACTAAATGCTCGTCGTAAGGGTATATTTTTTTTCGCTTAACGATTAATGGTTTGAAAGATATTAATATTTGAAAAAAAAGGATGAAAATGGGTTTTTAAATTGTTGGATTAATCTCATCCATTAGATCAAATAAAGATGGAGGGAAGATAGAGGGTGGAGATTAGTCCCTTGGTGTGTAAAAAAAGTTTGGTCCTCAAGTGATCTTATATCGTATAGTTGATAGTTGATACTTGATAGGATGTTTGATGCGTGCTGTGACTAAGTGTTGCTCTATTTGTTCAAACAGACTTAGGGGGTGTTTCTTTTTCTTGTTAGCTAAGAGAATGGGTCCACAAACCCTTTTAATATTATTTGTTTTCTAAGTTGGACCCACTATTTTCCTTAGTTGGTCTATATCCACAAGACTAAAATTGTAATGCCCTCCCCAATAAGTGGCTCATATAGATGTGGAGCCCACACCTTCTCTTAGCTAAAAAAAAAAAAAAAAAAAAAAAAAAAAAAAAAAAAAAAACCCTTAGGCTAGTAGGCAAGGTAGTATTTTTTTCACCATACACATCAGTGCCACGTCAGCTTTCTCTCTCCTCTCACTCCCCTTCACCCTTCTTCACAAATTAGTCGGCAAATGATATGTTTTTTTACCTTAACTCTCAAATACTATGGTCTCATCTACAACATCCTCATCCTTAATCTCCCACTTGGTTCCTTCCTCTTTTCGGGTCTGCTTGCTGGTTTCTTATATGATGCAGAGGCCACCACCACTGCTGATGGCGGCAACACGTGCATCGGAGCCCATTGCTACCGCCTTGTGTTTATAGTAATGGCAATTGTGAGTGGTGTTGGGTTTGTTTTGGATGTGTGGTTGGCTATTAGAACCAAAGCATTGTACACCAGGATTTACACTAGCCGGAAATCTAAGAAGTCAATGGCGGTATCTAATGGTCATTGATAGCAGCCGGAGGTGGAGGGTTGATGGGAAATTTTCCCGGTGACATCCTTCAACCAATAAACACAACATAAAACGACAAGAAAAAAAATAGTAGATGTGTGTGTTGAATTTATAGATTGAAGGTGATATTCCACTTTGTAATTTTGAGATCGTTTGCAAGTGTAAACTAGTTTGGTAGTAATTTATAGCTATGGCTATTCTTTTTATTGTTATGTGGTAATGTAGCAATTCATGAACTACTATTTGTACGTGAGGCCCAATTTAAGCAAAAAGCAACCGGTGGTCAGACCACCAAATTCATACTTGGGAAATTTGAGTGGCGCGTAAAGGAGTTTGCTGGGCAAGGTGGATAGTGCGTCAGGTGGGCCCGTTTGGTTAGGGAATCCCTCCCTTGCCTTTTAGTCTTAGAGAAAATTTGGTAAGCGTATTGAAAATAACATACAAATAACATACACGGTTTGCCAATTTTGGCATGCTAAGACCGGTCAAATTAAAAAATAAAATGTTCTTTTTCTATCAAATACTTTGGGCTTGTTTACTAACTTAAATGATTTTAAGATATCACTAGGCTAATCACTTAATTAATAGAAAGAGATTTTTGTGAACCTCTATATTAAGATAAAACAAGGATTTTGACTGACTCATTAGATATTAAAATTCCTTTTCACAAACAGGGCACACGTGTTATGAAAATCTGGGTCAGAGTTAAGTTTTTTGACGCGATTAATTGGTTGTGTTTGATAGAGGTTATACTAACCCGTCAATCTGGGAACCGAACGGGTCAACCCGAATACAACTTGATAATCACCTCTAATTTTTCTAATCTTTTGAAATTGAATACAATTTGATAATCATCTCTATTTTTTCAAATGTTTTGAAATTGATTCTGAATTCTATTGTTCATTAAAAGTATATTATTATTTTATTCTAAAGCTTTACTCCTTTTTCTTTTCAACTTTTTATGTTTGAAATTTAGATGCATGTTTATGACATTTTCATTGACATTTTATATTATTATATAAAAAGTGAAAAATAAAGACATAATATCACATATTAATAGCTACAACAAAGAAAGTAATGAAAAGAAAAACTATTGTGAGACTCAAATATACATAGTTGATAAGGAGAATTAATAAACTATACTACTCGTATTAAAATACATCTGTAGTTGATACTTGATAGGATGTTTGATGCATGATGTGCCCAAGTGTCACGACTGTTATTAGCAACACTTTCAATTGTGTAAAAGGAAACTGTCAAGAGTGCAAATAGCCTTGGCCTATATAAATGAAACATCATGGAAAAGATTCACCCATTCACATAGCAATACTTCAGAAAAAGAATAAACAATATAATGCCATCAACTAATACTCCCACGATGCCTCTTTTAACTCCATACAAGATGGGCAACTTCAATCTATCCCATAGGTAATTTTTCTTATTACATTCGGTTAAAAATGCAATTATATGACATTAATAAATAATTATGCTAGCAAGATACTATGGTTTCCAACGGCGTACTTAAGAATAAACTTAGATACTACTCGTATGATTTACAAAAACGCACTTAAGAATAAACTTAACCAAAACCATAGATCTTAAAGTCACAACGGCCCTAAAATTGCAACCGAAAAAAACAAACCACCGTAGAGAAATTAATGACGGTGTTAAATTGTATAATAAGGCATAGTGCAACACATTGATATTATTGTTATAGATTTACAAGGGTTTTTCTACCACCGTGGCACAAGTTAGAATTTCCCAATTTACAAAGGTATTAAATTGCAGGGTCGTGCATGCACCATTGACAAGAACGAGAGCATTCGATAATATTCCACAACCGCATAACATTTTGTATTATTCTCAAAGAGCTACCGAAGGTGGCCTCCTCATACACGAGGCTACCGGGGTTTCTAACACGGCTCTCTCGTAAGTGTATAAAGACTAATACGATTATGAACTGTCAAAAGGTGCTTAAAACTATAGCGTTGTTTTTGGTTTTATTGATACATCAGGTTCAAACACATACCTGGAATTTGGTCGAAAGAACAAGTGGAGGCATTCAAACCGATCGTGAAAGCTGTCCACGAGAAAGGTGGTATATTCATTTGTCAAATTTGGCATGTGGGTCGTGTCTCAAACTACGGTAAAGGTTTGATCTTCCTATATATGTATGATAGGTTACCACTATTAGTACCAGGCCCACTATTTATAACCTTCCCTCCTTTTTAACCGTGTTGTTCATAGTATAACACAATTTTTTATCAATTTTTGTTTTATATTTTTTGTCAATTTATCATTTTTGACTTGTTAAACTTTATATTTTATGTTCATTACTTTTTGTTTCATAATTTTACAATAAAAACATTATTAAAAAGTTTTTAAAAACCATTGGAGCTTTAGTTCAATGGGTGGAGCAATTGTGCACGAGTCAATTGACCCGGTTCAAGTCTCACTCTTGTCCTAAAGTTTTCAATGGTACCATCCCCATCACAAATGCTCAGATTGACTGGTCAACGAAGGGTATCCACCGCAAATGCTCAGATTGACTGGTCAATGAGTGACCAATTGAAGAAAATGGTCAGGGTTCAAAGTCCACCTCCTAGTACCTACAGCCACTAGGACATGTGCTCATTGCGTGGGGCCGGGTCCGGTATGCATGAGACTAGGGTGAATGGGTGATCCCACTATTCTTCACCTTTTGTAGAAAAAATTATTTTAAAAATTTATATAAAAAAAAATGTGAAGGGGTATCACTTGTATTTTTGGGTAACCTATCCCAAACTTTAATTATCGTTTCTATATACGGTTAAAAAAAAGAAAATTAAGGACATTTCATATGCCAAGTCTCCAGGTTATTTATTCTGTTGACATGATTGACTCGTTGGATATTTTCCTTACGAGTGTTTATTTTAGTGTAAATAGAAACTCGTCTTGCAGGCGTGAGTGAACTCAGTGAAGATGTATGTTTGTTCATGTACATGCATATGTATATTCACATTCATATTAGATGAATAAGTGATTTAATTCAAGTTGACATCTCATTATACAGAACGTTATTTTTCAACATCAGTGTTTGATTACTGTATAATAACTAATTAATCAGGATTACAACCTAATGGTCAAGCTCCCATATCTTCTACGGACAAAGCACTAATGACACCAAACCCACTTGGTGAAAGTTGGTCTCCCCCTCGTCGATTGAGGACAGACGAAATTCCAGGCATAATCAACGATCACAGGCAAGCTGCACGCAATATTACAATTACATCATCTGCAATATTACTTTCTTCAAACAACTTATAACATAGCCTTTTAATATTACAGGATTTGACGGTGTAGAGATTCATGCAGCAAGTGGATACTTGATTGATCAATTTCTAAAAGACGGAGTAAATGATAGAATCAGTATGGTGGAAGCCTAGAAAACAGGTGTCGCTTTGCCTTAGAAATTGTAGAAGCGGTAGCCAATGAGATAGAACCTGAGAAGGTTGGTCTAAGGATATCCCCTTACTCCGATTATTCGGAGTGTGCTGACTCTAACCCTGAAGCGTTAGGACTTTACCTAGCCAATGAAGTTAACAAGCTTAAGATCCTTTATCTCAGTGTAGTAGAGCCAAGAGTATCTGGTGCACTACTGTTAAATATATGGATAAATATTAATATGTAAATGTCTAGTATCGAACCCGAGACCTCGGGATTGCACACTTTACAAACAAGAATAATGAATAATAAATATATATATGTTATATGTATCGAATATATATATTTATAACACTTAATGGACTAAACGGTCGTTAGTTATTAACCGTATGGACTAACTATCGTTAAATAAGAAAGATAAGGACTAGAGTGAAACTTGGGTGTCAAGAAGGATCTAGAATCCCCTTGTGGGATGATAGGCCGGTCGAACAAGGGTGGGTCAAGCCCAACCCATGTTTGCTTGGTCACCAAGAAATCCTCTAGTATATATACAAGGCCAAAGATTAGGGTTTCACATCTTTTGTGCACACACACTAACCCTAATTCTTTTCTCTTTGTTTCTTTCTTCTTGGCCGATCGGTTCACTCCCTACCTTAGGGTTTGGGTCGATTTTCCATAAGCTAAAAATTAAGTGTTTTGTTTACTTGCAACAAACCTTTATTCGTTGGTAGTTTGTGTGTACAAGAACGAGGTAATTACTTACTTTAGTAATTATCAAGGGATCGATTAACAAAACGGTAAGGGGTTAATCATTGATCCATATAAACCCTAATTAGGGTTCTTCATATTGTTAAAGACTATTGCTTTTGATTCTTGTTCGGGCTAGAATCACCACGGTACGTTCTTATTTATGTTGTAGTTAATATTTATGTGTTATACTTGATCCTTCGCTTCCGCATACGTGTGCACTTTGATTTATATGATTGTCATGGTTATTAAATTCTAACAGTGGCATCACGAGCCATGTATAACATGTAATTGATTACTAAAACGTAATAAAAATCGGATCTTTAATTGTTTTAGATACATGTTTTTGATCTAGGGTTTTTTTTTTCCTATTTTTTTTATTCGAAACCCTAACCCTAATTTGGGGGGGGGGAGTCGATTTTTTCCATGAAACCCTAATTAGGGTTTTGTGGTTTTATTGGATTATGTGTTATCACTAGAAACCCTAGGTCATTAACCAGTTAATTGATCGTATCTTGTGACCAACGTGCTAATTGTTAGGTTTTAATCCGTGACTTACATGCATGTTTGTCATGGATCTTGTTTTTTTTTATTATTTATCACATGTAAGAAGATCTTAAATTGGGGAAGACTCCAATATATATTAAAATCAATTTTATATGCTATGTGGTGTGTTTTTAGCTTTGGCCTACGCAATTGATTCGTCAATGTATGTGACTCACCTCCATTAAGAGGGGAAGGCCTTAGTTGATTACATGCATTATTATACCTAGAATTGATTTTATTAGGATCTTTTCTAATACGGATTGCATGTGGCTAATTGTTTCACTTATTTATTATTGTTTGTTTGATTTTCTTTGATACTTGTTTTATTGTTTTTAGTTGGACTTGATGTAAGCAATAAAAGGGTTGTTTTCATAAAGAAAATTAATACGGACTAATAATTGTGAAACCCTAAAGTGATAAAGTAAGAATCTTGCAAAGGTCTTATGACAATCGTGGTCCGATTCGCACGGTAATCAGCTCCCAGTCGAGACTAGCAAAATTCAAACTTTATTACTATTTTGAAATTGAATCCATAAACTTTTGCTTGAATGATGTTTTGTGCAAATATGCTTTTAAAATTAAGTCTTTTAAGATGATATTCATAACCGTGATTTGAAGGCTTAGAAAAAAGCCTTAGAGTCTGCCTTGGTTATCACAATCTTGAATATGTCTTAAACGAATTACTTTTAAAATCATATGTTGTAGAAAGTCATCTTAGGGTTTTGGCATAAACCTCAAGTAAAACTTTGTGTATTAATTTCACGAATTGAATATAAAAAGTTTTTATGAAAACTTGTGTTATAAAGATGAGTGCATGCATCTTTGTACATAATTTTGATTGACATATCAAAAATTAATACCCTTAATAATTTAAGTTACATGCCATCTAACTAAAAGAAACACTTGAAGTTATTATTTAGTAAACGTGAGACGCAGGCTAAATTTTAATGACAAGGTAAATTTCCGAGTGTGCGTGAGACCACACATGGAGAATTTGCAGTTTCTAAGTTAGACGACTTAATTAAGTTGATGCGTGAGACCTAGAACTTAAGGCATGAGATGGGATGAAACATGCTTACAAGGCAAATTGATGAATCAATTTGATGTAAATAACATAATGATCTAGGAATTGGAAATCTTGTTTGCCAATTATTGTTCGACAGATTACTATCTTTTGTACTTTCACCACTAGCAGATCAACTGACGTGGTGAAACTATGTAAAGTTAGATCCTAGATTTTCAAGAAAATTAGTTGGTTATATGAATATAGCCTTGGGTATTATATTTTCTTGGAAATATAAATTATCGAAAATACTAAAATTGAATTTTGTAAATTCTTTAAATGTATTAATGCAACTCAAACCGTAAACGTAAGTTATTCTTTTAATTGATCTACACCCGTTTGGGTTTTTGGTTAGAGTCAATATTTACAAAAAGAATAAATATAGTCTTCTTTCCATTACGAGAAGTGTGAGACTTAAATCCTATTCCTTTTCATGAATGAGAAAGGTATAATAGGATGATTAGAATTGTCTAAATTCTAAATACATAACTCATAGCAAACTTTAATAGTAAGAGTATATGCACCTTATGAGTTATTAAATTAGAAGCTAGACTAATTACTGCATAATGGTAAAAGACAAATTAGATTATTTTATCTAGTTGTTTTGATTTGACCATTTAAAGATACTACATACAATTGTTGGTATGGTAGATCTATACAGGAAGAAATTGCATGCCCAGCTTTTTCAAGTTAATAATTTGGAATGTGATGAATCACATTTATGAAGTAGATTACATCCTTTTATAACCTATATAATTGTTTGAATGGGTTTTCTTAAAAGATGTAGGAAAGTAAATAGTACACTATTTCTTTCACTAATTAATGAAACATTTACAATGTTGTCAAATTTAGTGAGAGTATTGTGTTCTTATGAATGAATAAGGGATTATTATTATGTTCTCTAATTCAGTGGGAGTTACAAGACTTATAACTTAGATTATCTGTTGATTATCTCAAGGTAATTACTTTCCAAATATAGACACTAATACTTTCAAGGATAGTCATGTACGTTTCCTTGATTGATTGAGTAACTCTATATCTACTAGTTATGCTAATGACACAAATCATATTGTTCACATTAACAAACGCGTGCGTGTTGTTTATATGATACATGGTGTTGTACCATGCACAAGTGGGAGAAATCTACATTGTGTGCAAGGTACAACACATTAAAATATGATTCAAAGGATTCTCTTAACTGCAACTAAGAGATTATAATTCTAATTAGATTAATACATCTAATCTTAGAAACACTTGGTGTTGAAATTTAGTAAACGTGAGACGCAGGCTAAATATTAACAACAAGGTGAATTTCCATGTATGCGTGAGACCAACATGGATAATTTACAGTTTCTAAATTAGACATCTATTAGAACATGTGTCAATAACAATACTACTTCAACTTTAACATTTATGTATTATTAGAATGACATAAATGCATGAAGTAATATAAGACTACTTCAATAATTATGTATTCTTAGAATGACATAAATAAATGAAGTAGTATGTTAACTTGAAAATATTAATGAAACCAAATGATGGTGTTCATGATTACTTTAATTATACATGTTTATACATTATTGTATATTTATAAACATAAAGTCTTCTAAGTATTACAAGACTTATAATAAAGTAAGACGTTAGCTTGTTATGGCCTTTAATTAAGACATATACAAGAAGTCATTGAGTTGATCAATGATTAATAACGTATAGTGGGATTATAACAAGTTTATGTTTTTATGAGACATGAACATGAAGTGACTTGGTCAAAAGTACTTGTGTTACATAAAGCATGCAATTGGTTTGGAAATACTATTATACCATTAAGTTGACTTAGTTGGTAAATAAGTATGCCAACAGGAATATGGTTATCTTATATAATATTGTTAGATCTTCTTACAATATTAATTCTAATTGAAGTATCACATATGGATAGTATGTTCAGTTAGGAAATCAAACTCTTGTTAGATTGTTTGATTGAAGATAACTATGATTTCTTTTCTTCCAAAAGTTATCAAGGTTAGAAATTGAGTATGGCTTGAATATACTCAATTAGACTCCTTGAAGATTAAATAAGACGTTGTTGTGATGAATCACATTAAGTCTTAAATTGAAGTTCTGAATTTGTTAAGTTACTTATAAGAAGGTTGTTAACAAAAGAATATCAGGAACTATCAATGTGTATTTGTAATGTCCTAAAAGAGAAAATTGGATTGTTGCTCTAATTGCTAAGTACTTATATCCTATATATTACTAAAGGCAAGTGGGAGTTTTATCTTGAAAAGATAGAATTACAAGATACATAATCTTCTAAAACCACACTAGTTAAAATCATGATGAGGCTTAACATGTAAATGATAAACCTCAAGATGATGGAATTATCATTCATAGATCCACTTGGATATCTCAGATATTTAATTAATATGCTGATGATTATATGATATAGTATTACCAAAATAATGAATTGGGTGAATTACTCATATTATGAATGTTATAGATGCTGCTCATAAAGATATTCAAATTTAGAAAATTTGGTCTATCTTAATTCTTAATAGTTAGAGAATGATGATGAGTTTATTCAAAGATAATGTAACCCTAATGGTTTAAATCTTTGTGAAATAATCATATGGACAAAAATTGTACACATATCTTAATGAATATCTTATGACAAGATTATTAATCATACTTAAGCAATTAACTATGATTGAATACTCTTTCTTAAGTACATTAAAGATATAAAGATGGTAATTGTCATATTTACATGAATGTGAAATTTGACAATGGAATATCAAAAACTCTTTCTTGAATAATTACTTGAGCGAGGACGATAAGTAATCAAAAAGGAGTTTATGAATTCAAGAAAATCTTTGGAAGCGTACAAAATGCAATAATCCATGAATGGATAAATGCATGCATCTAGGAAATTATTATTATGATAAATTATTAAATCTATATTTAGGTTTATAATTAAAATAAGGTAATTTCTAAGTATTCCAGAAAGCTAGTGGGAGTATTATGTTATGATTTACTAAATCATATATGTTGTATAACATATAAGAGTAACATTCCATATAAGTAAAAGGTTAGACTTAATTTGGAATGAAACGTTACTTGAAAGATTTAGGAAATATAACATACAACCTTGGAACAAAAGTTTATTATTAAATAAACATGTGCGGTAAATAAATTCTAATAGAACATAATATATCATTTAGAAAATGGATATATATTATGAAAAGATAGAACATGAATATAAATCTAAGTTTGACTGAAGGATTTTCATGTGCATTATATTATTGTTGTATCATGCTTAAGTGCTTAAATGATTTGACAATATTTAATATCCAATTAAAAGTTATTATATAACTTGTGTAATAGATATTCTAATGGAAAATGTTTGAAATTAGAATAATGATCCTCAAACTGGAATAGCTCCTAAACATTACACATTGGATATTAAGTTTACGGAAATTTTAAGAGCATATTGTGTTTAATATACAATGATGCTGGTTTAATTGAGATGACACTCAATAACTAGTCATGGTAGGATTTTATCCTTGTTAATGGCCATGAGAACTAGTTGTGCTTACTAAGAGCATAGTTGCATTATACATTAAAGAATTAGAATACTTGAAACTTTAAAAGGTTTGAAAGTTTGATTATCATAAATTGGTGAATGAGGATATCACACTATTTATAAAGAATTATGTGGCTATATCAAGATAGTTGGATGAACACATACAAGAATTTTACTTATTGAATTCTTGAATTAAGTATTCTCAAAATTCGGATAGATCAAAGTTAGTTGAAATAATGCCTTGTCAACATGAATGATTGTCATTGCTTGAGGCATAATTGCCTTCAAGTTATTACTTGAGACAAGATTCATTAACTAGAATTATCATGCATTGATCTATTTTGGTATTTGGATAAAGGACATTAAGCAATTATTATTTATAATGAATTAAAGTACTTAGTACGTTTGTATTCATTAATAATAAATTGTGTCCTATATTTGCATGTTTAAAATCCGTGAATAACTTATGTTATTCTAAATTGTCCATTGTCGATTAATGATATGGGAATATCATTAAACTAAGACAAATCTGAGTATTGGTTAAGAATATACTTGAAAGTATATTGATGCGTTGACATACCAATTTCACATGATATTCGATGAATTGAATATTGGACTTATCCCAATAATATGATTTAATATTTAATGTGAGAATCATATTTAAAGTTATCCTCAGACTTGAGATACCAGATAAGTGTCATGGATGTAGTGCATTTTTGTGAAGCAATCTACCGCTCACCGTAACAGGGAGTCATAAGGGTTGTTTTCAGAAGTGTTGCAAAGTTCATGGGTTATTCTTGTAGTCAAGAGAGAATTTGTTCCTTCTGATTTGTTCAGAAGTTTAATACTGCTGGGCCCCTCGTAGGATTTACAAAATGTTTGCGTGGCCACGCCCAAAGTCTATCTGGAATACGTTCAGATGTTTTGGTAATTTTGTTAAATCATGAAGAGACGAGAAACAGAAATTTAATAAAGAACCTCACATCTTTATTAATGTGGTATTAGAAACAAAAGGATAATTATAATGATGAATCATTAAAGGTTTTTTCCAGAAAACCTAGCTCGGATTGAACTAGGGGCATTGGAGTGTTGCAAGACGCTAACCAATGTCATTTTACTATTAATAGATATCCAAGTGGGAGCTGTTAAATATATGGATAAATATTAATATGTAAATGTCTAGTATCGAACCCGAGACCTCGGGATTGCACACTTTACAAACAAGAATAATGAATAATAAATATATATATGTTATATGTATCGAATATATATATTTATAACACTTAATGGACTAAACGGTCGTTATTTATTAACCGTATGGACTAACTATCATTAAATAAGAAAGATAAGGACTAGAGTGAAACTTGGGTGTCAAGAAGGATCTAGAATCCCCTTGTGGGATGATAGGCCGGTCGAACAAGGGTGGGTCAAGCCCAACCCATGTTTGCTTGGTCACCAAGAAATCCTCTAGTATATATACAAGGCCAAGGATTAGGGTTTCACATCTTTTGTGCACACACACTAACCCTAATTCTTTTCTCTTTGTTTCTTTCTTCTTGGCCGATCGGTTCACTCCCTACCTTAGGGTTTGGGTCGATTTTCCATAAGCTAAAAATTAAGTGTTTTGTTTACTTGCAACAAACCTTTATTCGTTGGTAGTTTGTGTGTACAAGAACGAGGTAATTACTTACTTTAGTAATTATCAAGGGATCGATTAACAAAACGGTAAGGGGTTAATCATTGATCCATATAAACCCTAATTAGGGTTCTTCATATTGTTAAAGACTATTGCTTTTGATTCTTGTTCGGGCTAGAATCACCACGGTACGTTCTTATTTATGTTTTAGTTAATATTTATGTGTTATACTTGATCCTTCGCTTCCGCATACGTGTGCACTTTGATTTATATGATTGTCATGGTTATTAAATTCTAACAACTACTCGAACTGGTCGAAACACCACATAGTACTCTTTCAATGAGGAAAGCTTTCAACGGTACATTCATAAGTGGGGGTGGTTATAAGAAAGACGATGGGAACAAAGCCATAGCCGATGGAAATGCAGATTTGATTGCATTCGGGAGGACATTCTTGGCGAACCCAGATTTGCCTAGGCGTTTTGAACTTGGTGCAGAACTTAATGAGTATAATAGAGACACTTTTTACACTCAGGATCCAGTTATAGGTTATACTGATTATCCGTTTCTAAAAGAGTAATTCCCAAACACCATTGCGCGTGAATATAGAATAACTATAGATATACGTCTCATTTGTGAGTGTTGATACAAAAGTTGGGCGTACCTGGTTATGGGCTTATACTCTCGTACCAATTCAATCCTTAGCACTTGTTACCTGCGTACTAAGAAAATAAGACAACACCGTTAGGCTTATCGAGGGATTGTCTCCCCCGATTAGACTCCGGCGTGAGAGTAAGTAATCGATTTAGGATTCTCGTAGAGAGTTAGGGTTGTATATCGTACCTTGAATGAGAATCGTATGATTCTATATATAGGGGCTAAGAAACCGTGTTTCTTGCTCCTTACTCTTCGCACGCGTGGTGCTTATCCGAGGTAAGGATATCTATTCCATGAATAGATAATCCTTATCGTGTACCCGGTGGGTTGGATTGGGTATTGGGCTTCGTGAGCCCAAAGCATTAATTCTGCGGCCCGTACCATTGTCATGGTAGCCTACTCATGGTGGGCTTAGGTGTGAGTAATGTCTATCATTTGGGTTTGTGGCCCAGATATAGGCTATACGTCATCATGTCCCCCCAGTCTAGTGTGTGCGGCTCGTAGCCGTGGGTACTAGACTTAATACCATCAGCGGTAAGCGTGGCGGGAGATCGAACAAATATTACCGCCTTTTTGTAAGTGCAATGCACCTAACTAATAATAATTTCAAAATGGATGCCTCGAAAATCGGGGGTGGTGTCCACGTAGCCCTCGGAATTCGGGAAAAAGTGCATGTACCCGTTCAACTTCTAGCCATACGTTTGCTGTGAATGGGTTCCACGTGGATAGAAATTAGGGTTTTTACCACTCCCTATATAAGAGTGACCGCCCCCCTTTTTACAATCACACAGTAAAACACACACTCCTCACTTATTCATCTTTCTTGAAAGCTTATTGCAAAGAAAATACTCATTTTCGTAAGTAATTTTTGTGCGTTTCACTCGTAAATTAATGAAGATGGTCGCTCAGTTAGAAGACTTTCGCTCTGCGATGTCTATTGAGGATGTTACTCAATTTTCGTCTGACTTCTTCGTGCCTTTGGATGTCCATCCAGAGGCGCCAGATGTGTACGCGTGTATAGCTGATTTCCCCGAAGGGAAAATAGGGCTTTACACGAAATTTTTTGAGTACGCGAATCACTGTGTACCCATATCTATCTTCTTGAGCGATTTGCTCAATCACTATCGCCTTCACATCTCTCAGCTGCACTGTATTGGTGCGGCTAAGGTGTCGAATTTTGAAGTAAACTGTCGTTTACTTGCGATAGACCCGACCGTGGACTTGTTCAGCTCCTTTTACCACACAACGTGGTCGAATGGTTGGGTTTCTTTTGCGAAGCGCCAGGGGGCGCTGCAATGTTACACTGAGAAAGTAGATGCCCTAAAAAATTGGAGGGAATACTTCTTCTGGGTTGACGATGTAGTTTTCCCCTTTGGCTATGAGTTTTATACTCAGAATACATTGCCAAGGGATGGGTGCCCCGCACCCGGTTCCTACAGGCTTGCTGACGCGCAGACTCTAGATGCCAATCGACTGGCCATTAACCCCTATCCGGAGGAGTTTTTGGTACATGTGGGGTTGAGCCGCGCTTATTTTGGCGCTGCGGATGAGGTTCCTACTTTCCTGAGTGAGGATGGCCGGGGTGGGTGTTCATCCCTTCTTCTTCAAGCTATGTAAGTTTTTTGTGTATGTGCGCTTTTAATAACTAATCCGTTTTGCTCTCTTGGTTTATTGATGTGCGCAGATATGGATCTATTTGTTGTGGTGAAGCTGGACAGGCCGAAGCAGGTAACTATAGGGGTGCGCCCTCTGAGGGAAGGTGAGCAGCCCCTACTGGAGGCGACAGAGGGTCGCTTGACCACCCTGCCAGACGCGATTCCTGAGAACACACCACCGCTCCAAGTGACGCCTGTTCAGAGCGTTGCGCCTGATCCGGAGGTAGCGCCCACTGTGGAGGTGGCGCATACTGTGGAGGTGGCGCACAAGGAGGCGCACTCGGGATCGTCTGACAACATTAAAATCCTGAATCCTGAGGAGGTGCTGAGAGAGGAGGTTGCGCAGAATGTTAAGCGCAAGGGAGAGGCTGGAGGCAGTGGTACTAGAAAGAGGCGTCGACATGTCATCAGGGACGCGGAGTCGAATGCGGAAGAGACATCTACTTCTGGCGCACGGTTGAAGGTTGATGATGTTTCTCCGTTTCTGTAAGTGTCTGCATTTTTATCATCCTTCCCCGTTTTTGTTTTATCATATTACTTGTTGTAATATTTACTAACTGCTTTTTGTTGCGTAGGGATGATGCTGCGAAGAATGATGGGGTCTTCGTTGATGAGGTTTCCTCTCCACAGAATGAAAACAGGGAGGGGAAGACCAAGGTTGCTGATGGTGGCGAGGCGCAGCAGCTAATGGATGAGCTGGCTGCGACCACTGCGCGCCAAGCTGAGCTGGTGGCTTGGCTAAAAGGGAAGTATGTTGGGGAGAGCAGTGCTCTTGCCCAAAAGGAGGAGGAGTTGGTGACACTCCGTGCGCAGTTGGCTAATGCGCAAGTGGAGCTGGAGGCCTCGAGGGCGTATGCTGAAAAGATCGCTGGGGATAAGGTGAGCATGCTAGCCGACCTTAGGTATGCGAGGGCTAAGCTTGAGCAGATAAAGGCTAAAACTTCCTGGTCGGTGTCCTATCTTGAAGAGAAGAGGGCTGAGCATCATGCCAACGTCCAGGAGTTCTAGGGGCGCATCGAGAAGGCAATTGCGTTGCAAGAGGAAAAGCTGCGCGCCCTCAGTATAGAGTATGACGAGGAGCTGTATCCCCACTTGATGTCTCCTATAGCTGAGCGCAGGTATTCTTGTTTTACTTGTCTTTATTATTACTTTATCGCCGCGCTTTTTACTTACACAAATTGTCTTTGTGAATGCAGGTGGTTGATTAGCCATGGGCTGCGCCTGGCAGCCCTGAGCACACTAGAGTCCGCAGAGGTAGTGGACGCTTTTGGGAAGGTGGTGCATTGCGCGATTGCGCGTGGTCGATCGCAGGCCATGGATGATCTTCATGAGGCCAAGCTGCTGGAGAAGGACTTGGCGGAGGTCCCTGGGTACAGCCCTACAGCTTATGATGAGCTGCTGCAAGCAATGGCGGGGCTGAAGGTTCTTGAGTTACCGCACATTGGGAGGCTGGAGCGCGACCAAGATGACCCCATAGATGTGCTGATGGCAGGGTTGACATTGCAGCGCCATCTTGGGGATAATGTGCAGGAGGAATCAGATTACTATCTGAAACTGGATGTTTCGCAGCTTCAAGTTCCCGTGTTCGCGCGTCCTCGCGATATTCTCAAACCCTTTGCTATTGAGAGGGAGATTCCCTTGAAAGAGGTGCTAGAGCGACATGAGCAGAGGGTTGCTGTGAAGAAGGGTATCAAGGGCAAGGCCGTGATGTGTGGCTTTGGCGCTGCACACCTCCCTAGGTCAGATGGTGTGCCTGTAAGCGTTCCAACCGTGTCTATGCAGGATGCCATAACTTTGAGTAAGCTTAAGGAAGCGAGGAGTTCCGCAGCTCCGGAGGAGAGTCCTGAGCATCGCCATAGTATATAGGCTTTTTTGTATATTTATATATCGTTCCTTGTAATTTTTATTAATAAATGTGGAATAAGATACATTTTTGTTTTAAGTTCGTGACTTAAATATACTTGCATTGTTTGCTAAGTTTGATCTTTTAAGTGCGTGACTTTGAAGAATTATACTTGCATTGTTTGCGAAGTTTTATTATTTGACCAAGTGTCTTGGCTGGTTATATTGCTAAGCTCGTACGGTGTACTTGGTATATGCGCATCCGTCGTGGGGTGCACACGCGAGACTTACCTCGACGTCTCGAGAGTAAGGCGCTTAGCAAGGATGCGTGATCCAATGTTGATGGGTTTGCAACCCTCTTATTCAACGAGTAAATTAGTAGGTTAACTCATCCTTTATGCCTTCGTGGGTCTTTAAGTGGTGCATGCACGCCATGTAGGCAGAAATATAAGATAAACAATATTGACATATATGCAATAAAGTAAAATGCGCTATGGAGTTAGCTAGAAACCATAACATTTTATTGATACTTGCAAGTTATTTGAAAAAATAGAAAATACAATTCCTAGAAAAGAAAAGAAATACAAACACTTATTGGGCACCACGTAGGATGCAAGGGTGTTTGTGTAAGGGCCGTAGCCTAAAAGTAACATCTTTTGAGATTGCAGATGTTCCAAGTGCGCGCTAGGTCGTGACCTTCCATATCGCGCAGTCTGTATGCGCCATTGCCGAGCGCGTCTGTGACCTCGTAAGGTCCTTCCCATTTAGGTCCGAGCTTGCCTGTGTCTTCTGCGTGGCTCGCGTCGTTGGTGTGGTAAACAAAGTCTCCTGGTCTGAATGAAGTGTGTTTGACCTTTGCATCATAATACTCCTTCATTTTTGCCTTAGCCTTTGCTTCGCGTATAGCTGCGCGTTCGCGTCTTTCTTCCAGTATGTCTAAGTCTATGCGCCGTTCCTCGTCGTTTGTCGTGACGTTGACCTCTGCTGTGCGTATAGTTGGCATTCCTATCTCAGCTGGTATGACGGCTTCTGTTCCATAGACTAGGGAAAATGGCGTGTCGCCAGTACTGGTTTTGATTGTTGTGCGATGTGCCCACAAGACATGCGAGAGCTCATCTACCCACCTTCCTTTGTGTCTGTCAAGGCGCGATTTTATTCCTTCGCCTAGACTGCGGTTTGCGCGCTCAATTAGGCCATTGGTTTGTGGGTGTTTGACTGAAGCAAAGTGTTGTGTGATGTTCAATTGTGCGCACCAATCTTTGAATGGGTTATCACAGAATTGTTTTCCGTTGTCTGAAATGATCGCACCCGGTAGTCCGAAGCGACAAACAATGTTGTCCCAGACAAAGCGTTTGACTTGGTTGCCCGTGATGTTCACCACCGCTTTTGCTTCGATCCACTTCGTAAAGTAATCTATGGCTACGATGAGGAATTTTACTCCTCCAGCTGCGACAGGGAAAGGTCCTGCGATGTCAATACCCCATTTGTAAAATGGCCATGGTGAGGTGATTGGTGTTAGCTCTTGTTGTGGTCGGCGCGGAATTGGCCTATGTACCTGGCAATTGCTGCATTTTCTTATCAGATCGCGTGCATCGCGATGCATTGTTGGCCAATAGTATCCTGACCTTAGAGCGCTTGCCACCACGGATCGTGGCCCTGAGTGCATACTACATGATCCAGCGTGAATTTCGCGGAGGACGTAGTCTGCTTGAAGGGGTCCAACACATCTGAGCCATGGCTGTAAAAAAGACCGTCGATAGAGTACATTGTTGCGTAGTTCAAATCGTTGCGCTGCGCGCCGTATTCTTCGGGCGTCTTTATGATCTTGGGGTAGGACTCCCTTGCTAATAAATTCGATGATAGGTGTCATCCATGTAGGATCTTGTTCCACTATCACCGTTGATATCTCCCTCTCCAAGATTGACTTGTTTTTTAGGGTTTCCACCAATACCTGTTTTGAGAGGTGTGCGAAGCTTGTGGATGCGATCTTGCTGAGTGCGTCCGCCTTCTTGTTATCTCCTCTAGGTACCTGTTTTATTGTGAACCTATCAAAGTTTTTGATCAAAGATTTTGTCTTTTCCAAGTATTGGGTCATGTGTTCATCCTTGGCCTCATATTCACCTAGCACGTGGTTGGCGACCAGTCGCGAATCTACGTTTGCTTCTAGGTTGCGAACGCCCATTTGGATTGCAATACGTAGTCCAGCTAGTAGGGCTTCGTATTCTGCCTCATTGTTTGTGGCTGTGAATTCAAAGCGTAGCGCATAGGTGAATTCCATACCTTCTGGATTTGTAAGAATAAGGCCTGCGCCTGATCCTTCTACACATGAAGATCCATCTGTGAACAGAATCCAGGGTTCCTGTAAATCTGTTTTTGCTGCAGATGTCGGGCTGTCGCTGTCTGGCTTCTCCATGATAAAATCGGCTAGGACTTGTCCTTTGATTGCAGTGCGCGGTCTGTATGAGATGTTATATTCATTTAGCAGTACACTCCATTTTTGTAAGCGTCCTGATGCTTCAGGCTTAGAGATAACTTGTTTAATTGGCTGATCAGTGATTACAACTATTGGATGCGCTTGAAAGTATCTGCGCAACCTTTTGGCTGCGAACACTAGAGCCAAGACCAGCTTTTCCATAGCGCTGTAGTTAGTCTCTGTTTTCTTTAGGGCTTTGCTTACGAAATATATGGGTGTCTGGACGGAGTTTCTTTCTGTCAATAATACGGCGCTGACTGCTCCATGGGTTGCCGATAAGTACATGATTAGTTCTTCCCCTGGTCGCGGTGCGACGAGTTTGGGAAGAGATACCAGATGGTTTTTAAGTTGTTGGAAAGCTTCCTCCGCTTCGGTTGTCCAGCGAAAGTCTCCCTTTTTTGTACACTTTGTGAGTGTTTTAAAGAGGGGAAGAGATTTGTCTGCTGACTTAGATAAGAAACGGTTTAGCCCCGCTAACTTTCCATTCAATGATTGGACTTCTTTGAGTGTGCGCGGTGAGGGGAGATCAATAACGGCCTTTGTCTTTTCTGGGCAAGGCTTGATTCCATCGGGTTCTATCAGGTATCCAAGGAACATCCCTTCGGTCGCGCCAAAGGTGCACTTTTTTGGATTTAACTTCATGTTGATCCGCCCCAACGTTCGGAATGTTTCCTCGATGTCGCGCACCAATTCGTCCTCTGTATGGCTTTTTATGACAAGGTCGTCAACATAGACTTCCAAGTTGCGGCCTACTTGTTTTTCGAAGGCTGTGTCCACCAGTCGTTGGTATGTCGCGCCTGCGTTCTTCAGGCCAAAAGGCATTTTTGTGTAGCAGTATATTCCTTGACTGGTGTGGAAAGCTGTTTTTTCTTCATCTTCCACTGCCATCTGGATCTGATGATACCCTTTATATGCATCTAGGAAGCATTTGAAGGGGTATCCGCACAAGGACTCGACCTTCCAGTCTATCTCTGGCAGTGGATAGCAGTCCTGCGGACATGCTTTGTTGAGGTCCGTGAAGTCCACGCACATCCTCCAACTGCCATCGCTCTTCTTTACCATAACTGGGTTAGAAAGCCAGTCATGATAGTATACTTCGCGCATGATGCCTGCGTCTACGAGCTTATGTACTTCTTCCAGAATAGCCTTTGCACGATCTGGGGCCTGGCCGCGCTTCTTTTGTCGTATTGGAGGGTATCCTTGTCAGATTTGTAGCTTGTGTTCTGTGATAGAGCGCGGTACTCCCGTCATATGCTTTGGTTCCCATGCAAAGATGTCTAGGTTCTTTTGCAAGAGTGCGCATACAGCTGCTTTACCTTTGTCAGATAAAGATCCTCCAATCGAAACTTGTTGCTCCGGATAATCTGGGTGAATAGCGACTTTTAAATTTGGCGTTTTTCCTGTGCGCTGTTCTGGAATAGTCTCTACTTCGGTTGTTACTGCGATGCACTCTCTTGGTGGTACTGTTGTGTTATAGAGAGTGACAACTCCTCCTTCCACTGGGAATTTAAGCATTCTGTGCGCTGTGGATGGTACCGCGCACATGGATGATATTCCCGGTCTTCCAATGATACCATTGTATGGTGAAGGAGACTTTATTACCATAAAGTTTATCCATGTTGCGGTTGAGTGTTGTTCATCTCCTACGACCACCAACAAGCGTAACTGCCCCATAGGCCAAATCTTTTCTCCTGTGAATCCTGTTAATGACGTTGTAGCTGGTATCAACTGACTTTGGATTTCCGGTCGCAGTCTTTTGAAACAGTGATCGTACAGTATGTCTGCGGATGCTCCTCCATCAATGTACATGCGGTGGATGTTATGTCCCCCTGTATGTATTTCAATGGTTAAGGGCTCCACGACTGCGTTGTCCGCAGCTATAGTAGGGAAGGATATCTCTTTTTCTGGAGAGAATTTTTGGCTGACTTTTTGCTTTATCCTGCGTTGTCATGATTGTATCATGTATATAGTATCAGCTTTTTCCTTTGGGGGTTCTTTCTTGCCCCCGTTTCTCTGTTTATCTTTTCCCTCCTTGATGTTCTTTACGAGGTGGTCCATCCTGCCTTCTCTAACTAGCTTTTCAATTAGTTGTTTTAGTTGGACGCACTCGTAGTGGTATGGCCTTTTTGGCCGTGGTACTCGCAGTATCCACTACCTAGGCGCTTTTCTTCTGCAGTGCACATTGGTGGTGGTTTTAGGAAGTTCGCACCTTCTGTTACAAATATTTCTCTCGGAGTCTTAGTGAGAGGAGTATATTTGTCGTTGTCTCTTCCAATGCGGTAATTCCTGCTGCGGTTGTTATTCTGATCGTTGGATTGTCTCCTCGGCTGTTCTTGTTGCCTATAGTTTGAATAACCTTTTTTGCTATCCGCAGCAGCTGCTTCTCCTTGTATAAAGGATCTGGTGCGCTTTGTTAATTCGTCAAAGGTCTGTGGAACTTTGTCATTCAGCTTGCGGATGAGTTCTGGGTTATTGATCCCATTCATGAACCCTGAAATTTTTAGGATTTCAGGACATGTTTTGACTTGTATGCACTCATCTTTAAAACGTTCCATAAAAGCGCTGGTTGATTCCCCTTGACGCTGTTTTACTCTTGCTAGTTCCACAGGGTTTTTAGCGCACTTCTTTCGCTGGGTGAAGTTGAGGCGGAATGCTTTCCGTAGTTCCTCAAATCCACCGATGCTCCTACGTGGGAGTTTGCTAAACCATGTGCGCGCGTTTCCTACTAACGTGGAATTAAACATGTGGCACCACACAGGCTGTGGCCAATTTTCGATAGTTGCGGCTGATTCGAAAATTTTTAGGTGATCGTCAGGATCACCTGTTCCATCATATGTTTTCACGTTAGCTGGCATGCACCTGCGTTTGCGGTCTGAGTAATCGCTGATGCGCCGTGTAAACGCATCGATTTTCTGGCGTCGCCATGGGAGGGACATATCTTCATCCTCTTCCTCGCGACGTCTTCCTCTTGACTTCCAGTGTCCTGTTTCTTTATCCTCGTTGTCCGAGGAGTCGCTGGAAGAAGAGTAGTCTCTTTTTCGGCGCTTGCGCCGGCTTCTTTCAGAAGAAGAGCTTGAGGGATCTCTGCTTGGGGATCTTCTTCTCCCCAACCTGTCTTGAATCCTCCTACTCCCAGGTTTGGAAGATCCTTGGCTTGGCGAATGTTGAGGCCCTAATCGATCTTGTATTCCCCGACTGCCAAGTCTGGAGTGGACATTGGTGCGCCTCTCGCTGTCTCCTGAGTATTGTGAATCAGATATCGTACCCAATCTATCATGGATAGTGGTACGTTCTGCGCGTCTTCCTCGTGGGTGACGCGATGGTGATGGTTCGCGTTGAGGACCAAAATTGAGTCGGGCTTGTAAACCCGCGCTTGCTCTTCTTGTTGCCTCTTCTTGCATGAGGGCGGTTAGGGTTTCATAATTTTGGGATACAAAGTTTCCCAAAGTTAGATCAGGTGCGTCCTCAGTTGTTGCAAGAATTACTGCCTCAGTGTTTGGCGCCCTGTTTCGTTCAGGCGCGCCTGGCGGCGCAGTGTTGTTCACTGCGGGTGTAGCCTGATGAGGAGTGGTGAAGAGGGTGCGTTAGAGTTCCTCAACGCTTGGGACCACTGGTGTGACTTGAGTAGTTCTTATAGGTAGTTCTACTGCTAGGCGAGGTGGGGTTGTTCCTGCCTCGTGGTGACCAGGTGTGCTGGTTGTCCCAGCGACTTGTCTGGAGGTTGGATCTTGTTGATTCTTCCTCTGATGGTCACGTTTTTCTGACTGCGGAGTCCGCTGGCTCGAATTCTTATGTTTCGTCATTCTAGTTCTTAGTAGGGTCCCACGGATGGCGCCACTTGTTGATACAAAAGTTGGGCGTACCTGGTTATGGGCTTATACTCTCGTACCAATTCAATCCTTAGCACTTGTTACCTGAGTACTAAGAAAATAAGACAACACCGTTAGGCTTATCGAGGGATTGTCTCCCCCGATTAGACTCCGGCGTGAGAGTAAGTAATCGATTTAGGATTCTCGTAGAGAGTTAGGGTTGTATATCGTACCTTGAATGAGAATCGTATGATTCTATATATAGGGGCTAAGAAACCGTGTTTCTTGCTCCTTACTCTTCGCACGCGTGGTGCTTATCCGAGGTAAGGATATCTATTCCATGAATAGATAATCCTTATCGTGTACCCGGTGGGTTGGATTGGGTATTGGGCTTCGTGAGCCCAAAGCATTAATTCTGCGGCCCGTACCATTGTCATGGTAGCCCACTCATGGTGGGCTTAGGTGTGAGTAATGTCTATCATTTGGGCTTGTGGCCCAGATATAGGCTATACGTCATCAGTGAGATTAATAAAATTGTTCCTCACTTGATTTCCTCTTCTTCTTTTCTAGAGTTTTATGTGAATTGGTTAATCGTTGGTGACATCTCGCTGAATGTTTTCTTTGTAATGCATGCAAATCATATTTCACTCATGATATCTGTTTGAACTTGCGACTTCAACTTAGAAAATTATCTAACCTCCTTAGCATATACAAGCACAGATACACACACATACACGTACATGTTATTTGTTTCTGTTTCTATAATTTGTGGTGATGTGCATGCCATTCCTTAGTTCCTTTCACATGCTGTGTAATATCTAAATTTTTCACAAATCAACAGCTAATAATTGCCAACTTATACTCTGAAAAAGCTTTATTTAAATGTGCATTCCACATTGTCTATTAGTACTATCAATTACAAGAGATCATAAGGCTGAAATATGGTGGGCAGCTGAAGGTGTTTAATCTTTTTTTTTCAAAGTGATATTGTTCTGTTTTGTGCCTTGCTGAACAATGGTGTGGGTTGGGACTTGTTATTTATGTTTCCATAGTCCTTCATTTCCTAAACATGAAACATTTGGTTCCAAAAATTTGTACTTCGTCTAAATTGTTTTATCTATCTTGAATAACTACCCTAGCACACACTCTTGCGGTATTGGGGTCTATGTGAGGGTGAAAAATTATATAAACTCGTAGTTTTGGCCTTTCTGATAAAAAATATTGAATAACTACCCCGTCCTTCTAAATGTCTTCAAAGAAATCAGATGGTTTAACTAACGCGTAATAAAGTATTGAATAAGAAATAGTCCTACAAGAAGACGTGTTAGCTTTAACGGTCAGGAGTTAGGATCAAATAAGAATAAATATTAAATTGAGAAGGATGAGAAGAAACAACAACCACATCTTTCAGATAAATTTACAAAAATAGATTTGCATCTCCCCTAAAAATTCTCCCTCCTGTTTGAAATGTGTGGCTAAAGATCCTTCTTATTCTTCTCATTTTAGTTTTTCTTTTCTCTGTATCCCTTCCCTAAGGGGCAGAGCTAAAGTCTTTACATAACTCATTTTTAACGGTTCCACATAACAGAGATTGGTAGTACCTAATGTATCAGTTTGGTTTGGTTATATGTAGGTACCAGAGAGTAGAGGCAAATGCTAAAGTAGAAGTTGAATCAAGAAAGCTAGAGCTAATAATAAAACATCATATTCTTAAATCTTTAGTGTAATTTGGTTAGATAAAATTACTGCTTTGTGTGTGTTGGGTGGGAAGTTTATTTGGATCTAGTCCTCGTACAAAAATATCCTTTTTTTAAAGTACTCTATGCAGCACTACGTTGCAAGAATTCCTAATTCAATAGTAAAAGGTTGTTTCGTATTGCAACCAGTTTGGAAGAAGCATTTTTAATAATTATTGAGAAATTGTTTATATGATGTATGAACAAGAATTGAAATAAACAGTTTCTATGAGGATTCCAAACACCCGATAAAAGGTGACTACTTGGCTATGTTGTTTATGTAGAAGCTTGTTGTAGGATTAATGGACCCTCTAATTCATTTCACCTGCTCAAGTTATAGGTATTTGACCCTGTTCTAATTTAAAGAAACAACTTCTATCTTCTTTTGGTAAAGATAACAGGAGTGTATCAAAAAGGATTTTTTTTTTCTTATATAAAATGCAATTTATATTTAGTCATATATGGTGGCATGCGATCTAATTGTTTTCAATTTTGTTCTTAGGGTTGAGAGAATGCATAAGTTAGTTTTGGTCCAGAAGACTAAAGAAGCGAACACTGCAAGCTACTCAAATGATCCCAAATGTATCGATTTGATACATGAACTTTAAAAAAGTTGCGCAAATGTAAAAACTTTCATAAATGTTCCAATTTAATACGTAATGATGATGTGTCATATCTGAAAGTCTAACACGTGCCACTAGTTATAACACGACATGTCATCATCACGTACTAAATTGAAATGCTGATGAAAGTTTGTTACACTTACACAACTTTTTTAAAATTCACCAAATATATACATTTGAAAAAGTACATTACCATTCAACGACCTAATCCCTAAAAAGAAATTATATGGTCTAAATTTTGAGTAATGAATTGTCTTTACATTGTTGTAATAAAATCGTAATAATCTATAGTAATACTTCATTAAATCTTATGTTTTAACCCCGTGCGTGTACAAACATCCTTTTGAACTGCTTTATAAAGATTGACATGATTGGTAAAATGTAGTCGAGTGTTCTCTATTGAAGCTTGCTATCCTTAAAGATAAAAAATTCAATACACCGTTGAAAAAAAAAATCCACACTTCAAGTGTTCGAAAATATTTTGTGAAATGAGAGAAGTTATAAGCATATATACTTTGACCCTTGATTTTTGTAATTGTGTTGGACGTTGAAATTGTTTAACAAGTGAATCGTAAGGTCATGGTTTACATCATTAGGGCCGATCCTTACGAAAGCGGTTCTTGACAGTTTGCCTATATACTATTTTTTCTTTATTCAAAGCCCCGAAATTGGTGATTGATAAGCTCGATAGGTTACGGATGAACTTTTTATGGGGGATAGAAAACGGGAAAGCTAAAACTCACTGGGTGGCGAAAGATAAAGTTTGTAAAGCAAAAAAAGATGGTGGCCTCGGTTTAAGTTCGCTGGAATTCATTAATCGAAGCTTGCTATCGAAATGGATTTGGAGATATAAAACGGAACCGAGGAGTTTGTGGCGGAAAGTTATCTTCTCTTTTCACGATAGCGGTAGACGTCTCTCGTTCATTCCCTGTAACAAATATTTAACGAGAACTTGGAAAGAAGTGTCAAAAGTTGAGGGGTGGTTGAGCAAAAAAGGTATTCAAATTCGGGAGATGATTCGCATGGAAGACTTCAGGTGGATATGGGAGGGCGATAAAGGTAACAAATTCACGGCTCAATCGCTTCGAAAATTTCTGGAAAATAGTAATGGTACGACTGAGGTAAACGGGTACTTGTGGAGCAGACTTGTTCCTACCAAAGTGAACATTCATTGTTGGAGATCTCACATAGATAGAATCGCTACCCGGGACCAATTAGCGAAAAGGCATGTTCCTCTAAACTCTGATCTTTGTGTTCTTTGTGAGGAGTTTCCTGAGAACTCGTTACACTTGTTTTTGCATTGTGGTTTGGCGGATGCGGTTTGGTGCGTCATTGGGCAGTGGTGTAAGATAAGTCCGTTGTACGCTTTTGATATGAAAGACTTCTTCTCCATGCACAAGAATCTGGTTAGTGACAAAAAGAAAAAGGTAGTCATAAAAGCGATTATTAGAGTTGGCTGTTGGTGCATTTGGCGGGAGCGAAACGAGGCGATTTTCCGGAATAGAAGACCGTCGATGGCGCGTATTATAAAGGACATAAAAAGTTTATCATACTTATGGTGTATAAATAGAAGCAAAAATCTTAGTATGGAGTGGTTGGATTGGTGTTCTTTTAGTTTTTAGATTGTTTTTGTTTTCCCGGGCTCCTCGTGCGTCTTGCTCGTTGGGGTTTCCGGTTTTTTTGAATGAAAGTTGTTGTTCCAAAAAAAAAAAAAGGGCCGATTTGCTTAAAGTTGTAGAAGCCACACATAACGACACATGGGCTTATCTTCGTGATAGATAGCGGTGATGTTTAAGGTAAGTTTAGTTGAGGGAAAATATCATTGTTTTTCACAAAATGTTTTGTGGAAAATAAATAAAACAGAGATCACGTTTAAATTAGTGTTTGACAATAAAATTATCTGCAAAACACAAAATTCCTATTTCCAACTTTAATACACAAAACTACAAAACATTTTTTTTCACCTATTTTCCTTTAAAATACCCCAAATCCGTTTTCATCATTTTTTCCGTTTTCATTCGATTTATTGCGTTTTCGATCGATTTTTAATTTTTTCCCTTTTTTTACGTTTTCGTATATTTTTTACGTTTTCGTCCGATTTTTTATGTTTTTCGTCATTTTTTTATGTTTTCGTCTGATTTTTTACGTTTTCGTCCTATTTTTTACGTTTTCGTCTGATTTTTTTACGTTTTTATACATTTTTTACGTTTTCGTCATATTTTTTATGTTTTCATCTGATTTTTTACATCATCGTCCGTTTTTTAGTTTTCGTCAGACTTTATACTTTTTCGTCCGATTTTCGTTTTCGTAATATTTTTTTACGTTTCCTCTGATTTTTTACGTTTTCGTCATATTTTTTATGTTTTCGCCTGATTTTTTACGTTTTCGTATGATTTTTTACGTTTTCATCCGTTTTTTACGTTTTCATCAAATTTTTTATGTTTTCGTCCGTTTTTTTACGTTTATGTAAAAAACGGACGAAAACGAAAAAAATCTGACGAAACGTAAAACAACAAAAGAAAACGTAAAAAATATGTAAAAACGGACGGAAACGTAAAATGGAAACATAATTAAAATCTGACGGAAACGTAAAAAATCTGACAAAAACATAAAAATCTGACGAAAACGTAAAACGGTAAAATAAACGTAAAAATACCATGACAAAAACGTAAAAAAATAGACGAAAACGTAAAAAAAACGGACGAAAACATAAAAAATAAGACGAAAACGTAAAAAAATGGACGAAAACGTAAAATGACTGACGAAAATTAAAAAAAACAGATGAAAACGTAAAAATCGGACGAAAACGTAGAAAAAAATCTAATGAAAACGTAAAAAACAGGCGAAAACGTAAAAAACAGACGAAAACATAAAAAACTGATGAAAACGTAAAAACACTGACGAAAATGTAAAAAATTAAACGAAAACGCAAAAAAACGGACGAAAACGTAAAAAACTGACGAAAATGTAAAAAATCTAACGAAAACATAAAAAAATGGACGAAAACATAAAAAATCGGACGAAAACGTAAAAAAGGACGAAAATGTAAAAAATCTGACGAAAATGTAAAAAAACGGATGAAAATGTAAAAAAATATGACGAAAACATAAAAATCAGATGAAAACGTAAAAAACAGACAAAAACGTAAAAAAACAGTCAAAAAAGGGCTAGATCGTAAAAAATCGGACGAAAACGTTATTTGATGTTATATTTTACTTTTTTAATTCTTTATTTTCTCGTATTAGATTTTTTTAGTTATTTTATAATTTAGTTGGTTAGTTTATAATATTTGTTTTTGTGTTTTGAAGATGTTTTTATAACATTACTAAAGTGAATAGTGAATTGAGATATAAAATAACAACACTTAAACATGTTTTCTAGTTTTACAAAATGAAAAACACAAACACATGTTTCTCAGAATAAACGCGTTTTCTAAATTCTCTATTTTTTTTTTTTTTTTGTAGAAATCAAACTCTCCTCCCTTTTCTTATAAAGCAAGAAATAGGAAATGAAAGAAAATATTTTCTAATTAAACGCCACCTTATTATTTCCATTTTCAGCTTTTCATATTTGATGTACTTGTGAATCATAAGAACATTTGCTAATTTATGTATGGTTATTTATTTGATATGGACTATGTATATATGAATGATTTGGCTATTTAAGTGGCATACAATGTCGCAACTTTGAAGAACTAATATCATATCAAGTACTTATGTCTTAATTACATTAGCAAAATTAATGCAAAAGCCCCGCATTTACTAGTTTATGCGTAGAAAAAGGAAGTTTTATACTTTGTCCAAGTAAGGAAAGCTAGACCAAAAAAAAATTAAAAAAAAATAAATAGAAAAAAAAAAAAAAAAAAAAAAAAAATCAATCGCATACAAGGGTGTCATTCGGGTTATTGGGTCGGGTTGATGGCTTATTGGGTTAGGTCTATCGGTTTTTTAAAAAATTAACTCGCAACCAAGCTTATAAGTTATTAGGTCTATCGGGTTGCGGGTTATGTGGTTACATGCTAGTCTCAATGTCTCATCTCACAAATTACTTCATTCACTAAAATTACCTTCAACATGAAATTAACTTACAAATTAACAAAACTAAAATTCCTCAATCTACTAACTATATAAAACATGCTTTTGAAAATCAAATCTCTAACCTAAAATTGTTTTAAATTCGCCACATGGATATTCATTTGATCCAATGGCCTAAAACGCGTTTTAACAAAAAAAAATACCTCTAAAGCATTAAATGTAGGGAATTTTTTTGACACCAGTCACTAACATTTATTCCTTTTGATAAAAACTATCCAAAAACACACAGCCACCTCTCTCTCTTTATCCCTAAAATAAAACCCTAATCAACAAATTAAAACCCAATATTCATTCAAATTAACGTTAAATCAAAATCATAAATCAAAATCCGTATATCGAATCAAATTCATTATCCAAACTTCATTGGATCAAATGTTATTTTCATATTTTATGACTAGACGAAGAAGGTTAGGGTTTTGTTACCATTTGGCAAATGATATTTGCAATAAGGTTCTATTTTGATTTCATTTTTATTATTCGTTAATTATCATTTTATGTTTGTGTTTGGATCTTCTTCCGATTGACTGCATAAATTGAACCAAAATATTACGGTTTGCACTCCATGGTTATTTTTGAGGATTCATTGTTTCAATAAGGTGCTATTTATTATTCATTTAAATTTATATTTACTTTTTTATTTTTTATTTAGTTTTAATCAAAAGGCCATCATGGACCAAGATCCAAAGGGATCAATCTTTTACACCGATGTAATTTTAGTAAGCATATAATATTGTTTGAAAATCAAGCATATGATATTGTTTAAAAATCAGATCATCTAAATAGAATGATTTTTTTTAATTGGGATAATAAAGGAAAGTTTTTAATTTCAATAATAGATCATCATAATTGAGGAAAGTCATAGTTTTAAAAATTAAAACTAATAAAAAACCACATTAATTGTAAGCAACAAACTTGAGGAAAGTCATATTTTAAAAAATTTGCTTATAAAACGCAACATTATGATGTAACTAACAAGCTTCATTGATTTTTGGTTAAACTTTAAAAATTTAAATTGTTTCCCTAAATATAGTCCATTTTTCAAAATTTCCTGCATTATTCGAATTGTGGGTTGTTTGGTTATTGTAATTGTATTGGTCTATTTGTGTGAGTTTGTGTATGTGATTTAAGTTGCGATTTTTATAAATTTTTCAAGGACATTGTGAACAGGTAAATGTATGGACTGAGTTTTAGGAATTTTTTTTAGTTGAAATTAGAGAAGGTTAGATAAAAGGTAGGATTTTGGTGAAGCAGGAAGTATATAGGATCGATGTGGTATTTTCTTATTGTGTTCTCAGGGTTGGAATCACGGGGATCATGGGGATTTTGGTTTTGTCATTTTCTTCTTTGACATTTAAGCATATTCGTGTACCCTTGTGGTATTTTCTTATTGTGTTCTCAATGTTTGTAACAAACCATTGCCGATGGCTAACTGACCACCAACGGGGTAAGTTATAAATATTTGAACTTTATAGTTATACGAGTTAGTCAACAAGCACTAATCATGTATTAAATAGTATTATTTGGCATTGTGTTACAACCTGAGTTGCGGAAACTATTGTTTAGATATCTTTATGTTTCCTAAAAGTATGAAAGTATTCTGGTTGCAAAACAAGATGGGCAAAGAAAATTAGTTGTAGAAGTTGAGTTTTATGCACATTCTTAGATATGTATTACTATCATTTGTATATTTTGTCAATCAAAACCAACGCCATCTGAATTCATGAATGTACCAGGAACTAAATTGCTAAGGACCTTTTTTTATAATCATTCACAACACGTGGCATATATATATTTAATGAAACCAAGGCATGTTATGTTAGATATATGTCTTGCAATCATCATTGCAATCCAAGTATGCATAAAACTGGTCTGAATGTTGTGGCTGAGATCTGTATCTGGCCAACTCCTCGAACTGCTGGGTGAGACATATTCATGGTTTTAGTCACATATTGAAGTGGTTCATAGATGTTTGTCAATTGCAGGACTCTGCATGACGAATGTGCATTATATTTTTCATAGCATATATAACTTCATTTAGTATAAAAATATTAATTTTGGTTTAAATTATTTTGATATTCTCTCATTTGTGCTTTTCTTTCCTCACAGGTCATAAAGTTATTTTTCCCTCTTTGTGAGCCATATTGTACCACTTTCCACTTCATGTATATCAAAGGAAGAACATATCTAAGCTATGGTGTGTGGGGAAAATTATTTGTTGAAGGGTTATAAAAAGGTATTATAATCTATTGATTTTAGTTATTTCTTTAGCTTGAATTCAAGAATTTGAGGTTTAATTTTTTTATATCGTATATTTAAGTAACAATTGGCTTACGTTTGATGTTATATTATTATTTTTCCTAATTTAATTATATTATCATTTGGCATGGAATAAGAGCGAGAGCATGTTTTGAGAATCTTATTTGAAAAAAGTCCTTAAAATATGTTGAGATACCCAACTTTTCTGATCTTTTTTATTAGATGTTTTTATTATAGTATTTCTCTTTGTAATCAAGCTATAACGCACGTTGTTACTTTCGAAGTGAAAATCTTATAAAAGTGACATTTGTAGGTATTTCATTGATGGGCTGATGATTATGTGAAGTTCTAAGAAAAATTGAGTGATAATACCAAACTTGACTTCATAGGAGACCCTTTCCTTTAGGACTTAACGTATCGTACCAGCTCTAATAAAGGCGTTACACAATGTTATTTATATCATTTTCCTTCTCCTTATGTCATTGTCAATTTGCTTCGCTTACATACTATGTTAGCTTATTTCTGTTTCTTAGCTTATTTTTATCTTTTAGTGTGACGTTAGTAAACTCTAATTTAGGAGGTATTTGTTTAAGCTTATATGTGGGCTTATGAGCTTATTTGATTCCGGCTTATGTTTTATAAGCCTCAATTTTCCAGCTTATTTTGAGAGCTATGAGCTTATATGAGTTTATCATATAACAATAAACTTATATAAGCCCACAAATCTCAAAATAAGCCATAAAACTGAGGCTTATATATGTAATATAAGCCAAAAGTAAATAAGCTCATAAGCCGCATATAAGCTTAAACAAACACCCCCTTAGGGCAAGGATAGGATATCTTAAGATAAAAGTGATATTTGTATCGGTTACTAAAGTGTTCCATGTTACTTCATTGTTTTAGATGTCATCGTTCTTATGTTTTAACAATTTTTTCGTTAGCTTTTACAAAGTATACTTATTTTAATAATTACTAAAATGATCACGGGGATTTCAGTTATAAAAAATACACGTTGGGATCCTTTTGACACTTTTGCTTCAATCTAATTTTTGAGTTGACCATCAGCCATAAAGCATACCCCAAATCGACCCATTTGTAAGTAAATAGGTAAAAAAAAATGCCACCTCTTTTTATTATAAAATTTTCATATGATAGCAAGTTGTGTATTGCAGATCAAAAAATCAAATATTGCGGGTGTAGTTGGCCTACCTAAAGGTGCATGTCAAATTAGTCTTTAGCTCAAATGTAACTGCAACTCTTCTGGTAATCGCGGATCTTTCTTTCTATCATACAAAGATTTATTATTTTATTTTTTGGTTAGCCAAGTTGAGGGCAACTCTATACACAATTCAAGGACATCTAAAAGTGTAGTTGTATACTTGCAAATGAAAAATAATAAGACAGGTTTGTGGAAAACTAGAAAGGGGTTGAATAGTTTACTGCTTTTTAAATCCTTTTTAACTTGAATATCCTTTAAAAACTTTACGTTTGCTTAAAGATATAAACACAACGTTATATGTTTGATTCTTTGAAAAGCTTTTCATGTGAATAACTATTCTAACTTTACTTGTTTCATACTTTGAAAAGCTTTACTTGTGATGATCCTAACTTTGCTTGTTTAGTTCTTTGAAAAGCTTTGCATTTGTTTAAAGATATAAACACAACTTTACTTGCTTAATTCTTTGAAAAGCTTTATACGTGATTAGCTATTATAACTAAACGACAACATGTAATAAGCAAAGATAAAGAAAGAAACGATCAAACCACAACACGATTGTTTATCGTGGTTTGGCTACAAGGACTCTTTTTCCTTGCCCTACATCCACGCCCCGAGTTTCCAACTCGAGAGTTATAAGCACTAATCAACAAGCTCCTTTCACCGGCGGAGAAAACCTTTACAATGTCGCTTACACTTTTACCGACACTAAGCTAGATGTCGAGTTCTTTTACACGGGTACAACCACTCCCATCGTCGCTTACACTTTTACCGACACTAAGCTAGATATCGAGTTCTTTACCAAGGGTACAACCACTCCCGTTAGTTCTTTTACAAGGGTACAACAACTCCCAACACACTACGTATTTTGAGGCCTAAAATACTAACCATTCACTTCTACATACATGACACAAATGAGGTATAAACTACCAAAGCTTATACATGACCAAGCTAACAAGACATACAACTTTAGAGTTGAAGCTTGTAACTTCTTGAATGAACTTGTGAAGTCCCTTGCTACATAAGAGAATCACACAAGTCAAATGTTACTGAGTTAGTTGAGAGAGTATGTGAAAATATGCCCTAAAGAGGTGACTCAAAACTACCAAATGGTTTGGTATTTATAGCAAACCATTCTGCAGGTCTGGCGGATCAGGCGGAACCCTTAGATGGGTTCCGCCCGTATACCCCCAGGGTTCCGTCAGGGCTGCAGTTGGTTTTGCAATAAATCTTCCAAACCAAACAAGGTCACATCTCATTATACCTAGTCAAACACAAGACTTGCAAGCAAACATATGGTTAGTCAAACACTCTTTCTTACCATAAATGTATACTGACAAAGCTTGCCCTAAATGTGATGTGACATTACTATTTTAAGAAATAAATGTGATGTGACAAGACACTTTCTAATTTAAGAAATAAAAACAATGTTTTGTTTAAAAGGAAATGTATACCTTAGTTAATCAAGACTTAAACACTTAAAGTGATGATTTACTTATAGCTAAAGTTCATACTTTGTCATTAACAAAACTTAGCAATGATCGTAAAATATAAATAACGTTTTTGGGCGATATTTGTATTAACAATCTCCCCCTTTTTGTTGATAACAAAACATAAACTTTATTTTTAAGTAAGTCACTAGTTTTAGTGTTAAGTCTTATAAAGTTATTATAAAAACTTGTTTTTGCAAAGATGAGGTGATAAGCACAAGTTTATATAAATTCTCCCCCTTTTTGTTGAAACAAAAAGAAGAGTAGCGAAGCGGAAGTAAGCACTTGCTCCCCCTTAGACGATACTCCCCCTAAATGGAGTGCCAAGAGAGGAGACATGGATTTTGAACTTACAAGAAAAAAGGTTAGTTGTCACACAAGACAAGTTATGAAAGCATTTCATGTGTAAAACACAACTAAGAGTTGTGGAGCGGAATAATGTCATACTCATGCTCCCCCTTGAATATTTCTCCCCTAAATGGAGTATCAAGGAAGGAAAACATGGATAATGATCCTACACACACAAAAAAAAAAAAAAAAAAAAAAAAAAAAAAAAAAAAAAAAAAATAGTTTCTAACACACAAGATATATGTATGCTAGCATGGCAAGGAATAGTTCACTCATCATACCCAAATGGTAAACAAACAATGCAAACCTTGTAGTAGAATGAAATTCATTTCATGTAAAATTTTGACTCTTAAAAAGTCAAAGACAAGAAATTTTGATGACACCATCCTACTTCTAAAAATTAAGAAAAACTAAAAATAAACTAAGATCATGAAAAGCTACAAGGAAATCATCATTTTCCTTAATGAGAAACATTTTCCAAAAACAAGGCGAAGTTTGTTTAAGGATGAAAATGTGTGTTGGAGGTTGTAGCGGGCTTTATTTTGAAGGTTGAAAGGATGACACGGTTTTGGTTTGTTGGTTTAAATGGGAAACTTTTTCCAAAAGAAACAGTTTTGTTTCATTTTGGAGACTCTAAGGTTGAGGTGTGTGAGACAAGGATTGTAGAAGATCCAAAATGTGGTTTAGTATAAACCTCATTTCTTCGGATAGCTAACGAATTTCCCCTCGACACCCTTCACTAATATGAGCTGTTCTTTCGCAATGTCCGCAACCATGGCGGGGAAAGTTTGGCGGAAGAGAGGTTTGATTTGTTGGTGGTGGATGGTTTGAACTTGAAGGAGCAAAGGTGGATGGTTGAGTGGTGTTTTTGCTTCCTTCATTTGTTGAATGTAGTGTTGTTTGTAAAATCATAATATGGTTGATTTAAGAGTCAACCATACGTTTGAAGGCATGAAGGTGGTTTAAATGAGTGTCAATCTCATTATGAAGGTTTGGAGGTTTTTCCCATATGGATGCTTCTATTTTCTTATAAGAAGAAAGTAGAGATTCAAATTTTTGGGAAGGTTCTTGTGGTGATGGTTGTTGTTGTTGTGGTGGTTGTTGTTGTTGTGATTGTTGATTTTGAACAAAATGGCGAAAGCTGGGTTTGCCGAAAGGATTGCCATGAAGGTCTTTGTAAATTGGGTGAAACACAAATGATTGTGAGTGGGTATGGCCTTGATCATTTGAAAAAATGGATGGTCTAGCATAACGGTAAGTCAACTGTTCTATCATTGAGGGTTGATGGGGTTCATCATCTAGTTGCTCACTAGATTGTTGTTGGGTTTCCATTTGAGCAATGGTGTCAAAGAGTGATAAGGATTGTGGACTTGATGATTTGGGTGATAGGTCTTCTAGTGTTTCCAAATAAGGTAGTGGTGATGTTGGAGGTGTATGGAAAAGTTCCATTGGTGAAACTGTAGGTGATTGAGGTGATGAAATTTTAGTTGGTTGAGCTTGTTGAGAAGGTGATGTTGAATCACATGAAGGTCTAGTAGGTGAAGGAATGGTGGCTATGTTTGTGTAGCAATGTGTTGGAGAGGGTTTTGGAGTATCAAGATTAAGCAAATCTTGAAAGGTGATTACATTGGTATTGCGATGTGTTGGGGATGGTGTTGAGGTAGTGAGATTAAGGAAATCTTGGATAGGTGAAGAAATGTTAAGAGAAGCATCACTTGATGTTAGGAATACAAATATTCCTGTACAAGTCTCGGTCACCTGATTATTGTAATAGCATTAAGATAGCTCGTAGTTTGTTTATTAGTTAGTTAGGTATTAGTTTAGTTTAAGTAACACCGTGGAAGAAGGACGGGTCTTTACCCACTGTATGCCTGATCCACAGCCCGGGTGTGGGCGTTTTGTAGATAACTATAAATATCCCTCTCCACATGTGGAGAGGGTTGGAACTTCTAATCATTCAATTTCTTTTTCTTTCACTTTCTCTCTCTAGAGTTCCCACTCTCTCAACTCTCTCTCTCTAAAACTCTTACCATGGATACCTTAATCTTCCACAATCCAAGACCACCCGAAACCATATGAATCATCATAATATTTCGATCCTTACAATTGGTATCAAGAGCCAAGGTTTCATCCTAGGATTGTTGGTGCTCAAATTTGAGGCTTGATTTTTGGTTCGAAATATTTTTCAATCAATCACCTCGAATTGATTTTTTTGGTTGAAGTGTTGTTGATGATTTGGTGGTATTGTTGTGTTTTGAGGTGTTAGTAGTTCTTAACTTTTCACTTGGGTTGGTTGAATTAGTTGTTTGGGTGATGTTTGATGTGATTTAGTGCATGATTCTTGGTTGAGATTAGCTTGTTTCTTGGTTGAGATTAACTCTAAAACAGGAAAAAGACGAAAAAGGACGAAAGTGACTGTTTTGTCTCTATACTGCGGTTAGCTTTGGTCAACTGCGGTTATCTTTGGTCAACTGCGGTTATCTTTGGTCAACTGCGGTTATCTTTGGTCAACTGCAGTTATCTTTAGTCAACTGCGGTTAGCTTTGGTCAACTGCGGTTATCTTTGGTCAACTGCGGTTAGCTTTGGTCAACTGCGGTTATCTTTGGTCAACTGCGGTTATCTTTGGTCAACTGCGGTTAGCTTTGGTCAACTGCGGTTATCTTTGGTCAACTGCGGTTAGCTTTGGTCAACTGCGGTTAGCTTTGGTCAACTGCGGTTAGCTTTGGTCAATTGCGGTTAGCTTTGGTCAACTGCGGTTATCTTTGGTCAACGCTTTGGTCAACTGCGGTTATCTTTGGTCAACTGCGGTTAGCTTTGGTCAACTGCGGTTAGCTTTGGTCAACTGCGGTTAGCTTTGGTCAACTGTGGTTAGCTCAAGTTTGAGGTTAGCTCAAGGTTGAGTTTAGCTCAAGGTTGAGGTTAGCTCAAGTTTGTGGTTAGCTCAAGTTTGCGGGTATCTCAATTTTGAGGTTAGCTCAAGTTTGCGGTTAGCTCAAGTCTGCGGTTAGCTCAAGTCTGCGGTTAGCTCAAGTCTGCGGTTATCTCAAGTTTGCGGTTAACTCAAGTTTGCGGTTATCTCATCTCAAGTTTGTGGTTAGTTCAACTTTGCGGTTAGCTCAAGTTTGTGGTTAGCTCAAGTTTGTGGTTAGCTCAAGTTTGTGGTTAGTTCAAGGTTGCGGTTAACTCGCATCTTTATATAAGTTGAACTACAACAAGAACCATCACGTTCATCTAACAACCATCTAATCATTTACCAATCCAACAGTTTCTCATTTTTTCACAGCTAGTATCTAGGGTATATATATATATATCGACGTGATTACAGAGTTTTTAAGTTTGTCTGCATTGTGGATGCCTATGATTTGTGTGAGCCTGCAATTTAATTTTTGCAACTTGAGTTACTGTTGACAACTTGCGATTTGATTAATTGCGGTTCGTCAAATTGCGTTTTGATTAGTTACGACTTGACTGATTGCAATTTGACCAATTGCGATTTGACGTTGCGAGTTAATACTTGCGATTTGACGTATTGCAATTTGGTTGTCTGCAATTTGACTTGTTGCGATTTGTCAATCTGCGACTTGACTTGCTGCAATTTGATCAAGTTAATACTTGACTTCGTTGACTTAAGTTTTGAAGATTAGTATTGCAACTCACCCTTAGATGTTCTTGTTTATTTCGCGGTTACTCTTGATGTTTTTTTTAAATCCCGCGAAAGATTCGATAGGCTGGACTTGGTTTTTGACATATTAAAACTTGCGGGATCTGACTATTATCTTCGGGATAAGTTTGTGCTTCGAGAACAACAGTAATTGGGAAATTACGGTGACTTGGTTGGTGTGTTAATTCACGGGTTGGTTTACTTAGTGTCACAAACATCTCGGGGTGGATGGACGCATGATGTTTGGTGACCCTTGCTCGTGTGTATTTAAGGTGATTAGACTTGGATGTTCAAGAAGTGGATATATACAGTTAAGGATGGAAGGTTGGGTATATATCACTACCTATATTTAAAGGAGTTACATTGTTGTGCTCAATATAGGTTCTAAATCACGATTTTAGTGCAAGTATAAGTCACTAACTTGTCCTTTATCATGCTTCATCAAGAGATTGTTGTTTCTCAAGCTTCTAATGGGATTGTAGTACAAGAACTTCTCAAGAGATGGTCAGACTTAAAGACAGGAGGTGATTTGTTTAGAGACGTGCTTTAATCCGTTACTCACTCTATAGTTAAGCACATTTCATCCAGTGGTCTAGCATATTCCAAACTTCAATGAATCATTAATCTGCTAAATCATTGATGAGGAGTCCAGCAAGGTGTTACTACAAGCATGTCTTTATCACCATCTTCTCTGCAGTAGGTTTATGTGTCTCCTTCCATGTATCTGTTTTGCACATGTCAAATTCACAACTATCACAGACTTTCAGTTTTTGGCAAAAAGGTCATTGCATATCCTTTTTGAGGGGGAGAATTTGCGCAAGTTTCCTAGCGATTCCGTCTCCTGTAGTGTGAATGTTTGCAGTTCCGGTTTCAACAATTCAGGATTCAGTGGGTCAGTCTCTAGAGGTTTGCTCACTCTTTAGCGACTATCTCTAACTTATTGGCAAGTTACTAAGTGATGAGATTCGTGTGATTGGTTAATCATTTTGCAATTGGTGAATTGTTGTAACTTAAGTCGTTTCGATTTATCAAATTGTTATCTGACGTTGTGAGTTAATCCTTACGACTTGACTAATCTCAATTTGATATATTGTAACTTGACTTGTCACGACTTGACACTTAGTGCGGATTGTGACTCATCCGGTATCTCTCTCTTAGTTTAACTTGCTGAATATATCTTTCGGTTTCTTTTGTTGACTTTAGTAAAATCCCTAGAAAGAAACATTTCTCGGTTTAAGTCACTTAAGTTGTAAAATCCCGTTTGAAGATATTGAGATGTCGACTGTTTCGGATGACATTCAAGTAGCTGGGTCAGACAGCTATGTTTGATTGGTCTGACTATGAGTCATGGGCACTCCTAAGAATTTGCGCATGTTTCTTCTCACTTTGATTGCTCAACCGCACAAAATGATCACGAAGCTAATTTGGTATCCCTTGCTTGAGGGTGAAGTTGGATTTCACGAAAGAGTATACCTATTTTATCTTGAAATCGGGGATGGTTGGATGCAGGATTTCAATGATAGCTTGCTCGCGCATATGATGTAAGTTGAAGACTTGGGTTATCTAGTTTCCAGAAGTCGGGGTGGATGGTTGAAGACCTGGTTAACTATCACTTAAAGGAGTTACATTATTGTACTCAATGTCACATGTTGATGACGTTGTGGATAATCGCAAGAGGTGATGATTGTCTCATACTTTGTCAAGATAGTATTGAGTACTTAGAGATTTGCATGGTTCACAAATTCTCTACACCGTTCTTCCTAAAGCAATGCAAGCTTAGGTAACAAATTTGAGTAATTCTACTTCATTTTCAAGATTGGTATATCGGGTTCCTTCATCATGTGGTCAAAATTGTTTGTGTTCAAGGTTGGTTAATTGGACAAAGACTTTAATATTGTGATGTGATCTGTAATTCTCACCTGATATTCTTAACCCAAACTGATGTTTGCCATAACCAAATCAATCATGCCACATTCAACCTGTTACTATCTCACGGTTTCTTCTTGGTTTTGTAAAATCCCGTGAAAGAACTTATTTCTCGGTTTAAACTATAGATTTGTAAAATCCCGTGATGATGGGCTATGTGCTCTTGACCATGGTCGGGTTAAAACCATTATCAAAGTTCAGCCATAACATCACAAATGGCTGGATTGAGGCATTGAATTGACAAAATGTGACTACGGGGTTAGTTCAGTATTATTTATTTGAGGCTGAAGTGAAATTTCATGGGTGCGTGTACTTAGTATCTGAAGATATCGGGGAGGTTGGATGAAGATTCTTCGAGATCCTTGTTCGAGCTTTCAATACAATGACAAGGACTTGGATATCTAGTTATTTCTTCTTTATCTCTATTGCAAAATAACTATCACTTTAAGGAGTCACGTTGTAGTGCTCAGTGTCACACGTAGTTGTGGATATCCAAGAGGTGATGTACATCTTATACTTGATGGTTGGTTGGTTGAAGAGTATAGATTACTTAGGAATTCGATGTTGCACGAAGTCTCTACACCGCTCTTTGTCTCGCATTAGTACAAGTTTAAGTCACAAATTCGGGTCATATTACTTCGGTCTCAAGTTCATCATATTGGGTTTCTCTCCATCAGTAGTCACGACATATATCCGACAGAATGATAATGGGGTTGGTAACGAGTTAGCAAGAGAGTAGAAGAAAAGAGAGAGATGACGTCTGAATACTTCAGTTCAGGCCTCGCTCTTCATCGTTATGACGTTTGGACACATCAGTTCAAACCTCGGTTCTCAACTTCAACATTATGGCGTCTGCTGACAACTCTTCAGGCCCCGCTCATCAATGAAAAGAAAGGTGTACGATTCAGTGCACTTTATCTTCAAAAGAAGAGGAATCTTCTTATTTATGGCCATTCTCATCAACATGTTCATGCTCTTTCCGTGCTTATTCTGTTTTCAAGTGGATCGGCGCATATTGGAGTATTCTATTATTCACTTATTCAACCAAAACTTGCATTTGACAGGCATATGCAATTTTTGAGGGGGGGAAAGGGTGAATAAACAACATGTCAGTCCTCAAGAACCGTCAAGTGGAGCTTCCTACCGTTGATGGTATTCATATTTACTAGTTCAATCATCAAAAATTGCAGTTGGCTGGCATATGCAATTTTTGAGGGGGGGAAAGGGTAAATATTAATCTACATGTTGGATGATGATTGAGAAATGGTCATACGACTCCTGAATACGTCAGTTCAGGAGTCGTGCAAACCATGGTTCTCCAACACTACATCTTCCTCTCTATTAAGGTGTTGAAGAACATGGTCATGGTATGCATGGTTCTCCAACACTACTTCTTCCTCTCTATCAAGGTGTTGAAGAACATGGTCATGGAATGCTAATCGACATAGTCTCACGGGCTGATTCAATCAGTAACCAAGGGTTTCTAGTCAATGCTTCAAGTATACGTCATCAGGCTACATGTACACATAATGATGATGATTCCGATTAATCGTAACCATCATGGGGGAGAGAAATGTGTACACCAAGGACGCACAAAAGGTTCACATGATCGGGCTTAATCGTGTATTCCGGTGTTGAAAAGCCGCAGAGATGATCAGTGGTTCAACTTGTCACCTTGGTATTAACGTTTCACTGTTACGTCATGGTATGATTAATCGTAACCATCAGGGGAGAGAGAATGTGTACATCAAGGACGCACAACAGGTCTACGTGATCAGGGCTTAATATCCAAGGATGGATACATTCTATAGATGATCAGTGGTTCAACTTGTTACTTTGGTGTTATACTAAAGACTGAAGAAGGTCGAGTCGTCAGTCTATTCTCTATTCTCGGTTGGGTGTTATCGTGTCATGTGTGCGCTGCGGGCTGATGGGTTATATGTAAGGTTACTGGAAGGCATTTGGTGAGATGAAGATGGTTGGCATTCTGTTCCTCCATATTGGGCAATCTTGAAGTAGGTCGTGTCTACAGTCTTCTCTACATTCTCCGCTATGTGATTAGAAGACTAAAGACGGCATGTATTTGGTTATCAAAAGACCTCTTCATATTATGGGTGTTCGTCCAAAGTCTTCCTTCTATTGTGGGTGTTCATCAGAAAGGTTGTCAGGATTGGGGGAGAGCACTAATTAGGGGAGTGTGTAATGCCTGAACTAATCCCTGGTTAAATGTGCTCACGTTACTCTTCAGCATGTCAAATGATGGAAGCGGAGAAAAGTCTGGAAGCTGAGGAGTAATGATTTTGGTTTGGTATCCTTTGTACATATCTTATACCAATACGTAAATAGAAAAATATAAAACCTACAAAAACCATAAAAATCAGAAAAATCATAAAAAATACAAAAATATTCTTCTCACGACATGTCTCGTGTGTAATCAATATTATGTACGTTTCTAGAAATGTCATTCAATAATGACACGGAATCATACATATGCTTGAGCAAGAGTTTTTCAGTTTCAAATAAAGTTTTCTTCTAAAGCATGTCGTTCCTCAAAATATTCTTAAAAATTATGGCTTGTAGTCATTTCAGGCTACAACCCGAACTTAAAAATATGGCTTGTAGTCATTTCAGGCTACAACCCGGACTTCAAAATTATGGCTTGCTATTACTTTAGATAGCAACCCGTTTTTCAAAATTAAGGAAAACACGTCGCCAAAAAGACGGTTGTTCCTAACAAAGGGTGCCGTTCATCCGAGCGTGAATTACTTTATATTCATGCACCCTCGATCTAATGTACGCTTCAGTGCATTATTTCTTGATAAAGAAGAGAAATCTTCTTTTTATCGCCAAATACTTTCCCTTCTATGATTTTTCCGGAAAGTGTTTGTGCAAAACTTGGTGGTACCATGAAATTTTGAATGAAAATCGAATTGAACTCAAAAGTTTGATAAAATTTTCACTCAATCAATGACGTTAATAGTTTATGAAAATATTTATGCTTTAACATCAGTCATTGATTGAGGGGGAGAGTGATTTCTCAAAATTTTATGTATCATCAAAACTCCCCACACTTCGTACATAAAACCTTGCAACAAAATGATTTGTGATGTGTTATGTGTCAGAATAAGTACATTTTCAAAGAGTTTTCGTTAAAACGTCAAATCTTTTGTAAACTCTTCAAATCTGACACATAACAAACTCCCTCACAGATTGAGGGGGAGCAAGAAAAAGGTTCCTTTTATCAGACAATATTAAAAATTAACCGCATTCCTCTCCCAAACGTTTTCTAACTTATTTAAATCAATTGAGATCAAAAATCTCGAAAGATTTGAAATTTTTGATCGGGGGAGAGAATGTGATTTAAATATGAAATCTGATAAACTAAAGTGATCTGTTGGACTCAATAAATGTGCTCCCACATATGTGCTAAACTCTTTCGAATATCGATGCACATATTGAGGGGGAGCAAAAGGCGTTTGTGGAAGTTATACCAAAGACCGACCATTTATCTTTATGCATGGAGTTATAAGGTTGGTTAAGGTTAGGTATAAGTTCCCATGATCCACCAAAACCGGAAGGATCTTCCCAGGGACAATCCATAGATAGATTAGAAGTCCTTAGGAATGATTGAAAAAAGGAGTAAAGTAAGAAAGGGAAGAGTGCGGACTGAGATAGAGCTAGGACTGGAACAAACCCAACAAGGTTCTAGTGGTGAAGTCTCGGTAAGCACTGAAGGGGTTGAAGAATGAAAAAGAAATGAAAAGAGAAAGGGTGAAAAGAAATAGCCCTCCATATATTCAACCTTAGGGCAGAAACCGGGTTCAATTCATAATCTACTGGTGGTTACTAAGGTAACACCGGTATTGAAGACAAGACGTCATGGACCCAGTGACGCACTGCACCAAACTTCCCAACCACTCAAGTTCTCTTAAAAGAGCTTGTTTCAATCTCACGGGGAACCCTGTGCAATGTATCGACCGCTCATTGCGAGCTATGTTGATACCTAAAACAGGAGACGCCTCCCCAGTCTCCAGGAGCGGATCAAAACGCACTATTGAGTCTAGAGCCAAGAGATCATCCATAAATCTCATTAGGACACATTCCAAATATGCTTATTGTTTCACACAATGTGGAAAATAAGATAAAATATTTAGAGTCCTACGCATTATCCTTGTGGTATTGCCAGAACATCCGAGTGATATGAAAATATTCACAATGAAGATGGAAATCCTTCTAGAGCGAACATCTTTCAAGCTCTAGGTAGGTGACATGTGAGATCCATCTTGGATCAATGATCAAGTGACAACTGGAAAGCAACGATGGTGCGATTCTAATTTGAATCAAACTTGTTCCAGGATATGGATTGACGGATACTTTTGCCAAAACCTCTCAATGTGCTCACCAACTTATCTTTCGAGCACATTGATTGTGTAATATCTTTCAAACAAAAGTATTTTTGATGGAAATGTGATTCAAAGTATAAAACTCTCGTCGTGTCTCAAAAATGTTTATCATATGACACGCGAGTGATTTCTATAAATCAATTTCTCATCAATCCGTGAATATCTATTCACCGATTCACTCTATCGTGATGTCTGCTTTGAGACGTTCCGGTATGAGAACATGCTAAGTATGAAGATTCCGAAGTGGATTCTTTGGAAAATTCACTACTACAAGCTGGAAATTCCTGTCAAGGAGAGTCTTCTTTAAAAGAGACTCTACCTGATCACATGTCGGTTTTCACAAAACCGGAGGGAGGTCTGTCCTCGCAGAACGAATGACAAAGCCATATTCGTTCTCTATCTTTATTGCTAACTGTTTTATTTCAGGGACACATATAAAGATGGCGTTGATGGCTCCAGTTTCCAGCTGAATCGGGTCAATCCATACCTCATGCTCACACATTCTCCACACTATCAATGAAGATGAGAGACTTGCTACAACAAATGTTGAGAGACTACTAACAACGTTTCCGCAACTCTGATGAAAAGGTCTCCTAATCCACAAACTCCAATGCAACGTCTCCAGATACAGAAGAGTGTGAGCATGATGGTCCTTAGTCACTACATCACATGAAGGCGATACTACTATGGATGAGCTTGGAGATTTACTTTGGCTGATGATCTCAAAGAAGCTCAAAGATCACATATCTCAAAGGAATTCAAATCACAAGTTCTCTTGCTTGAAGTACGAAGTGTGTTGAAAAGAGAAGAATCAGATCCTACGAGCTACAAAGACTAAAGAATGCTTAAAGACCAAAGAGCTTAATTTCAAAGGTGACCTCGCTTAGGGGGAGATTGTTAGGAATACAAATATTCCTGTAAAAGTCTCGGTCACCTGATTATTGTAATAGCATTAACATAGCTCGTAGTTTGTTTATTAGTTAGTTAGGTATTAGTTTAGTTTAAGTAACACCGTGGAAGAAGGACGGGTCTTTACCCACTGTATGCCTGATCCACAGCCCGGGTGTGGGCGTTTTGTAGATAACTATAAATATCCCTCTCCACATGTGGAGAGGGTTGGAACTTCTAATCATTCAATTTCTTTTTCTTTCACTTTCTCTCTCTAGAGTTCCCACTCTCTCAACTCTCTCTCTCTAAAACTCTTACCATGGATACCTTAATCTTCCACAATCCAAGACCACCCGAAACCATATGAATCATCATAATATTTCGATCCTTACACTTGAAGAAGATGAGCTTGACTTGACGGTTTTGTTGAAGCAACAAGGTTTAACACTAATCCTAGTGGTTTTTGAGAAGGATTTTGATGACTCGGATGATGTGTTGGATTTAATCATTTCAAAGGTGTGGTTTTGATGTTTTGAGAGAAGAAGTTTTAATGGTGATGGTGTGATTTGAATTGTTGCAAAACTTTCAAATTTATAGGGTGGAGGAGATGTTGAAATGGGTGTTTGGATTTGATGTTCTACAACTCAAAGATTGAGGTTTCAAATGATTTACAAAGTTTTCATGAACATGTCAAATCATTGCATGTCAATCCAATGGAATAAGGTGGAGTGAAAGACCAACATATGCACTCAATGCTTTGTGATCATGGGATGTGATTTGGTTGAAAATGTTTCAATGGTTTGAAGGATCCTTTAAAAGGGTTCCTTGGGTTAGTTATGTTTGAATTTGAATTTTTGGAGGGAAGTGGCTTCCTAATTGTTTTAGGGAGTGAGAGTTGTTCTAATATGGTCATTGGAGTTAATGGAAGATATTTCTCACTTAGGATAATGGTTTTGACACTTTACAAGTTTTAGACTTAAGAAAAATGACAAATTTTCTGCAGGTGTCTGGCGGAACCCTCGCGGTACACAGGCGGAACCCATTTGAGGTACCGTCTGGTCCGTTGGGCCAATTCTGGGTTTCCCAGAAAATACACTGGCGGAACCCAATTTTGGGTACCGTCAGATCCGCCAGGGCTGAAAAATTAGGCAGTCCGCGATTTTGACCCGCGAGACGATTTTCAAAATTTTCGAAAACTCCTAAAATCAAAAAGATAATGCATTTCTGGTTAGGCAATACAAAAATTAGACATGTAAACATACATATCATAGGACTTTGACCTTGAGGTCGAGGATTTCACTATACTTAGTAAGAATTGCCATAAGCATAAAAACTTAACAAACACCTCAAACATTGTCATTATGCATAAAAGCTCATACAAACATAATCCAACAAACATACTGAAACATGAAAGTGAAAAACAATACAAATCACGTAGTTTAACACATAAAAGGTTCTAAAACATTCATAAGCCAAACACTCCTTAATCTTCTCACAACCGGTCTATCTTCTTATTGAGCTTGCTTAGGTACCTTCCAAAGCATTTGAACATTCCTTTGGTTTGCTTAAACTCTTCGGATGCATTGTCAATGACGGGAAGTGCTTGAAGGTATTCTAAAGGAGGTAACTTAGAGTTAGGAAGTTTATCATCCTCACTCATGTTGAATGATGATGATGATGGTGTAGGTGAGCGAGTACGTTTGCCCTTACCCTTGAAAACTCGTTTATCACTTAGAGGAACGAAAATGTGAGGAACGAGAGAATAGTCAAGGCGCATTCCATTATTGTTAGGAGAAATGGGTGAGATTGCTCTAAAGAGGCGAGTAAGGAGCATTCCATACGGAAGAGCGGTTGTTCCAACTAAGGATATGTCGGCCATTCTTTTGACTAGGTACTAGGCTAAGTTGAATGGTTGACCGGTTGAAATGCTATAGAGCATGTAGCAAAGACATGTGTTGATATGATCTCTATTTCCTATGGTACTTATGACGTTAGCTCTAAGAATTTCTTCCCACTTCTTAAATCGTGGTTTAAGCTCATTGAGCTCCATACCAAAAGGGTCCTTATCCACAGTATTCCCTGAATGATTCTTTCTTGTGGTAGAGGTTCTAATGAAGAGATGTTCCTTAATTATTTCCTTACTAACTAGAGGGTTGTCGTATGGATAAAAACACTCAATAGAATCAAGACTTGAAATGGGCCACTTATCCGTGTAGAGGCAAGTTCCCTCATTTGGGACACCAAGAATGATAGCTAAGTCTTTTAAATCTATGTCATGTGGTATTTGATTGGTTGTGAAGTTTAATGATATCTTACCAACAACACTTGTGGAAAGGTTTACGGTTGCATAGAATTCTAAGATGAACCTAGGACAAATTGGCTCATCTATATCAAGGAGACAATCAAAGTTGATTGCGGAAAAGTTTTGGCGAATAGATGTTCCTTCTAGAAAGGATGGATCAATGGTTCTACCTTCGTGAACATAGCGTTTTTCTAGTGCCTTAAAGGTTTCTACTTGAACATTGTTGAGAACTTTGGTCATATGGTGTTTGGGCATGTACTTAAGGGTTTCCTTGTGATCGGATCTATTTGCGTGAGGCATGTTGATTCCTAGAAAACACAAAATTATATGTTAATGACTTTTAACAATGTGGATGTTCTAATATATTCATATATGCAAACAATGTGGAAACTTGGTTATCTTGACTCATTTTGATTCCCAAGTTGTTTTGTCTTGCAAGTTTTGTTATAAAAATAAAAGATAACCAACACTCTCCTAATTGAATGTGTCTTCGATTGAATGTACCCGAAAATACATATTAGTTATGTATCCCCTTTAGCATTCAAGAGATAGTATGCAAGTGATGTTTTAATGATGTTTTTCATTTGTTTTAACAATGTGGTGATGAATCATGTTCTAGTCTTGGATTGCGAATTTTTGAAAGACAATGCACTTGGTGTGTTTGGAAAATCTAAGTAACAACAAAAGAGATACAATTCTTTAACTGATGGAAGACATGATTGACTAGCCACCAAGTTTTTCATGAATCAAGAAGTTTTATGCATAAACCCTAAGATTCTAGTTAATGAATGTAAATAAGAATGTTATACTTGAATCAAAAATGCAATTGTGATTGGAACACGTACAAAGTTAGTTGGATTTGAAGAGATTGGATTGAAAGCCCTAAATTTCGTGTGGTTATGTGTTTTTGAGAGGGTAATGGCTGTTTGAAAGTGAATGATTAAGTTAAGAGGGTGTTTGGTTTTCAAATTAAGAATAAAACATTCTGTGGCTTTGGCGGACCAGGCGGAACCAAAAATAGGGTTCCGCCCGTATGGTCTGAGGGTACCGTGGGAGCTGCAGGGAAAATTCAAAAGGAATTGTCTTGATTTTTGTGGTTTTATCCTAATGTTCAAAACTAAGGTTTTAGGTCTTATGAGTCTTTGACTAAGCCTAGGGATGATGAATGCTTCTCATTCAAGAGGTTTTGTGAAAACGTTGATAGAATGGTTAACGTCGTAGACTTTCTTAGTTAAGACGTTCCTCAATGAACGTTTTTATCAAGACGTTGATGATGGATCACAATATGTCAATTAAGAACATAATGGATTGAATTGTCGCTGAAGTCGATGCTTCCTTTGTTGAAGAGATAACAATGTTGATAAAAGAATTCCGTTGTTGACGCGTATATGCTTGTTCAAGCGGAGCTTGTTGATGTGCTTCTCCATCCGAAACTAATTTGAGAACCTTACGTGTTTTGGAGAATCATTGGGTAAGTAAGTATAAAAGTGCAAGTACCACTTGTGCTTTTCTTATCAACTTATTACCGACATAATTCCATTTGGCATACACTATGGTTTCTATTCCCGTTCTTTTGGGATACCATAATCCTAGTTGTGTAGTACCTTATGATGTATCCAAGCAAGCTCAACTAAAGAGTTGTTTAAGGATCTTCTTTAACACGAGCACATAAATAAATGCTAAACATAATGTTGGATCTAATTGTTGTGAGAACAAGTAGTCTTCCGAACATTTCTCTACGCTTAGTTTTACCTACGGATTTACTAATCTCATTCTTGATAAGTCATCAATAACTTAACCATTGAGAACAAGAGAGTAATTAGAAATGTCTTTGAGTTAAAATCCCTTGCTTTTGGAGCTTGCTTTTATTATCAAAAAGACTTTCAAAAATTAACACTTATAATCACATGATTACTTCGAAAACTTATTTTATTTCACTAGTTGTTTTACTCTAAATTCCAAAGACTGTTATTGTTGAATTTGCTTAGACACAACTATGACCTGTAAATCAAGTTTTATAACTTATGTCAATTTTGCTTGATTCAATGTTTGACTCAAGGTGAGAAGATGTTATTTTGTACTTTTATTCTTAATGTTTTACACAACATACTTGTCTTGCCATCATTGGACTTTCGACTAAGTCATCATTTACCAAAGATGATATCTTAGAAGCAGGAGATTACTCGTTAAATGTTATATTCAACGACTTCTCGACTCTTTGGGTTTTCTTACTTAAGACACTAAGAACTCTACTTGTTTTGAAAAAATCCAAGAGGTACAACATCATAAGAGTAAGTGTCACATTTGATGTGTAAATCCTAGATGTTGAAAACTCATTTTCTTCCACACATTCTAATGTATGCTAATGTGATTTATTTCACCTTGTGTGTTTTATGTGAGATTATCATAAATGAGTGATCGAAGAAAAACACAATTTAAGACTCAAAGTATGGTGTTTGAGAATGTTGTTTAACAAAGGTTTGTTTTGCAAGCATCACAAAAGTGTTAGACATTTTAACACTTAGGAAATTCTTAGTTAGCTTACTTGTAAGCAAGAGTTGAGTGAGACTCACTCAAGAGTTTCTCGTGTTTATCTCTTGATGGTTAAAGAACCAAAGCACCTTATATCTCCTACTAGTACTAATGACGAAATTCCTTGTTGCATAGAATCTAATCTTAGTTATTACTAATAGCAAGTAAACACTTTTAGAGTATTACTAATAACACATATTCCAACACATAATGCTAGAAACAAGAGACAATCAAAGTCAAGTTGAAGTAATGCGTACCTTTTAAATTGCAAAGAGATGCTATCAAAAGGATAAACACAACGCGTAAAATCTTGGTTTGACGACACGCTTTGAAACTCAATTACTCATATATCCAAGAAGGTTTAGACAATCATATAAAAGCATAGACCAAGTGCGGATCAAAATCACGTGCTTTTATTTTATGATACAAGAGCAAAACAATCTTTTCTTGTTGAAATAGGTGATCTCTCGGAAGAATTATAAAGGTATAATCTCACAATTTTTTTCTTATAAATATTTATTTCTTGTGAGCTCATCATCACTAATATAAAAAAGTAGACTTACGAGGTCTACAATATGGAGATATGTTCATTGTTAGACTTTTGAAATGCACCATGTCCCTAAGAAAATTTTTGGGATATGGACCGTTCTATCTTTGCAATAGATAAAAGATCTATATATATTATTATACATATAAAAGTATTTGTACGTTGTTATTCACTTAAAACCTAGTAACAACTAGCTAATATACCAAGAAATAAAGTCACTCGCTATAAACCTAAAAGGCACATTTTTCGTCTCAAAAACAACTTTTTTTTGTAAAGCTTAAGCATAAGTCCACACAACGATTTCCCGCAAACCTGCCTTCGATGCACTACGAATCGCCTTTGTGTCAGTAATAGCTAGCTAGGTCTTATTGTCGGGTATGTCAATTGTCAACACTCGAAACATTGTTGGCAGATGGTCTAGAAGATACCATTGTTACGGAATCGCTTGACTTAGTCTTGATTTGAGATGCTATTTGTGGCTGATTTGAATAACCCAAAGTCTTTGATTTAAAACTTTTGTCCTTCTTTTTCACATGCTGATCATGCCAATTCTTGAGAGCTTTCGATGTGTGATCATCAAAAATAGACTGCTTCATTTATCTACTACAGCTTTAGATGCAGTGAACCACTCAAAGAAAGGATCTCAATTTTATCCCCACAATTACATACTGTTTGAAACTCCATGAAAATACACTCATAGCAGTAAAAGATTTAGACAGGAAAATAGTGAAATTATTATGTGGGGAAAGATTCAGACCCATTTGACCCACTGCCTTAGTCAACAAAAGTGTGCAGATCAGCCCATGCTTTTTATTTTTCATTTGTTCATTATAAGCCCACTTGACCCGAAAATTGGTACAACTGTTATTTGGTTGGTGATCTAGTTGCTTACGTTATTTATTTATTTATTTATTTATTTTAGCTTATAGATAGCTTAAACTAGGCCACTTAGGCTGTTTCTCTTAGTCCGCTAGTTTCATAAGTACTCAATCAGGCTTCGTTATAAGTAGTTTAATAAGCTCATATAAGCTCCTCTTAGCCTCATATTTGGTTTTCATGGTATTTGCTGGCTTATCTTGATATATGTAAGCTTATTTGGTTATTCAAATCTTATTTGGTTGATTTATTTTAAGCTACAAGTAGGCTGAGTAGGGTGTTTGGTTTAGCCTTTTTGGAATTTGCTTATTACTGCTTCTTAGCCTTTCTGCCAATTAGGAGCTGGATTTTAGTGTTAGAATAACTTATTTAGACTAGCCTTAAGCCTTAATAGTTCATTTTAGTGTAGCACAAGCTTGTAGCAGCTTGTGCCCCTTTATTAGTTTCATTAAAATTTGTTTTCAAGAGCTTTTCACAAACTGATCCTTTTACCTGCTTTTCACTTATTTTCCTTGTTTTTCATAAAACATTTTGTGTAATACAAAGGTTCCCCCCCCCCCCCCCCCCCCCCCCCCCCCCCAACTAAACGCACCATAAGCATATGCCATTTTTTATGCTTATAGAACATTACATGTGTTTTGTAGGATCATGCTGGTCATCATATTAAAGGGCTAGTAATAAACATGTTCGAATGTTTTTGGCCATCCCTACTAAAAGTAAAAGGATTTTTGCAAATGTTTATAACACCGATAGTCACAGCCTTTCACAAGCAAACTAAAGAACCACCATTAATGTTTTGTACAATGTCCGAGTTTGATGAGTGGCAATCGGGAAACAATGCAAAAGATTACATAATCAAGTACCATAAGGTTTGTTTATTAAAAGAAAAAATGAATAGCAACTATACATGCATTGTTGTATTTGCAATTTTTAATCTTTTTCATTATCTTTAGGGATTAGCAGCTTTCAAAGTTAAAGAAGCAGAGTATTTTTTTTAGGAAGTTTCAAGAGCATGTAAGGAACTTTTAGTGGATTGATGACAACGACAATAATGCAATCAAGCGAGCCTTTAGTGGTAAGGATAGTAAGGATACTGAAAAGAAAAGAGAGTGTCTTCTTGAAGAACATAAGGTTTGGTTTTTATCAATTATAGTGTTGAATGTGATTGATAGAATGTCATTGTGTTTAGGTCAAAAGATATCATCTAGTATGGTTGAAATTGAGGGACCAGAAAAACACTTTTAAAAAACGTAATAAATATGCAATGCCTTAAATGCTTGCAGGTTGTGCTCCAACCGTTTTTTTTGGGGGGGGGATTAGTAAAACAACTTGTGAGTCAACTTTCAAAATCTTAGAGAATAAATAGCTGATGCATTTAGTTATGATTACAAAAATGTTACTCCATATATTACAATAAAAAATGTAATAGATTTTGAAATGCACCATGTCCCTAAGGAATATTTGGAATATCTGAAATGCACCATGTCTCTAAGGAACATTTATCTACTACAGCTTTAGATGCAGTGAACCACTCAAAAGAAGGATCTCAATTTTATCCGCGCGATTACAGACCGTTTGGAACTCCATGAAATACACTCATAGTGGTAATTAAGAACGCCAACTTTGATGTTTTTGATAAAGAGAAAGGGCGGGCCGAGGTTTCCTTGAACCTTCCTTGCACTTGATCAGCTATTTGATGAGGGAATACCAAAGTTTATTGATTTAAGGATGGATGTGATGCTTGTTGGACAACAATTGCACATAAATTTGATAAATATTTGGCATCCGGTGTCCTTGTCAATAAAGTGAATGTGACAATATCAAATTTGAGCTTTAACAATAATGTGACCTGGATTTTTTTAGGCAAGAACCGGTCTGGAATGAGGGAAGTGAATTATGTAAGTAAATAGTTGACTCATAAATATTTTTACCCGCAGACATATGCACATAATTGTATACCTTGTATATGAGTACTTGTAAATTTAAGTTGAATGTGAACTTTGAAATACCAAGTTAAGTAAAAAGATAAGCAATTCTAAACACTCTTTTTAAATTGTTAGCGTAGTTTTAGGGGTGATTGTTAAAGCTTATTTTTTGGCTTATGAGCTTATATTGTTTTGGCTTGAATACGGTGCATATTTTTTTTTTTGGCTTATGAGCTTCTCATTATTCAAAGATGAAATATAAGTTCATAAGCTGGAAATAAGCCCAAAGGTGAACTCGTGAAATATAGGCAGAAATCATATACTCCAATTCATAAGCCTATACATATGCTTAAACAAACACTGCTTTTATATTTGTCAATTTACTATCTTGTCCAGATTATTTTGTGCAACTGTATTGAACTAATGAACTATGAATTATTCACTCACAAAAATATTTAACATATACAAAAACTCATTTAATTGTGTCATTTTTAGTAATAATAAGCTCCAATGCCAGCCTATTTGCCAAACAAGTTTATAAAAATAAAAAATTTAATTTCGGCTTATGATATAAGTCCAAGCCCCAGCCTTACCCCCAGCCCCAGCTCTCGCCCAACCCATTTCGCCAAACATACCCATAGAGGATCCCACCATGATAGGACAATTTTTCAAAAACCCACCATTGTGCCTAGGATTAGTAGATGCTAAATATTAAGGCATGAAGCCCAACTTTGGGCCTCACGGATTCAAACCAAACAACTAATTTCTACCATCATCTCTAAATCCATTCCCTAACCCCATCAACCAAACACACCCTTAAATGATGTTCATTCTGGTTTTCTTAAAGTTTATCATAAATTGTTGAATTTTTTTATTGAAGGACTATTGCTCAACTATAATTGAGTTTCCATTAAAGTATTGGCCAAGTATCTTCAGAAGATCTAAATATGTTTTACGTTATTTAATAGACAACTTTGCAATACGTGGGAACTGTTTATTTGATGATTAGTAGTTGTTTTCAGATTAAGCTTTTTGTGATTCATTCTATGAGTGAGATTGTTTTTAAAAAATCGTTGTTTTGTGAAAGTGACTAGTAAATCGCTATACAAATACCTTCGAAAGCAGTACGTAATGAGTTTACAGAACGTGATGCTTTATTTAGTTCAATTTGAGTTTATGAGGTGTTTTTAACTTTCAACACTTGATTGGACCGTGATTTAATGCCAAAATGTATTTCAGATGGAAGAACTTTTAAGAATGCTTAAAAGTTTGCTCTTAGCCGTATATGCAATGCTGCAAGAATGCTTCTCACTCTTGAGCAGAAGGACCCACGTAGAATCTTTGAAGGTGTAGCCCGTATGAGGAAAATGAACATGTATCGGTTGTTGGATGAAATCCATAACAAGCTTGATTATGTGCAGGCTCTTATTGTGGAGAACTTTCTAGAGTGTTCATTAAGCAGCGACACATAAGATACTGCTATTTCATATGTATAACCATGATTTCTACTGGTGATCTTGTTTTACCCGTGAAATTATTTAAAAGAAAATATTTCAGACAACAAATTTTTGGTGCTAATTGCTTGATTGCATGTCAATAAGACAAAATCTCACTTTTTTTACGGATTGCTATGTGATTATTACATTTATGTTTGTATTTTTGATGAATAATCACTTTTTAAGTTATGATTATGGGCAAAAGTTTATTTTTAGTGCTTATATGTTTTAAGCATAACCTAAAACATTGTTATCGCACACACCCTCTAAAAGTCTAAAGCAGCTTGAGCAGGTTCGTAGTACTAAACCTCGTTGGTAGTGGCCATTTTGACTCCTTCACTTGCGAATAAGTGGTTTTGGTATTTGTTTGTCTGTAAAAAGTAACCAAAAGAAATTAGCTACCTGACAAGCCTTTTCATATTTGACTCGCGTCTTTGCTTTATTATGGTCATACATTATGATGTTGTATGTGCTTGATTGTGGCTGTGGATACAGGGTTGGAGGGCAAGTTGTGAAAGTTCCATCATTCATGGTGAGACCTGGCAAAGTGAAGCGAAATAACCAAAAGGCCGCCTGCTAAGAAGGCAGCCAGCGGGTATGCTGATAAAGATGATGAAAAATTGAGCTCCCGGTTATCTCTTAGATCATATCTTTTTTCACAATCACTTTATTGTTAGGATCCATGTTGCTAAGAATTTCTCAATGGATTATGATCTGATGTCTTGAGTAAACAAGAAAGTATTACATTATGGAAATTGCTCCGTTTACTTTCAGTTAACGTCGAACGACTGTTGGTCTTTTTTCCAAAATACGAATTTTGCTTTCTAATCACGTAAGGATTTTTCTTTTATTTTTTTAAATTTCTAGACTGTATTTGCAATTGTTAGTGCACCACGAGGTTTTTTTTTTTTTTTTTTTTTTTTTTTCTTCGCTGTACTTTTGCCATTTTTGTTTGATTTTTACTATTTGGTGAATTGTAAACATTTGACAAATGTTTGTACTTAAAATAAAAAAAATATACATATTTATTATTATACTGATAAAAGTATTTGTACGTTAAGTTATTATTCACTTAAAACCTAGTAACAACTAGCTAATATACTTTTTTGTAAAGCTTAAGTATAAGTCTACACGTAATGATTTCCCGCAAACCTGCCTTTGATGCACTACGAATCGCCTTTATGTCCGTAATAGCTAGCTAGGTCTTATCGTCGGGTATGTCAACACTCGAAACATTGTTGGCAGATGGTCTAGAAGATACCGTTGTTACGGAATCACTTGACTTAGTCTTGACTAGAGAAGCTATTTGTGGCTGATTTGAATAACCCAAAGTCTTTGATTTAAAACTTTTGTCCTTCTTTTTCACATGTTGATCATGCCAACTCTTGAGAGCTTTCGATGTGTGATCATCAAAAATAGACTGCTTCATTGTTGAACCCATCTAAATTTTTAAAGGGAAACATAACAACATAGATATGTTAGATGGTTTTACAAACACTCGAAAGTACATTCCTAGATAAATACCAAATGCAAGATTCCAATTCAGAACTAAGAAAGTGCATAATACTAATAACATTCTACTCCGAATATGGGATACACCTATCCAATTTAACCAAGATGGATTTAAATGCCTATTCCTACGAAGAATCCATGAGTGAGATACTAGGGGGCTTTGGATCAAAACAAACACGATTATTATATCTCAAACGGTTTCAAAAATATTGTGAGTGTATGAAGCAAAGAAGTGCTATAGCGTAAGAACCAAAAGAACCTATAAGCACGGCAGGGTGAATAGCATTTAAGAATGTAGGAGTAAAATATTCTTACTATCACACAGGTCATTTCATTACAAACTACTTACTGAAAATTGGCTAAAATCGTCAACTTTGGCATACAATGGTGGCCTTTTTCATATTTTAGCCAATACCATGGTTGCTGATGAATGTTCACGGTTAAAAGTTAAAAGTACCTGGGTTACAAGGGCATATAGTGGAAGTATGCTGTAGCTGCACAAGCATTGCACTAAAATTCTGCAAAATAAAATTCAAATATTAAGACAATGTCCTGGTAAAAATCTAACATCTAAAAACGGCATTAAAACTTACCCCAAAATAACTCTACCATATTGAAGAATGGGATTTTCGTAGAAGCAAGTATCAAGTCCAAACTCATACTGCACGATATAGTCGCATATTAAGCAACATTTAAAGAAAAAGGTTAATGAAAATATTAGAATTAATAACATCACTTACCCATATCCAAAAGAAGTGTGTTATCTCAAATGAATTCTGCAAACAAAACGTATATACATCACTACTAATCTTTTGGTTTCTTTTTGTGTTCTCACAGATTCAAGAAGGCATATGAGTTATACTGTAACTAATTAATGTAGCTTTTATAAAATAGTTTTATTTCCTTTTAAAATATACGTATACATTGGTTAGGAGATGAATATACCTGGAAGAGGGTGAGTTGAATAAGATATAGAATTAATCTAGGTTGACTAAACCAGAAGTGTCTGTCTGATAGTTCCACGACAGGTATCCCTTGTACAACCGATTGTCGTTCTTGAATTTCAACAGCCATTTGTGTTACGATTGCTTGAAGCTTTGTGCCAACTACCAAGATAATCTTAACCAAAAATCAATGGTTAGTTAGCCAAACTCACCGGTGTGAAACACTATTCGCCAAATCTAAGGTTGTCAGTATTTTGTAACAGTTTCTCGTTTTGAAAGATGTAAGACAATCAGTACATCTATTTATGGTTTAATTCATCAACACATATTACAAATATGAAGATCAAGGAGATACGATGCAAGACGCTTACAATTACTGGAAACAAGGAGAGATAAGTCATAGTTTTAGCTCCTGCAAATTTCGATAACAATAACAATGAGTACTATGATCATACTATATAACGATCTTAATCACTGTAATTGGCTTGGACGAATAATCAATCAATTATAGCCCCTCTAAAGATGCAAAAAAGAACATTGTAGCTGAAATAATGACAAGTTAGCTTTTACTAAGTGTCAATCATGACATTATCTTTTCAAAATATAAGATTTGACTAATACATCAAACCAAATACAATGATTACAAAAGCTATTCATGCTTTAGAAATACAAAAGATGGCGCCTCACCGTCAACGTTCGCAAAGAGAAAAAGGACCGCAGTAGCCCATAACAAGGGGCTGCAAATATCAAAAAATGGTCAGGTTGATTAAGAAACACAATAAAGAGTGAAAAAAACTACAAATGGGATAATTAACTTGCAACAAAATACAAACACAAATGTCAAAACTCAAAAGTAAAAACTAAACTAACAGAAGTATTTGACTAATGGTTGGCTAACCTGATTCCTACGATTACTTTAAAGTCATCTTCTAATGACCTCTTTATATACTTTTGAAAGTTGAAGTGACTCCCAGGAGATAAATGAACCTATATATCAGAATTGGAACATACAATTAACAGACACATCTGTCACTGCTAGTAACCTATATATCAAAATCAAGCCAAAATGAAGAGAACAAGTCTATATACACAATGAGAAGGTGTTTAAGGGTTGTAGAACTCACAGAGAAAAAAGCATGGCGCATGGCCAAGTAATCTGATCTACGAACAGACGTAAAAAACTGACGGAAGAAGCACACCTGTAACAAGTGACTATTGTAATGAGCCATTGGTTTTCTAATCATCTATCTCTAGCATAGGTTCAAATAAATTACTATATAATTTTAAATATAAAAGGAAGCAAAACACTCCAGTATGCCGGTGATACATTTTGGTGAAAGGACTTGTTAGTAATCAACTTTAGTTAATGTTTCAGTTAGCTCAATAAAACATTTTTCTCAACTTGCAAAACCACATAAAAGTTCGATATTGTTCTATTGTGGATATAAATGGAGCAGTATGAAACTTGGCCACTATTTAGTGACTTTATTTTTCCTTGAACTTGATAGAAAGTCACTAAATGAGTAAATGGTAACCAAGTTTCATAATTGTTCCATTTAAGTCCATTTTGACCCGTTTTGACAAATTTTACAACAAAAAGAGAACTAATTGAATTTTTTAGTGGTTTTTTCAGTTGAAAAAGAGTTTGAGTAACTCAAATGGAACAACAATGAAAATTAATTATTAAAAGACATTTTCCCCTTAAACGAATGCACATAGTGATACTTTACTTACAACATAGAACATTGCGGGAGTGTTTGTAAAAGCAGTCGCATGATGTTTTACGAAAGATAACTCCTTGGTGAGACGGAACTTTGTTGGATCTGCATACACAGGAGCACACATCGATGAATGTTGTGAATTAGCTAGTTTAAGATAAGTGTGTTTAGGATGCAATTAGAAGATAGATCGATGATATTACCAGAGCCACTAGGTTCACGATCCTCCAAAATCTCCTTTTCCCATAATTTCCACTTGCGAGTCTGCACCAAACAAAACCATAGCTTAATTATAAGCATTTAGTGACAGAACTTGACATTCTTATAAGTTTTATGTTTAAGGGTCGAACTAAAATCTGATGCAAGTACAGTATAAATGATTCTAACCTTTGCTCTTCCAAAAATCATAGTGAGGGTACTATAAAATACATGAAACACTGCCAAGAAGAATATAAAGATATGCAATTGGTGCAATCCTGCAACTGATATAATTTGCTCATAACCCTGTCACACACAATTGGAATGCATGTTACTATCCGAAGAAATTTAATCGGATTTAAATTTATATAATGCAGAAAGCATATTAGAAGAAATTTCGTTTGCTAATATAAACAACGGGGTCTATAGATACCCGCTCATGTTGGATACTTAGACGGGTTCCAAAAAACGACATATATAGAAAACGTCACTATTTAATATCCAAGTGTACTTATCTTTGGCTTCTATCAACTTGAGCCAGTTAATTTGTATCTTTAGGACGATTATTGACATACAGAAACACATTGCATATATTTTCTGAGTTTATGTTATGTATGCATTTGGCGGTTAAAAATAAGAAAATTCTTACTTCTTTGCATTCTTTTGGTGGACCATCTCCGGCTAACCTTCTGTGCTCATACCACAACAGTCTCCTGGTATCACCACCACCACCATCATCGTCTTCTTCCTCCTTTTCATATTTTCCTTTCTTGCATGGCAAGAAATTCTTCGTAAGAGTCTTCGAAACACAAATCGATGCAATATAGTTTTGGCTAAAGACCAATAGCAACGAAATAAATCCAAGAATCATTAGCTCTGCAATGCCAAAACAAACATAACAAATTACGGATATTCTTGTTAACAGAAATGCACACAAAAAAAAAAAAAAAAAAAAAAAGCTTTAAAATACCGTTTTTGATCTTGTCTAGTGCTTCCAATAGCCCTGGTTTATGTCGTTTTTTCAAAACCTAGAACAAAATAACATTCACATGTTAGAAAGAGAATTGTCACCAACAGTCTTGTGATCATATCGTTAAAATGAATAACGAGAACATTCTGAAGCAAAATGCGCAAATCAATTCATGTTTTACGATCTCATGATAACAAAATGTAAAGAATCTTGAGGATTAGAATGATTACATGTCCTACGCTATGAAGACTATGCTCCATGACTACTGAGATTATAACAATGATTGCACAAACACACGCAACGGCCCATGTTGCCGTTTGATCTAGCAATATTGCATTCGGATCACCTCCCCCCATTTTTACCTAATTACTTTACAATCAACAAATGATGTTACTCTTTCACAATTGTCTTCCTCCTTATCTCTTCTTGTTTGATACCTTTTTCCACCATTAAAATTTTCAGAATCTAATTGCCAATGTAATGATCGAAAGAAATCCGCTAGAAAAATGAAAACCAGATTGCAAACGGAAAAGAAAAATGTTTTAACTAACTTGAACCGGGTTTTGTATGGATTGGTAGAACCTAATTAACGAGAGCGTAAATAGGGGATTTAGTTATGTGATTATTAACCATGACCACAAGATACTTAAAAGACATAATTCAACATAAAACATCAGACAGCATTTTTCTATTATGTTTTTCATTAAAGTACATTGTTTTGCAGCTTACTAAAATTAGCTCATTTTTTAAGGGTGTTTGGATGTGCATTTGAAATTGATATGTGATATTTTATGAACTTAATGAGATAGCACTAACAACACCAAATTTGGAAACAAGTCAAATTTTGAAATTGAGAAGTCAAAGTCAAACAATTTAAAGAACAACTCTACAAATAAGTGAATAACTAAACAAATCTAAATATCTGATGGGGGTTTACAGAGTTAAATGTCTCTATGTAATCTTTGTTGGGAGGAATCACTTGGAACAAACACCGGAAGCTGCCCACCCCGTTGTGATCTACCCTGCTGATAATAACTCGACGTGTTCGTGGTTATGGCTGCATTCGTGGTGGGTTCTCTTTGCGGACCACCGCTGCTGCTAGGACCCACAAGAGGCCCACCAAAGAAAATTGATTGACCCGTGTATGTTAGTTCAGTGCCTGAACCCTGCGAGGTAGTGCCACCACCACCTACTGTCTTTGCCGTTGCAGCAGACACAAACCGTCCTGCTTCTTGATCCCAATACACCGATGACGATCTTGTCCCTTCATTAACCACATTTCTCCTAGGAAGCTGTGGGATACGCACAGGTGGTGGGGCTGGTGCGGGCATGGGCACGGGTACCGCCACAGGTACAGGTTCGTTAGAGTGAGACCAAGGAGACTGGTTCCCGGAGGATTGGTACATTGGGTTAAAATGATCCCGGGCAGGCGGTGGGCTGCTCAAGTTACTAGCAACACTATGAGCACATGTTTCGGTATCATCCCTGCTAGCTCGACTAGGTGGATATGAGCTTTTGGAGCCGTGAAACCGTTGCTGATGGATACTGTTTGGGCTGCTTTTGATGCTAACGTTGCTGCTGGATAAATGATCGGGATCGTATTGATTCTGTTTAGAGCCAACAGGACGAAGAACAGAAGAGGAGGCTCGAGCTTTGGCACCTGCTTTCACGGCTTCGTTTGAATCCAGTTTTGCAAGCTTCCAAGCACTGATTCGAACTGGACGGTTAGGTGGTCGTTTGCCCTTGTCGGGTGGCTGGACCGCATCCGGGTCAACTGTCGATGGAAGCCGACCGGGTTCCAAATGAGGAATGACTTCATCCTGATTACAAAAGAGGGTTATTACTATAAAATCACAAGTTGTTAACAATCATAATACTCGACGGTTCTTATCCAGAAATGGTCGTTGACAAACACAGTTTGGCAAAGTACGGTCCCAATGACGCTCAACTTCCAACATGATTTTGACTATTGAATGTGCTAAATATCCTTATGTAGCTATAATCTTGAATCATGAGTAACAAGTGACGACATTACCCTAGTAATATGTAAGGATTGTTTACTGAAGGTAAAAGTCCTTTATTTACCTAATGCAATAGACCAGACATAGAGTAAATATCACTAAAACAGCCTGCTATGACTTTGGGAATTTAACAGACTTCTACCAATTTACTTAAGACTGAGATTGAAGGGGAAATTTTAATTTGCAACACTTATAACGATAGCCAAACCTCAACCTAATTCTACTTATTTGCCTAATCTAATCACTGTATTTTACAGATTATGATCTACAAAATTCCCAAATCTCGTGACTGGTCATGGGTATTTTAGATTTTTTTTAACTGATATTCAAACATTTTTATTAAGTTATGTACTTGAGACACGAGTGTGTAAATCCTTAAAACAAAGATGTAAAACTGGAGGGGATACCTGATGATCCATAAAGATTCTAGGAGGGGTGCACCAAGCACCTTTATATTGCAAGCCTAAACCCAAACCAAGAGAGCTACGGCCGCTCATAGCAGTGACAGCAGAGCTTGTTGGTGAAGATGCCAAGCTTTGTTGATCCATTCCGTCTAGTGAAGGTCCAGCTGGTTCACTTTGTGTCCTCATTGCAACAACATATTCATATGTTGTAATGCCCTGCATGCATCCATCCAGATACAATACAACAATTTGTTAAAGGTGGCAAATTGGGTGGGCCAAAAAAAAAAAAAAAAAAAAAAAATTGTATTCTGTACAGCTCGAAAGGGGCCCGGTTGATCCAGAAGACTTTTTGTCCAAAATTTTTGAAGCTCTTATACATATTATTTCAATAGCTATTTTTTCCCACTAATCATTTGATTGATATGATCTAGTAGGTTTTATGCTATAAATATTTACATCCGGTGAGACTTTCAACCCCTTTCTTTTACAGCTATTAGCTAAATTTATACTCGACCCGTTTCACCTATAGATATAAAATATACATTGAAATGTCATGTTCTGTTAATGGTTCATAAATGTCTTGAAACAAACCTTGCGAATTAGGATTATGTGGAAAAAGAAGAGTTCTCCAAGCGGAATGGTGGCTAGAAAGGAAACAACGGTACATATAGCCTGTAAAAAGAATAAACAATTAGAAAACAATGTAAAATTTTCCTGCCAAACATGAATAATTTAACCAAAACAATCACCAATGGAGTATTTGGATGTGCTTCTAGATTATAAAGTGATTATCATAAAATATGATTTCAGATTAGTTGGGTCAAAAGTCAGAAAAAATGGGTTTTGAGATGAAACAAGGCATTGTAGTAAGAAAACTAATTATTAAGATAAACGTTAACATAACAAACTATCCTTTAACTCTGACTTTTATCTGATTTTGATCAAACACATCCAAATACCAGCCCCCGTCCCAGGAAAAGTTGCATCAATCTCCATTTTCAGAATGTGCTTGATTTACAGTTATCTACTTTTTGATTTTATCATTATAAGTACTAAAGAAATTAGTCTGCCACCATGTCGTCCCTCACCGGGAATATGACCAAATTTAGTAATGCGGTAGGGAATAAAAAAACAAAATACATGTGAATCGATTTAACTAATAAACTGATGAGTCACAACTCCATGTAAGATATGGAAATGATCAGATAATGATGTTATAGCAGTTTAAAGAAAGCAATAGTACCACAACAGTTGCAAATGGTGCCCGACTAAATCCATCTCCAAGTCTATCAGCAATTTGATCTTCTGTAGCCCGTTTACTAGCAAAACATCGAACAAGAACCGCAATACCAACTCCACATTCAAAAGTAAGCTGAGATGAGAATATTAAAATTAGAACCTTACTACTAACTGAAAGGACAACAGAAATTTGGGACATTAATGTACCACTTACCCAAACAAGGCTCACAGCCATTAAGCACACAAATGTGAAGTAGTTTTTCCTCCCGACACAATTGTTCAACCACTGCACAACACATGTAATGAAGTAAATTAGATTAAAATAACAGATATTACCAATGTAGATGCGGCAAGGACCAGCTGGTGTCGATAACAATCATATCAGAACATATGCATTCAAAGTCCTGGACTTTTAGCATTTTTTTTTTATTATTATTTTATATATATATATATATATTTTTTAATTTAATTGTGGGACAATTACCAATAAATATATCCATTTCGTCACATAATGGGTTCAAGTTGTCCCCCGCTAGTTAAAAGGATTGCAGAGGCCGGCATTTGTAGGAAGTTCTTGAAATTTAGCAAAAAGATTGTTTTCCATGCTTGAAGTAGTGACCCTTTGCATTTAAGTTGCAAAGATTAGTTTTCAATATTTCAAAAAAGTAATTATGATTCTAGTTTCTAATAATTTAAGGTCAAAACAGTGAGATTTGAAGACACGTGTAACCATTTTGATATAAGAATGTGACTTTGAGACCAAATTAAGCTTAACTACATATCCCTATAGATCTAAACCCAAATATGTTAAATGGTGCCAAACTGGAATACCGAACTTACCCGACAATGATGATCGAACCCGTCAACACATTTATCACAGCTTCTGCAGTGTTTGCTAAACTTACGAACCTACAAGAACCGGACACAAAATTAAGTTTACACAAGTTCCAAAAGTTTATCGAAGTAACCTTTGGAGGTGCCAAAAGTTCAACCGTTTACTTATGAGTGGTCTATTTGGGTTATGTTTCATCTCTGATACTAACATGAGAAGGTACAAAGGTTAATGCCATTAGGAGAATACCTCTGCATTGCACAATGTGCAGAACAAAGCTTCTTCTTCTCCACCTTGTTGCATCTCTTCATCATTTCGGCAATCTTCTTTGACAATACAACCACAAAAGATCCCTCCAACTTTTGAGCAACAACCACCCGAACTACCATTATCATATATTCCTCCACTTCCATACCCAGACTTGCTATGTTCTCCAACAGAAGACGCATTTCCTGACACATTAAAATCACTCAAAATTTGTTAACCATAGTTCCTGGTTACAAACAAGTAACTAGACTATTTGACAGGATTGAATTACTACTAACCAGGAACTTCTGTACCATTATGTGATCTATTTGGTGATGGTCTTCCTGGTTCAATTAGGATGCCGGGATCAGCAGGGTCAATAGCCGTGCATCTTACATACAGGATAAATACGCTCAGAGCCTATTACACAGCAACATCCAAATAAACTATTAGATAACACCAAATTCCGGTGCATAATATGCACATAGCTAACGGTTACGGTCACATTTTCCACCCATTTGTTTATAAATGGGTCGATTAGGCTAATGTTTTATTGTTGATGAGTCAAACATGTAAAACAAAAAGGTAGTTTGAAACCTGCTATATCATTTTATATGAGAATATTGTAACTTTTTGTAATCATGTTTCACACTCTAAATGTTCACTACGAGTACAATTTATTTTGAGTCAAAATCCTATAACCTGGCAAAGTAACACACTCAAACAGTCAAACCTGCCCTACATATTGCCAACTCCACAGTACCCACAGAACAATAACTTACCAAGAAGGAATAAACAGCGATTGCGACGTGTTCATAAATATCCTTTCCAAGAAAAGGAGAGAAAAAGGCGTAGAAGGCAACGGAGAGCAAAAAATACACCGTAATAGCCACAACCTGCAAATTTGGGAGGAACAAAATAAGATGGCGGTCTAACAAGCTGTTTGGATGTTATTTTAAACTGAGACCCATTGATTATGATAATGTTTTCTCTAGGTTCAAAATAATCAAATTCAGGAAAACCGAGTAAGGAAAGGCTTCTACAGTTCTAACTGATTAAAACAAAAGCTGTAAAATTAATTGACTCTTCAACAACAAAAACAACACCTAATCCCGGCAAAGGGGGACGTAGGATGTAGAGTTGTAGAGAGCTGCCCGAGGGTAAAGGGACTGACCTCCGGCAATAATATAGTAATGACAAGATAAAAGCATGATTTTGACTCAGAAATATCTCATCTTTGAAAACCCAAATCCCTATGCTGGAGCCAAGAAATAAGTAAAAGCTTCACGGCTTTAACCAAATAAAATATAAATAGTATTGTGTTAGTAGGGCTGAATGTTATTTGAGGTTGACTACCCATTCATCTAATTACCATAAGTCAAACCTTAGAAATTGGTTCTTGTTGGAGATCATGTCCTACATTACTTATTATTTGGGGGTTGAAATAAAAAAACTAAACTAGTTATGTGGATTTGATTCTAACTAACTCTTGGAAGAATAAACATTTTAATTATTAAACATTCCATAAAACACAAGAAATAAATGAATGAAAGAGAATAGTAGAGACCTGGAAAGTGTGAGCAGGAAGTTCCCATCCATGGCGTCTAGCCATTTCTTAAATTTATCTCAACTTAAATCAAACACCATTCAAAATCACAGCTAGTCAAGAAGATTTAACGTTGACCCACTTGTTCTACAGTAAATCGAACCCGACCCACCGGAACCACAAATCTTTTCTTTACTTCTAGGGTGGGTTTGAATCCAAGTACTTGAAGAAGAAGAAACGTGGAATAAATGAGAGAGACGACTAGTTTCTTTTCTTCTTTTTTCTTTTTGGGGAAACTAAAAATATCAATTTTCTCAAAGTAAGTGTGTGTGTGTGTTGTTTCAAGGCCTGCAAATTGAAGTCAAAGTTTCTCCACACTGTTTTGTTTTTAGAGCTTTTGCCGGCTCCACTCTCACTAACTTTATTTACCCCTTTTTTATTACTATCAGATGATTGATTTTGACTTAATTGACTTTAAAAAAAAAAAAAAAAAAAAAAAAAAAAAAAAAAAGTCATATGACTTAATAGAGAAAAATGACTGAAAATATTAAGCAATAAAACTAAAGTTGTCTGCATTAAGTCATCTGTTAATTAACATAAACATGCCGTTAGTTTTGCATAAATGTTACATTCACACAATTTTTACATATAAACTTTCACACAATGATGAGATAAATATGATCGATTAATCATGTTGTACTTTATTTTCTCTACTTTTCACTTTCTACTTTTCACTTTCTATAATTCATTAATCATGTGTTGTACTTTATTTGAAAATTGATTGTGACACTTTATTTGTGTATTAAATACTTATACAGTATTAAATATTCTGCTTCAACTGCTTGTACCTTGAGTGTGCAAATCATTAGCCTTTTATAAATATTATGTGGATGTATCATTCCTTTTAATTTCGAGTCATGCTAGATTCACATAAAGAATCCACAAAAACAAATTCACTCGCTGTCATGTCAGCGGTTAAATGGTGTATTTGTGGCAGTTTCTCTCTCTTTTCTATGATAAACCAATCACCCGCTAACAAATAAATGTGTGATTTTATTATTATTATTATTATTATTATTATTATTATTATTATTATTATTATTTATTGATTTTCTTTTTTTTTAGATTCTTTATGTGAGTATAGCATGCCTTTTTCATTTCAATTTCAACTAGTTTCTAAGTTTATATTTTTTGTCTGTTACACTCTGAAAATGAATAAAGTTTTAGGAAATTTTGCTAACTATACTTTTCATCAATTAAATGTTATATTCACCGGCTAAACTCTTTTCTGATTTATTAAAAGATAAACTGAATATTTATTTTGGTAAACAAGATAAGAGAAGTGTTGTGCTGACAAGGTGTAAACGGTCATATATAATATAGACCCGATTCATTTCTTTGAATAATATTATGTGGAGTAGTTTGCTTTGTAGGGAATAGTGAGTTGCAAGCAAATTATTGTGATTCCCATATTTTATTTGGCATGAAGTCATGAACGTTGGATTTTGTCTCAAAGTTTGTGTTGTTTTCTACTTTCCTTTATTATATACTAGTTCATTAATTTAAAGTTTGTGTACTGTAAAGTTATATAATAAGAGGCCAGTTTCAAGATTAATACTTTCATGCATCTACCTAAACTAGACGAGTACCTGTGCATAACAACGAATTTTCTAGCGGCAAATAGTTATAGGTGTGATATTATGGTTAAGTATTTTATGTAACGTTTATACATAAAACAATAAAAATGATGTGTTGAAAGTTCTCTTTTAGCTAATCGAGAAGATGAAACTGATGGTTGTTCCACAGAATCAGAAGGAGGTGTTGTATTATAAGTTGTTGCAATGGGTATTGATGAAGCACGTGTTATCACATCCTGAAAGACATGGTCAACAACATTTTTTTACCAATAAGATTAGTGAGTAGTGCAGGTAGTATTTGACTTATGGCATTTCCAAAAAAAATTTGCATATATGATTTAGAATCAGACTTTCTTTTAGACAATATCGCCTTTAAAAAAATGACATGTTATTTTTTTGCAATTCGTTTAATAACATGTCATTTTTTTAAAGGCGACAAATAGTTTATTCATAAAAAGTTTATAGCAACGGGATTTTATAGCGACAAATAGTTTATTCATAAAAAAAAGTTTATAGGTTATTAATGAAAAATAATAAAAGTTTTGAGATTTGGGAATTAAACATAATGTTTTGAAACCCGGTTCGACCCGGGCGGTTCAACCGGTTGAACCGTCCCGGTCGAAAAATTGGTCGATTTAAACCGGGTCAACTTGCTAGGTTGGGTCGAGAACGGGTCAAATTAAACCGGTTAAACCCGTCGGGTTTAAAGCGTCCCGGGTCAACCTAGTTCGTGATTTGTATTAATTGGTTGTTTAATTTGGTAGATATGTTTTAAATTGGTTGTACAATGTGAATAAATCATTGTACTTTTAAGTAATGGGGTGTTTTAATAAGAGTATTAATTACATTTCATAATTTCCTTTAATAAAATTTTTTCAAGATTTCCACTTTTCAAGATTGACCATTTTTCTATTATAGATAGTATAGATAGAAGTGTGCTTTGACTGCAACATTTATATTGTTTTTGCAATGACAATGTTCTAATAAGGGGTTTTATCCGGTTTGTGTATGTGTGCGACGAGTTCAAACTCAGTAAATCAGTCGACCAAAATGTTAAAAACCACGGCTATATATATATATATATATATATATATATATATATATATATATATATATATATATATATATATATATATATATATAGGTGAGATCATGAAAAAAGCTCACTTTGATAGAAAAGTGAGAAAAATGTACAAATCACTCACTCCCAATCCCTTTCCTTTTTTTCCTTAACTCAAGGGGCCTTATTGTAACTTCTTGTGTTTTATAAGGGCTGTTTTGTGTTTCATCTAATTTTGTATGATTTTGTGCTAGCATTTTTGAGTTTTTTTACTGCTCGCATATTTGAATCACCTGATTTGATATGTTTTTATTTTGGAGAAAGTGTTTTAAATTTAGTGGCATTCGATTATAATCTTTAGGTAAATGTAAATAAGTTATTTTTTTATAAATGTACGTTCATATTATGGAACAAACATTCCTATTTTAACAGCTTCCAAAGCCTATATAATAAATGAAACACAATCTACAGTTGAATGTTTTGAGTAAAAAAGTGCAATCTAGTGTCTTCCAGGAACTTGAATTTTTCTAGATCAGGTACAAAAGCTAATCATGCCTTCCACCATGAGCTCGTGGTAGATTAAATCCATAGAACAACAGGTTGACGAGATGATACAGTCAACTTCTCTAGCATCACATCAAGCTTTGGAGATGATAGTTTCAACTCAGAATCTTCTTCAGAAGTAGGATGAGTATCGATGATGGGGCAGTCGTGAGCTCAGAGACAGTCTCTGTAACTCATAAAACTACCGGTCATTACTCATTAATTACTATACAAACTTCATATGTATTTGTATAAAGCTCTCAAAGCTAATGGAAAATTACCTTTTGCAGGATGGTTTTCCTGAGTAGGACTGACAACATGTGAACTATTCTGGGTTGACAACAATGATTCAGGAATCTGATTCTCTACAACTACATCAGATGCAGCTTCTACAATGAGTGGACTAGTCCCAGCACCTGCTTGATCAACACTAAACTTCTTGCTACCTGGAGTACTGCCATTCAGTATGCTAAGAATTCAACCTAGTAGATAAGAATTCAACCCTGACAATATATGTAAAGGCGTGTATTTTAATGATTACGGGTTGCAATCCTCCAGCAATAAGAACTTCTTTATATTAGGGGATGAGTGGATAAGATTCCCAATCACAATAACCTGAGATATCATTTAGAAATCATTACTAGCTAATCGGATAATCATATGACCTGAACGAAAGTGCAAGATTCAATTATTCATGAAACAAATAAAAGAACTAACCGCTTCTAGTGTATTGTAGCATCTTAGACTGAAGCATTAAGATTAGAGTAGGTAAAGCATTACAGTCCACTATCTACATGTATAGAAGGATTCTAAAGTTAAATAACTTGGCCTTTGGTCCTTATAACACATTCTGCTAATCTACAAATTTACCAACCTGAGTTTTGTTCTTGTCGTTTTTGAAAGCTAGAGTACGCAAGGCCCCCGCAGCAGCTCTCTGCACCTTTGCATCAGTGAAGTGGAGCTTATCAAAAACAGCATACATAAGCACAAGTTGTTTGGCTCAATCAAGTTACTTAAAAACGGATACTATGATTCAAACAGATGCACTAAAGTACCTTAAATTGATGCACTAAAGTGTCTCAAATGGATGCAGTAGAGTACCTCAAACGGATGCACTAAAGTACCCAAACGCTACTTTAGTAACAAGGAGTGAGATATAAGTAACTATACTATTGTAGTTTGTTGCAGCTGGTATGAGACTGATTATTAAACAGCTAAATAATCAAATAATCATCAAAATCACTTTATCCCGTAAGTAAAAGTAACTGATTACAGACAACCAACTTTATAACCCACATTCAAACACCCCTTAAGCACATGAACGGTTAACTTAAGCCTAATTACAGAGGTGCATACCTGCAAAAATTAACTATCATCATGGTAACAAGTTATTACTAAACTGCTACTAAGGACTTGTCGTGGAAAGTGACGCATATTCAAAATAGATGTGAACATGATGTCACAATTAAGATCAAAACTATCACACAACTTGTGTCCGAAAAGAGAAATGATGCGCAGTTTTATCTATATGCGTTCTAATTGATATGCTATACATGATTTAGAAAACGTGTAGCAAAATGACTCATTTTGACCTGATCAACAGCCCACCCATTTTTCCACTTAGGAAATAAAAAGGAATAGGTGAAAAGGGAGAAGACAGTAGACTAACCTGGAGCATTCCATGGTGATTTGGTAGTTGTTGCCCCCTCGCATTCTAGAACTTCGACATTTTTTCCCTGTCTTGGCACTAAGGGCAGCAACATGCAAATTATCATTCAAGTCAATGCCTTTTGGACGTATGACTGGTCTCATTCCAGGCATGCCTTTAGTTTGTGCATTACCAGCACAAACTTCGTGACTAGAGCATTGATAGTCTCACTGAAACCAGGCAGACTCCCAGTATCCGTTGCCCTTGAAACTGCATACCTAAACAAAATAGATGCACCAAATAAACAAAACAAATGCACCAACTAAACAAAACAGATGCACCAATTAAACAAAATAGATGCACCAATTAGCTATCATTGTCATATAGTATCCATGAAAAACATATTTGCTACACAAGAGTCTGAACAATCAAGACAATGGTATATCAGCTTTAAAACCAGATGCACAGAAAGTTCAGCAAGTAACCTTGATAGTGTATCATGAAATGGATAAGATAGCAAGTCTGGCATTAATTTTACCGCATCTATTATCATATGCATACCACCTTCCAGAAGCTTGTAAGCATCCTGCATACATGAAATGACAAAAACACATAAGACAACATGTAGCATATAGAAGACAAAAAACTGTCATCAGTACTTGCACTTAAGCGTGATCACCAGTTCTAGACAATTTTGCGAGAAATGATCCAAACAAATACATAAACAATCGTCACCAGAATATAACATAGTTCACACGATCAAAGTAATTGTGTTGTGTCCACGGTCAGAGTACATATTTTATTATGGAATATGAGGTACAGGTTTATGTTTACATAAGAGAGGTATATATAGAGAGGTGGAAAACACATTTAGAAACCCCAACAGAGGTGTTGCACCCTCGAACTACCACCTTCATGGCGGCTCATCAAGTGAACCAGAGGTTAGGCTAAACTAAAACTGTTATACCATTTGCTTATGGTGGAGGTAGTTGGTAACTCGACAAGGTGATCCACTGAAGTGGATTCCTCACATAAATTTCCTTTGTTAGATGTGTCAACACGGACGGGTGGGTCAGGTGGATAGGGGGCATGTGTAAAACGGGTGCGGGTTGAAACAGGCTTTATTTCGTGTGTGTAAAACCAGTCCGGACCAGATAGGGTTGACCAGTAAACAATTCTTTTCATATTTTAATACATGCATAATGTTTGAGTTATGATTACAGATTCATTGATACAATAAAATATGAATTCTTGAATTAAATACGATTTCACTGCATAGCCGAATAATGACCAATGATGCACTAGACTTACAAACTGATACACTAAACACACACACACACACACACCCACATACATATATACACACACATACACTGATATCTTAATATGTCTAAGAATGCACCGATCATAATCATTGATGTCCTAACCTTACTCACTGATGCACTAAACATAATCACAGATGCACTAATATAATCTGATGCCCTAACATGTAATCACAATTAACCTGACGCAGTAACCACAAACACAGATGCACTAATACAATACGATGCCCTAACTTGTAATTCTGAGGCTGCAAATATACACACAGATGCACTAATACAGATGCAACAACCATAAACACAGATGCACTAACACAATCTGATGCTCTAACTTGTAATTTTGAGGCTGCAAATATACACGCAGATGCACTAATACAGATGCAACAATGATGAGGCGAAAAATGATCCATTTTTAGGGGGTCATTTAAGCCCGGAATTGAATTTATTTGATCAAATATTGCCCTAAATCGTTCCTTTTATGATTTTAGGTACTTTTGGAGTGAATTCTGGAAAAGGAAGCATTTTAGACGTTTTTGGAGCATAAAAGTGAAGAAAACGACAAAGTCTTAATTTTCCTTGCTGGGAATAGTACCTGACGGCGTCACAAGGTTCTATATGACGACGTCAAGAGTAAAACAAGAGGTGAAGTGGATAGAGTCCGTGACGGTCCAGAGAGTTTTACACTAAGGGCATGACGGCGTCACCATAGGCCGTCATGGTTCCATTGCATGTGACGGCCCAGAGTAACCTTGCACTTGACGGCGTCAGATCTGGATCTAGGCAATCCAATATTACTATGGACGGCGAGTTGACGGCGTCAGACATTTCTTCTTGACGCTGTCACGATGGAAAATCTATATATAGTTTTGCAATTTTCATTCATTAAAGGGAGGACAATCAGAGGGATAACTTGGAGAAACCCTAGCACGATTTTTACTGTTCTTTCAAGGGTTTTTACCCTTTGAAACCTTTCATGTTCAATTAAGATAAGTATCCTTTCAATTCATTCAATATGTCTATGTGTTGTTTGAATATATCTTATGCTTGTCTTGATTTTAACATGCTAGGCTAGATCTCTTGTGTGTTTGCTTAGATGTAGTGAAACCTAGATGTTGATTATGGGTTGATTGCTTGTTTATAGTTGTTACGGATGAATGATTTCGATGTTAGGCTTAAGAAAACTGGCAGACTTCCATAGGGTAACATGCTTGAACGTCTTAAGAAACATGAACCAATGCGTACTAGGTTTTTATGGTTGTATTTAATGCATGAGCGAATTCTAATGATCCCATGTTAGGAGCTTATTGCAGGCTCGACATAGGAGTGAAGTAGGAGCTTATAGAGTTGGGGAACTACGTACACCACCCCACGAATGGTATTAAGGAATATAACCCGTCATCCACACAATTGTAACAAACTATCAACCTGTAAAAGATATCTAGGGAGTAATGAAATATAGGTAAACACAATTTTCCTATTATTGTTCACACCACTAGTTTAATTAGTTTTATTTTTATTTTTGTTATTTTATTTTGATTGCATCTTTAGTTATTGGGTTAGTTGATTAGCAACTAATTCTGCTCACTCTTCCAATACCCGAGATTTTAATTGCTTTTATAAAAATATAAAAATACAAAATGAATCATCCCTCACCTCTAGACCTAGTTTTTAGGCTTTCTAATCCTAGCGACACTATTTCTGAGTTGAACGATCAATCCCCCGGTACTTGTCACTATACTATACTACAACGATCAGGTACACTGCCTGGTGGGGGTTGTAAGCTTCTCGAGATCCCTTGAGAGGTAAAGCCTGGTGCAATTCCCACGCATCAAGTTTTTGGCGCCGCAGCCCGGAGAATAGTTATTGTCTAGGTTAGAATTTTTTTTTTGTTAGGTCTACTTACTAGAATCCTTTCTAGTGAGATTTTTATTTTTATTTTTATAGGATTCCTTTAGTCTATCTTTTTCTTTGTGCCCTTTGTTTGTAAAACCATTTTCATTTATCTTCATGGCGGATGAGATTCCATTTAGATCATTAACAATAGAGGAACAATTAGTTTACTCAGATAGATTTGCTTCCTGTTGTTCCAATGAATTTTTAAGTGATCTTAGCTATATACAAGAGGAGATGGGTGTAAAGTTTGATAGGTTTGATGAGTTATGTGCATGTGTGGCCTATATTAAACAATCATTGTTAGGATCAATTCCTTTTAGTAAGACCCTTTGGAAAATTTTTGAGGAAAGCCTCCTAACCGTGAACCATGAGTTCAATGAATTGATGGGTTTGTATACATCACAACTTGAGGAAACAATTAAGGAGGATTTAGCCGAACATGATCATATTGAGCAAAAAGAGGAATCCTTTAGGCAAATTGAACATTGTAATCAAGTTATTGAGGAAGGTTGTTATGAATCAGACTTAGAACTTGAAATGGCTAGAGAAGGATTTGAGATACTTAGGAACATGTTTAGGTTAGATTCCACTAAAACACGTGATGAAGATATAGGTGATGTTGAGAAAAGGAAGGATGAGGTAAATAACACAAACCTACAAAGTACCCCACAACTCCCACCATCACTTGAGGAATACACACCACCCGTGACTTACCCGGAAGAAGTAGAAGAGACTATAGGAGCCCCAATAGAGGTAGAATCCTTGTAACAAACACCACTAGAGGATATAGGTTTGAATACTTGTAGTGATAACCTTACTCTTAGTTCTAGGGAATTACCTAGTGTTGATGAACCGGAACCTCAATCTTCACACAACTTTCCATCCTTAGATATACATCTAGGATACAAAAGAGGAGCCGACCCACCCATCAACCCATGTAGTCCAGGTAGTCTTAGGATAAAGGTAGTGGACTCTAAGCCTTGTAGAGAGGAAGCCAATATAGGAGTGGAAAATGACCTTACATGCTTACATCACCCATTTATGATTGATCACAAGAAACATTATGGGTTTAAACCGGGTTTATTAGGTCAAGATGGATCCCGAACTAGTAGTCTCTTGAAGTTGATAGAAAATGATCCCTTTCTAGGAGAAAATCTTAATCCACCCATTAACCCGATTGAATTTGGTAAGGTTATGATGATAGGAGCACACCCCTTTGAGCATATAATTCATCCACCACACTTTCCTCACGAGGCATATTTCCACCCTAAGGGTGTGTATCGCTACTTCCACCCGCACTTAATCCTAAGTGTAGGGAAAACCTCCCCTATTTCCGTTAAATAAGGGTAGAGTCAGGCTCGTGACTCAAACAAAAACAAGCGCTTCTTGGGAGGCAACCCATGCTTTGTGTGATTTTTAATTGTTTGAGTGTTATTTGTTTTCGTATGCATGCTTTATTTTTATTGTTGGTAGATCATGTTTCAAACTAAAATGGTGAAAATACTTTATTTTGTCTTTTGACTTAGTCCTAACTTCATACCAAGGTATTTCGCAAAAGATAAGTGTAAGGGGAAACCCCAAACATGTTTTTAAGAAACCAAATTGATCATGATTTTCAACAATATTAAATGGACATGTATATTCGTATTTGTTAGAGTCAAATGCTTGTATCGAGTCATAATGATGTTTTGCAGGATTTTCCAAGAAGTAGGACATAAGTTTTTCCAGAAATTTTCCGGAAACTTAACGTAAAGATTTCTGCAGGTCACTTCTGACGGCGTCATGAGTTTACTCTTGACGGTGTCATGTGTAAAATTCTGGAAATTTTGCTAGTTTTGTTTTTCTAACGGAGTCTTAAAGTTTTTGTTAATTCTTTAGTTTTATAAACTCCAGGAAATCTGCAAACATTCATTCCACAAGCATTATATCTTACATTGCTTTCTAGAATTTATTAGAATATATAGGTTGCCGCCGATTTTACGCGAGGTTGCCTTGTTTGTTTTCTCAGGTTTAACAGGTTATGTATGACAAGAAGATGATTTATATTCTGGAAGGGAAGCTTTGATTGTTCATTTTCTTGGAGGAAGATCTAACATTGTTACCGCACTATCCACACCGAACGAATCAGGGGAGTATTTGCCTTCATTCTTTTACTTGTTTACTCTTACATTCTTTAATTGAACATTGGGGACAATGTTCATCCTAAGTGTAAGGGGAGGGTAAATGATGATACCTTATAGGATACTACTGCACTTGAGTTTGTTTGTTTGTTTGATGGTAGGTGTGTAATAAAACTATGAGAAATACTTGTTAGTGTAATTTTAGCGCCAAATTTAAATTTTTTTACAACATTTAGGAGTGAAACTTTAGTCATAGCAAGCGTCTCATGGATAGGAGATTGTATGACTAGCACAAAACCGTACTATTCAGAAAAATTTTCCACCCAAATATGTGAGGTTCGCCTTTAGATTTGATAGGAAAAGCATTCACTATTAGTGCTTATGAGTGTACCGGTAGCATTTAGATTCTAGAACTTGCGTTAGTGATGCATTCCGAGACCGCTAGTGAGACTACATTCGTGTAGTAGGATTTACTACATGATAAGAGGCATTAGGATCACCCTTGTGTTAAACCCGTATCATAATTACTTGACCATTTAAGTCATATTACTTGGCTAGTAAAGTCAATTAATTTTTCCCACACCTTAGCGTTGTACTCATTTTTAGTACACGAAACCCCTAGTACACCCCTCCGAGCCTATCTTTTCGTTTCTAACTTTAAGCATCTTACTTAAAGAAAGAATTTGTTACAACCCACTTAAATGTACACCAAAATCGCCTTAGCCTTCCGTGTATGCACTCATCTTTAGTGCATTATTGTTATTTGTTTAAACCCTTAGTTAATTATCTAATTGATTACATGGTTGCTAAGTCCAGTCATATCCTTGTACATATTGTTTTGGGATGATTGGGACTCATGGGTAAAGTACTTGTGTTATGGAGTAATGGGGAAGAACATCATTGGTTACCCCCATATGTGCGTTAATCTTAAAGGTACTCCAAGTGTTTTGATTATCTTAATTTGAGTCATTAGATTAGTTTATTGTAAAGTATGTAAAAATTCAAGTGTAAGGGGAATGTTCATTCCCTATGATGTATTATTTTGGATGGTAGGGTAAGAGTGTATGCAAAAAAAATAAAAAATAAAAAATAAAATTAAAAAAAATCGAAAAATCAAGAAAAAGAAAAAAAAATAGAAAAAAAAGAGAAAAGAGGAAAAAATATACGGACTACCATCCCGTTTCATCCCATGTTTATTTTATGTTTTTGTTTTATTAGCTTAAGTCGAGTCTAGTCTTGGCTTAGCAACGCCATATTGTACATGTAATTAACCAAGATTATTAACTCGCCACCAGTAAAGATTGCCTTTATCCAACAAAACCGTGTATTCCATACCCCTACACCTAACATTATAACCCTTTAAAAGACCTCTTTGATAGTTTATCCTAGGTGCTTACGCCATGTGGTGGAGGTTTGATCCTTTCCCAAGCCTATGGTAATCTATTTTGCTATGACAGGTAGTGAGAGATGCTTTCCATTTCCATATCGTGATATATACTTTATTACACCCGAGAGATGTGAGTATCTAAACACTATTTGTGAGGTGCTAGTGTATGACCTCCGTGCTTGTCTTTGGTCTTTAGTGGAACGATTATTTGTTGTAATTACTTTTATATTAGTGTTAAATGACCCCTAACTTGTATTTTGATTAGAATAAAAGCGCATTTGCTTGAGGACAAGCAAATCTCAAGTGTAAGGGTATATGATGAGGCGAAAAGTGATCCGTTTTTAGGGGGTCATTGATGAGGCGAAAAATGATCCGTTTTTAGGGGGTCATTTAAGCCCGAATCTGAATTTATTTGATCAAATATTGCCCTAAATCGTTCCTTTTGTGATTTTAGGTACTTGGAGAGTGAATTCTAGAAAAGAAGTCATTTTGGACGTTTTTGGAGCATAAAAGTGAAGAAAATGGCAAAGTCTCAATTTTCCATGCTGGGAACAGTAGGTGACGGCGTCAAGAGTAATTTCCTGACGGCGTCAAACCTCAATAATGAAATCCGAGAGTTCATGAAGGCGTCAAGAGTTTTCCTGACGGCGTCAAACCCCAAGAATTAAAATCCGTAGTTGATGACGGCGTCACACACAGGGCGTCAAGAGTAATTTGTGTGACGGCCTAGGCCTTGACGGCGTCAGAAGTAGATCAAGGCCGTCTGAGGAAGTATTTGGCGGCGAGATGACGGCGTCACACCTTTGTTCTTGACGCCGTCATCCCTATTTTCCTATATATAGTTTTCTTGTTTTTCACATTTAAAAGAGAGAAGTTTTGGGAGAAACCCTAAAGACGATTTTGGTGTAACTTTACAGGTTTTTCAAGGGTTCGAACCCCTTGATACCTTGCATGATTAATCAAGATAAGTGTTCTTCTAATTCAATCAATATGTCTATGTGTTGGTTGTCTATATCTTGTTCTTGTCTTAATTCTATCATGCTAGGCTAGATCTCTTTTGTGTTTGCTTAGATCTAATGAAACCTAGATATTGATTATGTGTTGATTACTTGTTTATTCTTGTTTTGGATGAATGATTTATATGTTAGGCTTAAGAAAACTGGCAGATCTCCAAATGATAACATGCTTGAACGTCTTAAGAAACATGAACCGAGGCGTACTAGGTCTTTATTGGTTGTATTTAATGCATGAGCCACTGTTTACAATCCCTATAGTTGTGCTGGGCATGGTGTAGGAGGAGATAAGAGCTCATAGAATTGGGGAGTTATGTATGCCACCCCATGAATGGTATTAAGGAATACGATCCGTCATCCATGCAATTATAACAAGTAATTAACGTGTAAAAGATATCTAGGGAGTAGTGAAATCTAAGTAAACACATTTTCTCCAATTACTGCTCACAACTTTAGTTTAATTAGTTTATTTTCATTTTTAGTATTTTATTTTGATTGCATCTTAGTTTTGGGTTAGTTGAATAGCAACTAATTCCGCCCACTCTTTCAAAACCCGAGATTTTAACTTGCTTTCCATAAAATATAAAAACACAAAAATAATCATCCCTCACCCTTAGAACTAGTAATTAGGCTTTCTAATCCTAGCGACACTATTCCTAAGCTGAACGATCAATCCCCCGGTACTTGTCACTATACTATACTACAACGATCAGGTACACTGCCTGGTGGGGGTTGTAAGCTTCTCGAGATCCCTCGAGAGGTAAAACCTGTTGCGATTCCCACGCATCAAGTTTTTGGCGCCGCAGCCCGGGGAATAGTTATTGTCTAGGTTAGGATTTCTTTTTATTAGGTCTACTTGCTAGATTCCTTTCTAGTAAGATTTTATTTTTATTTTTAGGTCTTCTTTAGTCTATCTTATTTCTTCGTGCTTTTGTTCGTAACTCTTTACCATCCGACATCATGGAAGGTGGTAACATCTTTGAACCCGTCATCCCACCACAACAAAACCCACCACTAGAACCCCTTAGGCCCCAAACCTTAGTAGAGTACTCCCGACCTAGCCATCAAGGCTACCGAAACACCATTGAGCTCACCGGAGCCAATGTGACCTCCTTGCGATCTGACACCATCCGGTTGGTGCAAAGCGGATGTGCATTCCATGGACTTCGTTCCGAAGATCCAAACCAACATCTTAAGGACTTTCTCAAAATCGTAGATTCCATAGACCTAGGCGTTGAAACTAGAGAGACTACCCGTTTACGCCTATTCCAATTCTCTCTACGGGATCAAGCTAGTCAATGGCTTGAGCGTTTACCCGCGGGATCCATCACCACATGGGACAATCTCGCCAATCGCTTCCTCACCCAATTCTTTCCGCCGGAAAAGACTGCAATGCTTAGAAGGGACATTTTGATGTTTGAGCAACAGCGGGGTGAAACTTTCTACGAGGCTTGGGCCCGTTTTAAGGATCTCCTCCACAAGATCCCTCATCATGGCATAAACCTTTGGTTATTAGTCTAGATTTTCTACGACCATGTTGACTATCACACTAAGCGCACCATCGACAGGGCCGCGGGAGGTAAATTGCGTGATAAGAACGCCGAGGAGTCTTGGGCAATTATCGAAGAGCTCGCTGTTGATAATCATGAGATGTGGGAATTTAAACATACGATAGAAGCGGCCATCAATGCAGTCTCGACATCTGGAGGAACCACCGAAATCCCCGATGAACTCCTATGCAAACTTGAGGCAAAAGTTGACTATTTTGAGGAAAGGCAAAGGCGACCTTTGAGTCCTAGACGGGCTACTGTCAATTCTGTTTCAAAAATAACTTCGGCACCATTATCTGAATCACCTTCTAGGGAAAACGCCGAGACTTTTCAGAACTATGCCCCACCTTGTTCCCCTCCCAAGGAACTTAGCTCGGAGTTTGAGGCTAGGATGAGGGAATATATGGCAACTCACTCAGATCGGCTTGCTAGATTCGAAGAAGCAGTTTATAAGCAAAAAGAGGAAATGCAGGAGAAAATGAATGAGATGTTGAGTCTATTGGAGGAGTATGCCAACCAGAGAACCCCCGAACGAATGCTACTAAGGAAAGAAAGCGCCACTCCCACCACCCAATTTGTTAACTCCATCACCATTGTCCAAAAAGATAACGAGAAGGTAGAAACTCCTGCTAAACAGACCTTAGAAAAACCACCAGAATCTCAACCTTTGAGTTACTACCTGAAGCATGATATAAACAAAAACACCATAACAAATTGGATTAAGGGTGATGGGCGTAACCAATCCTCCGGACAGGTTCCTGAGAAAGGGGAAGAAGAGGAAGATGAGTATGATACGCTTCCTGGAGGATCGGTATTCGAGAGGTTATTGGTACAGAGAGTGGCTACTAAGCAGGTAGCATGTGGGAACTTTGAAATACCAACAAGCATCGGGGACTTGAAACATCTTAATGCTTTCGCCGACCAAGGATCGGAAGTAAATCTTATGCCCCTGACTATTTACGTCCAACTAACATCAAAAATGCCAACCCCTACTCGTGTTAGGTTATCTCTCGTTGGACACTCGTACGTATATCCCCTAGGAATCGCAGAAGATGTGTTAGTTAATGTCGCTAGATTCATGTACCCCGTTGATTTTATGATCATCGATGATAAAGGGGATGGATGCATGCCAATAATCCTTGGGTCACCATTCCTCACCACCGCTAAGGCTGTCATTAAGTATGAAGGTAGAAAGATCGAGCTTAAATCTGGAAAAAGAAAGATTAGCTTCCCCATGACCCCACAAAGTAAGCATGAGGATTTGAGTTGGAGAAAGGTCAAAAACAACATTGACACGACACCCATTGGTGTTCAGAATAAAATTCTTGCATGGGAGGCAAGAATCAAAAGCTATAAGGAAGCCAAAAATGAGAGAAGCAAAAACAATAAGGTTCAGGTCGAATTCGAATATACTCAACCCATAGATAATCATGTACCATTTGAGGAAGGAAACTTGGTACTCTTAAGACACTTGGAAACAACAATACCACCCGATAAACCAAGTCCTTGGTGGTATGGGCCATTCACAATCGAAGGTGTGAGCCAAGATGGGGTAGCTAACTTGAGAAGCAAATTAGGTGGGAAGGTGATTGCGAGTATCGACAGATTGAGGCAATACCACCATAACAGTAATGATCGAAACTATATGGGGTATATCATTTCAAATGATGAGATCACGTAGTAACCCATGACTTTGAGTCTAGCTACAAGACTCGTAAATAAAGAAAAGCGTTTCTTGGGAGGCAACCCATGCTTTGTGTGATTTTATTTGTTTGATTGTTATTTGCTTCCGTATGCATGTTTAGTTTTTATTGTTGGTTGATCATGTTTCTCAATTAAAATGTGGAAATACTTTACTTTGTTGTTTGGCCTAGTCTTAACTCCACCTAGAAGTATTTTTGCAAAAGATAAGTGTAAGGGGAAACCCCAAATATGTTTTTAAGAAACAAACCGATCATGATTTTCCACAATATTAAATGAACATGTATATTCGTATTTGTTAGAGTCAAATGCTTGTATTGAGTCATAATGAAGTTTTGCAGGATTTTCCAGGAAGTAGGACCAAGTTTTTCCAAAAATTTTCCGAAAACTTAACATAAGAATATCTGCAGGTCCATTCTGACGGCGTCAGAGGTTTACTCTTGACGGCGTCAGGAGTTAAAATCTGGAAATTTTACCGGTTTTGTTTTTCTAACGGAGTCTTATGGTTTTTTCTGAATTATTAAGTTTTATAATCTCCAGGAAATCTGTAAACTTCATTCCACAAGCATTATATCTTATCTTGTTTTCTAGGATTTAGAAACTTATATAGGATGCCGCCGATTTTACGCAAGGTTGTCTTGTCTATTTTGTTAGGTTTTACAGGTTATATATGACAAGAAGATGATTTATATTCTGGAAGGGAAGCTTTGATTGTTCATTTTCTTGGAGGAAGATTTAACCTGGCCACCTATAATCCATACCGAGCGAATCAGGGGAGTATTTGATTTCATTCTCTTTACTTTTTCACTTTTATATTCTTTACTTGAACATTGGGGACAATGTTCATCTTAAGTGTAAGGGGAGGGTAAAAAGATGATACCTTACATATGCACTTTCGCTTGAGTTTGTTTTGTTTGATAGTAGATGTGTAATAAAACTATGAGAAATACTTGTTAGTGCAATTTTAGCGCCAAATTTAAATTTTTTTACAACATTTAGGAGTGAAACTTTAGCCATAGCAAGCGTCTCATGGATAGGAGATTGTATGACTAGCACATAACCGTATATTCAGAATTTTCCACCCAAATATGTGAGGTTCGCCTTTAGATTTGATAGGAAAAGCATTCACTATTAGTGCTTATGAGTGTACCGGTAGCATTTAGATTCTAGAACTTGCGTTAGTGATGCATCCCGAGACCGCTAGTGAGACTACATTCGTGTAGTAGGATTGACTACGTGATAAGAGGCATTAGGATCACCCTTGTGTTAAACCCGTATCATAATTACTTGACCATTTAAGTCATATTACTTGGCTAGTTAAGTCAACTAATTTTTCCCACACCTTAGCGTTGTACTCATTTTTAGTACACGAAACCCCTAGTACACCCCTCCGAGCCTATCTTTTCATTTCTAACTTTAAGCATTTTACTTAAAGGAAGAATTTGTTACACCCCACTTAAATGTACACCCAAATCGCCTTAGCCTTCCGTGTATGCACTCATTTTTAGTGCATTATTGTTATTTGTTAAACCCTAAGTTAACTTTCTAATTGATTACATGGTTGCTAAGTCGAGTCATATCCTTGTACATATTGTTTTGGGACGATTAGGACTCATGGGTAAGTACTTATTTTATGGAGTAATGGGGAAGAACATAATATTATTACCCCCATACGTACGTTAATCTTAAAAGTGCTCCAAGTGTTTTGATTTTCTTAATTCGAGTCATTAGTTTAGTTTATTGTAAAATATGTAAAGATTCAAGTGTAAGGGGAATTCCCATTCCCTATGATGTATTATTTTGGATGGTAGGGTAAGAGTGTATGCAAAAAAAAAAAAAAAAAAAAAAAAAAAAAAAAAAAAAAATCGAAAAATCAAGAAAAGAAAAGAAAAAAAAAATAGAAATAAATAAATAAATAAATAAAATAAAAAAACAACAACATACGGACTACCATCCCTTTTTATTTTATGTTCATTTTATGTTTTTGTTATTTTTCATTTATTAGCTTAAGTCGAGTCTAGTCTTGGCTTAGCAACGCCATATTGTACATGTAATTAACTAAGATTGTTAACTCGCCACCAGTAATAACTTCCTTTATCCAACAAAACCGTGTAATTCATATCCCTATACCTAACGTTACAACCCTTTAAAAGACCTCTTTGATAGTTTATCCTAGGTGCTTACGCCATGTGGTGGAGGTTTGATCCTTTCCCAAGCCTATGGTAATCTATTTTGCTATGACAGGTAGTGAGAGATATCTTCCGTTTCCATATTGTAATTTACACTTTATTACACCCGAGAGATGTGAGTATCTAAACACTATTTGTGAGGTGCTTGTATATGACCTCCGTTCTTGTCTTTGGTCTTTAGTGGAACGATTATTTGTTGTAATTACTTTTATATTAGTGTTAAATGACCCCTAACTTGTCTTTTGAGTAGAATAAAAGCGCATTTGCTTGAGGACAAGCAAATCTCAAGTGTAAGGGTATATGATGAGGCGAAAAATGATCCGTTTTGAGGGGGTCATTTAAGCCCGAATCCGAATTTATTTGATCAAATATTGCCCTAAATTGTTCCTTTTGTGATTTTAGGTACTTGGAGAGTGAATTCTGGAAAAGAAGCCATTTTGGACGTTTTTGGAGCATAAAAGTGAAGAAAACGGCAAAGTCTCAAATTTCCATGCTGGGAACAGTAGGTGACGGCGTCAAGAGTAATTTCCTAACGGCGTCAAACCTCAATAATGAAATCCGAGAGTTCATGAAGGCGTCAAGAGTTTTCCTGACGGCGTCAAACCCCAAGAATTAAAATCCGTAGTTGATGACGGCGTCACACACAGGGCGTCAAGAGTAATTTGTGTGACGGCCTAGGCCTTGACGGCGTCAGAAGTAGATCAAGGCCGTCTGAGGAAGTATTTGGCGGCGAGATGACGGCGTCACACCTTTGTTCTTGACGCCGTCATCCCTATTTTCCTATATATAGTTTTCTTGTTTTTCACATTTAAAAGAGAAAAGTTTTGGGAGAAACCCTAAAGACGATTTTGGTGTAACTTTACAGGTTTTTCAAGGGTTCGAACCCCTTGATACCTTGCATGATTAATCAAGATAAGTGTTCTTCTAATTCAATCAATATGTCTATGTGTTGGTTGTCTATATCTTGTTCTTGTCTTAATTCTATCATGCTAGGCTAGATCTCTTTTGTGTTTGCTTAGATCTAATGAAACCTAGATATTGATTATGTGTTGATTACTTGTTTATTCTTGTTTTGGATGAATGATTTATATGTTAGGCTTAAGAAAACTGGCAGATCTCCAAATGATAACATGCTTGAACGTCTTAAGAAACATGAACCGAGGCGTACTAGGTCTTTATTGGTTGTATTTAATGCATGAGCCACTGTTTACAATCCCTATAGTTGTGCTGGGCATGGTGTAGGAGGAGATAAGAGCTCATAGAATTGGGGAGTTATGTATGCCACCCCATGAATGGTATTAAGGAATACGATCCGTCATCCATGCAATTATAACAAGTAATTAACGTGTAAAAGATATCTAGGGAGTAGTGAAATCTAAGTAAACACATTTTCTCCAATTACTGCTCACAACTTTAGTTTAATTAGTTTATTTTCATTTTTAGTATTTTATTTTGATTGCATCTTAGTTTTGGGTTAGTTGAATAGCAACTAATTCCGCCCACTCTTTCAAAACCCGAGATTTTAACTTGCTTTCCATAAAATATAAAAACACAAAAATAATCATCCCTCACCCTTAGAACTAGTAATTAGGCTTTCTAATCCTGGCGACACTATTCCTAAGCTGAACGATCAATCCCCCGGTACTTGTCACTATACTATACTACAACGATCAGGTACACTGCTGGTGGGGGTTGTAAGCTTCTCGAGATCCCTCGAGAGGTAAAACCTGTTGCGATTCCCACGCATCAAGTTTTTGGCGCCGCAGCCCGGGGAATAGTTATTGTCTAGGTTAGGATTTCTTTTTATTAGGTCTACTTGCTAGATTCCTTTCTAGTAAGATTTTATTTTTATTTTTAGGTCTTCTTTAGTCTATCTTATTTCTTCGTGCTTTTGTTCGTAAGGGCATGACGGCATCACCATAGGCCGTCATGGTCCCATTGCATGTGACGGCCTAGAGTAACCTTGCACTTGACGGCGTCAGATCTGGATCTAGGCAATCCAATATTACTATGGGCGGCGAGTTGACGGCGTCAGACATTTCTTCTTGACGCCGTCACGATGGAAAATCTATATATAGTTTTGCAATTTTCATTCATTAAAGGGAGGACAATTAGAGGGATAACTTGGAGAAACCCTAGCACGATTTTTACTGTTCTTTCAAGGGTTTTTACCCTTTGAAACCTTTCATGTTCAATTAAGATAAATATCCTTTCAATTCATTCAATATGTCTATGTGTTGTTTGAATATATCTTATGCTTGTCTTGATTTTAACATGCTAGGCTAGATCTCTTGTGTGTTTGCTTAGATGTAGTGAAACCTAGATGTTGATTATTGGTTGATTGCTTGTTTATAGTTGTTACGGATGAATGATTTCGATGTTAGGCTTAAGAAAACTGGCAGACTTCCATAGGGTAACATGCTTGAACGTCTTAAGAAACATGAACCAATGCGTACTAGGTTTTTATGGTTGTATTTAATGCATGAGCGAATTCTAATGATCCCATGTTAGGAGCTTCTTGCAGGCTCGACATAGGAGTGAAGTAGGAGCTTATAGAATTGGGGAAGTACGTACGCCACCCCACGAATGGTATTAAGGAATATAACCCGTCATCCACGCAATTGTAACAAACTATCAACCTGTAAAAGATATCTAGGGAGTAATGAAATCTAAGTAAACACAATTTTCCCATTATTGTTCACACCACTAGTTTAATTAGTTTTATTTTCATTTTTGTTATTTTATTTTGATTGCATCTTTAGTTATTGGGTTAGTTGATTAGCAACTAATTCCACCCAGTCTTCCAATACCCGAGATTTTAATTGCTTTTATAAAAATATAGAAATACAAAATGAATCATCCCTCACCTCTAGACCTAGTTTTTAGGCTTTCTAATCGTAGCAACACTATTCCTGAGTTGAACGATCAATCCCCCGGTACTTGTCACTATACTATACTACAACGATCAGGTACACTGCCTGGTGGGGGTTGTAACCTTCTCGAGATCCCTTGAGAGGTAAAGCCTGGTGCAATTCCCACGCATCAAACAACCATAAATACAGATGCACTAACACAATCTGATGCCCTAACTTGTAATTTTTAGGCTACAAATATACACGCAGATGCACTAATACAGATGCAACAACCACAAACACAGATGCACTAATACAATCTGATGCCCTAACTTGTAATTCTGAGGCTGCAAATATACACGCAGATGCACTAATACAGATGCAACAACCACAAACACAGATGCACTAACACAATCTGATGCCCTAACTTGTAATTCTGAGGCTGCAAATATACACGCAGATGCACTAATACAGATGCAACAACCGCAAACACAGATGCACTAATACAATATGATGCCCTAACTTGTAGTTTTAATGCCGCAAATAAACACACATATGCCCTAAGATGTCATATCATTCAAAATTAAACACATTTGATGCAAATTAGTGCATCTTAGTTATAAAATCTTACTCAAGCATTTTATCAAACACCTGGTGTGCAACTTTAATAAACACATTATTCATGCATTTTTTCATCAAATTTGTTCCATACTTTGTAGAAAACATGATGATATGATGATAAACTTTCAACAAAAGTTAAAAAAATCATTACAATATTGATTTAAATTTGATCAATAACCAAAATTAGTGCACTTACAGGTTAAATCTTGTTTCTTCTTCATTATTAGATGATTCAATGTTCAAAATACACCAATATTTCAGTGGATTGTTGATCAGGTTATCAAATTATTGCATCCACGACAGAAGATGGTGGCGACAGTGGTGGTAGTGGCGGTGAATCGCCTCATACAGTTAGAGTAGCTCATCTTCATGTTTGGGCGTCGGTGTGACGGTGGCGGAGTAAAGATTGACGTGGTTGTTGCACGACGGAAGACGGCGGCGACGGTGGTGGTGGCGACGGTTAGTGTGTGTGTTTGAATCCGTGAGTGTATTTGTTTGAATCAGGAAGTGTGTTTGGATCAGATAAACAAAGCTAGTTCATATTTTATTCTCTTTTACCCCAAAGTTTGACATTTTATCATAATCTACCCTGTAATTTTTTTCTCACTTTTCTATCTAATTACACTTTTCTCTAGAACCTTACCCTATAGGGTAGGGTTCTAGAGAAAAGTGTATTTGGATAGAAAAGTGAGAAAAAAAGCTATATGGTAGATTATGAAAATGTTTGAAAGTTCAGGGTTAAAAAAGAAAAAAAACCAAAAAAAAAAAGGAGCGGTCTTTTTTTTAATCCAGAGTTCCAGATACAAACACACACAAACACCGATTCAAACCTAAACACTGACCTCACCACCACCACCGTCGCCGCCGCCGTCATCGTCACACCATCAGATACTCCGATACATCACCAATCACTTCTCACCGTCTCCATCACCACCATCATCATTCCCGTCACCACTCCACCGTCATCATCTCAATCGTCGTAATTTCTATCATCATCTCCACCACTCCATCTTTGCCGTCATACATCCGTCGAACACTTGAAGAAAATTGAAATCAAACCAGAGATATCCAAAAACTGTAAGTTTTTGATTACACACTTTTATTTTTTTATGTTATTTTAGTGCATCATTGTGAAAATTATAAAATAATTAGTGTTATTTGGGAATGGAATGACATTTAATGAATTTGTATGTATAAAATTACATTTTAGTGCATCTGAGTAAATAATATGCCATAGCATTTGTTTGTATGAATAAGTGCATCAGTATAAACATTATGTAAACAAGTGTAGATGATTAGATTATAAGGAATTTAATTTAGTGCATATTTTGTTAGATTAGAGCATCATGAGATAGATTAATGCATCCATTATGTATTGTTAGAGCATCGTGAGTATGATTAGTGTATCAGTGAGTATGATCAGTGCATCAGTGAATAATGGTCAGGGCATCAGTGAGTATGATCAGGGCATCAGTGAGTAATGATTAGAGCATCAGTGAAGAATGGTTAGGGCATCAGTGAGTATGATTAGTGCATCGTTAGTCATATTAAGTGCATCGTTGGACATAGCTTGGGCATATGTTTGTTTGTTTTGTGGGAATGCATTGCATCTTTGATGAATGCAAATATATGGGTAAGTTACAAGACGAATTTGTGATTGGTCATTTTTATAGGCTATTACTTCTGTTTCGAAAATTGAGTGTTTTTGTTTTAAATACAGTTACCTACCAACCCACTTTACCACCCCTATTGATAAGTTATAGTTGACATACGATGTCTTAGATTTGATGGAGAGATGATTAACTTTTTTGATTTCCAGGAAATGAAGAGGTAAAGCTTGCATGTTTAACTGCCCTGCTTCTTGGGTTGCAAGATCTACAAATGCTATTGGGCCAGAACTTCTTTCGTTTATCGGCTTAGGGCTCAAGGAGAACGAATCACAAAGTAGATGTTATCTTAGATGCCTTCGAATCATATGCAGAAACACTGATGCAGTTTTACCTGTGAGGAAGCTAGCCTAACACAATTTTCTATCTTTTATAGTATTCTTTACAACTTATTTCATGTGGCTAAAGCTTTTATGACACATCTTCCATCAGATGTCTTCCCTGCTCATGCCTCTTGTTCAACAAAGTAAAAAATGGCTATACTAAAGCAGCCCAATGATAGGATGACATATATGCGTTATTTAGTGTGGTGAAAATTGCAGCTGCTGATATTAAAGTAGGTGTCATAACGTGTACCATTTATCTCTTTATTGTTTGTTTTTTACTTTCTTACATTAACAACTAGAAGTGCATCAGTTTTTATATAATAAGTGCATCAGTTACTTATCGAGTTACTTATCTCTTTATTGTTTGTTTTGTACTTGTTTACATTGACAACTATAAGTGCATCGGTTACTTATATACTAAGTGCATCAGTTCTTATATAATAAGATCAGGTATTCTTAGATAATCAGTTTAGTTTAGAAAATAAGTTAAACCAAACACCCCCTTAGTACCTTAGTGCTATAGGTGGGATCAAATATGCTTTGTAGCTTATATAAGCTATATGTTTAAATGATCAAAATAATATCAAACTTGCACCTTATTATTGCAGGCTTAAGAATTGAATAAGTTACTGATGCGGAGGTCTGGCACATTGATGCCCAGCTTTTTCAGTTTTTGACTTGAACTCTACTGATTTACTTGGTTACTTCTACCTTTATATTTATGCAAGGTTAGTATGTTATCTGTTAATACAAGGTCGTCATTTAATTAGTTATTGGGATTGGGTATGTTCTTGTTAGTACTTTCGTATTCATTTTTCACTTTCTAATAAACCATAATTTTTTTAGGTGTTAAGACCTTTTGTGGTGTAGTACACATTTTGGTTGGAAGCATTACAGTAACCGGACCAGGTAATTCTTGTATGTAAAATTATAAAGCGCCTAACACATAATTCCATGATAAGAATCATGATTATGTTACATAGTATGCATAATCAGTGGAAAAATATGTCGTGTTTCAAATAGTCCTCCTGTTAACTGTTGTATCTTATCTTGGTGCATCTATTTGTTAACATATTGATGCATATGTGTTAACAGATTGGTGCACCTGTTAACATATACACTAGGTAAAGAGAAAAAGTTGTTACGGATGCTCTTGCATCCACTGGCCGGTAGAGCATGACCTTAGCCTACTGTATCTCATTGCTACTATGTGACCATTAGATAGTAGACTGTAGACTTGCACGAATGTACACAAATCCAATTGGGCTGGTTGTATTTGTAATGTACATTTTTGTCAGTTTTGTTTAAGATACTATTTTTTTTTGTACTTATAAAAAGGTTGCTTTCAATTGTAGTATTTTTGGTATTTCTTAAACTTTATGCAAGTCAACGGATCTTTAACTATGTTGTTTATGTCCATGTTTTCTGACATAAAATAAATACCATGTTGTCTATGTAATGCAGGTTAAAGCAACAATTCATTCTGGGACAACCACGCTAAAAGACACTAGATCAGAAGCCATACAGGACTGGGTTACCAACGTCGAAGTTACCCATCACATTTTAGGTTCAGTTGCTGGTTCAGGATCAGAAGGAAAATGTGTAAGGCCATAAGTGCTGGTTACTGAAGTTACTGCAGTCGTCGATCAGTTAGTGGAGGAAAGTTCCCTGCTTTATTAATGACATGTGGTTTGACATATCTTATGGTCACTCACGCGAGTCCTGTTCATTCTATAAAGAATGGCATACCGGGAGGTACTTTAGTGAACCCATTTGAGGTAATCTAGTGCATCCGTTTGAGGTACTTTAGTGCATCCGTTTAGGCTACTCGATGAACGAAGCAAGCGTGCAAATGTTGAGCGACAAAATGCATTGTTGCAGAACCAGGTTGACATGGTAATGAACATGCTTCAGGAACATGAGTACATGGACAACGAGGAAGGCACACAAGATCCTTCAAACTAAATCCATTTATTTTGTTGACATAAATAATGCCTAAAAACATTATTAACATATTATCAATACCTCTATGTTTTAATTATTACAAAACATAAACTCAATGAACTAAAATTTATGACATAAACAAGTATTTGGTAATTAACATTCTCTTTACATCCAAATCACTTAAGGTATGAATAAACAAAGTGTTTTATGCAATTTATGATCAAATGGATATTTAATTAATTATTACAAAGTTTATTAAATTATATAAACATATTATATATTTTTGAAAAACACTTTTGGTAATAAAGAAAAATGTTTTATTCATACTAAATATATGAATTCAAATTTTTAACCAAAATCAGTTAGTTTTTCACCAAATAAACTTTCCCCACTAAAAGACAAAGATTCTGGCCGTTACAGCTGGGTGGCCCCCTTAATTATAAGGGGCGGTCCTCTTAATTTTAAGGGGCCCGACCATGATTTAAGGGGACCGGCACGCTCCAGTTGTCAGAATTTGTTGCCTATAAATACCACCTTAAATCTGGAATGTTTCTCACCTTTTGCACTCCTAAACTTTCTGTTTTAGATCTCCATTTCCATTCTCTTAATCCTTTGATCATACATTCATTAATCTTTGTTTCAAAGTGATCCAAACATCATTCTTTCAAGTGCAAGAGAAGAATACTTCTATACCTCAAGACAAGAATTATTACAACTTGTTGTGATCTCCACATCTAAGTTGTTAGAGCATCATCATTGTATTTATCTCTTTGTGAAATTAGTTGTAAATACTTGATAGAAGATAGTTTAGCTAGGTATATATATAGTGTGATTGGTTAGTAGTTAGTTGTGAAGAAGAAGAGTTAGGAAGTAGATTGGTGTGAAGAAGATTGGTGTGAAGAAGATAGGTGTGAAGAAGATTGGTGTGAAGTAGATAGGTGTGAAGTAGTGTTGTGATTAAGTAGTGACTAGGTGTGAAGAAGTTGTGTAGAAGGTGTGAATAAGTTGTGACGTAGTTGTGGTGTGTACATTGGTGTGTAAGGTTTTCTCCGCCATAAGGGAGCTTGTTGACATAGTGAAGAAAACTCTCGAGTTAGGTGCTCGGGGAGTGGAGTAGGGCAAGGAAGGTGACCTAGTAGCCGAACCACTATAAATCTCTTGTCTCACGGTTCGATCTTTCCAACTCTCATCTATTTCTTTACTTACATTATTATTGCTTTACCGTACATATTTAGTGTTGTTCATATTGTGCATGACTTGATATCACATAGCATCGAATCTAAATTTTTGAAAACAAAGAAAACTTTCAAACAATCTTTTGTAGCAAATTAAAAAGACGTAAAACTATTCAACCCCCCTTCTAGTTTTCCACAATTGGTATCAAGAGCCAGGTCTAGCAAGATTTTTTAAAATATATTGTATTTTAAAACTTGTAACGATCTATGGAATCTTTAAAATATTTAGAAGGGCAATCTATGCAAAGACCACCACTATTTGAAAGTGATGGATTTTTATATTGAAAAAATAGATTCGAAACTTATGTGAAATCAAAAGATCTTGATCTTTGGCATGCCATTACCTTTGGTGATTTTCCCCCTATTCAATATAATGTTGAAACTAAAATGGATGAAATTGTATCTTTTGAAAAACAAAATGATGATTTGAAAAATAAACTAGCAAAAAATAATGAGGCTAAAATGGTTATTTATAATGCGTTACCACGCAAAGAATATGAAAGAATTTTTATGTGTAAAACCACAAAAGAAATTTGGGATTCTTTACTAATTACTCACCAAGGTAATAGTCAAGTTAAAGATAACAAAATAGATCTTCTTGTACAACAATATGAACAATTTACGATTTCAGAAGAGGAATCAATTGATAATGCTTTTGCTAAATTTAACACTATTATCACAAGTTTAAAAGCACTTGATGAGACATTTTCTAGTAAAAATTGTGTTAGGAAATTTCTTAGGGCATTGCATCCGAAATGGCGAGCTAAGGTCACGGCAATTGAAGAATCAAAGAATTTGATGACGTTATCACTAGATGAACTTATTGGCAACTTGAAAGTCCATGAAGAAATTATAAGAAGAGATTCGGAAACGGTCAAAGTCAAGAAAGAACAAACCAAATCCATTGCTCTAAAAGCCAAAAAGGAACCTAGTGACGATGATGTTTCAAGTGACGAGAGTGAAGACGAAGAATATGCAATGGCCGTAAGAGAATTCAAGAAATTCTTCAAGAGACGAGGAAGATTCACTAGATCACCACGAGACGAAAGAAAACTGTTCCAAAGAAATAGAAGTGATAACTACGGGAAAAGAAAGTGCTTTAGATGTAGAAGTCCAAATCATCTCATTGGCGAATGTCTAAAGCCGCCGGGTTATGAAAATCAAGGCGCCTTTGTTAGTGGAACATGGAGTGATAGTGACAAAGAAGAAGTGGAAAAACCAAGAGACGAAAAGTGTTTTATGGCAAAAGGAATGGATGAAATATGTTTAGGAATTGACTTGGAGCCTGACGAATGGATCAAGGATAGCGGATGTTCGAGGCACATGACGGGGAACCGCAAGCTATTTTCTACATACAAGGCATACACTGGAGGTAACGTTATTTTCGGTAGTGACTTACGTGGAAAAATCATTGGCAAAGGTACGATTTCTCAAGACTCACTTACTATTGAAAATGTAGAGCATGTAGATAATTTAACATATAACTTGCTTAGTATAGGACAAATATGCGATAATAAATGTAGAGTTACCTTTACCGAAGAGGATAGCGAAATAGTTAAGAATGGAAAAATTAGGAAAGGAGGCATATATGTTATGAAACTAGGAAACAAACCTGAGGATAGGATATGCCTAACAACCATAGACGAAAACTCCACATTGTGGCATAGGAGATTAGGACACGCTAACATGAAACAAATACAATCTTTGGCCTCTAAAGAACTAGTTAGAAACTTGCCTAATCTAAAATATGACAAGCATTTTTGTGATGCATGTAAAATTGGAAAACAAGTTCATGCTAGTCACAAAGCTAAGAATATAGTATCCACTACTAGGTGCCTAGAACTATTACATATGGATCTTTTTGGTCCATCCGATGTGCGGAGCTATGAAGGAAACAAATATACCTTAGTAATAGTAGATGACTACTCACGATACACGTGGACTAGGTTTTTAAGTGACAAGACCCAAGCCTTTGAAAAATTCGAAATATTTAGTAAAATGATTCAAAATAAATTAGGATGCACAATAGTAGCCATTGGGACGGACAATGGTAGGGAATTTGACAACGAAGTACAATTCGGAAAATATTGTGATTTAAATGGAATATCTCACAATTTCTCCGCTCCTCGTACTCCTCAATCAAATGGCGTAGTAGAAAGAAAAAATAGGACACTACAAGAAATGAGTAGAACAATATTAAATGAACAATCCATCCCACAAAAATTTTGGTGTCACGCTATAGATACATCAATATATATTATTAATAGGGTATCAATTAGGAGGATTCTAGGAAAAACTCCTTATGAGTTACTAAGAGGTAGAAAACCAAACTTAAGCTACTTTAGGGTATTTGGAAGTAAATATTACATTCTAAACACTAAGGATTACCTCACTAAGTTTGATCCAAAATCATATGAAGGAATATTTTTAGGATACTCACAAAATAGTAAAGCATATATAATACTTAACAAACACTCCATGAAAGTAGAAGAATCACTAAATGTAACATTTGATGAAACACCACCACCTCCTAAAACTTTATCTTTAGAAGATGATGACTTAGTCGAAGATGAAGCTATTGAGGTTAGTAAAACAAAATCCATAGGAAATGATAATGAATACATTAACTTAGGAAATAACGAAATTGCAAATGTTAAAGAATCTAGATCACATCCATTAGATAATATAATAGGACATCTTAACCAAAGAACCCTTAGGTCACAAGCCCAAGATAAAAATAATTTCTTTTGTTTCCTCTCAGCAATAGAACCTAAGAATATTAATGAGGCTTTAAAAGATGAAAGTTGGGTTATAGCTATGCAAGAAGAATTAAATCAATTTATGGCAAATGATGTTTGGGAATTAGTCCCAAATCCAATGAATATGACTATCATATGAACTAAATGGGTATATAGGAATAAGCTAGATGAAAATGGAATAGTTACTAGGAATAAAGCTAGGTTAGTTGCCCAAGGTTATAATCAACAAGAAGGAATTGATTATGACGAAACTTATGCCCCCGTAGCTAGACTAGAATCTATTAGGATATTACTTGCCTATGCATGCGCCCTAGATTTTAAGTTATTCCAAATGGACGTGAAAAGTGCATTCCTTAACGGTTTTATCAATGAGGAGGTATATGTGGCACAACCTCCAAGATTCATTGACTTCGCAAAACCTGATTATGTTTATAAGTTAAAGAAATCTTTGTATGGACTCAAACAGGCTCCCAAATTCCATGGGAATGGTAGATAACACTCTTTTCACTAAAAGGAAAGACCCAAATCTCATCATTGTTCAAATATATGTTGATGACATTATATTTGGATCGACTTGTCAAGACATGTGTGATGAATTTGCCAAAATCATGCATGATGAGTTTGAGATGAGTATGATGGGTGAACTTAACTTCTTCCTAGGATTACAAATAAAACAATTAGAAGATGGAATATTATTTAACCAATCTAAGTACATTAAGGAAATGCTTAAGAAATTTGGCCTAGAAGACTCAAAACCCATGAAAACTCCCATGTCTACGGAAGTAAAACTCACAAAGGATGATGAAGGTGAGTCCGTAGATAACACCAAGTATAGAGGAATGATAGGTAGTTTACTATACTTGACGGAAAGTAGACCCGATATCATGTTTAGTGTCTGCCTTTGTGCCCGTTTTCAAGAGGATCCCAAAACCTCTCACCTAGAAGCGGTTAAGCGTATCTTCCGATACATTAAAGGCACTATACACTTAGGATTATGGTATCCTAAGGGATCCGGCATAGAATACATCGTCTATGCGGATTCGGATCATGCGGGAGACTACGTAGATAGAAAAAGCACTAGCGGTATTTGCACGTTTATGGGATGTTGTCTAACATCTTGGTTTTCGAAGAAGCAAACCACTCTTGCTATTTCTACCACCGAAGCCGAATATGTAAGCGGTGGAAAGGCATGTCAACAAGTACTATGGAGGAAACAAGCTCTTATAGACTATGGCATCAGGTTAGAAAATGTTCCCATTATGTGCGATAACAAAGGTGCGATAGATTTAAGTAAAAATCCGGTGCAACACTCTAGGACTAAACAAATAAAAATTCGCCACCACTTCCTTAGGGATAATGTACAAAAGGGAAACATATCTATAGAAAAAGTTGCATCGGAAGATAACATTGCGGATATATTCACTAAACCCCTTAAGCGTGAATTATTCAATCACTTGCGTTTAGGATTAGGAATGATGGAACAAGTTGACTAAATTCTATTGCATCTAGACATTTTTTTTTTAAAATTTGCATAAGATTTACTTTTCTTTCACTTCTCCAATTCTGAGTCTTGGAACCTATTTCGCACAAAATTAAAGATTGGGAAATATTATTTTCTTTGCATATACTCTTTTGTAAAACCCAATCAATTTTTTTTAATTATTCTCACATCTAGGAATTACATGAACATCATTTTCCTTGTATTGTTGACTAATGCTAAAAACATTTTTCCAAAATCATGCATAAACTCTCACATAAATTGTCAAGGTATATAATCTAATATATATCTTTGACATTCATGATTGAGCAAAAATCGAATCAAGGAGATTTTGGATTGTTTCTTAAGAAATTTTTTTGTTTAGGAGTCGAAACAATCACAACTCCACATTTGTTGCATATAGGCACACACTAGGACAAAATCACTCATAACATTGTCATCTTGTTTCATCACTAGATTTTTGACTCACTAGTTGCCTTTGCCTTTGATCTAAGATAGTTACCTTAGGAAGATTAAGTGCTCTTGCCTTTATTTGTCTCCTTTAGCTTATTATTTGTTGCTTATTTGCTCTTTTGCTTAAGTGTTTTTGCATGCATGCTATATCTTGATTAGATTAGATGCTATATTGCCTAAAGGAATTGAACTTGCTTGAATCCAAATCCAAAATCACAACCTTTCTGCAAATTTTCTGCCAAAAACCCAATTCTGACAATCTGGGAATTATCAGATGGGCGGCCCCCTTAATTATAAGGGGACCGCCCCCTAATTAAGGGGACCGGCCATCTGCTGGACGAGTTTAAAGAATCTTTTCTGCTTTTTAGCCCATTTCAACCTACATTTCCCAATTTTCACCAACATATTTTGTCCTAATCTCCCAAACAAACTTTATCCATCCATAAACACACAAATCTTACACTATAAATATCCCCAATCTTCAACACTCTCCATTCATCCCTTCATGACTTCTCCAAACAAATCAAAACCAAAAGCCTCAAAGCTAGCAAGGATGACGGAAAAACCCATTTGGCGAAGAAAAAGCCCTCGAAACAAATCCATCATAACCAATGAAGTTGGTAATCACTCAACACCTCCAACCACTTACTTCCCAAACTTTACACCAAATTCACAAGGACATTCATTTGATCCTCTTTACAAACCATACAACATTGGCCAAACATCGTCTTTCATGCCAAACTACACATCTCATCCACCAACCATTTACAATGATCCATACAAGTTTGATCAACCATCAAACTTCAATTCCAACTACACAAACCCTATTCATCCATATCAACACAATGATTCTCTCCACATTGCCACAGAAAGGCAAAAGTTCCGTGATGAAATAACCCAAATCCATGATCTTAGTGATCTACTTGCTATGCATCGTGCTCAACACAACAAAGGGCAACCTCCATCATCACCCTATGACAATTGCCTACCCCACTCTCTCAACTTGGATCAAGTTAAAAACCAAGCTCACTATTGCCATTGTTGCATTTTTCTTCAAAAATAAATTCTCTACTTGAGTGAAGATATTTCTTGGATTGAATATCTTCTCACTCGTCCTCATCCAATACCACCCTTAACTCGATACAACATCGTAAGATCCACCTCTTCCGCTCCATATCCCACTCCATATCCTTCTCCATCTAACAACTAAGCTCTATGCTTATGTTCTTCTTCAAGCAAATAAAACAATCAACCATGGGTTGCAAGCAAGTCCAAGTGCTCTATTAGGCAATATATGACTATGTCTTTTTCTTTTGTTTTATTGTAATCAATATGCTTCAAGCATATTGAATGTTGTAATCCTTATCATTTCTATGATTATATATGCTTGAATGAATATATTTTTATTTGCATGATTGTTGCTTTGCATATATATATATATATATATATATATATATATATATATATATATATATGTCTTGTTCTCTTCACATATTTTTTGTAGCCAAGCTTTCCATAGCTCGTTTTCTTGATGCTCTCAAATGAGGGGGAGCATACATCAAGGGGGAGCATTCTACCCGTTTAACTTCATCTTGAAGCTTACTCGGTTTAACCTTTTTGATTTTACAAAAAGGGGGAGAAGAGAATAGTAAACTCTAAAATACTTCTCTAAAAATAAAATTTAGACCTATTGAGTTTAAGGTTTTGTAATAATCAAAAAGGGGGAGATTGTTGACATAAATAATGCCTAAAAACATTATTAACATATTATCAATACCTCTATGTTTTAATTATTACAAAACATAAACTCAATGAACTAAAATTTATGACATAAACAAGTATTTGGTAATTAACATTCTCTTTACATCCAAATCACTTAAGGTATGAATAAACAAAGTGTTTTATGCAACTTATGATCAAAGGGATATTTAATTAATTATTACAAAGTTTATTAAATTATATAAACATATTATATATTTTTGAAAAACACTTTTGGTAATAAAGAAAAATGTTTTATTCATACTAAATATATGAATTCAAATTTTTAACCAAAATCAGTTAGTTTTTCACCAAATAAATTTTCCCCACTAAAAGACAAAGATTCTGGCCGTTACAGCTGGGTGGCCCCCTTAATTATAAGGAGCGGTCCCCTTAATTTTAAGGGGCCCGGCCATGATTTAAGGGGACCGGCACGCTCCAGTTGTCAGAATTTGTTGCCTATAAATACCACCTTAAATCTGGAATTTTTCTCACCTTTTGCACTCCTAAACTTTCTGTTTTAGATCTCCATTTCCATTCTCTTAATCCTTTGATCATACATTCATTAATCTTTGTTTCAAAGTGATCCAAACATCATTCTTTCAAGTGCAAGAGAAGAATACTTCTATACCTCAAGACAAGAATTATTACAACTTGTTGTGATCTCCACATCTAAGTTGTTAGAGCATCATCATTGTATTTATCTCTTTGTGAAATTAGTTGTGAATACTTGATAGAAGATAGTTTAGCTAGGTATATATATATAGTGTGATTGGTTAGTAGTTAGTTGTGAAGAAGAAGAGTTAGGAAGTAGATTGGTGTGAAGAAAATTGATGTGAAGAAGATAGGTGTGAAGAAGATTGGTGTGAAGTAGATAGGTGTGAAGTAGTGTTGTGATTAAGTAGTGACTAGGTGTGAAGAAGTTGTGTAGAAGGTGTGAATAAGTTGTGACGTAGTTGTGGTGTGTACATTGGTGTGTAAGGTTTTCTCCGCCATAAAGGAGCTTGTTGATCATCTTGTTTTCCATATATTTGTTTATTTTGATCATCTTGTTGTCGGCATGTAGAACGTTAGAAAGTTATAGATCATCTACTCTATTTTGCTGGTGTGGCCGGATATTGTGCATATTTGTGGCATTAAAGTTTGTTTAGATTATAAAATAGACTTAAACATGCCACCACCAAATGTATCAATTTACATGTATAATTTGTTTTGTTTTTTTTGTTTTTTGTTGTTTTTTTTTGCATCATGATTTTTTATCAGGATTGTTTGTATTATAACATCCTTCCTTCAATATATCATCAAAAGGCCCCATAAAGTTACATTTCATGCAAATGAGTTAACTTTACGTTAGTGCATCTATTTGAGGAACTTTAGTGCATCCGTTTGATGTACTTGGTGCATCCGTTTGTATCATAAAAGTAAAACAAGTTCAATACTTTTAGGTTCATGAAATTGATGAAAAGGAGGCTCCAAACAAGGATAAGACAAACACGGTTAACGACCAAGCAAAGATTCAAGCTGACGAGCCTTCAAAGAAAGACTCTACTGAGATACCACCTGTTACATCATTCACTAATAACAACATTCGAAAGCAATGAATGTGATAAATAAACAGATTTATATTAAAATAACAAATATAGAATATGGAACTTTATTATAACGAAATGTTGAAGATGAAGACAATTCATATTTCTGAACGCATATACTAATATGTGAAAACGTAGAGGGGGTGAATACGTTACCGTTTAAAACTCTTTAAACTTGTTGTATCAAACATCCATTCTTAGCTTGTTCTAATATGAAATATGTTAAGTGTAGTTTATGACTAGCATAAACTAAAGACAAGTTATCACACAAGCATAAACAACAAGTCACAACACAAACAATCACATAATTCAAACAATATAGAAAAGCAATAAGTAAAAGGAAATTGCAAACCGAACACGAGGATTTATAGTGGTTCGGTCACGGATCTCCTCTCCGCCCTACTCCACTCCTCGAGTACCCAACTCGAGAGTTACTTCACAAGATCAACAACCTCCCTTCTCGGCGGAGAAAACCTTACACGTCGCTTACAAGATTACCGACACTAAGCTAGATGTCGAGTTCTTTTACAAGGGTACAACCACTCCCATCGTCGCCTATACAATATTTCCGACACTAAGCTAGATATCGAGTTCTTTACCAAGGGTACAACCACTCCCGCTATGTTTTGTGGCCCAGCATAAAAACCTTGTGTTTTATGGCACAAACACATAAACCATCTAATCTATATTGTGATGATACAATGATGATCCAAGACATAAAAGTCTAATGGATATGAATGACTAATCTACATGAACTTCTTGAATAAGAAGTCTTCAATCATTGAGGATGTCAAGTAACCTTGAATCTTCATATGTTGGAATGCTTGAATGAATGGTGACTTCAAGATCTTGTAACCTTCTTGGTGGATCATGAAGTATGATATGATTACCACAAAGATGAATGTTAAAAGCATTATGATCATTATAGAAAGGGTGATCTACATGGTTTCCTACTTATCTATGTGTGTGTTTTTTCATCTTTTCATCAACATCCTAAGTAAAACATGAACTTATATTTATAAGTAAAACAAGTAAAGAAGTTTTCCAAAACCATGTTCTATAAACCATGTTCCAAAACCATGGGTTACTATTAGAGTCAACATTGACAAGACATATGCATATACTTGAAACTAAATGTTGACAAGACAAGACATATGTTTCCTAGTCAACTTACAAGGACTATGACACATCTTACAAGCTCTTTGACCAAGTCATTTTCCAAAGATGTTTCCAAGTCAACTACAATCTATGACACATCTTAAATGATCTTTGACAAAGATAATTTCCAAATATAGTTTTCCATTTTATGAAAAATACATTTAGACAAATGTATATATTAACTTAAAAAGGTAAATTACTTGTATAAAAAAAATATATTAGCTAGCTATATAATATTTAGTAAGTTACTAAAAAAATGTTTTATGTACTTATGTTGATACAAGACACATTTTTATATATTGTAAACTTACTAATATTATCTAGACACCTAATGAGACACTTATTCTATTTAACACCTAAAATGTACTTTGACACCTAAAATATTTAAAGACTCCTAAAGTATTTTAGTCATTCTAAGGGGTTTGATCATAACGCCACATAACAAACATGTACGAACCTGTGTTGTAGCATACGATGACTCGAGACGTTGAGAGATGTTGAGACAAAATATGATTACGAGTAACTTGTACATTTTACGTTATGTATCAAGTTATACATTTGTCATCAATCAAAACAAACGAGACTGTATAGATTAAATATCGTAATATTTGCACTTGTGGTTTTGTGAACCGACTTTAACTAAATGAAGTGCACCTATGTGTTGGTATTTTAGGGTGTAAGAAACATGAGTAGATGTTCTTTGAATACAATTTGACAAAATACAAATATGTTAATGAATTTCTCACCTCCTCAATAGGTGGACATCCAACATATTGTGTAATGCATCGTATAAAGAATTATGATGAAGTGTTTAGGAGGTTGTAGGTTAATGTAAGCGATTAGCTTAGTGAAAGCGATGAGCTTTGTGAAATTGAATGATTTTGAAGTTTTTAGGGATGTTGATTAGCATACAAAGAACTTTATCCTTGAAGTCATGTAGATCTTCTTTATCAATGCGAGATGATCGCATGAAGAGGCATGTGGTTTTCTCAAAGGAGGTGGAAAGGATTAGAATATTGGTATGGAGGTGACGATGAGTGATCTTGAGGATTGAGGTTAGGAGACTCTTTGTGAATGTGGGTAATCATTAATGGATGATTGGGAATCATGGAATTTTGAGGTGTTTTGTTGGTTGACGACTGAAGGTGAATGTGTGAAATGAGGTGATGATGACTTGACAACACTTGAAGCTTGGATATCTTCTTTGTGTTCTTCACTTGCTAGAAAGTGGAAAAGACGCATTTCATAATGAAATTCACTTGACTTTCGACTACATAGACAACTATGACAATGAGTGTATGGATATAACAGTTGCCCTTTGTTTCAAAGAGCGACACAAGGGTGAATATAAGTTTATGTATCATGAAAGATGGTTTAACCTTAATGGGTTAGGTTGTAGTGGGGATGACACACTTGTTTGGTTACATGGTGGAATATTCTTGTGAAGATGACTAGGTGTATGATTTTGACTCTTGGTTTCTTTGAGGGGATGGAAATGGTGGACGACTCGATATTGGTAGAACAAAGGATAACTCGGTTTTTCAGGTCACATTGGTGGTTTAAGGTTTGAGTGATGAAAGGTTATGAGAGTGATTTGATCATCAAAGACCAAGAGATGTGTTAGTGTGTGAAAATGGAATATGTTAAGAACGTTCTTAAGAAAGCTCTTTGGAACAAGAATCTAAGTGAAATTACCAACTTCAATAGATCTTGTGTAGGCTCTAGAGATGTGTAGGATTAACCGTGGATGTGCACAAGGTTTGAACTAGATTATGAGTAAGGTTTGGTTATGATGAACGCTTAAAAGAAAATAGACACATATGGTGTCTTTCAATAAGTAAGATTATCACGTGGAATAAAGTCACCATGCTTATGAAAACAAGAATGACGAGATGACGAGGAGGCTCTAGATCCTAGAACTTGCAGATGTTGATTTAAGATCATTAACCCAATGGGGTATAATGAAATCTCATGAAACACAACCGTTCATGTTCAATGAGAGAATGACGCATAGGATATACAATATCCTTTTAATGATGAAAACTTGACGCATGATTTCTTAGGCATAATGTCTTTCAAGACATCATGTTTTACTAAATGAAGATATGAATCCAAAGTGTTTGAATCGGACAGTCCTATCCTAAATATACTTGGTCTCAAGATTATAGTCACTAGATGATGACTAGAGGAATTCACTCAAGTTTCTTATGTATACTCCTCAAGAGTCATTGTTGCTCAGGGTGTATGAGGTTGGCTTTGAGATTGCTTTTTAACATATGTTGTTAAAATGTTGATTTGAAGTTTAATGAAACATGTGCAGAAGTTAAAAGTATTACCAATACTTTGATAACTTGTGAAGGCGGAACTACTTAAACCTAGTGTAATTAAATGTGCACTTCATGCTCATTTGATGGTGAAGGTTCTAATCCTATAGGTGGTAAAGTATGGTTGAGTTTGTTAAACGAGTGTTTAGACAAAGGGAGCAATGCACTCAATGGATTCAAATGAAGGTAAGGATGGTGGATGGGTTTATCTAGGTGGTAGCTCTTCTAGTGTGTCCAAAGAAGGATGTGGTGATGTGGAGGTTTGTTGTGCTAAGGAAGTACTTAAGTTTCATAGATGTAGAAAGTGAAGAAGGATGAATCCTAATTTGTTCTGATCTATTGGTTGGTACAACTGGCGGGTGAGGTGCTTGAAGTTTTGCTCATGTTTGTGAAGCTTATGGGCTGAGATATATCACCAGGTGAATGTGATGAGATGATGGTGAAAGAACAAGTGAACTTAAGTGCTAAATGTTTAAGGATGAAAACCTATTGACATTTGTTTTTGTTCCTATTGATTGGGAGAGTACTATGATAAGTGCTCTAGTCGTGATGAGTGTTTTAACGAACATTGTTAAAATCCTTGGGTGTTGATTTTCGGATATGACATTTAATGACTACGGTAGTAAGTCAAGTTTACTTGAATATTTCGAACGAAATACTTAAGTTGTCAATCCTACTTAGTTGAGATTGGATAGCATAAAAGGATTGCAAGACTCGATAATACATCTATAACTTAAGAGTAATTTATGACTCGATGTAAATCCTTATCGTATTGAAGGATGACACATTATTTTCATGTTAACCAAGTGAGGTAACATATGTAGATACAAGACAATATCTATAGTCATAAGTTGGACTTGTGATTTCGATATTGTATGTAATCTTTGCAAATAACGAGTCCGGATTGGTTAGGAAGTTGTCAATTTACAAATCAAGCTAATGAATGAGTAAAGGACAAAAGAATGTAGTGAATGTGTATAGTGATCACAAATACTCAATGGTTCGAGTATTGCAAGGAACAAGTTTCCGGATTCCTTCCTCTAAGGAGAAAGGTATCTTGGATTATTCTTGTGGAGTTTGAAAGTATTATTATAGATGATTATCTTATAGGTGTAGGTGAGATGTCATAATCCTAATATGAGTGAACATTAGTGAGAAGAATCCTAGTGATGAAAGTGAGTGATCTTGAGTGAGGGATTTAAATGAAAATTTAAAAAGGAAGATGCAGGACTGGCGGAACCCTCAGAATACACTGGCGGAACCTAGTTTTTGGTTCCGCCTAGTCCGTTGGGCCAAATTCTGGAGTACCCAGAAATTACACTGGCGGAACCCAAAATTTGGATCCGCCAGTTCCGCCAGGTTTGAAAAAAGTGGCAGTCCACTATTTTGACTATCGAGACGATTTTCAAATTTTTCGAAAACTCCTAAAAACAAAACTTTATATCATATCTGATTAGGAAATGCAAGAAATGGATGTAGAAACACTCTTACCGATAGACTTAGACCGGGGGCTAGCGAATTTCACTATACTTAGTGAAATATCCATAAACTTGAAAATTTGACAACATCCCAAATGTTGTCTACCTGCATATCCGTTAGTGCAAAACAATGTACAAAGTTAACAAAAGATCCTAGAAGTACATATATCCATGAAACACATTGTTTAACTACCAAATAGTTCAAATTTCAAGTAGTGCCAAACACTCCTTAATAATGGACATTTATTGACTCCCGAAACTCGTTCAAGTATCCTAATAATACTTGGAAAATATGCACCTAATTAGATGTGATAGATTAAAACCAAAAACACATATTCTAACACATGTTAGCATATAGATTAAGCCGTGGATTATGAGCTTACCATAAATAGAAATTAAGCCAAACATGGAAAATTGATAACAACAAAGTGTTATCATCCAAACATGATACAGTTAGTTTACATGATCAATCAAAGATAAGTTTCTATCGTATAGCACAACACATTCATTAAACATCATTGTAGAGGCATGTATACCAAACACCGTTTTACAAGAATACTACATGTTTAAAAATGTAGTGACTCATTTAGACGCGTGACCATATTCCAAGATATTTAATTAGTATTACTTGATTCTCATTCCTAAGTGAATTATACCAAATAATCACATAACATATGCAAGGAAGAATATCTAAATCAATAAGCAATACAAACACAAATATTCAACTTATTACACACAATCTAGCAAATATCCTATTGTGTATAAACATGAATTCGACAAACAAGCAAATGAATATCATAACAAGATACACACTCATGAATCACAAATAAACAAATGCAATCACAACTTTCAATAAGCAAATACCATATATGCATACAACTAAAACAAGTAGTCATTTAGCATAACATAAAAAGTAATATACTTTTCGTCACTTTGCGTTTAAATATGACGATGTATGCCAAGCTTGATTAGTTTCCTTTGCATATATGAATATCACAAAATTCTTTAGTTTCAAAGAAAATAATGTCCATGTTCAAAGGATACTAACTTATATTGCCTAACTCAAAAGTTTGAGTTTCTACGTCAAAACGAAACTTGATATTTTGAACACATTGAAGTATTTGGTTTAATCTTTTGACTTCAGTTTAGATTTAGGCCATAACATCATTTTTAAAAGAAAGTAGACACAATTACCTTCAAATTGATAGGTGGCGCGACTCCTACGGACTTACGGTTAATTAGTTATGAATTATTGAAGTTGGACAAAAACTGTGTACTGAACTGATGGATTTCAAGGAACCTTTTTGAGGGTTCCGCCCATTGAGGATGAGGGTTCCGCGGGGTCTGATGACAGATTCACTAAAACCCATATTTTGACATAAATAAAACGTGTAGGACTTACTAGATTTGATAGTAAACATATAAAACATATATTTAACAACATTTCTATTTATGTGACTTATCTAAACATTTACGAATGTGATTTTTCAACTAAATTTGTAGTTATCCAAAACGCTCATTTTAAAACCGTAGTTTTCGTAAATTAGCTTTAAGCATATAATTTGACCCTTACAAATTTTAAGAAATGTTTTCTTTTATTTTTCAAGGACACCTTCAAGCTTGTATACAAAGTAACATTTAACCACAAAATTTCTAAGTATACTTAACGAAACATTTTTCATATTATATTCTGCTTCAAAGGTAATTTGATACATGGATCGTGCTCCATTTTAAAAACCATTTGTTTTGAAAATAAGAGCTACGAAGCTCTGATTCCAATTGTGAAAACGTAGAGGGGGGTTAATACGTTACCATTTAAAACTCTTTAAACTTGTTGTATCAAATATCCATTCTTAGCTTGTTCTAATATGAAATATGTTAAGTGTAGTTTATGACTAGCATAAACTAAAGACAAGTTATCACACAAGCATAAACAACAAGTCACAGCACAAACAATCACATAATTCAAACAATATAGAAAAGCAATAAGTAAAAGGAAAGTGCAAACCGAACACGAGGATTTATAGTGGTTCGGTCACAGATCTCCTCTCCGCCCTACTCCACTCCTCGAGTACCCAACTCGAGAGTTACTTCACTAGATCAACAACCTCCCTTTTCGGCGGAGAAAACCTTACACGTCGCTTACAAGATTACCGACACTAAGCTAGATGTCGAGTTCTTTTACAAGGGTACAACCACTCCCATCGTCGCATATACAATATTTCCGACACTAAGCTAGATGTCGAGTTCTTTACCAAGGGTACAACCACTCCCGCTATGTTTTGTGGCCCAACATAAAAACCTTGTGTTTTATGGCACAAACACATAAACCATCTAATCTATATTGTGATGATACAATGATGATCCAAGACATAAAAGTCTAATGGATATGAATGACTAATCTACATGAACTTCTTGAATAAGAAGTCTTCAATCATTGAGGATGTCAAGTAACCTTGAATCTTCATATGTTGGAATGCTTGAATGAATGGTGACTTCAAGATCTTGTAACCTTCTTGGTGGATCATGAAGTATGATATGATTACCACAAAGATGAATGTTAGAAGCATTATGATCATTATAGAAAGGGTGATCTACATGGTTTCCTACTTATCTATGTGTGTGTTTTTTCATCTTTTCATCAACATCCTAAGTAAAACATGAACTTATATTTATAAGTAAAACAAGTAAAGAAGTTTTCCAAAACCATGTTCTATAAACCATGTTCCAAAACCATGGGTTACTATTAGAGTCAACATTGACAAGACATATGCATATACTTGAAACTAAATGTTGACAAGACAAGACATATATGTTTCCTAGTCAACTTACAAGGACTATGACACATCTTACAAGCTCTTTGACCAAGTCATTTTCCAAAGATGTTTCCAAGTCAACTACAATCTATGACACATCTTAAATGATCTTTGACAAAGATAATTTCCAAATATAGTTTTCCATTTTATGAAAAATACATTTAGACAAATGTATATATTAACTTAAAAAGGTAAATTACTTGTATAAAAAAAATATATTAGCTAGCTATATAATATTTAGTAAGTTACTAAAAAAATGTTTTATGTACTTATGTTGATACAAGACACATTTTTATATATTGTAAACTTACTAATATTATCTAGACACCTAATGTGACACTTATTCTATTTAACACTTAAAATGTACTTTGACACCTAAAATACTTAAAGACTCCTAAAGTATTTTAGTCATTCTAAGGGGTTTGATCATAACGCCACATAACAAACATGTACGAACTTGTGTTGTAGCATACGATGACTCGAGACGTTGAGAGATGTTGAGACAAAATATGATTACGAGTAACTTGTACATTTTACGTTATGTATCAAGTTATACATTTGTCATCAATCAAAACAAACGAGACTGTATAGATTAAATATCGTAATATTTGCACTAACATAATATATACAAGATCTATACAAATTGTATTTCTTTACTATATGGAGTTTACAACACAAGATGTAAATGGTATTATCTACTTTTCCTATTACACTTATTCAAAACCAATGCCTTTGCGCTAGTTTCATAAGTGGGATAACTTTTATGTATGAACGTGACATGTTGTTCTGTATTAGGTTATGCACTTTAGCATCGACTCCAGACACTGTCAAACATACAAGTACAAGATCAATAAACTATATGCATGTGTAGAAAACATCCATAAATACGACAATTACACACAAAATAGAAACATGATAAAATATGATGCAACTTTACTATATCTGTTTGAGAACTTTAGTGCATCTGTTTGAGTCACTTTAGTGCATCCGTGTGGTCAAGTGAATGAATTTCAGACATAAAGCAAAAGAAGCTCTACCTGATTATCATGGATTACAAAGACTATAATTATTAATTAAGATTTACCTTGATAGGTAACTTTCTTCAACTGTGGCACAAGTAACTGTGGCATCTCTTACATAATGTTAAGATTTCAATTTCCACAGTTCCTTGTATATAACAGTTTAAACCAGATATACTTTGCTTTCACCCACGCGGCACTTAGGACCTTTTTCCATGAAGACAGTCAAATACCGGTTTTCTTTTTTCTTTTTCTTTTTTGATGGCCAATAAGAAGTAAAATCATCCCAATACTAGTCATTTATATTCTGCAAAAAGAAGATACTAATAAGTTTATTAAATATGAACATTGTATACCAATTCCATGAAGATACAAGATACTTCCAGTCAAGAGTCTTTTTGAAAAAGACCGGTACTCAAGAGTCTTAAACTCATTTCTAAAGGCAACACAATAAACTACAACTACTTAACCATGATCAAATATAAGTGCATCACATTGTATAAATTAAGGCACCACACTATCTAATTCAGGGCACTAGTTAGTTAACAATTAGTGCATCACATAGTTATCTAACTTGGTGAAGGGCTCTATCAACATGTTCTAATATATAATGATATGATCCTACAAATCATCTGTATGAATATAGGCCACAAGCTATAAGCCATGTGCAAATGAATTTATCTTATCATCTATCTAATATATAATGATATGATCCTACAAGCCATAAGACATGTGCAAATGAATTGATCTATATAGGTGTCAAGAACACATCATAAGAGCATTAATGATTAATCTACACATGCGAAAAAAAGATCTCATTTGGTAAAAAAAAAAATCTGAACAAAGATAAGTGCTATATTACCTCACTCTCTACATGTACTAATACCACTAAAGTTTGAAACAATAACCTCCCCCAGGCGCAAGCAAAAATCCAACTCTGATTACAGGTATCAATGATGCACCAAAAAGTCTATTGAAGCCATTATCATATACATATGTTCCAATCAGCTTAGATGCAAACGGATGTGTAAATGTCAAAAGGAATCTATACAAAACCATAACAGGTACTGTACCTCCAATGTGGCAACAATTTTCGATACAATTTTGATCAGCCTAATCTTAACCGTAAACCTAACATTTATAAATGCTATTTCAACACCAAAACTACTGTTGAAACCATGTACTGGAAACTATTAGTGCATCACAGCTATAAATTTTCGTTGAGACATTTTATCAATCACCTTGTGTGTTGCCTTCCTAAACATGATTTGTATCTATTTTTCCTCAACTTTTTTTCAGATTCAGAAGTAAAATCCAAAATATAACATATTTAGACAAACAATAACAAAAAAAATGAATAAATTATTCAAAATACGTTCAATAAAGTTCATATATATGCAAACGAAGATTAATATGATCATGTTAATTGACGGTAACAGTAAAAAAAACCTTACTTTCAAACTTGAATGATGAATCTGATTACATTTTGGGTGCAAAATGGTAGGGAACGATGGTAAACGATGGGGAATGATGGGAAACGATGGTGAATGGTGGGGAATGGTGGTGAACGATGGTAAACAGTGGGGAATGGTGGTGAGCGACGGGGAACAATTGTGAAAGTCAGTGGATGGGAAGAGTATGTAACTGATAGGAGAGAAAGAAGAAAGATATGAGAAAAAATAGGCATTATATATGATCAGGAAGAAAAGGGGTGTATTTACAAAAAATACCCTTGAAAAATTAAGAAAGTGACAAAGCGGCCCCTGTAGTTAGCAGAAAAAAAAGGAGGGGGAAGGGGAGGGGTGATTTGTACACTTTTTCCACTTTTCTATCAAAATGAGTTTTTTCAAGAACCAACCTAAATAGAAGTGTGCTTTGACTGCAACATTTATATTGTTTTTGCAATGACAATGTTCTAATAAGGTGTTTTATCTGGTTTGTGTATGTGTGCGACGAGTTCAAACTCAGTAAATCAGTCGACCAAAATGTTAAAAACCACGACTATATATATATATATATATATATATATATATATATATATATATATATATATATATATATATATATATATATATATATATGGGGCCTTTATTTTCAGAACCCTGTTAAGTGCGGGAACTGCGAGAACTCCAATTTTGCATTAGAAAACATGCATGTTCATATAAAACATGTATGTTTTCTTACATACACCTTAATAAACATGCCTGAGTATTAAGGTATATGTAAGAAAACATACATGTTTTATATGAACATGCATGTTTTCTAATGCATAATTGGAGTTCTCGCAGTTCCCGCACTTAACAGGGTTCTAAAAATAAAACCATTTTGCATTGATCTATTGCACTTAACAGGTTTTTATATGAACATGTATGTTATGCATATATGTGTATTAAGGTGTATGTAAGAAAACATACATGTTTTATATGAACATGCATGTTTTCTAATGCAAAATTTGAGTTCTCGCAGTTTTCGCACTTAACAAGGTTCTGAAAATAAAGTTACACTATATATATATATATATATATATATATATATATATATATATATATATATAATTGTTTATGTGATTACGAGAAATACTAATGTTGTTTTTATGATAATTACAAATTATCAGGGACAGAGCCAGAGGTTCTTGCGGGTGCATTGATTTTTTTAATGTAGTGTTAATTTTTGAAAAAAACATCGATTTTTCTTAATGTCATCTTAAATGCCTTCGGTCCATTGAAATATGTTTCTAGTATAAGTGTTCAATTTTTTTTGTGCATCTAGTCATATTTAGTCCTGGTTTTATCTTTGCAAATTATACACGTAGATTATTTGATAAAAGTGATAAATATACGTAGATGTATGTTGGAACAGTTTGACTTAGATGGTGAGCTGCCCTACCTACTATGAAAAAAAATATATATGCTGTTGCATGATTCCCTCGCTTCTTTTATTACACCAAGAACATGAAGTTTTTGTCCCAAGAGTCTGTCTTGTCTTTTAGTTTAGTTTAATAATGATACTACTTGCATTGGTATTTTCATCATTAATAAAAGATCAATAGTTTTTGGAATTGTTATTCAAGTATTTGGTTGACTATAAACGATGAGCTTATTCTAGTTATATGAAAAACCGGTTGTCATTTTCAGTCAGTTATCTGTTACGTAGCGATAATCAAATGTCTTAATCAAAGAGAGTTGATGCCTTGATGTATACTTATGAGTAAATATTATATTATTCATATTGCGGTATAAGCATAGGACTTAGCCCATAATTAGTTGTTATTAGTTGGTGTGGCTAAAATAACTAATTGGCTAAGTCCTACGTACTATAGATAATAAACACCGCGTCATCATGAACGGAATTTAGTGATGACTGGGAGGGGTCATGGCACCCTCAAGTCACAAGTATATTTTTAACCTTTACATTTTAAAGTACTATATGCATTAAAGTGAAAATGTAAACTAGCCCTTCTAAAATAAATACATTACAGTCTGGCCGCTCTAATTAAACTTGTCAAGTTCTGTCTATACACTGTACTAACATGCCTAACGCCCTAACATCCACTGATGATACTCATGCCTTGATACTCATTGTTCAAGTATTTGTGAGTTGTTGGTACTTCACTAGTTTGAAACGTTAACTCAAATTAAATGTACTCATTGATTCAACAATCATTGTAGAGGCATTACAATGGATACCTCTCATGCATGTTTGATTCTAACTTGTTCTACTTTTGGTGGCGTAAAGGAAAATTTTATTTGCATTATAACTTAATTGTAAATCTGAAGTACAAAAATGGCTTCAATAGGTAATGTTCATATTCTTTCTATATTTAAGCCTACATTCTACAACTAAAATTTACTGTAGGTTCTTTTCGTCCATCATCATGTTAGCTTTCACCACCTGTGAGCGAGCATGTGTTGATTGGGATTGGTTTTTGGCTACAAACGAACCTAAAGCCAAAAATGTTTACTCCGTATTATTTGAGAATGGAACCATTTGGTCTTTGTTTATCACTTATCAGTTATTCAGGTTTTGGCTATCAGTTTCAGTTTTATCTTTCTAAGAAAACATAATGATAAAACAATATACTTATGTAGTTATGTGTAGTACATGTTATAATATAAACAATCAAAGTAAGATGCTTAATTATTACTATTTTAAGTGAATACACATTTGTATCATATCCTTAGGCAACGAAGGACTACGAGTAAAAATCGAGGTAGAGTCAGAAAAACGACTAAATAATATTGTCCCTAACAAAACACTAGGATCTGGAAAAGGAAAATTCATGATGCAGATTAGTGTGATGGTCACGAGCATGATATGAACCTTCCGTATCTGAGAGTTCCGTCTCTGAGGTATATGCTTTTGGAGATGGTGGAATGTCTATTTCACTTTCTGCCGTGGATGATCGGTGTTTATAGTTTTGGAGTAAATGAACAGGAGATGAACCACGACTTGGCGTGTTTTCAGTGCTCATTATGCCAGAAACTGAATTATCTGCCACTCCTCCTTTACTATTTAGTTCTCGCAACTTCTTCCTTTCCTTGGCGGCCTTCTGCCATTTCTTTAGAGCTTTAGCAGTTTGCTCTTCGAATATTGACTTTTTCATGTGAGATCCCATCTATAAATTTTAAATAAATGATCCAAACATTATTTTAATGTGATGTCAGTTGGGATGTGTATGATTCAAAATGGTACTTACTTGTGTAACTAAGGCATAAAGAGGGAATGTGATGTAGCTACACATGATATGAAGAAGCACGCCCAACGCAACTCTAACAGCAATTGCCGCCATGCTCTCATGGTAACATGAATGTATCCCAAACTCATACTGCAAATGTTTCACCATATTAGTACTAAATCGGCTATTCATCAAAATTTCTATGATATGTTAATCATGTCCGGACTTGTGAATACCCCATATTAAAGATCCCTATGAAAGCGGATAAGGCAGCCCTTTAAAAAAAAAAAAAAATCGATGCATCATTATGTTTTAAACTTTGAGCAAAATTCAACAAAAGAAGACAGGAAACCGGTGGATTGCCTGTTATCTCCATTCTTCACCTCATGGGAGCATTTGATTGCCCCAGAGACGCAACTACATTTGAGTTGAAGATGAAAATTTTACATACTAAGATAAACGAACTTTAAACGAGGTGACTTTTTGTATCTACAACTTAAAAATTTATTGATTTTGTGTTATGATATATGGTTTCATACGTTCATTTCAACTAGCTATGTTTTTGTAAACATTAAGATTAGGTCCATACGACGCACTGCAAGTTTTTGGGTGCAATCCAAAACTACTTACCACGGTCCACAAGAAAAACGCCATTTGGAATGCATTCTGCAATGAGCAAAACAGAATAAGGTAAATGTGGTAGTACAAAGTTGGATAGTAGATACTTCTGTTATGCTGATACTATTCCAGTTTCCATAGGAAGTGTAAATGATTGTCATACTGTATACTTTTGTATCATTACATGTCTACTTTTAAATCTATGTGTATGACACATACGTCTTGTCACGTATATATAATTTCGTGTATACTCTTATTGCACTCCTTGAACAGAATCATAAAAGCTTTACAGTGGTTAATCTCCCAAGTTGACTGATTTCTTGGTATGCCAACATAGCTAAAGGTACTGATATTTTGGAAACCATGTGACCAATCATTCAGTCGGATAAACCCGAAGAAATACCTTTTATTGAGCTTTTTGGAAGTTTGAAGTTTCTATTAGGATGCCAAAGGTGTTAATTCTTATGTAATTAGCCCAATAATGGAAGACAACGTACGCTAAAGTTCCTAGCTCTATTTATTATACCTAATAGTACTTTTAGAGCAACAATGTATGTTATTTATTATACTAGTTCCAGCGATATTTATATAATCGTTACTGTAACTCTTGGTTGTATCTTTGCTTACCTGAAACAAAGTAAAATGGATCAAGAAAAGGACCAGTGCGGGATTATTGAACCAAAAGAATTTGTTACTCGGCTCTACAACTGGGGCTCCCCTAACAATTGTTGCCTTATCTTGAATTTGTTGAGCCATTTCCATGATCACTAGTTCAAGTTTTGTACCCACCAATAGAAGAATCTACAACAGAAAAGGACCCGATTTGTATCTCTATGACTTAGGATTAAATAATTATACAAGGTGTGAAGGACCAGTACTGTACCGCAAGAGGAACGAACGAGATATAAGTAAGTGCATGCCATCCTACACCATGTCAAATAAACGACCTTTATCAGTTTACTATGCTTGTAATGTCTATATAAATCAATCCGTAATCTCCACAATATTTTTTGAGTAAACTAAAATGTATATCTTTCATATAGCAAGAAATTGAACACAGTTACTGCAATGTGGATGACTATCAACTTATTTTGTTTACAGGGTTTATGCATACAAAGGTGTACATAGTGTGATCAGGGTCGAGAGTTAACCATGGACGTTTAGAAGTAGGAAGATGATCGAGAACATCCAGAGAGGTATACTGTAAAGTGATAATAAACATATGAATCAATATACGCCAAAACAAACAATATGATCTATATGAATGAATGGCGACAAACACAATAAAAGAATACAGCAGAAGAGAGTAACCTTATACCCAAGACTGACTTAAAGTCATCTTCCATGGATCTCTTGATGTACTTATGGAAATCAAATTTGCTACTTGGATTAAAATGTGCCTGTTTTAATGAGAAATTACGGGTCAAATGAAGATATAATTCTAATGCAAATATATAGAAATGGAGCATAGGTCAAACATGTTGGATTTGATAAACAATCGAGTTAAGTTAGACATGAATGCATTATGTGTACTTTATTATATGTTCGTTTTAACGCAAAAATAGTACTTCAAACACATATAACATCATATCAAACGAGGTTAATTAAGCCATATTAAAGCAAACAACTGAAATAGAAAGCAAAACAAACAGAGTGACAGTTGACTTACATTTATAAATCCATGGCGAATGGTCAAATAGTCAACCTTAGATATTGATCCGAAGAATTGTCTGAAGAAGGCTACCTATTTTAAATGAAATCCAATTGCTGTAAACCATATGAATAGAAACTAAAAGGCTATGTAAAGAATGAGAACAATATTGATTTATTCAGTTACAGCCTTTGAGTGCATATATCATTTTGATCTTAAACGAACGTAAAGTTTAAACTTACCACCCATCTGATTCCAGGTTTTGTAGAAAGTCCAGTGTGACGCTTGACGAAGGAGGTTTGATGAGCAAATCGAAACCTTGCAGGATCTAAAATGCCAAAAGAATAAGAGTTGAGATGTTATCTATTCATTTCAAAAAAAGTTAAAGTAAAGAACTTGACTTGGATCGAACACATGTAACTTACCATTCGAGAACTCGTATTCCAAAGAACGTGTTTCGGCTTCCCAACTCTTCCATTTCTTCATCTGTCAATTCTTACCGCAGTAAGATTTTCTATGATTTTAATATTTAAATCACTCATAAACTAATTAATCATATACTTTAATTAATGATATAGATCATATAATATTTTATTAACCGGCCCGCATTTCCGAATTTTGTTTGAAAAATATTTAGCTGATACTGATTGTCTTTTTACTTTTGGACCCATTTATATATGTTTGAAAGTTCACAAACATATACATCAAAACATACAAGTAGAGTAGATTCTTGTTTTTCTAAGACTGCAGAACTAAACTACGCGACAAGACATATTTACAATGTAGAAGTTCATGAGTATTTATATTCACGGTCCGTCCAGGATATATAATAGAGACAAAGAAAGAGATCGAAGGTAGTTACTTTGGCAAGACCGAGACCAATGATAACGACACTATAAAGAACATGGAAGACGGCAAGAATAAATATGAATATATGAAGCTGATGAACTGCCGAAGATGATATCATCGGTACCATTCCCTACATATCAGCAACAACATTAACAAAACAGTATTACATCATTATTTAATAATCACTACAAAATGTAACTAAAATAATACTAGTACCAAAAACATTTTAGATGAACATGCAACAAATCTTTCATACCTTTCCGCAATAATCACCACTTCCACTTCCTGCTGCTAACACTCGCCGAAAAATCATTTCTTCAGCTAATGAAAGTAGTTTTCGCCGATTGTCACCATCATCACCACCACCACCTCCTTTGTCACCACCTTTACTTTTATCAGCCGATTTTACCTCACTCGATTTGCATGGAAGCATTTTGTATCCAATTTTTTCAGGAACACATATCTTTGCAACGTATTTTGTACCCACGGTTAATAACAACGATATAAACCCCAATAGCATCAGCTCTGGATTCACATCAAACACATTTTTAATACATACATGATACATATGTGTATGTTACATACACTTTTAGAATAATTTAACTAAGATATGATTCAATTTAATTAGAAGTATCTTATTTCTAACTTACGCAAGCATCAACGTAACTAAAAAATATGTAGCGAGTAGTGAGTTGCCGGTCGTGATTTAAGTTAATTACAGTATGATCATATTATAGTGCTAAATAAAATACTTGTTATAAATTTGAACCGATGATAACTTTTTATGGACAAAATATGGTAATCAATAAACTATAACTTGATGAAGAAAATGTAATATTCAATAAACTATAACGACGTTTAAAAGTGGACACAAAATAGCTAATCAGTAAGATTTAAAAGTGATCTACTTCATATTATAGTGCTAAATAAAATACTTGTTATAAATTTGAAACAAAATAATTTAAGAGTTACCTGCTTTCATTTTCTCCAAGGCTTCAAGCATTGCTTTCTTTTGCTTTTTCTGGAATAGCTGCATGCATGTATAATATCAAATTAAACCGTTATATCATCATATATATGTAGTAGAATCAAAAGGTCATATCATGAGATCGGGTCTAAATGAAATTAAACTACGAAATCAATCACCTTGCCAAGTGAATGAATCCCATGTTCGATGATGACTGAGATGATTATGAAAACGGCACAAACCAATGCTACTGCCCAAGTTGGTGTTTCCTCCAATGACCTATCTGATGATGACGACCCTCCCGCCATTCAACTCCTAACAAGATGACTCCGGCGCCAAGATTTATTTGTGATTTCCGGTTAGCAAGAACAAGTGAAGGATACAAGAAGTGGTGTAGGATCAGACAAGTGAACAAATATATGGGAGAGAAAAGCAAAGCAAAACAAATAAATATAAATAGTGAGACACAAAAGCGTGTTAATGAACTAATACGGTATTAAGAAATGCTTTGAATAGGTCAACATTGTCATTTTATCAAATTTGGATGGTTAGGTTTTTTTTTTTAAGAAGGAAAAGTTTTTGTGTACATTTGTTCCGTCCAATTTTGAGGGATTAGGAAGGGAAGTGAGTTATTAACATCATGGCTTGTGTAAAATTACAAATATATCCTCTTTTAAGCTTTCAAAATTACGATGTCGCTTTCTGTGTTAATTATCATAGCTGTTAGACAGTGTGACTAGGTTGGTGTGCGTATATGAATATCACAAATAGTAGGGGGCCTGCTGTCGTTTCATAAATACACATATATGCATTTATTATATTCTTTTTTATCGAGCAACATCTATATGAAGACGAGCTGTACATCTGAATGGCATCTGAAAATATATTGACCGTATGATCGGAAATAGTCTCACCCATCTGAGCATAATTTCATAAAGCTTGCGGCCACGGAGGTTCACCTGCGCCGACTCCGGACTATCCAAAAAGGGTAGTCGTCGTGGGATTAGTCGGCTTGCAATGTCGAGTCGGAAATCCATGTTTACCAAAAAAAAAAAAAAAAAAAAAAAAAAAAAAAAAAATCATAAAGGAGAGATAGTCATAATTCTGAGGTCAAATGTCATGGTTTTTATTGTAAACTAGTAGACTGAGAACTTTTTTGTGTGGAATGTGTTGGACATATTAGATACGGAGTATTTGTTAAAACGTTGTTAGGTTAGCATACTATGTTTTAGTCTTGTCAAATAATATGATGAGCTTTAGTTGTGCATAAATTAATTAATTAATATATATAGTTTTGAGGGTATATTGGTAATTTAGGTAACTTACTATCATTTCCTTTGCTACTTGAAAATAAAAACTCAAGAACACAAATTAAAATAACCACTTTTTTTATTATGTCATCCATTACTTTGCTTTATGTTTCTATTTTTTTTATGAGCAATGTGAGGTTTTTGATTATAATTAGTATTTATGTAAGTATATAAATTAGATGATGTACCTTGCTTAATGATGTTTTTTATATCATTACGCTGCACGCAATGGAACGGAAATGATCGGTCGGTCAAGTGGGTAGACCGACTTTGAAGTCGGTCATGCCCAATGTACGTGGCTGCTTGGTGGAACATCGGTCGAGTGGTGAAAAAAAACACAATCGGTCACAAACACGACCAATTTGTATACACACTTTACTTTCAAAAATCTTACCATTTCTTATTTAAAATAAAATAAAATACATGAGTCATCGACTGTGACACTTGGGTCATGTCTGGTCGTCGGAGAGAGAAAGCTGACGTGGCAGTGGATCACCACTGTGTCTAGCCTTAGGTATTTACTATGTCGATAAATGTAGAAAAGAATCAAGCATACAAATAATTGATCCGGCCGATAGAGAACATGTTAACAGATAGCATCAAAATTCTCTCAAGAATCTTCGATTTTGTTTAGGATGATTAGGTCTAAAAATATATGATCAAGTTTATAAGTGGCCAATTAATTAGAATCCTAGGGTATTTATTAAATTACGAGAGGAACATATATGTCTTTGCTTGTTTGTTTGGATTTAAACAAAATTCCATTAATTAATTTAAAAGAACTGTATAATTAAGTTCATAAGATTTCTTAAAATCCAACAATGAGATTAAGTGTATATTATTTCTATCAGTCTAAAAAGTTACAACACTAATTAAGCATTTACAAAAGTTTAAAAAAGTACTCAGGGGTATTTCAAAAGGGAGTCCAACAATTTCTGAAACATCAAAAAATATCTCCTAGCCTCTGAACTATATTGGTAAAAAAAAGAAAAAAAAAAGTGCATATTAGCTATATATATTGCTAAAGGCAATATATATAGTAATGAGAAACAAATATATGTTTTTATAATATCATGACATGCATATAAATAAACCAATAACATCAAGTAAGCATATACGGAAACGTTACAACAAGATCATATAACATGTAATTAATTAATCAATAATAAATAGTAAACATACATTTGTGATTCTAGCCCGAACAAAAATCAATATGCAATCTTCAACTTATGAACCCTAATTAGGGTTTATGTGGATTGTAAGAATAACCACTTACCCTTCTGTTATTCAATTCAAGATACAATCAATAGTGTGATTGTATCGTAAATACTAGTTTTATATATTACACAAAACAATTTTGTTTTAATAAAAAACAAACTAATCGACTAATCAAAATAAAACACCAAAATCGTTTTGTGTTATTGATGTTGACTTGCTGTCGAATCCAGAAAACAAAGAAAAGAGAACAATGTAAATTTCCATGCACATGCATGATGATGTATACATGTATCTATGTTTCTGTCGAAAAAAAATAAAGAAAGAAAAGAAAGGTTTAGATTTAATTTGTGTATAAGAGATACAAAAAATAAATTATTGACTTTGCTTTTATAGGATACAAAACTTAGAGAACAAGTTAGGGCATGGGTTGGGCTTCCCCACCCTTGGCCCGTCAAACATAGCAACCCGGTTCTAGATCTTTTTGTTCTCTATTTTTATCCATAGTCCTTATTTTTGTACATTAGTCAATTTTCATTAATTACTAACGTTCATTATTTGTTTTATGTAATTAATAATTAAATATAACTTTTATATTAAATTATTAAACTTTAATTCTCATACGTAAAGTGTGCAATCCCGTGATCTCAAGTTCGATCCTAACATACACTATTAATTTATTGTCCATAAATTAATATCTCCCACTTGGACATATTTTAATAGTGTAATCACAACGGTTAGCGTCTAGCAACACTTCGATGCCTCTAGTACAACTCGAGTAAAGCTCCTGGAAAAACCTTTTAATGATTTCTCATTATTATTATCCTTTTGTTTCTAATAACACGTTAATAAGGATATGGATTAAAGTCATTCCTTAATTAACCATTCTGTTTCTCGTTGTTTGTGATTGAGCAAGATTACCAAATTTTCTCAACATATTCAGGGTAGATCTTGGGTGCGGCCACACATACATCTTATCAACCCTACGAGGGGCCCAACAGTATTAAACTCCAAAAATAAATTTGAAGGAACAAATTCTATCTTGACTACAAGTAAAACCCACAAACTTTGTAACACTTTCGAAAACAACCCTTATGACTACCAGTTACGTATAGCGTTAAGTTGTTCCACAAAAATGTACTACATTCATGACACTTATCTTGCATCTCAAGTCTAAGGATAACTTCTCATGATTTACTTAATGACAAGATCCATAAAGTAACATCATGTAGTTGAGATAAGTCCTATATTTAATATCATTGAATATCATCTGAAATGACATGACTACGCATCAATATACTTTAAGTATATTATACCAACCTTCAGATTTGTCTTGATTTAATAATATTCTCATATTATTAACTAACAACGGACAATTTAGAATAACATTTATTCATGGATTAAACATGCAAATATAGGATACAATATATTATAAATTAAACATACCATGTATTTAAATTTATTATAATAATTGTTTAACATCCCTTATCCAAATACTAAATAGATCAATGCATGATAACTCTTGTTGATGAATTATGTCTCAAGTAATGACATTCATACTTGTTGACAAAGCATAAATCACCCAACTTTAATCTATCGGAATTTTAAGAATACTTATTTCAAGAATTCAATTATTGAAGTTCTTATATGTGCATACTCAACTATTTTGATAATGCCATAATATTTCATAAAATGTGTGACATCCTTAACCACCAATTTATGATAATCAAACTTCCAAACATTTTAAAGTTTAAAGTATTCTTATTCTCTTAATGTATAATGCAACTTATACTTTTAGTAAGCATAACTAGTAATAGCAAAGGATGTAATCCTTACCATAACTAGTATTGATTGTCATCTTAATTTCATTAGCAAACAACAATATGCTATTAAAACCTTCTGTAAACATTAATATCTATAGTGTAATGTTTGATGCCTTTCAAACTTTTTGTTGGCTATGACAATTTGCACAACAATTGACAAATTGTTCATCTATAGAATTTGGAAGCTGTTCCAGATTTAGGATGTGATTCTATAATCAAACATATTCATTTAGAATATTACACAAGTTATCTAATAACCTTTTAATTAGATATTAATATTGCCAAATCATCTTGTAATCAAGCATGATACAACAAAACATGATGTTCATGAAAAATCTTTGAGTCATACTTAGATTTTATTCATGTTATGCATATACATTTAGGCTTTCTAAATGATATATCATGTTATATTAGATTTATTTACCGCACATGTTTGTTAAATAATAAACTTTTATTCCAAGGTTGTATGCCTTATTTCCTAAAAAATAAAGTTTCATTCCAAACTAAGAGTTAACTTGTAACTTATATGGAATGTTACTTTTTATATGTTCTACAACATATATATGATTTAAGAAATTAAACATAATACTCCCATTAGCTTTCAGGAATACTTAGAAATTATCTTATTTTAATTATAAATCAAAACATGGATTTAATAATTAAACATAAGTATAATCTTTTAGATGCATGCATTTATCCATCCATGGATTATTGCACTTTGTACACTTCTAAAAATTTATTTGAATTCATAAACTCCTTTTGATTACTTATCGTCCTCGCTCAAGTAATCACTCAAGAAAGAGTTTTGATATTCCAATGTCAATTTCATAAATATGACAATCATAATCTTTATATATTTAATGTGTTTAGAAAAGAATATTCAATCACAGTTAATTGCTTAAGTGTGATTAATAATCTTGTCATAAGACATGTATTAAATACATGCACAAATATGTGTACAATATTGTCCATATGATTTCTATACAAAGATTTGAACCACAATGGTTTCCTTATATTTGAAGAACCTCATCTTCATTTTATACTCTAACTATTAAGATAAACCACATTTCTAAAATTGATTATCTTTATGGACATCATCTTAATCATTCATATCATGTATACTTTACCCAATTTCATATTTGGTAATATATCATAATGATTATCAGGTTTACAATAATCCTGTAAATCATAGCCCTCAGCATATTAATCAAATATCTGAGATATATTGCTATTCTATGAATGAGAATTCCATCATCTTGAGATTTAACATTTTAATGTCAAACTTGATTATCATCTTGAGATTTAACATTCAAATGTCAAACTTCATCATGATATTTACTAGTGTATTTTAGAAGATTATGTATCTTGTAATTTTCTCTTTTAAAGATCAAAACTCCCACTTGCTTTTAGTAATTTAAAGACTATCTTTAAATACTTAGCAAATAAAGCAACAATACAATGTTCTATTTTGGGATATTACAAATACACATTGACAGTTCCTAACTTTACTTTGTTAATAACCTCTTCATAAGCAGTTAAACAAATTTAGAACTTCAATTTAAGACTTAATGTAATTCATCACATTCATCACATGATAATGTCTTATTAATCTTCTAGGTTGGAGTTTTATTAAGTATGTCCAAGTCATACTCAATATTTTAACGTTGATAACTTTTAGAAGAAAAGAAGTTATAGTTATCTTTAATCAAACAATATAACAATTGTTTGATTTTCCTAACTGAACATACCATATACATTTGGTATTTCATTAGTATTAATATTGTAAGACAATCTAACAATATTTAAGATAACCATATTCCTCTTGCCTTGTCTATTTACCAACTAAGTCATTTTAATGGTATAATAGTATTTTCAAGCCAATTACATGCTTTATAACACAAGTACTTTTTACAAAGTCACTTCATGTCCATGTCTTTTCAAGAAAACATAAACTGTTATAATCCCTTTATACGTTATAAGTCATTTAATAATTCAATGACTTCATATATATGTTTTAATTAAAAAATATAACAAGATAACGTCTTACTTTATTATAAGTCTTGTAACAATTAAAAGACTTTATGTTTATATTAATGAAACATAAACATGTTTAACTAAAGTAATTGTGAACACCATCTCTTGGTTTCAATAGTAATTTCAAGTTAATTTATTACTTCACAATAATGTAAATAACATTATTTCTTCATTTATTTATGTCATTCCAAGAACACATAAATATTCAGATTGAAGCAGCACTGGATTACTTTATTAATTTACGTCATTCCAAGAATTCATAAATATACAAATTAAATTATTCTTGATATCATATTGACACATGTTCTAATAATTATCTAATCTAGAAACTGCAAATTCTCATAGTTCCATTACATCAGTTGATCTGCTAGTAATGAAAATATGAAATTCACCTTGTTGTTGCAATCTAGCTAAGCTCTCACATAACATAAATTGTAACACCAAGTGTTTCTTGAATTAGATTAGTATAATTCATATTAGAACGTTATTATCTTACCTTTTAGTCAAGAGAATCCATTAAATCATATCTTTATGAGTTGTTTCTTGCACACATTAAAGATAACATTTCTCCCACTTGTGCATGAAACAACCTCATATAGTTGATAAACAACATGCCATGCATTTGTTTATGTGATCAATATGATTGTGTCATAGATTTTAGCATAACAAGTAGATGTAGAACAACAATGTCTAGTAAGGAAACGTACAAGACTATCCTTAAAAGTATGAGTGTCTACACTTGAAAAGTAATTATCTTTAGCTACCAAGATGTCAAAGCTTGTAACTCCCACTGAATTAAAGATCATTACAATAATTCCTTATTCAGTAATAAGTACACAATACTCCCACTGAATTTGACAACATTGTAAATGTTTCATATCGTGTGCTTTTAACTTTCCTACACCTTTGAATGTCCATACGTAACAATTACTTATGCACTAAAGAGTGTATCCTAGGGGTGTTAACGAGTCGAGCTTTTAACGAGCTACTCGAGTTCGAGCTCGTTTAACTCGAGCTCGAGCTTAAAGCTGCCGAGCTCGAGTCGAGCTTGAACAAAATATAGTGCTCGATTAGTTAAATGAGCCGAGCCTTAATAGTTAATATTCGGCTCGGCTCGTTCGAAAGCTCGTTTGGTTACTCGAGTCGAACGAGCTAAACGAGTCAAACGTGCTTATTGAGCTAAACGAGCTAGTCAAACCAAACTTTTTTTTTCTCCAAAATATCATATTCAAATTACATAAATGTTTTATTAACTATAAAAAATACAACCTGAGCTCAAAAGCGTAATCACTATATGTCAAATTTTACTGGGATCAAATATATGATACAACAATTAAGCCCATGTCTCCTCTCTTTTGTATTTGGTCTCCTTTTTTTTATAGCCATCTTACATCTTTCTTTTTCCTTCATCTTTCAATGTGGGATACAATCAATCTTTCAATTATGTATTTACCGTCGAACATTTAAGCACTCTAGTAGTACTTTAATGGATATATGTATGACATAAACAACGTCGATATATAATATACCTACTTCTAAGTTTTTGAATTATGTAGTCAATAATAAATTATTATACCTTTTTCTAATGTAAATAATGATTTAGTTCATAAACCAAATATACCAAAACTAACTAAATAGAACTCTTGAATTAATTAGACTATCAACAACTATAATTTAATAATTTAATGTATCATAATTGAAAAAAATGACGTGTAGTCTTTTATATACCGTGCAATAGACAAAATAAAAAACTTTTATCAAATTAATAGATCGATAATATGGCCTTTCTAACAAAAATCGATAATATGTAAGCAAATAAATAATTCAATAACATATGATTGAATATATATGAGATTGAGATAATTATGAATGATTTCTTGTAGACAAGACCATCGGTTTTATGAATGATTTCGTGTATACAAAATGAAGACTTGTTTGACCATTGACCGACATGATATCTTCGGCGTAGAAGAGCACTTAGCACTATGTCGTAGTCAGTAGAAGTTTTGAGTCACTTTTTATCATAAGGCTCTATGATGCAAAGGCTCACTTAAGCCTACGCTGTAAAGACCACGAACCAGTAAAGCCTATAATTATAAGCCCTAAATCAGTCATAGTTAACCATTGAACTCTAAGGACGACTAGAATTCACTCAAGAGGCGATTTTCACCATTCCAAAATGCATTAAAAGGGATAATACGCCACCAATCATCATCAATCATAGATCTAGTTAGTGTGATTAATTCAAACATTGTATTTATCATCATTAGTGATTTATACATTGTTTTTGTTATCAATACTACTATGATCGGCTAAACACGTCGTGTGTTTATCATCAATCATTGATCTAGTTAGGATGATTAATTCAAACATTGTGCTTATCATCATTAGTGATTTATGCATTGTTTTTGTTATCAATACTACTATGATCGGCTAAACACTTTGTGTGTTTAGCATAGTTATGAATGTATTAATACAATGATTTGATTTTGTTCGTTCAATTATTGTTTCATTAGATATCTTATATGTTTGCCGTTTGATCTTTATGCTTTGGTAGTAATTAAGACCACATAGTTCATAATAGGATAGTGACAATTGACAAACACTCGTGCACGAGGCGTCTAAACATATAAATATTAATGTAAAGCTACTTAACAATCAAAAGTAAATAGGTAAACTGAATAATTATACAACATGGAATCTATTAAAATAAGTGATCGAATCAAAACATAAATAAATTCATAACTTGGTAACACATAAGGATGTTAGCCCATAATCTCACTCTCCTACAAATGATAACCTAGTGCATTGGTCCGACTCGTAGTCAAACTACCAAATATGAATTAATTTTTATCTTACATAGCAATCTCACAAGCCATCACCGCTTGATATGTGTGATTCGTTGTGTTTTGGTATGTACAAAAACAATTTATCAAAATATCAACAAACGTGTAGTCTATGTTATCGTGAGACAACAAGACGTGGAGAAATACGAGTAAACCTTTTAGGAAAAAGATTACCTCGCAAAACTCGTGAAAGTGATATTCAAATTGTGAGACCGGGAAGTGATTTCCCGGGTCGTACCCCAACGAGGTGTGAATAGAAAGTTTCGTGAAAAGATTGAGATTAAAATCTTGTATGTTGGAAGGTTTGTTTGGTTTTGTGATACGTTAAATTAACTAGAATTGTGAATTAACAAATGTAAACGGATTATAAACGACCTAATGGGAAATAAAAGGCAATAGGTAAACTAGGGAAATCCTAAAACACTACGGGAAACAAAGTTAGGTATCGGGAATCCTAAAAAAAAACACAAATTTCACATAAACGTGACGTTTATTCTAAATAAACGTCAACGCGCAAATAAAAACGTGAATTTCTAGCTACACAAGTTCTACGGGTCTACAAATAATTTTCTAACGCACTAAAAGACAAAAGAAAATTTAAAAAAAAAGAAAATTAATTTTTTAACAAAAATTCTATTTATTATGAATTTAAATTTATTTAACACTAATTAAATTATAATAAATATTAAAACTAATCTAAAAATTATGAAAATTTTTGGGTAATTAAATAAACTTGAACCTAACCTAAGAAAAATAGAAATTTGAAATAAGCTGTTAGTAATAAGCAAGAACTTAAGCAGAACAGAAATTGAACTAGTTAATAAGCTAAGAAAACAAATACTAGATTAAATGTTCAATTAAAGGAAGAAATTAACAAAAGAAAGAGTGGCACAGATGGTTTGGTTGTGTTGTTTGGTGTCTGTTGTGGTATCCAGGGGTCAAGGGTTCGAATCCCTTACCACTCAACTTTTTGCAATTTTATTTTTCAATTTCTCTTTTTGCCAAACAGTCCAATAACAATACAACACAACATAAACCAAATCACTATAGCTTAAAAATTGAGACTTTACAAATGCAAAATCTCAACAGTGGTGGCTATAAACTTTAAAGTGATCTTATTGAGTATAGCAGCTAGACAAAAATAGGCAAATTACCAAGAAAAACACAATCTAAGGCAAACATAATCAAGCAAACTTTTAACAATCCAAAATAAAAACAATTAAAAAGAAACAAGGATCTAACCAAATCACACCATCTGATCAATTTACTGATGCACCAGCAGAAAAAGCAACTTGAGGAGCCAACTTGGAGGCTTGAATTAAGCTGGCAAATAAGCTACCTAGGACAAACAAAAAGCACACACAACGATGCAATACAAGTGGCTATTCAAGATAACAGAAATCACAATAAAAGCTCAAACAACGAGTGAGTTGTGATCCAGGGGAAATGGATCAGTGGGTCAAAAAAAGGAGGTGCACAGCAGACCTGATGAAGATTAAGCCAATTTGCAGCCTTCAATTAAGCTAACCAACTACTTCTAAAACACAAAATAAGCTAAGATAAGTAAACCCTAAACTACAAATTACTTGCATAACAAAAATCAACCATTAAATCTCACAAGAGCATAACTAAATTTAGTTCAAATGGGGCAGTTTGGACAGGTTTGAAGGAGTGATATGCAGCCCTAACTAAGCTGCCATATGCCCATCAAATGGAAAATTAAGCTAACACAAGTGAAGCACATGTATGAACTCCTTATGAATCTACTTGGGGGCCTGAGTCCTACTTGAACTGAACTCAAAATATGATCGCAAAGGGTTGTGTGAGGGGTGCTGAAACAGGAACAGAAATGGGTGAGAATGAATGCCCTTTGACCCAATTAGTCAAATCCCAAGTAACTACACTAAGGCAAACATATTGAGAATTTTAAGGAAACTAAGAGTGAACAACTTAAAGCGTAAAAATGGATCCTACACTATCTTTTTGTTGAAAGCAGTCAAGGCTCAGAAATTTTAATACCTACACTCCCTTAGACTTTAGAACATGGATTCTTTTACAATAATCATAAATTTTAACCAGACTCTCTTTTGTATGCCACAAATCAGTTAAGCCAAACATTCATTATGGGGTACTGTTATGGTTTTCAAAAAACAACAATGTTTTGAAGCTAAAATTGTGATTCAAGTTTCCAACCCAGACTTTTACAATAATAAATAATTAACACAAAATAAGCAGAAAAATGGATGGCTTCAACAGTAAAAGAAAAGCTTTAAACTTTCATTGACTTAAAGTAAAGATTACAAAAGATTTAAAAAAACTAAGAATACTGAATAAAACTAAAACTCTACTTAATGACTAACTATAAAAAAAAACTAATTTTTGACTGCCTTCAAGGCTTACAAGATACCAACTATTTATACTAAAAACTAACTAGGGTTCTTCTATTCTCTTTTTTTTTTTGAAACTTCAACCCTTGTGCTTTCTTGTAACCAATCTCAACCGTCGAATTAAAACAAAATGATCTCATCCATTGATCAAGTATTGGCGCCCAATATACGTTGAGGATGGATGACGGGGCATGGCATCTTGTGACTCCTTCCTTGGAGAATGAGACGGTGTTAGGTATATGTTGTGAGGAGTTTGGGGAAAGTGTGAGTGGGGGATACTTTTGAGCTATTGGGAGGGGGTGGAGTTGCGTGTAACAGGTGATGGAGTGGAGGAGGGGGATTGGTATGGTGGATAAAAGGGTGAGGAGGTGAAGTTGAATTGTGTGTTCCCTGGGTAATACGAGGAGGGGGAGAAGAGAGGTGGGAGGCGTGGACTAGGTCAAAGTGGGAGAAACGTTTTTATTATTCACCGGATGGGGGTTGGGCTAGGTTGGGGATTTGGTGATGGGCTTGATATGATTTTGGGCCATATGGAGTAATAAGGGGTGGTTTTAGGCAATGGATTTAACAACATCAATGGTCCGTTTGGTTTATGGAGTAAATAATCAACAAGGACCATTTTTGCAAATTACTGATTTTTGGGTGGACCAAACCTGGCAACTTTCCAAATTTATTCCAAGGATCATTCATGACATGTAGCAACTTTCCAAGGACCTCTGATGATTTATTTCCAAAATGAGATATCCGTAGGCCTAAATTGACAACTTTGCAAACTTGAGGGACCAAAATTGTAACTTTTCCAAAATTTTCACCCAAAGATCATTATTTGGTAGCTTTTGATTTTTAAAGACTTGGTTTGACTTTTCTTTCAAAATAAACGCTCAGGGACTAGTTTTGACAACTTTTGAAAGTTGGGGGACTGAAACTGCCAATTATGCAAACTTTGTTCGTTTTTCGTTCGTTTTCAATAATTTTGCATCTAAAACATATAAAACACGATCTTTGGGATATTTTCATTATTTTGATGCATTCTTTGAGTATTTTCTCGTGTTTTGGCAGTTAAAATACGGTAAAAATGATGAGTATTTACACACTCATCAATCCCCCACACTTGAGTATTGCTAGTCCCTAGCAATCTTTTGTGAAAAACTTGATGGATTTGAAAATCTCTTTACCAAAATCCATCACTTCTGGAGTAGCCAGGTGTAAGAACTGTGGCACACCTGATAACCGTGTGATTTTGAGCAAACCACCAGCTGTCAACGGTTTTGATTTGTCTTTACCAAAAGCCGTTTGCTTCTGGACTAGCCAGCTCTTGATGGAATAGTCAACATCTTGGTGAGCTGATTTCCAATTATGGATTTTCCACGGCCTTTACCACAAGCCATAATCTTGTGGGCTAGCCAACTCATTTGCTTTTGAGGATATGGGGAGTTGAGGAACCATGCAATTTTGGGCAAATTGCAAGCCATAAACGGATTTGATATATCTTTACCAAGAGCCGTTTGCTCCTGGATTAGCCAATCCCTTTTGTCGGTTAGACATGGCGGACTGATAACCACAAAAAAATTTTGAAGCTCAAGTGAAAAAATTTTAAAATTTTTGCCAAAAACGGGGGTATTAGATAGTAAAATGTGATAAAATTCGCTAGAATAGCGAAATACCCCCCCCCCCCCCCACACACACACACACACTTAGAATGAATATTGTCCTCAATATTCAAAGTCCCGGCTATTATGCCGACTCTTTGAACGTAAAAGGGCAACATTACAAGCAAAATGTGGAAACACAATGTTGTTTTTCACTTTATTTGTAACCACAGCAGGGTAACTCTCCCACACTTAGGGTGAAAACCCTAAGTACATGCTACTGTTTTTGTTTACCAAGTCGCTAGCTTGACTCGACCCTGAATTCATTTGTCCTTGGGGAAGCATGATGTGGAAGAAGCAATCTCCATCGGACTTTCATTCAAGATGTTTGGACAAACATTTGAAGCACGTGAAAGTTCCACACCGATGAGATAAGTACCCGGCTCAAAATAGTATAAACTATAAGCGGTGATGCCGGGGTCAAAGGTAATGTCTTCATTCCCGAAAGAGTGAAGAACAGGAGAAGTCACCCGATAGGTGAAAAAGAGAAAGAAAGTCATGATAAACATCTTGACTAACTCATCATCATCAGGAGGAGGATTCATGGATTCATCATCATGAATCTCATCATTTAAGCTCATGTGATCAAGACATATCCCGGGTGTGTCTAGATCCAAGTAGAAGTTATCATACTCTGGTGGAGATATGATATGAGTGAGTTCACAGGAGAACTCCTCGAATGTGAATGAATCATATTTGGGATGGATGTGAGTGAGTTCACAGGAGAACTCATCGAAGGTAAATGATTCATAATCGGGGAGAGAATTATGAAAAGTGGTACCGCCACTAATCTTCTCTCCCATATGATCAAAAGTAAAGGGTTCAAACTCCGGAATATGATCGTCGGAGAAAATGTCACTATCCTTAATGGGGATAGGAGATGAAATGGGTTTCTCTTTGAAAGCCTCAATTTTAGAGATGAGGTGACTGACATTCAATAATGTAGCACGAAGGGCTTCATCTTTGACTTCAATGTCAGTCTCATCATCATTCTCATCTTCTAAGCTGAGTAGCTCAGAAGGTAATTCTTCCACATAACTGATGTCTCCACATGATAACGAATCGTCATCATTAGAATCGGAGAACATCTCAACATCATCATTCGGGAAGACAAGAGGAGGAGGGATATCACACACATGATCAAGCATTCCCTGTGACTCTCTTGGGATTGGGACAAGGTTCTCAACACTAGACTTTATGAATTCGTCCGATTCCTTTTCAGGAACAGTGCTAAGATGCTCGTCCCCCATGTTCAGAGAGTGAGTGGGAACCTCGGGTGTGATAACAACAGACTGAGGGAGTTGAGAAGTACTAGCAGTTATGGATTCTTCAAGTTCCATTTGATCAACGGCTAGTGACTTCGTCACATTATTTTCTCCCTGATTTTTCATGGAAGGTACCACAACAGATGAATCTGATGAATCTTTTTGAATAATAACAATGTTATCTTCATCATCATCACTGTCATCATCGTCATTATAGATGATAGTTTTACGCATTCGAAATCTTACTCTAGCTGCTTCTTCTGCTTCTTCAGCTAGTATTTCTTTGTAAGACTTCGGACGAGGTTCTTCCGGAGCAGGTTTGTTAACCAAATCCTTAAGATCATTTAAAGTATTTAAAACATTTTGCAAAAGTTCTTGAGGAAATGGTTGAGGTTGTGTTACAAAAGTTTGGTATTGTAGAGGTTGGTCGTGATAATTGTTGTCACAAGGAAAAAGATTCCTAGCTTGACAATCGGTGCTAAAATGTGGACCTCCACAATACTCACAACCGTATTGTTGTGTAGTTGGTGCATTTTGAAATGATTCGGCATTGAAATTTTGATAACACGGATTATGCTCATATGAAATGAAATTGTTTTGTGGCTCATTGCAAAAGCTCGGATTAGAATCGTAAGCGAATGAATTACTCGAACCACAAAACAAACAACTTCCGTTTTGAATATCATTACCACATCGTTCACACGTGCACCAACGACATGGTAGACCGAAAAGTGGCTCACCACAACCGACGCAAGGAATAAACGATTGCCTTAGAGAAGGAATTGGACCATTCAAAGAATCAACAAAATAATTCGAATGATTATCAAGTCTCGAAGAACATTTTGAAAAATCCGGAGGTGGGACAAGTGGTGTGCTCTGAGAGCTAGGAATTTCCACCACTTCCGTTATGGTAGTCGGTTTTTGTTCTTGATAAACGTGATGATTAGGCAAGTCGTTTATTTTAGTCACCGTTTTAAGCTCAGTATGTTTGCTTGATAATCTCCGAACCGTAAATCGTGAGAGGTGTGGATCGACTCTTGACGGTTTGCCATCAATAGTATGTATTTCGGGATGTGAGGGGCAGTCGGAAGAATTTTGAGAATCATTGAAAGCATTCGGATTTGCTTTGCAGCATTTACAAAATCCGTCTCTAATATTACTTCCACACCGCTCACACCCACACTTGTAACAACGAAGATTATCATCCACCGGACCTTTACAATGAAAACAGTGATAGTCGGGTGACGACATAAGAATTAAACATTAACGAGGATAAGAAGATTATTTTGGTTTTTCGAAAAACACAAAAATTAAAGCAAGACCAACTCATAAAGACATGGGAACTTAAACCAATAATCACAAACTCAAGGTTAACCTTTAAGGACAAACGTACAAGGAGCGGGAGAAAAGAATAGATTTCTTACTAGGGCGAAGTTCGTTGGATCGCCCTATATCGTTTCGACTCCTCTTAACGTATGTTTATCGATTAAAAATTTTCCAAGACGCAAGTGATACAAAGGCAAGTTTTGATCTTTTGTTTGGGAACTTATTGTGGTCACACCCCCAGTTGGTAGGTGTTCTGCCTTGGTTTGCGGTGGTAAGATTTTAATGTTGTAGTTATTAAACAAAGAAACGGGAAAAATCTTTTTGTGTTTTTCTTATCTTTTATAGATATAATACATATATACAAACAAAAGAAAAATATTTTTGGTTTTTTATAAGTTTATAAAAGCGTAACTTCTTGCGAAGGTTCTACAAGACTAATCGCCTAAACCTTATCGAGACTTTCGACACACAGCCTCCCCGGCAGCGGCGCCATTTGATTCGTTGTGTTTTGGTGTGTACAAAAACAATTTATCAAAATATCAACAAACGTGTAGTCTATGTTATCGTGAGACAACAAGACGTGGAGAAATACGAGTAAACCTTTTAGGAAAAAGATTACCTCGCAAAACTCGTGAAAGTGATATTCAAATTGTGAGACCGGGAAGTGATTTCCCAGGTCGTACCCCAACGAGGTGTGAATGGAAAGTTTCGTGAAAAGATCGAGATTAAAATCTTGTATGTTGGAAGGTTTATTTGGGTTTGTGATACGCTAAATTAACTAGAATTGTGAATTAACAAATGTAAACGGATTATAAACGACCTAATGGGAATTAAAAGGCAATAGGTAAACTAGGAAAATCCTAAAACACTACGGGAAACAAAGTTAGGTATCGGGAATCCTAAAAAAAACACAAATTTCACATAAACGTGACGTTTATTCTAAATAAACGTCAACGTGCAAATAAAAACGTGAATTTCTAGCTACGCAAGTTCTACGGGTCTACAAATAATTTTATAACGCACTAAAAGACAAAAGAAAATTTAAAAAAAAAGAAAATTAATTTTTTAACAAAAATTCTATTTATTATGAATTTAAATTTATTTAACAATATTAAATTATAATAAATATTAAAACTAATCTAAAAATTATTTTTTCAATTTATTTTTTCAATTTCTCTTTTTGCCAAACAGTCCAATAACAATACAACACAACATAAACCAAATCACTATAGCTTAAAAATTGAGACTTTACAAATGCAAAATCTCAACAGTGGTGGCTATAAACTTTAAAGTGATCTTATTGAGTATAGCAGCTAGACAAAAACAGGCAAATTACCAAGAAAAACACAATCTAAGGCAAACATAATCAAGCAAACTTTTAACAATCCAAAATCAAAACAATTAAAAAGAGACAAGGATCTAACCAAATCACACCATCTGATCAATTTACAGATGCACCAGCAGAAAAAGCAACTTGAGGAGCCAACTTGGAGGCTTGAATTAAGCTGGCAAATAAGCTACCTAGGACAAACAAAAAGCACACACAACGAGGCAAAACGAGTGGCTATTCAAGATAATAGAAATCACAATAAAAGCTCAAACAACGAGTGAGTTGTGATCCAAAGGAAATGGATCAGTGGGTCAAAAAAAGGAGGTGCACAGCAGACCTGATGAAGATTAAGCCAATTTGCAGCCTTCAATTAAGCTAACCAACTACTTCTAAAACACAAAATAAGTTAAGATAAGTAAACCCTAAACTACAAATTACTTGCATAACAAAAATCAACCATTAAATCTCACAAGAGCATAACTAAATTTAGTTCAAATGGGGCAGTTTGGACAGGTTTGAAGGAGTGATATGCAGCCCTAACTAAGCTGCCATATGCCCATCAAATGGAAAATTAAGCTAACACAAGTGAAGCACATGTATGAACTCCTTATGAATCTACTTGGGGGCCTGAGTCCTACTTGAACTGAACTCAAAATATGATCGCAAAGGGTTGTGAGAGGGGTGCTGAAACAGGAACAGAAATGGGTGAGAATGAATGCCCTTTGACCCAATTAGTCAAATCCCAGGTAACTACACTAAGGCAAACATATTAAGAATTTTAAGGAAACTAAGAGTGAACAACTTAAAGCGTAAAAATGGATCCTACACTATCTTTTTGTTGAAAGCAGTCAAGGCTCAGCAATTTTAATACCTACACTCCCTTAGACTTTTGAACATAGATTCTTTTACAATAAGCATAAATTTTAACCAGACTCTCTTTTGTATGCCACAAATCAGTTAAGCCAAACATTCATTATGGGGTACTGTTATGGTTTTCAAAAAACAACAATGTTTTGAAGCTAAAATTGTGATTCAATTTTGCAACCCAGACTTTTACAATAATAAATAATTAACACAAAATAAGCAGAAAAATGGATGGCTTCAACAGTAAAAGAAAAGCTTTAAACTTTCATTGACTTAAAGTAAAGATTACAAAAGATTTAAAAAAACCAAGAATACTGAATAAAAATAAAACTCTACTTAATGACTAACTATAAAAAAAAAAAAAACTAATTTTTGACTGCCTTCAAGGATTACAAGATACCAACTATTTATACTAAAAACTAACTAGGGTTCTTCTCTTCTCTTTTTTTTTTGAAACTTCAACCCTTGTGCTTTCTTGTAACCAATCTCAACCGTCGAATTAAAACAAAATGATCTCATCCATTGATCAAGTATTGGCGCCCAATATACGTTGAGGATGGATGACGGGGCATGGCATCTTGTGACTCCTTCCTTGGAGAATGAGATGGTGTTAGGTATAAGTTGTGAGGAGTTTGGGGAAGGTGTGAGTGGGGGATACTTTTGAGGTATTGGGAGGGAGTGGAGTTGCGTGTAACAGGTGATGGAGTAGAGGAGGGGGATTGGTATGGTGGATAAAAGGGTGAGGAGGTGAAGTTGATTTGTGTGTTCCCTGGGTAATACGAGGAGGGGGAGAAGAGAGGTGGGAGGCGTGGACTAGGTCAAAGTGGGGGAAACGTTTTTATTATTCACCGAATGGGGGTTGGGCTAGGTTGGGGATTTGGTGATGGGCTTGATATGATTTTGGTCCATATGGAGTAATAAGGGGTGGTTTTGGGCAATGGATTTAACAACATCAATGGTCCGTTTGGTTTATGGAGTAAATAATCAACAAGGACCATTTTTGCAAATTACTGATTTTTGGGGGGACCAAACCTGGCAACTTTCCAAATTTATTCCAAGGATCATTCATGACATGTAGCAACTTTCCAAGGACCTCTGATGATTTATTTCCAAAATGAGATATCCGAAGGCCTAAATTGACAACTTTGCAAACTTGAGGGACCAAAATTGTAACTTTTCCAAAATTTTCACCCAAAGATCATTATTTGGTAGCTTTTGATTTTTATAGACTTGGTTTGACTTTTCTTTCAAAATAAACGCTCAGGGACTAGTTTTGACAACTTTTGAAAGTTGGGGGACTGAAACTGCCAATTATGCAAACTTTGTTCGTTTTTCGTTCGTTTTCAATCATTTTGCATCTAAAACATATAAAACACGATCTTTGGGATATTTTCATTATTTTGATGCATTCTTTGAGTATTTTCTCGTGTTTTGACAGTTAAAATACGGTAAAAATGATGAGTATTTACACACTCATCAATGTACGTGTCACCCATAAACATTAAAAAGCCATAGGCAACTAAACCAAACAGATACCCTAGCCAAATTATAATATTCATATGGGTTTTAGTGAAACGATAAACTATTATCTAGCTAGACGGAATTAGTCACTGTACTATATGGAATTAGTCGTCGAACTGTTACTAAATAAAATACACACCACAACAAGTAATCAATATTGGTAATAGCAATTGAAGAATGCATGGAATTAGTAACAGAATTGTAACTAAGTAAAATACACACCCAAACTGTTTGGAATTAGTCACCGAACTGTAACTGAATAAAGAATTCATCTTGGCATAGAAATTGAAGAACGAATAAAACTTAATCAAAAGCAACCGTTATAATATACTTGAATGATTATTAAAATTACTAATCTTAAATGATATCATTGATGTACTTTTGTTTTGAACTAATTTCTTTATTATTGCGTGTCAATTTTTTATATATGTTATAAGGGTATAAACCAAACGTAATATAAATAAACAACTCAAAATTATCATAAGCATATTAAGCTTTTTAAGTTTATTTAGTTGTAAAACTTGATATATTCTCTTTGTTAATTAAAAATGTTAAAATAAAATGTATAAGAAAAAAGTCCGAAAATATGAAAACAGACAAAGAATTATATCATATATACATTTGTTGGGTGCTTTATGGCAACACCTACACATGGCCACTGTAGAAACCACTTAGGACGGGTCGGGTTTGGGCGGGGCGGGGCGGGACTAACGACCGTTAGTTACTGTAGCGTTATAACTAACGGTCGTTAGATATTTAACGGCTGTTAGATAACGATCGTTATCTTTAAGATTTTCTTTAAAAATTCATACGAAATTGGTCCTTCATCTCAGAAGTTCGTTGCATATTTAGTCCTCTTATAATTTACATGATTGGTCCTTCATGTTATACGTCCATTGCAAAGTTAGTCCTTAGTCACTAAATTGACGTTAAGTAGCTACCGGCCGTTATTACACTTTCCTTATTCGGAAAACACCCCGCGGTAACGCGCGGTTTTCCAACTAGTGGTAGAACAAAGAAAAATGATAGTATTGCATTTGTCCCATATTGCTTGAGAAAGAAAACTACCAAAAGAAAACAACTCTATAAATTATGAGTCCCATTAATTTATATGAAAATATAATTGTGACTTTTCCTATTTGGAAAAAAGATTGTAAAGCACATGGCCTCAACATTTGCTTGGGTTTCATCTGCTCGATAATGGCTGAATTAAGTTTTCTTTGTTCGTAAAACATCTAAACGAGCTTAGTTGAGCTAAGATAAAACAGAACTCGAGCTTATATAATTTACAAAAAGAAATTGATATAACTAAACGAGCTTCGAGCTCGAGCTCGAACAATAATAAAATACTCGAGCTCGAGTTCGAGCAAGACTTTTAAAAACTTTTCGAGCTCGAGCCGAGTATATTTAATCGAGCTCGGCTCGAATATCTTAAAACTCGACTCGGCTCGGATCGTTAACACCCCTAGTGTATCCTACTATGTAAATGATGAACTATCCACCAAATGCTATTAACTTGAAAAATTGGACATGCAATTTCTTCCTTAACAGGTCTACCATCCTACAATGTATGTAGCACCTTTTAAATAGTCAAAACAACTAGATCAATAAACTAGTTTGTCTTTTACCATTTTGCGGTAATTAGTCTAGCTTCTAATTTTAATAACTCATAAAATGTCATACATAATTTTTTGTTAACCAAATATCATATTTGTTATTAAGAATTTAATCACCGAATAAGGATGATGAAATCCCTATGGAAAATATGCGCAATTTTCTTAACAATTAAAAATTTGCTATGAGTTATATTAGAATTTAGACATATCTAATATTCCTTTTATCCTTTCTCATTCATGAAAAGGAATAGGATTGTATCTCACTCTTCTTTCATAGAAAGGAGACTTTTTTTGTCTTTTAAGTAAATAATTTTTAATCAAACATTTGTTTGAAAACAGAACGGGATCAATTTACCATACGTTTACGGTTTGAACATTGCATTAATACATTAAAATGAATTACAAAATTCAATTTCAGTATTTTCGATAATTAGATGTTTAAGAAAATAAAATACCCATTGGTAAATATTCATATAAATCATAGAATTTTCTTAAAGGTAGGATCCAAATTGACATAGTACCATTACATCAGTTGATCTGCTAGTAATGATAGTATTCAACATGGTAATTGTCGAACAATAATTGTCAATATCATATTGCAATTCCTAGATCATTATAGGATTTACATTCTCAAAATCTTTGTAATGTAAGCATGTTTCATCCCCATCTAATGCCTTGAGTCCAAGCTCTCACTTCCGACTCAATTTAAGTCGTCTAACTTAAAAACTGCAAACTCATAAATCGATTACATCAGTTGATCTGCTAGCAATGAAATTATGAAATTTACCTCTCCATTGCAATCTAGCCAAGCTCTCACATGACGTAAACTACAACTTCAAGTATTCTTAATTAGATGACATTCGACTTAATTTTATAAGGGTATTAATTTTGACGTGTAATCAAAATAATGTATGAAGAAGCATGCATACAACTTCATAACATTGGTTTTATAAAACAATTTTATTACCAATTCACTAAGAGTAAAATAGCAAAGTTTTGATTGAGGTATCGGGTTCACAAATTAAATAATTACCAACAATTATCGTCCACTATATCGTATTTTTGCATAAGCCCTAAGGCTTAGTGTTTCGGATAATCATTATGAAATTGTGGTGAATTCACCCTTAAGATGACATTGTACATGTAATGGTTGTTCGATAAGTCTAATTTACACACAAATGAGCGTTAAGACAGAATGTTGTCGATCTAAGGCCACAATTTAATGCGAAGCCAACCTTATACCTATCTTGTAGTGTGTAAACTTCGGTCGGGCCTAGTTAACCATTACGTACAAAAACATCAATCAACCAATCCTTTGAAATTTAAGCTCTTAAAATCAAAACAATTTCGCCATTTATTTAGTCCATATTATTTTTCTATTCAAAAATTACCCTTTTTCGTTTATAAACATGTCTCACATAATAATAAACAAAAAACAAGTAATACATAATAAAAAATAAAATAACCAAATAAATATATACATAACATAACAATTAAATATGTATAAACATGTAGCCACATGCAAATTTTATTCAATAATCCTATTAATAATCAAATCTAGGTGTATAACGTATTTATTCAATTAGGGCTTTCTTCTTCAAAGGAAAAAGATCCACATACATCGATAAATCGATTGCGTAAGCCAAAACTAAACAAACACCACATAGCACGTAATTGATTACTTAATATTGGAGTCCTCCCCAATTCGACATCTATTAATAAATTTACATGTATCGATATAACTTAACATTTAATTAATATATACAATTTAAACCATTTAAATCATCACACAATTAAATCCATGCAAATATGCATTTTTCATGGATTATGCTTAACAATTAACATATTGCACCAAGATCGTTTACTAAAACGCATAACCAATTACATGACATCCTAGGGTTTCTAATCATATTAAAACCAAAACCCTAAAACACTAATAGGTCAATCGACCCAATAAAAAAATTAGGGTTAGGAATCGAAAAACCCTAAAAACATGTAATTAAACGAATCAAAATTCAATTTTTTATGCGTTTCGATAATTAATTACACATTATAACGGCTCATGATGCCACTGTTGGAATTATAATATCATGACATGCATATAAATAAACCAATAACCTCAAGTAAGCATATGCGGAAGCGTTACAACAAGATCATATAACATGTAATTAATTAATCAATAATAAATAGTAAACATACCTTTGTGATTCTAGCCCGAACAAGAATCAATATGCAATCTTCAACTTATGAACCCTAATTAGGGTTTATGTGGATTGTAAGAATAACTCCTTACCCTTTTGTTATTCAATCCAAGATACAATCAATAGTGTGATTGTATCACGTTCTTGTACACACGTACTATTAATGAATTAAAGTAAATGCTAGTTTTATATATTACACAAAACAATTTTGTTTTAATAAAAAACAAACTAATCGACTAATCAAAATAAAACACCAAAATCCTTTTGTGTTATTGATGTTGACTTGCTGTCGAATCCAGAAAACAAAGAAAAGAGAACAATGTAAATTTCCATGCACATGCATGATGATGATGTATACATGTATCTATGTTTCTGTCGAAAAAAAATAAAGAAAGAAAAGAAAGGTTTAGATTTAATTTGTGTACAAGAGATACAAAAAATAAATTCTTGACTTTGCTTTTATAGGATACAAAACTTAAGGAACAAGTTAGGGCATGGGTTGGGCTTCCCCACCCTTGGCCCATCAAACATAGCAACCCACAGGGGTTCTAGATCTTTTTGTTCTCTATTTTTATCCATAGTCCTTATCTTTGTACATTAGTCAATTTTCATTAATTACTAACGTTCATTATTTGTTTTGTGTAATTAATAATTAAATATAACTTTTATATTAAATTATTAAACTTTAATTCTCATACGTAAAGTGTGCAATCCTGTGATCTCGAGTTCGATCCTAACATACACTATTAATTTATTGTCCATAAACTAATAATATATATACATCGTCTATGCATAAGAACACACTGATATATAATGATTTAGTCATTATCGGTATCCACTTACCTTAGCTTCTTCACGGGTAGGATGATCGCATTTTAGTGTTAGCTAGGGGTAAGTGGGTATTTATAAAACCCTACGTAAATCATTTATGCTCGTCAAAAGTTGGTATCAAACTCGTTGTTTACAGCTTTCAATTCGATCGGGCTTAATTGCTCAAGAACTACTTTGTCTACTTATGTCTGCGAAAATTTTACATCTTCGCGTCATCCAAATATCTGATTAGTCTTAAATTGCTGGATCGCCAAATTCAAGTTACACACTTCAGTAAAAACTATTTATATGTAAGTGTGATGAACACGAATACTAACGGTTTTAAAAGTAGAAAATGATTATCGAAAAAGAAATGCCATCTTTTGGTAGAAACTTCATCAACTTATTTTGATTCCATTGGTTTTAAGCTATTTAACTGTTATGATTAAAACTTGATACTTGTAATATTTTACTCCGTATAACCTAGCTTATAGTTGAAAGATAGTGAATATATATATATATATATATATATATATATATATATATATATATATATATATATATATATATATGGTAAAGTTAAAATAAAAAGACAAATATCCGTAAAAAGAATAAAAAGAATTTTTTTTAAAAAAATTCTCGAAAAATTCCAAAAAAATTCCACAAGATCGGGTATCTTGGTGCATAAAACTTTTGTGAAAGAAGTTTTTCTAATTTTGAGTTTTTATACGTTTTTTTTAATGCACAAAAAACGAATTTTAATGCGCAAAAAAAAATTTAATGCACCAAAATTTTCAACTTGTTTTAGTTAGATGCGCAATGTTATTTTGATGAAAAAAGTCAAAAGAAGTTGGGTCCAAAAACGAATTTTTGATGCACAAAAAAGCGATATAATGCACAAACGTATTTTTTAATAATTTTTTTTTGAATAAAGTATCCACTTTTAGATAAACTTCCTTTAGAACTTTTTCATGCACCAATATACCCGATCTTGTGGAATTTTTTTGGAATTTTTCAAGAACTTTTTTAAAAAAAATCTTTTTATTCTTTTTACGAAAATTTATCTTTTTATTTGATCTTTACCCTATATATATATATATATATATATATATATATATATATATATATATATATATACACACACTAGACGAGTACCCGTGCATAGCAACGGATTTTCTAGCGGCAAACAGTTATTGTTGTGATAAAACGTGAAATAACAAAAATGCTGAGTGACAAGATATCTAGCGGCAAACAACGATAAGAGTACCAACTACAAAGCATGCTAACATGTTAAATGAATTGATAGTGACTTGAGCATCTTCATATAAATATTGAATTTTGGTTAATTATTTTTTACTTCTAATGTATTTGTTCACTATTGGAAGCCAATGTCTTAAACTATTTTAAAGTTACTCCCTATTTTAATTACAATTACTGGTAACAAAGTTACTCCCCATTTTAAAATTATCATCCATCTAAATAAAACACACATTTTAATAACTGGCTTGATTTTTAAATATGCAACTAAAATACAATTTTATCCTTTAACAATTAATTAATGCTTTCATTTAATTTTGTAAATAATAATTTGATTAGAGGTAGTATTATAAACTTAAACAATGGCCTAATCACGGTCCGAGAACCGGACCAAACCGACCCAGACCAGACCAAAAACAGATTTAGCCCAAAATACCAGACCGAGAACCGGACAAAAATGTTTGGTCCAAATCCGAGTCAATTCTGTCCAGTCTAACAAAGCATAATGGTTTAAAGTAAAACCAAACCAGACTAAAGAAAATGTTGAACCGAAGTCCGGACTTTAGTTCGGTCGCCGTCTATTATGCTCAGCCATAGCAGTGCACAATCTTCGACAAACAAAAAAGAAAGATCCACGATAACATTGAAATATCAAGCACTTTATTGATATGTACCAATTATTTAAATTAGTATTAGTATATACTGCAATATAGTAATACACATAACATAATCATATCAAGATTTCATTTCCAAATCTACTCAGCAGTAGCAGTAACATTTCATTAAAATAATCGTTACCTCAACAAACAAACAAGGAAAAAAAACTAATTACACATAACGGCGTTAACTAACTAACTAACGGTGATGTGAGAAATCAGAAGGCAAACGATAAGCAATAGTAGAATTATACATCTCCTGCATTTCAACCGTCATCATCCTCAGCTTCTTCACTTTCTCATCGCTAAAACTAACCGAAGATCTAACTGTTCTCCGATCATTTTCCATGCTGACATCACATCTTGCTGGAAAAGTGTTGCTATTAGTGGAGTCATCAATGTAGTCAGGTTCATTTTCCATGTTGACTTCCATGTTATATATGTAAAAACCAAAGATTAAACATACATGACATCTACTTAGAGAAGAGGTAAGAGTGTTTACCTTGACAGTAACATCAATCCGTTGAATTAATCTTCACTCAGCCCAATCATAGAAACATATAAAATCATTTGAGCATATGGCGAGCAAAGATCCTCCATATATGCGCTCAGCAGAAAAATTTGGTCTGATACTCTTCTTTTCCTGTTTAAAAAAGGACGCCCAAATAAGCAAAAGGATATATACAAATTAACAAATAGTAGTTACTTTCTGCAGGATATATACAAATCTCTTATACGAATAATCATAGACGAATGTGCAATGATGCTAATTTAGTTATGCAGTTCATCATTAATTATTGAGACATCCCATAGGGTAAAGGTGGCTATTAATGGGTCGATTGTATCTCAATTAGAAAAATGTAGCTAAAAAGGAATGGGTCAAGGGCGGGTTGAAAGTTCAGTGCAGTGTGTTTATAATGCAAACCTCTTTAATTATTTTATCCAAAGATCTAGATTATTAGTGTAATAACATTGTGAATAATAGTTAAGGTGTTGTTTGTTTATAAAAAAAAGTTGTCATAGGAGCAAGGAAAAAGGGTTTGTGGTTAAACATGACCTGACCCATTTTAACCTGAATCCGAAAAGAATAGCTTGCGACCTCTACCAGAGTGGATCTGTTAGACGCCACGTACTAATTTTAACTGGTTGCACCCACAGGCTGATGCTCAGGAACTTATAGTATCTTCATCTGAACATTGGGAGGAAGTAGTCTCTTTCAACAGCGAGGCTTCTCTTATAAAACATCTTCAATCACACACCACCATGATCACTTCATAAAGCATGTATTATGGTTCACCGTGAGTTCTGATAAGCAATAACATGTATTAAGGCACTTTACAACACATATTCAATCAATTAAATAACATCCAATTTGTAAAACACAAAGAATTTAAATTAACAAAAAGGTATTTAAAAGTAACGATTTTACTATTTTATTATGTTCCACATGGCTGCCCACTTTTGAAAAAAGATTAATCTTATTTTGCTATGTAAAAGTTGTAAAAAAGGAGGGATTATATATCTTAGTACCAAACGATCAACATCAGCTCTAGTTATGCTCGGCACATAATTAACTCTTAAATTTAAACACAGAAGCGATATAACTATCAAAGCATGCAAAATTGTGTGCAGTGTGGCATATCAAGGAAACCTTTATTTACTAACTACAACAAAACAAACTTACAATGAATGCACAAATAGTGAAGGAGGTATGTGGGTCTTTCTTTCTCAGTTTTGTTTTCTTCTTCACAGAATTGGCATTGTCCTATAAATTGACAACTGAAAATAACATTAAAACTAAAAAAGCATATCAAATTCAAAACAAAAAAGACGGAGAATTGATACTCAGGCATGTCCCATATTGCATCTCAGGTTCAAAATATGTACGGCTCAAAAACATATATAGAGCACTGTCCAAAAGAGGGTACAAAAGATACCTGCACGCATTTAAATAAGATGATAGCAATTGACAAACCCGTATATTTCGATAAGTAGATAAGCAGTCAAATACAAAATATAAGTAATCCCAAACAACTCCTTTGTACTTGTAAGGATGCTGTCATGGTCGAGTTTAATGAATGAGAAAATTAGTTCACTATGTGTGCTACATTTGTAAATACATGTAGGCTGATGTGCAGCAAACCAGAAAGAATAAGTAATCCCAAACACCCCAATGAGTTCATTGTGTTTCTAGCAATTGTGAATTATTGTAAGCTGATGTGCAGCAAAGCAAAATTAATAAGTAATCCCGAACACCCCCTTTTTACTTGTAGGCAATGACCAGTCTATATGGACCTAATTGTATGTGCTTATAAAGTGGTTATTGTCAATTGAATCGTGATACAAACCTTACTTCAAAATGTGTTGTCTCTAAGCTATGACCCAAAGTGCATTGCTTGCAGCCACACTAACATGTGGTAATGGTGACATCCGTGCGCATAAACATATTACATACCTATGCTAATGGTGATATCCGTGGGCTCACACGACCCTCACGCTCCATGTGTGCAATTCTGCAGCAATTCTCAGCTTTCTACAACAAAAGGAAGTACTGAAATTTAAGACAACCACTTTCATTAGCTTATAAGGTTATCAAGTTGATGTCTTATGGCTTAATAAAGTCGATAAGCCTAAACTAATACTCATGAGCTGGAAAAAAAAGTTCAATTCAATCAACTAAAACAATGTTGACTCAGGCATTTCATCGAACACATAATATGCAACTATAAAAAGTGCACATTTCATATAACATTACACGCACCTGATACCTGATGGAATTTCACCTTCTGATATCAATAACCTCTACACATTCTACACATAAAAATCATTACTACACATACAAATTCGAACAAAAAAACTCGTAGAAAACCTCGTAACCGCGTTATGAACAACAACGAATACCACGATTATCACTCCTCGCAGGTTATCTCAAAGTCAAAAACAAAATTAATGAACCAAGATTCTTAAAACAAAAGATTACCTGATGAAGATTAAGCCCATCAATAGGAAGTGGAATTGGAGGATGATTAATTTCTCTTTGGATGTAACTGTGTGGATATTAATGGAGATGGTTGATATACTTGCCCAGGTTTTTGTTACAACTGCACCATTATGTGCAAATTAATTGAGAAGATGGTTGATATACTCCAAGCTTTAAACAGCAAAACCAATGCGTGAGACATTAATAATGAGGCCCATTGAAATCCATTATTAGTTGTGTTATTTTGTGAAGGGTTGTGTTAAATTACAGCCGTGTAAATTAGGAATTTCCATATATAGTGTGACCAGTTTCAACTTCCAGCCTTGTAAATTAGGAATTGCAGCCTATATAGTTTCAGTGTTATAACCGTGATTGATTGCAGCCATATATAGTTTCAGTTTCAATTAATTCCAGCGATGGGTCAAAATTTCGTTTCACATGTCCAGGGGCAAATTCAGGATTGACCGAAAGTTCAGTTTTTCACATTCTCTTTTGACCATTTTTGCTTTATAGGTAGTAAAGATATATATATACTCCGTATATACTAGGCGAGTACCCGTGCATAGCAACGAAAATTTCTAGCGGCAAACAATTAACGACGAGTTGGGCAGCCCGCGCATTGCGACGGGGTGAATTGACATCAGTTTTTTGCAACCATGTTGTTCAAAACAATTTAGCAATATAATAGTAGCCAAAATACATTAGAAAATTCATCAACATTCATACATCTCTAACCCTATTCAACTGTATACATCATGATTCATTTTGCGCACAAACTACAGCAGCCAATAATGTTTTTTTTTTTTTATTTTAAAAAAATCAATTTAGTCTCAGTATATACGCATACCATAATCACAAATGAGATGTATAACATCATGACCTGTGGAAATGATGACACCTTGTGTTGTATGGTTGGGATGAAGACTTGCCCATAGAACCATTTTTATGCTAGCCACCTGCATTCATTATATTAATTTACTTTGGCATATGTATGCTTGATACTATTTAATGGTATATGTTAAAAAGACAAAACCTGATGCACTAAGTAATTAAATGTAATTACACTTGGAATAGCAGTGGCAATGGTAGCTAACACTGCATCTTTAGCGCTGGAAATTACTCCTACACAGCCCACAAACAATAATTATTTGTAAGCAACAAAAGTATGGGCATGCAATTTGAAATATAGAATATATCATGTTTTGTGCTTAAAGATATTATGATGGTCATGTGAACAGCTGTTGGGCATGGCTAGCTTTTGGTCAAATGAAGCCATTATATATTGTGGAATGTGAAGAAGAAGATACATATGATGATTCTCAAAAGCTTGTATTCGTGATGAACTAAACTGGTTGTATAAGGAACACATGTAAAGGAAGTGCTCTAATTCTAACATCTACATGTCAATTGACTGGAAATTTATTTACATGGAATAAACCATATAACTGTAAACATTATCTAAAATTGATAAAGTTGACTTCCTAGTGCAACCATAGGTCAGTCAAGCTAATTGGATAAACCACATAAACTCTAAGAGTAATATGATGATTCTCAAAAGCTTGTATTGTGATGAACTAAACTGGTTGTATAAGGAACATACGTAAAGCAAGTGCTCTAATTCTAACATCTACAAGTTAATTGACTGGAAATTTATTTACAGGGAATAAACCATATAACTGTAAACACTATATCAAATTGATAAAGTTGACTTCCTAGTGCAACCATAGGTTAGTCAAGCTAATTGTATAAACCACATAAACTCTAAGAGTAACAATTTGGGTTGGTGGGTTAAAACAACCAAAGCTAAACATGGCTCGAGCCCTAACGCGTCTACGACTAACCCAAAGATGAACCATTTAATATGTTCAGCCAAAAGGGCTAAGTGGTTGGTTTCCCTAAGCACTTGGACAGTATAAAGGTAATTTTCTCCAAATGCCATTTGCAGAAGTGTTTATTAGCTTAACGTATAACAAAACTAATGGAAACAGGAATCATGTAATTAAATCATAATATACGTGGTTCAAGTGAACGGTGAATCAGGTATTTTCCATGTTTCCTCTTCTTCCGACTCTTTCAAGCTCTTAGGGTAAATCATCCGGGACCGGAGAATCTAGGGACAAGAGAATCTGTTGGAGGAACACCTACTATAATAATAAATGGTAAGAGTATGAAATGGCCATAGGCACGAACAATTGTATGTAGTTTACGTACAAATTAATATAACCAATAGCATTTTTTACTAAGAATAGTGACTATATCTATACATATAAAAGTTCCTACTGCAAGGTACGTGGGAACATCGAATGTGGCTATTGATTGTTCGTATTCAACCTAGAATTTCTTGTGATTCAAAATAACTAATCAAATCACCTCAAGGGAATGGACGTGATAGCCTATTATTTTCATGAAAAGTGTTACGACATGCTCTTGTTTACACACACACCTAAAAAAGAGAACAACAATAAATAAATTAACACATGGTAGCATAAAACTCAGACAAATGTGATTGAAAATAAGTAATGAAATCACCATAAGTGGTCGTATGCACAAGCCTATTATTTTTGTGTAATGTACTGATATCTGTTCGTATTTGTGTGTCCGTACCTAAGATCATAATGACATTCAGAAAATGAGTAAATAGTAGACTGGAACCCGAGTAATATTCATCAGTAGAAATACATTTACTTATCCATGGCATATTAGTTCAATGGTCGCCGAAATTGGAACTCAGCTTACCTGTGGCTGAAACCCTCTCCAATGTCCGATTGCCAACGATGAATCTTTTACCAACATTATCACTGCCACATGAATAAAAACTCACCATTCCATGTTTTCCAACCGTGTTTCCGATATACAGCAACAGAACCACGACAATTGATCAAGTGACACTCATAACCTGTAAGTCCCTTCCAAATTAATAACTAAAAAATCAACTTTTTTTTATTGCGGCAACTTTCCAATTAAAGGTAACATGTGTTAATGTTAACCAACCCCAGCTTGCTTATTTAGCTGCCCTTGATACTTTCGGTTGTACCCGCCCGCTCAACCCACCAATGGAACCCATAAACTGAACCAACCGGCTGTACAAACACAATAAACCCACCCACTGAACCCACCCCTTGTATCCCCTGAACACATCAATTGAACGAACCCACTAAACAAAACCCATTGAACCAACCACACTGACACAACCCACTGAAGCAACCTCACAAAACAACTGACTGACTAAATCCCTCTTATAACACATGAAAATATAGAGATAAAACTGGTTCAAGAGAAGGGCTTACAAAAGCTTTAAACGTTGGAGGTGAGCATGGCTGCTGAATGTATGACATGGCTCATCACTCTTCACAAACGAAATGTAACTACAGCATACACCATTCAATGCTGCACCAAACGCCTTCGGTCACTGTTGTTTCGTGACGTGGTACCATTTCTCCATCCTCAGCAAAACCTGTGCCAAATGAATAACTAAAGGTTACAACAAATCATAGGCCGAAGCAATTCCCATCTTTACGTACACCTAAGAAGATAGATAACAACATCGCTAGTTACCTTGAGGCATAGGTCGACTGTGCGAACCGGTTCGACCCGGGTGGAATACAAAGTATGTAAGCACCACTACTCCCTCCCATCTCATCTGTCAAACAATCAGAATTCCATGAAGATAACATTTTTGTTGGTTCACCATAACTCCAATACACCATAACTCGATAAAAAGAAGGACAACAACAATGAAGGCTCAGACCGGGATTGTTAAACCATACCTGATCACATGTAACTATACATAATAACAGCCAAGCTCCATATTTTCACCATGTATTAACCCATGTCATTTGCATAAAATTGATCATGAGACATAGAGCCTTTATTCAAACAGATTAACAAATCTGCTACAAAAGTACCATCCAAAAAATCTCTTCAAAAAAAGATCTGGCAAAAAATAGAATCATACAATTAGATGACCCCCAATTCGTAAAAGTAGTTTCCCCTAAACAAAAATTAGTTGATACAATAATGATTTAATTGGAGATTCATTGCATCAAATAAACAGTAAATAAAAGAAAAACACAAATTATGCATATCAAAATGGATCGGCACAATAAGCAGTAAATAAAACACATATAAATTATGGAGAGTATGAACCCAAAACCACCGGCAATAAAAAACATACAAATTATAAGTGATACTTACCAATTTTTCGGTTTGGCCAACAACAAAACCGCCCGTATAGTTGTACTATGAATCGGATGAAACAGAATTAGATTAAAATCGAAACCCAAAAAAATAGTTGTACAATGAATGGGTACTTACCAAATCTTCCATGTTGACAGCATACAAATCGCATACAAATCACTTGCACGCGGATGTAACCAAAACATTTTCTTGATTGTGGTTGAATCTGTATGGCCTAGAAGAATAATTGGAGGTGATATGGTTTTTTGCAGTAGAAGGGAAGTCATAGGCGGAGTTAACGGTTAACAAAAATAGGCTGACATTATAATGGATGAATTGCTGGACATTCATTACTTTCCTATCAACGCATCATCAATACTTTCCATGAATATGAATATCAGTTTCAAATACTTTCCATGAATATGAATATCAGTTTCAATGTTAATTTCCAGCGGCCATAAATTTCGCAGGGGCAAAATCGGGATTTAAGTTTTTTCACAATTTCACTTTGACCAAACATACATTATAAGTAGTTAAGATATATATATATATATATATATATATATATATATATATATATATATATATATATATATATATATATATATAGGAAAGAGATCTAGTGAGAAGAGAAAATATAATAAGAAGAATGAGAAATAATTTTAGCCACATATTTCAATTGAATAAGGAGAAATTCATAGGAGTTGCATCTTTTATTGTACATGCATCTGAAATGTGCGGTTGTGGTTACTTCTTATTCTTCTCATTTTACTTTTATTTCTCATTTGATCCTTTATATATATATATAATCTAGATCAAATAAGATCAATTTTAAAGTTGTAAAAATAAGATCCAACTAAAATCTGACAAGTGACACTCTCGCTAAAATTAAATTAAAATTTTTATTGAGTACAACTAAAATTGTTAAAGTTCCGATGGTTTTCTTTTTTAAATTGACGAAACCAAGGTGATACACTTTGATTTGACATGTAATGTATCAGGTTAAGGTGATACACTTTGATTCGACATGTAATGTATCAGGTTAAAGTGATACACTTTGATTCGACATGTAAATTTATAGTTGTGTATCACTAATCCAAAAGCATGTATCAGTTGGTTATTAGTTGCTAAAATGTTAATTCGTATTAATACTTTATTTTTTGTGTATTATTGCTAATTTGGTTATTTATAAAATGGTTTTAGTGGTTGTTTAGACTAGATCTTATTTTTACAACTTTAAGTTTGATCTCACATTAACCCTCCCTTATATATATATATATATATATATATATATATATATATATATATATATATATATATATATATATATATATATATATATATATATATATATATATATATATACCGGCCTTACTAGTTTTGAAAACAATTAAAAACTTCTATTAAGAAATGTATAGCGCAAGAAAAGGGTCGTGCTATTGATTTGAGTGGCTTAGTGCGAAACTACGAATGAGATGCCATAAATCACGAATCAAAATATAATATACTTAGACATGTATAAATACTAATTGACATAATACTAAATTGGAGGCTCCTTACATAATATTTAAAAAGGGCTATAAAATTCAAGTTAGACATGTATAAATATATTTGGACATGTACATAGACGGAACTTAGAAGGGACCGACGGGGCTGCGGCCCCCCGAAAATTTGACCATATGTACATTTTATACCTTTTTATATATGGTTTGAATAATTTTTAATACAAAAATTTCAACGTTGTATATATCGGCCCCTAAAATAAACACTTTTCAAGTTGGCCCCCTCACCAACAGTGTTCAAGTTCCGTCCCTGGACATATACTAAATAGGGGCCCCTCACAAATGATAGTCCTGTGAGACCACCCCACTTACACATGCTAATCTCCGCCACCGCACAATAAACAACAAGTTGGATTCTGTTCTCTTGTTATTATAAAACTCATTCAAAATTTGCTAAGATGGTAGACTGTTTGTTTATAAACTCATAACAAATTATTGACAAGACTCTTGAAAAATGTTGATAGTATGGCTCAACTACAATCGGCAAGCAAGACAACTTACCTAAGCTTTGGCTCGGTGGTTTTCTTAGAAATGTCTAAATCGCATAATATATTTTGTAGATGGTCCTAAAAGAAAGTTAAAATATGTAATAGTATTCAATAGCTAAATGAAACAATCAAACAAAAAGCCAAACCTAGAAAAGCCAAAGATAAAGCCAATGACGACGCTTCTTCAAAACATAACAAAATCAAAAGTGACTAAAGACTAACAAGAAAATATCATTTAAGTAAATTAATTACAAGAAAATATGAGTACCATTTTAACAATTAAAAATAAATTACATAAATTGTGTCTCGTTTACAAATCGTGTAAGAACAAGTCATTTATGCATGACAACGTAGTCAAACTAAGTAACGTAGCTAGTATTCTATTTTGTTTTAACACTTACGACATTTGATAATCATCTATTATCTGTTACTCTATTTTTTGTGTATCAACTCACAAAAATGTGGTGCTTTTTTCATACATGTAATCAGTGGCGTAGGTGAGTTAGCGGAGGCTCTGTGCAAAGATTTTCCTAAGGCCTAAACATGAAGATGAAAATTTATTGTAATCATCTAGCTTTAAGTTTTAATAAGTTCTTTGTCACTCTATATCACTTTAAGATGAGTTTAACATATATTTAGAGCATAATTTCATATATTATTAACATTTTGAAGTTGAAAGTAAATTTTGAGGCTCTAAAATATATAAATGGATATATATTTTGAGCCCCTTAAAATTTTGAAGCCCTGTGCGATAACACACCTTGCAAACCCTCGAATACGTCTCTGCATGTGATCATGAAAGTAATACCCCAGTGACACAATCTTCCGCTGCGATAATTTTCTTGTTACACTCGTGAACTAACAAACTTGGTTCAATCTTGAACTAACAGACTGAGTACGATATTCCACTTACTTACTTGGGTACATAAGATGCCTATTCTACTTAGGTGCGTGGACACCTACACATAATGTAACACCCCAACCCGACAAGGGCTAAGATATCACATTCATGGTGTCAAAGAGAACATACACAAACATAAGACTTCAATAATACAATCAGATACAAAGTTTACAAAGAAATTCTAAGGCCAAGAATTACAAAACAAAACTAAGGTACAAAATATCTAATACAAAACGCCTTCAAATCAACTCTAGTCCCTGATAGCTAGGAAAGGTAAAGTCTTCTCTAAAACTCCTACTTGCACTCTTCACCCATAACTCAGCTTCCTTCTAAAACCTGCCGCGGGAAAAGAAATGCGGCTGAGCTTAAAAAGCTCAGTGAACAGATATAACAAAGTAATATGAAACAAAGAAAAAAAGGAGATAACAGAATATATGTTGCATTGGGGAACTCAAAGGTATAATATAAATATAAGGTAAAGGTAACAGTAAAGGTAAAGGTTAAGATTGTATCAGTATTCTACCACGAGCCAAACAAATCAAAGCCAATCAAAGTCTTCAGCATAGTAACCATGTATTCAAAGGGGAGACCTCAAAATACCAAATGTAGTAGGAGGGGAGTCCTCAAGTAACCAGATTGGAGTAGATAGCTCCCAAATATTGTGAAAGGCATGTATTGCACACAGTACCAGACACCAAACCAAATGTAGTAGCAAATCAAATCAAAGCAAATCTATGATGCATCCATACGCCCCTACCCAAACCAATTGCAGATCAAACAAAGGGACGGTGTGGAACATCACTCGACCACACTGGAGTCATGACATTGGTGCATCAATGCCACGGTCATGTTACCTTCATGACTAGGAAAATGCTCGGGTATAATACTGAAGGGTCAGAGGCAAATCAAATAGCAAAGTCTAAGTCAAATCAAAGTATCATAATCCAAGGTGCATAGCAAATGTTCAAGTCAAAGATTCAGGGTTCATAATCAGAGTTCAAATCAAAGGTTCATAGCATAGGTTTATAGCAAAAGTTAAATTCAAATGGATCATATCAAAGATGTAATATCAATGGGTCAAAATGGACAGGTCAAAACCAAAGTTCCCAATCCACCAGGTTCACTACTCCAGTTCCAAAGTCCCATAGTTCATAAATCAAAGGGTCATAGTGAGAGTTTAAAACAAAAGTTCAATTTAGCAGGTTCCCATCACTTGTTTAAAAAGGTTCGTAGTAAAATCCCATTCAAAAGGTTTATAACAAGGTTCATTTAGAAAAGATCTTCCAAAAGATGACATTTATAAAAGTGATCTTTAATAAAGGTTTTCATAAGATATTCTTCAAAAGTAGTCTTTATGAATTTATAAAATCCCATAGGTAAGTGATCTTAAATCATATTAAAAGTGCCGTTATAAAATAGTTTCTCCTTTAAATGTTTCCATGTCAAAATTAAGAAAAGAAATTTTACCTCCCGTTATATTATCCCAAAGAATATCGAAGGTCTCACAAAGGTCCAAAGGTTAAGGTAACAAAAGGTTAACAATCAAGTTGTGTCCATATCATACCATGAGGGTTCAAACAAATACCAATAGAATCCCAATACCCCGAAGTACATCAACCTCAGAGCCAAGGTGCAAAGGTTCACACGGATCAAAGGTTCAAATAACAATGGCATATCAAATATCAAAGGCTTACAATTTAAGGGAAGCATAGCAAGGTTCACAAATCAAGTTAAGATGAGAGAGAGTTCATGAGAAACCTGTGAAAATGTCAGAATATCTGTACCTTAACCGCGAATGTAAAACACCCACAAAACACAGAAGACAAGAGCTACTCCTTCTTCAATGAATCTACACGAATTAACGACCGTCTTTATTATTCAAAGTTCATTTTAAATCATATTACTCATTTAGGGGTTCTTTCTATTTTTAGAAACTTTCTATTTTAGTAACTTACCAAATATAGTAATTTTTCAAAATAGTAACTTTCATAATTTACGGTTATAAATGATAATTAAATAAACTTGAAGGTTCAATATATCCGATTTCGTAGTTTAAGGTTTATTATGCTTAGCCAATTCAAAGAATACTTATAAATGTTTAAGGTTTATTGTACTTGTTAGTTGTTACCCATTAATACTTAGCCGATTCAAAAAATACTTGGAACCTGTTTCGGACTTGTTACGTTTGAAACAACTTACTCACACCCACTATCGACCCATGTACATATTCATACACTTCATATACTCTTTACACACACACACTTTTTGCACCCACCCAAAGCTCATATGCCAAACCACCATTTTAACAGCCAATTCACACATGACACCATATATTCACATCTGTTCCAAATACACTATGTTATACCATGCATGCACTTCATTCTTAGTATTATTATGTTTAGTAACCAGATTATTACCACGTATTATATATACATATATTAGTTTAGAGCCTTAATTCTCATATCATAAGCGTATATATATAGTAACCAGATTTGAAGCATTACAAACGGAAACACATGTCTTCTTAAGAGTTTCAAATCTTCATGATTTCATGTTGCATAATAACATACCCTTCGTATACTTATGTATTCAATTATAAACAGAAATGATTTCGCGAGGCCAAGACTCCATTCGTATATTACACCATTCGAAAATAAAACCCCACGACTGAATATGTTTAACCGTTTTATGATCATGCTTCTAAACGAGATTTCATATCTCGACTTATATGTATATGCGTATAACAGATTTTAGTTGTATATTGTAGATCAAAAGAGTGTTAAATGAACAGGTTCGACCATTCCAAGACGAGACCCGATCGAGTTTTCTTATATACATATTTAAGCATGTCTTTTCGTGTAACACAAGGTTTATATAACTCATTTGGTGTTCATCGAATCAGTTTAATAATAATAAGCAATACGACGAAACAAATGGTTTACAATTAGATTTAGTTTTCCATAGTTATATGTATATGTTTCATATATCTCGAATCCAAGAACACTAAGACGATAGGAGTACCTCATGTCAGATCAAACGAACAAACGAGAACAAAAGAACCAGATCCGGAATCATTTTTGAAGCAAACTAGTGTCGCACCAAAACCATCACTATATCGCGATCACACCAACGCTTGTACCCCTTCGAACCTAATTTCTTGGAGAGAAAAGAGCTGCCGCCACTTATAATATTTTTAGGGTTTGGTCTGTGAAATGAAATGTGGTTTCAGTTGAGAGAATTGATCAACGAATGGGTGAGATAAAGGGGGAAGGCGCCGAGTATAAGCCTTATGAGACTTATTCTTCCTGTTTTCATTTTTAAGTTTCGGTATATATTTCATACAAATTGTTTTCAATGAAATTTCATTTGGCCCCTTTAGCTTGTTCACGTGTGAATAGATATATAGGAAATAATGCATGTTGATTGCTTATTTACTATGATTGATATGGTATGATCTTTGTGTCGTGAATTAGGGGCTGAGATTATGGAGTTTCTATTTTTTTCTTGTATATTGTGTGACGTATGAAAAAGGTTGGACCAAAGAAAATGTGTACCATGCATTGAATGGGTTTAGGAAAGTTTTAATTGTTACAAACTAATATATTGTGTAGAATTTAGATTAATACACATATTAATTTAATTTAATACATAGTATAAAGTACTAAATACTTATTAGTAGTCATAAGACTTAGGCTAAAATTTTAAATTATATAGGAAACGGATTTTAGGGTTTTACACATAAGCTCTCCCACGAGCTCCTCCAATTTGTTGGCCTTTATTCTAGAGACATTGTTTCTCGAAATGTCCTCACTTCCACATTCCATCACCGTTTGGCTCCTTGAGCAGACCAAGCTCGCACAACTTGATCCACTAGATTATGAGACATCTGGATTGTTACATCCAGTGTGAATCGATCAAACGAAGTTACATTTCCTTGAATACTGAATGGAAGTTCTTAGATGAACTTTTCTCATAACTTCTCATTGGTTGAGACTATCATTGGGTACACTACTACCAACTCTTGAAAGCAATGGATATAAGTCGTGATATCAACACCACTGGCAGCAAGAAAATATCATCTCCATTTCTTACACCTCATTTTGAGAGTAATACTTTTGATTCATAACTTCTTCAACTTAGTCTACGCAAGCTTGTAAGCATTCTCAATGATTGAGCAACAACATCCCACCATGACAAAGCATTGTTCAGAAGTGTGCTTGTGGCATGCTTGACTTTGTAGTCTTCAGCACATCTGCTGATTAGAAACACCAACTCTGTACTCTCAAACTAACGTGCCAAACCAACCTCTCATTTAATGCTTTTGAAATTCCTGAGCTTGCCACTCAGAAAATCCTTGTAAAAGTAGCCTTTAACCTCTGGTACGACATTTACTTTTTCGGCGCCTTCAGCAGGCCCCGCAACATTTGGTTCTCTAGCGTTTTCAGCTGGCCTTGCAATATCTGGCCCTCCAACTAGCACTGCAACATTTGACCCTTCGGTTGTGAAGATCATAATTCACTACAAATATCCAAACCTTTTCCCAGACATCTTAACATCGGACTATTTAAGATCTTGATTAGGAATGGTCCGGTAGCTTGTACACTTGAGCTACCACTAGAACTTAGCAGCGTACACAACGTCTTTCCGTTGTGCAATCCGAAGAAGTGTCATACTGATGAGACACTTACTATTCCTCTGGAAAAGATCTAGGTTAACGAAGAACCTATCAAGATCATGGATCATGAGATCAAACGACATAAGTATCAAAGTTCTTTGGAACTCTAGCAGGGACTCAAATTCAATTGGGAGTGTGAAGACCAAATGTGTTGCAAGTACTCCCATCTTTTCTCACGCACACCGTTAGTAGATAACACTCACTGAACTTCATCTTACAGAAGTACCCCCACCTTTTCTCGGGCACATCATCAACTCATAACACAAACTAAATCATGAGGACATGATTCCCATAACTGGTGGAGGCTGTAGCAACCCGAAAATTTTCATAAGGCAAAATGACTATTTTGCCCTTTGACTTTGACTTTTGACTATTTGACTTTTACCGCAACATAAAAGCAAATACTGTAATCGGTAGTTAATCGGTGACTTCCCAAGTTAAATAATTTACTCTGCTTTTAATTATTACACTATGAACATTCTTGTTCACCTCTGTCCATATTTAACTATTTAATGTTAATTTTAGACTAAATAATATTACTTTTATTATTTACTAAAATTTCTTTTATAAGTAATTACGAAAGTTTAATTACATGAACTTACCTCGTAATCAACACATGACTATAATGAGTCTACGTGTTCTATACATTTTATTTTCACTAATAGTCCTATCGGATACAAACTATTGTCATTTTGTCACTTTCACGTAAATGTTATACTCTTTACGTAATACGCGTACTCAAACCTACGTTGTTAGATTTCAACAACGTATACACACTCCGTTAAACTTATTACACTCTTAATATACTTAGTTGAGTATATTGATAAGTTTTAATATTTTTGTAAGTATTACATTTTTACGTTGCCCGGTTTTAAGTTTCGTAACTTAAGGGCTTAACATTAGTAATTATCAGGACCAAACTATACCCCGTAAGACAAGATAACTATCAAAAGTTACATACTTATCCTACCACCTCTCTAGGTGGCGTACAAAGAGACTCACCAAAGCCATGTGGCTATGTGAGATCAACTCTTGCATTTAATAATCACCAAATTCTTTTCATGCATCCACGTGATATACATATCCCATATTTGAGATAATATGTAATCTTACATGATAAAGTTGCATTATAAATGATAAGTACTACTACACTAGAGAATTTCATAATCATAAGAGGCCTCTTCGGGGTGTCGTATCGATGATTTGTGGATTTACGAATTAAAGTGTCCTGGCTCCTCATACGTTCATTACATGACCTCTAGATTTTGATAGCCCGAACAGTAGTACGAAGTTATTTGTAAAAGGCTAATAGCCAAACCACATTTTTAAGGATGCTTCACTCCATTACACAACTTAAGACATATGTACAATATCTTAATCAAGTCAATGACTTTACATATACTTGTATACTCATATTGTGCATTATACTAAGACGCGATCACTATACTCTCATAGGTCATTGTTAAAGATCGTGGTCTTGCCATACATTATCTGTTGTTATAAACTACTACTGGTTACTACGGTGAGTTCATAGCCCCTACTTTTGTTTAACTGTTTTATAAACTACATGGGGGAGATACATGCTACTGTTTTTATTATTATGGACAATGACTTGTAAACTGAATGCTAGCCTTGATTGTATTATTGCATGCATGTCTAAGTTGTTTATGCCAAAAGTCCCCATATCATGGACCACTAATCACTTGTTGTCGCGAGTGAGCGCAAATATTGTGGATATGCCTATCGGGATTGACGAATCCCTTTTTTGTTAATCATACAGCGGATATCACAAACGCACTATATTTGAATTCCTAGGTATACGGCATAGTACCTACACGGGGCAAATTGTTTAATATATATATCGTACGGTGATATATATATACAGTCAGTCGTGCGTGCCATGAGCTTAGAGCAATAATAACTATCAGGATGATAATTGCGCACATTGAAATTATACTATGAACTTTATTGTCCACTATTGTTTTACAAACCTATGAATTCACTCAACCTTTGTGTTGACTTTTTAGCATGTATTCTCAGGTACGAAAGGAATTAGCTGGCATGTGAAGGCGCACGGAAAACATTTTGAAGACAATGCATATTATCATTCGAAAAACTTTACAACTTTTATGTTGTACATTTTGTAAACTTGTGGGACCTTTGTAAACTCTGATAATTTATATCGAATGATAATTTATTTCAAACGTTTCATTTAGAGTCGTTTTCTGTAATTTGTGCTGTGAACTATGAAGTAATACCCCAGTGACACAATCTTCCGCTGCGATAATTTTGGGGGTGTTACAGATTGGTATCAGAGCTACAGTTATAGAGAACCAGGTTCCATATAAACCTAGACTATAACTACATTTTACGTTTAACCCGTATAACTCATTGTTGTCTTCAACATTCCGTGCGCCATGCTTACTCCTTAACACAATATTGTATTATTTGTATACAGACTGTTTATATAAACGGTTGACTAAACATGACTGCGTATGTCTACGTGAAGGCATTACGGCACAACTAGATTTCCTTGATCATACACATTTTATTGTGATCTACAAAATTTTCTCATGACATTGTAGTAGATACAATGGTCATACTTATATCTCAAACATCGTGAGATACGCAATTGACTTAGATATATCTCAGACATCGTGAGATACACAACTTGCTTATTCATATATCTCAGACATAGTGAGATACACAACTTGCTTATTCATATATCTCAAACATTGTGAGATACACAACTTGTTTGTTCACATATCTCAAACATTGTGAGATGCACAACTTGTTTATCTCAGGTTCGAAAGGAATTAGCTGGCATGTGAAGGCGCACAGAAAACATTTTGAAGACAATGCATATATTATAATTTGAAAAGCTTTACAACTTTAATGTTGTACATTTTATAAACTTGTGGGACCACTCTCTTTGTATACTTTGATTTAATCGAATGATAATTTATTTCAAAACGTCTCATTTAGAGTCGTTTTCTGAAATTTGTGCTGTGAACTATGAAGTAATACCCCAGTGACACAATCTTCCGCTGCGATAATTTTGGGGGTGTTACAATGAATACGTACCGATTCGGTTTGTTTTTTGTGTTTTAGATGCAATAATCATGAATACGTACCGATTCAGTTTTTTTTTTTTTTTTTTTTTTTTTTTTTTTTTTTTACTTGAGTTTTTTTGGTTTGACTTTTATTGAACTTACAATGAAGTAAGAAATATAATGATGAAAATGATTAAACTGTAATTCCATATATCGTTAATTATCTTTTTGTTGTGTAATAGTTGGATTATATATGTTTCTAGATTGGCGATATTATATAGTATATGAGGTGAGATCTATGCAAAATAAGTATCACTTAAAAAAACAAATAAGACAATCTCAAATATCCATCCACCTTTCATCTAATGGCTAAAATCAAATCAAAAAATAACAAAAGGATGGCAAAATTGGTATTTTAACTCATTTAATACAAAAACCCCCTTTCCACCTTTTTTTAAAAAAACAACATACCTTGCAAACGGTAAATCTTCAAGCTACGAAAAATATATCATCGCGACGAATTTTTTTTTATCTTTCTATAGATATGTGTTGTTATATACTTTCGACGAACTTTTTTTTCAATATTCCGTCCAGAAAAATCCCACGGGATTCGTAAAAAATCCCATGGGATTCGTAAGAAGACGATTTTTTTTCCAAAATTTCCGTCCAGAAAAATCCCACGGTGTTCGTAAAAATCCCATGGGATTTGTAAAATATGATTTTTTTTTTTTTTTTTTTTTTTTTTTTTTATTTTCATCCAGAAAAATTCCATGGAATTCATAAAGAAATCCCACGAGATTCGTAAAAAGACGATAAGTCACAAAGGATTCGGTATGAATCCCATGTGATTTTTTAGTGCATCCCATGGGATTCTTTGGTGCATCCCATGGGATTCATTGTGAATCCCATGAGATTCTTTAGTGCATCACATGAGATTTTTTAAATGACTAAAATGAGAAATATAACATTTAGTGATTGACATCATTTTCATAAAATAATTACGAGTACTTTTTTCATGTGTGTTAAATATTCAGTTTTTCTATCATTTTGTAAAGAAATCCCACGGGATTCGTAATATTTTTTTTTCAAAATTTCCATCCAGAAAAATCCCACGGGATTCCTAATATTTTTTTTTTCAAAATTTACGTCCAGAAAAATCCCACGGGAATCGTAAAAAAATCTCACAGGATTCTGTATGATTTATCTTATCGATAAATTACAAAAAATTCAGTATAAATCCAATGGGATTCTTTGGTGCATCCCATGGGATTCATTGTGAATCCCATGAGATTCTGTATGAAATCACAAGGGATTCTTTGGTGCATCCTATGAGATTCATTGTGAATCCCATGGGATTCTTTGGTGCATCCCATGGGATTCATTGTGAATCCTATGGGATTCTGTATGAAATCACAATGGATTCAATGTGAATCCCATGGAATTCAGTATGAATCTTAAGGGATTCCAATGTGAATCCCATGGGATTCTTTGGTGCATCACATGAGATTTTTTTAGTATTTTATTGTGACTCCTATGGGATTTAGTATGAATCTCAAGGGATTCATTGTGAATCCCATGGGATTCTTTGGTGCATCACACGTTTTTTTTTTTTTTAATTCGTGTGTAAATCACATGTGATTCGACCAACTTATTTTGGTGTTACTAGTTCTCATAAGAAAATTACACTAGACATTCTGTAGATTACTAACTAAGTAGGAAACATGCTTTCCTTGTGGTTGTGTGTCGTTGGAGTTAGAAGAGGGAAAGAGAGGGAGAATGGAACCTTGAGAGAAAACTAGAAATGTATTAGCTTGTGAAAGTGAGAAGGTCCAACCCCTTCCATGCTAGGGAAGGGGTATTTATACAAACTACCAAACGCCCTCTGAAAAGGGCTGTGGAGCGAGCTGACAGTGGGTGAAGACCCGACCCGACTCGACAAATACTAACTAGCTCTAAACTACGTACTAACTAAATAGATAAATACCACGAGCTACAATATGCTAAATTACACTTGGGGTGACCGAGTCTTCTTATGAATAATCGTATTCCTAACAATCTCCCCCTAAGGGAGGTCACCCCAGAAAATAAGTATTGAACCATAGAATTCAAGTCTTTGATGGCATCTTTGTAGCTCGTAGCCTTTTGATTCTTCATAGTAGAGATCTTTGTGCTTTAAGTGGAAGACTCTAGATGACACCTTCAATGTGATGGATGATCTTTGGAAATAACATCAGCTGCATTATCCAAAAGAATGTTTGAAAGTCATCTTGGAGTAGTAACGTCTCCATGTGATATGAATCTCTTTGTTTTGGCATGCTCACACTTTTCAGGATCATGATCTTCTTCATCAGAGTTGAGATAGCACGGTTGAATCCCATTCAATGATCATGATATCTTTTGAGTTATGAAGTTGAAGTGTGAGCATGTGTTGATGGATCATCATCTTTTCAGCAATCACCCGCAACCGTTAGAAATTCCTGCAAGTAGACAGTTAGCAACAAATCATCCGGTACTTATAGGTTTGGAATTAGAGATTGTCAACAGCATAGTGTGAAGACTCCTTCTAATCCTCACCAAGACCGTTCCCAATCGGCAAGCCCCCGAGAGGACTTACATGATCTACCTAAGTAAATCAACGACTGGGTGAGTCGCAGGAGTTCACTCCACGACTGTAGACCATTGGTAACCGCCACGACCACTAAGCGTAATCCATAAGGAATTACCGAAGTGACCTGCTTTCAGGGCTGCTTGATGTTGACCCTGGCAGGAATTTCCATTCAATCATTGGGAGTTACTAACGCAACATCCCTCATAAATGTTCAGGCAGATTGCTAAGTTCTGCGTAGGACTCATAAGTTTACCACTGGTGTCCTTCATGTTGAACAACCAGGGTAGAAGTAGCACATGTTCCTATGAGATCTTTTTATGTATCTCGAGGCTCTAGACTCAATAAGTGCATTTGGTTTTCCTATGCGGAGATTAGGGAGAGGTCTCCTGCTTCAATATCAACCATCTCTAAGAGATGAGTCGATAGATTACACCGGTTCCCCGTGAGAATGAAACAAGTTCTTTTAAGAGAACTTGAGTGGTTAGAAGGTTTAGTGCAGTGCGTCACTGGGTCCATGACGACTTGTCTTCAATACCAATGTCGCCTTAGCAACAATTAGTAGATTATGAATTGAACCCGGTTTCTGCCCTAAGGTTAAATAATTGGAGGGCTATTTCTTTTCACCCTTTCATATTTCATTTATTTTTCATTCTTCAACCCCTTCTTTCCCCATTCTCACAATTCTCCTTTTTTCATGATCATACCTACGGACTTTCTAATACTATCTATTCGGTATTGTCCATGGGTAGATCCCTCCGGTTCTGGCGGATCATAGGACGGTTTTCCTAACCTTAGCCACCTTATAGCTTCATGACTATCCTATGTTGCCATACACCAAATCATTGAAAAGTTTCTCAACGTGTTTATGATTGAGAAACACATTTTGTTAACACATTGAGAGTTTTATCATTTTCAAATGCTCCCCCTTAACATGTGCTCATATGTATTGATTTGAAAATTTGCACATGTCGGGAAGAGTTGCACTTTTTGAATTGATCTACCTTAAATGATCATGACCGGGCATTCGAGACACGCTTACATCACTAGATAAACTAGCTTGAAGTTATTACCCGACCCGATCAGGTTCACCCAAGGTTTCTCGAAACGGTACATTCTACTTAAACTAGTCCTCTTCGAGACACGCTTACATCACTGGTTGAACCAGCTTGAAGTTATTACCCGTCCAGGACTAGTCCTTTCGATTCAGGACATTAGTGTTTCGTCAATTCATGAGTCAAATCTAAGTCTCGATTTCGTAAGATGCAAGGATCTTTTTTCACAAATCATTTGCTCCCCCGCAAAATGTGCATTGATATAACAAAGGAGTTTAGCACATAGGGAAGAACATATATTTGGGTTTGGGTTCAAAACATCACATTTTAATCAGTTTTTCATATTTAAATCACATCTTCTCCCCCGATCAAAAATTTCAAACCAATTGAGATTTGTGATCCCAAGTGATTTAAATAAGTTTAGAGATTTTGGAAGAAAGATGTGTCATATTTTAAGAATGACTGATTTTGAGACGACACTTAAGCTCCCCCTCAGACCTTGAGGGAGTATGTTATGTGTTAGGGATGATGAGTTTATAAATGATGTAGAGTTTAGCGATAAACTCATGAAAAATTCATATATTAACACATAACACTTGCACTTAATACACTTGTAGTTATGCACAAAGATCATTGTTTTGATGATGTATAGTTTTTGAAATCATTCTCCCCCTCAATCAATGACACATTTTAAAATTAAACATTTTGCATAAAGCATTAATTTTTTATAGCATCGATTGAGTGGTAATTTTAAACAACTCTTCAGGTTTGTTTGATCTTCAAAAACCATGGTACCACCAAGTTTGGAGCAAATACTTTCCCGAAGAATCTTTGAAGGAAAAGTATTTGAGATGTAAAGAAGACTTCTCTTCTTTTGCCAGAAATGATGCACTTAAGCGTACAGCAGATCGGAAAGGCACGAATATAAAGTAATTCATGCCTTTGTAAGGAACAGTCATCTTTTTGGCGACGAACTTTCCCCAATATTAAGACCTGGTTGCTATCTGAAGTAATAGCAAACCATTTTTAAAAGAAGTTGGAGACGACATGTTTTTAGAGAAAACTTTATTGAGTGTATGAAAAACTCATGTTCAAGCATATGTATGATTCCATGCCATTATTGAATGACATTTCTAGAATCGTACATACTATTGATTACACATGAGACATGTCGAGAGAAGACTGTTTTTGAGTTTTATGATTTTTTCAGAATTTTTGTAGGTTTTATATTTTTCTATTTTCCTTTTTGCGATAGACTATATACAAGGATATGTGAAGTAACCCGTTACTCCTCCTGATCTTCCTGAAGACATGTGAGACTCCTCATGCCAAGGCGAGGGATGATGAATTGAAATCTTTCCCTAGGAAGTGCTTTGGTGAAGATGTCAGCCAGCTGGAACTCAGTTCGTACGAAGTAGAGTTCCACAATTCCCTTCTCAACTTGTTCCCTGATGAAGTGATGGCGAATATCAATGTGCTTAGTCCTTGAGTGCTGGACGTTGTTGCAGCACAGGGCGATTGCACTTTTGTTGTCACAGTACATGGGAATCTTGTTGAATACAAATCCATAGTCCGAGAGTTGAGATCTCATCCATAGAATTTGAGCACAACACGAGGACATGGCAATGTATTCAGCCTCAGTGGAAGAGATTGATGTGCTCATTTGTTTCTTTGAGGACCAACTAACCAACTTATCACCCAGAAACTGTGCACCCCCGGATGTGCTTCGACGAGTATCTTGACATCCCGCATGATCAGCATCGGAATAAGCTGTAAGTGCCATTGCGGTGTCCTTGGGATACCAGAGACCCAGATGGATTGTACCTTTAAGATATCGAAAGACCCTCTTGACTGCTTCTAAGTGCTTCTTAGTTGGTTTGGATTGATATCTTGCACATATGCAGACGACAAAGAGAAGATCCGGTCTGCTGGCAGTGAGGTACCTTAACGAGCCAATCATGCTTCGATACAAGGTTTAGTCGACTGGAGTCCCAACATCATCTTTGTCAAGTTTTGATCTTTCAATCATGGGAGTATCAATAGAGTCACACGATTCGAATCCAAATTTCTTCAGAATTTCATTTGCATATTTGGATTGATTAATGAATATGCCGCTGGGGTTTTGAGATACTTGTAAGCCCAAAAAGAAAGACATTTGTCCCATCATAGATATCTGAAACGTAGAGCTCATCTCACTGGAAAACTGATCACACTCTTTAGGGTCAGAGGAGGCAAAAATGATGTCATCTACATAGATTTGTACATGAAGGTAGTTTTTGCCTGTTTTTCTGGTAAAGAGTGTAGGATCCACAACACCTTTGGTAAATCGGTTGGCGAGAAGAAATTTTGACAAAGTATCATACCATGCTCGTGGAGCTTGCTTAAGTCCATAGAGCGCCTTCTTTAACCGATAAACATGGTTAGGACTTTCAGGATTTACGAATCCTTCAGGTTGACTAACATACACCACCTCCTTCAGATTGCCATTTAAAAAGGCTGTCTTAACGTCCATCTGATATACCAACATATTCTGGCTGGCAGCATTAGCAAGAAAGATTCTTATGGCTTCAATTCTGGCAACAGGAGCGAAGGATTCTTCAAAGTCAATTCCTTCTTCTTGACGGTATCCTTTAGCCACAAGCCTTGCCTTGTTCTTCAGCACATCGCCATGCTCATCAAGCTTAACTTTAAATATCCATTTAAGAGCAATTATCATTGCACACTCAGGAGGAGGAACCAACTCCCACACATCAAGGCGATCAAACTCATGGATCTCGTCAACCATAGCAGTGAACCATGAGACTTTAGACATTGCATCTTTGAAATCTTTTGGTTCAACTTTGGTGAGAACAGAGTTGAAGAAGCACCATAAGGCATCAGTTGCCAATTGTTTGCGTGTTGAAACTGGACGAGACGGATTTCCAATGATGTTGTCTATTGGATGATCATTGGTCCATTTCCTGAGATGCTCATGGGGTTGAGGATAGTGGATTGATGTAGCCGTGTTGGATTCATCTAAGACGGATGTATCATAAGAAGATTCAGGAGCAAAGACATTTATAAACGGCTCTTCATTAGGTGGGGCAAACGGATTAACTTCAACAGAATTATCAGCAGCTTCTACTCGTGGTACAGATGAAGATTGAACATTAGATGTGTTTACTGAATGACTGGTAGTGGGGCCTTCTGGATCCCATGAAAGAGATGTGGATGGCCCTTCAATAGGCGGTGGAGCAACTGCTACACCCGCCTGTTGTGGAATGATAGGAGCTTCAAGAGCAACCCCGACATGAGGTTCAAAGTATTCATCAAACATAGAGTCAAACAGTTTCTTCCAATCATCACTTGTGGGAGGCACAAAAGGAGTAGCAGGGGAGGGATACTGCACAAGCCCGGAGCTTATAGGTCCAGGAATTAAAGGATTGGGCACGGGTCCGGAACTGGCTTGTCCAGGAGCCGATTGCTCGGTCAGCTCATCGAATGTAACGTGAATAGTTTCCATTATATCTCTGGTACGTTTGTTGTAGATTCGGTAACCCTTGCGTTCAGGAGCATACCCAACGAAGAAACCAATGTCGGCCTTGGCCTTGAGTTTCCCAAGATCTTCACTGTCATTGGTAGGGTAGCACAATGCACCAAATACCCGTAGAAACGAAAGGTCTGGCTTTCTAACATGAACCAGTTCATATGGAGTCTTGCAGTGGAGAGGGTGTATCAAAGATCGGTTATGTGTGTAGCAAGCAGTTGCAATGGCTTCGGCCCAAAGGAACATTGGAGCTTTTGAAAAGATTAGCATAGTCCTAGCAGCTTCAACTAAGGTGCGGTTACGTCTTTCAACGACTCCATTTTGTTGAGGTGTACGTGGAATGCTCTTTTGATGACTAATGTCGATGCCTTCATAAAATTGAGTGAGTTGTTTGTTCACAAACTCCGTTCCATTGTCGGTGCAAATAAATCTAACTGTCTTGTTGAGTCGGACTTGCAGTTGCCTGATGAGTTTGATGATGATCCCCGGGGTTTCATCCTTTGATCTTAAAAATTTTACCCATGTGAAGCGAGAGTAATCATCAACAACAACCAACACATATTTCTTGCCGTTGATAATTTGAACCCTCATTGGTCCACAGAGGTCCATATGAAGAGTATGTAGGACTTCCATGATGGAATTGACAGTTTTGGGTTTATGGGTGTGCTTTTTAATCTTGCCCATTTGACATGCGGAACAAAGATGGTCTTTATCATATTTCAATCTGGGCAAACCTCGAACAAGATCTTTACGAGTGAGTTCATTGATGGTACCGAAGTTAAAATGGTTTAAACGACGATGCCACAGCCATGATTTGTTCTTAGAGGCTTTTGAGAGCAAGCAAATTGGAGAGGACCGCAATATGTCTTCAATAGATATGGTGTAAAGATTTGTGCCCCTACTTCCTTTGAGAAGATCTACACCATCTAATTCTCTAACAAAGCATGTGTGTTTTCTGAAGGCCACTTCAAGATCAGAGTCACATAATTGACCAACAGAGAATAGATTATGTCCAAGTCCCTCCACATAGTACACCCTAGATATCACACTGTCTCCAAATACATAGTCACCATAACCCATTATTGCTCCAAAATGGTCGTTCCCGAATCTGACCGTACCAATAAACTTTTCCATGAAATTCATGAGCCGCGAGCGATCTCCAGTCATATGTTTTGAGCAGCCTGAGTCCAAATACCAAAGGACGATTTGTACGACCTGCATTTGAAACCAGACAATGGTGGGTAACTGAAAAAGCTAGAGCCCCACAAACAGTTGGGGTCCGTTTGGTTAGCACACACAAACATTGGATTATCATATGTCACGGAGATACAACATGAATTATCACAGTTTGATGCACTAGACTTAGGATTGGTACTACTTGCATCTATTGGGAGTATTCTGCCCGTAGGTCTCCATTTCTTAGTCAACACTACTTTGGAATTAGTGAACCTAGTTAAAGGGCACTTATCTCCTAGTGTGAATCTCCTTCCTGTAGGTCTCCATTGATAGCCAATATTAGTAAAGACCTTTCCAGTTTTGGTCCATATTTGCCTAACCGGCTTAGTGCACAAAACATCCTTAACTGAAGAACACATTGAGGATTTTAAGAAGGACACAACACATGCATCATGATTACCAAAAAATAAACATTCGTTACATGTCTTACAAATAGCACCAGGATTCGAATTAATTACATCATTGTTAACACAAATGTTTGATTCAACTCGATTCTTTTTTACAGACATAACTTTATTGTTCCTAGATGATTCTTCTACTTCCTTCATAAGTGCACTCTTAGCCGGCAAAGTCCTATCATTCTTTGTATTGCACCTAGGCTGTGACTTGCTAGCTTTAGATACACTGTTTACTCCTGTAGAAGCAATGATGGGAACATTAGAATGCTTGGTTTCTACTTGTTTACCGGTAAACATGGTGGTGGATTGAGTCATGGCATCGGGATAATTAAATGCAACATGTTTGTCACCAACGTTAGAGTACGATGCAAGTGACCTATCCACCATGTTGTCACTCTTGGGGCATGTTCCTATGGCATATTCTAATAATTCCTGAGCTCTATTAGTGAGGAAGCATGCATCCGAAATAACATCATCCTGTTTATTTGGTATCCTACCATCTTCAATGGTTTCTCTAAGTATGATAAGACACTCCTTAAGATACCTAAGATAGTTGCTATGAACTAGCTTATTGTTCCTAAGGGGAAGAGAGACATTCAAGGCATTGCTCGCAAATTTCTTACAAGCATGAACATTGGAAATAACATGGTCACAGGAAACAATAGGCATTTTCCCTTTCACCATGGTCTTTAGATTCTCAATTTCGTTCAACAAAGAAGTGACTCTTTCATTGTTTTGGTTACGTATTATTTTAATAGACTCAAATAGCTCTTTGTAACGTTGTTTAGCATTTGACATCTCAGCACGAAGCCACTCATTTTCATGTTGTACGTCGTTGATTATGTTTGGTTTCAGAAAAATTTGAGAATCTAGCGACATTAGGTGGCTGGTATTAGCAACATTCCCCATGTTAGACTTTAATTGTGCAACTTGTGCCCTCAATTTCCGAATCGTGTTTGAGTGAGCTTGAATTACATCATCTTTTTTGGACAATTCAAAACATGTATCAAATTCAGGAGCATTCGAAGATGTCTTGGCATTTGAGAGTTTTATGCTTTCTTCTAGATGTTGATATTGTAGTTGTAAATTAAGATTATCAACTTCTAGTTTTGAGAAATGCCTGACCATGTTATCATGGTCGTCGTTTTGAATTTTTGTATTTAATCTCAAATTCTCCCCCTCAAGCTCAATCACACGATTCTGAAATACATTCAACGTAACCGACATTTCATGAAATTGTTTAGCAGATAAAGCAGAGTCGGTGGCAGTGTAGAACACATCTTGAGCAATGCAATTAGCAATCAAGTTATCATTCATAATGCGAGTGTTTTTTCTGTCAATTTCACTATATTTGAGATCAATTGCCAATTGTTTACCCTCATTTTCGACCTCTTTGAAAATCTTTTTCATGTTAGTGACATCATCATTTATGGTAGTCTTAAGGCCTTCAAAGTGTTCTTTAAGAAGTTTGAAAAATGGCATGACTTCTGTTAGGTAACACCATTTTGTTTGTTCAAAACCCCTTTCCCCTTCAGTAATCCCAGTTGGTGTAATTCTCTTTTTACAAGTTTTGTCAAAGTCATTAAACAGTTGACCTAGTACATAAAGACCAATAAGAGTATTACACTGTGTAGGAATAGTGAGTGGTACAAGGTGCATGGGCGTGGTCAGAGGATACAAGGTAGGATCAGCAATCCTAAAAACAGTTCGAGTGTTACCCACAAGTCTTTCAGCTTGCATTTTCTCCATGTCAATATTCCAAAAAGTTTTTTCCGGGAGAAATTTCTTTTTAGGGACAGAAATGGCCTGATGATTGTCATTTTCGTAATCATAGTGAAATATGAGATTCTTAGTAGTGCACAAGGGATCTTTCAATTTTTCAGCAAGTTTTTCCCTATTTCTATCTTCGATCTCATCTATCTCATCATATGAACACATCTCAAGAGGGGCATGATCAGGTTCAAACATAACGTTCGAATCAAATATTGCGGGTTGGGCACCAATCCCATTTCTAAGGTAGTTAACCTTAGGTTTAGAGGTATCCTGTTCACTAAACTTATCTCTTAATTTCCAATGATTCTCCATCATTTGAGCAGATTGGATGGTTTGGCCTTGCGTGTACAATTTTTCTTCCAGTTTGTTTTTCAACATTTTAAGGTTGGAAACATCATTTAAAACGCTTGTTTCTTTGTCTTTATAATCGTGTTTGAGCAAGGTTAACCCCTTTTGAATTTCCTGTTTTTGTTTAACAGTTAGATCCAATTGTTTCTTCAAAGACATTAACTCCCTTTTTAATATTTCTTGTTTGGAATTATTTTCAGTTATGTAAGCACACATTTGCCATTCCATTTTCTGCTCACGTTCATTTAACTCAAACTTAGCTCTCTGTTCGTATATAGACACCTGATCCTTAAGAATATTGAATCTAGTGGGCAGGGAATCATCAGGGATATATACAATGTTCTCATGCAGTTTAAGCTCACTAAGATCAACAGAAGGTGTGTCACTTGGTACAACTAGCGGACCATTGACATTCAAATACCTTTCATATGGGACAGTATTGGTATTTCCCATATTAATGGTATCTGTGTTGTCAATGTCTGCGAGTTGTACAAAATCACACACTCTCTGTGGATGGACAGAGTCATCATGGTTAGGTGAAATTGGTACCTCAGAGACAGCAGAGGTGATGGATGATTCAGACTGGTGTGGAGAGGACACTGCTGCAGAAAGGTTAGCCATGAAGATGGTTTGAGCAGTAGGTTCGTCATCAACGTCAGAATCAAATGCATCACAGTCTTCAACCTGGAAGATATTCGGGTCATTGAGTGCTAGATCTTGAACCGGTTGATCATCTACATCAGCATCAAATGTGTTCCCGTCATCACCCGCCAGAAAGATCAAGGCATCTTCATCCAAAACAGTCCCACTCTCTTGTGCCTGCATCAGCAACATTTTATCTTTGAAGTATTCAGAGTTTTGTGGACGCTTTGGTTGAGTGCAATTCCTAGCAATGTGACCCATTCCTCCACAGTTGTAACATTTAGGTTGCCTGGCTTGTTCTTGAAGTGCGTTGCCAACCCTAAAATTCCCATTCCTAAATCCATCATTCCTTTGATTCAGATTCTGTCTTCCTTGTACATTTTGCACCACAACTCTACCATCCTCTATGACAGCCTGATTACGAGGATTGGATGAAGACCGAAGTTGATTATTGGTAGATGGAAGATTAGCTCTGAATTGTTGGACCAGTAAAGAGACTTGGTTGGATAGATTATCAATCATCATATCAGTGTGGGAATACCCAGAGTCCATATGGGTTTGTAAAGGTGACGAACCGGATGCTTGTAAGGTAGATCTAGTTGAAGGATGTTGTGGTTGAGGTGGTTCACTTGACGATTGATTGAGTTGTTGAACATTTGAGACAAAAGCAAGAGAGTCATTTGGAGTTGGAGAGTTTAGTTTTTCACGCATCACCCGATCATAGGCAGCATGCTTTTCATGTTGTTGCAGATAGGCATAAAGTTGTTCATGGTTGGTGTCCCTAAGACCTTTGTTGAGTTTAACAGCAGTGACAAATCTGTCCCATTCCGGTGCCATGTTGTTCACAAATTTGGAGTTAAGCTGAATGTTGGGCATTGTCATCTTGATGATTCTCATATCATTTACCAGTTTGTGAAATCTGACATAATAGTCTGTGATGCTTTCACCTGGATTCATTTTGAAGTGCTCAAACTCATCATATAGTTGAGACTCTCGATCTTCTTTGGTTAACTCAGACCCTGCAAGGAGCATTTTTACATTGTCCCAAACTGCTTTGGCATCTGTGTTGTAGTTGATGAGTTTGTAGACATCTTTAGGAAGCCCTTGAATGACAATGTTCGAGGCTCTGATGTCGGCATCATACCGTTTCTTTTCTTCCTCTGATAGCTCATCGTAGATGCGAGGTCTGTTAGGGCCGAACATAGTAGGTTGGTCGTCAGTAGCAGCAACCGTGTCTCTGGTGACTCCCATAACAAAAGGTCCTTCATCGATAGATTTCAGAATGTTGACTCCATTATCCTTTCCTAAACAATAAAGACGAATCCTTTGTGCCCAAGACTCATAGTCGGTCCTGTCAAGCATTGGGGGTCGGGTGTCGGACCCAGCAGCTTGAATGTCATCTGAGGCTGTCGACATCTCAGAATCTTCAAACGGAGTTTTACAACTTTAGTGACTTGAACCGAGAAATGATTCTTTCTGGGGATTATACAAAAGTCGACAATAAAGAAACCGGAAGATATAACCAGCAGGTAAAACTAAAATAGAGACACCAGATGAGTCACAATTTGCATCAAGTGAAATGTTGTGACAAGTCAAGTTGCAATATATCCAATTGAGATTAGTCAAGTCGTAAGCATACACTCACAACGTCAGATCACAATGAGATTAATTGAAACGACTAAAGTTACAACACTTCACGAATTGCAAAATGATTAACCTATCACATGAATCACATAATTTAGTATCAACTTAGTTTGAGATAGTCGCAACCAAAGACTCCAAGTCGCAACGAAGGAGTTAACCGCAGGGAGAGTAAATCGCAGCAGAAGATAACCGCAAGGTAGGTAACCACAGATAATAAACCGCAAGTCACTAACCGCAGAACGTATCAAGCCGCAAGTGAAACTAACCACAAAGACCTAACCACAAACCCCTTAACCGCAGAAAACAAACCGCAGAACACGTAACCGCAGGAAACAGACCACAACGATCTAATCGCAGACTACTTAACCGCAGGAGCAAAACGCAGTCGACAAAAATCCAAAGTTGTCACTTTCCTTGCGATTTGTTTGTATTCCCAAAATAGTAGACGCAGCCAAACTAACCACAGAGTTCAGGAACTAACCGCAGACAAGCAATAAAACAGTAGACATAACCGCAACAAAGAAATCCGCCCTAAACTCAATCCAAACTTCAAATAGGCTTAAGAAATGATCAAACCAACTGAAACACAATGTTATACTAACACTAAGGATCATAAAAGTACATTTCTAACGTGTCAAAGAACACTAGAAAGATCAAATCAAGAAGTTTTTCAAGAAAGTGACTTCAAACTCACAAACACAACACAAAATCACATCAAAATCCGAATCTACAAGGCCCTAAGATGTAACCTTGGCTCTTGATACCAATTGTAGATTACTAACTAAGTAGGAAACATGCTTTCCTTGTGGTTGTGTGTCGTTGGAGTTAGAAGAGGGAAAGAGAGGGAGAATGGAACCTTGAGAGAAAACTAGAAATGTATTAGCTTGTGAAAGTGAGAAGGTCCAACCCCTTCCATGCTAGGGAAGGGGTATTTATACAAACTACCAAACGCCCTCTGAAAAGGGTTGTGGAGCGAGCTGACAGTGGGTGAAGACCCGACCCGACTCCACAAATACTAACTAGCTCTAAACTACGTACTAACTAAATAGATAAATACCACGAGCTACAATATGCTAAATTACACTTGGGGTGACCGAGTCTTCTTATGAATAATCGTATTCCTAACACATTCATTCACATATTGTACTGTAAATACACATGGATCAAGCTATGAACTAAGCAATTTTCCAAATCCATAACTAAACAATAATAGCATTTTGCATCATTAAACACTTTCTTTTTCTTTTTTTTTTTGGAAGGCAACAATTGCATTAAAACCTCACAAAGGAAAACCAAATACAAAACTATAAGTGTCCCACTTCAAATAATCAAGAAAATTAAAAAAAGATAGGACCAAGAAAAAACTACTAATACATGTCACTAAACCATTCGAAATATTATGAAATCATGGTACCAAATTACACTTGATACTTACAATAAAGTCATCACTAAATACATACAGTATAAAATTGACTTGAATACCACAACTTGATAAGCTAGGTCACAAGAGTAAATAGCAGGCATACTGTGTAAATCACATGGAGCAAATTATCAACTACACATGGAGCAAATTATCAACTACAAAACATAGCACTGTATATCTCATTTCCACCATGAAACACAATAGTTTTAGTTTATTTCTATACAAAACAACTTATGGTCATTCTATATTAAGAAGGCTGCAAACAAATAATTACAATTGAGACCTACCGACAAATATCCAGATGCATAAATATTTTTAAAATAAATGCACATTTTTTATTTTCTTTTACAAACTGGGGACATTTCAGTTTGTCATTCATCATCTGACCTTTTTGGTTCACTCGATTTCTGAATCAAGTTCTTACCACCAGATTGTCTTCATGCCATGTAGTTTGTAAGTTCCATTCTTCATTTTTGTTTTGGAAACCTTATCTGCACTACAAATGATGAGTTTCCCTTCAAAGAGCAACGTATTTGATTATCAAATCTGCATTTTTCTTTGACATGCAAACAAGTTCTGCATTTGGCCTGTCATTGTACTCAATTTGCATGTAAATTTAAGTCAGCTAAACATAAAATGGGTGGGGTGGGCGACATATCAAAACGGGTAACTTTCCAGTCAAATGGGCAGCGATGACCCGTAACAGTTTCTGTCCATAACTTCTAACATTTTTAAATATACAAAGTGTCTTAAATATGTTAAGAAAATTTATATTACTTTAATAAAAATCTAACTTCCAAAAATCTTAAAAAGTTGTATGTCAAAAATCCCATTCACTTTTTGAACAAAATCACCAGCTCTAGTTAGTAGCTTACCTGTTGCTTGGCGAGCTCTGTGGTGTTACCTAACAAAGAGATGAAAACTAGTACTAATTATATGGTAATCTAACGTTGCACATGGATGTGGAACACTAAATAAATGAATTACCTGTTCCTATGTGTCTCTTCAAAACTCGTTCCATTGCAATGTCAATGTCAAGATCAACAAACCTTAAAAAATTCGGAAACCAGATGAGTATTATAACACTTTGAACCACTGCTTTGTTTGAATGAATTACCTAACTAAGGTAACTAAGTTTGGCCTAGTTTCTGTTTGGGCAAACAACTAACAGATGTTTGATATTTTTAATCTAAGATGATCTTTAACCTCATGGTAACCAGTTGTTTCCACAACACACCAAGGAAAAAAAAGTCAGAGCATGATCAAAGTAAACATGCATCGCCACATCATTTTTCATCAGTGACCTATTGATTACCTTAAACAAACATTCTAGAAAGTTTGTATCGATATTTTCTTGAAAGTTTGAGGGTGTAATGGGCGAAAAAAGATGGTTACTCAAAACAAATATAAGACTAAAGTCACATTTTTTGTTTGCAACAACCCTATTTTATCAAGACTGAATTTGACAACGAATCTGATACTTGATAAGAAATACCGATACATGTATATGGCACCAAAAGTATGCACAAAAAATAGCTTATACAGTTACGCAAAACTAACTTCTACATAACGCAAATATAAAATATAACATTTCTACATGGCTCATTAGTGTCGTTTAGTAAAACAACTTCTACATTATGCAAATATATCGACATAGCTACATTTCTACCTGGCTCCCTAAACGATTATTACATCGATCACATTACGCATTTACGCAAATATAACAAAATATCGCTTAATTTCTACCTGGTTCATCAGTGGCTTCAAAACAATCACAAAAATCATCATTCAGCCAGGTGAAGCTTTTCGATCCGTCTCGGCATTTAACACTTCCTCCTCCTCCTGAATTCCACAGCTCCTTATAATAAACCTCATCTAATCAAATTAAAAACACTTCAATTGAAAAATATTTATAAATATAAAAAAAAATAACTATTTATATATATATAATGACCTTGAGGAGCAGCTCCGATTAGATCGTTTGATGAAAATGAAACAACTGATGACGGAGATCGATGACGTTGATCCGATGACGGCGAATGACGGGTTCCGGTGAAGACGTCCGACGAAGAGGCTCCGGTGACAATGATCTAATTGAGAGCTAGGGATTTGAATAGTTTTTCCCAAATTGAGAGAATGGAAATAAGTCAAATGACTAACTGAGAGGGAGATGAGAGAGACGGGTGTAAGTGTGTGTACAATGTGTGTTTAGGGGTTAGGTAGAAAGTATGGAATGACTAAAATGCCCCTGAGTATATCTGTTTAGTTTAATATAAACTATTTGATGGAAAAATGATGAATGGTTGAGATCTTGTTATTTGTTCTTTAGATAAATCTTGTTTGGTATTGAACTTTTGTAGGCTACCTATAACAAGTCGAAATTTTAAGATATTTGAGTGTGGAAAACAACATTGATTTTATCGACCAAACAATAATACCCAAACCAAAAATACCCATTTCTAACTCTTTCTTTGCTAATCAATCAAATCAAATATTTCTCCAAGAATTCGAAACACACAAAACATAAAAACATCCGTTGTTGTTTAGCTATGGCTGTAGTATCGAATTCATCGCTTCTTTTACTCAACAATCAGTCATCTGGTAAACTATCCTCTTTTCCATACCCACCCACTTACTTTTATTGCTGAGCTAAGATTTTTGTCTTGTTACTTTTTTTTTTTGGGAAGGGGGGGGGGGGGGGGGGGAGTGGTTAACCGTGGGTTCTGACTTTTTGGCCGGCTAATCCACGGGGTTTAGGTAAAGCCCTCCCTTTTCAGGAGGTTGGTGTGGCCACTTCAGGTTGTTTGCACTTACCATAAATTGAACTTTAGACCTCACACGGTTTAGTGTAATAGTCGGAAGCCTTTTTGCCACTAGGCCACCCAGGAGTGGTTATTTTTGTGGTGTTACTTTTTTGGGTTTAGGAAGTATTTTTAGGGAAAATGTAAAAATAGAAGCCAGGATTTAAGCGTTTATGTTTAGATAGAAACGAATGCCATTTTCGTCTTGCGTGAATGTTAGAATTGAAATGTTGATGCGATATAAGAAATGATTTTCTACAGATTGTTTAACTGTTGATGTTGTATTGTTGTATGTAAGAATTGTTCTTATTTTTAGTGACAATGAATGACAACGAGCTTTGTCCTAATTCTGAGTTTGTAACTAAGAAGAAAATGACTTCAAAATTCATTCTTTGGTACAAGTAGCAATGAGAATGAAACTAACTTTATGAAACTTTCGCCCAAAGTCGAGCCTCCTCTTGATGATTTTCTGAGCAAATTTGAAATCAATTTTAAAATGGTTCCCATTTTTTGCATTCAACGCTTTTTTCTCCATTATAACATCTAAAAATGTAGTAAATAGTTTGATGAAAGTTTTTGTACGGACTGAAAAACTACGTGGTTTGATGTGTTAAATAACTAGGCATTTTTTGAAGGTAATTACCTGTGATATTTCATATGCAACTCTTATAATATGCCTTACCTATTGCCGACTTTTAACACAATGATTAAATTTTGGTGATGGTAAATGATGGTAGGTTGCTCTTTGAAGAGACATGATCAGGGACTCAATAAGTTATCATTTGGGCAAAGTCGTGCGGGTAAAACGCAACTGGTCACATCCAAAAGGACACTCTCTATTCAATTTCAAGCAAGATACAGGTAATATCAGCTGCCCAGTCTCGATTGAGTGTTACATGCAGGCATGGGCGGAGCTATTAAGGGACCGGGAAGGGTCCCGGCCCCCCTAGGCCTAAGTCTCGTTAGTGTATTTTTTTGCGATTTTATGTGTTAAAATTTTATTTTTTCCATCTCGGCCCTCCCATCTAATGTTCTTCCGAAAAAAAAATTTGTTTCGGCCCTCCCAAGAAAATTTTTCTAGCTCCGCCATTGCAGGTGTTAAGTTTTACCAAAGGCAAGACTAGTTTTATTAGCATAGGTTGCGATTTTGACTCATACTTATGAATGCGTCAATTTGGGGTATGCCTAATAGGTCAAATGGGTCGAATGGCCCTTACAGTGTATTGTTTATGTGTAATAACTTTTGAATCCCGTTATTCAAAGTTTCAAACAATTATGTTTTATTGGAAGAATTCATTTTGCTAAATGAGTCTTTTCATCTCATGTTTCTGCTCTGAAGCATATGGAAATGCTTTATACCAGCCGTTACTTTTTTTGATTTTCAGTGACGATGGAGGATCTAACAGTGGGAGTGCCTTCATTGGTGGCTTTGTTCTAGGGGGAGTACTTGTCGGCACACTTGGCTGCATTTTGGCCCCTCAGGTTTGATTTATTCTTGATGCACATGAATATTGCCGAGAGTGTATTTGCATCATCGTGTAGCTGAGTTTAATTTTTAACAGATAAGTAAGGCACTAGCTGGAACTGACAAAAAAGAGTTGCTGAAGAAGCTGCCCAATTTCATCTATGATGAAGAAAAAGCTTTGGAGGTACAAATTTCCTGTCATACTGTTGGTATTAAAGATAAAGCGAGATCAGTTTCTATATGCGTTTCTTACTAATTTACGCAGTATTCTCTTGAAATGTCTTTTTGAAGAGATACGATACCTCACACTACATGCAGAGTGCATCTTATTAAGATGTTTAAATACGAAACAATACTTATCCATGGGCTTGGTCAAACTTTGCAATAGGGGGTGGATGGATATGGCCCTCCGATGTCACAAACAAATGATCTATTAAATGGGGTCGCTTCAGTTAATTGTGTTATTGAAGATTAAGTTAGCGAAAAACTTTATCACTCTATATCCTTATTATACAATGATTTGGGTAGTGGTATTAGGCAGGTCACTTGGTGTCTGATGAAAGATTAGGTCTTAGGGTTGAGTCTGTCTAGGTATTACCCACTTCTCAAAAGTATCCCATTGGACGAAAGGTCTTGAATTCACATGGCACATATGAAGGACATGCTTTACTAGACTGTAGACTAGTTGACCAAAGCGTTAGATACCAACCAGAATGTCTAGTCAAACATTGCAGTGAGCACTTAGTCATCTTGAATGAACATTGTTGTATGACATCAATAACATTTTTATCAAATTTCGGAAATATTTGACTCATGTCGTGCTTGGTAGTTTATTTATCGCCGCTACAATGTTAAAAAGTATTTATTTTTTCAGTCTAATAGATAGTATATAGATAATTTTTTTTGCCAATAGTCTTACTTTTTGACCAAAAAGTGGTACTTATTACTGTCATTAAGAGCAGAAGTGTTGCGTGATATTAGTTTTGGCTGGAAAGTAAGAGGACTAGATGAGTGGACATTAGGGCATGAATTGCATATGTTGACAAGACAATCACAGTTCTCATACCCAACGGTATTATCACCAAGCAAACAATTACTTTCCATCAGGTTTCACTTCTATAAGGTGTTTATATTACCTTCTGACTTTTAGTTTCACTAAGATTCTTCCTTCTGACATGTATATCTAGTAACCATTGTTTGGTAAGGTTTGAGCCTTTGAGAATTGTTAAGGTCTGCTGGTCATACTTTGTGAGAGAGTTTGACTAGGTCACATAAGAGACCTTTTGGGAATGTTTTATATATGCTATTTTCTCTGTATCGCCTGCAATTGTTTTTTACCCCTTTTATCCTTTGTTTATAGAGCGGTGGAGAAATGGGTGGGTCTGGTTCAACCAAAAGACTTTTTGTCCAGGCATTTAATGTTTCTAATATACATCATGTTACAAATGTGAATCACAATGAGTAGTCATTTGGACAATATTTTAAGTGTTGAATGGTTAGATTGAGGAGGTTTCATGTATTAGAAATACACTATAGAGCAACTTCGACTCATTTCCTTTTTAGCTGTTTTCTTACCTTTACCCGTTAGAGACGAAACTTAACCCAACCCATTAATGTATACTTTGGTCGAATTGCCACCTCCGTGGACCGTGATGCAGTGATACTAATACTGATATATAATGTTTATTGCAGAAAACACGTCAAAAGTTGGCACAGAAGATAGCGGAGCTGAACTCTGCTATAGATGATGTATCATCTCAGTTGAAATCAGATGATGACGAGCCTGCTAACGGTGTTGTTCCTGACGAAACCGAAGCTCTTGCCTAAGGATGGTGGGCTCGTGGGATTTGATCCCATCTTTGTTATCATAGACCTTTAATGCTACAGTTTTTGAATTATAATTCTATATGTTGGTAACACATGTTTTGTTGTGTTGTTACTTTTGTATGTTACAGTTTGTGCGGTCATCTGATTTGACTTTTGCTTTTAACTAAATAGATCTTGATAACACTCTCTTTTGCTCAGCTTTTTCCTTGTTTTTGAGTATTTACCCAACGAGAGAGCAGTGAGGCAATAACTGTAAACAATAATTATGGATCTATGTAATGGGACTAAACCATTTGGTTGGTCTTGCAATTTCATATGCGTCCCCCTCTACACAGACCAAATTGAACATGTCCCCCGCCCCCCTCCTCAAAATACATTTGTTTGGTTTGTCATGCGACCGAAACTTTCAAAGTGTTGCGTGTTAATTTTTTTCTAATATATTTTTGTGGGGTTGTTTTTTGTTGCGAGTGCGGTCCCCTTACTACGATAGTAGTCAAGGTTACCTCCAACTTCACTTTTTATTAAATACCACTTTATACAAATATACCCCATTATATACCCCACACTCACACTCACACACAAAATATAAAACAATACAAATTGGGTCATTTTCCCAATTGTTGTTTTGGTTTTTGTGGTCCCGCGTGAAGTGGACAAGAGGGCAAGGAGGATCACCAATAACATGGCAAAATGGTGGTGCCTTCACCTATCCTTGCCTAGTAGCCTTATGTTGTCTCATTACTACTAGTCTCATATGTATTTATCATTCGTTAAACCTACAATCATTAGATTAGTGAGCTTATCATGCTATATATGGCACTGCTAAAAAACAAGTCTTTTGATATTATAATTAGGGTTACATAATCTCATATCACATTAAAAGAAATAATGATTTTGAGTATTTTAACGAAAATGATAATTCATATTCAAAAGACATATGTTCAATGAATTAGCCAGAGCTGTAGGAGTTGTAAAAACTAGAGTTTGAGCTTATACTTAAGCAAGAAGTTTGAGAGTGTGTTTAAATAGAGATGTTTAATAATTGGCGTTGGAGGTTATTATCATAAAATGAACTAGTTATAAATCCCGTGCACGCACAGGTTCACACATAAATCAAATTTATTTTAAATTTTGGTTTACTATATGAACATATAAGAATTTACCCATGAAAATTGTGATATAAGTACAACTAATAAATATGCATGAGTTTGTTATTATGTATTAATATCTATTAATATTTTGTACAAAATTTTATTGGATGAAAGATTTAACTTTGTTTAACTAACATAGATATTGTGGTTGAGGTTGATGTTATGATTGTTTAACTTTAACTATTGATATCATGTTGTACAAAATGTGCGAGGTTAGTAGCACCTAATGAGCGTTGATGAAGTTAAAATATACTCCGTAAAGTTTTTTAAAATGTTTTTCCGGATATCCATATATAAACTTTAAATAATAATTACATGAGTTGTTGTTATAAGTACAATCGCGTATATTTGATATCATTTTATACAAAATGTGCGAGTTTAGTAGCACGAGCACTGTCGTTGTTATAAGTTAAAATATATCCGTATATAAATTTTTATTTAGCTGATATAGATATTGAGGTTGATGTTGTTGTTTAACTTTTAACAATTGGTATCATGTTGTACGAAATGTGCGAGCTTAGTAGCACATAATGAGCTAATGAAGTTAAAATATATTCCGTAAAGTTTTTCAAATGTTTTCAGGATATCCCTATATAAACTTTAAATAACAATTACATGAGTCGTTGTTATAAGTACAATCGTGTATATTTGTTTCCATATCACAGTAACTCATGATTAAAATTTGATATTTATATTACCGTTAATAATAATTTAGTTGTATTTAATATTCAAATCCGTGTACGCAGAGATTAAACTTTTAAATAGGATAATATGCGTCCTTATTTAACGTGCATAGTAAAAAGAATATTTTAGTAGATGAAAGTTTAAAACTAATATTTATTTTAAAAACATTTAACGTATATTAAAACTAATAGTTTACAACTAATACTAATACTCATGTAATTGTAAACAAAGTTAATATTATAAAGTATAGGGGGCATAAAATGTAAGGTGTTATATATTTATTATCTAAAGTTATCAAAAAACATGGAGATTTATAATTTTATACTTAACTCCATATAATATATGTAGTATTTAAAATTCAACACTAATGTTTATTAATTACATCATCTTTTTATAAGTTTTTATTTTCATAAATTCGACACCTATATTTTTATGTGTTTTTTTCCTTAATCAAATTCTCCATCAAATTTATTAAAGTTTGACCAAAATCAATTTAATTTTGACTTTTTATTGGCCAATCATATTGCTCGATTTCGCCTATGTGTTAAAATCGAGCTTTCCTATTGGTCTAATTTTTTCCACTAAGATTGTTTTTGCAAAAACACTCTGAAATAATGTAATTCTTTTATTATATAAATATAAAAGATTAATTTCACGTATATTTCAAGTTTTTAGCAACTCAACTAAGCCATATAGTTAAAAAAATAAAAATAAAAATAAAAAAATAAATAAACAAACTAAGCCCACCAAAGTTTATACCTTATAAAAGTTATTTTAAAGTTTATGTGAGAAACAAAACTTGTTTTGCAAGATAGTTTATTTCTAAAACTCGACTGTTCTCGAAAAGAAAAAAAGATGAGACTTAACTTGTGAGGTAGGATCAAATAAGAAATATAATTAAGATGAGAAAAATGAGAAGAAACCCTCACAATCACAAATATTATATGCACCCATAAATATAGATGCATCTCCCTATTATTTCTCTTTCCTTATTTGAAATATGTGGCTAGAATTTCTTCTCACTCTTCTTATTTCAATAATTCTTCCCACTAGATCCATATTCACTTAACTTAAAGGGATTGGATATTGGTACCCTTGAACTAAAATTAACACTTCCTCTAATTTTTATTTTTTTAATTCTTTTTTTATTATAAAACGGTAAAATAAAAAAGCGAAACAATAAATATAAAGTTTAATAAGTCAAAAGTAGTAAAACATAAAAATACGAAGTAGAAAACAATAAAAAACCGTCTTGTCCTTGTTGATACAAAAGTTGGGCTTACCTTGTTTGGACTCCTACTCTCGTACCAATTAGAACTTTAGTGCTTGTGAAACCTGCGCACTAAGAAAGTAAACAACACCGTTAGGCTTATCGTGGGATTGTCTCCCACGATTAGACTCCGGCGTGAGAGTAAGTAATCGGTTTAGGGTTTAGTTGAAGAGTTAGGGATCGTGTGAATCGTACCTTTAATGAGAATATATCATTCTATATATAGGGCACAAAAACCGTGTAGGTTTCTTGTTCCTTACTCTTCGCACGCGTGGTGCTTATCCGGGGTAAGGATATCAATTCCGTAAATAGGAGATCCTTATCCTATAACCGGGTAGTTTGGTTGGGCTTTGGACTTCGTGAGTCCAATCCATTGGTATTATGGCCTAAGTCATTTGTCATGATAGCCCACTCGTGGTGGGTTTGGGCTTAGTAATGTATATCTTTTGGGTCCGTGGCCCAACTATAGACTATACGTCATCATGTCCCCCCAGTCTAGTGTGCGCGGCTCGTAGCCGCGGATACTAGACTAGTGAGAGTAGCGGCAAGCGTGGCGGGAAAAAATTAAATACTTCCCGCCCAAAAAATGGGAACAATGTATCAAGTCCCAAAATATCATAAGAAGTGCTTCGAAAAACGGGGAGAGTGTCCACGTATACCTTGGGAAGAGGAAAAAGTGTTGTACCGTCTCTCATCCTAGCCACACGTTTTGTTAGTGGAATCCACGTGGCGCGTCTCTTAGGGTTTTTGGTACTTATAAAAGTCACCGCCCCCTTTTCACTGTGGTTCACACAGTTAAAATCATTTCCGCCATTTTCAAACTTTTCCAAGCTTTTCCTTCTTTGATCTTCTGTTCTACTAGGTAACTGCGCATGCGCAATTTAGTGCATTTTGTTTATAGCTTGAAAATGGTTGCTCAGTTACACGAGTTCCGCTCTAGGATGGATGAGGATGACGTACGTTAGTTTTCGTCTGACTACTTTATTCCTCTCGACGTCCATCCTGAAGCACCAGATGTGGACGCGTGTATTGCCGATTTCCCCGATGGGAAGATAGGTTTATATACACGCATTTTTTATTACGCGAATTATCGCGTACCAATATCTGTATTTTTTAGCAACGTGCTCAATTACTACCAACTCCATATCTCACAGGTGCACTGTATAGGTGTGGCGAAGATATCTAATTTTGAAATAAACTGTCTGTTACTTGCCATCAATCCGACAGTCGACCTATTTCGTGCGTTTTACCACACAACGTGGTCGCACGGGTGGGTTTCTTTTGCAAAGCGCGCAGGGCGCCTTCAATGCTATACCGATAAAGTAGATTCCTTAAGGCATTGGAGAGAGTACTTTTTCTGGGTGGATGATGTTGTATTTCCATCGCGCTTTGAGTTCTATACTCAAGGGTCGCTGCCGAGGGATGAGCGTCCTATCCCTGGTTCGTACAGTGCCGCGGATGCGGATATAATTGATAATAACCGCATTCCCATTAACTCCTATCCTGAGGAGTTCTTGGTGCATATGGGACTGAGTCGCAATTATTTTGATGGTGCGGACGAGGTTCCAACCTTCATTGATGAGAACAGCTAGGGTGGGTGCTCATCCTTTCTTGCCTTTGCCTCTATAATGTAAGTGTTTGTGTATTTTGCTTGAATAACTAAGTTGTTCTTGTTATTTGTCTTTTGTCTGTCGCAAAGATGGATCTGTTCGCTGTTGTAAATTTGAAGGAGCCCAAGCGCGTGACAGTGGGGGTGCGTCCTCTGAGGGAAGGTGAGCAGCCTATCTTACAGGCCACTGAGGGGCACCTAACGGTGTTTGGGCCCGCTGCGCGTGAGAATTCTCCACCCGCAGCCGCGCTTGTTGTGCCGGTGCAGAGTGTTCCTCCTGCTGGGGAGCAGTCTCCTGTGGAGGAGGAGGCACATGTTGAGTCGTCCAACAACGTGGAGATTCTGGAACCTGCTGCGGAGGTTCAGATAGGGAAGCGTAAGGAAGCGTCTTCTGGTGGTTATGGTACTGGTACCTCCAAGAGGAGGCGCCATCTGATTGCTGATGAAGAGTCTGCCACGCCGGATGATATGTCCGTTTCTGGCGCGGAGAAGAATCTGGCAAAGTCTCCACCTTTTGTGTAAGTATCTATAACTTTTGTCTTCTTTATTTGCCGTATTCGCGCATTAACTTTACCTTCTTTGTTTTATAGTGACCATGTTGTGGATGATGATGCGGCGTTTGCTGATCGTGCCGCATCACCACAGACTGCTCATGTGGAGGAGCCTTTGAAGGCAGCGGCGCAGATGTCTGCGCATGAGTTGGTGGAGGAGCTAGCTGGTGTTGCTGCTCGCCAAGCTGAGTTGGTCACTCAGCTAAAGGCGCGGGCCGTTGTGGAGGGAGGCAGCCTTGCTCAGAAGGATGGGCAGATTGCCCAGCTCAGGGCGCAGTTGGCTGAGGCACAGGCAGAGGTGTTGGCTGTCGATGAGCGCGCCAAGAAGGCCACCGAGGAGAAGTTGTCTGTGATCTCTGAGTTGCAGCGCGAGCGTGGAGAGTCGCAGCAGTACAGGGTTGACCTCGCCTGGGGGGTAAAGTACCTTGAGGAGAGGAAGAATGAGCTCTGCGGCCAGCTTGCTGAATTTGGCAAGAAAGTGGAGAGTACTGTGGAGGTGCAGGAGGAGAAGCTGCGCAGGTTGAGCATAGAGTATGATGAGGAGTTGTATCCTCATCTTATGTCTACGATTGCGGAGCGCAGGTACTTGTTGTACATTATTCTTTAATCCTTGTATTTTTTCTTCCTTTCTAATGCATTTGTTGATGTTTGTGTAGGTGGTTGATCAACCATGGCTTGCGCCTGGCTGCCATGGGCACATTGGAATCCCCAGAGGTCGTTGGTGCCTTTGGTAAGGTGGCGGAGTGCGCCGTTGCTCGTGGCAAGGTGCAGGCTGTGGAAGAGCTTGCTGAGGGTCAACTGCTGACCGTTCCCCCCGCTGAGGTTCCTGACTACAATGCTGGTGCCTTTGAAGAACTTGTGAAGGCGATGGAGGGAATGAGGCTCTTCGAGCTTCCGCACATTGCGCGGCTGGAGCGCGACCAAGATTATCCTATCAGGTTGATTATGCAGGGATTAACTCTTGGGAGGCACATAGCGGAGAACGCAGAGGCTGAACCTGATTTTTTCTTGAAGCCTGATGAGTCTCAGTTGCAGGTTCCAGTGTTCGCGCAGCCGCGTGACATTCTTAACCCCTTTGCTATTGAGACAGAGGTTCCTCTGAAGGAGGTCTTGGAGCGTCATGTGGAGAGGGCGGTCAAGAAGAAGGGTGTCAAAGGGAAAGCCACTCTCTGCGGTGTAGGTGATGCGCATATCCCTAGATCAGATGGGGTTGTGGTCAGTGTGGCGACCATGTCCCCAAAAGACGCGTTGCTTTTGAAGAAACTCCAAGAGGCTGGGAGTTCTACTGACTAAGGACGCAGCCCTCAGCGCTGCCGTAGCTTGTAGATATTTATGTATAACTTGTAGTTATTGTTGTAAAAACTCGTGGTTTTTGGTAAATGAAAGTATGGAACTTTTTGCACGCATATATCGTTTTGTACTTAGATTTTTTGTCTTATTATGTGAAAGACTTTTCCAGAGGTACGATGTGCATATAATATCTTGTATTGAGCCCATAACTTATGCATTAAGTCCGTAACTTAATAAATAAACGTTTGCGGTCCATAACTTTAGCAAACGTGCAAGTAGATGTGTAGCGTGCTACATTTATCATTTTTAGTAACCAAGTGTCTTGGTTTCTCAGTTCGTTTAAACTTGTTGTTGCGCATTCGTTGTGGGATGCGTACTAAAGTCATAGTCTTGTATGAAGTTAGTGAGTTTGCGTACGAACTTAGGAGTCAATTGTTTTGAATCCATGTGGAGGTATGCAGCGTACTGCGAATTCCACTATTTAGGAGTCAATTGTCTTGAATCCATGTTTTGTTAAACGCGCACAGTGTGCATTAAAGTGCATCCATCATGGGATGTACTGTTAACTTACTCCAACGTCTTGATAGTAAGGTGTTTAACAGGGATCCGTGATCCGAAGTTGATGGGTTTGCAACCCTCTTACTCAACGAGTACTTTAGTAGGTTTACTCATCCTGTCTGCCCTCGTGTGGTCTTAATATGTGCATGCACGCCATGTAGGCAATAATATAAACAAAATTGAAACATAAATGAATGATGTAAGCAATAATGTTGAAATGTGTTGTGGAGTTAGCTAGAAACCACAACGTTTTATTAATTCTTGCAAGTGAAAAAAGACAATTTCCTAAAAAAAAGAAATTCTTGCAAGTGAAAAAAAGAAAAAATACACAGACATTTATTGAGCGCTTACTGAAGTGCAGAGGTGTCAGTGTGTGGGCCATAGCCTAAAGGTAGCATCTCTTGAGATTGCAAATGTTCCAGGTGCATGGTAGCTCGTGGTCTTTCATGTCGCGCACTTTGTACGCACCGTCACCTAATGCCTCTGTGACCTCGTAAGGTCCTTCCCATTTGGGTCCGAGCTTGCTCGTGTCTTCTGCGTGGCTTGCATCGTTGGCGCGGTATACAAAGTCCCCTGGTTTGAAAGAAGTGTTTCTGACTCTTGCATCATAATACTTCTTCATCTTTGATTTAGCTTTTGCTTCGCGTATAGCTGCCCTTTCGCGTCGTTCCTCCAACAGATCTAAGTCAATGCGTCGTTCGTCATCGTTTGTTGTGACGTTGACTTCCGATGTACGGATTGTTGGTATTCCAATCTCTGCTGGTATAACAGCTTATGTCCCGTAGACAAGAGAAAAAGGTGTATCGTCGTTGCTGACTTTGATTTCTGTGCGGTGGGCCCACAGAACATGCGATAATTCGTCCACCCACCTTCCTTTATGTTTGTCCAGGCGCGCTTTAATTCTTTCACCCAGGCTACGATTCGCGCATTCTACTAATCCATTTGTTTGTGGATGTTTAACTGACGCGAAGTTCTGTGTGATGTTTAACTGCGCGCACCAGTCTTTGAATGGGTTATCACAGAATTGTTTTCCGTTGTCTGAAATAATCTCTCCAGGTAGGCCAAAGCAATGTTATCCCAAACGAATCGTTTGACCTGGTTGCCTATGACACTTGCCACTGCTTTTGCCTCGATCCATTTGGTGAAGTAGTCAATGGCGACAATGAGGAACTTAAGTCCTCCTGCCGCGACTGGAAAGGGTCCTGCAATGTCAATTCCCCATTTATGGAATGGCCATGGTGAGGTGATGGGTGTTAACTCATGCTGTGGTCGACGCAAAATAGGTCTTTGGACTTGGCAGTCCTTGCATCTTCTAATCATGTCTCGCGCGTCGCGGTGCATGGTAGGCCAATAGTACCTGGATCGTAAAGCACGCGCTACAACAGACCGTGGTCCTGAGTGCATGCTGCAAGATCCGGCGTGGATTTCCCGGAGTGCATAGTCTGCCTGAAGAGGTCCGACGCACCTAAGCCATGGTTGTAGGAATGAACGCCGATATAGAATACCATCTCGAAGATCGAATCTCTGCGCTGTGCGCCGTATCCGTCGAGCGTCCTTTTGTTCTTGGGGGAGTGTTCCCTTGCCAATAAAATCCATGATGGGTGTCATCCATGTGGGATGTTCTTCTTCTATCACTGTGGATACTTCCATCTCAGAGATGGATTTGTTCTTCAAGGTTTCCACCAATACCTGTTTTGACAGGTGTGCGAAGCTTGTGGATGCGATCTTACTTAGCGCATCCGCTTTTTTGTTTTCTCCTCGTGGGATTTGTTTGATGGAAAACTTGTCAAAATTCTTGATCAAGGACTTGGCCTTATCGAGGTATTGGATCATGTGTTCCTCTTGGGCCACATACTCGCCTAACACGTGGTTAGCTACTAGTCGTGAATCCACATTAGCTTCTAGGTTGCGTATACCCATTTGATTTGCTATACGGAGTCCAGCCAGTAATGCTTCATATTCCGCCTCATTGTTTGTGGCTATGAATTCAAAACGCAATGCGTAAGTGTGTTCTGTTCCATCTGGGCTGGTAAGGATAAGGCCTGCGCCTGATCCTTCTGCGCACGAGGATCCATCCATAAATAGAACCCATGGTTCTTGTAATGGTACGTCCACCGTTGGTGATGGAGTATCAGCATCTGGCTTCTCGATAATGAAATCAGCCAATATCTGTCCCTTGATCGCGGTGCGCGGCCTATAGGAGATGTTATGCTCACTTAATAACACGCTCCACTTTTGTAGCCGCCCTGATGCATCAGGTTTAGAGATAACTTGCTTGATGGGTTGGTCCGTGATTACAGCTATCCGATGCGCTTGGAAGTACCTGCGCAGTCTCTTAGCTGCGAATACTAAGGCTAGGACCAGTTTCTCCATAGCGGTGTAGTTAGTCTATGTCTTCTTGAGAGCTTTGCTTACAAAGTATATGGGTGTTTGAACAGAGTTTCTGTCTGTTAGTAGCACCGCACTGACTGCTCCACGGGTCGCTGATAGATACATGATCAATTCTTCCCCTTGTCGGGGTGCGACAAGCTTAGGTAGCTCTGCTAGGTTTTGTTTGAGCTGTTGGAAAGCTTCTTCCGCTTCTGGAGTCCATTGAAAGTCTCCCTTCTTCGTACACTTCGTGAGTGTTTTAAAGAGAGGAAGTGACTTATCCGCTGATTTGGACAAGAATCGATTTAGTCCGGCTAATTTGTCGTTTAGTGACTGGACTTCTTTTAGTGTGCGCGATGAAGGTAGTTCGATGACCGCTCTTGTTTTTTCCGGGCAAGGTTTAATACCATCGGGTTCTATTAAGTATCCGAGAAACATGCCTTCTGTTGCTCCAAAAGTACACTTCTTGGGATTCAACTTCATGTTTATTCTTCCCAATGTCTTAAACGTTTCCTCTATGTCACGCACCAATTCCTCTTCGGTATGGCTTTTTATGACTAGGTCATCAACATAGACCTCCAAATTACGGCCCACTTGCTTCTCAAATGCGTTATCCACTAACCGTTGGTATGTGGCTCCTGCATTTTTTAAGCCAAAGGGCATTTTTGTGTAGCAATACACCCCTTGACTCGTGTGGAAGACTGTTTTTTCTTCATCCTCCTTGGCCATTTGAATTTGATGGTATCCTTTGTATGCGTCTAGGAAACATTTAAAGGGATACCCGCATAAGGATTCTACTTTCCAATCAATTTCTGGTAGCGGATAGCAGTCTTGTGGACATGCTTTATTGAGATCGGTGAAGTCCACGCACATTCTCCAGCTACCATCGCTCTTCTTTACCATCACTGGATTGGAAAGCCAATCGTGGTAATAAACTTCTTGCATGATACCTGCGTCCACGAGCTTGTGCACTTCCTCCAGGATAGCTTTTGCGCGTTCTGGAGCCTGACCCCGTTTTTTCTATCGTATTGGAGGATATCCTTGTCGGATTTCTAGCTTGTGTTCCGTGATGGCTCTTGGCACTCCGGTCATGTGTTTGGGTTCCCATGCAAAGATGTTTAGGTTCTTTTGCAATAATGCGCACATAGCCGCTCTGCCCTTGTCGGACAGTGATCCCCCAATTGATATCTCTTGGTCAGGATAATCTGGGTGGATTGCAACTTTCAGGTTTGTCACCTTGGTCGTGTGCTGTTCTAGAGCGCGTGGAACTTCATCTGTCCCTATGTTGCATTCTCTTGGAGATGCAGTAGTGTTGTAGAGGGTGACGATCCCTCCTTCCACTGGGAAATTTAGCATCCCATGTGCTGTGGATGGAACTGCGCGAATGGCTGATATCCCTGGTCTCCCAATGATGCCATTGTACGACGAGGGGGACCTGATTACCATGAAGTTCATCCTAGCTGTTGTGGAATGGTATTCATTACCGATTACCACAAGTATGCGTAATTGTCCCATCGGCCAAATCTTTTCACCTGTGAATCCAGTCAGCGATGTCGTGGCCGAAATTAACTGGTTTTGTATCTCAGGTTTTAGCCTCTTGAAGCAGTGTTCGTACATGATGTCCGCAGACGCTCCTCCGTCGACGTACATGCGATGGATATCATGACCCCCCGCTTGTATCTCGATGGTGAGTGGTTCTACCACTGCGTTGTATGCAGTGAGAGTGGGGAAAGAGATTTGGTTTCCCTTGGAAAATCTTTGGCTGACTTTTTGTTTCGTATTTCGCTGCTGATGAGGCGAAAAATGATCCGTTTTTAGGGGGTCATTTAAGCCCGAATCCGAATTTATTTGATCAAATATTGCCCTAAATCGTTCCTTTTGTGATTTTAGGTGTTTGGAGAGTGAATTCTGGAAAAGAGGCTATTTTGGACGTTTTTGGAGCATAAAGTGAGGAAAACGACAAAGTACCAAAAATCCAAGCTGGAAATACAAGGTGACGGCGTCAAGGGTTTGCTCTTGACGGCGTCAGACATGAAGAATAATTTACCGTAGCTGGTGACGGCGTCAGATGGAGTTATGACGGCGTCAAAGTGGCCAAGATTAATTTACCGAAGGTGGTGACGGCGTCACATAGGCCGTCACGATTGGATCTAGGGCGTCCGAGGAAGTGTATGGCGGCGAGTTGACGGCGTCAGATTTTACTCTTGACGCCGTCAGGACGATTTTCCTATATATAGTTTTCTAGTTTTTTCTTAAAAAAAAAGAGGAGAAGTTTTGGTGAAACCCTAAAGACGATTTTGGTGCCTCTTTTACAGGTTTTTCAAGGGTTCCAAACCCTTGAGACCTTGCATTGTAATTGAGATAAGTATACTCTTAATTCAATCAATATGTCTATGTGTTGGTTGTTTATCTTTTGTTCTTATCTTAATTCTACTATGCTAGGCTAGATCTCTCTTGTGTTTGCTTAGATCTAATGAAACCTAGATGTTGATTATGTGTTGATTACTTGTCTATTCTTGTTTTGAATGAATGATTTTATATGTTAGGCTTAAGAAAACTGGCAGATCTCCAAATGGTAACATGCTTGAACGTCTTAAGAAACATGAACCGAGGCGTACTAGGTCTTTATTGGTTGTATTTAATGCATGAGCCACTGTTTACAATCCCTATAGTTGTGCTGGGTCATGGTGTAGGAGGAGATAAGAGCTCATAGAGTTGGGGAGTTATGTATGCCACTCCACGAATGGTATTAAGGAATACAACCCGTCATTCATACAAGTGTAACAAGTAATTGACATGTAAAAGATATCTAGGGAGTAATGAAGTCTAAGTAAACACAATTTCTCCAATTACTGCTCACAACCTTAGTTTAATTTTATTTTCATTAGTTTAATTAGTTACAAAGTAGTTTTTGGGTTAGTTGATTAGCAACTAATTCCGCCCACTCTTTCAAAACCCGAGATTTTAATTGCTTTCATAAAATATAAAAATACAAAAATAATCATCTTTCATCTCTAGAACTTTTAATTAGGTTTTCTAATCCTAGCGACACTATTCCTAAGCTGAACGATCAATCCCCCGGTACTTGTCACTATACTATACTACAACGATCAGGTACACTGCCTGGTGGGGGTTGTAAGCCTCGCGAGATCCCTCGAGAGGTAAAGCAAGGTGCGATTCCCACGCATCAAGTTTTTGGCGCCGCAGCCTGGGGAATAGTTATTGTCTAGGTTAGAATTTCTTTTTATTAGGTCTACTTGCTAGATTCCTTTCTAGTAAGATTTTTTATTTTTATTTTTAGGTCTTCTTTAGTCTATCTTATTTCTTCGTGCTTTTGTTCGTAACTCTTTACCATCCGACATCATGGAAGGTGGTAACATCTTTGAACCCATCATCCCACCACAACAAAACCCACCATTAGAACCCCTTAGGCCTCGAACCTTAGGAGAGTATTCCCGACCTAGCCACCAAGGCTACCGAAACACCATTGAGCTCACCGGAGCCAATGTGACCCCCTTGCGATCCGACACCATCCGGTTGGTGCAAAGCGGATGTGCATTCCATGGACTTCGTTCCGAAGATCCAAACCAACACCTTAAGGACTTCCTCAAAATCGTAGATTCCATAGACCTAGGTGTTGAAACTAGAGAGACTACCCGTTTACGCCTATTCCAATTCTCTCTACGGGATCAAGCTAGTCAATGGCTTGAGCGTTTACCCGCGGGATCCATCACCACATGGGATGATCTCACCACTCGTTTCCTTGCTCAATTTTTCCCACCGGGGAGAACTACTAAACTTAGGAATGACATCTTGATGTTTCAACAACGTCAAAATGAATCTCTTTATGAAGCATGGACTCGTTTCAAGGACTTACTCCAAAAAGTCCCTCATCATGGCATAGATTTGTGGCTCCAAGTCCAAATTTTTTATGACCATATCGATATCCCCACGAGGCGAATCATTGACCAATCGGCCGGTGGTAAGTTACGTGATCTTAGTGCGGAACAATCATGGGAACTCATAGAAGATCTTGCTCTCTATGACAACGAAAGTTGGAATGATCCCCGTGATTTGAACAAAACGGTCAAGGCAATATCTTTGCCTTCGAATAATTCAAGCACTCCCGACCGTAGGATCATGGAACTTGAGGACCAAGTCAAGTTTCTCATGAAATCTTACGAAGCTCCGAAGCTGTAACCACCCCTAATTTTCAAGACTAAATTTTTAATAATAAATTATATTTATTATTTCTTAAGTATCACATTTGGACTTTCTGAATTTATTTGAATCAAATACGAGAAGTTATCTCGTGAAACGTGAAAATCGCACACAATGTGTACCGGCACTACCGTAATTTGACAAACATTTTATGGTGATTTTTATACAATTTATGAGAAAATTGTCGTGTAAATACTCATTTTTCGTAGAATAATTATTCTAGTCGCAATGGCATAAATTTCGTGTTCAAAAATTTATCATTATCGAGCTCAAACGAGCTAGACCCGGACTTAAATGTTATAAAAGATAACAAATTTTTGATAATGGTCCCTGTGATAAACTTTCATTTTCACCCTCTCATCTTTGTAAACATTACAAGATACACTTTGATACTTTTACCCTAGCTATATATACACATTATAACTAGTCATATTCATTTTTATCTCCCACCTCACCCACACAAAAATCCGGCGCCGACAAATAATTCCGGCGAGATCCAGGCCAACTTCCGGCCACCATCATCTCACGCCGCCGCTTCAAGACCAAGTAGATCGGAGTGTTTGGAGTTCATTGGGGTGGTTTTTTTTATGCTCGTGTTTGGTCCGTCACCACCACGGCCGCCGTCACCACCATCGTCTCCCACCCTCCACCTTGTTCTCCGCTTGGGTATGTCGAAAAACAAAACCTATTTCCTTTAATCTATTCTTTTATTTTTGTTTAAATCGATTTATATGTTTTCGTGGAATAAATCGGATCTAAAAACAATTTTGGTATCTAATTCGTGTGGTAAAACTGGTAAATTGGGGGTGGTTGCTTGATTTATTTTCGGGTCGGGTCAGAAACTCGTATGAGTACATGTCGACCCGTCTTGGGTCTCGGCATTTGTTTTGGTTTCACATATTTGTTATTTTGATTTCTTTGGTTATATGTCCTGGTTGAGTCAAGGTTGAATCTGAGATGTTTAGTCATTGTTTTTACTCATTGGATATCGATTCCTTTAGTTTGACTTTCGGTAATGTTTGACCCTAAGGGTGCAGGTTACTTGTCCTTTGTCTCGGTTCAGTCAACAACACAATTATAGGCTATTAAATAATAGAAATATTGATGACAATCTGTATTATTTGTTGTGCAAAAATCCCTACATAATTGGTTGATATTAAAGTCTCCATGGATAGGATAAAAACACGTGTCATCTCCATTAAAATACTGTATGTGGTATAATGTTCATGACCAACTTCAACATATTCAAAATGGAAAACTACATGAAAGAAAAGAATATTATTATTTACGAAGATAATGGAGTAGCATTCATGGAATGAATATTGGTGGAATTTGTGATATCAGTTTTCTCGTGCATGACATACTAGGCCATTAATATGACATTTATGTTCAAGTTTTATTAACATTTAACATGTTTTGATTAGTAAATGTAGTATTTAATGGAGAAATTAATTTGTAAATTAACGCTGCAACATGTTTAAGAAATCAAATGTGGGATATATATATATTTTCCTTTTCTTCCTAAGGGTGTTTGATGTTTGTTTGCATAAAAGTGTAGTGATAGTGTGATTTGTACGTGAGGGGTCGAAGCCCAATAAATTATAGAGTACGTTGGTTCAGTTTTGAGTTAACTTGTTTTACTTGGTGTGTGTTATATTTTATCGGATACCGGACTAACATTTTGTTTATTTTGACATATTACTCGTTGGTATGTTTCGGACTACTTGGGATTAATAATTGATGTTGGGCAAAATAAATGTTTAACGGATTAAATATTTCGAATGGTGACTCGATATTATTGGATTTATATCGTATTGATATTATTTAAACCACTCATTTTGGACAACATCAGTTACATAATGGACAACCCATATTGGACAATTTTTAGCAGACTACTATTGGATTGTGAAGCCCGATAATAGTTGCATACAACATGCTAAATTATTTCAACTCATCTAATTGGACTAATTAACTATTGATACGTGTTCAATAAATGAATCGTAATATATATATATATATATATATATATATATATATATATATATATATATATATATATATATATATATATATATATATATATATATATATATTTATAAATTTCTTTAATTAATATAACAATCTTGACATATGTCTTATTTATAAAACATACTTTTCTTATAAAACTATTTGGGATTATGGGGTAAATACCGAAACTTACCAATTGGTTTACTTTCTTGACATATTTCCTTGTCGTTATTCTTTGACTTCTGCATGTCATTTCTTTCTCGACTCAAGTGCTCGTTGGTACTTTTCCCAACTATGTCGTTATCTATTCCTCTTTGACGTGTGTACACTTGAGTCCTCGTTAGTATTTCTTGACGGTCCTTTTATTACTTCCTTTATAATATATTGGGATATGTATTATACTTTGACGTGAGTTACATTTTGAGTCTATACTTTCTTACCACCACACGAAACATTGATACTAAACTTTTTGCAATAATTGATACGAGTAATCCACGAAAACTAAGACGCTTGTCTTTTGAAAACTCAATTACTTTACGAGACATACTCTGAGATAGCTATATACGTATTAGGTTGTGCCGATCACGTACCGTTGTGCCTGTACTCCTTGATACCGTTGTGCTTTGCCACTTGATGCCAGTTGTGACATTTGTGTTGTTGCGTTGCTACAATCTGAGGTGAGTTCATGACCCCTACTTTTACTTGTGTTATAACTATTTTGGGGGAGAATACATGCTCGTTTTTAACTAAACTAAATGCTTGTTTTATTTGAATGCGCAATTTTTTTTACTTAAACACTACTGTTTTTCTGAATACTTGATTGATTATTCAAATGCACCTATGTGTATATTGGTTGCATACTTGATTATTTTCGCACATACACAAGTGTTTTATAAACATGCAACACACTTTATGAACTATTGCTTATATGCAAAACACTTTACAAATCATTGCTATTACGCAAACACTTCTATTGAATGACAATTGCTTTTATGCAAACACTTTTATGGACCACACTGAAACTTATGCTTTATTTACACTATTACGCGGATTAGCCTAAGACACTGAATCCCACAATGCCCAAACTCATGAACCGTCAATTCCTGCTAGGAAGCGCGAATGCTATAAATTGATCTATTGGGGTTGACACCCCCGTTCGGTTTGGCCGGATAGGCAAATGCGAGCGTATAACATGTCGAAACACGAGTGTCACAGGATAGACACTTGCAAGGGCTTTATTTAACGTGCTTCTAGAGCATGCACACTGTCAAGCTTCGGTTGCATGAACTTAGTGCTAGTGTAATAGACTATTTACTATGTGACATTATATTCGTTGTAATGATCACACTCTTTTCATGGTCCACAATTCTAATTTTACTGTAAGGTAAACACTATTTTCCTGACATTGTGAGCCATACAATGGTCACCGAACTCTATTGAACTCACAATACTACTGTTTTATTATGAACCTATGAACTCACTAACCTCGTGTTGACACTTTTTAGCATGTATTTTCAAGTTTAAGGCGATAGCTCACTATTTGAAGGCGCTTGGCAAGGGGCATGGTCATAGGCGACTCTGATGAACATTTGGGACCACTTCAATTATTTTATGGGCCTATTTCCGCACTATTTTTATATCATGTAAACTATGTGTTTACATAACCACTTTTATTCGATATAAATGAAATAAAAAAACCATTCTTTGTTCCTTGTGTTGTGATACCGATTTCGTAGCACCCCAATGCATGTATGCTTCCGCTAGACCCGAATTTTGGGGGTGTTACAGATTGGTATCAGAGCCTTGGTTATAGAGAATTGGGTATTTTTAAAACCTAGACTATAACTACTTTTGCGAAAACTTTACCCTATGACCGCCATATGCCTGTCTGCCAAGCTGATGCCTCATTTGTGCTTTTGATTACTAATAAATTTGATGAGATGTGTGCTTTGTTATTGGATGAGTATATCCATTTAATTTCGCTATACACTATAAGTATCTTCGACATACTTATGCATACGTATCGTACTTATCGTATCGTTACGCGCTTTCCTCTACGTAACCTCATCATTCGTCCTTGAGCGTGGACACTTGTTTTAGTCTTTCTTAACAGCTTTTAAAATTGAGGAACATAGTACTAGTGTAACTGAGCTGGGTATTTCAAAGTTCATTGAACCTCGGGTGAATATAGACTGATCACCTATATTCAACCAGGGACAGTGGGACATAGCCTGATCACCTATGTCCGACTCAGAGGTGAATTTTGCGATACTGGGAGTAGTTATAATAGAGTTATGTGTTCCGATTGATTTCTGAGAACTGCAAAAATTTATGTGTGTGTACATAAGCATGCATGATATGAACATTCACACCTGCACACATGATAGCAAATCACAACACACTGGCATCACAAAACTTCACGAATCTTAATACTTTTAGAATCGCTATACCATTCCGCTCATATGGAATACTTGCTCGTCGCCGTCTGATCATGTTTTGCATCGAGGCGGGTTAGACCTGATTGGTCACAGTTTGAATTCTGAGTTGCTTATTTTAACTCGTTTGATGTTGTAACAAAATCATTTGAGCTTATTGGAGCATTTGGATTTGGTCTCGGCTATGTTTGAATTTGGATTGCTTATTTATTTAAGCCTTGCTTTGTTTGCTGTCTTGTTACAGTCACCTCTACCCCAAACCTTATGTTCAACCGATTTGGTTCATCCCTTTCAATTGATGTAGTACCTTCCGCGTGAAGTAGTATGTACATTACTTAGTCAACCAATATATTGCTAGTAGCAATCAACATCCTCCTTCAGAGTCATACTCTGAACTTGCTATACCCTTCATTCAGCGGAGATTCTATGACCAACAGAAACCTTTAGACCTTAAGGAGTAGCCTGAATCGCGTTCTTTGAAACAGACACCAAACCTTTCACTCGTCTCTCGGGGAATATCAGTTATTTTTGCTGCCCACTTATAAGATAATAAACCGTGTTGCTAACTCCATGCAAACTATTTTCGATTATTCTACAGACCATTTTGCGGTCACTTTAGAAACGTTTTGCTGCGACTTCATGAAGTCAAAATTTTGACCTTACTACTATTTTGTAAATAACGAAATACTCCTGTTGTTCTTAAAAACTGCTTTACGAATCATTTCACAAACAACTTTATAAACCGGTTTGCTGTTCTGCTACGATATTATGAATCAAACTACAGTTTTGCTACCATCATGCAAATGATAAACTGATTTCTTGCTATTCTATGAACTGTGTTGCAAACCATTTTATAAACTATTCGGTGATCACCCTGAGAACTATTTACTTATTTTGATGTGTTAAAAATTTCTAGTCAAACTTCATCAAATTTTTGCATAACAAGGAGCGGTTAAATGTTAACTTTTACGAAATCATCTTATCCACACCATGTTCAAAGACTGCTTTTACTAAAATTACGAGTATTTTGAAATCACAACAGTTTACCTAACTGCAAATTCCCAGCAAAGAAGTATGTACTACTCGCCCACAGATAAAGAGTAGCCTTTACCACCTGGTAAGACTCAATTCAGTGGTGAGTCCAACACCTATTCCTATAAACAAAGTTCGTAATAACTCGCAAAAAGGTCCTGAATTCACGTGGGGAAACGTGAAGATGAATTCTCGTGCGTAGATACTCATCTCTTTTCGACCGTAATGTGTAACTTGAATTGAATCGCGAGGACGCGATTTCGTTTTAGGAGGTGAGACTGTAACCACCCCTAATTTTCAAGACTAAATTTTTAATAATAAATTATATTTATTATTTCTTAAGTATCACATTTGGACTTTCTGAATTTATTTGAATCAAATACGAGAAGTTATCTCGTGAAACGTGAAAATCGCACACAATGTGTACCGGCACTACCGTAATTTGACAAACATTTTATGGTGATTTTTATACAATTTATGAGAAAATTGTCGTGTAAATACTCATTTTTCGTAGAATAATTATTCTAGTCGCAATGGCATAAATTTCGTGTTCAAAAATTTATCATTATCGAGCTCAAACGAGCTAGACCCGGACTTAAATGTTATAAAAGATAACAAATTTTTGATAATGGTCCCTGTGATAAACTTTCATTTTCACCCTCTCATCTTTGTAAACATTACAAGATACACTTTGATACTTTTACCCTAGCTATATATACACATTATAACTAGTCATATTCATTTTTATCTCCCACCTCACCCACACAAAAATCCGGCGCCGACAAATAATTCCGGCGAGATCCAGGCCAACTTCCGGCCACCATCATCTCACGCCGCCGCTTCAAGACCAAGTAGATCGGAGTGTTTGGAGTTCATTGGGGTGGTTTTTTTTATGCTCGTGTTTGGTCCGTCACCACCACGGCCGCCGTCACCACCATCGTCTCCCACCCTCCACCTTGTTCTCCGCTTGGGTATGTCGAAAAACAAAACCTATTTCCTTTAATCTATTCTTTTATTTTTGTTTAAATCGATTTATATGTTTTCGTGGAATAAATCGGATCTAAAAACAATTTTGGTATCTAATTCGTGTGGTAAAACTGGTAAATTGGGGGTGGTTGCTTGATTTATTTTCGGGTCGGGTCAGAAACTCGTATGAGTACATGTCGACCCGTCTTGGGTCTCGGCATTTGTTTTGGTTTCACATATTTGTTATTTTGATTTCTTTGGTTATATGTCCTGGTTGAGTCAAGGTTGAATCTGAGATGTTTAGTCATTGTTTTTACTCATTGGATATCGATTCCTTTAGTTTGACTTTCGGTAATGTTTGACCCTAAGGGTGCAGGTTACTTGTCCTTTGTCTCGGTTCAGTCAACAACACAATTATAGGCTATTAAATAATAGAAATATTGATGACAATCTGTATTATTTGTTGTGCAAAAATCCCTACATAATTGGTTGATATTAAAGTCTCCATGGATAGGATAAAAACACGTGTCATCTCCATTAAAATACTGTATGTGGTATAATGTTCATGACCAACTTCAACATATTCAAAATGGAAAACTACATGAAAGAAAAGAATATTATTATTTACGAAGATAATGGAGTAGCATTCATGGAATGAATATTGGTGGAATTTGTGATATCAGTTTTCTCGTGCATGACATACTAGGCCATTAATATGACATTTATGTTCAAGTTTTATTAACATTTAACATGTTTTGATTAGTAAATGTAGTATTTAATGGAGAAATTAATTTGTAAATTAACGCTGCAACATGTTTAAGAAATCAAATGTGGGATATATATATATTTTCCTTTTCTTCCTAAGGGTGTTTGATGTTTGTTTGCATAAAAGTGTAGTGATAGTGTGATTTGTACGTGAGGGGTCGAAGCCCAATAAATTATAGAGTACGTTGGTTCAGTTTTGAGTTAACTTGTTTTACTTGGTGTGTGTTATATTTTATCGGATACCGGACTAACATTTTGTTTATTTTGACATATTACTCGTTGGTATGTTTCGGACTACTTGGGATTAATAATTGATGTTGGGCAAAATAAATGTTTAACGGATTAAATATTTCGAATGGTGACTCGATATTATTGGATTTATATCGTATTGATATTATTTAAACCACTCATTTTGGACAACATCAGTTACATAATGGACAACCCATATTGGACAATTTTTAGCAGACTACTATTGGATTGTGAAGCCCGATAATAGTTGCATACAACATGCTAAATTATTTCAACTCATCTAATTGGACTAATTAACTATTGATACGTGTTCAATAAATGAATCGTAATATATCTATATATATATATATATATATATATATATATATATATATATATATATATATATATATATATATATATATATATATATATATATATATATATTTATAAATTTCTTTAATTAATATAACAATCTTGACATATGTCTTATTTATAAAACATACTTTTCTTATAAAACTATTTGGGATTATGGGGTAAATACCGAAACTTACCAATTGGTTTACTTTCTTGACATATTTCCTTGTCGTTATTCTTTGACTTCTGCATGTCATTTCTTTCTCGACTCAAGTGCTCGTTGGTACTTTTCCCAACTATGTCGTTATCTATTCCTCTTTGACGTGTGTACACTTGAGTCCTCGTTAGTATTTCTTGACGGTCCTTTTATTACTTCCTTTATAATATATTGGGATATGTATTATACTTTGACGTGAGTTACATTTTGAGTCTATACTTTCTTACCACCACACGAAACATTGATACTAAACTTTTTGCAATAATTGATACGAGTAATCCACGAAAACTAAGACGCTTGTCTTTTGAAAACTCAATTACTTTACGAGACATACTCTGAGATAGCTATATACGTATTAGGTTGTGCCGATCACGTACCGTTGTGCCTGTACTCCTTGATACCGTTGTGCTTTGCCACTTGATGCCAGTTGTGACATTTGTGTTGTTGCGTTGCTACAATCTGAGGTGAGTTCATGACCCCTACTTTTACTTGTGTTATAACTATTTTGGGGGAGAATACATGCTCGTTTTTAACTAAACTAAATGCTTGTTTTATTTGAATGCGCAATTTTTTTTACTTAAACACTACTGTTTTTCTGAATACTTGATTGATTATTCAAATGCACCTATGTGTATATTGGTTGCATACTTGATTATTTTCGCACATACACAAGTGTTTTATAAACATGCAACACACTTTATGAACTATTGCTTATATGCAAAACACTTTACAAATCATTGCTATTACGCAAACACTTCTATTGAATGACAATTGCTTTTATGCAAACACTTTTATGGACCACACTGAAACTTATGCTTTATTTACACTATTACGCGGATTAGCCTAAGACACTGAATCCCACAATGCCCAAACTCATGAACCGTCAATTCCTGCTAGGAAGCGCGAATGCTATAAATTGATCTATTGGGGTTGACACCCCCGTTCGGTTTGGCCGGATAGGCAAATGCGAGCGTATAACATGTCGAAACACGAGTGTCACAGGATAGACACTTGCAAGGGCTTTATTTAACGTGCTTCTAGAGCATGCACACTGTCAAGCTTCGGTTGCATGAACTTAGTGCTAGTGTAATAGACTATTTACTATGTGACATTATATTCGTTGTAATGATCACACTCTTTTCATGGTCCACAATTCTAATTTTACTGTAAGATAAACACTATTTTCCTGACATTGTGAGCCATACAATGGTCACCGAACTCTATTGAACTCACAATACTACTGTTTTATTATGAACCTATGAACTCACTAACCTCGTGTTGACACTTTTTAGCATGTATTTTCAAGTTTAAGGCGATAGCTCACTATTTGAAGGCGCTTGGCAAGGGGCATGGTCATAGGCGACTCTGATGAACATTTGGGACCACTTCAATTATTTTATGGGCCTATTTCCGCACTATTTTTATATCATGTAAACTATGTGTTTACATAACCACTTTTATTCGATATAAATGAAATAAAAAAACCATTCTTTGTTCCTTGTGTTGTGATACCGATTTCGTAGCACCCCAATGCATGTATGCTTCCGCTAGACCCGAATTTTGGGGGTGTTACAGAAGCATTCAAGCCAAGTGAACAAAATCACTTCTTCATGCGAATTATGTAGTGGTCCCCATGACACTCGTGATTGTATGGAACTCCCCGGAACAGCTTTTGCGGACTACGCATCCACGCGTACCGACGAAGCGGGAGATAAGTGGTACACTTTCAAGCCCGAGCCAAACACATACGGTGATTCATATAACCCCTCATGGAAAAATCACCCAAACCTTAGGTGGAAACAAAATCAACCAAATTCTTCCAATCCGCCTAATCGTTACCAATCAAACGGTCCACCATCCAACCGTACCTTCAACAACAATCCTTCTAACAACTATGGTAGTACCAACAATCTTGAAGGATTGATGTCAAAGTTCATGGCATCTCAAGAAGCCCGCATAGCTAAGTTTGAAGCCGATTTCAAACAAAATCAAAGCGAGATGACCAATAGAATTGATGCATTGTTGAAAGTTCTCAATGACCGAGAAATGGGAGCACTCCCAAGCGACACCATCAAGAATCCGAAACTAAACGTTAATGCCATATCTTCAGTTTCGTCACCCACTTCGTGTCCACAATATTACTCGGTTAAATCAACGAGCACGTGTTTCAAACAACACCAAGTTCCCCAAAAGGACCAATCAACTAAAACACCCACTATAGAGCCGGTCAAAAGCATAGTTGAAACACCTCTTACGCAAGACCTTGACGATGAATTCAAAGAACTTCACCTCGAACGCCCCGTCATTGATGTCTTAGCGCGTGCTCCTTACTATAGTGCCCTCCTAGAAAAATATGAGAAGTATAAGCTAGGTAAAAATGGGACCGCCTTCGTTCAAAACAAGTTGCCTAAAAAGCTTGATGATCCGGGTATATTTGTTTTGCCTAGTAAGATAGGAAGATCCGAAGCTTTCGACACACTAGCCGATTTAGGGTCAAGCCTCAACTTGATTCCCTTATCCTTATTCACCGCTCTTAAGCTAGGAAAGTTAGAGGAAACGGAGGTATTGATAGGGCTAGCGGATGGAAGTATTGCCCACCCTGTTGGAATGATTAAGGATGTAGTTGTTCACGTAGGAAGGTTAACTATATTAGCGGATTTTCACGTTCTAGACATGGTTAGTGACACTACATGCCCATTATTGGTAGGAAGAGGATTTTTAGCAACCGCTAGTGCCATGATAGATTGCAAGGAATCCAAGATAGCGGTAGGAGAAGGCGATACTTGGTCGGTGTATGATGTTAAGAAGCATAGTTATGATTGTGATGATGAACCAACACCGCATTGGGTAGAGATGAATAGGAGACCATCTAGATATGGACCTTGGATAGAAAGGAACTTCATAGGACCTCAATGCCCATTTTATCTAGAAAAGGATTTCGTTGAGAAGACACATTCGGTAGAACAACTCATAGCTAGGGATGAGGAGCTAGATCCCTTTGAGGACCCCTTAGTCTTTAGAAAGATGATTGAGTTTTTGAGCGTAATGCCTATTAATATAGAGTTGAATAAATGGAAAAGAGATGGAGATAAGTATAAATGGAGGTGGGACAAGCCACCTAAAGAAGGTAACGGGTCATGGCATATTAGAATGACCTTGTATGATCCGGATGGAGAAAAGTTTGAAAGGTCATACCACACTAAGGGAACCAATAGAAAGTTGAAACCTAAGTTCGATCCCAAAGATGTCCTCAATGAGGAACTCACCCGAATCACGTAGTAACCCACGACTTTGAGTCTAGCTACAAGACTCGTAAATAAAGAAAAGCGCTTCTTGGGAGGCAACCCATGTTTTGTGTGATTTTAATTGTTTGATTGTTATTTGCTTCCGTATGCATGTTTTATTTTTATTGTTGGTTGATCATGTTTCTCAATTAAAATGTGAAATACTTTATTATGTTGTTTAGCCTAGTCTTAACTCCAACCTAAAGGTATTTTTGCAAAAGATAAGTGTAAGGGGAAACCCCAAATACGTTTTTAAGAAACAAACCGATCATGATTATCCACAATATTTAATGAACATGTATATTCGTATTTGTTAGAGTCAAATGCTTGTATTGAGTCATAATGAAGTTTTGCAGGATTTTCCAGGAAGTAGGACAAAGTTTTTCCAGAAATTTTCCGGAAACTTAACATAAGGATTTCTGCAGGTCCATTCTGACGGCGTCAGGCAATTGCTCTTGACGGCGTCAGGAGTTAAAAATCTGGAAATTTTACCGGTTTTGTTTTTCTAACGGAGTCTTATAGTTTTTGTGAATTATTAAGTTTTATAATCTCCAGGAAACCTGCAAACTTCATTCCACAAGCATTATATCTTATTTTGTTTTCTAGGATTTAGTAACTTATATAGGATGCCGCCGATTTTACGCGAGGTTGCCTTGTCTACTTTTGTCAGGATTTACAGGTTATTTGTGACAAGAAGATGATTTATATTCTGGAAGGGAAGCTTTGATTGTTCGTTTTCTTAGAAGAAGATTTAATCTGGCCAACTAAAATCCATACCGAGCGAATCAGGGGAGTATTTGATTTCATTCTCTTTACTTTTTAACTTTTACATTCTTTACTTGAACATTGGGGACAATGTTCATCTTAAGTGTAAGGGGAGGGTAAAAAGATGATACCTTACATATGCACTTTCGCTTGAGTTTGTTTTGTTTGATAGTAGATGAGTAATAAAACTAAGAGAAATACTTGTTAGTGTAATTTTAGCGCCAAATTTAAAATTTTTTACAACATTTAGGAGTGAAACTTTAGCCATAGCAAGCGTCTCATGGATAGGAGATTGTATGACTAGCACATAACCGTATATTCAGAAAAATTTTCCACCCAAAAATGTAAGGTTCGCCTTTAGATTTGATAGGAAAAACATTCATTATTAGTGCTTATGAGTGTACCGGTAGCATTTAGATTCTAGAACTTGCGTTAGTGATGCATCCCGAGACCGCTAGTGAGACTACATTCGTGTGGTAGGATTTACTACATGATAAGAGGCATTAGGATCACCCTTGTGTTAAACCCATATTATAATTACTTGACCATTTAAGTCATATTACTTGGCTAGTTAAGTCAACTAATTTTTCCCACACTCTTAGCGTTGTACTCATTTTTAGTACACGATACCCCTAGTACACCCCTCCGAGCCTATCTTTTCGTTTCTAACTTTAAGCATTTTACTTAAAGGAAGAATTTGTTACACCCCACTTAAATGTACACCCAAATCGCCTTAGCCTTCCGTGTATGCGCTCATTTTTAGTGCATTATTGTTATTTGTTAAACCCTAAGTTAACTTTCTAATTGATTACATGGTTGCTAAGTCGAGTCATATCCTTGTACATATTGTTTTGGGACGATTGGGACTCATGGGTAAGTACTTATTTTATGGAGTAATGGGGAAGAACATCACTTATTACCCCCATATGTACGTTAATTTTAAAAGTGCTCCAAGTGTTTTGATTTTCTTAATTCGAGTCATTAGAATAGTTAAATGTAAAGTATGTAAAGATTCAAGTGTAAGGGGAATTCTCATCCCCTATGATGTATTATTTTGGATGGTAGGGTAAGAGTGTATGCAAAAAAAAAAAAAAAAAAAAAAAAAAAAAAAAAAAAAAAAAAAATCGAAAAAGAAAAAGAGAAAAAAATGTGGAAAACTAGAAGGGGGGGTTGAATAGTTTTCCCTTCTTTTTCATTTTATAAAAACTTTGTTTCAAAATGTTGATTAGAATTTATTCAATTGTTTGTTTGAAAAACCTTCAATTAGATTTTAGTATAAAAGCAACATATAATTAATATGATCAATTATATATGTGAACTTTTAGATTAGTTTTCAAAACTTAGTTTTATGAATGAAGCATAGATCAAACTTTATGTGTATAAGTTTTCCTTTTAAAATCTTAAAACGTTTTGTATCAAATTATCGATTAAGTTAAGCTCAACATGAGAAGTGTTAAATATATATATTAGTCCATTTGACCATAACATACAATTATATGTCCTATCACACTATTAACTTCTATGTAAAGCACATTCAATCATCACAACAATATAAGCAACAATTAAGACATATAGGCAAGCATAGATATAAAGCGATAAATGCAAGAATGAATGAAAAGAGATGAGAGAAAGAACATGCAAACCGAACACGATGATTTATAGTGGTTCGGCTACAAGGACACCTTCCTTGTTCCTACTCCACTCCCCGAGTCACCTACTCGAGAGTTTTCTTCACTACTCAACAAGCTCCCTTATGGCGGAGAAAACCGTACACACCAATATACACACCAATTTACACACCAATCTTCACACCAATCTACACACCAATCTACACACCAATCAACTTCTTCAAATCTATCTACTTCACAACTAACTACTCCACACCTATCTTCTTCACACCAATCTAGTTCCTAACTTATCTTCTTCACACCAAAAGTATATTCACACCTTCAAGGCACTAATGTCTTGACACCTTCAAGCCACTAATGTCTTCACAACTTCAATGCACTAATGTCTTGACACCTTCAAGGCACTAATGTCTTCACAACTTCAATGCATTAATGTCTTGACACCTTCAAGCCACTAATGTCTTCACAACTTCAATGCACTAATGTCTTGACACCTTCAAGGCACTAATGTCTTCACAACTTCAATGCATTAATGTCTTGACACCTTCAAGCCACTAATGTCTTTACAACTTCAATGCACTAATGTCTTGACACCTTCAAGACACTAATGTCTTCACAACTTCAATGCATTAATGTCTTGACACCTTCAAGCCACTAATGTCTTCACAACTTCACATAAGCACTAACTAGATCCTAATACATCTTTGGGTTTATGATAGGGAGGATACTTCTCTTGCACTTTAAGTGATGAAAGATTGGATCACTTGAAACAAAGATTAATAATCTTATGATCAAAGGGTTTTAGAAGGATGTTTAGAGAGAATTGGATCTGAAAATATTTGTGCAAAAGGTTGGAAAAATTCCAGGTTTGAGGTGGTATTTATAGGGAAAAATTTCTGACAAAATCTGACAGGGGAGCGTGGCCGGTCCCCTTAATTGTGTGCCGGTCCCCTTAAAATTAAGGGGGCCGCCCCTTATAATTAAGGGGGCCGCCCTACTGAAACGGCCAGATTTTCTGTCTTTTAGTGGGGAAAGTTTATTTGGTGAAAAACTAACTAATTTTGGTTAAAAGTTTGAAATCATATATTTAGTATGATTAAAACATTTTTCTTTATTACCAAAAGTGTTTTTCAAAAATATATAATAAGTTTATATAATTAAATAAACTTTGTATTAGTTAATTAAATACCCCTTTGATCATGAAATGTATTAAACACTTGTTTATCCATACCTTAAGTGATTGTTGAAGCATACTTGAGACGTTGAGATGTCGAGGCTTGTTGACGTAAGAATGCATAGATGAATTGTGATCACAAGTAACTTAAGCACTTTACGTTATATGTTGTAACTTACATTTTTGTCATCATCAAAACATGAAGAGGATGTTTAGATTAAATATCGTAATATTCATGCCAACAATCTCCCCCTTTTTGATGATGACAAACTATGTAAACTATAACTTATAGTAAAATGTATAAGTTACTTGTTTACACTTCTTCTCCCCCTTTTGTCGAAGCAAAAAGGCGGACTCTAAATGAGACTTCTACAATGCTTGAACTCTTGAGATAGAATATAAAAGGCGAGCTTGCATCATCGTAAGTGAAGCCTTGATCCTATCAACCTCAATGCTCCCCCTTGGTGTATGCTCCCCCTTGGTGTATGCTCAAAACTTGTTTTGGCTACCAAAGAATCGAGCGGTGAAGTAATCCTTCAAAACAAAGTTAGTAGACAAGTGCACATGTATATAATGATGATAATGGATATATGCATGAAACTAATAGGGGAACAATATATGGACATATTAGGTATATGCACTAAAAGTATGACACATGCAATTATTGTTTTTAAAACAAAACCTAAATCCAAAAGAAAATTTAGAATCTAATGCAAAGATTAGAACCTAGGAAAATGTAGGATTGGTGGGATCAAGGATGGATAAACTTTGATGGAAGGTTTAGGATAGAATAGGTTTGTGAATTTTGGGAAGTGTAGGATGAAATGGGCTAAAAAATAGAAAAGGAAAACAACACATTCGACCATCAGATGGCCGGTCCCCTTAATTGGAGGCCGGTCCCCTTAATAATTAAGGGGGCCGCCTTATGATTTAAGGGGGCCGCCCATCTGGTGATTCCCAGATTGCCAGAAAAGGGTTTTTGGTAGTGCATTGCAGAAAGGTTGTGTTTTTGGTTTCAAACAAGTCCAACTCTTTGAGGCAATTAAACATAGACTAATTATGTAGGCAATTATGTAGCTAAAGCATGTTAACCAAAGAGATTAAGTAATCAAGCAATTTCATCTAGCATGCAAACATACTCATCTGGCAAGCAAAATATAAGTGCTAGGAAACAATAAGCAACATCAAGTATTTCATAACTACATAACTAGGAGAATTAATCCTAATGCGTATTATGATAGCATGGGTTTCTAGACTTGTTACAAACGAAGTCTTAATAGATAAACCATGGCCCTCTTGATTTGATTTAGTTCACTTATAAGTGTCATTTATATAAATATAGATGACAAATATGAGATCACCATGCATGATTTAAAGAGACGTTTTTAGCATTATTCAACAATGTTTGAAAGTAGGTTTTCATGTAGATATGAGAGTTAATTGAATAAAATAGATTCGGTTTTACTTCAAAATGTGTTAATGAAAGGTAAATAAAATTTTCTCAATCTTTGGTTTTGATCAAAACAAAATTGTGGATATTTATTGTGAAAACATCTTATTTAAAAGTGGGATAGTTATTTGAAAAACTATTTTCCAAAATGTGAGGTTTTTGCATATTTTTAAAGATATTAGATTTTTGACAACAAATATCATTAATCATATATTTTAAAAGATGTTTGTTATAGATCTCATGCTCAAGAGGATTGGTTAAGCCTACTATTATCTCATGCTATCGTTTCTACAAATCCTATGATCCAATTGTGGAAAACTAGAAGGGGAATGAGGAGGGATGAGCGTGAATGTAAAGGGAAGGTGATGACAAAGGGTTGACAATTATGGTTTGGATTAATATATCGTTCGACAAGGGTGGATGATAGGGAATCATGGGATTTTTAGGTGTTTTGTTGGTTGACGACCGAAGGTGGATATGTGAAATGAGGTGGTGATGAGTCGACAACACTTGATCATGAGTCGACAACACTTGAAGCTTGGATTTCTTCATTGTGTTCTTCACTTGCTAGTAAGTGGAAATGACGCATTTCGTAATGAAATTCACTTGGATGAGGTGGTGATAACTTTTGGTGGTGGAGATAATTGTGAGTTGATATATTCTTTGATGGATGGAGTGGTGGATTTGAAGTGGGGTTTGTTGGTTGAGGGTTTTGATGTTGTTCAAGTGATGGGGTTTGTTGAGATCTAGTAAAAAGATACTCAATCCAGGTAAAGTGCTCATTCAAAGCAATGGTATGTTGTTGAAGGAAGATGCAACAAGGGCAATTGTTAACATGCTTCTCAATTTGGTTAATGTTATGTGGTGATGATGGTGAGCTTGATTGAGGTGGATCCAAATTGCGTTGAGCAAGATGTAATGCTAAAAGAGCACTAAGCTCATGAGTCTCTTTTAGCTCCTCAACGAACTTCAAGTGTTCGGAGGAAGGTGATGGTGGTGGAGCATGATAATTGTCTTGGGTGAAGGTTTGCACATGCAACATGGGAGTGGCATGTGAGGTTGTAGGAAGTGGTGGTGGTACTCTAGGTGGTGTGAGGTAGAAGGATATATGTGAGTGAGTGTCATTTCCCTTCCCATTAAATTCATGCTCATCCGGATGTATTATGAGACTAATATGACCTATCGGAAAACGACACTATGGTTCATATGAAATAAGGGTGTAGGATCTAAAAGAAATAAAAATATACCTAGATGAATGATACATATAGAGTAAATCATGTAAAGGCATACAATCAAATCACATATGAGCAAATAAACATCTAGAAATAACATATATGCGATATGCCATAAATCTAGGAATGAAATCATCTAATGAGAAGCAAAGTTCATAAAAGTAAGCTTAGCGTTAGGTACATTTAGGAAGAGCGATTTAATCAAGTTGGAGAATGAGTATGAGACTATTACTAGTGGTGCTCAATTCAGGCTAAACACGACCATTTTTACGGGTTACACACACCCAACTTCTCACATAGAAGCAATCCAACCGTTAGGTTAAATTGAGTTTCTAGTCAATAGATTCTCCAGTAGTCATTCTCTTTTTAGAAGAAATTGAGTTCCTAAATTCACCTATCGAAGAGTACCAAATATGAAGTTTGCTTGATTCACTAATACTTGGCATAATGTGACTCAAACACCATGTTTTTATGAAGGTAAGTCTACATGATATATTTTACTCACTATCCCAATAGAGATGTGTTAAATGTTAAGATAAGAGTAAATGCAAAGTTTTAATCTTTTGTTCATGATTAACCGGTTATTTGGTTTTGATGACATATTACTTGATTTAATAAATGTGCTTTGATTTATGAATGCTCCTTAGCATATCTTGAAAAATGAATCTCATTAAGATTATTTATCTTAAACGAGATTGTGATTCACAAATAATATCAAAACTAGACATTTATATATTCTAAAGCAAATATTATTTTCTATGATTTTTGCCAATGTTATATATCATAATTTAACTAGTATTTGAAACAAAATGAAGTTTACTTGTTTATGCATTGTGACAAGTTGTTTTTCAATTCTAATAACTTAAATTATTTCAAAAAGAAAAGTGTAGTGCATTATCTTGTAACACAACCATTCATGCTACAAAGAAAATGAAATACATATAATATATAGTGTGTATTGTTCTTAAATATGTATTTTATCTTGTGGTGATAATTTTAAGTAGTGTGAGCAAAGTTTACATATGTTGTTAGTTTGCTCATGTTTGGTTTTTCGGATATGACACATTTATCCATTGCATTGCAATGTAAATTGCTTGAATATTTCGGACGAAACATCCAAGTCGTCAATCCTACTTCATTGTATATTTTATAAATGTGTTTAAAATGTTATTCTAATATTTGGAACACAATTATTGGACAAGTAGATTCAATATGACATTATCAACACAAGTGTGAGTTATGATCCAATGCATACTCTTTTCATCTACAAAGGATGTAAATATTTTCATATCAATCTAGTGTGATTGAGTATGTAGATTCAAGACTATATCATTTGATGTAATCTTGAAACTTAAATAAATAACAATCCAATTTCTTGTCCATACTCAAAAAACATGTCAATTAGATTTGATGAGTATATCAACCATAATTTGAATAATGAATTGATATAATATCAAGATCTTTCTTGACCCTCACAATCACTCATTTAAGATAAATAGGCATTTTGATAGTGTGTTCCATTAATCCTAAGATTATTTATGAGTGAGGTTGGTGAATGATAGAAATTTGACTTATTACTTCATGATTGTTATAAGTTTTGTTTATGTGAAAGACTCTTCATTGTTACTTATAATGAACACACTTAGATTTTGAAAATACTTTTTCTTTTATATTACTACTAATGTTTTACAAAGATTCAATTTGTCATATTAAACAACTTAAGGTAAAACAAGGTAATTTGTTGAAAATGTTTAAGTGTGTTGTTAAGAATAGATTAAATTGATTGAAATATTTAGGTGATTAGATTTAACTCATTTACAAGATGTTTGAGTAACATTAAGCGATCTATTCCTATATGCAATGCAAGCATAATAATGCAATCCTAACGCAAGAAATCTAGCGTAAGATCAAGTTAAGTATAAGCTAGATAACTAACTATAAACTAATAGAGTACAAGGCACATATGCTAAGATATTCAAATAGCTAAATTACAAATAGCAATGATTAGCAAAGTAAAATCACAAATGAGTTCACATAGCACATAAAACACTTGTCGTCGTTTTGTGTTTTATATATACCAATGTTTACTTAGCTCGATTTTATTTGAAAATAAAAAAAAAGTTTCCTATCCATTTTAAAATTTAATAAAGATCAATATTTTGAAAACATAAATACTTAATTTTTCAAAGATATATCGACTAGGAATGCCCGACTCGAAGGAAAAGTTGAAATACAAGTTTTATGTTAAAACAAGACTCAAATTTTTGACCTTCGTGTAGTATTTTAACTTTCTGACTTATTTAAGTTTGTAATGGTTACTTGTAAGTATTTTTAAATGAAAGTAGACTCAATTACCTTTAAAACGCCGGGTGGCACGACTTCTACGGAGTTACGGTTAATTTTATATGATATTTCAAAGTTTTTGAAAAACTGTCAAACAGACAGGCGGACCCCTTAAATTTAAGGGGGCCGCCCAGTATTTAAGGGGGCCGCCCAGACAATTAAAGGGGCCGCCCATCTGATACTCAAAAATGCAATTTTTGTTAAAAATTGTTTTATGACTTTGTGGAAAGGTGTGTAACTTTCTGATTTTAAAAACGAACATATAACACTTGTTTTATGTATAATCTTATCTCGAGCTAGTATAATTAGTGTATATAATATCAAAACTAATACAAGTTAATCAACAAAACACTTTTCATATTAAATCCTCCTTAATGGGTAATTTGATACATGGATCGTACTCAATTTTTAAAACCATTTGTTTTGAAAATTTGAGCGACGTGGCTCTGGTACCAATTGTGAAAAACTAGAAGGGGGGGTTGAATAGTTTTCCCTTCTTTTTCGTTTTATAAAAACTTTGTTTCAAAATGTTGATTAGAATTTATTCAATTGTTTGTTTGAAAAACCTTCAATTAGATTTTAGTATAAAAGCAACATATAATCAATATGATCAATTATATATGTGAACTTTTAGATTAGTTTTCAAAACTTAGTTTTATGAATGAAGCATAGATCAAACTTTATGTGTATAAGTTTTCCTTTTAAAATCTTAAAACGTTTTGTATCAAATTATCGATTAAGTTAAGCTCAACATGAGAAGTGTTAAATATATATATTAGTCCATTTGACCATAACATACAATTATATGTCCTATCACACTATTAACTTCTATGTAAAGCACATTCAATCATCACAACAATATAAGCAACAATTAAGACATATAGGCAAGCATAGATATAAAGCGATAAATGCAAGAATGAATGAAAAGAGATAAGAGAAAGAACATGCAAACCGAACACGATGATTTATAGTGGTTCGGCTACAAGGACACCTTCCTTGTTCCTACTCCACTCCCCGAGTCACCTACTCGAGAGTTTTCTTCACTACTCAACAAGCTCCCTTATGGCGGAGAAAACCGTACACACCAATATACACACCAATTTACACACCAATCTTCACACCAATCTACACACCAATCTACACACCAATCTACACACCAATCAACTTCTTCAAATCTATCTACTTCACAACTAACTACTCCACACCTATCTTCTTCACACCAATCTAGTTCCTAACTTATCTTCTTCACACCAAAAGTATATTCACACCTTCAAGGCACTAATGTCTTGACACCTTCAAGCCACTAATGTCTTCACAACTTCAATGCACTAATGTCTTGACACCTTCAAGGCACTAATGTCTTCACAACTTCAATGCATTAATGTCTTGACACCTTCAAGCCACTAATGTCTTCACAACTTCAATGCACTAATGTCTTGACACCTTCAAGACACTAATGTCTTCACAACTTCAATGCATTAATGTCTTGACACCTTCAAGCCACTAATGTCTTCACAACTTCACATAAGCATTAACTAGATCCTAATACATCTTTGGGTTTATGATAGGGAGGATACTTCTCTTGCACTTTAAGTGATGAAAGATTGGATCACTTGAAACAAAGATTAATAATCTTATGATCAAAGGGTTTTAGAAGGATGTTTAGAGAGAATTGGATCTGAAAATATTTGTGCAAAAGGTTGGAAAAATTCCAGGTTTGAGGTGGTATTTATAGGGAAAAATTTCTGACAAAATCTGACAGGGGAGCATGGCCGGTCCCCTTAAAATTAAGGGGGCCGCCCTACTGAAACGGCCAGATTTTCTGTCTTTTAGTGGGGAAAGTTTATTTGGTGAAAAACTAACTAATTTTGGTTAAAAGTTTGAAATCATATATTTAGTATGATTAAAACATTTTTCTTTATTACCAAAAGTGTTTTTCAAAAATATATAATAAGTTTATATAATTAAATAAACTTTGTATTAGTTAATTAAATACCCCTTTGATCATGAAATGTATTAAACACTTGTTTATCCATACCTTAAGTGATTGTTGAAGCATACTTGAGACGTTGAGATGTCGAGGCTTGTTGACGTAAGAATGCATAGATGAATTGTGATCACAAGTAACTTAAGCACTTTACGTTATATGTTGTAACTTACATTTTTGTCATCATCAAAACATGAAGAGGATGTTTAGATTAAATATCGTAATATTCATGCCAACAAAAAAAAAAAAAAAAAAAATAGAAAAGAAGAAGAGAAAAAACATACGGACTACCATCCCGTTTTTATTTTATGTTCATTTTATGTTTTTTGTTATTTTTCATTTATTAGCTTAAGTCGAGTCTAGTCTTGGCTTAGCAACGCCATCTTGTACATGTAATTTACTAAGATTGTTAACTCGCCACCAGTAAAATTCCCTTTATCCAACAAAACCGTGTAATTCATATCCCTACACCTAACGATATAACCCTTTAAAAAGACCTCTTTGATAGTTTATCCTAGGTGCTTACGCCATGTGGTGGAGGTTTGATCCTTTCCCAAGCCTATGGTAATCTATTTTGCTATGACAGGTAGTGAGAGATATCTTCCATTTCCATAATGTTATATTACTTTATTACACCCGAGAGATGTGAGTATCTAAACACTATTTGTGAGGTGCTTGTGTATGACCTCCGTGCCTGTCTATTGGTCTTTAGTGGAACGATTATTTGTTGTAATTACTTTTATATTAGTGTTAAATGACCCCTAACTTGTCTTTTGAGTAGAATAAAAGCTCATTTGCTTGAGGACAAGCAAATCTCAAGTGTAAGGGTATATGATGAGGCGAAAAATGATCCGTTTTTAGGGGGTCATTTAAGCCCGAATCCGAATTTATTTGATCAAATATTGCCCTAAATCGTTCCTTTTGTGATTTTAGGTGTTTGGAGAGTGAATTCTGGAAAAGAGGCTATTTTGGACGTTTTTGGAGCATAAAGTGAGGAAAACGACAAAGTACCAAAAATCCAAGCTGGAAATACAAGGTAACGGCGTCAAGGGTTTGCTCTTGACGGCGTCAGACATGAAGAATAATTTACCGTAGCTGGTGACGGCGTCAGATGGAGTTATGACGGCGTCAAAGTGGCCAAGATTAATTTACCGAAGGTGGTGACGGCGTCACATAGGCCGTCACGATTGGATCTAGGGCGTCCGAGGAAGTGTATGGCGGCGAGTTGACGGCGTCAGATTTTACTCTTGACGCCGTCAGGACGATTTTCCTATATATAGTTTTCTAGTTTTTTCTTAAAAAAAAAGAGGAGAAGTTTTGGTGAAACCCTAAAGACGATTTTGGTGCCTCTTTTACAGGTTTTTCAAGGGTTCCAAACCCTTGAGACCTTGCATTGTAATTGAGATAAGTATACTCTTAATTCAATCAATATGTCTATGTGTTGGTTGTTTATCTTTTGTTCTTATCTTAATTCTACTATGCTAGGCTAGATCTCTCTTGTGTTTGCTTAGATCTAATGAAACCTAGATGTTGATTATGTGTTGATTACTTGTCTATTCTTGTTTTGAATGAATGATTTTATATGTTAGGCTTAAGAAAACTGGCAGATCTCCAAATGGTAACATGCTTGAACGTCTTAAGAAACATGAACCGAGGCGTACTAGGTCTTTATTGGTTGTATTTAATGCATGAGCCACTGTTTACAATCCCTATAGTTGTGCTGGGTCATGGTGTAGGAGGAGATAAGAGCTCATAGAGTTGGGGAGTTATGTATGCCACTCCACGAATGGTATTAAGGAATACAACCCGTCATTCATACAAGTGTAACAAGTAATTGACATGTAAAAGATATCTAGGGAGTAATGAAGTCTAAGTAAACACAATTTCTCCAATTACTGCTCACAACCTTAGTTTAATATTAGTTTAATTTTATTTTCATTAGTTTAATTAGTTACAAAGTAGTTTTTGGGTTAGTTGATTAGCAACTAATTCCGCCCACTCTTTCAAAACCCGAGATTTTAATTGCTTTCATAAAATATAAAAATACAAAAATAATCATCTTTCATCTCTAGAACTTTTAATTAGGTTTTCTAATCCTAGCGACACTATTCCTAAGCTGAACGATCAATCCCCCGGTACTTGTCACTATACTATACTACAACGATTAGGTACACTGCCTGGTGGGGGTTGTAAGCCTCGCGAGATCCCTCGAGAGGTAAAGCAAGGTGCGATTCCCACGCATCAGCTGCCATGATTGTATCATGTATATTGTGTCAGCCTTATTTTTTGGTATCTCCTTTTTGGCCCCATTCTTTTGTCTATCTTTTCCTTCTTTGATATTTTTAACGAGGTGGTCCATCTTCCCCTCTCTTACTAATTTATCAATTAGCTGACGTAGTTGAACGCACTCGTTAGTAGTGTGACCCTTCTGCCCATGGTATTCGCAGTATCCTCCTCCTATGCGCTTCTCTTCTGGAGTGCTCATAGGTGGAGGTTTTGGAAAATTTGCTCCTTCTGTCGCGAATATTTCCTTAGGGGTTTTTGTGAGTGGGACATACTTGTCGTTATCCCTTCCACTGCCTTGGTTGCGGTAATTCCTGTTACGGTTGCCACTTTGGTCATTGGATTGTCTCCTAGACTGTTCTTGTGGTTTAAAGGTTGAGTAACCTTTTTTGCTGTCTGCCGCCGCTGTTTCCCCTTGGATGAAGGATCTGGTGCGCTTTGTTAGCTCATCAAAGCTTTGAAGTACTTTATCGTTTAGCTTCCGTATCAGCTCTGGGTTATTGATCCCGTTCATGAGCCCTGAGATTTTTAGTACTTCGGGGCATGCCTTGACTTGCATGCATTCATCCTTGAAGCGCTCCATATAAGCGCTTGTGGATTCCCCTTGGCGCTGTTTCACTCTGGCTAGTTCCACAGGGTTCTTTGCGCACTTCTTTCGTTGCGTAAAATTTAGGCGGAATGCCTTCCGCAACTCTTCAAACCCATTTATGCTTCGTCGTGGAAGCTTGCTGAACCATGTTCGCGCATTCCCTACTAAGGTAGAGTTGAACATATGGCACCACACAGGTTGTGGCCAGTTTTCGATAGCAGCCGCTGACTCAAAAATTTTTAGGTGATCATCAAGATCATCTGTGCCATCATATGTTTTAACATTGGTGGGCATGCGCCTTCTCTTGTCATATGAGAAATCGCTTATGCGTCGCGTGAACGCATCGACCTTTTGGCGACGCCAAGGAAGGGAAATATCTTCATCCTCCTCGTACCGACGTCGGTTTTTAGATTTCCAATGTCCCGTCTCTCTATCCTCGTTGTCCGAGGAGCTGCTAGAAGAGGAGTTGTTCCTTCTGCGCGCCGTTTTTCCTCGGAGTCCGAGTTTGAAGGGCTTGTACTTGGGGAGTGGTGTTTCCCAAGCCTATCTTGGATTCTTCTGCTTCCTGACCTTGAGACGCTTACGCTCGGTGAACGTTGTCGTCCAAGTCTATCTTGTATTCTGCGGCTACCAAGCCTAGCGTGGACATTGGTGTGCCGCACGTTGTCTTCGTAATCCTCCGAGTATTGAGAGTTAGATGCTGTACCAAGACTACCAAGCCTAGCATGGACATTGGTACGCCTCTCATTGTTTCTGCGCTCATAGTGGCACGGTGGAGATTTTTTTTGGCTAAAGTCCAGCCGGTTTTGCAGGTCGCGGCTTGACCTTCTTCTTGCCTCCTCTTGCATGAGACTAGTTAAAGTCTCATAATGTTGGGACATGAAATCGTTTAATGTCACCTCAGGTGCATCCTCTTCTACTGCGAGGATGTCCGTCTCCGCATGGGGTTCCCTCTCTCTATTAGGTGCTCCTGGTGGTACAGTGTTGTCCACTATGGATGCCACTTGGTGGGGAGTGGTAAAGAGAGTGTGCTGAATATCCTCAGTGCTTGGGACTACGGTAGTGGTTCGGGTTGTCCCCAAAGGCAATTCTACCGTGGTAGGGATTGGAATTGCATTCGACTCGCGATGACTAGGCGTACCGGTTGTTCCAGAGGTTGGCCTTGGAGTCGAATCTTGATGCTTCTTCCTATGTGAATCATCACGTGTTTTCTCCCGCTGCGGAGTCCGCTGGCCTGAGTTCTTGTTTTTCGGCATTCTGGTCTTGAGTTCTTAGTGTAGGGTCCCACGGATGGCGCCACTTGTTGATACAAAAGTTGGGCTTACCTTGTTTGAACTCCTGCTCTCGTACCAATTAGAACTTTAGTGCTTGTGAAACCTGCGCACTAAGAAAGTAAACAACAACGTTAGGCTTATCGTGGGATTGTCTCCCACGATTAGACTCCGGCGTGAGAGTAAGTAATCGGTTTAGGGTTTAGTTGAAGAGTTAGGGATCGTGTGAATCGTACCTTTAATGAGAATATATCATTCTATATATAGGGCGCAGAAACCGTGTAGGTTTCTTGTTCCTTACTCTTCGCACACGTGGTGCTTATCCGGGGTAAGGATATCAATTCCGTAAATTGGTATTATGGCCCAAGTCATTTGTCATGATAGCCCACTCGTGGTGGGTTTGGGCTTAGTAATGTATATCTTTTGGGTCCGTGGCCCAACTATGGACTATACGTCATCAGTCCTGTTAATAAAGTGAGTAAAATTGTCCAAAGAAGTACGAAACATTAAATATAAAATTTGACAAGTAGTAAAAAAAAATATATGGAATTTAAAATCATAAAAAATTATCTAGTCGTGTAAATAATTTGGTAAGTGATTGGTACATTTCAAAAATTTATTGGGACACTCACTGTACAAAACAGATTAGACATAAAGTACAATTGCTTACTGCATACAATAGAGTGTTCCAATAAAATTTTAAAGTGTGTTAATCATTTCTCAATTTGTTAATAAAAGGGTAAATAGACTAGTGCCTGTGCATAACAATGAGATTTTTTAGCAGCATATAATTTTAGTGATAAAAAGAAGTTTATAGGTTATAAAATGAAAAATAATAGAAGTTTAAGAATTAAACATAATGTTTTGAAATCCGGTTCGACCGGGTGTGGTTCAACTGGTTGAACTGTTCCGGTCAAAAAACGTATCAATTTAAACCGGATGAATCTGACACGTCGGGTAAAAAAATGGGTCAAACAAAATAGGTCAATCGTCAAGTTTAAACCGTCATTTTCGATATGTATTAACATCTTCTTTTAAAAAAAAAATATATGTTTTTAACATTTCGATTTTTAGTTTCAAAATTTTCGTTTTTTTTGTTTTATTATTTATAGATTAGTTGTACTTTTCGGGTAAAAGGTACCATGGTACCACCCTAGCTTAAACCATGTGCTAAAAGTCACCTCCCAACAAGTTGAAACAGAACATAGAACCCAAAGACATTGACATTCAACATAAACACATCTTATCTATCTAACAAAACCCAAAAACCCACAAAAATCAATATCGATTCCATCTTTTCACAAACCCTTTGTTAAATGTTTGATTAACAATCTATAATGAGACGCCCATTAATCTCACTGTTACATTTTCTGGCCGTCATTCCGGCCGCATTTGGCAGCTTGCCCATCCTTCCGCCGCCGCCGTCGACAACTCCTCCCGGCGCCACCGCTGTATCTGATCTGTTCCACCGCCCTTCGACCCTGCCGGCGAAGGTCGCGAAAGCGCCGTAAGTTGGTTCATTTTGTTTGGTTTTTATATTAGGGTTAGGGTTTTCATATTTATATATTGTTGTTTGTTTTATTGAGGGGGTGTTTGGATTAGCTTATTTTGTAGGCTTATCAGCTTATTGAGATTTGGGAGTGCCAATAAGCTTTTTTTTTTTTTTTTTTTTTTTTTAACCCAATCCTTCCTATTTTCCTTGCCACGTCAACTTTCTCTCTCTGGCGACCTGCACTAAAAAACATACCCCACGAAAATAACTTTATATTTAATTACTACGCGCACAAACAAAAAACAAAAAAGAAAAGAAAGAGAAGCAATCAATCGAGTTGACGACCAAGTTCAAAAAAAAAATTGTGCGATCGAGTTAGCCACACAAGGGCGATCAAGTGGGAATCGATCGAGTGTGTCGATCGTATCACCTTACTGTGGGCAGCCTTAAGTGGATAAGCTAATAAGCCAAAAAACATTGAGCTTGTTGGCTTTCCTAAATCAATAAGCTGATAAGACCACAAAATAAGCTAATCCAAACATCCCCTGAATTTTGAGCTTATGTTTCATAAGCTCACTTTTTGTGGCTTATTTTAAATCTTTTCGGCTTATATAAGTTTCTTATGCTATAATAACCTTATATATAAGCCGAAAAGTTTCGAAATAAGCCACAAAAAGTGAGCTTATGAAACATAAGCCCAAAACCAAATAAGCCATAAGCCGAAACAAACACCCCCTTAAGTGATCACTTTATCTGTTTTGAGTAATAACTTATATCTCGTCTGTAAATGGCCATAGATTAGGTCGTGTAATTAAGGTTTCCTCAACATTCATCCTTCGCCCTTTACCCCTAGGAATTTGTTTGAATAGGGAAGCTTAATGTAACTAGTAAGGATTTAGGATACGAGGATGTTGAGTTAAGCACTTTGGAATAACTAACTCTTATAGAAATGGCGCACAAATTATTTGGTAAGGAGTTTGGATACCCCGTTGGATCAAAACCCCTTATTCTATGTTGGATTGTTGGTTTTTAAATTTAGAGCTTTATAGGGGTTCTCTAAATATTTGGTGCACTTCCTTGAGTTAGTTTAGGCAATGGGGAAGTATGCCGTTTAAATACATTGGATCCACAAAACACAAGATCGCTCTTGTTAAGCTAATGGAGGATATTCCGTGGGTCAATAATCAATATCTTGTGGATCATGCACTTATAACCAGTTAAAATTATAAATCCTTAATAGTGTATTTGCTGATGTTCCTCGTGAAGTTGAAGAATCCTAATGTAGCTTTCACAGCTTATGGGTAAATATCTCACCTTATGATATTGACAAAGCTTACCAACTTGGGCACCCCTGCATGGTTTTCTCTTTTCCACCTTATTGAAACATAACAAGAACGCGTCAATTATTATATATGTTTACTTCGGTTTGTAAAAGAGGGTGATATATGGAGTAGTTTTGAAATTATTACATAATCAAGGGGAAATTAATGTAAATATATCCAAATATATGTCACGTTGTGGTCAAAGAGAAGCTAATACAAGACTCATATTCTTCACAAATTCAATCATCGGATCCAATAGGAAATCCCCTATTGGAAATCAATCTAGTTAAATGTTGAATATGGTTACAAGTAATTTTATGAGAGGTACTTTAGTTTCCCTTTGTCCCCTTTTGGCCGTATTTCCGGCGGCATTTGGGGATTTGTTTCCCCAACCACCGTCAACGATGAATTCTAGTACCTCTCCTCTTGATCAGTTTCAACTTGGCAACTCTACAACGTAAGTTGTTGTTTGATTGCATTTTTTTTAAATTGTAGGAATTTTAGATCTTGAGATTGAATTTAGGGTTGTGCTATCGTAAATTGTTGGGGATCTGAGTATAAAAGGTTACTCATTGATTAATGGATCTTTTTGTACATTGAGATAATGTGTTTTTGCTTTGTTGATCGTATTTTAGATATCAAAACTGTTTTTCATTTCTTTCTAATTATAAAGCTGAAATTATTACTCTTGAGGTTTACTGAAAATTTATTGGTGTGGATTTGTTACTATAAACCTTACTTTTAACTATGATTAGTGTGTGCAAATGAGCCATATAACGTCAAATGAAATCCAGAAATGCGAAGGTTGTTGGTGTTAAGCCGATGGAGTGTTTTCAGTGATCAAATACTAGGTTGCTGACTTTCTGGTGTAAACCACATGGTTCTGGATTGTTGCACGTAGCAGAACTTTAGAATGTATCTGCTGATGCTCCACCTCAAGTTGAAGAATCCCATATCAAGGTTCCCTGCTTAATGAGCAAAACAAATAAATAACTTTTGAAATTTAAAATATTAACAATAACCAGAATTTACCTGATTGGTTTAAATAGAAGGAAATATCCACGTGTTTGAAAGCTTCTTCTTGGCTTTCATGTACCCATAAAAGTAAATATCATTTAGAATACACAGTTTTTGTATTACGTCTTTAAAAAAAATGAAAAATGCTAAATCCTCCTACTAAAACCTCCTACTTACAAGATTCTGACAAGTGTCAGAACGACGGTTTGGATGCAGAGAGAGAATGAGTGGGAAAAAAATATATAATATTATTGTGTGTAGGAGGACTAGTAGGAGGATATTGTAGGAGGATTTAGCAATGCTCAAAAAAAATACTTGGTCTGATTATAAAATAGTTATAAAAAACTTATATCACAGTGATTGATGGATTGAAGGTAACTAGATCAATTCTGCAGGCTAAAGAGGATACTTTATTCCATCATCAAGGTGTGTTCAACACTAAATTTTTAAGCAATTTTAGTCTGAATAGTAGTAAGCACTTATAGGATATTATGAAAGCTGTGTTACAGGACAGCAGTATATCGTTTCTCAAAATAGACCTTGCTTATGTTAGCATTCTGTGTCTTAATATTGATGCAATCATCTGATTTGTATATAATGAGAATGAAAACCAATTTTTGCAATGGATTATCATACACCTTCTAAGATTGTGACAGATGGATATGTGAAGTAGTTGCACATTTTTCTCCATAACTTGATTATAATATGTTTCTTTACTTTGATGTTTGCCATTCAGTAAACCAGATTCTATATTGCTGGCTGCACCAAATGGCAACATATATCAGATGGACACTAGTTCTGGTGAAATCCTTTGGTCCATTCCAACTGGTCCACCAATATATGATGCACATCAATCACCTAATTTGGAAGATGATGAGCATAATTCCTCTATACAGCAGAGTAACTTCTACATAGATTGTGGAGATGACTGGCAACTTTACGTTCATGACAAAAACTCTAAAGCCGAGGTGAGCAATTTTGGACATCGTACAATGTGTTCTCTCAACCACCACCAAATGGCCTGTAGTGGCAAGGTCCTTGGTTTCCTCACAAGAGGTCAAGGGTTCAAACCTCACTAGGTGTGTACACTTGGGCGTGGCCAGGGGACGGTCGGAAACTGTACTGGGATTAACCCGGTGTGGCCGCGTACATCTGAGTCGAAAGGCTCCCCTTCTGTGGGTAACCTCAAATAGGGAAAAACCTCATCCTTTTAGCACAATGTGTTCTCTTTTTGCATTTGTTTATCAATTATTTGTTAAGAGTCACTCAGTCTAGTAATATTTGTAACATGAATAAATAATAAAAATGGACAAAAAGTGCGTGGGTTTATCCAACCTGATATGATCCGTAAAATAAGTTAACCAATCTGACCCATGACCGTTCCTACCCATTTGTCGCTTCTAGTTTTCAGTTTGCAGAAGAAAGCCAATTACAATAATTCAACAAATAGCAAACTATTGCGGACAATTGCTGACTAGTTACATTGAACTTACTGATGCTGAATATTTTAACCCTCATACGTTGCGGGGTGCCTTGGTGCCTTCTTATACTGATTAATGCATGATAACATCTCGCTTTTATAGGTTCCCAAAAAACTTTCATTCAGTATTGAAGAATTAATTGGAAAAACACCAATTGTTTCACCACATGGAGTTTTGATAGGGTCTAAAAACACAACTGTATTCCTTGTTGATCCCGAAACTGGTGATGTCATTCATACATTCAAGTCAGATGCGGATTTTGAACGGAGTTCCATAGTTGTGAAAAAAGGTGCTCCCGAGAAATGGAAGGAACCTAACAATTTTGTCCATGGGCGATTTATCTACCTCAAGAGATTTGACTATAACCTAAAATTTATATCAGCTATAACTGGCAAAACTTTGTGGTCTCTTTCGGTTGCTGATTTTGATGCTTCAAGACAATGTGATGGCTCAACTGAAATTTTAGATGTAATTAAGGGTGATTCGTTAGTACATGATTTTTGTCAGTCACCTAAAGTTTTTCGTGTCCGTCATCCACGTGATTTTGAGGCTCTTTTTAAAAAGCCACCAATGTTAGACGATGGTGGTAAAAAATATTATCTCCTGCCTCCCGATCATGAGAGTTCTCTATTTGCTCCAGCTCCGTTAACAGAATCCTTATTAGTTAATGATCCTGAAAACCCTCATCAACTTGTTCCATATATTCCCCTTTTTCGTCACCAACCTGGTGATAAGCATGCAAAAGATGTCAGTGTCACACATGGAATTCTTGCAAGTATTAAAATGTGGGTGCTTGAGCTTTTGGCTGCTGCCTTGTCTATCTTCATACCCCTAATTGTCGGCTGTTGGAATTTCGGGAGGAGAAAACAGAATAAGTTAAATGAGACTGTTATGGTTACTAAGGTGCAAAATGTGACACCCAAAAAGAAGAAACCTCGGAAATCTGGAAACAGTAGAGTTGATGCTAATACTGAGAAGATAATGAACGGGTTTCAGTTTACAGGGAGTTTTGAACGTAAAATTGGCAAGTTAATGGTTTCTGACAAAGAAATTGGGAAGGGCAGTAATGGAACAGTTGTTTTGGAAGGAGTTTATGATGGTCGTCATGTTGCAGTGAAACGCATTGTGAAAGTGCATCATGACGTGGCTTCGAAAGAAATTCAAAATCTGATTGTATCTGATGAACATTCTAACATTGTTCGATGGCATGGTGTTGAATATGATCAAGACTTTGTGTACATTGCTCTTGAGCGTTGCATCTGCAGTTTGCATGAACTAATCTTGCCACAAACCAGTTCATCTACTCAAGTTCAATCGTCGATGGAGGTTTTTAAGGATTTCAAGTTATGGAAGCCCAATGGGTGTCCTTCACCCGAGCTGTTAAAAGTAATGAGGTTAGTCAGAGTTGTATATATATTATATATAGCCAGACACATTTTATGCTGATAAATTGGACCTTTCTAGAAAGTATAAAATCTCATTATATATCTGTTGGCAATCTAAAAATGTAGGGATACAGCTAGCGGACTTGCGAATTTGCATGAACTTGGAATAATTCACCGAGATTTAAAGCCTCAAAACGTGTTGATACGCAAAGATATGTCTGGTATTACTGCAAAGGTCTCGGATATGGGTATTAGCAAACGTTTACGTGCTGATATGTCTTGTCTAACCAAAAGCGCAACAGGCAAGTCAAGTCTTCTCTACAAACCTCTAAAAAGATATTTGTTTAAAATCCGCTATCATTATGTCAGCTCATTTGTTCTAAGGCAATATTTCAAACATGTGTAGAAACCTTACTTCTCTTTTTTATCTTCTATATATTGATCCACATAATGAATTCGACAATGATGAAAACAAATTAAAACCAAAAGAATTGGAATGTTGATCATTAATAGAGTTGCTTTTTATGCTCTACCATATGTTTCTTATAATATTTTCACCTTTTCAAAAATCATATGTGGGTTGTGAATCTTAATCATCTGTATGACATTCACATATAGGTTATGGAAGTTCGGGTTGGCAAGCACCTGAGCAACTTCGAAACGAACAACAAACTCGTGCTGTGGATCTGTTCAGTTTTGGGTGCGTGCTTTTCTTTTGCATCACTGGTGGCCGACACCCCTTTGGTGACACACTTGAGCGTGATGTAAACATTGTTAATGACCGAAAAGATCTCTTTTTAATTGATAACATACCTGAAGCTTTCGATCTTATCACTAATCTCCTACATCCCATCCCAGAGTTCAGGTATGTATGACACTTGCTACAATATCTTAGACGCCTTCAAACATTAAATCTTAGTGTAAGTCATCTAAGTAGAATCTGGAATCTGGTCTATGTCAAATTACATAAATAGCATGGTTGAAACTGCTCTATCTGTTAATAGGAAATTTGTATTTGGTAATTTGAACTTGCATTTTGTTTTTAACCTACATGTTAAGAAAATTTAATGGGATAATGTACGTGGAGGCCACCCAAGTTTTCAATATTTTACCTATAGGCCACACATTCATTGAAATAAACTTATAGGCAGTCTAACTATGTGGTTGTTTTCGTTTACATCAATTATGGCCAAATTTATGCCCGATAACTTAATGTACAAATAAGGAACTAACCTCTAACTTATTAAAGCAAGACGAATGACAAGTTTGGTGCAAAATACCAATTATTCCCTTGTTTTAAGTGTGAATATATATTATCAAAGGTAAAAAATGAAAATTCACAACTAGTTTTTTTATTTGTATACTTTTAGTATGTTATTGTTAGTTTTAATAAATGAAAACAAATATATTAGCTGGGTGGCCTTAAGTTAGTTTTAATAAACAGATGGCCTTGGGTGGCCTCCTCGTATATTATCCCAAATTTAATTTATATCCTATTTCTGTCTACAAAACCTATAGACAACCCTCTTTTTAATGATAACTAGAGTGTTATAAACTGTTAAGTATAACATAATTATCAGGTATGCATGATTAGATAGAAAATCGTTTCTGTCTGTCATTATTTCAAATCTCAAATCATAAGCCTAAAATTTTTGCTGGTTTGTGTTTTATAGATCTCCCTGAATGGGCGACAATTTTTAAAAATGAATCGATATTTTTTTAACAAATAGTCAAATCCAGTTTCTTTACTTATTTTATTAGTACAATATTGGCCATAAATTTAGAAGTTACACAAAAAAGTGTTCATGGCTTAATTGACCTGTCCGGCTGTCCCAAACCCTCAACTTGCCTATTTTGCCACATCTTATGCTATCGGTCTTATAAAATGAATATGGAATTCCTTGATATAATTTATCAATGTTGTCCAGACTAAAAGCCGCAGAGGTGTATCATCACCCACTGTTTTGGGATCCGGAGCTCCGTCTCTCATTTCTTAAAGACGCCAGTGATCGTGTAGAATTAGAAGATCGTGAGCCTGATTCCAGTATCTTGAAAGCTCTAGAAAGCATCGGTACAGTTGCTTTAGGTGGTAAATGGGATGAAAAGTTAGATAACATCCTCCTCAAAGACGTCACCCGGTACAGAAAATACAAGTATGATAGCATACGTGACTTGTTGCGTGTCATTAGAAACAAATCTAATCACTACAGGGAACTCCCGAAAGAAGTACAGGAAGTGTTAGGGTCGGTTCCTACCGGATTTGAGAGCTATTTCAGTAGCCGGTTTCCAAAACTTCTTATGGAAGTGTACAAAGTACTGAAACCATTTTGTGCTGAAGAGGAAGTATTTCTCAAGTATTATAAGCAAGGCTGGTGTTAACTTTAATGTGTAGTATATTGATCCTATAGCTTTGATAAAGACTGAGGTTGTGTATATAGTGACACATGAAATGGCTTACAAATTGAAATGTTAAATACCATATATATGTTGTTTCGTAACTTGTTTATATTTATGTTATGCTTATGGCGATAAAAGGTGCAGAATTACAAAGCTTGAATTACTATTACAAGATTTGCAGTCAAGTGACATATGAGAGCATACACATGAACATGAACCTGAACTTAGCAAAGGGTACCTGGTACATGAGCTAAACCGGTTGTTGGTTAATCTGATCGGATCTAAAGACGTGTAAGAGCCTAGCCTAAGGGGAATACAGGGTTCTCCAGCATTTTATGGGATATGCTCCGCTCGTGAAAGATGACACGGACCCAACGAAGCTGAACTTTATGTAACAATGTGGAACACAATGGTCACGCACACGACGGGTGTTCAGATTCCATGATAAAAGTTAAGACTTTTGACCACTTCAATAAATTATATTGTGTGAAGTCAAAGTTTTTGTTACTCCCACAATAAAAAAGAATTTTTCTGTTATCTTGTGTTCTCCAACAAATATGTAAAAACTAAAAAGAATCGAATCACTCAGCATTGCAGCCATAGTTGGTCCATGAATCTTGAGCAATTCTGGGGAATGCATCTTAATACCCACCTACGTTAAGCTAAATCTTTTCCTCAAGCTCGTTCTTGAGCTCCAATCATTATACTCACTAATCCGTAGCTTAAAAGGGCAGAGTACTCGAGTAATCATGATGTTCACAACGACCAGTTTTAAAACATTTTTTTTTCTAAAAGTTTCGCTCTTATGAGCACTTCCAAAACACAGATACACCTTTCTTATAACAATAAAACATATTGTTCTGTTCATGTCGGCTTTTAGTACCAATTCAGTCCAAATCAGCTTTTGCATATCATACAAGGTTTTATCACCCATCCGGTCCAAACCAAATTTTGTTTATTTTACAGTTTGGGACCATAATGTGCAACAATAAGGCATTCGATGCTCATATTCTCAAATTTTTTGCTTTTGTCCGATAGGTTCTGATACTGATGCACAATCATATTTAGGTTCTGATACTGATGCACAATCATATTTCCAAGAACTTATTACTTGCAACACTGAAATTGTATATATGTACAGCTTTTACTCAATATAATTCTATAATAGAACTAACTTTATAAAATATAGTTACAAGTTAAAAAAATACCCGTAAACCGCATATTTCTCATTACTTCCGCCCGGTTACACTGAATTAGACTTCCCGGGAGAAGAGCCTAACGTCCATTCGACTGGCAGAAGTAGTTTTAAAAAAATAGACATAGTATACCTATTTGGTTCATTCTATCTTTGTTCGAAATTATGTCCCAGCTCAGAATCATTAGTCTCATTTGATATCGATCTCTCAACTTTCAGCCTTTTCTTATCTCTATCTCGGGGATCTTTCTTCGCATCAATGACCGATATCAGTGTCTGAAGCCGCCTTGACCTGGATCCATCTGTGTCTGCTGCGGCTCGAGCCATTTCACGAAATCTTCGAAATACCTGACAAAAGTATATGAAAATGGCAATGAAACAAGCGATGCCACAAATAAGGAAGAGACCCCAGAAGCTTTTGAGGTGCAAGCGGTCTGATTCAAGTTCTGCATTATCAGTGCTGCAACCACTTCTTATAAGCCACTTGTCGTGGATCCTTTGCAGGTCTCCGTTTTCTGATAGTGAGAGAATTGCTGTCGATAAGTCTACTGCCAATGGAGAGTCACGCGGAAATGCCTATAAAATTTTGATAAAAAAACATAGCCTTGTCAGATATATATGCATGATAATGTAGTACTTTTGTCCTTAGTAACTGCAGTATTTCAACCATGTTAATCTCAGCTTTGTTTTGGTTATAGCTTAAGAGATTACGTAGTATTATTTTTTGTTAACACAGCCTGGCCCGAACTAAAAGTTATCCATTTCCACCAGCTATCTAACCTGTTAATTTGCTGCGTATGATCGAAGTTATATCACTAATCATAACTAATATAAATTGTTCAGAAAGTAATTCTACTTTTGGTGGTCAAATGAGTTGATTTGGTAAATCGAGATTCAAAAATACCACACTGATTGTTATCTTTAAGATTTTGAATTGATGTCACTAATATTTGAAAGTACTGGTATGAAAGTCAAAATACGAAGAAAAAAATAGAAAGACAATAGGAAGAAACTTACGAATCCCCAACCACTCTTGGTGAACTCACTTCCAACAACCCTGAACTTGCATTGGTTTGACAAGAAAAGCTCAACATAAGGGCGTTCATCAACAATGGCAGCAACACCCCCTTTTTTAGAACCTTTTTGGAGAGCATCTGCATAAGCATCAGGTGTTCCAAGAGGAACAAGCCTGGATTCAGGAATTCCAATTTCGTCAATCAAATATCGTTCTGCAAAAGATCCCACTTGGTATCCGATACGATCATTGGATTTTTTCAATGTATCGATGCCTTTAATGGGAGAAGATAGTTGTTGGACTGTGAGAATCGAGGTCAAACTCGCAGTGTAACTTGAGTTGATTATGAGAACTACAAAGAGCCATATAAGCAACACTATACGACCGAGAGTGCTTGCAGTGTTCTCTCCTGAATAAAAAGAAGAAGAAGAAGAAGAAGAAGAAGAAGAAGAGAAAAAAAAAAAAAAAAAAAAAAAAAAAAATGTTAGAATACTTTAAAGTTCCTCCAAACTCCAGAACAATGATAGAAATTTTGGAAATTAGACACTACTCAGTTTGATTTCAAAAGTCAGATGAAGGGTGTTATCAAGCAACACCCACTCGGCACTGCACTTTCACCTTTGAGATCAAACATGTTGCTTTTGAAGGCATGTTTCAAAATTCCTCTTAATTGCAGCACATCTCTTATAAAAATTGACGCACTTATCACACACATTTAGATATTTTAGAAACTTATATCATTTTTGGAAAAGAACCAGAAATGAGTGAGACGTTGGTAAGTCAAACATGGATTGAATGCCAATAACTGCATGAAAAAGACGTATCTCACTTACTATGAGCAAAAAAGAGAGTGGAAAGGCTAAACCTGCAAGGAGAAGAAAACATGAAATCATTAAGCGACAAAATTATAGCCAAAATGATCACCCTCTTCTTCAAATCGATCAAATATAAAAATGCAAACTTCAATAATGATCACCACTTAAGACGAATACTGAAAATGACTTCTTTTGACCCGTTAGTCAACCCGTTCATTTTGCCACATATAGAATTAATGTGAAAGCAATAACTTACCATAGGATAGTAATTATCTGTCTTTTTGGAGTCCCTCTGAATTCGTCATTTATCCGGTGCTCTAGAATCCACGCTACGGTACCAACAACAAGAAAGAAAGCAGCGGTGACAGCCCACAATGTTGGAGAAAATGGGCGTAAAAACGCCCATGCACCCGTGTTCATTTTCTTAAAAGGGGCCACTACAACAAGCCCAGATGCAGCATACGGTTGTGTAAAATCCACTATTCTTGTTCGGTTTGTGACTATAGCAACGTCCCCAACAGCACCATCATAAACCTACAACATGTAGTTGATTTCTTTTGAGTTTTTGCACCAAGAAAATAAAGATGCTTTAAGTTGGTATTTGAAAAGATTTTAGAAAACGACATTTTGGGGACTTTCAACCCATTTGACCCGATTTCTTATTTACTATTTTCTAAACTTTACCCCTTCGACACTTTGACCCGTTATAGATAAATATAACTCAAATCAACCCATTTATCAGTTAATGGGTCGCAATTACCACCTCTAGTATTAGCATACTAAAACTTGAAAATTAGTTCACACGGATTTGAACTCACCCCTGCTGCGATCAAATTCACGAGCTTAGTATAGCTCGGGTTTTCTTTACCATTTCCATACGGTATAAACTGATATGGCACAGCATATGGTAGCAAATTAACAGCGGCAACAAACACATCTATACAAAACCCTTTTGACGTGTTACTTCCCGGTACTTGTGATACAAATTCCTTATAACTCACCCTAAGTGGGACCGCAATCTTCAACAACTTCCCATTATTCGGGAACACCCATCCCCTCGGTTTTGTCACTATCTCTCCTGGCCATATCACACTATGAAGGGCTGGATTTCCCCGTGTTTGGTTCACTTGAATACTCTCAGGGGCCAAAGCTGTCAAACCCGATCCGTTTGACCAATACCCAACTGTTCTCAACCCCGTTCCGATTACGTTAATTATGTCATACGCAGGATTAACAAGATTTCTATCTGAATCAAACTTTATATGACCGGTTAAACCAACAAAATCAGTTTTCCATATATTATCCAACAAAAGTTTACCACCGTCAAAAACGCTCATTGCATCAAGATGAAGATCCGCAAGACCCGCAGCACTCAATCTTGAATCATTAGAAAAAGAAACCACCCCACCTTGACTAAAAAACGCTTCTAAAGCATGAGCTATAAGCCAAACCGTATCATAAGCATATAAGCCGTAAGAATTTAGCCCAAAGGAACCACCGCTTAATTTGCTCCACTTTGATGTGAAATCTTTCTTTTTTAAAGAATTAGGTGTGTGTTGGCGTAAAGCTAGAACCCCTTGCATATTTTCCATTTTATCAGATGTAAATCGAAAATTTGAATCTAAAGAAGACGAAAGCCAATCTGTAGCAATCCAAACATACCCATCTTCCATCATTCCAAGATAACGCGCAACTGAAAATACCAAAAACCCCATATCCGGATATACATGTAGAACAATCACTCGAGCCTCCATTAGCGCTATTTTTACTAGAATATCCATTATTTCACTCCGCCCATATTCCATCCCAGGTGGGATACCAATCTTATACGATATTCTACAACGTCTTGCAGCTAATGCATCATCTAATGCTAACACTCCATTTCTTCCATAATCATCGTCTATGAAAATTGCAATAACTTCTCTCCAAGTATAATAGTCAACAATTTCAGCTACTGCTGTCATTTGGTGCAAATCACTTTGCGTTGTTCTTACGAAATATGGGAATTGGAGGTTTGACAATGTGGGGTCCGTGGCAGCGAATGACAAGAGTGGCACTTGCAGTTCGTTTGCTACATGAGATATAATGTGAGCCACAACTGATGATTGTGGACCTACAATTGCAACCGTGTCGCTCTCCATAAACTGCAATGCTGTAAATTTTACAGATATTAATAAACAGTATATGACAGTCAAATGTAATACATAACGGTGCAAGTGACAATGTTTGGTTGTGTTTCTGCTGCTTAAGGTTGTAAAAATCACTTTTGAGCATATTAGTAAGTTTCTCACTCTACGCTTAAATAAATCAGTTTTGTCAGCTAGTATATAAGTATCGGATAAGATCTACAGAGTTATCTGTGTGAATTTTCATACTTTTACTGATGTTTCTTTGTATATAAGTATATAACTTACCAAATAACTATAAGCAAAACTAGGTTTATGTAAACACTAAAAATTGATTACTAGGACTTGAAATCTAAATCATAAGATAATGACTATCAAGACGTCCAAATACCCCCAGAATCAAATTACCCATTTGACCCTATCAAAAATCATGCAACATTCATTATCATCTATTGTGGTCCACAATTTTCACTTCTAGTTAGCCGTAAAGTTAAATAGGGATCCCTTTCAGAATACTCACAAGAATCACCATACTTTTTAGGTCAAGTTACCAATCAGGCCATACAAAAAGTCAATACAACATGAGTTGTGATTCTTCTAGGTCCACAACATGTGGATGTAGACTTAAATGAGCAGTTTTGTTGAATGTTTGGTAAACTTTTATGAAACTCACAGAGTAATATGAACAGACAAGACCATACATGTGCTTAAAAAACAAAACATAATCTACAATATTAGGTAGAAACACATATTTACCTCCAACCATGCCAAGAAACCCGCTACAATTCGAACTCCTCATTTCCATTTTAAGCGTTGTCCCAGGAAGAACCGTCGAATCTGCATTAATATCTTTGACCGCCTCCTGGATTGCAACTTTAGCAACTCTCCCGATTGTCGAATCAAAAGTGAAAATAGCTCCAACACTCACAATAGCAGGTCTTGTAGACACATTATGTGTACTCAAACCATCCCCCAGAAAAACTCCCAAATTTAGCAATAGCAAAGTAACAACACTAAAAACACGAAAGCTCGTCATATCATATCATATCATACCAAATTCAATCCACCTGAAAAAGAAAAAAAACAATATCAGACAATCAATTCATAGGTTCCTTGTTTTTTCACATAAGAAACATACCAAAAAACATGTCAGAGCTATAAACCTTAATCTTCAAGAGATCTTTTAAAGAACAAGTTTTTATTAAGGTTCTTAATCAAGAAACACAGACCCAAATGAGAAAACAAAGGAATATCAAAAAGTAAATACAGATCAATCTTTAAAAGAAGTGGGAATCAGATGCAATGCTCAAAACACGAAGTTTAAACAAGGAAAGAAACCCATGTCATGAAAAGACCTGAAAACTAATAAAGATTCTTAACTTAAATTATTTCTATTTAAGGCAAGAACAACTAACACAGTAAGAAAAAAAATCTTCATTCCTATACTATACAGTTTATCAAAAACTAAGCAGTAAAAATCTAGAAGTACCTGAAGTAGGTGAAAATCATTTATAAGAGATGGCTTTAAAAGATAAACCTGAATTCACATGTGGAAATCAAGGCAGAAAGATTCTATTTTTAGCCAAGTTGTAGGGGTCAATTTCTAGAGAATTTATTCTTGTACTATATTAATAATAGAAATAGTAATGTTATCAAGTAGTACATGAAGAAAATATGTCTTTATTCAAAACTCAATAGATACGCATTTGCGGATAGCAAAAGAAATCTAGCATTTTTCTTTGTCGACAGAAAAACCTCATCCGTTTACTCGTTTAAAATAATATGTTTTTACTGATTTGCGGATAGCGAAAGAAATCTAGCCTTTTTCTTTGTGGACAGAAAAACCTCATCCGTTTACTCGTTTCAAATAATATGTTTTTACTGATTTTGGGAAATGGGTAATTTTGGTAAATTTATTTTGATGGTAGAAGAAGCAAGAATTATTGAGATGAGACTTGTTTGAAAGGAAAGGCAAGAGATGCATGGAAAGGACTTTTAGTTGAAGGAAAGAATATAAAAGATTTAAATAAGATACAAAGCATATTTAACACACTTTTCTCTTTTGTACCAATGAAAGTTAGTTGAGTATTTTATTACATACATACATGATGTAATTTAATATAGGTTTGATTAAACAATTGAAATGCCTTCTAATGATGAAAAACTAGATGATGACCCCACGTTGAAAAACTTTGATATGAGTGTTTTTTGTGATCTGGTTTCACATATGACTCGGAAAACATGTCCTCCTCAACTTACTTTTTTTTATTCAAAATAAAATAAGATTTTAAATTGCTTAAAAAATGTTAAATTTGGTTAAAGCAAGAAAAATAAAATAAAAAAATAAAAAATCTTTTGCCAAAAAGATAAGGTGAAGTTTGGAAATAAATAATACGTTTTGTCAAATTTACAACAATAAGCTATTTTTCTATTATCAATATAAATATAGAAATGATACATGACCTAATTATGAACATGTGTCATGATCATGATAGGTTGTAAAATAAGTGTGTTTATGTCTGCCGCCAACATAATGATGTCACATGTTTTTAGGTCCACAATTATGTTCATAATTAGGTGCATGTATCATTTCTCATATAAATAACTTACTTTTAGTTATTGTATCAATGAGAAAAGTTTATTTAAGAACTAAATTTTTGTTGCATACCGAGGGATTAATTTTCATCACTCATTTAAATTAATCTAATGGTGGGGATTAAATCTAATTACAAAGGCATTTTCGTCCATTATATAAACATTTTTTTTTATTATCCATTTTTCCTCTCATTTTTTAACACACACACATAACGTGTTTCTCAACATACTCTCTCACTCATTAACCCTAAATTCAAATTTAGCTTATCAAACCCTAATTTAACCTTCAATTAATCAAATTAAGCATCAATAATCATCATCTTCATCATCATCGTTATCGTCATCAGGATCATTATCATTCATTATTGTCATCATTTAATTATGTTCGTGTTGTGTGTTTTTCCGCTTCATTCTTCGTTATCATCATCATCTTCATCAATGACCGTTTTTGATTTGAATGAACCGGTATATTGTGGATCTGATTACGAATTAAGTTATTGATAATCTGATTACGGATGGAGTGGTTGAAAATCATTTACGACTGTTGTGGTTTATAATTCGTGTTAGCATTAAGAAGTGATGGTCATTTATCACCTAAGAACCTTGTAACCATGTAATAACTTATTATAGATTAGTTAATACCTTAATGGGCTTGTGAAGTTAGTTAAGCTTAGCTAGTCCATGTAATCATCTAATCCAAGTCCAAAGCCCACCAAGCCCAAAGGCTTTCTCATCCATGTATATGAACACCTACCCTTCATTTATGAAGGTACTTGAGAGTCATTCTAATGTGTGTAATAACAAGACCTATCTCCATTTCTTTCCATCCTCTCTTTACACCATCTTTCTCTCTATACTCTCTTTCTCTCTTATTTCTTTCTAAACTTCTAATATCATCTATGTGGGATTGATTCACTATGTAGGAGACCTTACAAGTGGTATCATGAGCCATTTGATGGTTTAGATTGTGTTTTATGTCGAAAAAGTTACTCTCTTCTGTGTTCTTGTTTTACCGATTTGTACATTCACAAAAAGCTTGCGTTTTATTTTTTTTTATCTTATGTTCTAGCAGTCATAATCACTTATATTAGAAGTGTAAGTGACTTGTGGTGTGGTTTAGATCATAAGTGTGATAAAAAATCATAAAAAAAACGCAACCTTTTTTGTGGATATTCAAAGTTACTGATTTTTATCCTTAGTTCAACAAGCTTGCATCTGTTCCTTTTAGCTCTTGTTCTAACACTTTTAATCACTTATCACAGATGTGTAGGTGTTTATTGGAGTGTTTTAGAACATTAGTGTGCCAAAATGTTTGATCAAAAAGCCAAAAAAACGCAACTTTTTTAACTCAAAACTACCGACTTTTAGTTCTGTCCCAAAAGCGCAACTCATTTTTGTTCATTTCTTGATCTTTTTCGTGTAAAACATCACTAAAGGAGACCCTTTATGATGTTTTTGATGGTTTAGATTAAGAGTGCAAAAAACTTTTACAAAAAAAGCAAAATCTTAGAGCTTTTTACAATTTTTTTGCGGTTTAGAGTGTTTAACGGAAATGTAAAAAAAAGTTTCAATCTTTACGTTTAGATTCTTGAAAGTAGACATTTTTAAGGATCTATAATTGTTATAGAGTGTATTTGCAAACAATTTGAGTGTACAACGTCAAAATTTTCAAGCTTTAAACACGTTTTTAAGTTCTTGTTTTCTTCGAAAGTTGTCGAGATTTGGTGTTGAAGAAAGTAGGTAAAATACAAAAGTCAAAACGCTCTTTTACATACATTTGACCAAACCCCCTTTTAACTAAATTTGTACTTTTCCCTGAAATACCTACATTTGACCTTGTTTTTATGGATTTTATAATAACCCTAATTACTGATATTAAAGACACCCTAAATTTGCCGATATTCCACAAGGTATTTTTGCCGAGATTCCATTCAGCATATTTACCGAGATTCTCCTGGATTCTTACCGAGATTGCATTTTGAGAAAATACTGAGATTCTATAGGGTTTTTACCAAGATTTGAGGGTTTTTGTAGGATTCATTTTTAGGGGAATGAAATGGAAGGGAAAAAAAAGTCTTCTTTACGCAGACATGAAAGCTCTATCAATTGAACTAGCTTCTGTTTTTCTATCAAGTTTAAACAAGGACAAATATCGACTTAAGGGTTTACATATGCGTACTTTCGGGACAATATAGTGACTTTATTAGTGATATATACCGACTTTAACACAAACACACAATCACATCTTTACCGTCAAGATTCGTAATCATTCTCACATACCTATTATCATGACTTCACAAATCAATCCACAAATCATTGCACAGATGATTTATGCTTCTTAGACAGATATCATTCAAGCAGGTTTCCATAACAGTCCACCTAGGGATGAAAACGGGGCGGGTTTGGGGCGGTGATGTGTCGTTGTATAGCTGATTATTTGTTTATCAAGTTTTACTATTTATTTTATGCTGACTTAACCTTTAACAACACTAACGGGCAGTGTACCCGATCAATGTAGCCTAGTTGGTAAGTAGGGTGTCGATCACTAAGAGTGGATTTCTAATATACTAATTCTAAATGTATTCTACTCTACTAAAGTAACCTAAACTAATGTAAAGGGGGGTTCAGCCTGAGAGACTGGCATGGGTTTGGTTTTATATTAAACTAATTAAACTAAACAAACAATAGAAGTATGAAGACACCAAAGATAAGAAGAACGTGTTAACCAAGTTTAGTCATATATGATTAAGTTTTGATAAGTTCCTAAGACCTGTAGTGATGGTGCTCACAACTAGGTACGGTCAATCCTACCTCTCGTTTCCCTAGAGTCTAGATTCCACTCTAACTAATCCTGTCATAATTAATTGGAATCCGCATAAAGCTGCTTAATAATTACTAAGTTTATAATAAGTAGCTTGTCAGTTGTTTTATTGCTAGTTTTATATGATGAGTATCGTAATCTTATCTATCTCGTTGGATCCTAAATATAGGCGAGTAAACTCTTAACGATCACTTGTGCCTATCCCACTTATCTAGACACTAGTTAAGTAGGCGAGGAGGGGGTATGGCAGCCCAAGCAAAACTCAGCTAGACACAGAGGTTATCAATGCACATATACAAGTCACCAAAAAATGATCATATAAACATTAATCGATGGGAAAGCAATTTTAAGGGGAGCAGTATGGTGGCCACAAGCCCATCAATCCTGATGGATTAAAGCTTACTATTACAATAAAATAAAACTACTTAATATAAGTAATCAAAACGAAGACTTAGCAACCATCGAATTAGTAACAAATCAAACCATCAAATAATCATAAACTTGGCTAACACCTAAGGGTGTTAGCCCATAATCTCAGTAACAAAGTACATAAACATAATCATAATGAATAGAGTATGAAACATAGTGAATACGATACGCTAACCGAATAATTAAGTAATATAACAATGATTAGAGATGTTCTTTGATGAAGCGAAAAGTGTACCGCTTTTAGGGGGTCATTTAAGCCCAAAGTCGAGATTATTTGATCAATTATTGCCCTAAATCGTTCCTTTTGTCATTTTAGGTACTTTGGAGAAGAAATCTGAAAAAGGAAGTGTTGGATCGATATATTACACTAACCAAACTTAACTATGTAACTTGTAATGGTCTAGCAATCTTGAATAACTCCAAAACTACTAATAATGAAACACTGATATAATCTTGTTAAGTATGCGGAATCTACTTCAACAAAGCTAAGAAGAATAACTTTCAACGATTATATTAAACCAAACTTTGAACCTGCTTTTCAATATAGATTCACTAACAATCCCTAATAACTTTACTTGCAACTAGATATCGTATTCTATAATTATCCATCTCTATTCTAATACCAGCCTAAGGATCCTTTTATAGGCATAAGGAAAACCTTAAGTCGGTTTACAATCCTTGTTCGACAAGTAAACTAATTCTAGAATATTCTAATAACTTTACATTACAATCCTTTTAAGATATTGCATAACAGTCCTTTAACATAGAAGTACTTTGACTTTCTTCATGCACGGGCAGTACTTTAACTTTTCAACATAAGCAGTACTTTGACACAAGCAGTACTTTGATCTTCAGAAGTACTTTTGATCTTCATATCCCAACAATCCTCCCCTAACTTGAATTCTACTTGCTTAATTTCAAGTTCCTTTGTTATTCTTTAACTTCAATATCTTTATCTTCAAGGAAAGATTGTATCTTTATCTCTTATCTGTCTTGTGTTTCAAAGTACTTTTTATCAACAACAGATCTTTTCACAGCAACATATGACAAAAAGTACATCAAATCATAGAGTTTCATGCTATTCTCATCACTTTCAGGTGTGTTAACGCCTGTGAGAGGTGAATCATTGAAAATTTAATGGATTTAGATGTCTTTTTACCAAAGCCATTAACTCTGGAGTAGCCAATGTTTAGGTTAAAAATAACCATGGTACATTGATAACCATATGATTTTTAGCAAATCATCAGCTATCAACGGATTTGTTAAGTCTTTACCAAGAGCCGTTTGCTTTTGGACTAGTTAGTTCTTTTAGTACAATCACAACCATGGTGAACTAATTCCCATATAAATGGTTTTTCCACAGCCTTTACCACAAACCATTTTCTTGTGGGCTAGCCAACTCTTCACTATAACAGATATGGTGAGTTGAAAACCATACAATTTTTAGTAAATTGTCAACTTAAAATGGATTTGATAATCACATCAGAGCCGTACCCTCACGATGAGTCAAACTCTTTCTTGTCTGTTAAACATGGTGAGTTGATTACCATTTGCTATGTAGTACAAGTACTAACACTATGTTTTACTTTCAAAATTTATTTGTTGTTGACATCTTGTGCTTCAAAAAGTTTTTCCTTTTATTTTAAACTTAATCAAAAGACTTTACTGGTTTTATGCAGCAAGTAGGACTTTGAGAAAGTACTGTTTTTCTGGTAGTATTTAGAATAAAGTGTAGGATCGAATATTATGTTGATTCATGTGGTTTCGGGTAGTCTTGGGTGATGGAAGATCAAGTTAACCATGGTAAATGTTAGAGAGAGAAAGTAAGAGAGAGGGGAAGTTTCTTGAGAGAAAATACACTTAGTGTGTGTGTGTATTGAAATAAAACAACCAACCCTTACCTTGTGTGGGAAAGGGTATATATACAATTACAATATACGCCCTCCTGTGGGCTGTGGATCAGGTGTACAGTGGGTAAAGACCCGTCCGTCCTCCACGATGTGACTATATCTAATCTAATATATACAAAACTAAGAGCTATGCTAAGTATGTAAATTCATGGGGTGACCGAACCTTTTTCTTAATCCTAACAATCTCCCCCTAAGGGAGGTCACCCCAAAAAAAATAAATTGAATCTTAGCATTTTATACATTGATTTTTAGCTCTATCTTGTATCCGTTGATTCTTCAAGTGTTGTCTTTGTACGGCAAGTAGTGATCTTTGAGCATAAGTTCCTTTGGCTTGAGTGATCTTTGAGCTTTCATTGAGATCATCAGCCACCGTAAATCTCAAAATCATCCTTTGTGGACTCGCCTCCATGTGATGTAGTGACCATCGGACCGTCATGCTCACACCTTTCTGGATCATGAAACTTTGCATCAGAGTTGCGGAAGCATTGTTGTTGATCTTTCACTTTTCATGAGGTCTTTAATTGTGAGTGTGGAGTGTGAGCATGAGGTTATGAATTGACGTCTCATTTGCCATCAGCTACAACCGTCGGGTGTTCCTGCAAACAAGAGTTAGCAATAAACACATGAAAGTGTCTTTGTTCACCTTTGTTGAATAGGGTTGCAAGAACCACGGTTCCCCGTTAATCAGTATAAATACTGCCTGTGATCAGGTAGAATTCCGAAGAACTTCCTTAACAGGGTTTTGTAGCTGTACTAGCCGTTCTCAAACCAGAGCGTCTCAAAGTAGACAACACGAAGTGAGTGAACCGGTGAATTAATGATTCACCGATTAATGAGGAAATTGATTTTGAAAAACAATCGCGTATTGCTAGATAAAGTTTTTGCAATACAACGAGAGTTTTATGAGAAACATCAATTTTATGTCAAATACTTTTGTTTTGAAAATTATGCACAGTCAATGTGCTCGAAAGAAAGTAGTTAAGCACATCGAAGGATTTTCCAAAAGTATCCGTCAATTCATTTCCTGGAACAAGTTTGATTCAAAAACGAATCGCCCTATCGTTGCTTTCCAGTTGTCACTAGTTTGATCCATGAAGGATCTCACATGTCACCTACCAAGAGCTTGATTGATGTTCACTCTAGCAGGATTTCCATCTTCATCGTGAATAATTGCATATCACTCAGATGTTCTGGCAATACCGCAAGGATAATGCGTAGGACTCTAAATATATTATCTTACTTTCCACATTGTGTGAAACAGTAAGCATATTGTAAATGTGTCCTAATGAGATTTATGGATGATCTCTTGGCTCTAGACTCTGTGGAAAACTAGAAGGGGGGTTGAATAGTTTTCCCCTCTTTTTCGTTTTATAAAAACTTGGTTTTGCAAAATGTTGATTCAAATTTATTCAATTGTTTGTTTGAAAACCTTCAATTTGAGTTTAGTCTGAAAACAATATATAATCAATTATATATGTAGATTTTTGGATTAGTTTTGAAAACTTAGTTTTATGAATGAAGCTTTGGTCGATCTTTATGTGAATACGTTTTGCTTTTAAAATCTTAAAGCATTTTGTATCAAATTATCGATTAAGTTAAACTCAACATGAGAAGTGTTAATCATATATATATAAGCCCATTAGACCATATCATACAACTATATATCCTATCACAATATTAACTTGTTACTACACCACAATCAATCATCAATATAAGCAACAATTAACACATATTTTCAAACATAGATATAAAGCGATAAGTGCAAGAGTAAATGTAAAAAGATAAGAGAAAGAGGATGCAAACCGGACACAATGATTTATAGTGGTTCGGCTACAAGGACACCTTCCTTGTTCCTACTCCACTCCCCGAGTCACCTACTCGAGAGTTTTCTTCACTACTTAACAAGCTCCCTTTTGGCGGAGAAAACCGTACACAACTTTTGCTTACACCATTTAACGATACTAAGCTAAATGTCGAGTTCTAATAGTAGCTAGAACCAATCTCACAACACAACTTAGATCACTACACAACTTCTACACAACTTCACGACTTCTTCATGACTTCACAACTTCTTCACGACTTCACGACTTCATCACAACTTCTTCACGACTTCACGACTTCATCACAACTTCTTCTAAACTACTTCACGGCTTCACGACTTCTTCACGACTTCACGACTTCATCACAACTTCTTCTAAACTCCACTACTTAATCACACACCTACATCTTCACAACTACATGTCTTCTCCACACTACTACTTCCTCCCACTACTTCTTACTCACTCATTGAATCACTACTAAGTAAGATCATCTTGATCTACTTATTACATATACCTAACTCACAACTTCACATAAGCACTAACTAGATCCTAATACATCTTTGGCTTTATGATAGGGAGGATTCTTCTCTTGCACTTTGAATGATGAGAGATTGGATCACTTGAAACAAAGATTAATAATCTTATGATCAAAGGGTTTTAGAAGGATGTTTAGAGAGAATTGGATCTGAAAATTTTTGTGCAAAAGGTCCAGAAAAATACCAGGTTTGAGGTGGTATTTATAGGAGAAGATTTCTGACAGAGGAGCGTGCCGGTCCCCTTAATTGTATGGCCGGTCCCCTTAATTATTAAGGGGGCCGCCCATAATTAAGGGGGCCGCCCTACTGAAACGGCCAGAAATCTTTGTCTTTTCTGGTGAAAGTTTATTTGGTGAAAAAGTAACTGATTTTGGTTAAAAATTTGAATTCATATATTTGTTATGAATTAAACATTTTCCTTTAATTACCAAAATTGTTTTTCAAATATATAACATGTTTATATCATTTTATAAACTTTGTAATGTTTAAATAAAATCCCTTTGATCATAAAATGTATTAGACATTTGTTTGTACATACCTTAAGTGATTGTTGAGGCAAACTCGAGACGTTGAGATGTCGAGGCTTGTTGACGTAAGAATGCAAAGATGAATTGTGATCACAAGTAACTTAAGCACTTTACGTTATATGTTGTAGTTTACATCTTTGTCATTATCAAAACATGAAAAGGATGTTTAGATTAAATATCGTAATATTCATGCCAACAATCTCCCCCTTTTTGATGATGACAAACTATGTAAACTATAACTTATAGTAAAATGTATAAGTTACTTGTTTACACTTCTTCTCCCCCTTTTGTCGAAGCAAAAAGGTGGACTTCTAAGACGAGACTTCTACTACGCTTGAACTCTTGAGATAGAATGTAAAAGGCGAGCTTGCATCATCGTAAGTGAAGTCTTGATCCTATCAACCTCAATGCTCCCCCTTGGTGTATGCTCCCCCTTGGTGTATGCTCAAAACTTGTTTTGGCTACCAAAGAATCGAGCGGTGAAGTAATCCTTCAAAACAAAGTTAGTAGACAAGTGCACATATATATAATGATGATAATAGATATATGCATGAGACTAATAGGGGAACAATATTTGGACATATTAGGTATATGCATTAAAAGTATGACACTTGCAATTATTGTTTTAAAAACATCAACCTAAAATCCAAAAAAAAAAAAATAGAACCTAATGCAAAGATTAGAACCTAGGAAAATGTATGAGAATGAGGAGGGATGAGCGTGAATGTAAAGGGAATGTGATGACAAAGGGTTGACAATTATGGTTTAGATTAGTATATCGTTCGACAAGGGTGGATGATAGGGAATCATGGGATTTTTTAGGTGTTTTGTTGGTTGACGACCGAAGGTGGATATGTGAAATGAGGTGGTGATGAGTCGACAACACTTGAAGCTTAGATTTCTTCATTGTGTTCTTCACTTGCAAGAAAGTGGAAATGACGCATTTCGTAATGAAATTCACTTGGATGAGGTGGTGATAACTTGACAACACTTGAAGCTTGGATATCTTCTTTGTGTTCTTCACTTGCTAGAAAGTGGAAATGACGCATTTCGTAATGAAATTCACTTGGATGAGGTGGTGGTAACTTGACAACACTTGAAGCTTGGATATCTTCTTTGTGTTCTTCACTTGCTATAAAGTGGAAAGGATGCATTTCATAAAGAAATTTACTTGACTTTCAGGGATTTAAGTTTTGGTGGTGATGGCGTACTTAGTAGAATGTAGGGAATGGTGACATGGTTGAATCTTCTTGTGAAGATGGGAAATGAGGTTCAAGTGGAGATGACTAGGTGGCAGCAGAAGAGTGATGTTCAAGGAAGGAATTTCTTGGGTAGGAGGTGGTGGTGTTGAAGTGTTGGTGTTATCTTGTGTTAACTCAATGAGAAGTGGTTTAGGGGGTATGGTATTGATTCTTGGTTTCTTTGAGGACATGGTAATGGTGGATGACTCGAGATTGGTAGTACAAAGGATGACTCGGTTTTGGGTGTGAGGTAGAAGGATATATGTGATTGAGTGTGATTTCACTTCCCATTAAATTCATGCTCATCCGGATATATTTTGAGACTAATATGACCTATCGGATTATGACACTAAGGTTCTCATGAAATGAGGGTGTAGGATCTAAAGGTAAGAAAAGTATACCTAGATGAATGATACATATATAGTAAACCATGTAAAGGCATACAATCAAATCATATAGGAACAAATAATCATCTAGAAATAACATATATGCGATATGCCATAAATCTAGGAATGAAAGCATCTAATGAGAAACAAAGTTCATAAAAGTAAACTAGCGTTAGGTATATTTAGGAAGAGCAATTTAATCAAGTTGGAGAATGAGTATGAGACTATTACTAGTGGTGCTCAATTCAGGCTAAACACGACCATTTTTACGGGTTACACACACCCAACTTCTCACATAGAAGCAATTCAACCGTTAGGTTAAATTGAATTTCTAGTCAATAGATTCTCCAGTAGTCATTCTCTTTTTAGAGGAAATTGAGTTCCTAAATTTACCTATCGAAGAGTACCAAATATGAAGTTTGCTTGATTCACTAATGCTTGGCTTAATGTGACTCAAACATCATGTTTTAATGAAGGTAAGTCTACATGATATATTTTACTCACTATCCCAATAGAGATGTGTTAAATGTTTAGATAAGAGTAAATGCAAAGTTTTAATCTTTTGTTCATGATTAACCGGTTATTTGGTTTTGATGGCATATTACTTGATTTAATAAATGTGCTTGATTTAAGAATGCTCCTTAGCATATCTTGAAAAATGAATCTCATTAAGATTATTTATCTTAAATGAGATTGTGATTCACAAATGATATCAAAACTAGACATTTATATATTCTAAGGCAAATATTATTTTCTATGATTTTTGCCAATGTTATATATCATACTTTAACTAGTATTTGAAACAAGATGAATTTTACTTGTTTATGCATTGTGACAAGTTATTTTTCAATTCTAATAACTTAAATTATTTCAAAAAGAAAAGTGTAGTGCATTATCTTGTAACACAACCATTCATGCTACAAAGAAAATGAAATACATATAATATATAGTGAGTATTGTTCTTAAATATGTATTTTAGCTTGAAGTGATGATTTTAAGTAGTGTGAGCAACGTTTACATATGTTGTTAGTTTGTTCATGTTTGGTTTTTCGGATATGACACATTTATCCATTGCTTTGCAATGTAAATTGCTTGAATATTTCGGATGAAACATCCAAGTCGTCAATCCTACTTCATTGTATATTTTATGCATGTGTTTAAAATGTTATTCTAATATTTGGAACACAATTATTGGACAAGTAGATTCAATATGACATTATCAACACAAGTGTGAGTTATGATCCAATGCATACTCTTTTCATCTACAAAGGATGTAACTATTTTCATATCAATCTAGTGTGATTGAGTATGTAGATTCAAGACTATATCTTTTGTTGTAATTTGATATAATCTTGAAGCTAAACAAATAGCGATCCAATTTCTTGTCCACACTAAAAAATGTGTCAATTAGATTTGATAAATATATCAACCATAATTTGAATAACGAATTGATATAATATCAAGATCTTTCTTGACCCTCACAAACACTCATTTAAAATAAATAGGCATTTTGATAGTGTGTTCCATTAATCCTACGATTATTTATGAGTGAGGTTGGTGAATGATTGAAATTTGACATATTACTTCATGATTGTTATATGTTTTGTTCATGTGAAAGACTCTTCATTGTTACTTATAATGAACACACTTAGATTTTGAAAATACTTTTTCTTTTATATAACTACTAATGTTTTACAAAGATTCAATTTCTCTTTATTAAACAACTTAAGGTAAAACAAGGTAATTTGTTGAAAATATTTAAGTGTGTTGTTAAGAATAGATTAAATTGTTTGAAATATTTAGGTGATTAGATTTAACTCATTTACAAGATGTTTGAGTAACATTAAGCCATCTATACCTATATGCAATGCAAGCATAATATTGCAATCCTAACGCAAGAAATCTAGCATAAGATCTAGTTAAGTATAAACCGGAAAACTAGCTATAAACTAATAAGGCACATATGCTTAGATATACAATTAACTAAAGATCAAATAGCAACAATCATCTGATATATTCAATTAACAAAATAGAATCACAAATAAGTTCACATAGCACATAAGATACTTGTCGTCGTTTTGTGTATTATATATACCAATGTTTACTCAGCTCGATTTTATTTGAAAATAAAATAGTTTCCTATCCATTTTAAAATTTAATTAAGATCAATATTTTGAAAACATAAATACTTAATTTTTCAAAGATATATCGACTAGGAATGCCCGACTCGAAGGAAAAGATAAAATACAAGTTTTACGTTAAGACAAGACTCAAATTTTTGACGTTCGTGTAGTATTTTAATTTTCTGACTTATTTAAGTATGTAATGATCACTTGTAAGTATTTTTAAATGAAAGTAGACTCAATTACCTTTAAAATGCCGGGTGGCGCGACTTCTACGGAGTTACGGTTATTTTTATATGATTTTTCAAAGTTTCTGAAAAAGCTGCGAACAGATAGGCGGACCCCTTAAATAATTAAGGGGACCGCCCAGTATTTAAGGGGGCCGCCCATCTGGTACTCAAAATTTCATTTTTTGTAAAAAATTGTTTTCTGACTTTTCGGAAAGGTGTGTAACTTTTTGATTTTGATACCGAACATATAACACTTATTTTAAGCATAATATTATTTCGAGCTAGTATAATTAGTGTATATATCATCAAAACTAATACAAGTCAATCAACAAAACACTTTTCATATTTAATCCTCCTTAATGGGTAATTTGATACATGGATCGTACTCAATTTTTAAAACCATTTGTTTTGAAAATTTGAGCGACGTGGCTCTGGTACCAATTGTGAAAAACTAGAAGGGGGGTTGAATAGTTTTCCCCTCTTTTTCGTTTTATAAAAACTTGGTTTTGCAAAATGTTGATTCAAATTTATTCAATTGTTTGTTTGAAAACCTTCAATTTGAGTTTAGTATGAAAACAATATATAATCAATATGATCAATTATATATGTAGACTTTTGGATTAGTTTTCAAAACTTAGTTTTATGAATGAAGCTTTGGTCGATCTTTATGTGAATACGTTTTCCTTTTAAAATCTTAAAGCATTTTGTATCAAATTATCGATTAAGTTAAACTCAGCATGAGAAGTGTTAATCATATATATATAAGCCCATTAGACCATATCATACAACTATATATCCTATTACAATATTAAGTTGTTACTACACCACAATCAATCATCAATATAAGCAACAATTAACACATATTTGCAAGCATAGATATAAAGCGATAAGTGCAAGAGTAAATGTAAAAAGATAAGAGAAAGAGGATGCAAACAGGACACAATGATTTATAGTGGTTCGGCTACAATGACACCTTCCTTGTTCCTACTCCACTCCCCGAGTCACCTACTCGAGAGTTTTCTTCACTACTCAACAAGCTCCCTTTTGGCGGAGAAAACCGTACACAACTTTTGCTTACACCATTTAACGAAACTAAGCTAAATTTCGAGCTCTAATAGTAGCTAGAACCAATCTCACAACACAACTTAGATCACTACACAACTTCTACACAACTTCATGACTTCACAACTTCTTCACGACTTCACGACTTCATCACAACTTCTTCTAAACTACTTCACGGCTTCACGACTTCTTCACGACTTCACGACTTCATCACAACTTCTTCTAAACTCCACTACTTAATCACACACCTACATCTTCACAACTACATGTCTTCTCCACACTACTACTTCCTCCCACTACTTCTTACTCACTCATTGAATCACTACTAAGTAAGATCATCTTGATCTACTTATTACATATACCTAACTCACAACTTCACATAAGCACTAACTAGATCCTAATACATCTTTGGCTTTATGATAGGGAGGATTCTTCTCTTGCACTTTGAATGATGAGAGATTGGATCACTTGAAACAAAGATTAATAATCTTATGATCAAAGGGTTTTAGAAGGATGTTTAGAGAGAATTGGATCTGAAAATTTTTGTGCAAAAGGTCCAGAAAAATACCAGGTTTGAGGTGGTATTTATAGGAGAAGATTTCTGACAGAGGAGCGTGCCGGTCCCTTTAATTGTATGGCCAGTCCCCTTAATTATTAAGGGGGCCGCCCTACTGAAACGGCCAGAAATCTTTGTCTTTTCTGGTGAAAGTTTATTTGGTGAAAAACTAACTGATTTTGGTTAAAAATTTGAATTCATATATTTGTTATGAATTAAACATTTTCCTTTAATTACCAAAATTGTTTTTCAAATATATAACATGTTTATATCATTTTATAAACTTTGTAATGTTTAAATAAAATCCCTTTGATCATAAAATGTATTAGACATTTGTTTGTACATACCTTAAGTGATTGTTGAGGCAAACTCGAGACGTTGAGATGTCGAGGCTTGTTGACGTAAGAATGCAAAGATGAATTGTGATCACAAGTAACTTAAGCACTTTACGTTATATGTTGTAGTTTACATCTTTGTCATTATCAAAACATGAAGAGGATGTTTAGATTAAATATCGTAATATTCATGCTAACAAACTCAATAGTGCGTTTAGTATCAACATGGCTCGCAATGAGCGGTCGATACATAATGCAGGGTTCCTCGTGAGAATGAAACAAGTCCTTTTAAGAGAACTTGAGTGGCTAGGAAGGTTAGTGCAATGTGTCACTGGGTCCATGACGTCTTGTCTTCAATACTAGTGTTACCTTGGTAACCACCAGTAGCCCCGGTTTGTGCCCTAAGGTTGAATATATGGAGGGCTATTTCTTTTCACCCTTTCTCATTTACGTTTCTTCTTCATTTTTCAACCCCTTCAGTGCTTACCGAGTCTTCATTACTAGAACCTTGTTGGGTTTGTTCCAGTACTAGCTCCATCTTAGTCGGCACTCTTCCCATATCTCACTTTTCTCCTTTTTTAATCATTCCTAAGGACTTCTACTCTAACTAGAGGATTGTCCTTGGGAAGATCCCTCTGGTTCTGGCTGGATCATGGGAACTAATACCTAACCTTATCATCCTTATAACTCCATTGCATAAAGTAAAATGGTCGGTCTTTGGTATTGTTCTCTCCACCTTAAAACCAATTGAAAATCAATCAAGGTACTCGTGATATTTGATATCAAAGCATTTGTACCTCAATTGTTTTTGATCTTTCAGAAATGCTCCCCCTCAACATGTGCATCGGTATTCGAAATTGTTTAGCACATGGAGGGAGGAGTGCCTGGTTAAGTCTTTAATGATCACTTTTTATCAGATTATATATTTAAATCACATTCTCTCCCCCAATCAAAAATTTCAAATCTTTTGAGATTTTGGATCCCAATTGATTTAAATATTGGAGAAAATATTTGGGAGAAAATGTGTCTGATTTATACAAGCCGATATTGGAACATATTAATGCTCCCCCTCAAATTATGAGGGACTCTGTTATTATCAGTTATGATGAGTTTATAAAAGATTTGGAGTTTAACACGAAACTCATGAAAGTATTCATATTCTGACACATAACAACACATGTTTATTCACTACTTGAGCCGAACAAAGAAAAACATTTGGTGATCTAAAATAAAATTTGAAATCACTCTCCCCCTTAATCTATGACCCTTTTTCTATTTAAAATTTTAATGGAAAATTTAAGCCTTTAGTCATAGATTGAGTGGCAAATTTTATGAAAAATCTAAGCCCAATTGATTTTCAAATATTGTTTTAAACCACCATTTTAACCACAAATAATTTTCAGAAGAATCATAGAAAGAAAAATATTTGTTTTGATAAAAGAAGACTTCTCTTCTTAGTCAAGAAATAATGCACTGAAACGTACATTAAATCGAAGAAACACGGATATAAAGTAATCCGTGCCCGGGTGAACATCACCCAGTGAGAGGAACAGCCGTGTTTTTGGCGACATGCTTTCCCCATTTTGAAGAACGGGTTGCTATCTGAAGTAATAGCAAGCCATAATTTTAAGTCCGGGTTATAGTCTGAAATGACTGCAAGCCATAATTAAAGAAAATTTTGAGAAGCGTCATGTTTTAGAAAAAACATTATTTGAAAAAATAGAAAAACTCTCGCTCAAGCATATGTATGTTTCCGTGTCATTATCGAATGACATTTCAAGAAACGTACATACTATTGATTATACGAGAGATACGTCGCGAGAAAAATATTTTTGGAATTTTTATGTTTTTTTTCCGATTTTTATGGATTTTGTTGGTTTTATAATTTTTTATTTTCTTTTTGGTTTTAAAATATGTACAAAAGGATATTATGCAGTTTAAGAGGATGTTGCCATGAGTACCGAAAAGAGGATATCGGTCTGCACGTAGTAGAAGTCAGTAGTCAACATCTCTTAAACTTTCACCACCAAAGCGTTCGAGGCTTCTGAATAGTCGTTAGAACTTGAGCCTTCTCAATGTGAAGGTTTGATAGCTCAACAACGTATCATCTCACACTTGAATAGTACTTATCATCTTTCTTCCCGCTGAAGGCTGAAGTAATGCGTACCAAAAAGTATCCAGAGACCACTTCCCCCCAAGTAGTTGAAATGATGCACTCAGTCTCATTATATGAAGCTCAGAAACCCGAAGTACACACACAATCAATTGTGTACGTCTTTGTCATAAGAAACTATTTCTTACATCTCTTCCCCCACTTAGTTGGAATAATACACCAAAAGAACAAGTTAAAACACTGATCTTCTCTGCGGTTATGACATTTGTCTTCTCGGAATAACTTCACTTAAGTAGAAGTGTAAAGTTGATCACGTGTACTCATTGTGCGTTCTGATGTATGTCTCCTTCCCCCTTGCTGGTTTTGATACCTCAGAATCAGCAACACATTTTACGCCCATATACTTGAAATCTTGTGTAAAACCAAAATAAGCTCAAATGTATCCTGTGAGAATCAACTTGCTGAAGAGCAATGTGAGCACCTCTAATTAGGGATTTTAACACATACTTTTCACTCTCCCCTAATTAGTGCTCTCCCCCAAACTGGAAACCTTTCAGATGAGTGCCTTGAATATGAAGAAGTCTTTTGATAACTAAATGCATATCGTCTTTAGTCTTCTAACACGTAGTGGAGAATGTAGAAGAGACTGTAGACTCGACCTTCTTCAATGTTGTCCATTTGGGGAATAGGATATCAACATCTCCATCTCACTAAATGAATTCTAGTTATATTACTTATACCAAATTAGCCCATAATGTACACATGTACCAAATACAAGAAGAAACGATAACACCAAAGTAACAAGTTGAAGCACTGATCATCTCTGCGGATATCAACTCCGGAATAACTGATTAAGCTCGATCATGTGAACCTGTTGTGCGTCCCTGATGTACACATTTCTCTCTCCCCTGATAGTTGCGATTAATCAGCCCGTAACGTGCACATGAAATGATACCACCAAAGTAACAAGTTGAATCACTGATCATCTCTGTGGTTATCAAACCCGGAATAAGTGAATAAGCCCGATCATGTGAACTTGTTGTGCATCCTTCATGTACACATTCCTCTCCCCTGATGGTTGCGATTAATCGGAATCATCATAATGATGTGTACATGAAGCATTAACTGGAAGCCTTTCATCACCACTAATATCAGCCCGTGAGAAGATGTCGATAAACCCTCACGAGTCCTAAACTGAAGTATTCAAGAGTCATGAGATGATGACTAATTGAGTTTGATCCCCCTCAATTAGGCCATCGTATGTAAAGAGCTTCTTCAATAACTTGTGAAGTTTGTGAATCGGCTCCCCCTCAAACTGACCATCCCCTTTTATCGATTCAACACTTTAACGTCATGATCACGTTTGAGGGTCTTGATATTAACCATCTTCTTCTTTATCTGAATCAATCAATCAACTAGAGTACAAAATGATAACACCAAGTTCGAATCCCAGCAATAACTATAGAACTCGAACAGAGTAACAAACCACGAAATATTTTAGAGAGGTAGACACTAATTTCCCCGACACGAATAATTAAGCTCGATCCCTTCATGATTTATAACCCCAGCATACACATTTCTCCTCCCACGAAAGAATAGAAAGAACACACGCCTATTCTCCCCTTCAAAAGTGGCATGCTAATGACATTTTTGCTATAGTCGAAAGGAGAAGGACATAAGCTTATTCTCCCCCTCAAAAATGGCATGCAATGACTTTTTTGTCATACTTGAGATTCCGTGATGATTGAAATTTATCAGATGCATCATAAATATGTGTGTAGCACCAAAAATTACTGCGAAGAAGATGATGATTAAAACACTCTTGAAGCAGCCCCTCTTTTGTTTCCTCATCAATGGTTTAGCAAATGAGGAGTTCAATTAAGCTTATAATATGCTTAAACCACTTGTAGAAATATGTTGATTATGTTGATCTATAGAAGGAGTAAATATCTACGTACAAGAGTTGAATGACCATTTTACGAACATCATCAACATGTAGTTTCTTCACCCTTTCCTTTCTCCCCCTCAAAAATTGCATATGCTTGTTGCGATTTTTGATAGAATATGTGAAGCACAACAATATAAATCAATGTACGTTGATCCACTTGATGACTTATACGAACATGGGAAAAAACATGAAGCTTATTGATGAGAATGGCCATAAATAAGAAGATTTCTCTTCTTTCCAAGATAAAGGGCACTGAAAACGTACACTTTTCTTTTCTTTTAGGAACGGGGCCTGAAGAGCTGTCTACAGACGCCATAATGTTGACAATGAGGACCGAGGCTTGAACTAATTTGTTCAAACATCATCTCTCTCTTTTCTACTTCTTTCTGCTAACTCGTTACCAACCCAATTATCATTCTGTTGGCTCTTTGTCGTGACTACTGATGGAGAAAAACCCATTATGATGAACTTGAGACTGACGTAAAATAACCCGAACTTGTGACTTAAGCTTGCACTAATGTATGACTAAGAGCGGTGTAGAGAGTTCGTGCAACATCGAATCCCTAAGTACTCTATACTCTTCAACCAACCAACCATCAAGTATAAGACGTACATCACCTCTTGAATATCCACAACTACGTGTGATACTGAGCACTACAACGTAGCTCCTTAAAGTGATAGTTATTTTGTGGTAATAGAAAGGAAGAATCACAGAAATAACTAGATATCAAAGTCTTCGTCATTGTAAAGGTTAAAAGCTCGAGCAAGGATCTCGAAGAATCTTCATCCAACCAACCCCGATATCTTTAAATACTAAGTACACGCCTCCATGAAATTTCACTTCAACCTCAAATAAATAATAATGAATTAACGCCGTAATCACATCTTGTGGTTTCAATGTCCAAATCTAGCCCCTTATTGATGTTATGAATGAACTTTGATAATGGTTTAATCCAGATCTTTGTCAAAAGCGCATATCCCCATAAACTTTGTTATAAACAAAATTCCATGAAGTATATCAAAAGAAATCATCCAATACATGTAGTACACACTTTTTCCCATTTTCGAAGATGAAACTGGAGCACCAGAATAGATTGAAAAAGGTCCTTCATCAATGCATTGAATGTCTTCTGAAACGTTTGATATGATATTGACTTGCACGGGATTTTACAAATCTATGATTTAAACCGAGAAATAGGTTCTTTCGCAGGATTTTACAAAATCAAGAAGAAACCGTGAGACAATAATAATTGAATATGCTATGACAGATTTGGTTTTGGTGAATATCTGTTTGGGGAAACATGCACGAGCTCAGCAACGATTCTTCTCACATATGTAGAATACTTCACGATCCATACTAAGTAAAGTAGTATAAACTACTTCTCCCTGGAGGTTGACCTTATATCATCAAAGTACACGTTTCTCCCCCATGATGGTTTTGAACTTTTGGAAGCATTATTGACGTGTACGACCATATACACGAGAAATTCTTGTCTTAAGCAAACATCTTGAAGAAAATCATGAATGCCATTGAAGGATCTAGAAAGATTTTGCTTAGACAGTGAAGTATCTTTGACGTGCTGTAGTGTCGAATATTCCATGAGAATTGCTGATCACATCTCAACCCTTTAACCCATTAGCTAACAAACCAACCTCGCATTCTGTCGGCTGTTGTTGTGACCAATTGGTGAAGTAAACCCGATATACCAGACTTGAAAATGAAGTAGAATCTCCCACATTTGTTACTTAAGCTTGCACTGTTGTTGGAAGAACGGTGCAGAGAATTTGTGCGCCATGCAAATCTCTAAGTACTCAATACTATCCCGACAAAGCATGAGACTTTGATCACCTCTTGCGATTATCCACAATGTCATCTGCGTGTGACACTGAGTACTATAATGTAACTCCTTTAAGTGATAGTTAACCAGGTCTTCAACCATCCACCATGACTTCTGGAAACTAGATAAACCAAGTCTTCAACTTAAATCTTAAGCACGATCAAGTTATCATTGAAAGTCATGCATCCAACCAACCCCGACTTCAAGATAAAATAGGTACGCGCCTTCGTGAAAGTCAACTTCAATTTTAAATAAGTGATACCCGAACAACTCCGTAATCACTTGACATTCCAAGTCCAAATTCTCAGCCATCGTGACACTTTTTGTTGAATCATGATTAGGTTCTTGTACACAATACACCTTAATTCTTTAGATAACCCCCTTTTCGGTAAATTAGAGTTTGAAAACAAAGGCTTTGTATGTTGAGTTTTCAGCTCTTGTAAAAAATGCATAACTGTGAAAATTAGTCATTTTGTCATTACGAACCTCAAAAAAAATAGCCATTAGCCACTAAAATACCAAATATTACCCTTAACCAATGAGTAGTCCAATTTTTGTATACAACTGTCAGGACAAAAAGTTTGATAAAGATCAGATGGCCCAAAGATGTTACAACTCACAACCTAATCCTTTCCAGCCCATGTATACCTGCCCAAGCTCAAAAGTCCGATCCAATGAGTAATAAAAATGAAGCCTGGTCCATCATGACAATCTAAATACACGGTTATAAACACACAACCCAAATTATTAGACTATTTAAACACTACTTAATCTCATTTGCCCTAATAACTCATAACCCTAATCCCTATCCTAAAACACTCCGCCCCCATCATTCTCTCTTACCAAAAATAGTCATCATCATCAAACTAAGATCTATCAATCTCATCTCAATAATGATTATCACTATTCGATCTCATCACCTTCGAACACAAACAACCTTCATCCGTTACTGAACACCGACACACATGAAAAAAAACATGGTATTTCTCCCTTCAAATATGGATAACCAAGCCACCCTTGCTACTGTAGAAGTTTGATATAAATCACAAAGTTCACGCAAGTTAAGGCTACAAGATCCCATTTGTTTTGACTAAGTTCAAACAAATGCATTAATATTTGAGACATTAGGTATGACGGCAAAGTACCTACCGGGATAAATCTGCCGATCGATATTGGTACACGTTAACGTTTTGGTTTCATAAGCTTAGTGTATAATACATTTTCCGGGCGTATAATAACGTAGCCTACCTGTTTTGTTTTCCAAACATTGGTGTGAGTCTACAGCTCACACTACGATTATTGTGTTCAAATGATTTAACCACAAACACTACGATTATTGTGTTCAACGATTTAACTACCAACACATTGTGTTCAAACATTAAACAAACTCTATGAATATCACTCAACCTTTGTGTTGACCTCTCAAGCATGTATTTCAGGTTCATGACGATCAAGGATGGCACGGAAGGACACGGATACTCAAGAGGGCTATAAATTTACTTATCATTCAAAAACTCACTTAATGTGATTTGTAAACATGGAACCAATTGGGACCTCATTTTGTAATCTCTGATATTTATATAATTTGAATGATAAATCTTTTAAAAACGACTCAATTGGAGTTCGTTTTCTATTATTGTGACTATTGTGCTGTCGAGTAACACCCAGTTTGAATTCCGCTGCAACCATGAATTGGGGGTGTTACATCTGTAACTTTAGCCTTTTTCTTTTCTGCCTTATAAGCTCTCCTTTGATCATCTTCATAGGATTTTGCAATGGTTTCTTGAAAAAGCATCCTATTAAGTTCATCTTGAATAGTTTGATCTTCATCAGAAACTATGTTAGGTGGTTGAACAGTACTTTGAGGTTCAACAGTACTTTGTGGTTCAACAGTACTTTTCTTCTTTGGTTCTCCATCAGGAACATCATCAGATCTAATATTGACTCCATGAACAATGTACTGTAATTCTTCTTCATTATGAACAACTTGATTTTCTTCTCTGACAGGCACATAGTTCATAGAAGAAGCCAAAACATCAAGATCAAACATCCAATCAGGACCTTTTCCATTTTGATTTTCTTGATCTTCAAGAAACTCAACATGAAGACATTCTTGAACCTTTTTGGTGACCTTATTGTACACTCTAAATCCTTTACTATTGGTACAGTAACCCAATAAGTATCCTTCATCTGACTTGTCATCAAATTTTCCCAGAGAATCAACAGTATTTAGAATAGTCAGAGGACAACCAAAAGGTTTCATAAATTTAAGGTTTGGTTTTTTTCCCATAAGCAACTCATAAGGTGTCTTCATCTGAGGTTTAGTGACAGATACTCTATTCAACACATAGCAAGCAGTACTTACAGCTTCAACCCAAAATTGAATAGGTAACAAAGAATATGCAAGCATTGTTTTAGCTGCTTCTATCAATGTTCTATTCTTCCTTTCTGCAACTCCATTCTGCTGTGGGGTTCTAGCAATGCTAAATTCCCTCTTTATTTCTTTCTTGGCACAAAACTCATCCATAAACTTATTCTTGAATACAGTCACATTATCACATCTAATGGATCTTACTTTGAGTCTCAACTGATTTTCAAGGGCTATGATAAGATCATGAATTGCATCAAAGGTTTCATCTTTAAATCCCAAGAAAAAGACCCAACTAAATCTGCTACAATCATCTGTTATAACTAAGCAGTATTTCTTCTTGTTTAGACTTGCAACAGAAACAGGTCCAAACAGATCCATATGCAACAATTCCAAAGGCTCTCTAATAGTTCTTTCTTCAATCTTTTTGCATGAAGGCTTGTGTTGTTTACCCTTCTTGCAAGCCAGACATGAGTGATCATTCTTGTATGTTTTAGAAGGTAAACCTCTAACTAAATTGCCTTTGACCAATGTTAGCATTAAAAATATGTAATAGAAAAGTGATGGTCATTCTTATTATAAGAACTTTGTATGTCGTGAGTTAGGTATAGTGTTTGGGCTATGGACTTAGTAAATCTAATATGTTAAGAGTTATGTCATGTAAGCCTTTTATATTTATGTAATCCAAGTCCAAGCCCAAGCCCAAAGAAAGCCTTTAGGGTATTATCTCATGTACTATATAAACACCTCAAATGAGTCATTTGAGGTGTGTGCTTGTGTGTGTATTGTGTGTGGCTCTTTTCAATAAAGTTCTCTTCATCTTATTCTGTCTTTACATATTAACGCCACATACATATATACAAGTCACCATCTTTACTTCATATACGTGCTATATTTGTGTTAAAGTTGATAGATTTAAGGTCCTACAAGTGGTATCAATCGCCTAACAATGATTTAGGAGTGTGGGAAAATCGTTTGTATCAAGTTTTTGCTAAAAAAGTTGCGTATTTTTCTTATTTACGTGCATTTTTTCATTAAAAAGTCTTGATCTTTAAGTGTTTTAGTGTTAAAGTTGTTGTCTTTATTGAAGTTTTAGTGATTCTAAGTGTTTTGGAAGAGATTTGATCAAAAGAAACAAGTGAAAAACGTGATTTGGTTGAAAAAAATCAGATTTTTGATGTTTTGGTCATCTTACGCGTAAAAAGGACAAGCACTACCCAAGTTTTTAGCTGAAAATTGTACTTTTTGGTACTTTTACGCATGAGTTTTAGCAAAAAACCCCTTATCTACGCAAAACCTCACATCCTATGCATAAGATTAAGCAGAAAACCCTCTTTCTACGCAAAAGGTTGGAATCCTACGCCTAAGTTTGGAATCCTACGCATAAGTTGCGTTCTTACGCATAAGATCCTACGCAAAAGTCTGTTTCTTACGCAAAAGTTCTTACACAAAAGTTCTTACGCAAAAGTTTCTTCAACGATCAGAGGTTACTCAGTACTTTCCTAGCTTGGACAAGTTAGTGGAATACTTCGACACGGGATATCTTTCAAGCTTGGACAAGTTTGAGAGATCATTTTGGTTGATAAACCTCACGCGTAACAATCTTACGCATAAACTCTAAGTTTACGCGTAAAAATCAAAGCTTACGCCTAAACATTTTGTTTACGCATAACCTTAATTTTTACGCATAACCTAAAAGTTTACGCATAACTTTTCTTACGCGTAAGATTCAAAGTTAACCGTAAGATTCACTATTTACGCTTAAGAACAGGGTTTACGCATAAGATTACATCATCAAAGTTGACTTTTGCTGCTTAGAATTTGACTTTTGATGACCAAATTTCAAACGGCCATAACTTTTGAACCGTAACTCCGTTTTCAACCCAAGTTTCGAAGCCTAAAAACGCTCCGGGAAGAAGTTATTGAGGTTTTAGATCAAATTTTTCACCATAAAAACTTGCATCAACTTACACTAAACACAACTCCTACTTCGTTGAATCGATTCAAGATCAACTTTATCATTCATCAATGGAAACTCAGCAAGATATTCATGCAGCCGGTGCCGAAAACCGACCTCCCATGCTGTCAAAGGGTGGTTACTCACAGTGGGCTAGTCGTATGATGCGCTATCTTAAGAGCAAACCAAATGGAAAACTTCTTAACAAATCCATTATGGAAGGACCCTTCAAACCATGACAAGTACTAGAACCTGGAGATCCTAATGGAACCCCCCAGTACAACCATTCTACCGAGATCAGAATGAGACTGAGTACACTGAGGAAGACAGACAACAGATTGCAGCTGATGATCAAGCATTTCATCTTGTTGTTCTTGGTCTACCTGAAACAACATATGCTACTGTTGATAGTGAAGGAAGTGCTCATGCAGTCTGGGAAAGAGTCAAGAGGTTAATGTATGGGAAAGACATCGGGAAACAGGAAATAGAAACACAATTTCTTAAAGAACTACACAAGTTTACTTCAATTCCTGGTGAATCCATAGAGTCGTACTACCTCAGGTTCTGTAAGATCATGAATGATTTATCGAGACACAACCTTAGTCAGACAAACATTGCTAACAACACTAATTTTCTGAATGAGTTACAACCAGAATGGGGAAGATACGTCACTATTGTTTATCAGACAAAGAATTTGCATGAAGTGACTTATGATCAGTTGTACGACTTCTTGAAGCAAAATCAAGCTGAGGCTAATGAAGTAAGGGCTGAATTACTTGCTAAAAAGCATGATCCTCTAGCATTAATTGCCAATACACCAACATCTCTACCAGTGAACACACATCAACCATCATCATCTTCCACTCACAACTACATGCAACCATCATACATTCAACAACCAACACCTGTCTACCAACAACAATTCTACCCACAACAACAACATGTTATTCCACAACAACAATACCCACAATTCCAAGAACCCGAATTCATTGACAATGATGAAGCTACAGCAGCCTTGACACAAGCGTTTGCTTTTTCGACAAAGGCATTCCAAGGACGCTATTCTACACCAACTAACAACAACCAAAGGATTTCATCGAATACTCGCAACAAGCAGATTGCTCAGCCGAGTTTCAATATGGGCAACGGAGGCCAAATGGTTGGAGTTTATGGGAATCAGCAGGGATATGCTACTGGATTTAATATGGGTAATCAGAATATGCAGAATCAATTGGGTTAGTATGCAGGGAATCAGTTCGGTCAGTTTGCAGGGAATCAGATGGGTCAGTTTGTTGGAAATCAGAGGGGTTAGAACATTGGTAATCAGGCTACGGGTAGTCAGATTAGGAATGTTGCAGCTCCAGTTGTCGAGAATCATGGAAATGTGAATCAGGGTAATACGGTAAAGTGTTTCAACTGCCAAGGTGTAGGTCATATGGCAAGGAACTGTTCTACTAAGCCGAACAAGAGAGATCCAGAGTATTTGCATAAAGCATTACTATTGGCACAAAAAGATAAGGCAGGGTTTCTGTTGAATGGAAAGGAAAATGATTTTATGGCTCTTATGGATGACATGGAAGACAGAGAGGATATCGATGCGAACTGCATCTTCGTGGCAAGTCTTCAGGAAGCTAAGTAAGACACAGATTCTGATACACTTCCTGTTTATGACACCAGTACACCATATGAGGTATCAAACTTCAACACATGTCACAATAATGATATATTTGATATGTCTCCTCATGAGGAACAACATTCTGAGAAGCTAGCACCCACTTATGATACATACCTGGATACGCCAAGTAGTAGCCATACTCCTTCAGCAACTCCAGATGTGAATCATAATAGAGGCTTCGTTTCACAGCATGCTGAGAATGATGAGGAAACACGTGCTTTATTTGAATCATTATTGAACAATTGTGGTATTGAAATTGAGAAAGTTAAAAAGGCCAATCGCGAAGTTAAGGCCGCGAATGAGAAATTGACCACAGAGCTTGAGAGATACAAGGAAAATGCAAAAAGTTTTCACATTGACAAAAAATGCGAGTCAGAACTTGAAATTGGTTATAAGAAGTTACTTGTTAAAGATAGGGAATGGAAAAACAAATTTGATACTCTTGAACTTAGTTCAACAAAAACCATTAACTCTTTAAAACAAGAAATTTCTAAGTTAACAAACCAACTTTCAAAACAAAAATCAGCTTATACCAATCTTGAAAAAGAACGGGATGAGTTGAAAAAGGACTTTGCAAAGAAAGAAGATAAACTTTTGGACGAAATCATAGAGTCAGAACACAAGATTGCAGAACTAGAAGAATTAGTGGTTAAGTCGGGTCAGTCAAGTCAAACAATGCATATGATTTCTAATCAAACTAACCCGATTTACCATATGAAACATAAAATGGCTCTTGGTAACAAAACTCCTTGTAATCTCAAGAAAGCTCAGGAAGAACATAATGTTTTGTATAATGGTAATCTTATTTACACCAAACATGATCCTCCCGTCGTTCGGGATTCTGTGCAAACGATGGAACTTGTCGAAGAGAGCATCACTAAAATGAAACAAAAGGATTTGAAACCAATTGATTACAACAAATTGAACAAACTTTCTGGAATTACCTTTGTTCCACAAAAAGAACCATTAGTGTTTTCCATAAAACGACCATTCTCTAAAATAGTTTCTAAAAAAGTAGTTGCTTCCAACTCGCTTTCAAACATGGAACAGATGTCCTCAAACAACACTTTTAACACAAGTGCTGCAAGGGGACATCTTGATGATCTTAAAACCAGAGTTGGGCAACTTAAAACGACTTTAGAATCTAAAACAAGACTAAATGAGATCAATTGGAATTCCACAGTTCATTTACAGCTTAAAAAGATTCTTGAAAGTGAATTTGCTCCTCAAATTAATAACATTCATGCTCGAGTAATTCATTTTGAACAAGCATTTTTGAAAGAAACAGCTGACTTCGTCAAGGATCACAAATCCCTGATAAAGAAGGCTAATGAATCTTTTGAGCAAATCAATGTTTTGGAAAATTAAAATGATTCTCTCTTCGAAGCAGTTCTGACTACTGATATTATCTCCATCATTTTACAAACTTATTCTGTTCAAGACGATGAAAGACTGAGAGCTGAGACCTCCGCAATTGTTTCAAAATATGAAAATGCTCTTATTAAACTTGAAAAAGAAAATGTGTCATATTTCAAACAACTTGATCGAAAAAGCGAAAAATGCAAGTATGACAAACTGTCGTATGAGCGTGCCTTCAAGAACATAAAAGAGCAAAATGATCTTTTGAGGGCTCAGCTTGAAAGTCAAAAAGGAAAGGGTGTGGATACTAAGATTGCAAAACCATCGACCTCGGACAAACCGAATACCTCAAAAATGGTTGTTAAACCAAAAATATCGATTTCTCAGTCTGTTCCAAAAGTCGATGTGAAAAATGAGTTGACAAAACCAGTCACTCCAACACCCTTGACCAAGCAAAATAAATATGAAAAGATTGTTGATAAAGGAAAAGCGGTTGTCAAAACACCAAAAGTGATAACACCTGGCCTTTATAGGATTAGTCCCACCATTGCGTCTGCCTCCACATATAAAACATATGGAACAAACGACAAGAGCGTCAAAGATAATCCTAAAGAGTCTAGGAATGCTAAATCAACTTCAAAGGACAACAATATAAATCCTAATGTGTGCGCCTTACCTTCTACAGGATTAGACAGCACCTCTAGGAGCAGCACACTAAAGCCTAGGAGCAATACAAGGAACAATAGAGTCTCGCCTGCATCTAAGAGTAGTAGCAAGAATAAAGTTGAAGAAGTAGAAGAACACCCTAGGAATTTATCGCTTTGTAATAAGAGACATATTTCATCTGAATGTAATGTCAAAAGTACTATTTCTAATGCATGTAATGACTCTGTTTGTTTATTTAATGATGTTCATGATGAATGTGTTTCTAAGAATGTGGATGTTACGCCTAAACAGAAGAACATTTCGAAAGGACCTAGTGCAAAATCTAGATTTGTTGGAAACCTAATTAAAAGAATTAGGAACACCACTAATAGTCGCACGCCTAGGAACTATCTTAAGTATTGTGTTTGGTTTCCAACGGGTAGAGAATTTATACTCAAGGATGGCAAATTAAAAATAGTTCAAGCTAAACAAGTAGCAACTGTCTATGAGTGTGATTTGGATTTTACTCCTAACCCCATGGAACCAAATTCAAAATGGTTTCCAAATACAAACTCTTCTGTTCTTGGTAGGTTATCAAAATATGTCTTTGATCGTCGACTCGGGTTGCTCCAAACACATGACCGAGAACTTAAAGCTGCTGATCAATTTCGTCTGGAAATTCATGGGTACTGTACGCTTTGGAAATGATCATGTAGCAGCTATTCTGGGTTATGGAGACCTTCAATTTGGGAATTTTTTGATCACTCGAGTTTACTACGTCGAAGGGTTGGGACACAACTTGTTTTCAGTTGGCCAGTTTTGTGATGCAGATTTAGAAGTTGCATTCAGGAGAAACACGGTTTTTGTTAGAAATTTGGTTGGTGATGATCTCTTAACTGGTAATTGTGGCACAAACTTGTATGCTATCGACATCAACCAAATGGCTTCTACATCACCAATTTGTCTTATGACAAGGGCAACCGAAACAAAGTCTTGGTTGTTGCATAGACGTTTATCCCATCTCAATTTTGACACGATCAACAAATTAGCCAAAGATAACATCGTCACCGGTCTTCCTAAGTTCAAATACACCAAGGAACACCTATGTCCATCATGCGAACAAGGAAAAAGCAAAAGAGCATCATATAAACCTAAAACCGTACCTAGTTCGGAAGTAAGGTTACATATGTTGCATATGGACTTATGTGGCCAAATGAGAGTTGAAAGCATTAATGGAAAGAAGTATATTCTTGTTATTGTTGAAGATTATTCAAGATATACTTGGGTAAAGTTTTTGAGATCAAAAGACGAAGCACCAGGCATCATCATCATCTTTCTGAAGCGTATTCAGGTTCTACTTCAAGCTCCAGTAAGGATTATAAGAACAGACAATGGCACAGAATTCACAAACCAGGAGTTAAGAACTTACCTTGAAGATGTTGGAATTACACATCAAACATCAGTTTTTAGAACTCCACAGCAGAATGGGGTAGTTGAAAGAAGAAATCGAACACTTGTGGAAGCTGCTCGCACAATGCTAGTTTATTTTAGTGCACCACTATTCTTATTGGCTGATGCTGTAGCCACTTGATAAGGCAAAAAGTGTACCGCTTTTGGGGGGTCATTTAAGCCCGAATTCGTAATTATTTGATCAATTATTGCCCTAAATCGTTCCTTTTGTCATTTTAGGCACTTTTGAGAGGAAATTTACAAAAAGAAGCATTTTGGACGTTTTTGGACGAAAAAGTGAAGAAAACGACAAAGTCTCAAAATCCTTGCTGGGAACAGTACCTGACGGCGTCAAGGAAATGCAAGTGACGACATCAAGAGTGGCAAAAGAGGTGGATGTGGAAAATACACGTGACGGCCCAGAACATTTTCAAAGCTATTTGGCCTAATGGCGTCACCAAGGCCGTCAGGGTCAAAACATATGTGACGGCCCAGAGTATATTTACACATGACGGCGTCAGAAGTAGATCTAGGCAATACGAATTTTATCTTGGCGGCGAGTTGACGGAGTCACAAGCTAAAACGTGACGCCGTCAAGGTGTAAAATCTATATATAGTTTTCTAATTTTCATTCATTAAGTGGTGGAACTTTTGGAGAGCTTCTTTGTAAAAACCCTAGATGAATTTTCTGTTATAATAAGGGTTTCAACCCTTATTACATCCATGTTCACTTGAAGACAAGTTTTCCAATAATCATACAATATGTCTATGTGTTGTGTGATTCTATCTTATGCTTTTCTTCTTTTTAACATGCTAGGCTAGGTTTTTGTTTTGTTTGCTTAGATGTAATGAAACCTATATGTTGATTATTGGTTGATGGTTTGTTTATAGTTGTTGTGGATGATTGTATTCGATGTTAGGCTTAAGAAAACTGGCAGACTTCCAATTGGTAACTTGCTTGAACGTCTTAAGAAACATGATCTGAGGTGTACTACGATTTATGGTTGTATTTAATGCATGAGCGAATTCTAGTGATCCCATGTTAGGAGCTTTTAGTCGGCTCGACATAGGAGTGAAGTAGGAGCTTATAGAGTTAGGGAATTTCGTACACGACCATACGACTAGTATTAAGGAATATAACCCGTCATCCATGCAATTGTAACAAGCTAATCAACCGGTAAAAGATATCTAGGGAGTAATGAAATCTAAGTAAACACATTTTCTCTTATTATTGTTCACACCACAATTTAGTTTTAGTTTATTTTATTTTATTTTGATTGCATCTTTAGTTTATTGGATTAGTTGACTAGCAACTAATTCCGCCCACTCCTTCAAAACCCGAGATTTACTTGCTTTCATAAAAATACAAAAATACAAAAAGAATCATCTCTCACCTTTAGACCTAGTTTAGTAGACTTTTTAATCATAGCGAACACTATTCCTGAGTTAAACGATCAATTTCCCGGTACTTGTCACTATACTATACTACAACGAACAGGTACACTGCCTGGTGGGGATTGCAAACTTCTCAAGATCCCTTGAGAGGTAAAACCTTTTGCGAGGGTGCAATTCCACGCATCACCACTGCTTGTTTCACTCAGAACCGATCCCTAATCCATCCAAGATTCAATAAAACCCCTTATGAGCTAGTGAACAACCGGAAACCCGACATCTCTTACCTTCACGTGTTTGGCGCTTTGTGCTATCCGATGAATGACAGAGAAGATCTAGGAAAATTAAAAGCTAAGGGTGATATTGGAATCTTTATTGGATACTCAGAACACTCGAGGGCATTCAGGGTGTATAATAGAAGAACAAAAAGGATAATGGAGACGATGAATGTGAAGATTGACAAGATTTCACAAATAGCTTCTGAGAGACTCACTCTAGAACCCGCGCTTAATCCGATGGCTTCTAATTAAAATGGATTTAGACCTGCACCAAACCAACAGACTTCTAGACACATCAGTTCAGGACTCGTACCTCAAGGAGCTCAATCAACAAACACCGAAAAACCTTCAGAACAAGAACTGGAAAACTTCTTCGAGTTAATGTTTGATGAATATTATGGTGGAACTTCGACAAATGCATCTCAACAACATTCCGCTGCACCCGCTCAAAACCATCAACCACCACCATCACAAGATGCATCTACAACAATCGAAGTTGAAGCCCAATTCCCTCAGCATCATCAACATCTACTCCAGCAACTCCAGTTATTGAAATTGTTCTACCAAGAGTTGATGAGCAAAACCAAAACACAAATTTTCAAGAAGAACCAACAAATAATTCAAACGATGTTGCGTTAGAAGAAGAAGAAGTATTCGAAAACCCGTTTGCAATAGACTCTACTGAATCTTCTTCAAGGTTACAAGAACCATCTAACACACATTCGTTCAACCCAAGGTACACTTCTACACTCCAGTGGACTAAAGACCATCCAATTGAACAAGTTATTGGTGAACCTTCAAGGCCAGTTCAGACGAGAAGACAACTTGCCACAGATCCTGAAATGTGTATCTACATTTGCTCTATATGCCTCAAAGAACCAAAGAACATTCGGGAAGCAATGGCAGAATACCCATGGATAGAAGCGATGCAGGATGAAATTCTTCAATACCAGTTACATGATAGTTGGGAACTTGTTGAATGACCACTTTATAAACGTGTTCTTGATCTGAAGTGGTTGTGGAAGAACAAATCGGATGAGGAAATGACTGTAGTTCACAACAAAGCTCGTCTCGTGGCAAAAGGATATCCACAAGAAGAAGGGATAGATTTTGAAGAATCATTCGCGCCTGTAGCTAGACTTCAAGCAGTCCGGATTTTCTTAGCCTATGCAGCTCACAAAAACATCACATTCTATCAGATGGACATTAAGACAGCCTTCTTAAATGGAACTCTAAAAGAAGAGGTGTATGTGAGTCAACCAGAAGGATTCATCGACAAAGATCATCCAGACTACGTCTACAAGCTTAAGAAAGCCATTTATGGTTTAAAACAAGCTCCAAGAGCGGTATGACGAACTATCATCTTTCTTGCTCAAAAACAATTTCACCAAAGGAACAGTTGATGACACCGTTTACCAAAAAATTCAAAGATGACATTTTGATTGTTCAGATTTACGTGGATGACATTATCTTTGGGTCCACTAATCCGAATCATTCAAAACATTTTGAAAATCTCATGAAAAGCAAATTTGAAATGTCCATGATAGGAGAACTAAAATTCTTTCTTGTTTTACAAAGACATCAATCCCCTCGTGGTATTTTTATCAATCAAGCTAAATATACAATAGAGATTTTGAAAAAACATGGAATGGAATACTGTGATTCTGTTGGTACACCAATGGTCACTTCACCAAAAATAGGTGCTGATTTGTTTGGGAAACCCATCTATCCGAAGAAATATCGGAGGATGATCGGTTCCCTCATGTACCTAACTGCTAGTCGACCAGATATTCAATTTGCTGTTTGTTTATTAGCACGGTTTCAGGCAAAGCCTACCGAAATTCACCTCAAAGAGGTTAAACGGATCTTTCGGTACCTACGAAGCACCATTAAGATGGGACTTTGGTAACTGAAGGATTCGGAGTTTAATCTAACAACATTTTCAGATGCCGACCATGCTGGTGATCAAGTAACAGCAAAGAGTACATCAGGTGGAGCACAATTTTTGGGTGAAAAGCTAGTAAGCTGGTCGTCAAAGAAACAGGATTGTACTGCACTATCAACCGCCGAAGCCGACTATGTGTCTCTATCTGCGTGTTGTGCCCAAGTTCTTTGGATGCGGACACAGCTCACAGATTATGGCTTTACTTTCGACAGAATACCTTTGTATTTTGACTCAAAAAGTGCCATAGCCATCTCGTGCAATCTTGTACAACATTCAAAGACTAGGCATATCAAAGTCCGCTACCATTTCATCAAAGAGCACGTAGAAGAGGGTACTGTTGAATTATTTTTCGTTAAGATTAAATACCAACTCGCCGATCTATTTACTAAAGCCCTTCCAAAAGAAAGGTTTGACGATTTAGTTCGACGAATTGGCATGCGAAGCCTAACTCCTGAGAAGCTAGAACGTCTTCTCGAATTTTCTTGAAAAACTATTTTCAAAATCGCTTTGCTGTAAATATTTTTGAAAAAACAAAATACAAAATTTGAAAAACCAACAAAAACAAAATACAAAAATAGAAAATTTTCACGGGGAACCAGTGACGCACTGCACTAAACCTTCTAAACCACTCAAGTTCTCTTAAAAGAGCTTGTTTCATTCTCACGGGGAACCGGTGTAATCTATCAACCTGTCTCTTAAAGATGGTTGATATTGAAACAGGAGACCTCTCCCTAATCTCTGCATAGGAAATGATACGTGGGAATTGCGCCCTCGCAACAGGTTTTACCTCTCAAGGGATCTTGAGAAGCTTACAACCCCCACCAGGCAGTGTACCTGATCGTTGTAGTATAGTATAGTGACAAGTACCGGGGGATTGATCGTTCAACTCAGGAATAGTGTTGCTAGGATTAGAAAGCCTACTAAACTAGGTCTAGAGGTGAGGGATGATTCTTTTTGTATTTTTATATTTTATGGAAAGCAAGTAAAATCTCGGGTTTTGAAGGAGTAGGCGGAATTAGTTGCTAGCCAACTAACCCAATTTACTACAAATGCAATCAAAATAAAATAAAATAAATGAAAATTAAACTATTATACTAATGTGGTGGAAACAATAATGAGAAAAGTTGTGTTTACTTAGATTTCATTACTCCCTAGATATCTTTTACCGGTTGATTAGCTTGTTACAATTGCATGGATGACGGGTTATATTCCTTAATACTAGTCGTAGGGCCGTGTACAATATTCCCTAACTCTATAAGATCCTACTTCACTCCTATGTCGAGCCGTTAAAAGCTCCTAACATGGGATCATTAGAATTCACTTATGCATTAAATACAACCAAAAATTGTAGTACACCTCCGATCATGTTTCTTAAGACGTTCAAGCAAGTTACCAATGGAAGTCTGCCAGATTTCTTAAGCCTAACATCGAATACAATCATCCGTAACAATTATAAACAAACAATCAACCCATAATCAACATCTAGGTTTCACTACATCTAAGCAAACACAATAAAAGCCTAGCCTAACATGTTAAAAGAAAGATACACGTAAGATAGAATCAAACAATACATAAACATATTGAATGATTATTGAAGTACTTATCTTTATTCAAACATGGAAGAAAGATGGGTTTGTAACCCCTTCAATATGCAGGAAATTCGTCCTAGGGTTTTTACAAAACTGGTTCCCCAAAAGTTCCACACTTTACAATGAAAAATTGGAAAAATATATATAGACTATGCATCCTGACGGCGTCATGTGTTAGCCTCTGACGCTGTCAACTCGCCGCCAAGTTGAAATTCGTATTGCCTAGATCCACTTCTGACGCCGTCATGTAAAAAAACACTCTGGGCCGTCACTAGTATTTGGACCCTGACGGCCTTGGTGACGCCGTCAGGCCAATAACAAAGAAAATGTTCTGGGCCGTCACGTTATAAGTTCCACATCCACCTCTTTTGTCACTCTTGACGTCTTCACTAGTAAAACCTTGACGTCGTCAGGTACTGTTCCAGCAAGGAATTTTGAGACTTTGCCATTTTCTTCACTTTTATGCTCCAAAAACGTCCAAAATGCTTCCTTTTCCAGATTTCTCCTCAAAAGTACCTAAAATAACAAAAGAAACGATTTAGGGCAATAATTGATCAAATAATCTCGAATTCGGGCTTAAATGACCCCTTAAAAGAGGTATACTTTTCGCCTCATCAAATACCCTTACACTTGAGATTTGCTTGTCCTCAAGCAAATGCGCTTTTATTCTAATCAAAATACAATTTAGGGGTTATTTAACACTAATATAAAAGTAATTACAACAAATAATCGTTCCACTAAAAACCAAAAACAAGCACGGAGGTCATATACTAACACCTCACAAATAGTGTTTAGATACTCACATCTTGTTAGGAATACGATTATTCATATGAAGACTCGGTCACCCCGAGTATAGTTTAGCATATTGTAGCTCGTAGTAATTATCATATTAGTTAGTATATAGAGTAGTATTAGTTAGTACTTGTGGAGTCGGGTCGGGTCTCTTACCCACTGTCAGCCCGCTCTACAGCCCGTTTCAAGGGGCGTTTCCATTGTAAATATATATACCCTTTCCCACCCATGGGAAAGGGTTGGACCTTCATTTGCAATCTAACATTCTACAAGTTTTTCTCTCACAAGGCTCCCAACCTTCTCATCTCTTTCTCTCTCTAACTTCTCACTAGAAAACATAACCTAGAATCAATCTAATCACTAAACCATCCATGTTCTCATATTAGAGTATATTACAATTGGTATCAGAGCCATGGTTCTATCCTAGGACTAGTGGTGTGCTCGGATTTATTGATTGGTTTGTGAGTTTAGCTTGGTTCAAATGTTTTTAGGAGTTTCCTCACTTATTTCATCTCGTTAGGCGTTTCTCTTGGCATTCTTCTTGTACTTTCTTGCTTAAAAGTAGTGTAGACACCTTGTAGTAACCTTGGTTTATTCATTTCATCACTTTTGTGGACATTGGTGGCATTTCGTGAGTTATTTCTTGCTAGCGAGTTGATACTTCCTGGTAGAGAGTTGGCATGTTTTTGTAGCGAGTTGAGGTTAGAGGTTTGGCGGGTTGCTATTTTTGGACTTTATGACAAAACGCTAGACAGTGACGTTTCTGTCTTATTAGTCTAGCGAGTTGTGGCCTAGCGAGTTGAGTAACCAGCGAGTTGGCATAACTAGAGATTTGATCTGATTAGCGAGTTACCACTTATAGCGAGTTGAGGCTTTAGCGAATTGGGAATAGCGAGTTGAGCAGTCAGCGTTTTGTCAGACTAGCGACTTGTCTACTAGCGAGTTGTTACATTAGCGAGTTGCTCTACTAGCGTGTTGACACATTCTAGCGAGTTGGTTCCTGTTCAGCGAGTTGTGTATAGCGAGTTGAGTTGTTTCTATGACTTGGTACTTGTAGCGAGTTGTAGCCTTAGCGAGTTGTGACTATCTTAGCGTGTTGACATTTGTGAAATTTGTGAGCTGTAGCGGCTTCAGTTGTTACATCTACTCCTTCAGTAACTTGACGTTACGAGACTATTCTCACAACTTGACTTGTTATTTTAATAGTAACTTGACGTTGTGAGTTTAATCTTATGATTTGACTTGTTTTCTGAGAAGTGATTGTAATTCGAATTGTTGCAACAAAACACGAAATTCACGTGTGTTCAACAGTTTGATACGTGCAACTACTCATTCTTCACAGCATGGCAAGCACTGCATCAGATGACATTAGGCAGCAGGGTCGGATACTCGTCCTCCTATGCTGGACAGGACCGACTATGAATCATGGGCACAAAGGATTCGTCTATACTGCTTGGGTAAGGAAAATGGTGTGAACATCTTGAAATCCATTGATGAAGGACCTTTCCTCATGGGCACAACCAGAGACACAATCGCAGCTACTGATGACCATCCAGCGGCAGTTGGTCCAGAAAGACCTCGCACCTACAATGATCTTTCTGATGAAGATAAGAAACGCTATGACGCTGACATCAGAGCTTCGAATATTGTCATTCAAGGGCTTCCTAAAGATGTCTACAAACTCATCAACTTTAACACAGAAGCCAAAGCAGCTTGGGATAATGTGAAGATGCTTCTTGCAGGGTCTGAGTTAACCAAAGAAGATAGGGAGTCTCAGCTGTATGATGAATTCGAGCACTTCAAAATGAATCCAGGTGAAAGCATCACTGACTACTACGTCAGATTTCTCAAGCTTGTCAATGACATGAGAGCCATCAAGATGACAATGCCAAACATTCAGCTCAATTCAAAATTCGTGAATAACATGGCACCTGAATGGGATAGGTTTGTTACAGCTGTCAAACTCAACAAAGGTCTCAAGCATACTAATCATGAACAACTTTATGCATATCTCCAACAACATGAGAAACATGCAGCTTATGATCGGGTAATGCGAGAAAAGCTCAGTCCTACAACAACAAATGAGTCTCTTGCCTTTGTCTCTAATGTTCAACAAGTCACTCAATCTTCAATTGATCAATCTCAACCACCTTCATCCAAGTCTACCTCAACTAATGGACTATCATCTTCCTCACCACCTGCCTTAAACACCCATCTTGACTCAGGATATTCTCATACCGACATGATGATTGATAACCTCTCCAACCAAGTCTCCTTATTAGTCCAACAGTTCAGAGCTGTACTTCCACCAACTAACAACCAACTCAGGACTTCGTCTAACCCTCGTAATCAGGCAGTCATTGAAGATGGAAGAGTGGTGGTGCAGAATGTGCAAGGAAGACAAAATGTCAATCCAAGAAATGCTGGTAGAGATAATGGGCAGTATAGAGTCAGGAATGCGCTTCAAGTGCAAGCTAGGCAGCCTAAGTGCTATAACTGTGGAGGGTTGGGTCATATAGCTAGGAATTGCACTCTCCCAAAGCGTCCTCAAAACTCTGAGTACTTCAAGGACAAGATGTTGCTAATGCAGGCGCAAGAGAATGGTACTGCTCTGGATGAAGAAGCTTTGCTCTTTCTAGCTGGTGATGACAAGAATACGTTTGATGCTGATGTGGATGATCAACCTATTCTGGACATGGCACTAAATGATCCAAACATCTTTCAAGTTGAAGATTGTGATGCTTTTGATTCGGATGTTGATGAAGAACCCATATCTCAAACCATCTTCATGGCTAATCTGTCTGCAGCTGCATCATCTCCACAGCAGTCTGGCTCCTCCATCACTTCTGCTATCTCTGAGGTACCAAAGCCAATAAATTCTAATCTGAATTACTCTACCAATCAACAGGGGGCATGTGACTTGGTACAACCCAAGAATATTGACAACACAGATATCACTAATATGGGAAATACCAATAATATCCCATATGAACGGTATGTGAATGACAATAAAATGAAAGTTGTACCAAGTGACATGCCGTCGGTCGATGCTAGAGAACTTGAGTTACATGAGCATACCATATACAACCCTGATGACTCCTTGATCACTAGAGTTAACATCCTTAAGGATCAGGTGGCCATATACGAGCAGCGTGCTAAATTTGAACTTAATGAACGTGAGCAGAAAATGGAATGGCAAATGCGTACGTACATATCTGAAAACAATGCCAAACAAGAAACATTGAAAAAGGAGTTAGTTTCTTTAAAAAAACAATTGGATCAGACTGTCAAGCAAAGACAGGAAATTCAAAAGGGGTTGACTTCAATTAAACTCGACTACCAAGAAAAAGAAACTAAACTTCTAAATGATTTTTCAAAACTTAAAACGTTGAAAAACAAATTGGAAGATAAGTTGTACACGCAAGGCCAAACCATTCAATCTGCTCAAATGATGCAAAACCATAGGAAACTAAGAGATGAATTTAGTGAACTAGATGCCTCTAAGACTAAAGCTAAATATCTTAGAAATGGTATAGGTGCCCAACCTGCGCTATATGATGCACACACTATGCTTGACCCTAACCATGCCCCTCCTGATGTGAAATCATATGACGAGATTGATGAGGCTGAGGATAGAACTAGGGAAAAACTTGCTGAGCGACTTAAGGATCCCCTATGCATTGCTAAAAATATTGTGTTTCACCATCATTTTACAAATGACAATCACTCAGCCATTTTTCTCCCTCAAAAGAAAATCCTCCCTGAAAAAGTGTTTTGGAATATTGACATGGAAAAAATGAAAGCTGAAAGAATCGTTGGTAACACACGTACCATCTTTAGGATTGCTGACACTACCATCTATCCCCTGCACACACCCCAACATCTAGTACCATATACTTTACCCACACAGTGTAATACCCTAATTGCGTTATATGTTCTAGGCCAATTGTTCTAGGACTTTGAAAAAACATGTAAAACAAGAATTACACCAACGAGGATTACTGAAGGGGAAAGGGGTTTTGAGCAAACAAAACAGTGTTACCTAACTGAAGTCATGCCATTTTTTGATCTTCTTAAAGAACATTTTGAAGGCCTTAAAACTACCATTAATAATGATGTGACTCAAATGAAAAAGGTCTTTAAAGAGGTGGAAAATGAGGGTACCCAATTGGCAATCGATCTCAAATACAGTGAAATTGACAGAAAAAACATTCTCATCATGAATGAGAACTTGATCGCTAATTGCATTGCACAAGATGTCTTTTACACTGTTACTGGCTCTGCCCCTATCTGCTAGGCAATTTCATGAAATGTCAATTACTTTAAATGTATTTCAGAATCGTGTGATTGAGCTTGAGGGGGAGAATTACAAACTAAACTACAAAATTCAAAACGACGACCATGATAACATGGTCAGGAGCTTTTCAAAACTAGAAGTTGATAATTTTAATTTGCAACTAAAATACCAACATCTGAAAGAAAACATAAAAGTATCAAATGCCAAGACATCTTCGGATGCTCCTGAGTTTGACACATGTTTTGAATTAGCCAAAAAGGATGACGTAATTCAAGCTCACTCAAACACGATTCGGAAGTTGAGGGCCCAAATTGCTCAATTGAAATCGAACAAAAGCGATGTGACCAATACCAATTACCAGAAGTCGATAGATTCTCAAAACTTTCAGAAACAGGGCATTATCAATGAATTACAACATGAAAATGAGTGGCTTCGTGCTGAAATGTCAAACGCTAAACAACGTTACAAAGAATTGTTTGAGTCTATTAAAATTACACGTGACCAAAACAATGAAAGAGTCACTTCTTTGTTAAATGAAATTGAGAATCTAAAGACTATGGTGAAGGGTAAAATGCCCGTCGTTTCCTGCGATCATGCAATTTCCAATGTACATGCTTGTAAGAAATATGCGTGCGATGCTGTGAATGTCTCCCTTCCCCTTAGGAACAATAAGTTAGTTCATAACAACTATCTTAGAAATCTTAAGGATTGTCTGGCCATGCTTAGAGAAACCATTAAAGATGAGAGGATACCTAAACCACATGATGATGTTATTATTGGTGCTTGCTTCCTCACTAATAGAGCCCAGGAATTATTAGAATATGCTATAAGATCATGCCCCAAGAATGATAACAAGTCGGATAGGTCATTTGCATCGCACCCTAACAGTGGCAACAAACATGTTACATTTGATTATCTCCAAACCATGTCACAATCCACCATCATGATCACCGGTAAACAAGTAGCAACTAATCATACTAATGTTCCCGTCATTGCTTCTACAGGAGTAAAAGGTGTATCTAATGCTAGCAAGTCACAGCCTAGGTGCAATACAAAGAATGATAGGGCTTTGCCAGCTAAGAGTACACTTATGAAGGAAGTAGAAGAATCATCTAGGAACAATAAAGTTATGCTTAATGAAAGGAATCGAGTTGATTCAAACATTTGTGTTAACAATGATGTAATTAATTCGAATTCTGGTGCTATTTGTAAGGCTTGTAACAAATGCTTATTTTATGGCAATCATGATGCTTGTGTTGTGTCCTTTCTAAAATCTACTATGAAATCTCCAATTATGAATGTCTCGAGTGTTAAACGGGTAAAACAAGTATGGAATAAAACAGGAAAAGTGTTCACTAATGTTGGTTATCAATGGAGACCTACTGGAAGGAAATTCACTCTAAGGGAAAAGTGCCCAATGACTAGGATCACTAACTCCAAAGTTGTGCCTATTAAGAAGTGGAGACCTACTGGTAGACTTTTCCCAATAGAAGCACTTAGTACCACTCCTAGTTCTAGTGCATCAAAATGTGAAAGTTCCAGTGAGATATCTGTAACATATGTTAATCCAATATTTGTGTGTGCTAACCAAACAGACCCCAACTGTTTGTGGGGCTCCAGCTTTTTCAGTTATCCACGATTGTCTGGTTTCAAATGCAGGTCGTACAAATCGTCCTTTGGTATTTGGACTCAGGCTGCTCAAAACATATGACTGGAGATCGCTCGCGGATCAAGAATTTCGTGGAAAAGTTTTTTTGTACGGTTAGATTTGGGAATGACCATTTTGGATCTATAATGGGTTATGGTGATTTCGTCTTTGAAGACAGTGTGATATCCATAGTTTACTACGTGGAAGGACTTGGGCACAATCTATTTTCTGTTGGTCAATTCTGTGATTCTGATCTTGAAGTTGCTTTCAGAAAACACACCTGTTTTGTTAGAGAATTAGATGGTGTTGATCTCCTCAAGGGGAGTCGGGGCACTAATCTTTATACCATCTCTATCGAAGACATGCTACGGTCCTCTCCAATTTGCTTACTTTCTAAAGCCTCCAAGAACAGATCATGGTTGTGGCATCGTCGTTTAAACCATTTGAACTTCGGTACCATCAATGAACTCACACGTAAAGATCTTGTTCGAGGCTTGCCCAAACTCAAGTATGAAAAAGACCATTTGTGCTCCGCATGTCAAATGGGCAAAAGCAAAAAGCACACACATAAACCCAAGACTGTCAATTCCATCATGGAAGTTCTACCCACTCTTCACATGGATCTCTGTGGACCAATGAGGATTCAAAGTATCAATGGAAAGAAATATGTGCTTGTTATTGTTGATGATTTCTCTCGATTCACGTGGGTAAAGTTTCTACGATCAAAAGATGAAACTCCGGAAACCATTATCAAACTCATAAAGATGTTGCAAGTTCGTCTCAACAAAACAGTTAGATTCATTTGAACTGATAATGGAACGGAGTTTGTGAACAAACAACTTACTCAATTTTATGAAGGTGTCCGAATTAGTCATCAAAAGAGCATTCCACGTACTCCTCAACAAAATGGAGTTGTTGAAAGACGCAACCGCACATTAGTTGAAGCCACAAGGACTATGCTCATCTTCTCCAAAGCTCCTATGTTTCTTTGGGCTGAGGCAATTGCGACTGCATGTTATACACAGAATAGATCCTTGATACATCCTCTCCACTGCAAGACTCCATATGAACTGGTTCATGGCAGAAAACCAGATCTTTCGTTTCTTCGTGTATTTGGTGCATTGTGCTATCCAACGAATGACAGTGAAGACCTTGGGAAACTCAAGGCCAAGGCCGACATTGGTTTCTTTGTTGGCTATGCTCCAGAACGAAAGGGATACCGAATCTACAACAAACGTACCAGAGACATAATGGAAACAATCCACGTCACTTTCGATGAGCTGACAGAGCAACTGGTTCCTGGATAATCAAGTTCTGGACCCGTACCTAACCTCTTGTCTCCTGGACCTATAAGCTCCAGGCTTGTACAGAATCCCACTCCTGTTACTCCTTTCGTACCTCCTACAAGTGATGATTGGAAAAAGCTATTTGACCCCATGTTTGATGAATACTTTGAACCTCAAAATGTGGATGCTCCAGAAGCCCCAGTCATTCCACAACCAACTGGGGTAGCTAATCCCAGATGTTAATTCTGGACCATCCACTTCGTTGTCATGGGATCCTGAAGCTCCCACCATCAGTCACTCTATTACCACTTCTAATGGTCAATCATCATCTGTACAACGAGTTACAGCTGTAGATAATTCTTTTGATGAGAATCCCCTCGCTCCACCCGATAATGAGCCGTTTGTTAACATCTTTGCTCCTGAATCGTCAAATAATGCTACATCCTCAGATGAATCTAACACGGCTACCTCAGTTCCCTACCCTCAACCTCATGAACACCTTAGGAAATGGACAAATGACCACCCAATTGACAACATTATTGGAAACCCCTCACGCCGGTATCAACCTGTAAGCAACTTGCTACCGATGCTTTGTGGTGCTTCTTCAATTCTGTCCTCTCTAAAGTTGAGCCAAAGGATTTCAAGGATGCAATGTCTAAACACTCATGGTTCACGGCTATGGTGGATGAAATTCATGAGTTTGATCGACTTGACGTGTGGGAACTAGTACCGCATCCTGAGTGTGCTATGATCATTGCTCTTAAATGGATATTTAAAGTGAAACTTGATGAGCATGGAGATGTATTAAAGAACAAGGCTGGGCTTGTGGCAAAAGGATATCGTCAAGAAGAGGGTATTGACTTTGAAGAATCCTTTGCACCAGTTGCTAGAATTGAATCCTAAGAATATTTCTGGCAAATGCTGCTAGTCAAAATATGGTGGTGTATCAGATGGATGTTAAGACTGCATTTCTAAATGGCGATCTTAAAGAAGTGGTGTATGTAAGTTAACCCGAAGGATTTGTGGATCCTGAACACCCTAACCATGTATATCGCTTGAAGAAGGCCCTTTATGGACTTAAACAAGCTCCTAGGGCGTGGTACGACACCTTGTCAAAATTCCTTCTTGCCAACAAGTTCTCCAAAGGTGCTGTTGATCCTACACTCTTTACCAGAAAAATGGGCAAAACATTTCTTCATGTGCAAATTTACGTAGATGATATAATATTTTCCTCTTCTGATCCCAAAGAGTGTGATAGTTTCTCCCAAGAGATGAGTTCTGAATTCCAGATGTCCATGATGGGTCAAATGTCCTTCTTTCTAGGCTTGCAAATATCTCAGAATCCCAATGGGATCTTCATCAATCAATCCAAGTATGCTAATGAAATTTTGAAGAAATTTGGATTCGATTCATGCGACGCAGTTGATACCCCTATGATGGAAAGATCAAAACTTGATGAAGATGATGTTGGGATCCCAGTTGAACAAACCAAGTATCGAAGCATGATTGGTTCCTTAATGTATCTTACTGCTAGCAGACCGGATCTTCTATTTGCAGTTTGCATGTGTGCTCGGTATCAATCCAAACCTACCAAGAAACACCTGGAAGCTGTCAAGAGAGTCTTTCGGTATCTTAAAGGAACAATCCACTTGGGGCTTTGGTACCCAAAGGACACTTCTATGGCCCTCACAGCCTATTCGGATGCTAACCATGCGGGATGTCAGGATACTCGTCGAAGTACATCTGGGGGTGCTCAGTTCTTGGGTAACAAGCTAGTTAGTTGGTCTTCAAAGAAACAAATGAGTAATTCAATTTCCTCTACAGAGGCTGAATACATTGCCATGTCCTCGTGCTGTGCTCAGATTCTATGGATGAGGTCTCAACTTTCGGACTATGGCTTCGTATGCAACAAGATTCCCATGTATTGTGACAACAAAAGTGCGATTGCGCTTTGCTGCAACAATGTCCAGCACTCAAGAACTAAGCACATTGACATTCGACATCACTTCATCAGGGAGCAAGTTGAGAAAGGAATTGTGGAACTTTACTTTGTGAGGACTGAGTTCCAGCTAGCTGATATCTTTACCAAAGCGCTTTCTAGGGATCGATTTCAATTTATCCTCCCTCGTCTTGGTATGAAGAGTCTTACTCCTGAGGATCTCATAAGTCTTCAGGAAGATCAGGAGGAGTAAAGGGGTTGCTTCATATATCCTTTGTACATAATATTAAAAACAAAATGAAAATAGAAAAATATAAAACCTTAAAACCCAAAAAATCAGAAAATCATAAAAACCAAAAATATTCTTCTCTCGACATGTCTCTTGTCTAATCAATATTATGTGCGCTTCTAGAAATGTCATTCAATAATGACACGGAAACATACATATGCTTGAGTAAGAGTTCCCTTTATTAATAATGTCCTCTAAAACATGTCGTATCTAACACTATTCTCTCAAAATGGTTTGCTATTACTTCAGATAGCAACCCGGTCTTAGTATTGGGGAAAGTTCGTCGCCAAAAAGACGAATGTTCCTAACAAAGGCATGAATTACTTTATATTCGTGCCTTTCCGATCTGATGTACGCTTAAGTGCATCATTTCTGGTAAAAGAAGAGAAGTCTTCTTTACATCACAAATACTTTTCCTTCAAAGATTCTTCGGGAAAGTATTTGCTCCAAACTTGGTGGTACCATGGTTTTTGAAGATCAAACAAACCTGAAGAGTTGTTTAAAATTTACCTCTCAATCGATGCTATAAAAAATTAATACTTTATGCAAAATGTTTAATTTTATAATGTGTCATCGATTGAGGGGGAGAATGATATACATCATCAAAACAATGATCTTTGTGCATAACTTCAAGTGGATTAAGTGCAATTGTTATGTGTTAGTATGTGAATCTTTCATGAGTTTATCGCTAAACTCAAAATCATTTATAAACTCATCATCTCTAACACATAACATACTCCCTCAAGGTTTGAGGGGGAGCTTAAATGCCGTCTCAAAATCAGTCATTCTTAAAAATGTCACATCCTTCTCCAAAACTTTATACTTATTTAAATCACTTGGGATCACAAATCTCAAATTGATTTGAAATTTTTGATCGGGGGAGAAGATGTGATTTAAATATGAAAAACTGATTCAAAAGTGATGTTTTTGAACATGAAAACAAAAATCTGCTCTTTCCTATGTGCCAAACTCTTTCGCATATCAATGCACATATTGAGGGGGAGCAAAATGATTTGTGTAAAAGGATCCTTGCATCTCATATGAGTGCATCTCAGTCTTGACTCATGAATTGACGAAACACAAATGTCCTGAATCGAAAGGACTAGTCCTAGATGGGTAATAACTTCAAGCTGGTTTAACCAGTGATGTAAGCGTGTCTCGAAGAGGACTAGTTTAAGTAGAATGTACCGTTTCGAGAAACCTTGGGTGAATCTGATTGAGCCGGGTAATAACTTCAAGCTAGTTTATCTAGTGATGTAAGCGTGTCTCGAATCCCCGGTCATGTTCACTCAAGGTAGATCAATTCAAAAGTGCAACTCTTCCCGACATGTGCAAATTTTCTAATCAATACGTATGAGCACATGTTAAGGGGAGCATTTGAAAATGACAAAACTCTCAATGTGTTAACAAAATGTGTTTCTCAATCATAAACACGTTGAGAGAATTTTCAATGATTTGGTAAATGGCAACATAGGATAGTCATGGAGTTATAAGGTGGCTAAGGCTAGGAAAACCGTCCTATGATCCGCCAGAGCCGGAGGGATCTACCCATGGACAATACCAAATAGATAGTATTAAGAAGTCCGTAGGTATGATTATGAAAAAAAGGAGAAATGTGTGAATGGAGAAAGAAGGGGTTGAAGAATTAAAAAGAAATGAAATGAGAAAGGGTGAAAAGAAATAGCCCTCCAATTATTCAACCTTAGGGCAGAAACCGGGTTCAATTCATAATCTACTGATTGTTGCTAAGGCGACATTGGTATTGAAGACAAGACGTCATGGACCCAGTGACGCACTGCACTAAACCTTCTAGCCACTCAAGTTCTCTTAAAAGAACTTGTTTCATTCTCACGGGGAACCGGTGTAATCTATCGACTTATCTCTTAGAGATTGTTGATATTGAAGCAGGAGACCTCTCCCTAATCTCCGCATAGGAAAACCAAGCGCACTTATTAAGTCTAGAGCCTCGAGATACATAAAAAGATCTCATAGGAACACGTGCTACTTCTACCCTGGCTGTTCAACATGAAGGGCACCAGTGGTAAACTTATGAGTCCTACGCAGATCTTAGCAATCTGCCAGAACATTTATGAGGGATGTTGCTACTGTAACTCCCAGTGATTGAATGGAAATTCCTGCCAGGGTCAACATCATGCAGCCCTGAAAGCAGGTCACTTAGGTAATTCCTTGTGGATTACGCTTAGTGGTCGCGACGGTTACTAACGGTCAACAGTCGTGGAGTGATCTCCAGCGACTCACCCAATCGTTGATCTACTTAGGTAGTTCGTGTAAATCCTTTCAGGGTTTGCCGATTGGGAACGGTCTTGGTAAGGGTTAGAAGGAGTCTTCACACTATGCTGTTGACGATCTATAATTCCAAACCTATAAGCACCGGATGATTTGTTGCTAACTGTCTACTTGCAGGAATTTCTAACGGTTGCGGGTGATTGCTGAAAAGATGCAGATCCATCAACACATGCTCACACTTCAACTTCATAACTCAAAAGATATCATGATCATTGAATGGGCTTCAACCATGCTTCCTCAACTCTGATGAAGAAGATCATGATCTTGAAAAGTGTGAGCATGCCAACACTAAGAGGTTCATATCACATGGAGACATTACTACTCCAAGATGACTTTCAAACATTCTTTTGGATGATGCAGCTGATGTTATTTCCAAAGATCATCCATCACATTGAAGGTGTCATCTAGAGTCTTCCACTTAAAGCACAAAGATCTCAACAATGAAGAATCAAAAGGCTATGAGCTACAAAGATGTTGTCAAAAATCTGAATGCTATGACTCAACATTTATTTTCCGGGGTGACCTCCCTTAGGGGGAGATTGTTAGGAATACGATTATTCATATGAAGACTCGGTCACCCCGAGTATAGTTTAGCATATTATAGCTCGTAGTAATTATCATATTAGTTAGTATATAGAGTAGTATTAGTTAGTACTTGTGGAGTCGGGTCGGGTCTCTTACCCACTGTCAGCCCGCTCTACAACCCGTTTCAAGGGGCGTTTCCATTGTAACTATATATACCCTTTCCCACCCATGGGAAAGGGTTGGACCTTCATTTGCAATCTAACATTCTACAAGTTTTTCTCTCACAAGGCTCCCAACCTTCTCATCTCTTTCTCTCTCTAACTTCTCACTAGAAAACATAACCTAGAATCAATCTAATCACTAAACCATCCATGTTCTCATATTAGAGTATATTACACATCTCTCGGGTGTAATAAAGTATATATCACAATATGGAAATGGAAAACATCTCTCACTACCTGTCATAGCAAATAGATTACCATAGGCTTGGGAAAGGATCAAACCTCCACCACTTGGCGTAAGCACCTAAGATAAACTATCAAAGAAGTCTTTTAAAGGGTTATAACGTTAGGTGTAGGGATATGGAAAACACTGTTTTGTTGGATAATGGCAATATTTACTGGTGGCGAGTTAATCATCTTGGTTAATTACATGTACAATATGGCGTTGCTAAGCCAAGACTCGACTCGACTTAAGCTAATAAATCAAAAATAATAAAAACATAGAATGAAACGGGATGGTAGTCCGTATGTTTTTCTCTTTTTCTTTTTTTCTTTTTTTTTTTTTTTTTTTTTTTTTTTTTTTTTTTTTTTTTTTGCATACACTCTTGCCCTACCGTCCAAAATAATACATTATAAGGAATGTACATTCCCCTTACACTTGAATTTTTACATACTTTACAATAAACTACTCTAATGACTCGAATCAAGATAATCAAAACACTTGGAGTACTTTTTAAGACTAATGCGCATATGGGGGTAATAAATGATGTTCTTCCCCCTTACTCCATAACACAAGTACTTTACCCATGAGTCTCAATCGTCCCAAAACAATATGTACAAGATATGACTCGACTTAGCAACCATGTAACCAATTAGACAATTAACTAAGGGTTTAAACACATAACAATAATGCACTAAAGATGAGTGCATACACGGAAGGCTAAGGCAATTTGGTTGCACATTTGGGTGGGTTGTAACAAAATCTTCCTTTAAGTAAAATGCTTAAAGTTAGAAACGAAAAGATAGGCTCGGAGGGGTGTACTAGGGGTATCGTGTACTAAAAATGAGTACAATGCTAAGGTGTGGGAAAAATTAATTGACTTAACTAGTCAAGTATTATGACTTAAATGGTCAAGTAATTATGATACGGGTTTAAACACAAGGGTGATCCTAATGCCTCTTATCATGTAGTAAATCCTACTACACGAATGTAGTCTCACTAGCGGTCTCGGGATGCATCACTAATGCAAGTTCTAGAATCTAAATGCTACCGGTACACTCATAAGCACTAATAATAAATGCTTTTCCTATCAAATCTAAAGGCGAACCTCACATATTTGGGTGGAAAATTTTTCTGAATGGTACGGTTTTGTGCTATTCATACAACTCCTATCCATGAGACGCTTGTTAAGGCTAAAGTTTCACTCCTAAATGTTGTAAAAAAATTTAAATTTGGCGCTAAAATTACACTAACAAGTATTTCTCTTAGTTTTATTACACACCTACCATCAAACAAACAAACTCAAGTGCAATTGTATCCTATAAGGTATCATCATTTACCCTCCCCTTACACTTAGGATGAACATTGTCCCCAATGTTCAATTAAAAGATGTAAAAGTAAAATAGGTAAAAGAATGAAAACAAATACTCCCCTGATTCGTTCGATGTGGATAGTGTGTCAACAAGGTTAGATCATCCTCCAAGAAAATGAACATTGAAAGCTTCCCTTCTAGAAATATAAATCATCTTCTTGTCATATATAACCTGTTAAACCTGAGAAAACAATCAAGGCAACCTCGCATAAAATCGGCGGCAATCTATATATACTAACAAATCCTATAAAGCAATTTAAGATATAATGCTTGTGGAATGAATGTTTGCAGATTTCCTGGAGTTTACAAAACTAAAGAATCAACAAAAATTTTAAGGCTCCGGTTTAAACAAAACTCGCAAAATTTTTTAGAATTTTGGTACCTGAGGCCGTCAGGTTGTAACTCCTGACGCCGTCAGAATGTTCCTGGAAAAATCTTATGTTAAGTTTCCGGAAAATTTCTGGAAAAACTCATGCCTTATTTCCTGGAAAATCCTGCAAAACATCATTATGACTCGATACAAGCATTTGACTCTAACAATTACTAATATACATGCTCATTTAATATTGTGGCGAATCATGATCTTTTTCGTTCTTATAAACAAATTTGGGTTTCCTTTACACTTAGCTTTTGCAAAATACCTTTATATGAAGTTAAGACGAAGTTAAACAACAAAATAAAGCATTTTCATAATTTAGTTTGAAACATGATCTACCAATAACAAAAATAAAACACGCATACGGAAACAAATAACATCAAACAAATTAAAATCAAACAAATAAACACACAAAACATGGGTTGCCTCCAAAGAAGCGCTTTTCTTTATTTACGAGTCTTGTAGCTAAACTCAAGGTCATGGCTATTACGTGACCTCGTCATTGGTCACATTCTCTAGGTCGTCCTCAATCTTAGTTTTGTATTCCGGACCTAGTTGCAAACATTCCTTGTAGAAACCTAATATTCTACTCATGACATAATCTACTCCTCTACGTCTATCCTCATCATTCCTATAGTAGACCGCTTGCTTGTGTTCCTTTTCAAGGTTTGATAGAAGACGGAATTGTTCAATCTTATAGGGCATTTGGTAAGCAATTTCATCGATCTCATCCTTGAATCTAACTATCCCTAAGGACGGGTCATAACTCATCTTAGAGGCCTCAACAAACGGTTTTCCGAACACTACTTGACTTAGGTAAACATCTATTACCAGACGAATATCCTCTACAATCACAAAGTCGGTAACATAAGTGAAGTTTCCTACAAAGAAATGTAATCCTTTCATTCTTCCTACAAAGTTGCTCATCCAATTTGTGTTAGGCATCATCCTATATTCAAGTTGCTTCTTCATTACCCAATTATAATAGGTCCTAGTCATAATGTTTATAGGAGACCTAAGATCGATGTAAGCTTTCCACACATGCATATGCCCAATGTTGCATGGTATGTTGATATTAGAGGGATCTCCTGCTTTGATAAGTGGTGAACCAAGGACGTATGGTGTCTCAGGGTCATCGAATAGATCCTTATGATATTCCCGTTCTTCCTTGGTGGGTAACTTATCAAAGTATTCCTCTACGTTTTCTACTTCCTCTAACTTTTCTTCCTTAATACCCTCAACTTCCTTAATCTCATCCTTAGGTCCAGTTTCTATTCCAACTTCATCCTTGTCACTTTCTTCTATATTCTTATCTATTGGCTTAATGGTAACAACATTGACAAAGTGGACGTGTTTGGATGATGAGGTGTCCTTAATTTGGATTCCGCTACTAGTGTCCCTAGTGTCCTTCCTAGGTGTAGTTAGCACTTGGTTGTTGAGGGCTTTCAACAAGTTGTCAATTTTATTGGTCATATCTGTTTGTTGTTGATTGAATTCGGTTTCAAACTTAGCTATGCGAGCTTCTTGAGATGCCATAAATTTGGACATCAATCCTTCAAGATTATTGGAACTACCATAGTTATTGGAAGGATTGTTGTTGAAAGTATGGTTAGAGGGTGGACCGTTTGGTTGGTAACGACTAGGTGGATTGGAAGAATTATTTTGGGGCATGTTTTGGTTTTGTTTCCACCTAAGGTTCGGGTGATTTTTCCAAGAAGGATTGTAGGAATCACCGTAAGGGTTTGGCTCGGGTTTGAAAGTGTACCACTTGTCTCCCGCTTCGTCGGTACGCGAGGATGCGTAATCCGCAAAAGCTTGTCCGGGGAGTTCCACGCAATCACGAGTGTCATGGGGACCACTACATAATTCGCATGAAGAAGTGATTTTGTTCACTTGGCTTGAAGGCTTAGGCGCTTCGTAGGATTTCATGAGAAACTTGATTTGGTCCTCAAGTTCCATGATCCTACGGTCGGGAGTGCTAGAATTGTTCGAAGGCAAAGATATTGCCATGACCGTTTTGTTCAAATCACGGGGATCATTCCAACTTTCATTGTAATAGAGAGCAAGATCTTCTATGAGTTCTGATGCGTGGGAATTGCACCAGGCTTTACCTCTCGAGGGATCTCGAGAAGCTTACAACCCCCACCAGACAGTGTACCTGATCGTTGTAGTATAGTATAGTGACAAGTACCGGGGGATTGATCGTTCAACTCAGGAATAGTGTCGCTAGGATTAGAAAGCCTAAAAACTAGGTCTAGAGGTGAGGGATGATTCTTTTTGTATTTTTATGTTTTATGAAAAGCAAATAAAATCTCGGTTTTTAGAGGAGTGGGCGGAATTAGTTGCTAGTCAACTAACCCAATAACTAAGATGCAATCAAAATAAAATAACAAAAATGTAAATAAACTAAATTAAACTAGTGGTGTGAGCAATATATGGGAGAATTGTGTTTACTTAGATTTCACTACTCCCTAGATATCTTTTACAGGTTAATTACTTATTACAGTTGCGTGGATGACGGGTTATATTCCTTAATACCAATCATGGGGTGGCGTACTTACTTCCCCAATTCTATAAGCTCCTACTTCACTCCTATGTCGAGCTGGCTAAGAAGCTCCTAACATGGGATCACTAGAATTCGCTCATGCATTAAATATAACCATAAAAACCTAGTACACATCGGTTCATGTTTCTTAAGACGTTCAAGCAAGTTACACAATGGAGATCTGCCAGTTTTCTTAAGCCTAACATTGAAATCATTCATCCATTACAACTATAAACAAGCAATCAACCTATAACCAACATCTAGGTTTCATTACATCTAAGCAAACACAAAAAAAGATCTAGCCTAGCATGTTAAAATCAAGACAAGCGTAAGATATATTCAAACAACACATAGACATATTGAATGAATTTAAAGAAAACTTATCTCAATTGAACATGAAGGGTTTCAAGGGGTGAAAACCCTTGAAAATACTGTTACAAACGACCTAGGGTTTATTAGGTTCGGCCCTAGAATTCTCCACACAAGTTCCTCTTTAATGAATGAAAAATAGAAAAGTATATATAGAATTTGTGAGGTGACGGCGTCAAGAGTAAAATTCTGACGCCGTCATCTCGCCGCCAATAAAGTTCTCGGACTGCCTAGATCTATAGCTGATGCCGTCATGTGTATTTCTTCTCCAGGCCATCACCAAAATTACTCTTGACGCCCAACTTCTGACGCCGTCACGTTTTCTCTGGGCCGTCATCCATTTTGCTCCTGACGCCGTCAGGTACTGTTCTCAGCAAGGAAAATTAAGTCTTTGCCGTTTTCTTCACTTTTATGCTCCAAAAATGTCCAAAATGCTTCCTTTTCCAGAATTCACTCCCAATGTACCTAAAATCACAAAAGGAACGATTTAGGGCAATATTTGATCAAATAAATTCCAATTCCGGCTTAAATGACCCCCTAAAAACGGTTTATTTTTCGCCTCATCAAGTTCCCATGATTCTTCCGCACTTAGATCACATAGCTTTCCACCGGCCAATTGGTCAATGGTTCGCCTTGTGGAGAGATCGATATGGTTATAGAAGATTTGGACTTGGAGCCAAAGATCTATGCCATGATGAGGGACTTTTTGGAGTAAGTCCTTGAAACGAGTCCATGCTTCATATAGAGTTTCACCTTGACGTTGTTGGAACATCAAGATATCATTTCTAAGCTTGGTAGTTCTCCCCGGTGAGAAAAATTGAGCAAGGAAACGAGAAGTGAGATCATCCCAAGAGGTGATGGATCCCGCGGGTAAACGTTCAAGCCATTGACTAGCTTAATCACGTAGAGAGAATTGGAATAGACGTAATCGGGTCGACTCTCTAGTTGCAACATCAAGGTCTATGGAATCTACGATTTTTAGGAAGTCCTTGAGATGTTGATTAGGATCTTCGGAACGAAGTCCATGGAATGCACATCCGCTTTGCACCAACCGGATGGTGTCGGATCGCAAGGGGGACACATTGGCTCCTTGAGTGAGATAGCCTTGGTGGCTAGGACGGGAATACTCTCCTAAAGTTCAGGCTCTAGGAGGTTGGTTTGCTAGTGGTGGGTTTTGTGGGTGGTTTTTTTGTGGTGCGTTGATGGGATCAAAGATATTACCACCTTCCATGATGTCGGATGGTAAAGGTTAAGAACAAAGAAACGAAGAAATAAGATAGACTAAAGAAAACCTAAAAATAAAAATAAAACCTTACTAGAAAGGAATCTAGCAAGTAGACCTAATAAAAAGAAATTCTAACCTAGACAATAACTATTCCCCGGGCTGCGGTGCCAAAAACTTGATACGTGGGAATTGCGCCCTCGCAACAGGTTTTACCTCTCAAGGGATCTTGAGAAGCTTACAACCCCCACCAAGCAGTGTACCTGATCGTTGAAGTATAGTATAGTGACAAGTACCGGGGGATTGATCGTTCAACTCAGGAATAGTGTCGCTAGTATTAGAAAGCCTACTAAACTAGGTCTAGAGGTGAGGGATGATTCTTTTTGTATTTTTATATTTTATGGAAAGCAAGTAAAATCTCGGGTTTTGAAGGAGTGGGCGGAATTAGTTGCTAGCCAACTAACCCAATTTACTACAAATGCAATCAAAATAAAATAAAATAAATGAAAATTAAACTATTATACTAATGTGGTGGAAACAATAATGAGAAAAGTTGTGTTTACTTAGATTTCATTACTCCCTAGATATCTTTTATCGGTTGATTAGCTTGTTACAATTGCATGGATGACGGGTTATATTCCTTAATACTAGTCGTAGGGCCGTGTACAATATTCCCTAACTCTATAAGATCCTACTTCACTCCTATGTCGAGCCGTTAAAAGCTCCTAACATGGGATCATTAGAATTCACTTATGCATTAAATACAACCAAAAATCATAGTACACCTCCGATCATGTTTGTTAAGACGTTCAAGCAAGTTACCAATGGAAGTCTGCCAGTTTTATTAAGGCTAACATGAAATACAATCATCTGTAACAATTATAAACAAACAATCAACCCATAATCAACATCTAAGTTTCACTACATCTAAGCAAACACAATAAAAGCCTAGCCTAACATGTTAAAAGAAAGATACACGTAAAATAGAATCAAACAATACATAGACATATTGAATGATTATTGAAGTACTTATCTTTATTCAAACATGGAAGAAAGAAGGGTTTGAAACCCATTCAATATGCAGGAAATTCGTCCTAGGGTTTTTACAAAACTTGTTCCCCAAAAGTTCCACACTTTACAATGAAAAATTGGAAAAAAAAATATATATAGACTATGCATCCTGACGGCGTCATGTGTTAGCCTCTGACGCCGTCAACTCGCCGCCAAGTTGAAATTCGTATTGCCTAGATCCACTTCTGACGCCGTCATGTAAAAAACACTCTGGGCCGTCACTAGTATTTGGACCCTGACTGCCTTGGTGACACCGTCAGGCCAATAACAAAGAAAATGTTATGGGCCGTCACGTTATAAGTTCCACATCCACCTCTTTTGTCACTCTTGACGCCGTCACTAGTAAAACCTTGACGTCGTCAAGTACTGTTCCGGCAAGGAATTTTGAGACTTTGCCGTTTTCTTCACTTTTATGCTCCAAAAACGTCCAAAATGCTTCCTTTTCCAGATTTCTCCTCAAAAGTACCTAAAATGACAAAAGGAACGATTTAGGGCAATAATTGATCAAATAATCTCGAATTCGGGCTTAAATGACCCCTTAAAAGCGGTACACTTTTCGCCTCATCAGGAAACCAAATGTTCACTTATCGAGTCTAGAGCCCAGAGATTCATCAAAAGATCTCATAGGAACACATGATATATCTACACTGGTTGTTCATCATTAAGGACGCCAGATGTAAACTTTAGAGTCCTACGCATATCATAGCAATCTGCCAGAACATTTATGAGAGAATTCACAATAGTGATTCTCAATGATTGAATGGAAATTCCTGTCAGGGTCAACATCAAACAGCCCTGACAGCTGGTCACTTCGGTAATTCTTTATGAGTTACGCTTAGTGTTCGCGGTGGTTTCAAATGGTCTACAGTCGTGGAGTGATCCCTAGCGACTCACCCATTTGTTGAGCTACTTAGTAGGTCTCGTAAGCTCCCTCGGGAGTATCTGAAATGGGAACGGCCTTGGTAAGGGTTAGAAGGAGTCTTCACACTATGCTGTTGACGATCTCTAATTCCTTATCTGTAAGTACCGGTTGTTTATTGCTAACTGTTTACCTGCAGCTATACATCATCTCCATGGCGAAGGATTCCACATGCTCATACATGCATCTCGAAGTCAAAGGAAAGTTCTCACAAAGATCAAAGCAAAAAAAGGTTCAAAGAAAGATTCTACGCAATGTGAAAGAATCTACAGAAGTAAAGTGACAAAGATCTGTGTGAAAGAACAGGAACAACAAATGCATGTATCACGAAGACTGAAGATGTATGAGCATGTTGGAATGACGGACAATCACCACAGAGGCAGAAGTGACGAAAGGCAGATTGCTCCACATCACAAAAGACAAAGAATGATGAAAAGTCAGTTATCAAAGATCACAAAGCATGAAGGAACAAAAACTAAAGGCTAATCTACAACGACACACAAAGTTCAAGACAAAGAACACAGAAGACCTAATCACGTGGAGCATCATTCGAATGACCACCCCTTAGGGGGAGATTGTTATCATTAAAAATATGTAATAGAAAAGTAATGGTCATTCTTATTATAAAAACTTTGTATGTCGTGAGTTAGGTATAGTGTTTGGGCTATGGACTTAGTAAATCTAATATGTTAAGAGTTATGTCATGTAAGCCTTTTATATTTATGTAATCCAAGTCCAAGCCCAAGCCCAAGCCCATAGAAAGCCTTTAGGGCATTATCTCATGTACTATATAAACACCTCAAATGAGTCATTTGAGGTGTGTGCTTGTGTGTGTATTGTGTGTGCCTCTTTTCAATAAAAGTTCTCTTCATCTTATTCTCTCTTTACATATTAAAGCCACATACATATATACAAGTCACCATCTTTACTTCATATACTTGCTATATTTGTGTTAAAGTTGATAGATTTAAGGTCCTACAACCAACTTGTTGATGTTCTTGAAATTTACATGTCCTAATCTTTTGTGCCATAGATGTGCTTCTTCCATTGTTGCCCTTGCTACTAAGCATGTTGCTCTTTCAGTAGGATTGATGTTCTTCAAATCTAAGTTGTACATCATTGGTTCTTGGTACTCTCAGTATTACCAAGTTATCATCAACTAACTTGAACTTAGGGGAGAGAATAAGACATTCTGTGTCAAGGAATAACACATGATATTTCTTGTCACAGATCTGGATACTGACAAAAGATTGAATTTAAGCTCCTTCACATATAGAACATTCTCAAAGTCAATACATCCAGTCTTGATGGTTCATTTGCCAGTAATTCTCCCTTCATTAGGATCATTTCTAAAAGCAACTCTTCCTCCAAAATATGCCTTAAAGTCTGACAAGAGCTCCTTATCTCCAGTCATGCTGCCAGAGCAACCACTATCAATGATAATATGATCCTTAAGCTCCTCTTCTGGGTTGCCCTGCATAAAAATGAAAAAGGTTAGTTTCTTTTAGGAACCCAAGCCATTACTGAGTTGTGTTCCCCTTGTGGAGTGACATACTCAAATTCTTTAAGTATGTAATCTCCACTGTTTTTTAAAGCACTATCAAGAATTAATGTCTTTGATTCCAAAACCTGTGGTGGATTCTCATCAACACTCCCTTTTTCATTCTTACTTTCTAAAAGTACTGTTTGTCCCCTATCAGTACTTTCTTTCTTAACCCATTTAGTTTTAACAGTATGTGGTGGGTTCTTTGATCTAGGTACTCTTCTTGAGAGGTAAGGCCTTCTAGGTTGATAGGAATTGAATTTCCTTGGTCTTACATTTGAAAAAGTGCTAGCAGTACCTCGTTTGGGTGAAAACATAGTAGTACTTTGAGAAGGTACTGGTGGTTTTGAAAAAGGCCTTCTCTGGTGAGGGTACCTATAGTCTTTTGAGAAATTACTATGGTTAACCCTATGTGAATGATTCCAAACTGGTTTATTCTCCCTTGGCTTGTGGTTAGTAGATGTGGACTTTGGGAATTGACTTAAGTATTCTGAGTGAAAGTCACAGTCCTTAATCAAATGATTAGGACTACAGCAAACATAACATAACTTTTGATCCATATTCCCAAATCCTCATCACTATGACCAAATACTCAACATCATAACCTAGGCCAGTTTTAATGTTTGTTGTTCTTTGTTTCTCAACAAAACTAACATGTGACAGACCTAATTCTTTCCAACTAGCAAGTTTTGCTAACAAATTATCCCTTTCTTTAGTGATCTTTTCAAGTTCAGAAACCTTACATCCTAACTTCCATTCACTCAGCTTTAATTGATAGTCTTGTTGCTCATACTTTTCTGCCCAAGCCATTTCAATATTTTCATGAGTGATTATTTTGGCTTCCATTGACTCTAAAGTTAATTGATAACCAGCTACTTCAGACCTAGCCCTTCTATAATTATCTCTTTCAGTCTCATATTCTTTAAGTAACTTTTGATAAAAATTACTACATTTAGAGCATACCTCAGAGATAGTGGATGAACTTGGTGAAGTAGCTACCATAGCAAACTGAACAGGTTCTTCTTCACTTTCCATGCTCCAATCAAAGCTTCCTAGACCATCTCTTGATTCCAAAGCAGCAAATCCTAGTTCCTCATCAAAAGTTGTGCTCCAATCAAACTCTTCCAATGCAACCATAGAGTAGGTTACTGGTTCATCATCAAATTCATTACTCCAGTCAACCTCTGATAGGTTTTCTTGAGCCACCAAAGCTTTTGGTTTTGAATCAGTAATATTAACTTCCTTTCTTTCAACCTTGGGTTGTTCAATCATTCTATTTGCTTGATACTTTGCAAACTTGCATTCCCTTGCAAAGTGACCAGTCTTTTGACAATTAAAGCATTCAATCTTAGATTTATCAAATGCTATACCCTGCTTGGCTTTAAAATCAATACCTCTTCCTGCTTTGTTCATGAACTTCTTGATCCTTGCAGTGATCATGGCAACTTGCCATCTTATGTCGATTTCTTCTAGAGCATCATCATCAATTTGCAACACATCTTCTTGATATGTAACAGGTAAAGTGGCTTGTTGAGCAAAGAAAGAACATATAACATCATCAGAGTTGGTGTTGTTTGATGGTGATGAAGTGGTAGTAGTCATGGTTGTGCAAGGGTGTTGTTTCTCACTAACAGTACTTTCAACAGAATAAGCAGTACTTTTAGTGGAAGTACTGCTTCTGTTTTCAGAAGACACAAAAGCAATGTTTTGAGATTTCTGATGAGAACTTAAACCTATGTTGCCATTCATCTCATGCTCATACACCTTTAAATTGTTGTAGAGATCATCAAAGTCCATAGAATCCAAACCAGGTTGTCCTCTAATCATAGTAGCAACCACATGCCATGCAGATGGCAAACTTCTCAAGAACTTCAAGTTTGCATCTTCAACAGATACTTCTGCTCCATATAACTCTAGCATACTAAGAAGATTTTGGAATCTATCATAGGCATCATCAAGACCTTCTCTTTCACCAACAGTGAATGTTTCAAACTGTTGCTTTAATAAGTTTCTATGCATCTTCTTGGAAGCATCATTACCTCCAAATCTTGTCTTAATAGCAGCCCATAGTTGTTTTGCATCCTTAGCATCATGAAACTTTAGTAGGTGACCATCAGGAATAGCAGACAACAGTATGTTGAGAGCCTTGTCTTGATTTCTTTTTGTAACTGCTGGCAGGGTTGGCTTAGGTGGTGTAGGTTGTCCTTCAACTGCTACAAGTTCTTCAATAACAACATTACCATTGACAATCACATCCCATAGAGCATGGTCTGTGATAGCAATGTACTGCCTTATCTTCATGCTCCATAGATCATACTCTCCCTTCTTGACAATAGGAATTCTGATTGAGGTGATGGATGGAACTGGTGCAACTTTAGTCGACATCTTTTAGGGTTTGTAGTAAAATCGGTTTTAAGGGTTTCTTCTTAATCAGAGTTTCCACACAAGCTCTGATACCACTTGTTGGATCGATATATTACACTAACCAAACTTAACTATGTAACTTGTAATGGTCTAGCAATCTTGAATAACTCCAAAACTACTAATAATGAAACACGGATATAACCTTGTTAAGTATGCGGAATCTACTTCAACAAAGCTAAGAAGAATAACTTTCAACGATTATATTAAACCAAACTTTGAACCTGCTTTTCAATACAGATTCACTAACAATCCCTAATAACTTTACTTGCAACTAGATATCGTATTCTCTAATTATTCATCTCTATTCTAATACCAGCCTAAGGCTCCTTTTCTAGGCATAAGGAAAACCTTAAGTCGGTTTACAATCCTTGTTCGACAAGTAAACTAATTCTAAACTAATTCTAGAATATTCTAATAACTTTACATTACAATCCTTTCAAGATATTGCATAACAGTCCTTTAACATAGAAGTACTTTGACATTCTTCATGCACGAGCAGTACTTTGACTTTTCAACATAAGCAGTACTTTGACACAAGTAGTACTTTGATCTTCAAAAGTACTTTTGATCTTCATATCCCCACAGGAAGCATTTTGGACATTTTTGGAGTGAAAAAGTGAAGAAAACGACGAAGTCTCCAAATCATGCTGAAAACAGTACCTGACGGCGTCAGGATTTGCATGTGACGTCGTCACTCATGGAAAAAGAGGTGGATACTTTTACACTTGACGAGCCAGAAAGTTTTCAACACATTTACACGTGACGGCGTCACATGTAATTTCACCAAGGCCGTCACGTTATAAGACAACAAGAGACGTCCCAGAAAACTTTTGAAGGTGACGGCGTCAGGATTTAACCTGACGACGTTAGATGATATAGAGTGAAGACATCAGGAAGAAGGCTTGCACAAGAAGAAACCTTAGTGAAACCATCATAAGATGATCAAGACAATCACAACTCGCGGGCAGTAGTTGTTACTGTTTTGGCCATAACTTTTGCATACGAACTCGGATTTAGGTGATTTAAAAGCCCACAGGAAGAGGACGAAAAAATCTTCAATTTGAAAATGGTGGGCTGATGCTGTCATATGTTAGGGCTGACGCCGTCAAGCCTTGCTGATAGAAACATTGCCTATAAATATAACATCATAACTTCACTTTTTGTAAGCCCTAAACCCTAAGGCCGATTCTAGGGTTTAGGTAGGTGTTTTTCCAGCAACTTAGAGGGTTTCAATCACTCCAAAAACATCTTGTATTGCTTTGTTGATTCTATCTTAATTATGTCTTTCATTGTTATTGTTGATTGTTCTCTATTCATCATGCTTGGCTAATTCACCTTGTGTCTACTTATGATTGTGTGAAACTTGTATATAATTGATTAGATCTTATTGATTTCTTGGTTGATGTTTGTGTCTATCTTCATCAATTAGGGTGTGACAACTTAAATAGGTCTAATTGGTTTAGTTTATAATTATTTTTTCCTATTGTTTCTTGTTTTGATTGAATTTTTATCGATGTTAGGCTTAAGAAAACTGGCAGACTTCCAATTGGTAACATGCTTGAATGTCTTAAGAAACATGAATCAGATGTGTACTACGATTAATTGGTTGTATTTAATGCATAACTAACTACTAAGGAGGCCATGTTAGGAGCTAGTTGTCGGCTCGACATAGGAAGAGGTAGAAGCTTATAGATTTGGGGAAGATCGTACACGGCCCCATGAATGGTATTAAGGAATACAACCCGTCAATTAAAACAAGGTTAACATTCAATAGCTAGAATTGGATAGCTAGCAAGGAGTAATATATCATAGGTAGATACGCTTCACTTCGCTCATAGAACCCTAGTTTATTCTCCTATACATTAGTTTAAGTAATAGCTTTTGGGTTAGTTGATTAGCAACTAATTCCGCCCCTTTTTCTAAAACCTGAGATTTTTACTTGTTTTCCATAAAATATAAAAATACAAAAAGAATCCTCCCTCACCTCTAGACCTAGTTAGATTAATTTCAATCCTAATGAACACTATTCTGTAAGTTGAATGATCAATCCCCTGGTACTTGCCACTTTACTATACTACAACGGTCAGGTACACTGCCTAATGGGGATTGCAAGCCTCTTGAGAGGTAAAACCTTTTGTGAGGGCGCAATCCCACGCATCAAGTTTTTGGCGCCGCAGCCCGGGGAATAGTTATTGTTTAGGTTGAAATTTATTTTGATTAGGTCTACTCATTAGATTCCTATCTAGCGAGATTTTTATCTTATTTTTATTAGCTTTCTTCTAGTATATCTTTTTCTTTGTGCTCTTTGTTTGTAAAACCATTTTCATTTGTCACTATGGCGGATGAAATTCCATTTAGATCATTGACAATGGAGGAACAATTATATTTCACTAATAGATTTGCTTCCTATCATTCCAATGAATTTTTGCGTGATCTTAGAAATATCCAAGAGGATTTGGGGGTAAAGTTAGATGGGTTTGATGAATTCTATGCATGTGTGATTTCTATTAGATGATCATTATCAGGATCAATTCCTTTTAGTGAGACCCTTTGTATGAATTTTGAGGAAAGCTCCGCAGCCAAGGGCCATAAGTATACCGAATTGATAGATTCGTATGAGCAAGAATACCTAGTTTCTAAGAGCATGAACTTAGAATCAAACCAAGATTATGAGATGGTTAGTGTTGAACCACCTAGTTGCATGAGTGGGATAGATTTCACCAAAACATACGACACACATGAGGTTAGAGTTGAGCCACCTAGTTGCATGTCATAGTTAGGCACTATCATAATATAGGATGAACACATAGGTGATATTGACGTGATGGAGGAGATAGTAGAAAACCCAAGCCCACTAAGTACTCCACAAGTCCCACCATCATTTGAGGCATAAACACCGCCCGTGACTTACCCGGAAGAAATAGAAGAGACTATAGGAACTCCAATAGAGGTAGAACCCGTAGACCAAGAACCACTTGAGGATATAGGTTTGAATACTTGTAATGATAACCTTACTCCTAGTTCTAGGGAATTTCCTAGTATTGATCGACCGGAACCTCAAACTTTACACAACTTTCCATCCTTAGATATATTTCTAAGAGACAAAAGAGGAACCGACCCACCCATCAATCAATATTATCCGGGTAGTTTTAGGATGAAGTGTCACACCTCGCCAAGGCGGAAACACGAGGGTGTAACTTCATGGATATCATCACAACACATGTTGTCTATATAGAGAATAACTACATGCAATAAATATGGAAAAGTATAGACACAAAGTGTCATAACAATACCCGAAAGGAAACAACATGATAAACTCCAAATGCAACAGATAAACCACTTCCAATGCAACTAAGGTCTCGTCTAATCACTTCCTTCTATCATAGCCTTAGAATGCTCACCTGAAAATGATGCTTAAAATGTCAACATAATGTTGGTGAGATTCATAGGTTTAAGACACACATACACTCTCAAGGCAACCAGTTCACTGTGATTATAAAACATAGCTGGACAAATAATTATAGTTATCATACAAGCTACATATGTTCATAAACCAACCATCACACAAAAGGCAACCATCGGGCGGAACGTGCGCATCGATCCAAGTCCACAACATCCATGCCGGAACGTGACCCCCGCTCCAAATAATGGGTAATTAATACCCTCCGATTGAACCACACAGCATAATAGTGAGTACGAGTTACTACTCTCCAATTAGGTCGTATGCACGAGCAACAGGGTAAGCACCCTCCCAACTGGACCACACAGCATCACACAACATTTCCACATCGCATAACCATTCACATATATCATACATACGATAACAATATAAGTCCAAGCTCTTTGACACACACATAATCACAGTAACCCAAACCATTTAAGACAAGCATCATTTCCATCCCAAGTTTAAAACAAAGTAAAAATACGGGACTATGAACTCACCTCAAACTTAGCAGCTTCCACAAAACCAAATCACAATCTATAACACACAAAGATAAATCCACATTACACATGGTCAAGCTAAAAGCTATAACCCATGTAATACACATATGATGGATGTCTAAGACTCATATGACCCACCATGGATCTCCTAGACCCCATACTAACCATCACCATAACCTAATACTCACTAAATCCCTTGCACTTTTAAAATCAGAAAACGTAGAATTTTAGGGTACATTCGCCCACATGAAATAATAACAATTAAAGCTCAACAACTCACACCAAAAATTCACCATGGTCTCTCATAAGCATATAAGCTAATCCCAGAAGGCCATGGTCTAATAACACACATAAGTACCCACAAGAAAATCAAACTTGTCAACTATCCAAATTCGGATCTGAACGCACACCAAAAAGTTTTGATTAAAATAAAATACTTCTACAACTTTTTATCGCGAATCCTTTTCGTGGTAGTCTAAGATAACCTAAAACTCAACTTTTCCATAAGGGCTAACCTTAATATCACTTTTTCACCCACAATTCACTAACAAACTTTTACCCAAATTATGTCCTGGTTTAACAGCTTTGACACCTTATCAAAGAAAAATCAAAAGACTAATTTCCCGACCTTGAAATCAATCGTGGCCGGACTTTTTGGAAAGCTCTTTCATTAAAATTCAATTCAGACCAAAAATTCGTGATCTAAATATTCCCCATCTGTTAAACACACTCACATCTTTACAACACTAGTTTTCTGTCCAAACCCTAACCCAATAACTAGCATGTTTTACGCTCAATTCTCTTCACCAATCATCATAATATAATCAATAATTGATCCCAACATGTTTTAATTAATTAATTTACAGAAACTTACAAACCCTAAATCCATCATACTTAATATTACATGAATTCGAATAATTAATCAAGCAATTGAACATATATTTTAAGAATTTTACCTTGCTTCTTGAATTATTGCTTCATAATTATAAACCTAATTTTTCTTCTTCTCTTCTCCTTGTGTTCGACCAAAATTGCAGGAAAAATAGTTTTGGGAGATTTGGTTTTGTATTTATATTAATTATGGATAACCCTTAGGTCTAAGAGTCATATTTGGACTCAAATTGGGTTTCCTTTTTACCTTAAAACACCATATGGTCGATTTTTTTATATACATATATATATTTTTTATTAAATTAATTTATTACACTCAAAACCTCATACTTTTGATATTTTATAAATACCCGTAGTTAATCCTATCGTCTTACGCGATAAACCTCAATTTTTACGACAAACCGGAAAATTATCATTTTCAAAAATAAAGTTTTCAAAAATAGATTTTCACTCTTTTAAAAGCATAACACATAAAAACAAACTCCTCGTAACTTGCTAACGCTCAAATACTTGAACGAAGACTCGTTACGCAAAAACACAAAAAACACCAAAACTACACAAGTCATTCATACACCACAAAGGCAATCAAAATGAACTTTCCCAAATTTCATACTTTCCAAATCACAATAAAAACTATTTACGCAAATGGATTTAGTGCTAAAACTCACCTATATCACATATATATATATATATATATATATATATATATATATATATATATATATATATATATATATATATATATATATATATATATATATATATATATATCACTTCAATCACCTTAGACACACCAAACAAACGTCAACCGAGTCAAGACTATCAGTTAAACTGACCTGCTAAAACCACGGTTGTTACATCATCCCCCACTTAGGGAAATCTCGTCCTGAGATTTAACAGTTCGCCTCATCCGACTTCTCAGATAACAACTTAGGATACTTAGCTCTCATTTGATCCTCACGCTCCTAAGTAAACTCAGGACCACGTTCGGAATTCTATCGTACTTTTACCGACGCTATCTCACCACACTTAAAACCCTTAACATCTCAATCCATATTCTCAACAGATTTCTCGACAAAGCGAAGAGTTTGTCGACCTTACTTTCATTTAATGGCACATGCAGACTAGCATCCGCCAAACACTTCTTTCAATTAGATACGTGAAACGTATCATGTACACCACTTAATTCCTCAGCTAACTTCAACCGGTATGCCACAAATCGAATCCTTTCCGAAATCTCAAACGGTCCAACACATCTCGGTGCTAACTTGCCTTTCTTACCGAAACGCACAACAACTTTTCAATGAGACACTTTCAGCATTACATGATTACCAACACTAAACTCCAAGGGCTTACGACAGTTATCCGCATAACTCTTTTAGCGATCTCTCGCTGCCTTAAATCTCTCTCTTAAATCTGAAAACCTTATTCGCAGTCTCTCATTCCAGTTCAGGACCAATTAGTTGGCTTGTTCCAACCACTGTCCATAGAACAGGTGATATACATTTCCTTCCATACAATACTTCAAACGGAACATTCTTAATACTAGAATGATAATTATTGTTATAGGAGAACTCAGCTAAAGATAAATGCATACCTCAGCTTCCTCCAAGCTCAAACACACCCATGCTCTCAACATACCATCCAACGCCTGATTTGTACGCTCACTTAGTCCATTCATTTAAGAACGATAAGTCGTACTCATCTTCATACGCGTTCTCAAGACTCTATAACACGTTTACCACTGTCGTGAAATAAGTATTTCATCATGTTTCTTGATGATCAACGCGACACCCTATGGCTCTTTACCAATTAACCGAGCGAAAAGTCTCGCCAACTCCTCCTTAATAAAATCTCCAGGTTCCTCTGGCTGTTGCAACACCCTAATAATCGTTGACTACAACCTTTACCTTCAAGCATTTCAAACACTTGCTAAAGTATCGGTATTCTCCTTCATACCCACTCCTCCATTCATCTCTTGCTAAGGTAATAATACATCTTATCCATTCTTGGATGTATCAAATACCTTGCATGATTGATGTCCTTACACTTCCTCTCAATGAAACCAATAGCTGGTCCGCAAAGTACATTCCTCCATCTTCGTTCCTTTCCATTTACTGGTCTAAACCAAGTAATCATTCTTCTTACATGTTCTCATCCTTGAACCTCTCTCTCTAGGCTGTCAGTATCATCCTCTTAACTCCTAACTGAATTATCATAATCATTGCTCACAAATATCTAAGTTTCACTCGTTCACTCCCGCTCAGCGCTCTTACCACGATGTCCGCCCTTCCTTGACGGTGGCGAATCGGACAATCGTAGTCACTGAGAAATTCCACACCCAACTTCTCTTCTACATATATTAGCCTCTTATCAAATATATGCTAAAGATTCTTATGATCTGTGTAGATAACACTTTCTGCTCCATACAAATATCATCTCCAAGTTCTACTCCCCAACTTTAAATCATGTATCACACAGTTCCTTTTATGGATCTTCCACCTCCGCGATGCCTACGCAATCTATAGAAAGATAGAAATGAATCGTCAATAGTACCTGCCAATCCTAAGGACAATCGTCTCTCAGATGGTGTCTTAGGTACTTTCCACTCTTCACCACTTTTATCTTACTAATGTCCACGAACACTCGCTATCGTTGACCACCTTCCTGAAGAACATACATCTTAAAGCTACACCTCTCACTTGAACAACTTGGAAAACACCCTCTTCTTCTTCAACGAACAAATTGATAATCAAAACGACAATCTATCCTAAGTAAACGACGCAAACCATGAAACCGGTCGAACTAAAATGTATATCAACAAACTCAAAAGGGGTACGAATTACCGACTAGCGAAGTAATGAACATCAAAATCAAAGCTAGAAAAACACAATGAGAAATTTTTCCCCAATAAAAGTAGACACGGATAAAATGTTCATGAAAACCCATACAAAGAAAATATAAAATACACGTACCAATAAAACATCCACAAGCGTACCTCAACGAAAGAAACACTCGATGAACCAAATACATAACAAGTTTGGTAAATGAGAACCATAGACAGTTCTTATTCCCGTACTCGACCTTCCCAAAAACAAATGAACACCGTTTTTTCATAAGACATATCTTAAACTTATACATTTTTTTATAAAATATATATATAAACCATTTTATGTAAGACATCAACATAACCATTTTTTTTCCACACTTCATTTTCACCATAAAAATAATAGTTTCCAACAAATGACCTTGAAATACCCAAAACGAATTTTAAAACACCATAAGGACTTTAACACAACCCCTTTATTGGATGCGAAAAACACAAAAGAATCACATAATCAAACTAATCATCAAACGAATCTCATACCAGTGAACACTCACGCAAATACATTGCAAACCAAACAAAGAACTTACAGACTCATTCGTACAACGATCAAACCAAAATCATAGAAAAACACCGATACTAACAGGTCACAACACATGTCACGAAATTCAATTGGTGTGTGTAAATGAGGGATCAAATATCCACACCAACTCGTCACGAACAAACAATACTTGAAGAATAGTATAACATTCATCCGAGGAATGAATGTATGGAATAACCAAAGAAATGTACCAATTCCCAATGAAAACAAATCTGAATGACTATTATCAATCACAACACCGAATAAGAAGGATGAGAATTTCATACCAACATAGTATGAACAGGAGGCGCTAGACTTAGAACTATATATCCGAACAGAGTGTCTAGCAAACGAACCATCTTAAATATCATAATATTAATCCCAGCAGATATTTGAGGTGTCAATCATATGATAGGTAGAGTGGAATCTTACCACCTACACACCCCAACATATAACGACTGCCCAAACGGTTAAGAAAATACTTCTCTAACCATACAACCATCATCAACATGATATCACATACCATCTACCACAACATATAACAACAAACATCAATCAATGCAATAATGGTCACAAGTCCACGTGTGTGATCCCTTATAACTATGTTCGCGACCATAGTTATAAGCCTATTCCACACGTATACTTACTTCCAAAACCACACATCTCAATGATAACGCACATATACCACATAGCACCTAATACACCATGCAATCCATGCTATCATACTTGCAAGTCCACTTGTGTTGTGACGCATGTATAATTATGTTGGCCACCATAATTATCTATGCCCCCTTTCACAAGTGTACTCCCTCCTATGACAATACATCATGCAAAAAATCGTGTAAACAAAAACAAAAGACGTTGCAAACAATCATCTCACATGGAACAATTCCAACGATCACGTAAACCCCATAATCAAAATCACTTGGATAAGATCGATCCAATACTCAAGAGTAATCATGCTCCAACATGGCTCCAAACGGCAAAAAGGCAATATAAGAATTTCAAAACATGACACAAAACAAAAGACGTCGCATAATGGCTCAAATTCCACTCTTGCACTTGCCTCCCCACTCAGATCAATTCAACTTACTACTCGCTGCGGACTCTAGATTCGAATCCACACCATTCCATCCTAACTTCCCTTCATCTTTACTCAACCGCCCATTCCTGTTTCCTACATGTTGAGGTAGTCGGCAACATGCAACATCAACTCTATTTATTCCTTCCAATTCCGTATGATTCACCAGTGCATACAAATCACGAGGTTTAGACTAAACCACCTCTCCTACCTATGAGAAGTGAGGACACTACCAAGGATATTTGGTAATGGCTCCATCTCCAAAATTCACTATGGTTACAAACCTCTCCACTTCTTCTCAACCAACGTTTTCCATAAACGTCCTCTCCTTGTTTGAACATAGATACATGCTAGCGGGAACTCGGATTCTGCGGTTAGTCCACTTCATCCTACCACTTCTCTCGTATCTGATAGCGACTACGGTAGTCCAGCGAAGCATCTTACGCACGGAAGATGATATAATAAATTCGATATATACAATACTAGGTATAGGGGATAGAATAGACGTCCGAAACTCAATAAAACATCTTATAAATATAGGAAAATAGACATATAAAATACTATACTTACACATAGATCCTAAATGCAACTATATGAAGGACTCCTAGGTTATAGTCTAGGTTCAACCACCTAATTATCTATAACCAAGGCTCTGATACCAATCTGCCACACCTCGCCAAGGCGGAAACTGATGAGGCAAAAAATGATCCGTTTTTAGGGGGTCATTTAAGCCCGGAATTGAATTTATTTGATCAAATATTGCCCTAAATCATTCCTTTTGTGATTTTAGGTACTTTTAGAGTGAATTCTGGAAAAGGAAGCATTTTGGACGTTTTTGGAGCATAAAAGTGAAGAAAACGGCAAAGTCTTAATTTTCCTTGCTGGGAACAGTACCTAACGGCGTCACCAAGTTCTACATGACGGCGTCAAGAGTAAAACAAGAGGTGAAGTGGATAGAGTACGTGACGGTCCAGAGAGTTTTTACACTAGGGCATGACGGCGTCACCATAGGCCGTCATGGTCCCTTTACACGTGACGGCCCAGAGGAAATTTGCTCTTGACGGCGTCAGATCTGGATCTAGGCAATCCGATATTATTATGGGCGACGATTTGACGGTGTCAGAATTCTCTTCTTGACGCCGTCACGTTGGAAAATCTATATATAGTTTTGTAATTTTCATTCATTAAGGGAGGACAATTGGAGGGATAACTTGGAGAAACCCTAGCACGATTTTATCAGTATTTTCAAGAGTTTTTACCCTTGGAAACCTTTCATGTTTAATTAAGATAAGTATCCTTTCAATTCATTCAATATGTCTATGTGTTGTTTGAATATATCTTACGCTTGTCTTGATTTTCACATGCTAGGCTAGATCTCTTGTGTATTTGCTTAGATGTAGTGAAACCTAGATGTTGATTATGGGTTGATTGCTTGTTTATAGTTGTTACGGATGAATGATTTCGATGTTAGGCTTAATAAAACTGGCAGACTTCCATAGGGTAACTTGCTTGAACGTCTTAAGAAGCATGAACAAATGCGTACTAGGATTTTATGGTTGTATTTAATGCATGAGCGAATTCGAATGATCCCATGTTAGGAGCTTCTTGCAGGCTCGACATAGGAGTGAAGTATGAGCTTATAGAGTTGGGGAAGTACGCACGCCACCCCATAATTGGTATTAAGGAATATAACCCGTCATCCACGCAATTGTAACAAACTATCAACCTGTAAAGGATATCTAGGGAGTAATGAAATCTAAGTAAACACAATTTTCTCATTTATTGTTCACGCCACTAGTTTAATTAGCTTTATTTACATTTTTTTTTTTGTTATTTTATTTTGATTGCATCTTTAGTTATTGGGTTAGTTGACTAGCAACTAATTCCGCCCACTCTTCTAAAACCCGAGATTTTAATTGTTTTTATAAAAATATAAAAATACAAAAAGAATCATCCCTCACCTCTAGACTTAATTTTTAGGCTTTCTAATCCTAGCGACACTATTCCTGAGTTGATCGATCAATCCCCCGGTACTTGTCACTATACTATACTACAACGATCAGGTACACTGCCTGGTGGGGGTTGTAAGCTTCTCAAGATCCCTTGAGAGGTAAAACCTTTTGTGAGGGTGCAATTCTCACGCATCAAGTTTTTGGCGCCCCTGCCGGGGAAATAGTTATTGCTTAGGTTGGAATTTATTTTGATTAGGTCTATTCATTAGATTCATTTTTAGTGAGATTTTTATTTTCTTTTTATTAGTTTTCTTGTAGTCTATCTTTTTCTTTGTGCCCTTTGTTTGTAAAACCATTTTCATCTGTCACTATGGCGGATGAAATTCCATTTAGATCATTGACAATGGAAGAACAATTATATTTCAAAAATAGATTTGTTTCTTATCATTCTTATGAATTTTTTCGTGATCTTTGTGATATCCAAATGGAGTTGGGGGTAAGGTTAGATGGGTTTAATGAATTCTATGCATGTGATATTTCTATTAGACGATCATTAACTGGAAAAATTCCTTTTAGTATGACCCGTTGGATGAATTTTGAGAAAAGCTTCCTAACCATGACCCATAAGTTCAACGAATTGGTGGATTCGTATGAGCGAGATGACCTAGTTTCTAATAACATGAACTTAGAATCAAACCAAGATTATGAGATGGTTAGTGTTGAGCCACCTAGTTGCATGTCATGGTTAGGCACTACCATAATACAATATGAACACATAGGTGATATTGATGTGATGGAAGAGGTAGTAGAAAACCCAAGCCCACTAAATACCCCACAAGTCCTACCATCATTTGAGGCACACACACCGCCCGTGACTTACCCGGAAGAAGTAGAAGAAACTTTAGGAATTCTGATGGAGGTAGAACCCTTGGACCAGGCACCACTTGAGGATATAGGTTTGAATACTTGTAGTGATAACCTTACTCCTATTTCTAGGGAATTTCCTAGTGTTGATGAATCGGAACCTCAATCTTTACACACCTTTCCATACTTAGATATATTTCTAGGAGACAAAAGAGGAACTGACCCACCCATCAACCAATATTATCCGGGTAGTTTTAGGATGAAGGAAGCCATTCACTCACCCCCTTCACCTCACGTGGCATATTTCCACCCTAAGGGTGTGTATCGCTACTTCCACCCGCACTTAATTCAAAGTGTAGGGAAAACCTCCCCTATTTCCGTTAAATAAGGGTAGAGTCAGGCTCGTGACTCGAACAAAAACAAGCGCTTATTGGGAGGCAACCCAAGCTTTATTTATTTATTTGTTTGTTTGTTTGTTTGATTTTATTTGTTTCCGTATGCATATTTTATTTTTGTTGTTTGTGGCTCATGTTTCAAAGTAAATTGTGAAAATGCTTTATTTTGTTTTTAACTTCGTCTTAATTGCATATAAAGGTATTTTGCAAAAGATAAGTGTAAGGGAGATCCAAATTTGTTTATAAGAACGAAATTAGGCAGGAACTACAACAATATTAAATGAACATGTGTATTAGTAATTGTTTGAGTCAAATGCTTGTATCGAGTCATAATGATGTTTTGCAGGATTTTCAGGGAGTAGGACAAAGTTTTTTCCAGAAATTTTTCGGAAACTTAACGTAAAGATTTCTGCAGGTCACTTCTGACGGCGTCAGGAGTTAACTCCTGACGGCGTCATGTGTAAAATTCTGGAAATTTTGCTAGTTTTGTTTTTCTAACGGAGTCTTGAAGTTTTTGTTAATTCTTTAGTTTTATAAACTCCAGGGAATCTGCAAACATTCATTCCACAAGCATTATATCTTTAATTGTTTTGTTTTTATTCCTAAGTCTGGAAGTACATCTAGTTATGAGTTTTCTTTGTTCGGATTGATGCTTTGGGTTTTTGTGATTGTTTTCTCAGGTTTAACAGGTTATATATGACAAGAAGATGATTTATATTTCTGGAAGGAAAGTTTTGAATGTTCATTTTCTTGGAGGAAGATCTAACCTTGTTACCACACTATCCACACCGAACGAATCAGGGGAGTATTTGATTTCATTCTTTTGCCTGTTTCACTTTTACATTCTTTAATTGAACATTGGGGACAATGTTCATCCTAAGTGTAAGGGGAGGGTAAATGATGATACCTTATAAGATACACTTTCACTTGAGTTTGTTTGTTTGATGGTAGGTGTGTAATAAAACTATGAGAAATACTTGTTAGTGTAATTTTAGCGCCAAATTTAATTTTTTTTACAACATTTAGGAGTGAAACTTTAGCCTTAGCAAGCGTCTCATGGATAGAAGTCGTATGACTAGCACGAAACCGTACCATTCAGAAAAAATTTTCACCCAAATATGTGAGGTTCGCCTTTAGATTTGATAGGAAAAGCATTTACTATTAGTGCTTATGAGTGTACCGGTAGCATTTAGATTCTAGAACTTGTGTTAGTGATGCATCCCGAGACCGCTAGTAAGACTACATTCATGTAGTAGGATTTACTACATGATAAGAGGCATTAGGATCACCCTTGTGTTAAACTCGTATCATAATTACTTGACCATTTAAGTCATATTACTTGGCTAGTAAAGTCAACTAATTTTTCCCACACCTTAGCGTTGTACTTATTTTTAGTACACGATACCCCTAGTACACCCCTCCGAGCCTATCTTTTCGTTTCTAACTTTAAGCATCTTACTTAAAGGAAGAATTTGTTACAACCCACCCAAAATGTACACCCAAATCGCCTTAGCCTTCCTTGTATGCACTCATCTTTAGTGCATTATTGTTATTTGTTTAAACCCTTAGTTAATTATCTAATTGATTACATGGTTTCTAAGTCGAGTCATATCCTTGTACATATTGTTTTGGGACGATTGGGACTCATGGGTAAAGTACTTGTGTTATGGAGTAATGGGGAAGAATATCATATATTACCCCCATATGTACATTAATCTCAAAAGTACTCCAAGTGTTTTGATTATCTTAATTCGAGTCATTAGATTAGTTTATTGTAAAGTATGTAAAAATTCAAGTGTAAGGGGAATGTACATTCCCTATGATGTATTATTTTGGATGGTAGGGTAAGAGTGTATGCAAAAAAAAACAAAAAAAAACAAATATATATATATATATATATATATATATATATATATATATATATATATATATATATATATATATATATATATATATATAGAAAAAGAAAAAGAGAAAAAACATACGGACTACCATCCCGTTTCATTCTATATTTATTTTATGTTTTTTTTGTTATTTTTTTGATTTATTAGCTTAAGTCGAGTCTAGTCTTGGCTTAGCAACGCCATATTGTACATGTAATTAACCAAGATGATTAACTCGCCACCAGTAAAGATTGCCTATATCCAACAAAACCGTGTATTCCATATCCCTACACCTAACGTTATAACCCTTTAAAAGACCTCTTTGATAGTTTATCCTAGGTGCTTATGCCATGTGGTGGAGGTTTGATCCTTTCCCAAGCCTATGGTAATCTATTTTGCTATGACAGGTAGTGAGAGATGTTTTCCATTTCCATATTGTGATATATACTTTATTACACCCGAGAGATGTGAGTATCTAAACACTATTTGTGAGGTGCTAGTATATGACCTCCGTGCTTGTCTTTGGTCTTTAGTGGAACGATTATTTGTTGTAATTACTTTTATATTAGTGTTAAATGACCCCTAAATTGTGTTTTAATTAGCATAAAAGCGCATTTGCTTGAGGACAAGCAAATCTCAAGTGTAAGGGTATATGATGAGGCGAAAAATGATCCGTTTTTAGGGGGTCATTTAAGCCCGAAATTGAATTTATTTGATCAAATATTGCCCTAAATCGTTCCTTTTGTGATTTTAGGTACTTTTGGAGTGAATTCTAGAAAAGGAAGCATTTTGGATGTTTTTGGAGCATAAAAGTGAAGAAAACGGCAAAGTCTTAATTTTCCTTGCTGGGAACAGTACCTGACGGAGTCACCAAGTTCTACATGACGACGTCAAGAGTAAAACAAGAGGTGAAGTGGATAGAGTACGTGACGGTCCAGAGAGTTTTTACACTAGGGCATGACGGCGTCACCATAGGCCGTCATGGTCCCTTTACACGTGACGGCCCAGAGGAAATTTGCTCTTCACGGCGTCAGATCTGGACCTAGGCAATCCGATATTGTTATGGGCGGCGAGTTGACGGCGTCAGAATTCTCTTCTTGACGTTGTCACGTTGGAAAATCTATATATAGTTTTGTAATTTTCATTCATTAAGGGAGGACAATTAGAGGGATAACTTGGAGAAACCCTAGCACGATTTTATCAGTATTTTCAAGGGTTTTTACCCTTTGAAACCTTTCATGTTCAATTAAGATAAGTATCCTTTCAATTCATTCAATATGTCTATGTGTTGTTTGAATATATCTTACGCTTGTCTTGATTTTAACATGCTAGGCTAGATCTCTTGTGTGTTTGCTTAGATGTAGTGAAACCTAGATGTTGATTATGGGTTGATTGCTTGTTTATTGTTGTTACGGATGAATGATTTCGATGTTAGGCTTAAGAAAATTGGCAGACTTCCATAGGGTAACTTGCTTGAACATCTTAAGAAGCATGAACCAATGCGTACTAGGTTTTTATGGTTGTATTTAATGTATGAGCGAATTCTAATGATCCCATGTTAGGAGCTTCTTGCAGGCTCGACATAGGAGTGAAGTAGGAGCTTATAGAGTTGGGGAAGTACGTACGCCACCCCACAATTGGTATTAAGGAATATAACCCGTCATCCACGCAATTGTAACAAACTATCAACCTGTAAAGGATATCTAGGGAGTAATGAAATCTAAGTAAACACAATTTTCTCATTTATTGTTCACGCCACTAGTTTAATTAGCTTTATTTACATTTTTTTGTTATTTTATTTTGATTGCATCTTTAATTATTGGGTTAGTTGACTAGCAACTAATTCCGCCCACTCTTTCAAAACCCGAGATTTTAATTGTTTTTATAAAAATATAAAAATACAAAAAGAATCATCCCTCACTTCTAGATTTAATTTTTAGGCTTTCTAATCCTAGCGACACTATTCCTGAGTTGAACGATCAATCCCCCGGTACTTGTCACTATACTATACTACAACGATCAGGTACACTGCTTGGTGGGGGTTGTAAGCTTCTCAAGATCCCTTGAGAGGTAAAACCTTTTGTGAGAGTGCAATTCCCACGCATCAGAAACGCGAGGGTGTAACTTCATGGATATCCTCACAACACATGGTGTCTATATAGAGAATAACTACATGCAATAAATATAGCAAAGTATAGACACAAAGTGTCATAACAATACCCGAAAGGAAACAACATGATAAACTCCAAATGCAACAGATAAACCACTTACAATGCAACTAAGGTCTCGTCTAATCACTTCCTTCTATCATAGCCTTAGAATGCTCACCTGAAAATGATGCTTAAAACGTCAACATAATGTTGGTGAGATTCATAGGTTTAAGACACACATACACTCTCAAGGCAACCAGTTCACTGTGATTATAAACATAGCTGGACAAATAATTATAGTTATCATACAAGCTACATATGTTCATAAACCAACCATCACACAAAAGGCAACCATCGGGCGGAACATGCCCACTGATCCAAATCCACAACATCCGAGCCGGAACGTGATCCTCGCTCCAAATAATGGGTAATTAATACCCTCCGATCGGACCACACATCATAATAGTGAGTAGGAGTTACTACTCTCCAATTAGGTCGTATGCACGAGCAACAGGGTAAGCACCCTCCCAATTGGACCACACAGCATCACACAACATTTCCACATCGCATAACCATTCACATATAGCATACATACGATAACAATATAAGTCCAAGCTCTTTGACACACACATGATCACAGTAACCCAAACCATTTAAGACAAGCATCATTTCCATCCCAAGTTTAAAAAAAAGTAAAAATATGGGACTATGAACTCACCTCAAACTTAGCAGCTTCCACAAAACAAAATCACAATCTATAACACACAAAGATAAATCCACATTACACATGGTCAAGCTAAAAGCTATAACCCATGTAATATACATATGATGGATTACTAAGACTCATATGACCCACCATGGATCTCCTAGACCCCATACTAACCATCACCATAACCTAATACTCACTAAATCCCTTGCACTTTTAAAATCAGAAAACATAGAATTTTAGGGTACATTCGCCCACATAAAATAATAACAATTAAAGCTCAACAACTCACACCAAAAATTCACCATGGTCTCTCATAAGCATACAAGCTAATCCCAGAAGGCCATGGTCTAATAACACACACAAGTACCCACAAGAAAATCAAACTTGTCAACTATCCAAATTCGGATCTGAACGCACACCAACAAGTTTTGATTAAAATAAAATAATTCTACAACTTTTTATCGCGAATCCTTTTCGTGGTAGTCTAAGATAACCTAAAACTCAACTTTTCTTGAAGGGCTAACCTTAATATCACTTTTTCACCCACAATTCACTATCAAACTTTTGCCCAAATTTTGTCCCGGTTTAACAGCTTTGACACCTTATGAAAGAAAAATCAAAAGACTAACTTCCCGACCTTGAAATCAATCATGGCCGAACTTTAGCAGATCAGTCATAAAACACATAGGTTATTTCTCAAAAAGTCAATTTCACTCATAAATCCAATGTGTGAGTTCACTGTTGGATTTTAAGGTCCCTTGATTATTCATTTCAGTTCATGATTGGTTGTTATAACTTATTTTAGTCTCTACTCAGCTTATTTCATCATGTTCAGTCAGTAAAGTAGGATTAAACCTCACAAAAGTCAAACCAAGCCCATTATTATAAAAAGTCAAATTGCATAGTTCTCAGGAAATTCAAAAATTGAAAGATTTTTCATGATTTTATTTTTCAAAATTAAGCTTTGAGCTTTTTGGAAGTTTAAGTTTACTAGCTAAACTTGTGAAATTTTATTTTAGATTATTTTTGGGAATTTTTCTAGTGGCTTATTAGTGAGCTTATTTAGGCCTGCAGGGAAGACATCTCCCCTGCACCAGTGTTTTGGTCCCATTTTCATAGGCGCATCCAGAGTTTGTTTGTGGACCCCAGCCCCCAACCCTTGGCTTTTTAGAAAGCTTAATAATCCATTTCATTAGTTTAGGGCTTATTTTGGCTTTAAGACCCTTTGCCCTTAGCTTAATTTAGCCCTAGTCCTACCATCATCCATTGAGTCATTGAGTCACTCAGTGTGACAGACCCAACTTCACAAGACCACCCTGAGTTTATTAGTGGGACCCACCTTGTGATTCCTGGATTTCTAGAAAGCCCAATAAGCCAACTTATCATATCAGGGTTTGTTTTGGACTTGGGATTCCATTTGGACCCTTAATTCTTGGCCTGCATCTTGTACCTTTTTGCCTGTTGGTCTGAGTAGATTTGGATTTGATTATTTAACTTATTGGCCTTTTCATTGTGCTTATTCAGTGGTTTTAGCTTAATTATGTGTATCTCATGTGGTTATAGCTTATTTTGTCCTGTGTAGCTTGTTAGTGGCTTATTTTACTCAAAAATCCATCAAATCCCTTTATAAGCCATCTGTTAAGCTAAATAGCTTGCACACAGCTTATTTTTAAGCTTTAAAAAAGTTGGTTTCAGAAAAATAGCTTATTTTCAATATTAAAATAGTTGTGTAAAAGAAAAATAAGAAAAATCAAAAGTAAAATTAAGTGATAGCTTCTATTTAAGCCATTTGGCCTATTTTCTGCTTTTTCAAAAAACAATTCTCAATTATATATTTTTCTTAAGTTACTAATATATTAATATAGTTGTGTAAAAAATTTTATAATTTTCTGAGTAGATTTAGTATTTATAATAATTAATTCAAATATAATTAGTTTTAATTAAAAAATCAAAAATAAATTTCCTTTCTGCTTATTTATAAGCAATAGTATTTTTTTTTATATTTTTCCTAGGTTTTATAAATCATAAAGTATTTTTAGAAAAAATTTCATAATTTTTACTGTTCATTTAGTATTTTTCATAATTAAATTAGTTTAAATAGGTTTCAATTAATAAATAAGTAAATAATTATTAAAATAGCTTAATTATAATTTTTATAAACTTTTTATAATTTTTTAGGATTCCTGTAATGGTTAATTAGTTTTATAAAAAAAATCATAATTTTCTAAGTCATTTTAGTATTTTCCTTAACTTAAAGTAGTTTAAATTAGTTTTAATTAATTAATAAATAGTTTTTAATTAATATTAAATAATAAAATAATCAAAAAATAATAATTTTCTTTTTATTAAAATTTTCTTTTAACCCTCTAGTTTATTTTTGCTTAATTTCCATTTTTCCTGTACGCAGTAACGTTTATTTTAATTCTGATTTACGTTTTAAGTTTAATTACGTATCTGTTTCCTGTAATTGTTAATACTGTTAATTTAGCTTAATCTCAATCAATTCCATTAGTGTAAATCAATCCAAATCATTATCTGGTTACTTTCCCAATCACAGAATCCCTCAAACGTTTTCCAAAATACAATTTCAATCTCGTTGGGACATAACGACCCGGGAACACACTGTGCTTACACCGGATCATAAATTGATCACTCTCTCCCTTACTGCTTGACCTGTTGACCACCCCTGGTTAATCTGCTAGGTTGGTTTGGGAGGAGTCAGACACCGCAAATGTGAGGCTCTTGACCTATGGATCCCCACCTTGGAATAAGGGGGAGCAACGATCTAGGGGGAGTTATGTTCAAGGGAGAGCATGTTCGGCTATATCGATGAGCTCCACAATATCCCACAGGCCCAAGTTCAAAACCTGGCTTGATATGTAGTCCCGCCTTTTTGATTAGACAAAAAGAGGAGAAAGAAAGCAAGAGCTCAAGCTCGGGTGAAGACAGACTAAGTCAAGACAAAGGTCAAGGCTTCACCAAATTACAAGGCAAGTTCAAGACGCAAGCTACAACAACGGCGTTCTTAATCTCCGCTATGTTTTGTAATTTTATTTGCTTTCATAATTTATTTGTCATCATCAAAAAGGGGAAGATTGTTGGGGCAACATTGATTAGGTCTCCTTTATGTTTTAATAATGACAAATAAACATTCGCAACACATAAAATCACAAACGTTAGCAAAAAACCAAACGAACCAAGAGCTGGGTCTGGCGCGCTGTTGGCGCTCCAACGAGCAGGCAGCGAGCCAGGCTTCTGTCTTGGTTCGTCATGGTTTTTGAAATTCGGCTTTCCCCTTACCTAGACAAATGTGGATCTTTAAATACCTGTATGAATATGATAAGTGCTTCATTAGGAACACTCGAAACGGGTTTAGACTTAGGGGGATTCAAAATTGCAACCTCACGTTTTTGACAAAATGCCAACTCAAAATGTGTGTGTTACTTTGATCGAATTTAATAAAGTATGAGCACGGAAAAAAAATAAAGTGCAAAAAGTCACTTGTGCAATAGTGTCACTCAGTAGCTATCAAAACGCTTAAGGACAAAAAAATGTTCGGACAAAAACGCCTTCGTGTGCTTTGCACGTGAGTACTGAGATAAGTAGCAAAACTAACGATCATTAGAAAATTGAACCAACGGCGTAATATTTTCAAATTTCTATACTAACGACGCAAGATTTCACGTTTTTAGATGTCGTATGAAATAAATCTAACACTTTTACAGGGACTAATGGTGTAATTTAATCTAAACTAATAGAAACATCTCACAAAACCCGACCCTTTTTGGTGTTTGGATTCGGATTTAGGTGGGTTAAACCCGACCCTTTTGTTTTTGACACCCTTTTAAACAGTAGAAACTCAAAGTTTCCATTAATGGCGACATCTGAAGCACTTGTGAATACGCTTCTAAAGCATATGTTTGTTGATAACGTGACTGGAGAAGTTGCTTTTGGTAATTATGGTGTCATTCTTATGAAGAACGTCATTGCCTTCTGGCGTAAGGTATATATATAACTACTTATGCTTAACAAATACTATCTCCATTATGATTGTTTGTTTGTTTTTTTATTTTGTGATGGGCCCTAATTAATTTATGAGAAATGATAAAAACATGTCTAATGTTATGCCTAAAAGTGTGGCAAGACTTTGTTGGTTTTACAAACCAATAAACTCTTACCACATAGGAATGAGACTATGACTATGAAAGTTATTAAAGGTGTTTGTTTAAGATGAGGGGCCCACCACTATGGTAATGAATGATAGATATACTCCCTACTCTATATACATCAAGAGAGCTAGGTATTGATCTTTCATAGGTGAGGGACCCACTACTACTATCAAACTCATACCCATTGTCATTCATGGCAGCATTCCAAACGCACTAATTTATTAGGTGAAAATGATATTTGAATTTATATTTTTAATTTGTTTGTGGGGGAGTAGAAAGGCTGAAAAGTATTTTGTGATTTTTTTTTTTTTTTTTTGAATGTTTGATTAAAATACTTTTTGTGATTCCAAGTAGCAAAAGTTTGGCTAAAAAGTGTGTGTAATTATTCTGTTTTGTTAGTTATCAGGGGATCAAAGTACTTGTATCTAGATAGTTAGGCGACTCATAATAGGTTAGAAATAGAGGTGGCAAAACGGGCGGACACGGGACACGGGCCACGGGCCACGGGTCAAACGAGCTATGGGCTACGGGCTAAACGGGCGTGGGCTAAACGTAGTTTAGTGTGTTTAAAGTTATTGTCTGCATTTTGATGTTAATTGTGTACTTCCTGTTAGTGAGATACTGGTTAGCGACTCATTAGTACATAGTTTAGTGTGTTTAAACTGTGTGTTTGGGACTTTGGGGTTTAATGCTGCAATTGGTTTATGTGTTTTGTTTTAATTGTCTCCTTTTTACATTATCAAGGGCCATAGCTAAATATATATATGCGAGTACTTATGTGAAAATATGCTGTAGATTGTTCTGGATTTGAACCTCTTTTTGAATTGTGATAGCTCTCTTTATTGAGGGCATTTACTAAGTTGTGTTAGCATGGTCAAATGGTGTGGGTCAAGTGTGATTTATTGTTTCAAACTAATAATTGTTTTTTATGCTGTGTGTGTACCTGAGTGTCATCGACTCATCGTTAAGTAGTGCATATGCTGATTACATTTTACTTATTTTTGTTTACCCTTATTGTAATTTTAACTGAATTCTCTGACGCTACTAATCTACTTTAATACATGTGTTTGTCACTTGAGACTTTGATAGTTATACATGTTTATGCCATTGAGTTAGTAATTTTAAAAAATATAATGTTTGGCAACGTGCAACAGTGTACTAAAAAAAAATAAGAAGCAGATAATTAGAACAAAAACAAGGAATCCTGTTTTACGCTTGTGCTGAGAGGTTGGATGATAGACACTGTTAATGTAGACTGACTGTCTGAAATCTTACGATTAATTCTTATTTAAACTTTTTTTCAGCACTTTGTATATAGAGAAAGAATGCAAGAAGTTTATTTCCCTGAGGATAACAAAACATGGTCAGTAATGTTTTCCATTATCTTCTGTTTCTTGTCACTTTTTTATTTTTATTTTTTGTTGTCTTAATGTTTATTGTGCTTTCAGTGAATAGCAGATATTTTATTTGTACCGATTTAAATGGGTTGAATCAAAACACTTTTATATATAATAGTAAGTATGTTAATTCATATTGCGTTCACAAAGCACATTTATGCAGCAAAACAACCAACCAAGCATTCTCATAGTTTGCATTCCATATCATTAAAGTACCTACATAAATAGTAGAAAACAAAATATCACCGGTCTTTTAAATCCTAATCTGATGCCATGTGAGTATAATGGCACATTTGTAAATAATACCACATTTAACAACTTAAGCATAATATTTGTTGGAGGTGCAATATAGACCGAGATGTTTTCATATAACATCTATGATTTACATTCCTGCACACTCTATTTACTTTTTTCTTTGAACCCGTCTTCTGATCTGACAGGTCCATATATCCTGAAAAAGCAGAAGGTACATTTACTAACCTCAAATATCTTTACCGACTCAATGAGATAACCAAACTCCCATATGCTGCTGCTCAACTTACTGAAAAAGCTTTGATATGTGGTAATAATTCTATTTTTATTTTGGATATCGTATATTGGTTGACAAGTTTCATGTACTAGAAATTGATGTCTTCTCATATAACACCAACACAGAATTCTCCTCGACATTGTCTTTTGAATGTCGATGCCTCCATAATTGGTGAGATAGAGCACTTTATGGATTCTCAAGACAGTTCACATCCAAATTATTCTGAAGTTTTGGCCCTCCAGTTTCCTATGTGTTCAAGGGATGGACAAACAGCATATGCTCTTTCTCAAGTTAGTTTTATATACATAAAAACCTTAACATTGTCAAAGTTATGACAATTACGCTTTCAGTTTATCTAAGTTTTAAGATCTTAAATGTTCAATCAAAATTGTTTTCTCTAGGTGATTGCCAATAATCAAACACTGGCGTTCTTCATCGGGAGAGTATATCTATTTTTGAAACATTTGGGGATCGATGAAAATCGATTACAGTTTAGGCAGCTTCCTCTTAATGAGATGCCCCCCGATGCTGCAGATTGCTGGGTTGTCGAAATAAAGTGGTCTTGTGGTTGGCTTGGTTGTGGTTGGATAATACATAGATCTGCACGTGAATGCAAGGTTAGTGTTTATCGTTTATTCATTATTTTACGTCTACGTGAAAAATTGTGAAATAAACCTTACAAATGCATTTAGCCACGTTGATTTATACTTTTTGGAAGTTGATTTAAAAACTTTTACACTTTTATAAGCTTTTGCAAATATGATGAATCAAAGTGGTCTTTTGAATCATGAATTTGTCTCTAATCAACTAAAACACATTTTTAAGAAAGCTGCGAAGTTGCTGAGAGATTATTATTTAGTTTGAGTGCTAATAATCCATGTATTTGCAGAAAGCTGTTATAACACCTAATAAGGAGGAGCTGTTCCGTGCATTCAGAGATCACCATAAGATGGTGCGTAGAGCACTTAAGGTAAAGCATTTATGTATTTGATTTGTGAATGAACCTGGAGAACGAAAACCTCATATGTTTACCCTTTTAAGATTGTAATGTCTATTCGCTTGATTTTAAGGACGGTGCGTTGAAATCCTTAAAATACTTTTCCAGAATTGATAAAATCAATACCATAGTTCATTTTTGTAATTACCCAAAACGGTTAGGTGAAAGTTAGTTGTGTTTGCTTAAATATTCCAACTATTTATTAGAGCAGCGTTAATACCCCCAAGCCCCAATAACTTATTTTGTTTACTGAATGTTTTTCTTAGGCACTGGATTATAAAAAGGCTGTGAAAATGAAGTATATTTTAGAACAAAAAGGGCAGGTAAATTTTAAAGTTGGGACTCTTCAACAGACTGTATCACTAACGAAAAACATGGTATCAGTATCAACAGAAACGCTTACACCTTCTCTCATTAAATTGTCTTTCTGTATCTTGCGAATCATCTCTTGCCTCTATGAACACTCGTTTTACTTAAGAAGAGATAATGAGAATCAGCAGTTATGTGTTTTCCGTTTCACCCCTCCTGTAGCCCCTATAAAATGTGCTATCTCCATTATGGACCCAAAATACGAACAATCAGCTGTATCTATCTCTCAAAAGCTGAAAGCTGCTGGCGTGGTGAACGAATTAGATATTTCAGGTATGTAATCAATATATGCTTGTCTATAATCTTACAAGTAATGGGCCGTTTAGGCAGGTTCACTTATGGGTCTAAACGTCTTTGGATCAGTTTGGGTTGACCATAAACAGTTTTTGTCCATTTATGGTGAAGATGGTAACAGATACTATACATATAGAGTTAATGTTTTTAATTTGACCCAGTTGACCTTTTAGAGATTAATTCCCAGGATTGACCATTTCGTATGTAAATGTGTTCTCACTACATCCATTTTGTGTGTGTGCGTTTTGTAACCTTAGTCCAGTAAAATGAATTTTTTACAAGCACCACAGAAATTTAAAGGAATTCATATAATTTTTGATGAGTTTGAGTTTTAAACACGTACATATAGGTATCCTTCTCTGCATTGTTTCTGTCCTGTTATAAAAACGTGGTCCAATCCGTACAAAATATTACCCTTTTTTTTCACACTATCACCAAACAAGTTTTTTGAAACTTGTATAATGTTGGACTGTACCATTTGTTTTGGACCACTAGTAAGTAAGATCCAAGCTTGAGTGATACTAATTGGCTTATATGTCATTTTATAGGTAAACCAATGGGGCACATAAGAACAGATGAACTTGGTGTTCCATTAGCTGTTGTTGTCGATTCAGCAACTTCAGTGACGATTCGTGAGCGAGACAGCAATGAAGAAATCCAATTGGCCATGGAAGACGCGGTAGCTTTGGTAAAGGATCTTACAAATGGGTGTTACACATGGGGTGCATTTATGGACAGACGACGACTTTACTAAGTGTAATCTTCAAATATCGTATGTTTTGTGTGGTTGATGTTGTGTATTCAGTTACCAAGTATGCGTAATGGAAAGGTAAATGACTTATCCTCATATGATTTGTTTTATTCAACATTGTAATTACAAAGATCATTACGCATGACAAAATGAAAAACTTAGGACATGCTATCATTTTATGGGTAGATGTTTAATTACAACATGTTGTCCCTGGCCGCAATAGTAACCAGCAGCCGATGTCATGGGTTCAAATTTTGTCACTGAGTTTACGCTAATTATATTTCCAATGTTGGCCGTTGATTGGTCGGTGGAGACCGCCAGATGGTCAATCTTATGAAAATGTCTCTCTTTTTCCCTTCGATCATAAGAGTCTTGGATCTCTTTTGCATCAAACATAGTAATCAATATATTGTCTTTATCCAACAACAATATGAAGATGTGATATATATGAAGAGTACGTTAGTTTAGAAGCATATGAAGAAGTTTATACCTTTTGTACAAGTATGTTTATCATATCATGATTGTTGAAATTGCACAAAAAATGCTTGAAAAATGACACCAAGTCCCATTAAAATCATGTTTTAGTTTTTACCTTGGATTTTGTATATGAACCAAGTAAATAGTCTAGAGTTTAAGACAATGGTAACATCGACCCCAGAAAGCACTCATGGTACTCAATGATACGATTACGTTCCAGGAGTCGGAATTGGACCCTGGTCACACATGTCTGTGCCCACGTAGGGTTATGGTTCAAGTCTGGTTTCGGATTTGGATCCTGGTCAGGCCTAGTAACAGGTTTATGTAATCCTTAACATTGGGAAGTTCACCGGCATTGTGAACATAGACGGACCCACTTGGAAGCCGGGTGTGGCACGGGCCACACCCAATTTTGAGTCACGAAGTGTAATTTGTTCTCAAAAAGTATCGTTTTTCAATACATGCAACGCCCAATAATATTTTTTGCTACTTTATTTCTTTATAGTAAAACTTGAGATTAACCCCAAAATACTATATGGTGCAAATTTTATTACTTATAATAGACACAAGTTATGCAAGAATTTCGAAAAAAAATTGTGCAACAGCCATTTCAAAATCCTGGGTCCGTCCCTGATTGTGAAGTGCAAAACATAACACAAATGTACTAACTGATACTTAACTGAGTCAAAATTGTCACATTTGCAGCAGATACACATGTAGTTTTCTCTACTTTGTTACAGAAAGAACTGATTCTGAACCAGTACAAAACATTTTCTCGGGCCACCAATCGAAATAATTTTAAACATAAAACACCCCAAAATTGCTTATGAAACTCCCATCGTTTGCTTCATGAATCCAATCAAATTAACGAAAATTCCATAAAAAAAATCTTTGAAACTTAATTATAATATTTCAGTTTAAACAAAAACTTACAATTAACTTACAAATGCACAACAGCCATTGATTTCATCATGCACGAAGACACGTCCATTTCACGAGCCACCTGGTTCTTCGACGCGTGAACCCACTTCATCTTCGGGTTCGAGACATCACACATTGTCAAAAACTCCATCACCTGTCCGAATATCTTAAACATTTCTATCCCAAAAATCAGGTTCTTATCAGCTACAAATAGCGAATTCCAGTCCATGGGTGCATCAGGATGCACCGAAACTTCATTCCAAGTTAGGTAAACGAGATCAAGCTCCCACAACTTCCGAACTGCTTTGTTTCTCCTTCCAATTTCACCATCTCCTTCACACCATGAAACCGACACCAGATACAACCGTTGACCATCACAGGACACTAGCCTTGGGGTGTACTCGTGGACCCTTGGTGGGTGTGGAGTCGTTTGGACTTGAGTCCAGAGACCATGTCCAATGTCATACGCTGCGAGCTTATCAGTCTCAGAATACACATAAAAGACCCCGTCACAAACTACTCCCGAGCAAACAACCCCAAAATCAACTGGTAGCCGTTGAATTTCCGTCCATTTGTTTAACGAAGAATCAAAAATCTCACACGAATTTAAAGCCTCATCCCATGAACCAAATCCCCCAACCACTATTATAAAGAACCGTCCTCGGTCTTTCACACTACTCGTGTGCTTGGTTTTTTCGTTTCTTGATGTACGTCTAACCGAAATCCTGTGAGGATCCCCGTAAACATCTGATACTCCACCAATCCGCGTCCGTGTCCGGAGTTGACTTTTGATGGTCAAACGATCAGAGTTGGCTTCAAAAACCCCTAGAACGGACTTTGACCTTGCGTGTTTCATTGATGCAACCTTGTTCCACGATTTTGTCATAGGGCTAAAAACCAACACTCCTCTGTGTGTCTTTCGGTCCATTCTTCCGGAGCTCGAACAACCTCCGACAATGAAAATGTTATCATGGACAGTGGCAACTGAGAACAGAAACCGATTCTTAAGAATTTCTGCCTCAACTTTATGCCATTTGTTGAAAGAAACATCAAAAGCATATATCTCACGAGAGCTAAGACCATTAGTAACAGTACCAAAAAGGAACAACCATGGACTCAGGTAATACCCTTCTCGTCTCATCTGCATAAAACGAGGTGGCGTAGTCAAAGATCTCCATTTCTTGCACACGAGCCGAGTGTTCATTAAGCTCGTCAATGGAAGTCTCATGAAACACAACTCAAGAATATCATCAGGAAGAAACACATGCATTGTGTTGTTTCCGTGTGACTCTTCAATTTCAAAACTCTTTTTCCGATTATTTCTCTTCCACAACCTATCCACTCCATATGAGAAACAATCCACACTCGTGTCGTCGGTCCCACACACGGGTTTGTAACCTTTACCCACAACTTCACCGAACTCGTCACTTGTTGCGGCTCCAACCTTGCACCCTCCGCCCCTAGTATACAAACTCAGACACCTTAATGAAATGACTCCCGTGTCATCATCATCAATATCATCATCCATCACACTTCCATGGTAATCGTTTTTCAACTTTTGGCTAATGCTTCTAACTAGATGTTTCGACACATTGGAAGCCTCATGTTCTTTATGTGATGTTTCACCCCTAAGTTGTTCAGGTATCATCTTGCATTCTAAGCCTGGTCATACGAACAACACAAATTAGAATATGAATGCAAAACAAAATGCTAAGAGATTGAAACTAGACTAGCACAAAAACATGGCTAATTTGTACTCGGAAAGTCAAATGACTAATTTGAAGTTGACACACAGAATTTTCCACATGTTTGCATACAGCACATACTACATATATGACTTTCAGCGCAAAGAGATAATTGAACATCTTAATGTGGCTGCAGATCAGTACAGCACAGGACAGCACAGCCCGTTTTTACATGTTACCAGGCATGTCCGCCACACCTATTCTGCCACCTCTAGTCTAAGCAGTGTCAGAGCTTATTTGGACTGTATAAAGAATGATAGGCTCAAGTTCAACTCATGGCCTGCCAAGATTTGAAACTTAAGTTTAGACCTTACACTAGTAAAAAAGATCGCTCTGTGGCTTGTATTCTATACTTGTATAAGTTTGAGAAACCATAAAATCTATGAAGGGGGTACAATTACAAATACATTACAGCTTACTTCTAGGTGTCAAAAGTTAGTTACTGTGCACTAAGGGCGTGTTCAGGTGCGTGTTTACTGTTTTGCAAAATTGATTATCTCGTATCTAGTGTTTGGATACCTACTTCTGATTATGAAATGTTAACATTACATGATTACAGTTTACAACTTCAAGCTACATGAGCACATCCAAACACCATCTATAAAACACGTAAATAGTTGATCATCTGATATCAAAACACAGATCCAAACATAAAACACCCCCTACTTGTAATCACCTATAATAAGAAACTAGTAACTACATATATCACGAGGGACTGCAACTTAGCGCACCTTCCTTGATTTCTAGAATATTCGTATCTTCTACATATTTAAAAATTACTCATTTTGAAGGATGACAAATAACCAACAACTTGATGTCATTAACACTATACGGATGAACCGAGTAGGGGCGAGTACATATTATTTATATTGTACTATTCAGTACATAAAAACAGCACAAACAACAATCAAAGTCTAGAAGTCAAGTACCCATAGATTCAAATTTACATAAATCCATTAAAATACATAGACCCTAGTCCCAAAACAGTCCAAACTCAAAGTAACTTTTTTTGTTTCCTTCAAAATTAACAACCCACTACTAGAAACTTATAAACTATTAGACCAGATACAATTTTCAGATCAACAAGCCAAAATCCAGTGTCAAACATGAATTTCTAAAATGCTATGTTTGACCATCTAAAGTCAATATTTAACCCAATCAAAAAAGGAACACAAAAAATAACACAAACCCATGTACTCTATCAAATATTAGTTAGCCAAAAGCTCGGAGACTAAGGTTACCAACAAGAAAAACAAATAAACATATTAATAAAGAAAACAAACCTCATGAAGTTTATATTCAAGATTCTTGATTTGAAGCCAAGAATCAACCCAGACAGATATTAGATCCAACAAAAGGGTTATTTAAATGGGTCATTTTAGTAAAGTTTGAAAAGAAAACATTTTTCAAGACAGAAGAGAGAGAGAAGTGACGGATCTCTTTAGTCTTTACTCTTTATTTTGAAGTGAAGTCATGATATCACTTTAGTTCAGAAAAGTGGAAAAGAGGTGTTCCTGTTTTTTTGTTTTATTTACCTAGATTAGAATTTATATTACTACTTTTTTCTAACTTGATAGAAAGTTGTCCAGGTCCCAAAAATAATTAAGGTAAATTGAATAGTAAAAAAAATTAGTATTTTGTTAATCATTATTTTTGTAAAAGAAAAACATTTTAGTAAGAGTAAATTAAAAAATAATAATAATAATAATAATAATAAATAAATAAAGTCCCCGTCACGTCATGTGTTATATCCAAATTGTAGGGCGCAGTTTCTGCCTTTTAAAAAATGCATGTATCGTTTTTCTCGAAAACAATTGATGTAGACAGGGGCGGACCCAGGCATAGACTTTTGGGGGTGGTGCCCTCTACGACTCGTCGAAAAAGTTCAGATTTTAGTGTAAAAATTTTTTTTGGACCTTTTTATTAAGGGTAAATTGCAAAAATGGTCATTAACGTTCCACAAAATTGCAAAAACGGGACCGAGACAAAAAGTAGCGCAAAAAAGACACCCACGTTTCACATTTTCACAAAATCGCCACTAAGAGGCCTTTTCCGTTAGTTTCATCGTTAAGTGCCATGTCACCGAGGGTATTATCGTCATTTCACTGCTTTAAGGTCCACGTGGCATATCACTATTGATTCAAGGACTAAATTTGCAAAGTTATTTCACATTTACCACCACCACCACCACCACTCTCTACCACCACACAACCAACACCACCACCCTTTACCCTTCATCTTCATCTTCTCCGGTGACCAAACCCAGATTCCGGTGACCAAACAGAGATTCCGGTCACTTTTTTTTTTTTTTTTTTTTTTTTTTTTTTTTTTTTTTTTGTTGGTCTACGAACAATTTACATGAAAGGTTGTTCAGGAATTCATGAGGTACCTTACTCTGTAGTGGGACAACGGAGGATTGATGTATGTTTTCTAAAAATTGCTTTTGATATTAATATGAACTACTCAAGTTATAAAGAGCTAAACTGTTACAGGTGGCCATTTGTTGTACATGTTAAAATGGGTCAAGTCTTACTGGCATGAAAACATGTGAACATGTGTGGTTTATTTACAAGATTTCAAATTAAATGGATAATGCTATCACATATGATTAGAAAAAACATATTATTGCAATCATAAATCAAATCATTTAGAGTTATATTGATTTTGGCCACTTTGTTCTTCTGAAGCATGTGCAACACATATTGTGACCATGTGTTGATGCTTTGACCCGTGAATATTGTCCTATTGTACATTTTACCGGTCAGTAGAGTTTTCTTTCAACTATTTTTTAAGTGAACCTTGGTGGTCTGCTAAATGCATCTGGTGTTGAGATAAATTAACTACGGTTTTGCAAGCTCATTTCCCCCAAAACCAAAACTTGTAAGAAAGTATCCCTATGCTGCTACACCAATACACCATGTCATCATCACGTTGCAACCTGTTTATAGCAAATGCTTTACAGCCTCAGCAGAGAATGCTCACCGCATGAATCAACATGAAGACCAGATCCTTCATACTTTAGTTGCTGTTTTTTTAAGCATTGAATTTATCAAAATCCAAAGAGAACAAGTACAAAGCTGTAAGTTTAATGCACAAGTACAAAGCATGTTCTACAAGACTTTAGAATTAAAGTACCACGTAAGTTCCAACATAGATGAACCACACAACACACTTACCTACATATCCGCGTATAATTTCCATCCCTAGTAAACCAAACCTCTTATTAGAAAAACATACATGCTTTGACAAATTCTATCTCATGATTGAATTATTTATTGTTTGACCAACTATGCAGAATAGTAATGTAAAAGAAAGGGTCTACATCAGTAAGACAGTATAGCTGGATTAGCACCTTATTGACAGAATACAGATAACTAATGGGTTCGAAATGCGAACAATGAATACTAATTTCTAAACCAAACAGATGGGTACGAAGATGTCAAATTTTATGGATATCAAACCCCTGGCAAATGCTTAAAACAGCCCGCACTCTCTAACCAAACACCGCTAAATGCTTTTTCTTATACGTTTGCTTAAAAAGAACGGAAAATAAATTTTAAAAACCATTTGCATATAGGAATTAGCAATGTGGCTTCTGTTGTACACATCTAAATTCATGCATGTAACCATACCATAGAAGAAAACAGGAAAGAGGACCTGTTTCACTACATGTCTACATGCATATGCCAACTCATAAAAGAAAGAACCACAAGTTTAGGATACTGGTCTTGTGCGATAAGTCAAATAAAATAACAACTAAATTGTCTAGATAAATCAACTTCCATAAGCACAACTAAGAGATCACAAAAGTGACAAGCTTCTTTAAAAAGTACAAATATTACAGGAAAAGAAATTATCGCAATGTCTGCTCGGTTTCTACAGTATGCAAAAAGGAGCTAATATTCTGACTCAAAATCAGGTATACAACTCAGAATCTAGGTAATAATTTTTTTGACCAAACCATCTGTATGCAGATTACGCTCAACCAAAGTTATGTATTGGTTCAGTGGACACATTTTTGGCCACAGATATGAGATATGCAATCCCACTCCCACAAAATACTGAATCTCACATTAGTTTCTCAAAGCAGGAGTTCCATTTATGTAACTAGTTACCTCACTCAAACATCATAACTTAATTTTAAAGAATACTAATTCAAATTTGATGACTTGCCAGTTTTTTATAAATTAACATTTCCAGAATACATATAGTTAAAAGAGATCGTTGAAGTTAGAATGATGAAATATAATCAATCAAACTATTTATTGACTGATGTGAAGATCCACCTTCATCAAAAGAGATGTCTACCTCTTTCTTCACACGGCTTATTCTCTGTCTGATCTCTTCACCTTCTTCATTCAACATTATTCTTTTAACCGCTCTCTCAATTCCCACCCGTTCAAAACCATCCTCCAACAAAACACCAATCTTCCAAATATCATTTACGTATCTTGCAATTATTGGTTGACCAACAACACAATGTGAACAAATCATAGGAACTTCGTTACATATGCTCTCCAATGTTGAATTCCATCCACTGTGAGTCCAAAAACACCCTGTTGAGGGATGTGCTAACACTTCTTGCTGAGGACACCATTTCACAATACGTCCCCTATCGCCAACTTCTTCTAAAAACTTATCAGGTAACCACTCGAGCCATTCTGAACCTTTAACCACCCCTGGTCTACCCCTGATGAATGAATCAATGACTCGAACCCAGGTCTGCTGTTTCGAAATAAAACCAAATTCCAATCCAGCCATGAGATTGTTGTACAATTAAAAAAAAAAAAAAAAAAAAAAGTGACCGGAATCTGGGTTTGGTTACCGGAGAAGATGAAGATGAAGGGTAAAGGGGGGTGGTGTTGGTTGTGTGGTGGTAGAGAGTGGTGGTGGTGGTGGTGGTGGTAAATGTGAAATAAAAGATAAAAATAATTTTGCAAATTTAGTCCCTGAATCAATAGTGATATGCCATGTGGACCTTAAAGCAGTGAAATGACGATAATACCCTCAATGACATGGCACTTAACAATGAAACTAACGGAAAAGGCCTCTCAGTGGCAATTTTGCGAAAATGTGGAACGTTGGTGTCTTTTTTGCGCTACTTTTTGTCTCGGTCCCGTTTTTGCAATTTCATGGAACGTTAAGGACCATTTTTGCAATTTACCCTTTTATTAAAGTGTACCCCTCCAAAAAAATCAAATTACGCCCCACCTTGAAGCCAAAATATAAAAACCTTATTTTTTAGTGTAAAAAGAAAATTATGACCTTTTTATTAGTGCATCACGAATTTTATCAAAAAAATAAAAAATAAAAAAATAAAATTTGCCCCCCGCCTTGAAAAATCATGGGTCCGCTAGATGTCATCTATGCTTAAAGTGAAATGACTAAAATTACTCAAGTGAAATGAAAAAGTCTCACCAAAAGAAAAATCATTTTAGTCATTTCACTTTGGCATAGAGGCGATTTCCGTACAAAAGATTTTCCACAAAGACGACACCTATTTTTATTTGTCTTTGAAATCTTATCTTAGAAAAGTACGCGCGCATCGTGCATCAAACAAGAAAACTAGGTGAATGCATCATGCAATTTTAACACCCCGAAATAACATCAACTAAAAGTGCTCTGTGTGGGCATGTTACTCGCCCACCAAAAACCCAACAACGGATGAACAACACATTGTACTGCACCGTACCTCGTGTTATTTCGTCGTTCGTCCCTTAGATATTCCAGTCACTTATGTCGTTTTTTTTTTTTTTTTTTTAATTTGTGGTTTTTTTTTTTTTTTTTTTTTTTTTTTTTTTTTTTTTTTTTTTTTTTTTTTTTTTTTGGGGGGGGGGGGGGGGGGGGGGTTTAGGGACCTAATAAGGTTTTTTTTTTTTTTTTTTTTTTTTTTTTTTTTTTTTTTTAGACAGAGGTTTAGTTTGTTGATGTGTTATTAAGAAGGAATGAGGTGGCGTTTAAGTGACAGACGAATCATGTGTTATTCATCTTCCCCGCACCTTACACTCTAAACTTGAATGATGCACTAATGAAATGTTTAACAAACTATTTAACTAGATGTTTGTTAGTAACTGATGTGCGTGTTGTGTCATATGCAGTATAGGGGTAATTGTCTATTTCAAAGTTTTAAATTTATATTTAGCCGACTTATCCTATAACACATACTCTAACGGACAATGTATCCGATCAATACGTATATAATGGTAAGTAGAGTGTCGATCACTAAGAGTGGAACGAAAACCTTAATTTGTCTATCAGTATTTTAATATTCTAAGTTAGTTTTACAATCTAATCTAACGCAAAGGGGTTTTAGTCTGAGAGACTAGCACATATTTGGTTTTATTAAATAGTAAATTAAACTAATGAGAACGATTCAGCAAATAGCAACACATACACAGATAGATAATAGAGATTATAAGAAGACGTGTCCTGATAATTAAGTAGCTTGTCACTTATTTTATTGCTAGTTTTATATGAAGTATATTATAATCTGATCTTTCTCGTTGGATCGAGTATATCGGCGAGTAAACCCTTAATGATCACTTATGTCTATCCTACTTATCTAAAAACGTTAGATTAAATAGGCGAGGGGCAGATATGGCAGTCCACGGGCTTAGCTAGACACAGAGGTTATCAAAGCACTAATATAAGTCACCAAAGACATCAATATATAAACTTTAATTAATGGTAAAAAAATATTAAGGGGAGTGTACGATGTTCCGTAGTCACATATCACAAGCCCATCAATCCTGATGAATTAAAGCTTACTATTACAATAAAACAAAACTACTTAATGAATTAAATACATGCATGACCTTCTTACAGCTCTAATATCTTCGTTTAGAGTGTGTCTTGTGAAGCTTCTTCGAATGAATTCGTCTCTTTAGGGTTATGGTGCACTTGGTACTTGGTCACTAAAATTCGTCTGTCCTTGGGGTATTTATACTTTCTGTCTGAGGGTAAGATGCGGCGCATTAACTTAACTTCGCGTGGGGTCCAAAATTAATATATTCTGGAATATTCGTACACCGCCTTTAGATGCAGCATAACTTGGTTCTTGTATGCGGCGCATGTCCGTTAGCGTCTTGGATTACATCTGGTGAAGTCTTGATAGTGATATGCCGTATGTCAGAAATATGATGCGGCGTATCTGGAGTAGAACAAGCTTGACCTTCTTCGTTGACCAAAGTTTCATATGCGGCGCATTCTTTAAAGTCAGGCAATGGTCTTCGAATTCATCTAAGTATGATATTGCGGCGTATCAGTTGAGAGAGATACGGCGCATCTTCTGGGTTCCAGTAGACTTTTGACATCTTGCTAGTTTTGCTCCATATTTCGTCCAAAATAGTTAAGTTTCACTAATTGCTTGTTTTTACCTGAGAATTACTAAAGTAAATGATTAAGTATCGATTCTCATGAATAATATAATAAAACAAGTCAAATAAATAAGATAAATGATAACAATAAAATGTAGTTATTTGAGTTCATCAGTAACACATCACAAATACGTTTTTATATTTGTTTAATCAACTGAACCGACACCGACAATAATCTATTGATACTTTTTGAACACTATTTATGGTAAGCTATTTTAAATAGTTAACAAATCTAGTTAGAAGATCATTTGATGGTACATATAATATATTTGTGATAATAAGTGTGTCCCCTCTTGAGATTATATTATGTTTCTCATTGTGTTAATGATCCAATTAAAAATGCTTTCATTATTTCAATTATTAAGATTTACACTTCATTTAGTGACCACGAAATGACAATATTTATTGAGTTAGGAGTTAAGATTAACTGAGAAATAAAACGAAAATAATTAGAGTGAGAAGAAACAATAACCGCACATTTTAGATACATCTAAAAAACCTATCCATATCGTTTTAAATTTTTCCCTTTTATTTAAAATGTACGGTTAGAACTACTTCCCACTTTTTTATTTTAATTTTTCAAAAATACTTTCCACTTTTTTTTTTTTTTTTTTTTTTTTTTTTTTTTTTTTTTTTTTTAATTTTCTTCTTATTGGATCCCTTCCTTATAGTTGGGTTATAAACTAGTTAAACGTGAAATTTTGAATTACCATTTTTTTGGGGGTAATGACATTAAAACCTTCATAAACCAACAAAACATGTTTCATTATCACACATTGCAAATAAAGTGAAGTGTTGTCTATCAAACACATGTGATTTAGGTAACACGTCTGATTTAGGTGATTAGAAAAGGATCAACGTACTTCACATCTTTGTTTCTGACTAAATCAACTTCTTATCTTTTTTTTTTTTTTTCTTTTGTTAAAATACGCTTGGCTACAAAGGAGCACATATATGAATTGATGACTTGTAATTTGGTGATATCTTTTAGGTCATTCAAGCCATTTATTATCATGTTTTCACTTGTTTATGATATAAATGACACTTAAAAATAAAATGCTAATTTTCAGATATCAAGTAAAGAAGACTTTAAAGCTGAAATAAGGTTATACGGCTTGAGGTCACCTCCGTCGTCTCATATTCTAAACGAATAAGAAAAGTTGAGATCTTTGTTCTACGGCTTTGACAAGACGTAGTTTTGCCTGGGAGATATTAACTTGCATGTATGTGTTAGTTAAGAGGAAACTGAATTTGATAGACCACTTGCATATAGATCAGCGGCATGATCATTTTACCGGAATGATCATAGTTGCATGGCTAGTGATAACGAACATGTAATAATTTGTAATCATCAATATGCAATTATAACTTGATGTGAATAAGCAAACATTGATACATTATCTAGTTAAGTACTTTGCCTCTTCACACTTTCATTTTATTTTTCATTATTTTATGCTTTCAAGGGGCATTTACCAACTTAACTTGTTCCATATAAACCACTTAGCGGTGTTTCTTTTTATTGTTAATGAGTCTTAATGAGGAGATAGTGGTAGGGCCACACATATAATATGTTTCTTTTTCTATTAAATGGTCTATATAGGTAGAGGAAGCAAATAGTGTTCCTCCCCATTAAAACTCATTAACAGAAATGGGCCCACCCATTTAATCCAGAAGAAAAAAGAAACAAGCCCAATTAGTCTCTTAAAAGGGATGACAAAGGTTTGGTGGGTCTCTCCATTAAGTGGGATTAAAGAATGAGCCTACATTAAGTGGTTCATATGAAAAAAAAATAATAATAAATAAAAAAATAAAAATAAATAACTCGCGATTCAAGTTTTTCTTCTTAATCACCTTAAGATTTTAGAACATTCAGGGGCAATTCAAAGATGGAAGAGAACTTAAAATGATCGGGTGTACAATTTTTTTAAACTGTAGTATAAGTTAAAATTTAACAAAATTGTATGATTTTCGATGTTAAAATAATTAAGTGTAGTGAAAAATAAGTTGACTTTCACCTATTGATATACTAATTAAAATAAAACTAGAAACACAATGTATTGGGACCGGGTGCATTTTAGAAACTTTAGTGTTTTTTTTACGAAAATTAGCACTACTGGGCAACATTTTATTGGGGTCCCGTGACACGGCGGGACCTTCCCTAATTCCGTCTCTAAGAACATTCACGTAGTTGAACTACGTTCCCCGAGATAAACGATCAATCTCTGCTCTTACGTTGGCTATATTACACACCAATTGGACTAAAGGGGTTGCAAAACTTTCTGATCATGATAAAAAGGATACAAAATGTGAAAATATTAAATAAAAAGTGGTATAATTTAGAAGGGGATAACTTTCTGATCATGATTGTAGTCAAGATAGCTACAATCCTCACTAAAATTAAACAAAAAATGACTCAGAACTCACAAAAATAATTCAAGGACCCAGCAGAAAATTCAAGGACCCACAAATTATAACATAAAATTGTAAGGAGTTGGCTAACAAAAAATTGTAGCTAATATATCCCAGTTTAAAAAGAGAGCAACTCACCAATATCATCTAAGTTGTTAAGTTGAATAATTCTAGTGCTACATTCCATCTTTTTCACTTTAAAACACTTTGAAATAATATGATATGCGTCAAAATAAGCAAAGATGTTTTTAATTTAAGTAATGAATCTCAAATGTATTATTATAGTTATTTCTTATTTTTCTCATTTTAAGTTTTCTGCTAAGAGCAAGGGTGGAATCATATGCCGTTTCCCATCAGTGGTGGACCAAGGTCGGAGACTAAGGTGGTTCCCTTCTCTATTCGAGTTAACAAATGTATTTTTAGTCAAGTCGACAAAATAAATATATTAACGGGCCGGGTCGGTTCAATTATCATGCAAAGATCATAAAAGACTCCTTATACATACGCTTTTTTTTTTTCATCTTGTAAAACTAAGGTAAATTTTAAAAACACAATATGTTATTAAAAAAATTAGTGTTTACTTATGAATGTCAATATTACGAGTATATAATGTAAAGAATCCTAGAAAACAAAATAGACAAGCTCATAAACAATATGAAAGACCATTTTTATAGCCTATCTTTTTTAGAGTATTATTCTTGGAATAACCTATGGGCCTGTAGAAAAGTCAAACAATATAAAAAAGTAGTACATTATTCTCTTTCTCCCAGGCAAATTAATATTGCTTTAATTATCAGTTTATCACTTCATCTTCCCAACATTGTTTCTATCTTCTTTCTCCATTGCCATTCATTTTCTTCAACTTCATCTACATTTTTTTTTACAAATTCACATGTTCTATTCACTTCTTTCTAACTCAGTTTCATTTCAAGGTGGTTCCTAAGAATTTTCCAAGGTAGGTCCCGAAAAAATTCACTTATAGCTCATAAAGGATCTTGGTTTCTAATGTGGTTCCTAGGCACCACCTACAAGGCACATATGTTATGGCGTGGGTAGCGGAAGGCGGAAGAATGGTGTTGTGTTATGTAACACCCCAACCCAAAAAGGGCTAAAGTGTAACATTACGGGGTCGAATCAGAACATAAGCAAGCGGGATACATTAAATAATACAAGGGTTACAAAGCAAATCTAATAAAAGATAAGGTGCTAAATCTAAGCATAACAACTTCCAAACTAATTACAAACTAAGTACCAAAAGAGGAATCTCTAAGTCCATCTCTAATCCATGGGGAGCTATCAGCCGTGTAGTCAACTAAAAGCTCCTAAGCACTCTTCCCTCAAACCCAGCTTCCTTCTAAATAACCTGCCGCAGGAAAAGAAATGCGGCTGAGCTTAAAAAGCCCAGTGAACAGATATAAACAAACAATAGCTAATAACAAAAGGGAAACGAAAGTGAATCCGAAATGAATCCAAGCAAACCTGTTGAGACGAATATTAAAGAATATGGAACATATGATAGAATCAACAGAATATGATCAAAGGGAATACGTATAAGGAATATCAAATGAATCAAAGGAAAAATGAAACGAATCATAAGCGTAAGCAAATGAACTAAGGAAAGCATAAGTCAATAATAATAAAGAAGTTAGAACAACAAGGATCACATATATAGTAGAAGTAATAGAAATGCCCAACAATCATATATCAAATTGTACATAGAGTAGCTAGCTCGACGTACCAAATGTGAAATGGAGTGTATTGAACACACATACCCATTCACCAAATTCAAAACGAAACAAAGTACCTAGGATGCATCCATACGTTCCCTGCAAAAACAAATATATATGCACAAAGCTCTAGGCTAAGTAAACATATACAATAATAAATATAGGCCTGAATAGCAAGCTTAAAGGGAACGTTGTGGACTAAAACCCACCTCCACAGATAATGTCAATTCCACTGGTGCATCAGTGGCAAGGCCATGGACTCCCCATGACTGGCTACAAATTAATCAAATAATAGGCAACAAATAGAGCATAGGAATGCTATAAGAATAAGAACTATAGCATGCAACAAATATCAAGCAAATCATGACAAAAATGGATCGATCCAATATGGATCATACAAAGGAATTATAGCAATGGTTCAAGTCGAAGGTCGAAATCAAAGATTCATATCATGAGGTTTAAATAAAAGGTGCATAATAGCAAAAGGGTTCATAGCAAAGGTTCAAAATTTGAATTTAAATAATCAAAAGATGTTAAAGAAAGTCATGAGAAATCTTAGAGAATAAAACAGATTAAGGACTTTAGAAAATTATTTAAAACCTTTTTATCGTAAAAGTATTCCTTTAAAAACACATTTCATAAAATTCATAAAACCTTCATATAAAAATGGCATCGTATAGTAATCACAGAAATCATGTCAAAAATAGTTTTTCTCAAGAGTCATCAGGTTATATTTTTAAAAATCATACTGTCAAAATGAACAAAGGATATCAGGCGTATAAAGATCAGAAATCATAATAGTGGCAATGAAAGGGATCATGAGTCATAAGAAACCTTACTGAAAGATTAGAATATCTATACCTTAAACCGCAAGTGCAAACATAACAGAAAACATAAGGATCGGAAGTTACTCCTCCTTCAGCGAATCTACACAAATTAATGACCGTCTTATTATTTATCAGTCCATTTTAAATCAAATTATTCCTTTTAGGTTTCTTTCTATTTTTAGTAACTTTTCAAATTTAGCAAGTTTTCCCGAAATGGTAATTTAATACTTTAAGGTTATAATTGACAATTAAATACTATTTAAGGGTTAAAATGACCAATATTATAGTTTAGGGTCATAAATGTAAATTGTGAAAGTTTACTATTTTAAATGTCAAATAATTAACTTTGGGGTTTATATTATAAATTATAACCAAATGAAAATTTTAGAACTCCGTCGTTCATAATTTATTTAAACGTACCCTCGACATTAGTTTAGACCGCGACGACCGAAAATATTATTATCACATTCATGACCCATATTTATACTCACCACACCCTCTTTTATAACAACAATTTACCGTATCGCATGCATGTACATCTTTTAACGTCCAAAACTCAAATGTAAACACTTATACTGGTTTAGTGCATAATATGCATGTCAAATTTCCTATCTCTACATGTCATACTAGTTTTATATATATGCATATGTTATACTAGTATTTTATATATATATATATATATATATATATATATATATATATATATATATATATATATATATATATATATATATATATATATATATATATATATATATATATATATATATATATATATATATATATTTGACTTCACAATAATATGAATACCCACGTGAGACCATGACAATAGTTTTATTTTTTTATCTCAAATCGAAATATAAACTGAATGAACATGTATGCAACCTTTTTATTATAGCTCGTATAGTATAGATCGATTCGTCTCGGTTTCAAAATCATTGATCCATGAGAGGTTTATACCGAAAACATGCATGTATATTTGAGATCACCAAAAGTGTTTAAGAAACCATATTAATTCTTATATCACCCCAGATTCAAACGGCCAAAACAGAAAGAAAACAAGATTGACTTATAAATCATTTAGATCTATTAGATTAGGCTTCAACAATCATCATTTCATGTGAACTTAGTTATTATTTCATGTGACGCACTTTTATGATTTCATGCGGGTTAAATTGATGTATATGCATGCATAACTCCGATTCCGCACATACTAGATTCGAAACAAAGGAAAATGGAGCAAGGTGATATGCTTACCCTTGTGGAAGTCGAATGAAGGAAGGACAAGAGTAGGTCTCGCGAACACAACCCTAATTACGAACAAACCAACAGCAACACTCGCCACGATTACGCCACCCTTTGAGATCACACGAACAACAGCAGCATTGGTCTACCTCTTGGGATTTTTTTCGAGAGAAAATCATAGCTTTGTATGTGTATGTTTTTGTTTATCTTGTTCGTATAACAGAATGGAGGGGAGGGTTAAAGTAACCCATGTTTTTATCCGAAATTTTAGGAGGGAGCGCGTGCTAAACTTAGAGAGTATTAAAAGTTGTTTATTGTGTTTGATTGAGGACTAAAAGGGTCAGTTATGTTTGTATAATAAATGCTGAAAATGATGGGATCATTAATCATAATAATTCGGAAGTTACATATTGGTTTCAAACGTGTCATTTATGATTCTCAAAATAGGAAGTGAATTTGTATGCACAAATATTTAATTAAATGTAGACTTAGGTTAATAATTATAATCTTAAGTATAGCACATAACATTTAGTTTAAAGTTTTAATTAGTTTATAATAAACTTTAGGGTGAAATTCAAAATTAGACGTAAAATAGGAATTCGAATTTTAGGGTTTTACAACTCTTCCACTCTAAAAAGAAAATTTTCGTCCTCGAAAATTGAAGTCGCGAAGGTTCGACGGAGATGTAGCAAATCACAAAAGAACGACACGATTAACCTCACGCTCAGGAAGTGTCTTCTAACAAGATGGTTTCTCATGACTCAATCCTGACAGAAAGTATACAACGAATGGGAAACAAGGAAAATTGAACACGAATGCGAAACAAATGCGTAGCAGATGACATATGACAAATGATAGTTGGAATCCTACAAGGAGATATACAAAACACATAACCCTACAAAGCAAGAACAGAGATAATACTCATCGATAAACTAAATCAACTCCTACCAAATTCTGAACGAACAAAGGAACTTGCCAAATTTCAGAGGAGCACAAATCGAATTATCAAACGTATCAAGAGTCTCATACAGAGATGGATAAAAAAAATTCATATTGACGATCACAATCAGAAATCAGAGTATCAAAACCTATCACAAGGCATAACAAAATAAGTAAAAAAAATCGCACGGTTAAGAACGAATCCAAGATCTAACGTGTCGCGAACTAAAACTTCCTCAACTGCCAAGATGTCTATCTTTTCTGTGCAGAATAATCATACGAAACACGCAACTCGCAGTCTAAATTCCAAATTCTTCTTCCAAATTTAAATAGTTGTCATGCATATCCATCACTCTTTAGATGAAAGGCATAACTATACTTGAGTCTGGTCCCTCAAGCCTTCAGCAGTTCTTCTTGGGACTGTGAGGTAAAAGCGCAAATCTCTGACACGATCACTTCAGGTGCGCCATGCAATTGAGAAATCTTATGTCGGAGGATTTATGCCAACTTGCTAACCGAATACACATCCTAAGCGGCAAAAGTGAGCTGACTAACTGAAACGATCTACCATAACTCAAATTATGTCATCCTTCTTAATTGTGCGTGGAGATTTCATTCCAAGGTTCATGAAAATTCAAATCCTGCTTTAGATCTCTAATACATCTTAATACAACCAAGAGGGATAGAAAAAGAAGAATTGTGCCTCAATCGTAACAATTTCTTTCCAGTCTCCTAACACTGATCATAGTTTGCCATCTTGCTTGTGAGTTTTCCTAATATCTGAAATTGGATTCCATCTTCATGTGAGATATATCTTCAAGTCTTGAGAGCAAACACCACTGCCGCCAACTCTAAGTCACGTATTGAACAATTCTCCTTAAACAGTTCTAGTTGCATAAGCAATAACTTCTCTATGCTGCATAAGGGCATAACCAAGTCTTCTTCTAGAAATGTCTCAAAATTGATACTCATCTAAAGGTATGGAAGCTAATTTCTTTTTCAGCTTTTCCAAAACTCCGTTCTCATCCAAGCTAAGCTCCTTTTCCATACTCATCAATTCATCAACGGTAACGCAAGTCGTGAACATCTTCCAACCAATGTCATGCTTCCAGAATATACAAATGATCCTCATATTTCCAACATATTAAGAAAATGATTCTCATGCCTCTTTTTCGTCTCTGAATGTACTAAGATGTCATACTATGACAACTTTGTCTAAGTACTCACGAAAGAAACAATTCATCAATTCCATGGAATGGTCAAAACATCAGCTAATACAATTAGCATCGCTAACAGTCAAAAGGGTTGTTACAAATACGGAAGGCAATCCCCGAATAACTTCAAGCCATAACTCCGTCAAAAGAAAACTCCGTGTACTAAGTAAATCAGACACACCGTCAATTCGAAATAGGGGATGATGATTTCTAACAATGATACGGTTCAGCTTCCGGGAGTCAATGCATAATCTCCTGCTATCATCCTTCTTCATCACGAATAGAATTGAAATACCCCAAAGAGATACACTAAGACAAACAAACCACTTCATAGTTTTTTGTTGCTGCTCCTCCAGTTCTCTCAATTCAACTGGTGTTAATCAATATAGAGTTTTCAAAAACAAGAAAACATCATTTTATCCAAAGAAGGTTCTCTCTCATCAAACCTTACTGTTCTCATGCACTTCTCAAAGACGTCCTATGATCCCTATAAGTTCAAATTATACCACTACAAGAAAAACAGGTATTTGGGAGGGTGAAAAAACGTGCCAAATACTCAAAATCCCGTGCCAAATGCTATTTGGCACGGCTTTGGCACAGTTTTGGCTCCGTCCTAAATATGAGGGTGCCAAATACATTTGGGTCGGGTTGAAACCGTGCTAAATAGTATTTGGCACGGTACTTGGGACGGTTTAACTTTGGGGTGCCATGAGTGAGGTATTTGGCACGGATGGCAATCTTCCGTAACAAAATGGGCATTTGTCACACTTTTATATCTCGTGCCAAATGCATATTTAGTACCAATTCATCTCCTATGCCAAATGTGTATTTGGTACAGTATTTATGTACCGTGCCAAAATTAACTAGGACGTTTTTACCTGCAGTGACAAATGTCTTTGGCACGGTTTCCATTTTTGTGCCAAATGTATTTGGCACGTTTTTATCCGTCTTGCCAAAAAAACATTTGGCACGCTTTTGCATTCGTTATAAAAATCATTTGGCATGGTTTGCGTAATCATTGCTAACGTGTATTAGCACCATTTTCCGTTACAAATAGTTTTTAGTTCACCAACATATTAACCAATCATTGAATATATACGCAAATTAATTCAATCGAAGCAAAAAATAAATTGAACACAAATTTTATTAATCATCCATAAAATCAAGTCAACATGATCACTTGAATACAATAAAATCAAAAAACAATATCTCTTTGAAGCGCGGTGCCTAAAAACTATTAGAAGAAATACAACTTCATCCTTTGTAATGAACTCCCCAATATCTCTTTTGAAGCGCAAATCTGCACATACAAAATAGTAAATTTTTTTATATGAAAGTTACGCATTAAACTATGATGTGAAAAATTGATAAGTTGTCAACACATACACAACCTATAACAGGTTACGATAATGGTAAGTGAATTAGAGAGTTATATATGTGGTGACTATATTTGTAAATATCATAACAGACAAAGGTGTGTCACAAGCTAGAGTGGTAATTATTGTAAAAATGCATTACGCAGTGAACATAAGTATTTTACTACTTCTACGCTATAGATATTATGCATACTCAGGGCACTACTGATGGCTATATGCTGACAAATAGGGGTGTAAGTAGGGTCGGGTCGACCTGACCCGAATCCGATAAAGTTTAATGGTCAGGTTAAAAAATGTTGTCGAGGTTGTTCTAGCCCGAACCCGATAACCCGACATTGTTATCGGGTTGGGTTAGGGTTAAAAAAATAATGTTATCGGGCACTTTTAAGACCCGAAAATCAATATTTAATTTTTTAAGTAATAATTTCAAAAGCCTAATACAAAGATATTTTATTTAATGAACAAGGGATGAAACATTACAAGTTTACATACGTACTAGTAAAGACCAGAATGGATACATATGTATTACTAAAGATGAGAGTATCACCATTCTAAAAGAATTTGCCACTTTATCATTAATCAGATTAACAATTAATAGAAAACTAAAAAACTTAGAGACCTGTATAATTCCTTCATGACAAGCATAAGCTTTCTTAGAATTCGAGAATAAGAGTTCTAACGCCTAGTTCTAAAATAGTAAAATTCAGTCCTAAACAATTCCTAATGTCTTCACCTTCTGAAATATGGTGATATATGTACAACATAATACAATAACTACAGCTATAATACATACCGAACTAGATGAGCCTATACAGTATACTATAAGAGTTAATAAATTTATTTATCAATTAACCAATGATATATGAAAGTTAATAAGAGTTTTAGTCGTTCCCCTTAAATTTTCCTACAAGATATTATTATGATGAAACAGATATAGAGTGAGCTGCAACATGGACCCGATAACCCGAATCACCCGAACCGAAGAATCCCACCAGATCCCGATAACCTGATTCTTAATCGGGTCGAGTTGCGGGTCACTTTTAAAAAAGTCAAAACCCAATTCGACCCGATAAGATAAACCCGACAACCAATGACAAACACTATTATCTATTTCTGCCTCAATAATACGATATAATAGCTTGGTAAGAGTATAACAATCAAATACTCAACTAAGTGATATCATTCTTAGCTTTTACACAACTGTAATCACTTCCTAACGATTAAGATTATGAAACAATGGAAATCACTCCCTATTGTAGGCTTTAATTTGGAAACCCATTCATATTTCATTATCATTATACAAGATATAGTAAAAAGAACCTTAAATGCCTCATCATATAATTGGACTATGAGTCTGTAACCAAATGCGATACAGATACGATAAAACTACCTTATAACCATACAAGGTATATTGTCTTTTAAGTGTTCAATTAAACGAAATTTTGTTAGATAATTTGAAATTTTGGTCATTTAAATCGGTTAGTTTTTTATTATCGACTTTGATTGCTATTTCATCGAACACCTTTCATGCATCATATTTGACCGTACGAAAAGTTAGGCCACCATACCAATCAAGCCATTAGTTTCAATAATTGTATGATAATTTTCATTTGTTTGACTAATCAGATCAAAATAACCTTCATTTTGTGAACAATTTTTACATTAATTCTTCATCCAGCCTTTAGTCAAAGAACCTTCATTTTTAATAAGTAAAGAAAAATGAAAATAACTAAAATTATATATAAATTCGAAATCAATACAAATAAAAGTACCTGGTGTTTTCCGAGAAAAGGGTGCTATAGATGTGTGTGCTTCAAAAAGATGGCGATATGGGATTGTGAGGTGGAGCGCAACAGCGGTGAAGATGGAGGGTTAGGGTTCAGATGTAGATGGAGGATGATGGTGGCTACGGTATGATTTGGTGGGTTGATGATGGTGATGGTGGTGGAGATGCTTTGGTGACAGGAAAGATTATGGAGAAGGGAGTTAGGGTTTTTTTTAGATGAAAATTTTGGTTTGGTTTGCTGGAGTGGGAATGAAATTTTGGGATGAAAATTAAAAATTTTAAATCCCGCCAATTTTACTTTATAAATTATTAACACAATTTTAGGTCAAAGTCTAATTTTTTTATAAAATGTCTTTTATAAAAATTTTAAATCCCCCCAATTTTACTTAATAAATTATTTATATGGCAAATTTAGTACTCATAATCATTAAAAAAAAAATTATGCAATACATTCTCAAAAATCTTTGGTCCGTCTCAGCACAGATGACAGACCGGTGTTGGTTTAGAAAACGGTATTTACCGGTCAAACAAATTAAGATGTCTTTCAAAGTTAGCAATAAGTATAGATAGCGCTTTTTTTTATAGACCGGTCTTTAGCATGGGAAACCGGTCTTGATGTATTTTACTGATACACATGTTCTAATTATAAAAACAAGACTTTATCCTCTTTTTTTGTTTTTTTTTTGTTTTTTTGTTTTTTTGTTTTTTTTCTTGGAAAAGTTTTTCGAAACCTTTCTTTTAATACAAAGGTCTCCATGTAGGGGGTAGTGCAAGCTTGTCGTTTCGAGCTTTTATCAAAAGTTATGGTTAAAAATATTTTTGGATTTTTTATTTAATCATGTGTTTTTATTTGGTTAATTAAATTAAATTTAATTTAATATATAGTTTTTTTATGAGTTGCTTTTGAATCTTCGTTATACATGTGGTATATCATGGGTGTTGCATCATCTAGCCTTGAACTAATGGCACGTGTTTGTATGTTGTGGCCTTAGTGAGGCTATTTCAAGTATATGGGTTTTTAGCCAGTTTGGCTAAAGCTCCTATAAGCTATTAATTACTATTTAACTATTGATATAATAACATGAATAAACGTAATCAAATGGCTTAGAGGTAAGCCTTTAAATTTCTGACAATAGGTTTAGGGTTTAAATTTACTAGCAACGTTTGGGGTTGGCCGACCTCAGTTAAGCCATAGACCCTAACAGACCAAAGCCCACAGACGGGCTCGAGCCTAGACACATAATTATCATCTAATAAATTTTATGAATAAAGTGATTCTTACACCTATTCGAAATAAATAGAAAAGCATGGCTCGTTGTTTTTTTTGTAAGTCTCCGACTCGCCCTACCATAGATGACCTCAGTCATTTGTTTATCCGCTTTGATATATTCAATATGAATATTTTTAACTTGACCTTAAAGGAAAAATGTTTATTTAAGAAACAACAAAGTTAACTCACCAAAAAATTTGAAGACGCCACATTTTAAGTAAAATGAGTATATATTAATTCGTTATATATAATAATTATAGAGATTAAAAGTTAATGACGAAGGGCTACTGAATATTAGAGTAAACTAATAAAATCGATTATAAATTTAATTTGATATCCAAGAAAATAAAAGCAAAATATAGTCCACAAGTACTCGAAAAAAATGAAATTGGGTCAGTTTTTTAAAAATGTTCCAAATACATAAGAATTAAAAACAATTTATAAAACTCGCCCCAAACACATGTGTATTTTTCACAACCTATGAAAATTGTTCTAAATACATAAGTATTTGGCACCAGTATTAGATAATGTTCCAAATACATATAAGTATTTGGCACCGTTTGTACCAACCGTTCATGATACATGAGTATTTGGCACCAAAAGCAAAAACCGTTCCTAATACACATTTGAATTTGGTACCGGTGGTACCAACCGTCCCAAATACATAAATATTTGGCACTGGTAACTCATACCATTCCAAATACACATATATTTGGCACCATTATTAGAGAACGTCCCAAATGCATACATATTTGGAACAATTTCTTAGTAGCCGTCCTAAATAACTAAATTTTTGTCACGGTTACCCCACAAGTGCCAAATACGTGTATTTGGCACAACTTTTTGACCGTTCCAAAAAGTTTCGTCCTAAAAGCCCCCTTTTCTTGTAGTGTACGATATAATTATTATCACGTTGGCCAGGCGTCATAATACTTGCATCATATAAACCTACCTTTATGGAAATCATATTCAACCTCGAGTCGTGACTAAACAATCTCTAAGTGCTAGGTCACAGCAAATTCACAATCTGGTGTAAATCTTGGTGGTTCATTCAGGGATTATATCAGAAAATCTCAGATCGCAAAATGACTCACAAGGTGAGATTCATCCTACGGTGTACCAGAATATATGCTAGGAAATCTTCAAAACCGTGAAAATAACGTATGAATTTCCAGGGTAGTAATGATAACAATGGTTTAACAATTGGAAAATCATGGTAAAAATGGATTCAGGAGTGTCTAAAATACCACAGGCGAGACGTAGTATGACAGTAGTTAGCATCTTGATGCTTAGTCAACCAATCCACACCAGGATAACATCAAATTTAACATTCCAAAGAAAGATAGATCAGCATAGTGAATCACATTATTCAAAAGTGAAGGAAACATTCATATACTCATGGTTAAATACCACAAGATTTCTCATAGGAATAAAATGGATAGGGCAAAATTTAAGAGTGTAGGAAAACTTAAATATGCTTAGCAAAAGCAAGAGGAATCACATAATGTGTCAAACACATCATGGTCATACAAATTCTTAGAATGATCGAAGAGGCATCTAAATGGTTAACAATTGAATCAGAGGTTGAAATCAAAAGAAAATAAAGCTTATATAATGTCAAACATTACCGCAGAATTTTCAACGCTTTCTAAACTTACTTGGTCACTAATCTCATGTTGTGCAGAATCATAAGTTTCAAATCTCCGGAAGGAGAAATCTTAAAGGGCTTAACTAAAAGTAAGGCACGAATCAGAGTGATGAGGAAACAAGGATACTTAAACAAATGTCTTATAGTCTACCCAATCCTCATTGGTCATAACTTAAGTTTCTTCGGGGTGGGAAATGCTAAAGCAAAATTCTCAAAGGTTGTTCCCTAACTCTTATGGTGCAAACTTAGAGGGCCTAATACTCACAGGTCATAGCCTAAGCTCTACGGGTTTTGAATCCGCCGATCAAACCTGTCTCTGATACCATAGTTGTAACACCCCAACCCAAAAAGGGCTAAAGTGTAACATTACGGGGTCGAATCAGAACATAAGCAAGCGGAATACATTAAATAATACAAGGGTTACAAAGCAAATCTAATAAATGATAAGGTGCTAAATCTAATCATAACAACTTCCAAACTAATTACAAACTAAGAACCAAAAGAGGAATCTCTAAGTCCATCTCTAATCCGTGGGGAGCTATCCACCGTGTAGTCCACTAAAAGCTCCTAAGCACTCTTCCCTCAAACCCAACTTCCTTCTAAATAACCTGCCGCAGGAAAAGAAAAGCGGCTGAGCTTAAAAAGCCCAGTGAACAGATATAAACAAACAATAGCTAATAACAAAAGGGAAACGAAAGTGAATCCGAAATGAATCCAAGCAAACCTGTTGAGACGAATATTAAAGAATATGGAACATATGATAGAATCAACAGAATATGATCAAAGGGAATACGTATAAGGAATATCAAATGAATCAAAAGAAAAATGAAACCAATCATAAGCGTAAGCAAATGAACTAAGGAAAGCATAAGTCAATAATAATAAAGAAGTTAGAACTACAAGGATCACATATATAGTAGAAGTAACAGAAATGCCCAACAATCATATATCAAATTGTACATAGAGTAGCTAGCTCGATGTACCAAATGTGAAATGGAGTGTATTGCACACACATACCCATTCACCAAATTCAAAACGAAACAAAGTACCTAGGATGCATCCATACGCTCCCTGCAAAAACAAATATATATGCACAAAGCTCTAGGCTAAGTAAACATATACAATAATAAATATAGGCCTGAATAGCTAGCTTAAAGGGAACGCTGTGGACTAAAACCTACCTCCACAGATAGTGTCAATACCACTGGTGCATCAGTGGCAAGGCCATGGACTCCCCATGACTGGCTACAAATTAATCAAATAATAGGCAACAAATAGAGCATAGGAATGCTATAAGAATAAGAATTATAGCATGCAACAAATATCAAGCAAATCATGACAAAAATGGATCGATCCAATATGGATCATACAAAGGAATTATAGCAATGGTTCAAGTCGAAGGTCGAAATCAAAGATTCATATCATGAGGTTCAAATAAAAGGTGCATAATAGCAAAAGGGTTCATAGCAAAGGTTCAAAATTTGAATTTCAATAATCAAAAGATGTTAAAGAAAGTCATGAGAAATCTTAGAGAATAAAACAGATTAAGGACTTTAGAAAATTATTTAAAACCTTTTTATCGTAAAAGTATTCCTTTAAAAACACATTTCATAAATTTCATAAAACCTTCATATAAAAATGGCATCGTATCGTAATCACATAAATCATTTCAAAAATAGTTTTTCTCAAAAGTCATCAGGTTATATTTTTAAAAGGGTCTTCATATGAAATCATACTATCAAAATGAACAAAGGATATCAGGCGTATAAAGATCAGAAATCATAATAGTGGCAATGTAAGTGATCATGAGTCATAAGAAACCTTACTGAAAGATTAGAATATCTGTACCTTAAACCGCAAGTGCAAACATAACATAAAACATAAGGATCGGAAGTTACTCCTCCTTCAGCGAATCTACACAAATTAATGACCGTCTTATTATTTATAAGTCTATTTTAAATCAAATTATTCCTTTTAGGTTTCTTTCTATTTTTAGTAACTTTTCAAATTTAGCAAGTTTTCCCGAAATGGTAATTTAATACTTTAAGGTTATAATTGACAATTAAATACTATTTAAGGTTAAAATGACCAATATTATAGTTTAGGGTAATAAATGTAAATTGTGAAAGTTTAGTATTTTAAATGTCAAATAATTAACTTTGGGGTTTATATTATAAATTATAACCAAATGAAAATTTTAGAACTCCGTCGTTCATAATTTATTTAAACGTACCCTCGACATTAGTTTAGACCGCGACGACCGAAAATATTATTATCACATTCATGACCCATATTTATACTCAACACACCCTCTTTTATAACAACAATTTACCGTATCGCATGCATGTACATCTTTTAACATCCAAAACTCAAATGTAAACACTTATACTGGTTCAGTGCATAATATGCATGTCAAATTTCCTATCTCTACATGCCATACTAGTTTTGTATATATGCTTATGTTATACTAGTATTATATATATATATATATATATATATATATATATATATATATATATATATATATATATATATATATATATATATACACATTGCGTAATATATTCAACTTTGACTTCACAATAATATGAATACCCACGAGAGACCATGACAATAGTTTTATTTTGTTATCTCGAATCGAAATATAAACTGAATGAACATGTATGCAACCTTTTTATTATAGCTCGTATAGTATAGATCGATTCGTCTCGGTTTCAAAATCCTTGATTCATGAGAGGTTTATACCAAAAACATGCATGTATATTTGAGATCACCAAAAGTGTTTAAGAAACCATATTAATTCTTATGTCACCCCAGATTCAAACGGCCAAAACAGAAAGAAAAAAAGATCGACTTATAAATCGTTTAGATCTATTAGATTAGGCTTCAACAATCATCATTTCGTGTGAACTTAGTTATTATTTCATGTGACGCACCTTTATGATTTCATGCGGCTTAAATTGATGTATATGCATGCATAACTCCGATTCCGCACATACTAGATTCGAAACAAAGGAAAATGGAGCAAGGTGATATGCTTACCCTTGTGGAAGTCGAATGAAGGAAGGACAATAATAGGTCTCGCGAACACAACCCGAATTACGAACAAACCAACAGCAACACTCGCCACGATTACGCCACCCTTTGAGATCACACGAACAACAGCAGCATCGGTCTACCTCTTGGGATTTTTTTTCGAGAGAAAATAATAGCTTTGTATGTGTATGTTTTTGTTTATCTTGTTCGTATAATAGAATGGAGGGGAGGGTTAAAGTAACCCACGTTTTTATCCGAAATTTTAGGAGGGAGCGCGTGCTAAATTTGGAGAGTATTAAAATTTGTTTATTGTGTTTGATTGAGGACTAAAAGGGTCAGTTATGTTTGTATAATAAATGCCGAAAGAGATGGGATCATTAATCATAATAATTCGGAAGTTACATATTGGTTTCAAACGTGTCATTTATGATTCTCAAAATAGGAAGTGAATTTGTATGCACAAATATTTAATTAAATTTTGACTTAGGTTAATAATTATAATCTTAAGTATAGCACATAACATTTAGTTTAAAGTTTTAATTAGTTTATAATAAACTTTAGGGTGAAATTTAAAATTAGACGTAAAATAGGAATTCGAATTTTAGGGTTTTACAACTCTTCCACTCTAAAAAGAAAATTTTCGTCCTCGAAAATTGAAGTCGCGAAGGTTCGACGGAGATGTAGCAAATCACAAAAGAACGACACGATTAACCTCACGCTCAGGAAGTGTCTTCTAACAAGATGGTTTCTCATGACTCAATCCTGACAACAAGTATACAACGAATGGGAAACAAGGAAAATTGAACACGAATGTGAAACAAATGCGTAGCAGATGACATATGACAAATGATAGTTGGAATCCTACAAGGAGATATACAAAACACATAACCCTACGAAGCAAGAACAGAGATAATACTCATCGATAAACTTAATCAACTCCTACCAAATTCTGAACGAACAAAGGAACTTGCCAAATTTCAGAGGATCACAAATCGAATTATCAAACGTATCAAGAGTCTCATACAGAGATGGATAAAAAAATTCATATCGACGATCATAATCAGAAATCAGAGTATCAAAACCTATCACAAGGCTTAACAAAATAAGTAAAAAAAATCGCACGGTTAAGAACGAATCCAAGATCTAACGTGTTGCGAACTAAAACTTCCTCAACTGCCAAGACGTCTATCTTTTCTATGCAGAATAATCATACGAAACACGCAACTCGCAGTCTAAATTCCAAATTCTTCTTCCAAATTTAAATAGTTGTCATGCATATCCATCAGTCTTTAGATGAAAGGCATAACTATACTTGAGTCTGGTCCCTCAAGCCTTCAGTAGTTCTTCTTGGGACTGTGAGGTAAAAGCGCAAATCTCTGACACGATCACTTCAGGTGCGCCATGCAATTGAGAAATTTTATGTCGGAGGATTTATGCCAACTTGCTAACCGAATACACATCCTAAGCGGCAAAGGTGAGCTGACTAACTGAAACGATCTACCATAACTCAAATTATGTCATCCTTCTTAATTGTGCGTGGAGATTTCATTCCAAGGTTCATGAAAATTCAAATCCTGCTTTAGATCTCTTATACATCTTAATAGAACCAAGAGGGATAGAAAAAGAAGAATTGTGCCTCAATCGTAACAATTTCTTTCCAGTCTCCTAACACTGATCATAGTTTGCCATCTTGCTCGTGAGTTTTCCTAATATCTGAAATTGGATTCCATCTTCATGTGAGATATATCTTCAAGTCTTGAGAGCAAACACCACTGCCGCTAACTCCAAGTCACGTATTGAACAATTCTCCTCAAGCGGTTCTAGTTGCATAAGCAATAACTTCTCCATGCTACATAAGGGCATAACCAAGTCTTCTTCTAGAAATGTCTCAAAATTGATACTCATCTAAAGGTATGGAAGCTAATTTCTATTTCAGCTTTTCCAAAACTCCGTTCTCATCCAAGCTAAGCTCTTTTTCCATACTCATCAATTCATCAACGGTAACGCAAGTCGTGAACATCTTCCAACCAATGTCATGCTTCCAGAATATACAAATGATCCTCATATTTCCAACATATTAAGAAAATGATTCTCATGCCTCTTTTTCGTCTCTGAATGTACTAAGATGTCATACTATGACAACTTTGTCTAAGTACTCACGAAAGAAACGATTCATCAATTCCATGGAATGGTCAAAACATCAGATAATACAATTAGCATCGCTAACAGTCAAAAGGGTTGTTACAAATACGGAAGGCAATCCCAGAATAACTTCAAGCCATAAATCCGTCAAAAGAAAACTCCGTGTACTAAAGTAATTCAGACACATCGTCAATTCGAAATAGGGGATGACGATTTCTAACAATGATACGGTTCAGCTTCCAGGAGTCAATGCATAATCTCCTGCTATCATCCTTCTTCATCGCGAATAGAATTGAAATACCCCAAAGAGATACACTAAGACAAACAAACCACTTCATAGTTTTTTGTTGCTGCTCCTCCAGTTCTCTCAATTCAACTACTGTTAATCAATATAGACTTTTCAAAAACAAGTAAACATCATTTTATACAAAGAAGGTTCTCTCTCATCAAACCTTACTGTTCTCATGCACTTCTCAAAGAAGTCCTATGATCCCTATAAGTCCAAGTTATACGATATAATTATTATCACGTTGGCCAGGCGTCATAATACTTGCATCATATAAACCTGCCTTTATGGAAATCATATTCAACCTCAAGTCGTGACTAAACAATCTCTAAGTGCTAGGTCACAGCAAATTCACAATCTGGTGTAAATCTTGGTGGTTCATTCTGGGATTTTATCAGAAAATCTAAGATTGCAAAATGACTCACAAGGTGAGATTCATCCTACGGTGTACCAGAATATATGCTAGGAAATCTTCATAACTGTGAAAATAACATATGAATTTCCAGGGTAGTAATGATAACAATGGTTTAACAATCGAAAAATCATGGTAAAAAGGGATTCAGGAGTGTCTAAAATACCACAGGCGAGACGTAGTATGACAGTAGTTAGCATCTTGATGCTCAGTCAACCAATCCACACCAGGATAACATTGAATTTAACATTCCAAAGAAAGATAGATCAGCATAGTGAATCACATTATTCAAAAGTGAAGGAAACATTCATATACTCGTGGTTAAATACCACAAGATTTCTCATAGGAATAAAATGGATAGGGCAAAATTTAAGAGTGTAGGAAAACTTAAATATGCTTAGCAAAAGCAAGAGGAATCACATAATGTGTCAAACACATCATGGTCATACAAATTCTTAGAATGATCGAAGAGGCATCTAAATGGTTAACAATTGAATCAGAGGTTGAAATCAAAAGAAAATAAAGCTTATATAATGTCAAACATTACCGCAGAATTTTCAACGCTTTCTAAACTTATTTGGTCACTAATCTCATGTTGTGCAGAATCATAAGTTTCAAATCTCCGGTAGGAGAAATCTTAAAGGGCTTAACTAAAAGTAAGGCACGAATCAGAGTGATGAGGAAACAAGGATACTTAAACAAATGTCTTATAGTCTACCCAATCCTCATCGGTCATAACTTAAGTTTCTTCGAGGTGGGAAATGCTAAAGCAAAATTCTCAAAGGTTGTTCCCTAACTCTTATGGTGCAAAACTTAGAGGGTCTAATACTCACAGGTCATAGCCTAAGCTCTACGGGTTTTGAATCCGCCGATCAAACCTGTCTCTGATACCATAGTTGTAACACCCCAACCCAAAAAGGGCTAAAGTGTAACATTACGGGGTCGAATCAGAACATAAGCAAGTGGAATACATTAAATAATACAAGGGTTACAAAGCAAATATAATAAATGATAAGGTGCTAAATCTAAGCATAACAACTTCCAAACTAATTACAAACTAAGAACCAAAAGAGGAATCTCTAAGTCCATCTCTAATCCATGGGGAGCTATCAACCGTGTAGTCCACTAAAAGCTCCTAAGCACTCTTCCCTCAAACCCAACTTCCTTCTAAATAACCTGCCGCAGGAAAAGAAATGCGGCTGAGCTTAAAAAGCCCAGTGAACAGATATAAACAAACAATAGCTAATAACAAAAGCGAAACGAAAGTGAATCTGAAATGAATCCAAGCAAACATGTTGAGACGAATATTAAAGAATATTGAACATATGATAGAATCAACAGAATATGATCAAAGGGAATACGTATAAGGAATATCAAATGAATCAAAGGAAAAATGAAACGAATCATAAGCGTAAGCAAATGAACTAAGGAAAGCATATGTCAATAATAATAAAGAAGTTAGAACAACAAGGATCACATATATAGTAGAAGTAACAGAAATGCCCAACAATCATATATCAAATTGTACATAGAGTAGCTAGCTCGATGTACCAAATGTGAAATGGAGTGTATTGCACACACATACCCATTCACCAAATTCAAAACGAAACAAAGTACATAGGATGCATCCATACGCTCCCTGCAAAAACAAATATATATGCACAAAGCTCTAGGCTATGTAAACATATACAATAATAAATATAGGCCTGGATAGCTAGCTTAAAGGGAACGCTGTGGACTAAAACCCACCTCCACAGATAGTGTCAATACCACTGGTGCATCAGTGGCAAGGCCATGGACTCCCCATGACTGGCTACAAATTAATCAAATAATAGGCAACAAATAGAGCATAGGAATGCTATAAGAATAAGAACTATAGCATGCAACAAATATCAAGCAAATCATGACAAAAATGGATCGATCCAATATGGGTCATACAAAGGATTTATAGCAATGGTTCAAGTCGAAGGTCGAAATCAAAGATTCTTATCATGAGGTTCAAATAAAAGGTGCATAATAGCAAAAGGGTTCATAGCAAAGGTTCAAAATTTGAATTTAAATAATCAAAAGATGTTAAAGAAAGTTATGAGAAATCTTAGAGAATAAAACAGATTAAGGACTTTAGAAAATTATTTAAAACCTTTTTATCGTAAAAGTATTCCTTTAAAAACACATTTCATAAAATTCATAAAACCTTCATATAAAAATGGCATCGTATCGTAATCACAGAAATCATTTCAAAAATAGTTTTTTCTCAAAAGTCATCAGGTTATATTTCTAAAAGGGTCTTCATATGAAATCATACTATCAAAATGAACAAAGGATATCAGGCGTATAAAGATCAGAAATCATAATAGTGGCAGTGTAAGGGATCATGAGTCCTAAGAAACCTTACTGAAAGATTAGAATATCTGTACCTTAAACCGCAAGTGCAAACATAACAGAAAACATAAGGATCGGAAGTTACTCCTCCTTCAGCGAATCTACACAAATTAATGACCGTCGTATTATTTATAAGTCAATTTTAAATCAAATTATTCCTTTTAGGTTTCTTTCTATTTTTAGTAACTTTTCAAATTTAGCAAGTTTTCCCGAAATGGTAATTTAATACTTTAAGGTTATAATTGACAATTAAATACTATTTAAGGGTTAAAATGACCAATATTATAGTTTAGGGTCATAAATGTAAATTGTGAAAGTTTAGTATTTTAAATGTCAAATAATTAACTTTGGGGTTTATATTATAAATTATAACCAAATGAAAATTTTAGAACTCCGTCGTTCATAATATATTTAAACGTACCCTCGACATTAGTTTAGACCGCGACGACCGAAAATATTATTATCACATTCATGACCCATATTTATACTCAACACACCCTCTTTTATAACAACAATTTACCGTATCGCATGCATGTACATCTTTTAACATCCAAAACTCAAATGTAAACACTTATACTGGTTCAGTGCATAATATGCATGTCAAATTTCCTATCTCTACATGCCATACTAGTTTTATATATATGCATATGTTATACTAGTATTATATATATATATATATATATATATATATATATATATATATATATATATATATATATATATATATATATATACACACATTGCGTAGTATATTCAACTTTGACTTCACAATAATGTGCATACCCACGTGAGACCATGACAATAGTTTTATTTTGTTATCTCGAATCGAAATATAAACAGAATGAACATGTATGCAACCTTTTTATTATAGCTCGTATAGTATAGATCGATTCGTCTCGGTTTCAAAATCATTGATTTATGAGAGGTTTATACCGAAAACATGCATGTATATTTGAGATCACCAAAAGTGTTTAATAAACCATATTAATTCTTATATCACCCCAGATTCAAACGGCCAAAACAGAAAGAAAACAAGATCGACTTATAAATCGTTTAGATCTATTAGATTAGGCTTCAACAATCATCATTTCATGTGAACTTAGTTATTATTTCATGTGACGCACCTTTATGTTTTCATGCGGCTTAAATTGATGTATATGCATGCATAACTCCGATTCCGCACATACTAGATTCAAAACAAAGGAAAATGGAGCAAGGTGATATGCTTACCCTTGTGGAAGTCGAATGAAGGAAGGACAAGAATAGGTCTCGCGAACACAACCCTAATTACGAACAAACCAACAGCAACACTCGCCACGATTACGCCACCATTTGAGATCACACGAACAACAGCAGCATTGGTCTACCTCTTGGGATTTTTTTTCGAGAGAAAATAATAGCTTTGTATGTGTATGTTTTTGTTTATCTTGTTCGTATAACAGAATGGAGGGAAGGGTTAAAGTAACCCACGTTTTTATCCGAAATTTTAGGAGGGAGCGCGTGCTAAATTTGGAGAGTATTAAAAGTTGTTTATTGTGTTTGATTGAGCACTAAAAGGGTCAGTTATGTTTGTATAATAAATGCCGAAAATGATGGGATCATTAATCATAATAATTCGGAAGTTACATATTGGTTTCAAACGTGTCATTTATGATTCTCAAAATAGGAAGTGAATTTGTATGCACAAATATTTAATTAAATGTAGAATTAGGTTAATAATTATAATCTTAAGTATAGCACATAACATTTAGTTTAAAGTTTTAATTAGTTTATAATAAACTTTAGGGTGAAATTCAAAATTAGACGTAAAATAGGAATTTGAATTTTAGGGTTTTACATGTTATGTCCAAGGTAGTGGAAGGCGGAAGAGGAAAAAGGTGTTGGTTGCGGTAGCGGAAGGTAGGAGAACTACGGGAGTGGAAGATAGGACTATGATTAGGATTAGGATATGGGATCCCGGAATCAAGAGAATTTTGAAAGACAACACCTTGAGGACAAGGTGATTTCTAAGGAGTAGGGGAATGATACGCCTCGGGCTTTATGTCATATTATATTTATTTAGGATATGTCTTTGTGTCGTATTATGTCTTTGTTTAGATATATCTTTATGTTTGGCTTGTTTGGCTTGCTTTTTCATTGACCCGTGCGGCGGAAACACGCTTCATGAACCTAGATATTTGAGAATTTTTGAGGTCCAATCCTTTAACTTTATGAGAAGAATTTTTCAAAGCTCGTATCTCCGAGGTTCATTTTGAGACAATTGCAAAGGAAGAGAAAGAGCACATCGTTGAAAAGAAAATAGATGTCATTCTACCATTAGAGGGTGAATTTACTTCACCTAAGGCTGAAGGGTCATTGAATGCTGATGAGTATATTGGAGTTGAAGAGGTTGTGGGTGGTGGCGAAGCGCTTAAGATTGGCGAGGATGAGTTGAATAGAGTGATATCGACACTTAAGGATGGAGGTGATGAATTTGATAGTCGTTTGGATGAAATAAATTTGAATTTAAGTGAGGATGTTATAACCAAGAAACACGTTTCGGAGGTCGCGGTTGATCAAAATACATCATGGTTCTAGAGAGAGAAAGTAGAGAAAGAAAGGTGGAGAAAAGGGTTTTTATTAAAAAGGAATAAATGAAACTAAACTTTACACACACTTTCCCACACCCCTCATGGAGAGTCATGAGGGGTATTTATAGGCTCCTAACATTACTAGTTTGCCTATATTACAATAATAGTCCCTAAAGTACTATTTGTATGATATCTAGTCCATTTCTTTATGTGTGACGTTATCTTTTATAAAATAGCAAGGCTAACAGAGGAATTAGCGGACTCTCAATCTGCATATTCTTCGTATCACCTTGAGGGTAAGGTAATTTTTGAAGGAGTGGGGAGTGTTATGGCATGGGTAGCGAAAGGCGGAAGAATGGTGTTGTGTTATGTCCAAGGTAGTGGAAGGCGGAAGAGGAAAAAGGTGTTGGTTGCGGTAGCGGAAGGTAGGAGAACTACGGGAGTGGAAGATTGGACTATGATTAGGATTAGGATATGATTAGGAGTGGAAGGTAGGAGTACTACAACGTAACTCCTTAAAGTGATAGTTATAACCCGTGAGTACTACAATGTAACTCCTTACATCGGGTATAACTAGATAATCCAAGTCTTAATCACTATCTCTACCAGTGTTTGCCCAAACAAGTATCTCCGAAAGTCATGCATCCATCCACCCCTAGACTTTGAGATAAATAAGTACACATGTCTGTGAAATGAACTTTAAACCCAAATAAGCAATATCGTACAAAAACTCCGTAGTCACAAAAATCTGATACTAGCCGTTGTCATTTGAATGTGATTCTTGATCAGGATCGTTTAAGCAAAACGTGGTGTGTTTTGGTGAAGCTTGAAATTCAATTTCGGGTGATTCGTAGTGATTTCGTATTTTCCCTCCAAAAATAAAATTGGAAAATTTTCTCACCCATAATTTGGAAATCACTATGAAATACAATACAAAGGTTACCTGAAAATTTTGAGTATTAAAAATTTTTATGCCAAATTTTGTCGAAAAAATTTGAATTTTGGCCAAAAAATTTGAATTTCGGGCCAAAATTTTCAACATTATACCAAACTTTGAATTTTGCGTAAAAATTGAACGTTTAGTCTCCTCTAAAAAATAAATTTTACTCAAATTTTTCCGCCAAAAAACTCTTTTTTTTTTTGGCCAACTCGATAACCTTGTAACTCGGTAAAGCTAAGAGAAATTTTGGCAGAGTTTCGTTTAGTGTTAACCAAATAAAAAACCTTACTCGATAAACGATAAGGTGAATGCCTAACTCGGCAGAAATGGCTAACTCGCCAGAAAACCTAACTCGATAAGATCCAAACTCGCAAGAATCCTAACTCGCAAGAATCCAAACTCGCAAGAATCCTAACTCGCCAAAATCCAAACTCGCAAGAATCCTAACTCGCAAGAATCCAAACTCGCAAGAATCCTAACTCGCCAAAATCCAAACTCGCAAGAATCCTAACTCGCAAGAATCCAAACTCGCCAAAACCCAAACTCGCAAGGAACCCTAACTCGCCGAAATTATCTTAACTCGATAAGAAATTTCATAACTCGATAAAAATCAAATCCAAATTCGCTAACACGCCGATGAACACTACCAGATCTGATTTTTTTCACCAAAAAACACAATTTTTTCACCCAAAAACACCACGATTCGCCCCCGGTTAGCTCTGATGCCACTTGTTATAACCAAGAAACACGTTTCGGAGGTCGCGGTTGATCGAAATACATCATGGTTCTAGAGAGAGAAAGTAGAGAGAGAAAGGTGGAGAAAAGGGTTTTTATTAAAAAGGAATAAATGAAACTAAACTTTACATGCACTTTCCCACACCCCTCATGGAGAGTCATGAGGGGTATTTATAGGCTCCTAACATTACTAGTTTGCCTATATTACAATAATAGTCCCTAAAGTACTATTTGTATGATATCTAGTCCATTTCTTTATGTGTGACGTTATCTTTTATAAAATAGCAAGGCTAACAGAGGAATTAGCGGACTCTCAATCTGCATATTCTTCGTATCACCTTGAGGGCAAGGTAATTTTTGAAGGAGTGGGGAGTGTTATGGCATGGGTAGCGAAAGGCGGAAGAATGGTGTTGTGTTATGTCCAAAGTAGTGGAAGGCGGAAGAGGAAAAAGGTGTTGGTTGCAGTAGTGGAAGGTAGGAGAACTACGGGAGTGGAAGATTGGACTATGATTAGGATTAGGATATGGGATCCCGGAATCAAGAGAATTTTGAAAGACAAAACCTTGAGGACAAGGTGATTTCGAAGGAGTGGGGAATGATACGCCTCAGGTTTTATGTCATATTATATTTATTTAGGATATGTCTTTGTGTCATATTAGGAAAGTGTCATTGTTTAGATATGTCTTTATGTTTGGCTTAGTTTACAAGCTAAGGTTATTTGGTTATATATACCGAATCATTATTATGAATGAATCAATTAAGTTTGTCAAGTAATTCTCTAGTCGTCTTCTCTTTATTTTCTTACAGAGCTCGCACACGCTAAAAGTGGTGCCCTATCCCGATACAACCCTTAACCGGGTCGTATCAACATAGGTCCGCCTCTGTTTCCCATGCCGTTTTGCCACATCAGCAATTCACATTCACACACCAAAAACACCCCTCCCTCGTTTTACATTCCGTTTGCGTGTCGGTTCACACTTTTTGACCCCATTATACCCAATTAAAACACAAACCCAACAATACACACTAAAAAAAAAAAAAAAAAAAAAAAAAAAAAAAAGACAGAAAAGTGGAAATGGCGTAATGTGATATACTCACATTTGAAATGACTCAATGTGGTAGTGGTGTGGTAACATGCAAATGGCATGCCATTTCCCCATGCCACATAGGAATGGCGCAAGGCAAATTAGAAGGATAAATGCTAGAACCACTCACAAAATTTACACAAATAATCCACTCAAGCGGATGATTGGTTTAATAAGAGAGAATAGAGAAAAATTGTCAAAAAATACACCAATCACTCGCCGACACGTCAGCAAGTGAATTTTTTTTGTAAATTTTGTGAGTGAGTCTAGCATATCTCAATTTGAAAACACCCCTCTCTCTAAGTGTAGTTTTTGTTACTAAAGTATAATAAAGGGTGCAAAATGTGAAAAGCGAATAAGAAAGGGGGCTAGAGAGCCAAAGTCACTCACCACCAATCTCATCATTCTCAGTCGTCAAGTTGAATTGAATGAATCATAAAAACACAAATAATAATCACTGAGATTAACCATGGAAGAACAAGTAGCAGTAGTAGATCATCAAAACCAAGAAGAAGAAATTAATAAAGTTTCAAAATCAGAAATTGAAGAAAACACATTAATAAATTTCCTTGATTCGCTGGATGATTATTTGGTATTAATCGATTCTTTATCCAACACTCTTCTTCGTCAGGTAATTCATTCATCACTTTATCATCTTTTGTGCTTATTTTGCAACTTTTTGGCTTTGTTTAAGCTTATATGTGGCTTATGAGCTTATTTGTTTTTCGGCTTATATTTCAAAATAAGCCGGGCTTATGAAATATAAGCCGAAATCAAATAAGCTCATAAGCCCACAAATTAGCTTAAACAAACACCCCTTTATATAAAGCTTATTCTGACATAATAAATATATATAAGCTGGAAAGTTTCAAAATAAGCCGCAAAAAGTGAGCTTATGAAACATAAGCCAAAAACCAGATAAGCTGAAACAAACACCCCATTAAGCTTATTTTCCCGGCTTATTCAACCTTTGAAAAACTCATAAGCCAAAAAGTTTGAGCTTATAAACAACACCCAATCCCACTGTAGCAGAGTATTGGGGAGTTAGAATGCAGACACATTATACCACTCCCTTAAGCTGAAACAAACACTCCCTTATTTATGCTTGCCACGAAACAAACTTATTTATTTTTCAATTTTACCACTGGTTGTGACGTGCGATTATTCTAGGAACTTGTGCTTAGGATTGTTTTTGGCTGTGTTTTGGACAAAAAGAAGTGGATTGTGTTTTGGGCTTAATAATAATCCTATGGTAATTCAGGGATGGATGGAATTAGCAGGTGCTCGCTATTCGATGGGTGCTTCACGAGTAAACACTGCATTGCTTAACCTTCAACCCCATTCTGCTGCTACCACTGTAGAGATTACTCACCACCAAGATGGTACCATCTTCCCTTTAACCTTAACCACACATATCTTCCATTTTACGTTTTCCAAAGCCATTCTTGAATAATTTGCTCGATTAGTTTTTGTATGGTTCAAGTAAGGCACATCCTAAGTATTACAACTTCAGAATGTAGGATATGATATGTATAAGCGTTAGGAAAACTTTCAACAGATTACTAGATATGCATATATTTATGAAAGATAACTATCGAGCATTTTTGTTAAAATGTCATGTATATTCACCTTCCATGGCAAAGGCTAAAAAAGCTGACACTAGTAATAAGCCAAAATGAAAGATGAAATTCCTATGCATCAATTTATGTAGGTGCCGGTTCGGAATATGTTTCATCTCTAATGGGTATGTGTAAAATCAAAATTGTAAAAAGTAAATGGGTCAAGTCTCTCATCAAGTGTATTTTCATCTTATTTAGAAATTTAGATTTTTATTGGAGTGATATCGATTTACTAATCATATTTGGTACACTGATTATATAGAAAATTGTTTCAACGTGAATGAAAGATCTGCCCGTTTGACTTATTGCCAACCCACCCGACTCTCCCATTGTTTTATACCTCTGCCTAAAAGAGATGAAGTAATAGTTCTAGTTCGATTCACACAGCCATAGAAATTGGGTCCGACCTAGTTTTGCTCTGTAGTTTCTGCCTTATTCTCTGATTCGCAAGCAATTGCCTTCTTTGAAGGTATAAACTTATTAAATGAATGGAGATCAGAATCTCAGATCGTGAGAAACTTATCAGACACCCTTTTTTGTTTGGTGAGATATCTAAAGGAAATAATAGTTTAATTCAACTATTTTGCTTAATTATAAAGAAAAGTTAAGTACTTTTTGTGATTTTGTCACTAAAGGGTCGTTAGATCAGGTTGTAAAGTTTCCAGGGTCAAACCGTAAAAGTCATCATAAGCAACTTTTAGCAACCGCACCTTGTATAACATGAAAAATGTAAAATCCTTAGTTAAATACTTAGAGATCATGTGATGTGTAAACACGAAATATACTGCACATTCTGTGTCCCAGTTAAGAATATGTGACTAGTTAAATGTCTATTGAAATGGTCATCGTTGTCAACCAAACTAAATTTAACCTTAACCACACATATCTTGAATCATTTGCTTAACCTTCAACCTCATTCTGCTGCTACAACAGTAGACATTACTCATGACCAAGATGGTACCATCTTCCCTTTAACCTTAACTACACGTATCTTGAATCATTTGCTCGATTAGTTTAGTATTACAACTTCAGAACGTAGGATATGATATGTGTATATTCACGATCGAGCCTTTTTGTGAAAATGTCATGTATAAGTTCACCTTCCATGGCAAAGGCTGAAAAATTTGACACTAGTAGTAAGCCAAAATGAAAATGCCGGTTCGGTATGTGTAAAATCAAAATTGTAAAAGTAAATGGGTCAAGTACTCAAGTGTATTTCATCTTATTCAGAAATTTAGATTTGTATTGAAGTTATATCGATTTTCTAATCATATTTGGTACACTGATATTATAGAAAATGCATGTAGTGTGATCGACCTGTTTCAACATTATACATGAATGAATGATCTGCCTGTTTGACTTATTGCCAACCCGCCCGACCCTCCCATTTTGTTCTATCTCTGCCTAAAAGAGACGAAGTAATAGTTCTAGTTTTTTAAGTTTTAATGTAAACATAGAACTTCGATTCACACAGCCTTAGAAATTGGATCCGACCTAGTTTTGCCCGGTAGTTTATGTCCTATTCTTTGGTTCACAAGCAATTGCCTTCTTTGAAGGTATAGACTAATTAAAAAACTTTCCTTTGTTAATTTTGATGACAAGTGAATGGAGATCGGATCGTGAGAAACTTATCAGACACCCTTTTTTGTTTGCTGAGATATCTAAAGGAAGTAACAGTTTAGCTCAACTATTTTGCTTAATTTAAAGAAAAGTCAAGTACTTTTTGTCATTAAAGGGTCGTTAGATCAGGTTGTAAAGTTTCGGGGTCAAAATCTAAAAGTCATCATAAGCAAGTTTTAGCTAGTGCACATTGTATAACATGAAAGGGTTGTTAGATGACGTGATATGTAAATATGAAATATACTGCACATTCTGTGTCCCAGACAATTCAACGTGTGACGTAATTTTTTAAGAATATGTGATTAGTCAAATGTCTATATTGAAATGGTCATCGTTGTCAACCAAACTAAAGTTTATCTGTAATTTGTGATGGTAGCCTAATAACTTTTATCTAATGTTTATGTCAATACGGCAACCTTGTCATAGTCACCCCCAAATGATAATTGATGCAACTTTCATGAGAAGCGGGTACTAAATGATCTTTCAATGTCACACTTATGTGTTATCTGGTGATTTAGGCTCAGAAATGCCATGATAACAGGTGTAGAAAAGTGTTAATTAGTTTCACCTCTGTTTTAGGTAGCATCATGACAAAGTCACCAAAGTTCAATTTGTGCAAATGGGCATCTCCTGACAATAAAGACTCCTCTTTGGAGAAGGAAAACCTCGAGGAAGATGAGCAGTTAAAAGAAACTATTAGCAGCCAAAGCGATTCTGGTAAACATATGTAATTACCTATATTGCGCACGACAACAGTTTGGTAATATTTTATAGGGCAGTGCTTATATTGCTTCATGCAAACTGGTTATCATAGTAAAACAACATATAGTAACACATGTTCCTTATCAAAATCCATGATTTTTCCAAGCTAACTTCAGTAATGAGAAATGTCTTTTGTTTCTCGTAAAGAAGTTCAGTTTGACATTGGAGTCTATTTTAACCTCAAATCTTATTGAAAAGCTTGCATCTACAAGCAAGAATTCTCGTCTTTCATTCCAAATGAGAGATGTTTCAGCCTTTTGAAACCAAATGCGAACACATTTTTTCCATATACATAATTGGTGTTGAGTTTGTTACTTATTTGTAATTTTTTATATCTGTCGATTTTTGCAAATTTTGATGATATTGCTAATTCATTAAATCCATGATATTTTTTGAAGTCTAACTTCTTCGTTTATCATATGGAAGGATTAAACTCCAAGAAAAGTTTTAATTATCGCAACTTTGTGCGAAGTTTTAATGGAAGGATCTGTTATATTTACTGACTACTTATAAAGGTTTCTTTGTTCATAAAGGAAACCAGGAGAGTTCACCGGAAAGCTGGATTGAATCTGTTACTAATGCATCACCAAGAGAAAGCAACGGATCTGAAATCAATGCATCACCACGTAAAATAGAGAATCCTGTGAGTGAATCAATACAGTTCTGAAGTTTGTTTCAACTTTCTTTTCTGACAATAGTAGAAATACAGTTTTGCAAGAACAATCATTAGTTTTTTTAACCAACAGTGTGATAATTTGACAAGTAACCACCAAGTTGCTATTTTCATTAACCGAAGAGAGTGTTTCTGCTCTTCAAGTATTTTATGAGTGTTTCATTAACCAACAGTGTGATAGTCAATACAGTTCTGAAGTTTGTTTCAACTTCCTTTGTGACAATAGTAGAAATATATTTTTGCAAGAACAATCTTTAGTTTTTTAACCAACAGTTGAAGAATGATGATTTGTGAAGTAACCACTAAGTTGCTATTTTCATTAAGCAAAGAGAGTTTTTCTGCTCTTCAAGTATTTTACGATTGTGACTCCTTTGCTCCGCCCTTACTATCTACTTTTTGTATGCAGCTTCAGAAAGAACGAGCAAAGGTACTATCAATGTTTGGGACTTTAGTTTCACCCAAGCTTCGGGCCTCTCAACTTACATTTGAGACAGGTGAATTCAGAAAGCTATTTATAGAAACTTGTCAAACTCCAAGCATAACGATATCTATTATTGTTCATCATTTATCCTGACTTGTGTTAAAAAGAAATCATTATTTCCTTTGTTGTGCAGCGCTAGAAACACTCGTAGAAATAGCAAATGCTCGTTCATCTATTCTTAAATCTTATGAGGTGTTACATAGGGATATGATAAGCACCAAAGAATGACAAGTGATAGGGGTTCAACTGTGCAAAATATAATAATTGAAGCAACAGCGTTCACGTGACGAGAACAAAAATCGATGCTAAACGCTCCAGCTTAGACTGCGGTTTTTGTTCATCACATAATGGATCTTGAAATTTTCTGTAATAGTTTATGAACAAAAGATATTGGATCGTTTTTGTTTGCAGGAATTGTATTAATATCTGAAATACTAGTTTATTCGACTTTAGACAGTTAAGAAATTCTCAAGACACCAATTTCCTGACGTGTTATACACTTTCATGTCATTGGTTTATTTCGGAGACATACCAAAGTATCTTTCAGATATATAACTAGTTTAAGGACACGTGAAATATCTGTTCAAAGCAAATAAGTTACGTGTATGAATGATCTGGGTACAAAATTTTTTTCTACATTGGATTTATGGGTCTTGTTATGGTTCAATGAAACTAATATCTGTTCACTCTTGAACATTTTAATTAATAACCTAACCTCTGGTTTCAAAACAATCCATCGCCTCCACCCACATCAAAACAATCGCTACAATCGATCACCAACTAATTCAATTCTTAATGATGGGGTTTGGATTTTAAAACGCAACATCTTTAGCTGTCCATAATGTGTTAGTGGATTTGTATTAGAGTTAGGATTGATATAAGGACAAGTGTTAAGCTATATTGGGTCATACGTATGGTGGTGTCATGAGACTAAAACATTTGTGTTTGTTTGGGGTGAAGTTGGTATTACTTTGGAGGACATTTTGGTTATTGCTGGTTTTTCAGTTTTGGGTCAAAATGTTTTGATCATGTATGTGACAAATGACTGCTCAATTTTCTATTATCTTAAAACTGAGGGACTATAAGTGAAATTAACGTTGACTTGGAGTCAACCAACGACTTCTTAACTTAACTCTTTCAAACTCAACTGGAACTTCCATTTTGATCGCATTCAATCAAATTCATTTCAAAGACTTCCATCCATCTTATAATAGTAATTCGTTACCTTTTTATTGTAAGTCATCTTTTATTCTCTTTCCAGTTAGTAATTACTCTTTATTGTTTCATTTTTGTATTTGCATATCCTGTAAGTTATTATTTTGAAACATTAGAAGTTTTTAATTATTATTCGATCTAATGCCCCATAACTAATAAACTTATTAAGTGTTGACCATGGTCGGGTTATCACCCGTCCTCCTACTTTTTACTGAGCGATTTACCTTCTGTGGTTATATTTATATGTATGTTGGGTTCATTTGACGGGTTAGTTGTAGTTTTAGATTTGTGTGGCCCGAATTATATACTAGTAATATCTTTTTTTCCCTATCTATATTTTGCTTGAAATGTTCTACATTCTTTTTTTTAACAGCTAACGGATATATAAACAATTAGCATGTTTGTCCTGTCTACATGTTACATGGTACACAAAACCAGTCACATGTTTGATTGTTTTATGCTCTACTTCTCATGGATTCTTGGTGCTAATTAGTTGTTTCAACTTTATTTTCACTTTTTTCTGAAAACGTTTACTGTACTTGTAAATGCAGCACAATCTCATTATTGATAATGGCTACTACGTCCATTCCTCATCGGTGGAAATATGATGCTTTTGTAAGTTTAAGAGGTGAAGATATCCGCAAAGGCTTCATGGATCATATGTTCAATGATTTCAAGCAAAAAGGAATTCATGCTTTTAGAGATGACAGAGAGTTGCCTAAAGGAGAAGAGATATCTCATCAACTCTACAAAGCCATTGAAGAATCGAGATTTTTGATAGTTATCTTCTCCAAAGATTATGCTTCTTCATCATGGTGTTTGAGGGAACTTGTCAAAATACTCCAGTGCAAGAAAATGGGAAAGCCTAAACACGAGGTTCAAATAATCTTTTATGATGTTAAACCTGACGTGGTGAGGAAGCAAACGGGAAGCTATGCTGGAGCATTTGCCAAACATGATGTTTCAAATAGAACAGAGGTGGATAAATGGAGGGAAGCTCTATCCAATGCGGCTAACTTATCTGGATGGGATCTCCAAGACATGACAAATGGGTAAATTTCTTGTTTTTTGTGTAACTATCTTGTAGCTCTACTAAAGCTTAACACTTTGTAGTTTATCTTACTTATTGTGTCTTTGTGGTAAACAGGTTTGAGTCCAAGTTCATCGATTCCATTTCCAGAGAAATCCTCAAGAAATTATCTGACGGACCCTTAGATGTTGGTGAGAACCTTGTAGGCATAGATATCCATCTCGACAAATTAGACTTGTCACGCTTCATTGGGTCAGATAAGGTTAACATGATTGGATTATGCGGTATAAGCGGGATAGGAAAGACGACCCTTGCCAAAGCTATTTATAACTTAATGTATGTCCACTTTGAAGGAAGTTGCTTTTGTGAAGTTGTCAAAGAAGTCACAAAACGACAAGGCCTGATTCAAGTCCAACTGCATATGATTGGAAAGATAATGAAAATAGAAGATTTGAAGATATCAAGTGTTGGTGAAGGAATTATGGTAATAAAGAAGATGGTGTCATCAAAGCCGATCCTACTTGTTTTGGATGATGTGGATGATCATGAGCAGTTAGAAGCACTAGCGGGTTCACGTGATTGGTTTTTCTCAGGAAGTTTGATTGTTTTCACCGGTAAAGATAAACAATTGCTAAGATCACATAGAGTGGATGAGGATGACATCCATGACATGGGCTTTCTAGATGAGGATCTATCTCTTGAGCTCTTCCGTTCCTATGCCTTTAAAGAAAACGATTCTTCTAAAGAATTCGAAGAAGTTTCTCAGAAAGTTGTGAACTATGTGCAAGGTCACCCTCTGGCCCTCAAACATTTGGGTCTTTTTTTATACAGCAAAATTGTGGATCAGTGGGTTAGTGAACTGGACAAGCTCAAAGTATATCCTAATGAAAAGATACAACAAGTGCTTCGTTTAAGTTATGATGGGCTAAACTTCCATCAGAAAAATATCTTACTTGATATTGCATGTTTATTCGTCGGAGAAAACAGGGATTTTGTAGCAAGCGTACTAGATGGCTGTAACTTTTTTGCAGTTACAAACATGCAAGTTCTAGTTGATAAGTCATTAATTACGATATCTAGCAATAATTCACTTAAAATGCATGACTTGATTCAAGCAATGGCAAGGGAAATTGTACGTGAAGAGTCTATCATGACTGGGAAACAGAGGAGATTGTGGAATTCATCTGAAGTTTACAATGTCTTGAGTGAAAAGAAGGTAAGTAGTGGTATATGATTCTTTTTTCTCTACATTAATACATTAAAGTATTAGCAAAATATTCTAATGAAGTTACATGTTCTTGTTTTTCCAGGTGCCAATAACCGAAGCAGTTGAAGTTCTAGTCCTTTTGTTACAGAAATCTAGTCAAAAGGTTCACATAGATGCTAAAGCTTTTTCACTTATGAAAAATTTACGGATCCTGAAAATTTATGCTGAGAAAAAATTCGATCAGAAACGGGAATTGAAGGGCTACTGATGACGTATAGCCTATATTTGGGCCACAAGCCCAAATGATAGACATTACTTATACCTAAGCCCACCACGAATGGGCTACCATAACAATGGTATGGGCCGCAGTATTAACGCTTTGGGCTCATGAAGCCCAAAGGCCCAATCTAACCCACCGGGTACACGATAAGGATTATCTATTCAAGGAATAGATATCCTTACCTCGGATAAGCACCACGTGTGCGAAGAGTAAGGAGCAAGAAACACGGTTTCTTAGCCCTATATATAGAATCATACGATTCTCATTCAAGGTACGATATACAACCCTAACTCTTTACGAGAACCTAAAACGATTACTTACTCTCACGCCGGAGTCTAATCGGGGGAGACAATCCCTCGATAAGCCTAACAGTGTCGTTTTATTTTCTTAGTACGCAGGTAACAAGTGCTAAGGATTGAATTGGTACGAGAGTACAAGCCCACAACCAGGTACGCCCAACTTTTGTATCAACAAGTGGCGCCATCCGTGGGACCCTACTACGAACTAGAATGACGAAGCATAAGAATTCCAGCCAGCGGACTCCGCAGTTAGAAAAACGTGACCATCAGAGGAAGAATCAACAAGATCCAACTTCCAGACAAACCGCTGGGACAACCAGCGCGCCTGCAGGAACAACCCCACCTCGTTTAGCAGTAGAACCACCTACAAGAACTACTCTAGTTACACCAGTGGTCCCAAGCGTTGAGGAACTCCAACGCACTCTCTTCACCACTCCTCATCAGGCTACACCCGCAGTGAACAACACTGCGCCGCCAGCCGCGCCCGAACGGAACAGGGCGCCTAATGCTGAGGAAGAAATTCTTGCAACAACTGAGGACGCACCGGATCTAACTTTGGGAAATTTCGTATCCCAAAATTATGAAACACTAACTGCCCTCATGCGAGAAGAAGCAACAAGAAGAGCAAGCGCGGGTATACAAGCCCGACTCAATTTTGGTCCTGAACGTGAACCATCACCACCGCGCCACCCACGAGGAAGACGCGCGGAACGTACCACTATCCATGATAGGTTGGGTACGATATCTGATTCACAATACTCAGGAGACAGCGAGAGGCGCACCAATGTCCACTCCAGACTTGGCAGTCGGGGAATACAAGACCGACTAGGGCCTCAACATTCGCCAAGCCAAGGATCTTCCAAACCGGGGAGTAGGAGGGTTCAAGACAGATTGGGAAGAAGATCCCCAAGCAGAGATCCCTCAAACTCTTCTTCTGAAAGAAGCCGGCGCAAGCGCCGAAAACGAGACTACTCTTCTTCCAGCAACTCCTCGGACAACGAGGACAAAGAAACAGGACATTGGAAGTCAAGAGGAAAACGTCGCTAGGAGGAGAATGAAGATATGTCCCTCCCATGGCGACGCCAGAAAATTGATGCGTTTACGCGGCGCATCAGCGATTACTCAGATCGCAAACGCAGGCGCATGCCCGCTAACGTGAAAACATACGATGGAACAGGCGATCCGGACGATCACCTAAAAATTTTCGAATCAGCCGCAACCATCGAAAATTGGCCACAACCTGTCTGGTGCCACATGTTTAATTCCACGTTAGTGGGAAACGCGCGCACATGGTTTAGCAAACTCCCACGCAGGAGCATTGGTGGATTCGAGGAACTGCGGAAAGCATTCCGTCACAACTTCACCCAGATAAAGAAGTGCGCTAAAAACCCTGTGGAGCTAGCAAGAGTGAAACAGCGTCAAGGGGAGTCAACCAGCGCGTTTATGGAACGCTTCAAAGATGAGTGTATACAAGTTAAAGCATGTCCTGAAATCCTAAAAATTTCAGGGTTCATGAATGGGATTAATAACCCAGAACTCATCCGCAAACTGAACGACAAAGTTCCACAAACCTTTGACGATTTAACTAAGCGCACTAGATCCTTTATACAAGGAGAAGCAGCTGATGCGGATAGCGAAAAAGGTTATTCAAACTATAGGCAACAAGAACAGCCGCGGAGACAATCCAACGATTAGAATAACAACCGCAACAGGAATTATCGCAGTGGAAGAGACCACGACAAGTATACTCCTCTCACTAAAACTTCGAGAGAAATATTTGTAACAGAAGGTGCGAACTTCCCAAAACCACCACCAATGCGTACTTCAGAAGAAAAGCGCCTAGGAGGTGGATACTGCGAGTACCACGGCCAAAAGGGCCATACAACTAACGAGTGCGTCCAACTAAAACAGCTAATTGAAAAGCTAGTTAGAGAAGGGAGGATGGACCACCTCGTAAAAAACATCAAGGAGGGAAAAGATAAACAGAGAAACGGAGGTAAGAAAGAACCCCCAAAGGAAAAAGCTGATACTATATACATGATACAATCATGGCAACGCGGGATAAAGCAAAAAGTCAGCCAAAAATTCTCTCAAGACAAAGAAATATCTTTCCCTACTATAGCTGCGGACAACGCAGTCGTGGAGCCCTTAACCATCGAAATACATACAGGGGGACATAACATCCACCGCATGTATATTGATGGAGGAGCATCCGCAGACATCCTGTCCGATCACTGTTTCAAAAGACTGCGACCAGAAATCCAAAGTCAGTTGATACCAGCTACGACGTCATTAACAGGATTCACAGGAGAAAAGATTTGGCCTATGGGGCAGTTACGCTTGTTGGTAGTCGTAGGAGATGAACAACACTCAACCGCAACATGGATAAACTTCATGGTAATAAAGTCTCCTTCACCATACAATGGTATCATTGGAAGACCGGGAATATCGTCCATGCGCGCGGTACCATCCACAGCGCACGGAATGCTTAAATTTCCAGTGGAAGGAGGAGTTGTCACTCTCTATAACACAACAATACCACCAAGAGAATGCATCGCAGTAACAGCTGAAGCAGAGACTATTCCAGAACAGCGTACGGAAAAAACGCCAAATTTAAAAGTCGCTATTCACCCAGATTATCCAGAACAACAAATTTCGATTGGAGGATCTTTATCTGACAAGGGTAAAGCAGCTATATGCGCACTCTTGCAAAAGAACCTAGACATCTTTGCATGGGAGCCCAAGCATATGACGGGAGTGCCGCGCTCTATTACAGAGCATAAGCTACAAATCCGACAAGGATACCCTCCAATACGACAAAAGAAACGCGGCCAGGCCCCAGATCGCGCAAAAGCTATTCTGGAAGAAGTACATAAGCTCGTAGACGCAGGCATCATGCGCGAAGTATACTATCACGACTGGCTTTCTAACCCAGTTATGGTAAAGAAGAGCGATGGCAGCTGGAGGATGTGCGTGGACTTCACGGACCTCAACAAAGCATGCCCACAGGACTGCTATCCACTGCCAGAGATAGACTGGAAGGTCGAATCCTTGTGCGGATACCCTTTCAAATGCTTCCTAGATGCATATAAAGGGTATCATCAGATCTAGATGGCAGTGGAAGATGAAGAAAAAACAGCATTCCACACCAGTCAGGGAGTATACTGCTACACAAAAATGCCTTTTGGCCTGAAGAATGCAGGAGCGACATACCAACGACTGGTGGACACAGCCTTCGAAAAGCAAGTAGGCCGTAACTTGGAAGTCTATGTTGATGACCTTGTGATCAAAAGCCATACAGAGGACGAATTAGTGCGCGACATCGAGGAAACATTCCGGACGTTGGGGCGGATCAACATGAAGTTAAATCCAAAAAAGTGCACCTTTGGCGCGACCGAAGGGATGTTCCTTGGATACTTGATAGAACCAGATGGAATCAAGCCCTGCCCAGAAAAAACAAAGGCTGTTATTGATCTCCCCTCACCGCGCACACTCAAAGAAGTCCAATCATTGAATGGAAAGTTAGCAGGGTTAAACCGTTTCTTATCTAAGTCAGCGGACAAATCTCTTCCTCTCTTCAAAACACTCACGAAGTGTACAAAAAAGGGAGACTTTCGCTGGACAATCGAAGTGGAAGAAGCTTTCCAACAACTTAAAAACCATCTGGCATCTCTTCCCAAACTCGTCGCACCGCGGCCAGGGGAAGAACTAATCATGTACTTATCGGCAACTCATGGAGCAGTCAGCGCCGTATTATTGACAAACAGAAACTCCGTTCAGACACCCATCTATTTCGTAAGCAAAGCCCTTAAGAAAACAGAGACTAACTACAGCGCTATGGAAAAGCTGGTCTTGGCTCTGGTGTTCGCAGCCAAAAGGTTGCGCAGATACTTCCAGGCGCATCCGATAGTTGTAATCACTGACCAGCCAATCAAACAAGTTATCTCTAAGCCTGACGCATCGGGACGCTTACAAAAATGGAGTGTACTGTTAAGTGAGTACAACATCTCATACAGACCGCACACTGCAATCAAAGGACAAGTCCTAGCCGATTTTATCGTGGAAAAGCCAGATAGCGACAGCCCAACATCTGTAGCTAAAATAGATTTACAGGAACCCTGGATTCTGTTCACAGATGGATCTTCATGTGTAGAAGGATCGGGCGCAGGTCTTATTCTTACAAATCCAGAAGGTATGGAATTCACCTATGCGCTACGCTTCGAATTCACGGCCACAAACAATGACGCAGAATACGAAGCCCTACTAGCCGGACTACGTATTGCAATCCAAATGGGTGTTCGCAACCTAGAAGCAAACGTAGATTCGCGCCTGGTCGCAAATCACGTGCTAGGTGAATATGAGGCCAAGGATGAACACATGACCCAATACCTGGAAAAGACAAAGTCTTTGATCAACAACTTTGATAGGTTCACAATAAAACAGGTGCGTAGAGGAGATAACAAGAAGGCGGACGCACTCAGAAAGATTGCATCCACAAGCTTCGCACACCTCTCAAAACAGGTATTGGTGGAAACCCTAAAAAACAAGTCAATCTTGGATAGGGAAATAGCGACGGTGATAGAGGAACAAGACCCTACATGGATGACACCTATCACCGAATTTATTAGCAAAGGGATCCTACCCCAAGATCAAAAAGACGCTCGCAGAATACGGCGCACAGCGCAGCGATTTGAATTACGCGACAACGTACTCTATCGACGGTCTTTTTTACAGCCATGGCTCAGATGTGTCGGACCACTTCAAGCAGACTACGTACTCCGCGAAATTCATGCTGGATCATGTAGTATGCACTCAGGACCACGATCCGTGGTGGCAAGCGCTCTAAGGTCAGGATATTATTGGCCAACAATGCATCGTGATGCACGCGATCTGATAAGAAAATGCAGCAATTGCCAAGTACACAGACCAATTCCGCGCCGACCACAACAAGAGCTAACACCAATTACTTCACCATGGCCATTCTACAAATGGGGTATTGACATCGCAGGACCTTTCCCTGTCGCAGCTGGAGGAGTAAAATTCCTCATCGTAGCCATAGACTACTTCACAAAGTGGATCGAAGCAAAGGCGGTGGTGAACATCATGGGAAACCAAGTCAAGCGCTTTGTTTGGGACAACATTGCCTGCCGCTTCGGCCTACCGGGCGAAATCATATCAGACAACGGAAAACAATTCTGTTATAACCCATTCAAAGATTGGTGCGCACAATTGAACATCACACAACACTTTGCTTCAGTCAAACACCCACAAACCAATGGCCTAGTTGAGCGCGCAAATCGCAGTCTAGGCGAAGGAATAAAAGCGCGCCTTGACAGACACAAAGGGAAGTGGGTAGATGAGCTCTCGCACGTCTTGTGGGCGCATCGCACGACAATCAAAACCAGTACTGGCGACACGCCATTTTCCCTAGTCTATGGAACAGAAGCCGTCATACCAGCCGAGATAGGAATGCCAACTATACGCACAGCAGAGGTCAACGTCACAACAAATGACGAGGAACGGCGCATAGACTTAGACATACTGGAAGAAAGACGCGAACGCGCAGCTATACGCGAAGCAAAGGCCAAGACAAAAATGAAGAAGTACTATGATGCAAAAGTCAAACACACTTCATTCAGACCAGGAGACTTTGTTTACCGCGCCAACGATGCGAGCCACGCAGAAGACACGGGCAAACTAGGACCCAAATGGGAAGGACCTTACGAGGTCACAGATGCGCTCGGCAACGGCGCATACAGGCTGCGCGATATGGAAGGTCACGACCTGGCGCGCACTTGGAACATTTGCAATCTCAAGAAATGTTACTTTTAGGCTACGGCCCTTTCACAAACACACTTACATCCTACGAGGTGCCCAATAAGTGTTTGTCTTTCTTTTTCTTTCTAGGAATTGTATTTTCTAATTTTTCCATTTACTTGCAAGTATTAATAAAATGTTATGGTTTCTAGCTAACTCCATAACGCATTTTACTTTATTGCATATATGTCAATATTGTTTATTTTATATTTTTGCCTACATGGCGTGCATGCACCACTTAAAGACCCACGAAGGCATAAAGGATGAGTTAACCTACTAATTTACTCGTTGAATAAGAGGGTTGCAAACCCATCAACATTGGATCATGTATCCTTGCTAAGCGCCTTACTCTTGAGACGTCAAAGTAAGTTTCACATGCACACCCCATGACGGATGCGCATATACCAAGTACACCGTACGAGCTTAGCAATATAACGAGCCAAGACACTTGGTCAAAAATAAAACTTAGCAAACAATGCAAGTATACTTAAGTCACGCACTTAAAAGACTTAGTCAAAAATAAAACTTAGCAAACAATGCAAGTATACTTAAGTCACGCACTTAAAAGACTTAGTAAAAAAAATAAAAATGCAAGTATACTTAAGTCACGAACTTAAAACAAAATACGTATCTTATTCCACATTTATCGATAAATTACAAGGAAAGATACATAAATATACAAAACACCTATATACTATGGCGATGCTCAGTATTCTCCTCTAGAGCGACGGAACTCCCCGTTTCCTTAAGCTTACTCAAGGTTATGGCATCTTGCATAGATACGGTCGGAACGCTCACGGCCACGCCATCTGATCTAGGAAGGTGTGCAGCGCCAATACCGCACATCACGGCCTTGCCCTTGATACCCTTCTTCACAGCAACCCTCTGGGCATGTCGCTCCAGCACCTCTTTCAAAGGAATTTCCCTCTCAAGAGCAAAAGGCTTCAGGATATCACGAGGCCGTGCGAACACAGGGACTTGAAGCTGCGATACATCAGGTTTTAGATAATAATCTAATTTCTCTTCCGCGTTCTCCTCAAGATGGCGCTGCAAAGTTAGACCTGCCATCAGCACGGCTATGGGATCATCTTGATCGCGCTCCAACTTCCCTATGTGCGGCAACTCAAGAACCTTCAGCCCCGCCATTGCCTCCAACAGCTCATCATAAGCTGTAGAGCTATAACCAGGAACCTCCGCCAAGTCTTTCTCCAACAGCTTGGCCTCACGAAGGTCCTCCATAGCCTGCGACCAACCACGCGCAATAGCACAGTGCACAACCTTCCCAAAAGCTTCCACTACCTCAGCGGACTCTAATGTGCTCAGGGCTGCCAGGCGCAGCCCATGGCTAATCAACCATCTGCATTTACAAAGAAACAATTGTGTAAGATAACCATAAAAGCGATGAAGTAATTTCAAAGATAAAGAAGCAAGGATACCTGCGCTCGGCTATAGTAGACATTAGATGGGGGTACAGCTCCTCGTCATACTCTATGCTGAGAGCGCGCAGCTTCTCCTCATGTATCGAGACCGCCTTCTCGATGCCCTCTTTAAACTTCTGGAGGCTAGCATAATGCTCCGCCCTCTTTTCTTCGAGATAGGACACCGACCAGGTAGTCTTAGCCTTTATTTGCTCAAGCTTCGACCTCGCGTACTTCAGGTCAGCCAATATGCTCATTTTATCTTGAGCAATCTTCTCAGCATAGGCCCTCGAGGCCCCCAGCTCCACTTGCGCATCAGCCAACTGCGCACGGAGGGTCGCCAACTCCTCCTCTTTCTGGGCAAGAGCACGGCTCTCCCCAGCATACTTCCCCTTCAGCTGAGCCACAAGCTCAGCTTGGCGGGCGGTAGTCGCAGCCAGCTCATCCATCAGCTGCTGCGCCTCACCACCATCAACAGCCTTGGCATTCCCCTCCTTGTTTTCGTTCTGCGGAGAGGAAACCTCATCATCCTTCGCGCCGTCATCCCTACGCAACAAAGGCAGCCAACAAAAATTACAACAAGTAATTGAAATAAAAAAAAAAAAAAAAAAAAAAAAAGGAATGCACACTTACAGAAACGGAGAAGCATCAGCCTTCAACCGTGCGCCGGAGGTAGACGTTTCTTCCGCGTTCGACTCTGCGTCTCTAATGACGTGTCGACGCCTCTTGCTGGTGCCACTGGTTCCAGCCTCTCCCTTGCGCTTTAAGTTCTGCGCAACCTCTTCCCTCAGCACCTCCTCAGGTTTCAGGATCTGAATGCTGTCAGATGATCCTGAGCGCGCCTCCCTCGTGCGCCACCTCCAAATCAGGCACCGCCTCCACAGTGGGCGCCACAACTACTCCAGGCGCTACACTCTGGACGGGCGTCACCACAAGTGGTGGCGTGTCCTCAGGGACCGTCGCAGGCAAAACAGTCAAATGCCCCGCGGTCGCATCAAGCAAGGGCTGCTCTCCTTCCTTCAGAGGACGCACCCCAATGGTTACCTGCTTTGGCATGTCCAGCTTGACCACCGCGAACAAATCCATCTCTGCGCGCATTAAAGAAAGCAAGAAAAAACAAAAGGGATTAGTTATTTAAAGCGCACAGATAAAAGGACTTACAAAGAAGGAAGTATAAGGAATGAACACCCACCCCGGCCATCCTCACTCACGAAAGTGGGAACCTCATCTGCAGCGCCAAAATAAGCGCGGCTCAACCCCACATGTACCAAAAACTCCTCCGGATAGGGGTTAATGGCCAGTCGATTGGCATCTAAAGTTTGCGCGTCAGCACGACTGTAGGATCCGGGTGCGGGGCGCCCATCCCTTGGTAAGGATTCCTGAGTATAAAACTCAAAGGGCGAGGGAAAGACTACGTCATCCACCCAAAAGAAGTACTCCCTCCAATTCTTGAGGGCGTCAACCTTTTCCATATAACACTGAAGTGCCCCCTGGCGCTTCGCAAAAGAAACCCACCCATTTGACCACGTCGTGTGGTAAAAGGAGCGGAACAAATCTACAGTTGGTTCTATCGCAAGTAAACGACAGTTTACTTCAAAATTTGACACCTTCGCCGCACCTATACAGTGCAGCTGAGAGATGTAAAGGCGATAGTGATTGAGCAAATTGCTCAAAAAAACGGATATGGGTACGCGGTAATTCGTGTACTCAAAAAATTTCGTGTATAGCCCTATCTTCCCTTCGGGGAAGTCAGCTATGCACGCATCGACATCTGGAGCCTCTGGACGTACATCCAAAGGCACAAAATAGTCGGAAGAAAACTGCGCGACGTCCTCAATGGACATCGCAGAGCGAAAGTCCTCCAATTGAGCAACCATTTTCATTGCGGGAACGCACACAAATTACCTACGGAGAGTGAAAAGGTTTCTTTGCAAAAAACGCTCTCAAAGAAGAAGATGAACAGTGATAAGTGTGTGTTTTACTGTGTGGTTAAAACAAAGGGGGGCGGCACTCTTATATAGGGTGGTAAAAACCCTAATCTCAATCCACGTGGAACCCACTCACAGTAAATGGGTGGCTAGAAGATCAAAAGGTACATGCACTTTTTCCCGAATCCCAAGGACTACGTGGACACCACCCCCGATTTTCGAGGCATCAATTTCAAAATTATTAGGTGCATTACAAAAAGGCGGTAACATTTATTCAACCTCCCGCCACGCTTACCGCTGATGGTATTAAGTCTAGTATCCGCGGCTATGCGCTGCGCACACTAGACTGGGGGGACATGATGACGTATAGCCTATATTTGGGCCACAAGCCCAAATGATAGACATTACTTATACCTAAGCCCACCACGAATGGGCTACCATAACAATGGTATGGGCCGCAGTATTAACGCTTTGGGCTCATGAAGCCCAAAGGCCCAATCTAACCCACCGGGTACACGATAAGGATTATCTATTCAAGGAATAGATATCCTTACCTCGGATAAGCACCACGTGTGCAAAGAGTAAGGAGCAAGAAACACGGTTTCTTAGCCCTATATATAGAATCATACGATTCTCATTCAAGGTACGATATACAACCCTAACTCTTTACGAGAACCTAAAACGATTACTTACTCTCACGCCGGAGTCTAATCGGGGGAGACAATCCCTCGATAAGCCTAACGGTGTCGTTTTATTTTCTTAGTACACAGGTAACAAGTGCTAAGGATTGAATTGGTACGAGAGTACAAGCCCACAACCAGGTACGCCCAACTTTTGTATCAACAGCTACAATGTGAAGTACTCAGGAAGTTTGTATTTTTTGTCCAATGAGCTAAGCTTGTTTTGTTGGCATGGATGCCCTTTCAAGTACTTACCTTCAGATTTCTATCCAGAAAACATTGTTGCCATTGACCTGTCTTATAGCAACATAAAACATTTTTGGACAACACCAAAGGTATTTTCTTGTTCATACATTTTTCTGCTCGACACTTAATGAATCAATAACTCGTCGTCTTTCCACTTTCAGTGTTTTAGAAGGTTGAAAGTAATGAAGCTAAGGTATTGTTGTAGCCTAACAACCACCCCTGACTTCTCAGAGATTACAAATCTCGAAGAGCTAGATCTTGAAGGTTGTGTAAATATGGTTACAGTTCATCCATCAATTGGAATGCTCAAGAGACTTGTTGTCTTAAATATGAGAGACTGCGGACGGGTTAGGAGTTTTCCTAGCAAAGTGGAAATGGATTCTCTTCAGGTTTTGAATCTCTCGGGATGCTTAAATATCAACCAACTGCCTGAAGCCTTTTGGTCTAGATGGCGGAGCTCTATTTCTGGTTTCATATGGAACCAACAACATCCCCAAAGATCAGTTTCATTGGCAGGTTTACATATGTTAAAGGAACTGAATTTAAGCTACTGCAATTTAGAACAAGTGCCTGATGCCATTGGAGGCTTATCATTACTAAAGATACTAGAGTTAAAAGGGAACAATTTTACTAGCTTCCCCGGAAGTTTGAGTCAACTTTCTCATCTTGATGACCTTAGAATTAATGGTTGCAAGAAGCTGGAAGTGTTGCCCAAACTTCCACCTGGTCTATCTAGACTTTATGCATCTAATTGCACCTCCTTAAGAGAAGTGCCGGTATCATCTAAAGATCCATTCAGGTATAGGCAAAATATTTTCACAAATTGTCCAAAGCTGTTAAAGAATGTTACCATTGATAGCGAGGGGTCTATAACTTCGCAAGGCTCTATTCACCTTTCTGCTCTCCTCGGGTATATGGGTTTCCAGACTAACAGATGTGAATTCTTCTCGCGATGCATTGCCTATTCTAAGTTTGATATAATGTATCATGGGAATAGCATTCCAGAGTGGTTTACAAATAGAAGTACGGGAAATCATGTGAAGGTTGAATTACCTTCAGATTGGTGCTTCAATAAGTTTAGGGGATACGGAACTTGTGTTGTTTTTAAGAGAAAAAATCCTTGGGTATATAAAGACTATTATGTAAAGAACTCTGATGGAGCTTCTTTGCTGAAATCATATGGGTTTTTGAGAGAGGTGATAGGAATCAAAGATTCATATATGATATGGTTGCATTACACGAGGGATACACATAAATGGAAGGAAGCAAAGAATTTTGTTACATTTAGTTTCCAAGAGGGTTATGATGTTGAGGTGAAGGAGTGTGGAGTAAGACTAATTTGTGATGAAGATATAGAACAAGTAGCAGATTTAAGTATGCTCCAAGGCCTCCCTACTCCAACAACACAACATGGTGGGTTGTTAGAAATAGAAGGTAGGGTGAATTCGTATGATGGTTTATGCTGGACGTGGTAGTCCGTCCAATTGAAAACCTTTATTGACTGTGGTTATAATGAGCTTTGTTGAAATGTGTATTGAGAAGAAATCATTGACTGTTAAGAGCGGCTTTTTTTTTTAAAAGGCGATTGTTAAAAACGTATTGCAAACATGTGTTTGGTTTACTTGTATATTTTGAGAAAGGAAAAGTGTTGTTTTTCTGCATTTCTTTGTATTTTTTTTATTTAATACAAATAGGTAATATGATACATCTGGGGAAAAGAATACCGGCAGAAATAGGTGATAAATATCATGCTTTTAATGTGGGGAAAATTGTCCAGAAATGCATCAAACTTGCCACTTGTTCCTATTGTATGGTGTGAACTTTTTTTATTCCTATTATATACACGAACTTTCTTAATCTTCCTATTATATACACGAACTTTCTTAATCTTCCTATTGTATAGATGAATCTGACGTGGCATGGAGTTAATTAAATAAATTTACATGAATCGTCCCTGTGGCTCAAAACAATTACACCATTCGTCCTTGAAACAATTGCATAAAAGGTCCCTGTAGCTCAAGAGTTAAAATATTTGCATCGTTAGTCCACCCACCACCGCCACCCGCCACCTACCAACACCCACCGCCACCCACCACCACCTACCAAACCACCACTGGCCACCACTGCCACCCACCACCACCGCCCACAACCGCCACCCACCACCACCACCGCCTACCACCGCCACCTACCAACACCCACCACCACTACCCACCACCTCCACCCACCACCGCCACCACCACCTACTGTCACCACCACCCACCTCCACCTCCGTCACCCACCACCCACACCCACCACCACCCACCACCTACCACCACCACCACTACCGCCACCCACCACCACCACCGCCCACCACCGCCACCTACCAACACCCACCTACCACCACCCACCACCACCTAACACCTACCACCACCACCCACCACCACCTAATTCTATAGCCATGTAAATCTGTAGCAAGTTATCAAGTTCAAATTAATGGATTACTATTAACTGGGACAAACTCATAAGGTGTGGTAGGATCACACTATTAACTGGGACAAACATGTGCAATCTTTTATTTTACTTAATAAATTATTTATAAGGCAACATTAATAATAATAATAATAATAATAATAATAATAATAATAATAATAATAATAATAATAATAATAATAATAATAGTAGTAATAATAATAATAATAATAATAATAATAATAATAATAATAATAATAATAATAATAATAATAATAATAATAATAATAATAATAATACAACACCTTCTCAAATATCTTAAGTTCGTCTCTTGTCTATAAACATCATTCCTGTTACATGAAAATTGTTTTTAACACATATGAAAATGGTTAACTTTAATTCGTTGATTAATTATCAGGCATGGAATGGAAAGAAAGTTTGCTAAGTAACTTTTCATAAGTTTTGGAGATAATTAACATTTGACATGGTTTACTTACAAATTGGTATGCTAATGTTGCTAAAAAAAGTAGTTTAAAAAGCATGAAGGTGGTGGTGGTGGTGGGTGGAGGTGATGGTGGGTGGATGCGGTGGTGTTAATGGCGTTGGGTGGTGGTGGCGGTGGTGGGTGGTGGCGGTGGGTGTTGGTAGGTGGCGGTGGGTGGTGGTGGTAGTGGTGGTGGTGGGTGGTGGTGGTGGGTAGTGGCGGTGGGTGTTGGTAGGTGGCGGTGGGTAGTAGTGGTGGTGGTGGGTGGAGGTGGTGGGTGGTGGTGGCGGTAGGTGGTGGGTGGTGGTGGGTGTGGGTGGTGGGTGGAGGAGGTGGAGGTGGGTGGTGGTGGCAGTAGGTGGTGGTGGCGGTGGTGGGTGGAGGTGGTGGGTAGTCGTGGTGGGTGTTGGTAGGTGGCGGTGGTGGTGGTGGGTGGCGGTAGTGGTGGTGGTGGTGGTAGGTGGTAGGTGGTGGGTGGTGGTGGGTGTGGGTGGTGGGTGGCGGAGGTGGAGGTGGGTGGTGGTGGCAGTAGGTGGTGGTGGCGGTGGTGGGTGGAGGTGGTGGGTAGTCGTGGTGGGTGTTGGTAGGTGGCGGTGGTGGGCGGTGGTGGCGGTGGGTGGTGGTAGTGGTGGTGGTGGTAGGTGGTGGGTGGTGGTGGGTGTGGGTGGTGGGTGGCGGAGGTAGAGGTGGGTGGTGGTGGCAGTAGGTGGTGGTGGCGGTGGTGGGTGGTGGTGGTGGGTAGTGGTGGTGGGTGTTGGTAGGTGGCGGTGGTGGTGGTGGGTGGCAGTAGTGGGCGGTGGGTGGCGGTGGTGGCAGGTGGTGGTTTGGTAGGTGGTGGTGGTGGGCGGTGACGGTGGGTGTTGGTGGTGTTGGTAGGTGGCGGTGGCGGTGGTGGTGGACTAACGATGCAAATATTTTAACTCTTGAGATACATGGACCTTTTATGCAATTGTTTCAAGGACAAATGATGTAATTGTTTTGAGCCACAGGGACGATTCATGTAAATTTATTTAATTAACTCCATGCCACGTCAGATTCATGTATACAATAAGAAGATTAAGAAAGTTCGTGTATATAATAGGAAGATTAAGAAAGTTCGTGTATATAATAGGAATAAAAAAAGTTCACACCATACAATAGGAACAAGTAACAAGTTTGATGCATTTCTGGACAATTTTCCCTTTAATGTGTCAACTGGTATTTTGTTAGCTTGTTTGTTCGTAACACATACAACAAAGTCATTGGGGTTTGATGTAAACGTGGAGGAGGTCGCTGAATAAGCCCTTATAGTCAATAAAGTTTTTGACAACCAAAAATAATTGATTTACAGTCAGTTTCCTGAGTATATGGTTGTCAACTCCAATATGAAAGTCTTGTATGTACTCATAAAGGTAGCTTTTCGCTACAAAAGAATGAGTGTGACACTATTCTATGGAGTACCAGCAATGTTGACAATCAAGATGGTTCTGATATTGATAAATGTCATATGGAAAGCAAGGACATATCTGACTATCTGACATATCTTCTTGTGACAAACACTGTTATGTTGCCGATAGGTATTGGCATGATCAGGTATCGCGACACCTGTGCTGAAGCAATGCGTTTTTTCATAGAAAAAGGTCTTGTTACCGAAAAAGTTGAAGCATGTCTAAAGCTGCTGGAAGTTGATTCTCTTGAAGTGTTTCCTAGTAAAGTGAAGGGGGATCGATGCAAATCTGCACTGTTTGATGGTTGCAGGCTCGCGTTATCTTTGAAAAAGATGGAAAAAGAACGTATGTGAAAGTCGTATTAACTTATGCTGCTACTCACTGCAGAGGATTTCATCATGAGCGACAGCTTAGGAAAGGGGGCGAGTTTTTGACTCATGTTTGGCTACTGATGGTACATTGGGCATCACCGAGCAGCTCCAGGTTTCTCAAGGTGATGCTAGAGCTAAAATCAGTGTCTTGCAATGCACATAAATGTGATATAGACTCCCACATTCATTCGTTACTTACTGTTAGTTTTGTAGATATGATTTTATATTCATATATTTATACACTTGAGAGGGCCATATTACAACTCTCGGAACTAAAAATCTTAAATTCTGCATCAAACTTGAGCCACTCTGGGCCAACTTGAAAAGAGAACAATTTGCAGTCAACAAACGTCAAAAACGAAGGTCATGAAAAAGCACGCATTAACTTCGTAATCAATAGAACTGAGGAAAGAAAATAGGAAAGAGCTATGATTGCATTAGTCTATCAACTTCGTGATCCCACTACCACCCCTTGTCCCCTCCCCCATAAAATGAAATTTTAGAAATATGTCATGGCTGTATTAGGCTGCAAAGCACAGCTGTTAGGCATTCATTAGGTATTATATTATCTTAATTACTTTCCTAGTTTACCTATGTACACCTGCATAAATGCCAGATTCTGTGTATCAGTGATTTAATTGATTTACCTGTGCTGTTGTAATGCAGATAAAGCATCTTCGGTTCATACTTCATATTTCATAATATCAAGAAGTTCAAGGCTTAAATTGACAGTATATGTGTAATTAAATTCCAAATCGATCATGAACAAATAAAATTTACCACTTTTTCTGCTTCGGTTGTCTCTAGAGCAACTGAAAGAGAAGTATTTTGATCACCATTACTGAGCTGATGTGCATTAGAGTTACCCATGGAGAGCATCGGTCCTTTTGGCTGATTATATTCAAGTGGTTGGGGACCAGGCATGGGAGGCCTCATATTAGCATGCAACATTTGCTGGCCACCAGGCATCCCTGGCTGCTGGGGTGCAGAACCTGAAGACAAAAAGTTGTTGAAATATTGTAAACCCCGTAGGTATTACTTTATTATTGACCATTATTTATAATGGTAAAACCCTAGATGGCCTAAACCCACAAACCGGGCTTGGGCCTATTTATTCCCTAATACTCTCCCGCAGTTCGAGCGGCGAAATCGCGAAAGCTCGAACTGGAGTAATAAACTAGACAAGAAAAAGAAAAACATTAACATAACAAAAACATAACTTTAGTCGACTCGTAACAAAACCGTACCAACGGTCGACTTTAGTCGACTGGGACCAACGGTCGGCTAAGTCGACTGGTAACAACACCGTACCAACGGTCGACTTTAGAGACCGGTACCAACGGTCAACTTTAGTCGACTGGTAACAAAGCCGTACGAACAATCGACTAACAAACAAACAATAAAATAACTATAACTTTTTTTTCAACAATAAAATAAATCTTCGAAGATGTCATCAAACTCCAATTGCTTGCTTGCCTCCTTCCATAAGCCAAAAGCCCAATACCATCTCTTTACTATTAATGAACCCTCCACCATATGATTAATTCATATATCGAACAAACAAGTTACGGTTTTTGCGATCGACACCAACAAAAGAATCACTCGAATATTCAAATATATGTTGACCTTCTCAGATTTCTTCATAAACAAATAACCCAAACATGACGACTTCAAACAAAACAATCGCACTTTTATCCTAATGACCTTTTTTTATATATGATTAGGGTTTGACGGGGCGGCCTAGTGGAGGCGGCTCAACATAGCCACCTAGGTCTCAGGATCAGACCTCTCTGATACCATGTTGAAATATTGTAAACCCCGTAGTATTACTTTATTATTGACCATTATTTATAATGGTAAAACCCTAGATGACCTAAACCCACAAACCGGGCTTGGGCCTATTTATTCCCTAATAAAAGTTTGATAACATTCAAAACAGGTTGTCTTCATCAATTTTTATTTTCTCAACTATCTGCCGGACTTCCTGCTCCTTTCTCAAGTAAGTGTATCAATAAAACGATCTGAGCTACCCAATATAGAAAGTAGCAGTATCAGTAATAATAGTAATAGTATTTGAATTTACATTTTCATGTGTATACAACATTTACAAATAATTTCGTTTTCTACATGAAGTGAAGTAGTGAACAATTAATGTGTCCCCACTTGATCCGTGCTTAAGAGATGAATCACTGAAAGTTCGTTATGGCACAAGGGAAGTGGTTACTCATCAGTCGTCACCAGGTCAGCACCACATCAAAAATCTCAACACGGTTTTATTTAGATTTTTCAGAAGTTAAAGTGTTTTATGAAAAAAATTGGAAGTTTGAAGGTTTTTAATCAAATTATTGCAACTTTAAAACTTATTTCTGTAGCGTTAAACAATTTACACGGTGAACCCTATTAGTAAAATCTAAACAGAATCTTGAAATACCAGGAGTATAAAACCAACCAGCATATCTATGAAAATGCTTGTGTGTCACCTCGACAACTCAACCCGACATATTTCGACCCTTACTAAGATTAACATGTTTCAACCCAACCGGTTTTGACACGTCTCAAGCCACCCGTACCCCCCCCCCCCCCCATTTTGCGAATCTAAATATATGTCTACATGATGTATAGAGGTATACCAGGATTAGCTCCCCAACCAGCAGGCCTGGAAGATTCTGTCCTTCTCTGTACCGCTCCATCAGATGAGCAATACAGAACTCCCCAAGGAAAGCATGCTGTCATTATCTTGATCAGATAAGTCCCACAACTGTTTCAGAATTTCTGTCGAAGAATATTAAATCAGCTTGTCATGTTTATAGGAAATCTATTATGGAAAGACACTTCACTAGAAATAAGCTACGAGCCTGATCACCAGTGATTTACCTCTTGGTAGTCTCCAACTTAAAAATAAGCTACAAGCCTGATCACCAGTGATTTTCCCATCTCTGTCAGGATTTAACACTTTCATATACTTGTTAACACCAGCCTGCGCCATTTTTGGCCACTGAGGTAGCGATGTGTTGGGAACTTGTGTTCTCTCTTCCTGATATCCAAATTTAGCATTTTGAGTCGGGGCCTGTTGATTTGGTCTTGGTAGAGATGGCCCCGCTGACTGTACTGGAGGACCTGTGGGCTGCCTTGTAAAAGCATTCAATGCGATAAGTGGGTCTATCTTGGCTGAAGTCTGGGGCTCAGAAGTTACAGGAGCAATTGCAGAAGAAACAGGTGGAACGCTTGCAGTTTGTGTTGGCATTGAAGATGATGACGATTTGGATAGAGACTGGGAAGCAGAAAACAAATCACCACCAAACTTAGCAGCAGAAATAATTCCAGTTCCTCCAACAGATTGGCTAGGAGCTGTGAAAGATTAGGATGATAGTGGCTCTTGGGGTTTTGGTACAGTATCCCCAACACCTCTGCCCCCAAGCCAATCACCTTAGACATTCGAGTTTGATAGACCAGGACCGGCCAGACCACCAACACCCTGTGATGGAAGAGGCCCACTCAGAGGTGGCAGCCTCATTGACTGACTTCCTTGAGGTGCAAAATATTGTCCAGAAGGTGGAGCCATTGAATTAGGAGGCACCTGTGATCTTATGCCGAAAGTTTGAGTTTGCATTGAATTAACAACCCCGGGCTGTTGTGTGGGAGGACGTGCTGCCATTGGATTTGATTGAGCTGGCAAAGCTGCAAGATTAATCTGTGGAGCAGGGATTTTAGATGAAGCAGGTCTATATAATGCCGCCTTTACTATATCTGGTGTTGGTTCTCTTTTACTTTGTGCAACAGTTGCAAGCTTAAGGGCGTTATAGAAATCCTGACGGCCAAGGAAGCCAGTGCGGTTCTGATCAGCGTGCTACCATATCTGCAATCAAATAATATATTATCATAAGAAACATGACCCAGATGCATGGTTAAATTGTTCAATTTTGTCAAAGTATAGTCCTATAATCTTCTTAGGATTGTAAACATATATATGATTCAATCAGAGATCAAAGACATACAAGAAGAACAAAAGACCAAATCACTAAGATCTGTCTAATCAATCCCTAAAACTTCTTATTAGAATCCTATATATATGACTATATCTATGACCTTAACATCTAATACTGCAGAAACAATAAAGAGAAGCAAAAGCTGCAAATCTTAGTTAGTCAACACTAAAGTACATAGTATGCAGCAGTTCAACAATTATATCAAAACTATTACTAGCCGCATCCAGCACGTGCCAAGGGCAATATTACATTTACATTTGCCGGTCCATTAGCAAACAACCACTATGCCTTCTGTATGTATAAAAGACCAAGATTAATTTTGACTTTCACTGTCATATCGCCATCTTCTATAAAACAATCTCATTTATAACTTCTTAGCAGAATTTCGTAGTTTCCACTTGAAGTTATTTTACGAACATTGCAACATATCACAAATTCTTATAAAAATTGTTTGGGATAAAGGTAACTAGTTGATTGTGGTTGCTGATAAAATTGGGTAAGTTTTAAAGAGGTCACCAATGTTGTCATTATATAAGGTATCATTGACAAACATTTCTAGAACAACATGTAACTACAGAGTCTGAACTCGAAATTTTCATTTCATGGGACACAGTGATCATTTATCATTTTTTTTCAGTTTGATATATGCAAAAGTGGAAATCTTCACCAACGTGAAAATGATGAAACTCATCTTTCTGGGGTTACTATAAGTATTAACCTGAGCATGTGCAGAAGTGAAAACATCCAAAAATATTCAAATAACTCAATAGACGGAACTATAAGAGCCAAATACGTGTAACCCTTACAGCCAAAGCAACAAGTTGGCCCAAGTAACATTCCAGTCGATTAAAAGGTTTCTAAAAAAGCTCATGGTTCAATATCACAGATTTAAACATGATAGTAACAATTGTCCTGTTTAAATGCATTATATCCTAGTCAAACTTGAATATGAACCCAAAACCATCATCCTAGGAGTAGCACAAGTCCAACTCTTTACACTTAGGGGCTGTTTCTTTTTTTTTTAGCATTAAGTGCTGTCTTGATATAGGGTCCCCGCTAGATATAAATCATTTTGTGGAGCGACTCCTAAATAGGAAAATGGTGTTTCTTTTCTCTGCTAAATGAAAGTCACCATCAATAGTAAATGCCAATTTTGCCCCTCAAAAAATATCAACTGAATAATGAAAGTTAAAACCCTCTATCAACTGAATCATGAAAGTTGAATACATTGATACCACACTTGTAAGTTGTAACCAAATAACATGCAAATAAAAATAATCCCATATAAACTTTGATAAATAGAAAAGCTTGAAATCAAAACCCACTTGTTGAATCCAAATCTACTGTCAAGTTCTTGACATTTATATATGAGATCCATCAACATATTAGATAAAATAAATTGGGGCTATAATTCAAAGTAAATTACACTCCATCTGATTTGCTTGAGAGGAATTGATGAGGAAAATTAGAAGAAACCGGTTACTTCAAGTTCAGTGGGGACATCGATGGTGTGAATCGGGCGATGACAGATAGATAGTCACCTCGATGAACATGATTGATGAAGTTGCAACTGCAAGGCTAGGAGTTGAAGATGAATTGTTTTGTTGAATGAAGATGAGATTTTATAGGATAAAAATTTGATGCAGATGGATGGGGGATAAAAAGGGAAATGAAAAGATAAGATTGTACATATGAGCGTCTGAATTGGCAGAGGGTACTTTTTTAACTCCTCCTAAATCAGACCGTCATATGGAAGATAATAAAAAAGAAACACCCACTTATATTTGTGTGGACCGAAATCTCTCCCCATAGGGCCCATTAAGTTAAAAATAAACGCACCCTTAGTCAGGCAACCGCTCGGATATGATAAGTAAAAACCACACGGTCAAAGAATCAAAATGACACAAGTGTTTTGGCTTAGTACAAAACTGAAGACTTTAAAAGGGAAATTCAATTGTCACTCCGTATTTGATTGCCCAAAATTAGTTACAAGTCACAAGGCTTAGCTTAAAAGCACCACAGTTTCCAGCTACACTAAACGCGTATAAAACCCCTCAAGTACCATATTTTATACATAGGAAGCGGCACGCACGCAAGCGAAGTTCCCCTTAATGTCCTCGAAATTGGGAATGCAGAACTTTCGAGCTGTGGGTCCTAGGTAGTAATAGTATGTTTTAGTTACATACACTAGCCTAACAAAATTCAGGGTGGGCTGAATAGCATACGAATAAATTATTCAATCAACAAAATGAAAAGAGTAGTAAGTAAGAAATTATACACTAGCCTAACAAAATTAAGGGTGGGTAAATTGAAAAAATGCAAAGGAAGGAATTAAATCGTCGATCATTGTATAAACAGGGGCGTCAGATGTGTTCAACGGAGGAAGATGATGATTCTATTTTATTTGCATCTGGCCCCCTAGAATTTATAAGTTGCACCTTTTCCTATTTTTCTAGTTTTATTCACAAACAAGTGTAATGGGTTTTTTAAATTAACAATTTAAACCCTTGTCTTGAAACAATTTTTTTATGTTTAATTTTTATTTGAAAAATGATTTGTAAGCCTAAAACAAGAACCTAAATTTAGACCTAACAATTTGATTGGTGCATTTGAAAAAGTGGTTGGTGTAAAAGTATGAGAGAGAAGAAATGCATTACACTTGTCATTACATGGATGGATTAGGTCTAACTTTAGGTCTACTTGTTAGGCTTATATATCAACACTCAGTCATGTATACCTTTTTTTTTTTTTTTCAAATTCAAGCCGTATACATTTTTAGAAGTAAAGCATATTATAAATATATACATTTCCAGTAGCTTATGTGAATAAACCCCTTTGCACCGTTCTTTCTACAGTAGTGGGCCTCAGCCTTTTTTTTTTTTTTTTTTTTTTTTTTTTTTTTTTTTTTTTTACCTTTGGCAGCCCAGTTTGTTGTATGGGAGGCCCAACCCTAACAACCAATGTATACCCGGCTCCCAATTAATTACTCCACTTCTCTCTTACCTCCTAGAATTTTTCAGGCCATCTGATCCTTCTTCTTTACAAAAAAACACACGTTAATTTGATTACACAAACACACACATGATCTCTAACAACATGCGTTTTTTTTATGCCTGTAATTGCAAAGGTAATTTCAATTGGTGTTTATAATTTTCAGATTAATTAATTTTTAGAGTTTGTTGTGGATGTGACTGTAATTTAGATATTCCTTTTATTTTTATTTTTTTGCAGGACGATGAGGATAGATTTGGATTTTGGATTACAACTTTGTTAGTTGTGATTGCAGGTATTATGTTTTTTTTTTTTTTTTTTTTTTTTTTTTTTAACTTTATTTTTTTATTTTTGTTATGTTTAAAGGTCGTTTGTTATATGCTATTTATGTTAATGCTTGCAACTTTGGTGCTTGATTCTTATTAATTTGTTGAAATGAATTAACTGCTGTGGCAATAGTAAAAAAGAAAAGAAAAGAAAGGAGTCGTATTATCCTAAGGTTAATTGGGAATTTGGGTTATGATGATAGTTATGCTTGAATTGGGAACTGGCCTTAGCCCACCCTTAGGTCTTTGTTTGCGTTAGCATCATCTTTTTAGCACTTTAGTCTATGAATGTGTACTAATTGTTAGAATGCAAATGTTAAAGTAACTAATACGATAAGCCGAAAAAAATATAATGTAGCAAAATAAGTTAATCCAAACACCCCATAATAATAGAATTCGGACTTGATAAATAAATTTAAAATTCGACAACTGCGTTTTGTTTCATCAGTTGGTTAGTTTTAAATCATACGACTGCTCATTCAATGTATCTTTCATGATATCAATAATTTGTTTTAGATGCACAGTTTTTGTTCAAAGTGAGTTGTTTGGTTGGAGTAAGGGAGTTATTTGATGGTGTCGAGATGTTTCACTTGCACATAACTATTCTAATTAAAAGTTATGTAGCTTTTATACTTGATTGGTTAATATCTTGAGATGTTTGTATTCACAAATAGGTTTTGAACTCTCTTGGAAGCGGACCATGGGATTTGGTGAGGGTAACTCTCCAGTTTTTACTGTAACAGGAGTTGCATTTCACCTTGCTAAGTTGCTAACGATTTCTTTATGAAATTATGCAGAGGTCCGCTAAAGGATGGTACGTTTATGTTGTTTAAAGAAGAGGGCTGTAAGCTAAATGAATGTTCGATTTTCGATTAGCATTACTTATGATGTCTGATATGGGGGAAAAACGTTGTCAATACCGATTCATGTCTGAATGTGTAACTTTTGAAATGATAACACGAAACCGTTTTTTCGTTCAAGATGACTTTTGATAATGATAACTTTTGAAGGCTTTTGCTATTATGGGATTTATTTTGTTTGCCACTGAATGTGTAACTTTTGAAATGATAACACGAAACCATTTTTCAGGTTCCAAGTGCCTTCTACAATGGCGTCATAAACCTCCAGCTTCAGTGGATCGGCAACAACACCATCAACGCATGAAAGGCAGCAGCAAGGTTCAGTGAATACAGCAACAACACATGGGATGGTTTGCTTAAATGCAGTATTGCTTTTTCCGATGTCACTCCTGCGCCCAAGAACCTAAGGTTATATCTTTTAACTGTTGTTGTTGAATCCGAATTTCTTTAAAAGGTTTCACTTTGAGATTTTGATTATGGGTTCGAACAATTTTTTTAGCTAAACACTCAAAAGTTCTACAAATAAGCAGATAATCTGAAAAAACAAGCACTATCATTGATGCAATATATTAAATTTGATTTGTGAGTGTTCGCTTTAGTTCAGTGTTTACGGGCTCTTTTGACAGAATGCGTATGGGTGGGTCACAATGTATTGAGGTCTGATTGTGTGTGCTTCAGTAGGCGTGTTCAGGGTGGGTGTTCAAGGGGTGTGTGGTCTGTTAAGGGAGTTAGTTCAGTGACTTGGTTAAGTATGTTGGTTCATTGGGTATGTTCAAGTGACGTGTGCTCACAGGGTGGGTTCAGAGGGCGGGGAAAAATAGGTATCTAACAACCTCTAATGGTTTTCTGATGTATCGCTTACCATGATATTTGTTTAAAGCTTCAATTGTTGCAGGTAAATTGTTTATAACCAAATTGTTATGCAGAATTGTTTGGTTCCAGAATCGGGATTTAAAAATGTAATGCAGAATAACGTGCCATATTTACTGTGGAAACAACTGGATTTGCAAAGAGATGGTTGGTTTGTAACTTATTATTTCTACTATCTGGATCTGCAGATGGCGAGCCATAGCATGGAGGGGTAACCATGTCAGCTGTCGAAACAGGAGTGGGCATTGGTGATCTTATCTCTCTTTTTCTGCTGTTAGAGCTTCACTTCAGGTAAGTCGACACAACAGGAACTCTTGCTTATTTATACTATTCTGTAAATTAATAAGTAGTTGGAATGGCACTGTAAATCTGATTCTAATGATGTTTTTTCTTACTTGCAGATAACAAGTGTGTTCCGAAAGCTAATGGTTCACCTCCTCTTCGATAAGTTGAGCTTTTAGACATAGAAGTTATGCGTAAATACAGTAATATGGTACACGAAACTTATTAGCTCAATGTAACTTCAAACCCCTTTTTGTTTTCTAAGTTGCGTAAGCAAACATCCCGCGGCAACGCGCGGGCTAAAAACCTCGTCTTCTACAAATTGTAGTCCATAATTGTCACATAGGCGACTGTTTCTTACCATATAGTAGTTCTCATATACTTTTTTTTTTTTTTTTTTTTTGAGAAAAATAATCTATCATTTTTGTTCCCAATTTAACTAATTTCGCATTCGAGAGACCTATATTTTAATATTTGCACAGCCTTGAAAATTCACGAAACGACCCTATTGATAAATAAACATATATATCTACTCATGCAAATTTTGACGATAGAATAATGCATATTATTACACCTCATACTTTGTAAATTTGTTGCTTAATTTTTTATTTTGTCCAATGTCACATTTGAATATGTGATCAAATTGTTCCTACGTAATAATCTAAATGCTTTCTTTGTTTGCTATAATGTTTATTCCAACAGTTAAACAAAAACCTAATATGACTAGATGTATTGATCGTTAGATAATAAAGGTCCACAAGCCTGTTAGGTTTCCCTCGTTTAGTTAATAGGGTTAGCTTAGTTTTGTAGTCTATTTAATATTTTGTAATCTTCATTATTTTGTGAATCTAATAATACTATTTTCATTATTCCCTTGGTTCTACATGGTATCAAGAGCTATGAAGAAGAAGAAGAAACAAAAAAGTTTCGTTTGGTTTTGCTAAGATTCGTCTAAATTGGGATCGATTGTTTTTGTTCTTGTCGTTCCTTCGGTTGGTTTTTCTATCGAAGATTCGTCTGAATTGGGATCGTTTCTTTTTGCTCTTGTTGTTCCTTCGTTCGAATTTAGATGAAATGAAGAATTGTTGGGAATAATAGTTTGACTAAAGATCTTAAACCAAGCAAGGAAGAAAGGAAGAAATTAGATCGTGTCAATTTTTTTTTTTTTTTTCTTTTTTTTTTTTAGAAAGGCTAGATCATGTCAATTTTAATTTTACATTTACAACTATCAGATCCAACACACAAAGAAAGTAACCCAAACAAAGGGGACTTTTTATTTTGTTTCCCATATACCATAACGCCTGCCCGATCAATTTTGGAGATTATTTTGTCATTGCTTGGCCAAACCAAAATTTTGTTATTTTATGTTAATGCAAATGTATTGTGGGATATGTTTATGTGAATGCAATCAAATAATATGTTATCACAAAATATAGTTGATGAAATTTAATGATTAATTGCCGTTATTAATCATGTTTGGTTTGTAAGATATGACATAATGGAATTGATAAGAAAAAGACTAAAATGACCATTGATGATAAAAAGTTTATTTAACGTGGTTAGTTAATGATGACTTTTATGTAATTTTGATTACATTACAAGATGATGATAAAAAAAAAAAAAAAAAAAAAAAAAAAAAAAAAAAAAAAAAAAAAATGATAGTTTTTGATGTAATGGGTCATTCCTTGTAATGAATCATTACATTGTATAATTATAAATAAACATGATTTTTTCATTTCATCATAATAATCCTTTTCATTATCACTTTGATTACAATAGATTGCATATATGACGTAATTCAATAGATTGTAGCTTAATTCAATAGATTACATGTTATCTAAACTAGAGGGACCAGAAATGCAAATAAATTGACTTTTGAGTCAACCCAGTTGCCTTTACTCTTTTTGTAACTTCATTTCATCTTCCTCCATTTTGATTGCATTCATTCATTCCAACATTACTTCACTCTCAAAAGACTTTCATCCATTGCTAATCTGTAAGTTTTTCTAAACTCTAATAAATTACTTTTAATATTATCTCATTTCATAACATTACATTATAATTATCGATCCAAGTCATTTGTTTCATTTTGTATTTGCTCGATCATCTTGTAGCTTGTTGTTTTATGTCTGTATACAAATTGATTTTTTTTAATTAATATCATGTGTGGTTATTATTTCAAGGCATTAGAAGTGATTATTTGATCCAATAGCATGAAGCATATAAAATAAAATAATGTGATTAAGACTGAAGTACACATTTTGGGTAGGTTTAGTCACCGGAAACATTTTATCTCCACAAAACCTATTAAATATAGAAAACGTGCCTAAATTTGAGATGCTGTAGTCGTCCCGTCACTATAATTCGTTATTTTTGTGTAGTTATCATTTTGAGACATTAAAATTGATTATTTCATCTGTTGCCCAAATGACCACATTTTAATAACTTATCGGTGTGAATGATAGAATATAATCTAAATAAGATTAAATTGCGAAATCACACATTTAGTTTGTGTCTAGACTCTAGATGTTGTTGTCGTTCAATAACTTATTTTTGTGTTGCCATCATTTTAAGACAATTCATATGAACCAGTCACATATTTAGTAAACGTTTTTTTTTTTTTTTTTTTTTTTTTTTTTTTTTTTTTTTTAATGAATTGCAACATATATGCCATTGTATACACCTGTGGGTCTAAAAATCTTACTTTTAAATATAATTTGACCTTCAGCATATCAGGTGATAATGCCTACTCTTTCTGAATTTCGTTACTTGTGATCGCAGCTCGATCTCATTATTGAAAATGGCTACTACGTCCATTCCTCATCGGTGGAAATATGATGTCTTTGTAAGTTTTAGAGGTGAAGATATCCGTAAGAGTTTCATGGATCATCTATTCAATGATTTCAACCAAAAAGGAATTTATGCTTTTAGAGATGACAATGAATTGCCTAAAGGAGAAGAGATATCTCCTCATCTCTACAAAGCCATTGAAGAATCGAGGTTTTTGTTAGTTATCTTCTCCAAAAATTACGCTTCTTCAACATGGTGTCTGAGGGAACTTGTCAAAATACTTGACTGCAAGCAGATTGAAAATCCAAAACATGAGGTTCGGATTATCTTTTATGATGCCAAGCCTGATGTGGTGAGGAAACAGAAAAGAAGTTATGCACAAGCGTTCTCTAAGCATGAAGTTTCAAATAGTACGGAGGTAGGTAAATGGAAAGAAGCTTTATCCATGGCGGCTAACTTATCTGGATGGGATCTCCAGGACATGACAAACGGGTGAATTTCTCTATGTTTGCTGTTTTCTCACAAACACCTTATTACTAAAGCCTAACACTGTTTAGTTTTTCTTTTTCTTGTATGGTTGATAGGTATGAATCCAAGTTCATTGATTGCATCTCCAAAGACATCCTCATAAAGTTATGTGAAGGACCCTTGCATGTTGGTGAAAACCTTGTTGGCATGGATTTCCATTTCGACAAATTAAACTTGTCACGCTTCGTTGGGTCAGATAGTGTTAACATGATTGGAATATGTGGTATAAGCGGAATAGGAAAGACGACCCTTGCCAAAGCTATATACAACTTGATGTATATCCACTTTGAGGGAGGTTGCTTTTGTGAAGATGTCAGAAAACAGCAATACCTAACTCAAGTCCAAATGCAGCTTATTAATGAAATCATGAAACCAAGAGAGCTGAAGATATCGAATGTCGGTCAAGGGATTATGGTGATAAAGAAAATGATGTCATCCAAGCCGATTCTGCTTGTTTTGGATGATGTGGATCATCGGGATCAGTTAAAGGCACTAGCGGGTTCAGCTAGTTGGTTTTGCCCCGGAAGTTTAGTTATTTTCACTGGTAAAGATAAACAGTTGCTAAGTAGTCATAGAGTGGATGAAATTCATGAAATGGACTTTCTAAATAAGGATCAATCTCTACAGCTCTTCAATTCATATGCCTTTGAGGAAAAACATCCTTCAACAGGCTTCGAAGAACTCGCTGAGAAAGCTGTGAACTATGTGCAAGGTCACCCTCTAGCTCTCATAGTTTTGGGTTGTTTTTTATATCGCAAAACTGTGGGTCAGTGGGTTAGTGAACTGGATAGGCTCAAATTACATCCAAATGAAGAGATACAACAAGTTCTTCGTGTAAGTTATGATGGGCTAAACCTCCAGCAACAAAATATCTTACTTGATATAGCATGTTTATTCATTGGAGTAAATAGTGAATTTGTAGCAAGCATACTAGATGGCTGTAACTTTTTTGCTGTTATAAACATGCAAGTTCTAGTTGATAAGTCATTAATTACGATCTCTAGCAATAATTCACTTCAAATGCATGACTTGATTCAAGCAATGGCAAGGGAAATCATTCATGAAGAATCTATCATGACTGGGAAACAGAGGAGATTGTGGAATTCATCTGAAGTTTACAATGTATTGAGTGAAAAGAAGGTAAGTAGTGGTATATGATTCTTTTCCTCTACATTAATACATTAAAGTATTAGCAAAATATCCTAATGAAGCTACCTGTTCTTGCTTTTCCAGGTGCCAATAACTGAAGCAGTTGAAGTTCTAGTCCTTTCGTTAGAGAAATTTAGTCAAAAGGTTCACATAGATGCTAATGATTTTGCACATATGAAAAAGTTGCGGATCCTGATAATCTATCAAGTGGAAAAACTGTATGAGCAGAAACTTGGATTGGAGGACCACAATGTGATCTTCTCAGGAAATTTGTATTATTTGTCCAATGAGCTAAGCTTGTTTTATTGGCATGGATGCCCTTTCAAGTACTTGCCTTCAGATTTCTATCCAGAAAACATTGTGGCCATTGACCTGTCTTACAGCAACATAAAACATTTTTGGACAACACCTAAGGTATTCCTTTGTACACACATGTTTTCATATTTGACACCTAATGATCAGAGAACTTATCTTCTCTTTTTTTCTATCGATGTCAGTGCTTTAAAAGATTGAAAGTAATGAGGCTAAGGTATTGTTGTAACCTAACAACCACCCCTGACTTCTCAGAGATTACAAATCTCGAAGATCTTAGTCTTGAAGGTTGTGTGAATTTGGTTAGCGTTCATCCCTCAATTGGAATGCTCAAAAGACTTGCTGTGTTAAATCTCAGAGACTGCAAACGGCTTCAGAATTTTCCAAGTAAAGTGGAAATGGATGCACTTCAAGTTTTGAATCTAACGGGGTGCCTAAAAGTCGACCAACTACCTGAAGCATTGGGTCGGCTCAAAAGCTTAACGGAGCTTCATGTTGACCGAACTGCCATTAGAGAACTTCCTTCTTTTGTATCCTCTTTAATAAACCTTGAATCATTGTCTTTCGGTGGCCAAGGGAGGATTCAACCTAGATGGTGGACTTCAATCACTGCTCCTTTTGGTTTACTAAGTAAACAACAACATCCTCAAATACCTAGATCAGTAATGTCTTCATTGGCAGGTTTACATATGTTAAAGTCTCTGAATTTCAGCAACTGCAATTTATTTGAAGTGCCTGGGAGCATTGGGGGCTTATCATGTCTAAAGGATCTAGACTTGGATGGGAACAATTTTACTAGCTTGCCTGGAAGTTTGACTCAACTTTCTAGTCTTGAATGGCTTAAAGTTGATGGTTGCAAGAAGCTGGAAGTGTTGCCCGAACTTCCACCTAACCTAAATTATCTTAATGCATCTGATTGCACCTCCTTAAGAGAAATGCCGGGATCATCTAAAGACCCATTCATGAATAGGTTCAATTATTTCAGAAATTGTCCAAAGCTGTTTATGAATGTTCCCATTGATAGCGAGGGGTCTATATCGAAGACTCGGCGTCTTGACTCATCTATGACTTCCCAAGGCTTTACTTACCAGCTTTCTGGTTTCCTTCGGTATGTGGGTTTCCAGACTAACAGATGTGAATTCTTCCTTTCGCCAAGAAGTACCTCCGGTATGCTAAATATAGTATATCATGGGAATAGCATTCCAGAGTGGTTTACAAATAGAAGTACAGAAAAGCATGTAAAGGTTGAATTACCATCATATTGGAGTTATGATAAGTTTAGGGGATATGGAACTTGTGTTGTTTTTAAGTGCAAAAAGCCTAGCAAACTAAATGGAATATCTGTAAAAAACTTTGATGGAGCTTCTTTGTTGATAAGAGAACATTACTTTGATGAAGTGATAGGAATCAACGAATCATATATGATATGGTTGCGTTATAGTAGGGAGACACGGGGATGGAAGAAAGCAAAGAATTTTGTTACATTTTGTTTCGAAGAGAATAATGAAGATGTTGAGGTGAAGGAGTGTGGTGCAAGACTAATTTGTCATGAAGATGTACAACAAGAAACAGATTTAAGTATGCTTCAAGGCCTCCCAACTCCAACACAACATGGTGGTTTCTTGACCCTTCTAGGGCCTTCTGTTATTTCCTGGTCGGGTAGTCCATGTGACTTAGGCTGCACACAGTAGAGCCAAATCAATCGATCAACTTGAAGGTCGATCTCGATCGTTCCTACTGTGGCTTCAAATGAGGATCGATCGATAACCTTTTTTTTTAGATGAAGATTGTGTACACGACGTGTGTTTCTTGTGTGTATTTTATTAAATATATAAGCTATTTTGGTGGGGTATGTTTTTTGTGGTGTAGGTCACCTTGGTATGGGAAAAATTGCGTGTAGGTCGTCGGAGAGAGAAAGTAGTTGTGGCGGACAAAATGGAGGTCAATCGCCTCCTTTACTATGTCCAGCCTTATGTTTATATGAGGTTTTCTTGTAACAAACACCAACTGTTCGATGAAATGTATATGAGTACAAATCATTGACTATTATATTGGTAAACTGTTTGGTAGCTATTACTCACCAACTTGTTTGTTTCGTGTTGGTAGCTACTTAGTATCTTTTATCTCCTCAATACACTTGTAGGCTTGCAGCAAAAACGAAGAATATTATGTGAAACCTATACTCACAAAATATAAGAGGAACTATGTTTTGCACCCGCGCTTCGCTGCAGGTTATTTGGCTACATAGTTTTGCATTCCGTAGGATCTTGGTAGGGTTGTTTATAAATTTCGCCATTAAAAGAATTTACAATCAAAGTAAAAATCATCACATTAACATTTATATATATATCTGTAGCAATTGCTCTAATCAACGTGCTATGCCCTTGTTTGTATGTAGCATGATATCCTTAATAAACAATTTGAAGTTAAGCTGTGATGATCCTCCCTCTTCTAATAGTATTTCTGCCATTTCTTGAAATATTTAGCCTTTTCTCTTCTTGTTTTTGCTTCCAGACCTTCACTCATTACTCTCGGCGCAGCATTGCAAACATCGTCTCGTTTCACTTGTATCCCAACTCCATCCTCATCTTCTAAATGCATTACTCTTTTAGCCCCAACTTCCACACCAGTTGCCCACTACTTGAACAGCCAAACTCTTGCTTCAATGTTTACGGGTATTAATGAAACATGTGTACTGTACTGTAAGACTTATTAATGCATAACCATATACGTAAGTATAGAAAGTATACAAAAGTCAAGTAAACATCAAAACATAGAAAATTGAGAAAAAGTGTGATTAATGATTAAAAACCAACATCAACAACCCTAACTCAAGATTCTTTAAAGATTGCATTTTTTTTGAAATAACATCAAAGATCCAGGATCAAAAAAGCATAAAATCCAACAATATATGAAATTGAGGTAAATGATTATGTTCAAGACCATATCAAATATCCGTGGATTGTACTTATTTGTCACCAACTGTTGGTGCCTCTATTTTTCAAACGATAAACCATTTGCAGGGACAAAGACATTACATTTTGTGAAGGGAGTTACCTGAGATTTGTGTTCACCTTATTGCACATTATCACTCCTTTTAGCCGCAGTTTCAGCACCAAAACAGGCTTTTTTCAGCCCACATTTCAGCACGCAAACACGCCCATTTCAGTCGCATTTAAGCACCTAAACCCACCTACCTGAGGTCCCATTCCAGCAACCAAACCCACGTGTTGCAGCCCCCATTTCAACAACCAAACGCACACACTTCTTTTAGCTGCAATTTCAGTACCAAAACCCCTCTTTTCAGCCCCTTTTTGCTTTTCCTTAAACCTGCTAAACAATGTTAAATCAGGTACACAACAACAAAAGATTAATCAGAAATTGAGGAAAAACAAACAATTTACTTATAATAAGACAACAATTACCTGTTCTGCAAATATGCCGTCCAATTACACAACCAACCTCAAACCAATCGAAAACAAAATCTACACACAATATTAAGAATAATCAAAATATTGCACCTACATTGAAACACAAAAGCTAATTACCACTAATCATAAACTTAACTTTTAGGGCTTATACGCTTAACTGTTTGTTCAGTTTCAATAAGCCTATAAACCATCCAAATACCAAACACAAATCCAAATACTTTAAGTTCTACGCCTAAACTCTTACAATTATTAAACTAATAATGCACAGTAAGCTAAAATTTCGTTAGAAAAGCAAACAACAAATATGTAAATGTCAAATGAGCTTATGTAAGTGATTTTTGGGGTCGTTTAAAAACAAAGAACTACATTGTTATCCTTAAGAATGTAGACTATATATCCAACAACAGATTACAGATTCACCTAATTGGCATCCATGTTTATGTCCTGTCTGCCCTCAACTTGGTTCACCACATCCACCTAATAAGCTATGTTTAGAAGAACCCAAAATAATCAATGTTACTCACTACAAAGTTCATCATCAGCAGCAACCTGGATCATTAGCATGTCTAATAGGTCCGTCAACATTTTAGCATTTTAAAACTCAGTTTTAGAAGTAACAGGAGTATGTTAGGATGCTGGTTCCAAAATAGATGATACATTTAAATTAATCAGTTGTAACAAACCGGGCAATGAACAAACACATACGCTTAACATTACTTAAAACGTGGATACATAAAAAGAGAAATAAACTCACCTGTGAACTTCATATAAGCAATAGCCTCCAATTGAGCATACAAAGAACTTTGATTCTTTTTATCCTCTGCTCTTGGAACGTTAATCGCTTTTAACCTTCTACCATCTCTGCTTACTGCATCACACATTTATTAAAATATGTACTCATAAAAGGTTCTAAAACGCTACAATATTTCTTCTTGCCTTCTTAATGCTCTCAAAAGTATTGCTATATTCTGCAACTTCTTCGGATCCAACGCTCTGTTCTCCCAAATCACATGAACCGCAGCTGGTTACCGACCATCTCTTTTCCCAGAACGACCCGAATCACATCCAAAGTGCAAAGGTGCAAGAGTAATTGTTGATTACATTATTATTTTTTATTTTATTTTTTTTTTGGGTAAACCTGCATAAAAGTCATAATGTTTAGTAACGTCACACTTAATAGCACTACAAAAATGAAACCAATACAATTTTTCTTTACCTTTGTTGTTAGCGGGTATATTCTGAAGATTTTCTGATAAGGCGGCATGGCACTGCATAACAATTGTGTTTTGTAACACCTTTTTCCAGGCATATCGTATAAGCTGACATCTGTTTTTTGCCACATTTTATAGAAGCTAATAAGTAATGTTTCAACATTTAAACAAATAGTTGAAAGAATGTGTTGCATCAGAAGGGTGATTATACCTGAGGAAATCCTTAAAAACCATTTGAAAGCCGCTGCAATTGATGCTTCTCATTCTCATTAACTGCTGCAAGTATGATAGGGAATTCTGCAATGCAATAAGTTGGACGTCATTGGATGGCAAACTTACACACATAACTCACTCAATTTAAACTCATATTAGGTCTGCAAGCTAATGCCATTTTGACAGTTCTAAATCATCAACTTAAAGTCAATACCGCAAGACATTTATCATAAGGCTTTATTGTTTTATTTAAGAGAAAACTTTAACGTGCAAGCAGCCCAGCATGTACCTAATTGTGTATACAAATCAGGGCGATGATAAAAGATAGAAAAAAACGAAACTCATGAATCCATTCTACTCATAACAATATGGATAAACTTGAGTCACCAATCTACTTCTATAAATGAAATGAAATATTACAGGATAGTTTAGCTATCCGAAAATTGGCCAAACATATTATTCTAAACTACATATAGGTAGTATGCTGCAATTATAATGAGTAATGATAAGGTTCTAATTCATGAATAGCATTTACACGTATGTATTACTCAGCTTTTTAAGGATTTCATTAGGTATAATAAGATAAGACCCTCCGTACCCGCCAACATGGACAATAAAATAATCAGAATAGTTGTGAGAAAGTAAAAATGGTTCTTTTTAGTGCTTATCCGCTTAACCGCTAGTTCAGTGTCAAATATGCCCATAAACCCATGAAATCTGCTAACCCAAATACCAAGCCTCAACATCCTATGAAAGGTGGATTACGCATACGCAATACCAAAATCTACTTATTTATGTATTCACATATCACAGTTAAACTAATGAGAAAAATACGTCTTGCAAATTATAGTGCTAAATAAGCATGACTAACCAAATTTTGAAACTGATATTTTGCTATTAATAAACTTAATACTATTAATCAACTTGATATATTAAAAGCGTTTTAGCTTTAGTACCTGACTCAATCATATAGCACTAAAACAATACAAACATCGCAAAATATGATCACGTAACCTTCCAATCAACATCTTGTCAGCATAAGGGGCAAAATATGATCAAAAACACAAGTGTCTGATCTTCCTATTGTGAGTACCATTGTGACTTACTATCTTAGTCATTTAGTACACTTAATAAGAAGATTTAATAGTTTGTGTAATTGAACGCGCTAAAGAATTCTGTGTCGAGCTGGATACATTTATTTCAAAACACCCATATCAATAATTCCCTAAACCCCAAAACCTGAAAACAGTCATTTACGCAAAGTACATAACTATATTAACAACCTTACTCCTAAAGTACTCATACCTGTGCTGCAAACATCATCATCAAGCCAACCTGCAAAACAAATCCATAACAACCCTCAAATTAACGAAACCCTAATTTCAAAAAATATAAACCTCACCTTAATCATCACCAACCGTCATTCAACTTTAGTTTTGTGTTATCCATATTGTTACTGGAATGGCTTGAAGCTGATCTTCGCTAGAATCAGTGTTACCATTTGTTTTGTTTGGTGGTTGTGGAAGGATCTGGATCATATAATTCATGTGTTTCTAGAATTCGTACTTGACAACAAATGGCAAAAACTAATTGCGTACCTAAGAACAGATGGCAAAAAATTAGCCACAAATTCATGCTCCTGTAGCTAGGTCCTGTAGAAACACTCACACAAAACACTGTAGATGCCCCGATGGCTGGTTCGATCGGGTTGGACCGGTGGGTCCTTTACCGGTGCCGGAGCCACATAATTTGAGAGAGTGAGTAAAAGGGATAAGTTGGGTGGATCCGGGTATTTGTTATGCCGCTTTGTGGGTTTGGGCTGCCCAAAACAAAAAATGGGTAAAAAAGTACTGTTCCTAAAGGGGACGCTTTTAATATATTATATATACTATCTAAAACCCAGACACTCTCCCACATCGCGACACGTGTCCAAACACTGTAGCATGAACAGTGCTACAGTAAATACGCTACAGTATTTTTTTTACGTTGCTACAGTACTCGGTACATTTTTTTTTCCTTAAGAAAATTTGTTTTTAAAAAAAATACAAAAAATAATACTTTTTTTTGCGCTGCTACAGTGCTCGGTCGGTACAGATCTTTTTTTTTTTTTTTTTTTTTTTTTTTTTTTTTATAACATAAATTTCTTTAAGAAAATTTGTTTTTAAAAAAAAAATACAAAAAATAAAAATAAAAAAATACAAAAAATAATAGACTTACAAAAAATTTCTTATACAAATTTGTTTATTTAAAAAAAAAAACATACCGAGAAAACAAACAACAAAAAAAAAATTTCAACCGCAACGCCAAAAAAAAAAAAAAAAAACCCGTAAATATAAACAAATTATGCTTCCAAGTAAACATATGCATACTTCAGATAACAAAATTATTAATTATACCGTACAACCGACAAAATATAAAACACAAAACACACCCGCCGCAACGCGCGGGCAACCCCGCTAGTATATTCTAAAACCCAGGCAAGTCACCACACCGCGACACGTGGCAAAACACTGTAGCAGCTACAATGCTACAGTGAAATCGCTACGGTAACTTTTTTTTTTTTTTTTTTTTTTTTTAACATAAATTTCCTTAAGAATTTTTTTTTTAAAATAATAAAAAAATACAAAAAATAATACATTTTTTTTGCGTCGCTACAGTACTCGGTACAGATTTTTTTTTTTTTTTTTTTTTTAACGTAAATTTCCTTAAGAAAATTTGTTTTTAAAAAAAAATACAAAAAATAAAAATACAAAAATACAAAAAATAATACACTTACAAAAAATTTCTTATACAAATTTGTTTATTTTTTTTTAAAAAAAAAACAAAAAAACAAAAAACATACCGAGAAAACAAACAACCAAAAAAAATTTCAGCTGCAACAACAAAAAAAAAAAAAAAAACAAAAAAAAAGTCCATAAATATAAACAAATTATGCTTCCAAGTAAACATATGCATACTTCAAATAACAAAATTATTAATTATACCGTACAACCGACAAAATACAAACACAAAACACACCCGCCGCAACGCGCGGGCAACCCCGCTAGTATATATATAATTGTGTGGGATATTATACAAACTTTTGAGAGCAAATTCCCAAAAAGGGACTTTTTTATTTTCAAATTCCCAAAATGATATAAACCCAACATGTTTTCCTAATTTGGTCAAGTGCGAATGTGCGATTTCCTTAGTTTCTTGACACGTGTCAAGACAAATAGGACTTGTCCCCTACTATCACTTGTCACTTGTCCCACCCACTATCACTTGTCCCCCATGTGTCCAGAAAAAATTACTTATTTACCCTTAGTTCTATAAGTCAAATAAATGTGCGATTTTGCTACCTATTAAATGTGCGAATGTGCGAATTCGCTTTATTTCCAGATTCAAATGTGCGATTTAAATGTGTGAATGTGCGAATTCGCTTTATTTCCATATTCAAATGTGCGATTTAAATGTGCGAATGTGCGACTTCACTTTTTTTCTAGATTCCGGCAAATTAAATGTGACCACTTCACTTTATCAAAATGGAAATATAATTGTTGACTCTTTTACTACATGACATTAAACAAATATGTCAGATCTTTTGTTTTCATCAAACAAGTTCAAAAATGTTGTCTTCGGTCTCATCATCAATATTTATATTTAATGAGAAAGAAACTATACGAGAAGCATAACCTCCTTTTCATTTCTTTTTAAATCTCATCCAAACATAAACCCAGTAACCACTCCACCACACCACTCACCACCACCTCTAAATCTCGGCCACCACCACCACCGCAGCTACACCGTCATCACCATTCTCACTCTCGCGGTGATGATGGATTTGGAGGTGGTGGCGAGTGGTGGTGAATGGTGGTGGAAGTAGCAGGTGGTGGTGAGAGAAGGAGATGAGGATAATATTACTAGTATTTATTTATATTAAATAGAGGGGTACATTTGTCATTTAAACAATAATTGAAAGTCAAAGTTCAGACAAAGTATCAAATCAAATGTACTATTATTATTAAAAAGGTGGACACGTGTCGCACATTCAGTGGAATCGCACGTTCGCACGTTAGCACATGACCAAATTGGGAAAACATGTTGGATTTGTACCATTTTGGGAAATTGAAAAAAAGTCCCTTTTTGAGAATTTGCTCAACTTTTGAAGTATATCAGGGCTATGTGTCATGAATATGGATATTCCGGCTTGATTAACAACTGAATACACGTGTAATCTTAAAACCTTATTCATTTGGGCACACAACATCATACAACCTTGTTTATAATCTGGATCTCCCAAGTTGCTGCAAACAACTTCGCCTGCAACACGATTTCACATTTATATATTCAATAGAAGTGATAACTAAACATCTCAGATGAAATAACATCCGAGTCTCTGAGCAGCTTCTAAAGATTGATATCCCAACACACAAACATGAAGTTACCTAACCACAATTCATTCAAAGATTACACTTTATCTCCCTTCCATCATTGCCAAAAGGTTATCACTTAGGCTACCCCCATCCCTCACACTATTTCAGCTTCCACCTCAGCGCCACATCAGCTTTCTCTCTCCTTCACCACCATCTCACATTTCACTCCCAACCATCTCACACCACTTCACCTTTTATTTATTAAATTCATAAAAACATTACATAAATTAAAAACATTAAACGTACAGAATTGAAAATACAATACGAAATTAAAAACATAAACGTTACATGGATAATAAAACACGTAAACTAAAATGGAAAATTCCACCTCGCCTTTATCACCTGCCTTTGCTTCTTGACCTCTTCGCGTTGTTCTTCCGTCAAGTTATGCAATGGCTGGAAATAGAAGGCTTCGTCTTTTTGACGTTGCTCCATCTCTTTAAGTCTTAATTCTTCTCTCTTGAGCTCCACAAATGCTTCCATAGTCGATAGCCTTCTGTTGTTTAAAGGCTCAGTGGTTGATGTATATTCGCTGACCAACAACTTAGCCAAGTTCCCCTCATTCACAAATCCTGCACTTGCCGATGATGTCTCTGCCTAGTGGACGTTGAGCTGGACGTTGAATTTCCTGCAAATAATCACCATCTTCGTCGTCTTCATTCAAATCAAAACCACCCTGCATAGACTGCTATGTATTGAATCCTGAACTGGAGTCTAAAAACTTGTATCTCTAGCTCTTTTCTTGATTATCTACTAGAAACCTCGGAAGTGTCACCTTTTTCCTTTTTTCACAATCCTTCAACACCTCCCAGCAATGCACAAGTGTAAACTGTAACACCCCCAATTTCGTGATACGCAATGGAATTCAAACTGGGTATTACTCTACGGCTTAACAGTTATAACAATAGAAAATGAACTCTAATTGAGTCGTTTTTAAAAAAAATATCATTCGAATTAAATAAATATTAGAGTTTACGAAATGAGGTCCCGGTAGTTTCAAGGTTTACAAATTACATTAAAAGAGTTTTCGAATGATAATAAAATTTATAGCCTTCTTGAGAATCTGTGCTCCTCCGTGCCAACCTCGTTCATTATGGACCTGAGATAAACATGCTAAAGTGTCAACACAAAGGTTGGTGAGTTCAAAGAGTTTGTAGATATAATGTGAAAACCTTGTAAAATCATCGTGACAAGTATAGGTAAATACTAAACGTAAACTTCTAGGATTCTAAGTGTATGACTATTGTACTAAATACAATATCACATGTAGGTAGTGTTTATGTTGCTCTTAGTTACTAGCACCGAATTCTTAAGTTTTCTAGTTTCTGGTTTCTAGTTTCTAGTTTCTAGTTTCTAGTTTCTAGTTTCTAGTTTCTGCTCAGTTCACGATTGTACCTAGTCTATTAGTTCGAGATCATACCAAGTCCATTAGATTGTGATCATACCAAATCTAATAGATCTTGATCATACCAAGTCCATTAGATCGTGATCATACCAAGTCCGTTAGATCGTGATCATACCAAGTCCATTAGACCGTGATCATACCAAGTCCATTAGACCGTGATCATACCAGTCCATTAGATCGTGATCATACCAAGTCCATTAGATCGTTATTTTACCAAGTCCATTAGCTCAAAAAATGATTCATGATTTGCCGTTAAACCTAGTGTTCTCAAATATAGTGTGTCTGTTTGCCTTAACTGGGTCAACACTAATGGGGTTCATTAATTCCATTAGATCTATCCAAAATATTCATACTCACTACGCATAGTGCTTAATGGTCCTTGATATAGAAACTCTAAGTATGAAAATCATGTTATCTAGCATAAATAAACATTCAGTTCAGATAAACATGTAGTTGCAAATAATAGTGATTGTCAAAAATAGTTAAGCATGTATCTCCCCCAAAGAGTTTATAAAATAAGTATAAAAACGGGGCTATGACTTAAAGTAATATGTAAAAGTATAGAGTACTAATGAAAGTAAAATCAAGTAGTTAAGCATGTATCTCCCCCAAAGAGTTTATAAAATAATTAAATGAGAAAAGGTGAGGCTATGACTCACAGTAATCCGTAAAAGTTTAGAGTACTTGTAAAAATAAATAAAAATAGTTAAGCATGTATCTCCCCCTAAGGGTTTAATGAACAATTAAATGATAGAAAATGGGGCTATGACTCAACGTGAGTAGATGATGTTTAAGGATATAACAAAATCGTTGGATAAGCCGGGAAAACCTCTACGTGCAACCTAAAATAGAATGTTGTGACTTAGGTTGGAGCAATGTCTAAGAATACATAAATGTCTTTATATTGTTCATGATGTAGTACTTGGTATGTTGTATATGTCGTTGTATAAAAATGGTTTATGAAACATGTTTAGTTTATATCTTGTACTACCATTCGAGCCATCATAATTCAGAAGTCATGCAGTAAACGTTCGAGGAGCTAGGACACTTTAATTCGTAAATCCAGCAACTCGTCGATCCGTTTTACTCTAATGAACTCCTCACATGAAGCTCCCTAGTTTTGTAGTATTCGATAGAAAATATATGTTTTCGGTCATTAAAAGTTACATGTCCGAAGGTCGAATAAACTTAGGAAAGTTTGTTGGGAAATAAACCATCCGTGGAAACTCATTACCACTGATAGGCTAAGCAAAGACAACTACTGAAGAATTGTACTAATAGTGGAAATGTATTACTACTGCTAGTACAATATATTACCACTGCTTAGTTTGTCTGTCAAGTATACGAGTTGTAGATATGTATAGAAAAGATTTAGTGAATATTTTATTTGTTTAGTATAATACTTATCTTGTACAGGACTCCTTGTATCCTATAAAAGGAGGTCCTAGGTTTAGAGTTCATATACGTATCAATTAGAAAAAGCTTCAAGGTTGTAACCCTAGTGATACAAAGATCACTCGTATTATTATCTTTAATAATATTGAAGCTAACCGTTTGTTTAAACACTTTGTTCATTTTGTTTTACTTTCATACACTTTATACAAATCATACAAACATATCTTCTAAGTATCTTGTGGTGAATTCCGCGTGCTACAAGGTATAATATCAAAGTATCTATTTGACACAACATATCTTCTAACTAGAATTATCATGCATTGATCTATTTAGTATTTGGACAAGGGATATTAAGCAATTATTATTTATAATGAATTAAAGTACTTTGTATGTTTGTTTTCATTAATAATATATTGTATCCTATATTTGCATGTTTAAATCCGTGAATGACTTATGTTATTCTAAATTGTCCGTTGCCGATTAATGATATGGGAATATCATTAAACTAAGACAAATCTGAGTATTAGTGAGAATATACTTGAAAGTATATTGATGCGTTAACATACCAATTTTACATGATATTCAATGAATTGAATATAGGACTTATCCCAACTACATGAATTTACTTTATGGATCTTGTCATTAAGTAAATCATGATTTCAGTTATCCTCGGACTTGAGATACCAGATAAGTGTCATGAATGTAGTGCATTTCTGTGAAGCAATTTACCGTTATCCGTAACTGGTAGTTATAAGGATTGTTTTCAGAAGTGTTGCAAAGTTCATGGGTTATTCTTGTAGTCAAGATAGAATTTGTTCCTTCAAATTTGTTTTGAAGTTTAATACTGCTGGGCCCCTCGTAGGGTTGACAAGATATTTGCGTGCGCACGCCCAAAGTCTATCTGAAATACATTAAATTAAATTAAATGTTAAATTGTAATAGTCCTAAATGTTAATAGTTCGCAAATGACCAGATTTATATAAACAAACAATTTATAATAGTTCTAAATGTTAAATTGTTGACCGTCTAATTTTTTTGCAAAGTCTAGCTAGATGTTGTCGTTCAATAACTTATTTTTGTGTTGCTATCATTTTAAGACAACGTATGAACCAGAGTCACATATTTAGTATATGCGATTGTATATAACCTGTGGGTCTAAAAATCTTACTTTTTTGTGTTGTTTACATTATCTTCGTCATGGATTCTTGGTATTAATTATTATGAATAATGCATACTCTTTCTGATGATCTTTACTTCTGAACGCAGCTCGATCTCATCATTGATAATGGCTAATACGTCCATTCCTCATCGGTGGAAATTTGATGTTTTTGTTAGTTTTAAAGGTGAAGATATCCGTAAAAGTTTCATGGATCATCTGTTCAACGACTTCAAGCAAAAAGGGATTCATGCTTTTAGAGACGATAGCGAATTGCCTAAAGGAGAAGAGATATTTCCTCATCTCTGAAAAGCCATTGAAGCATCGAGATTTTTGATAGTTATCTTCTCCAAGAATTACGCTTCTTCATCATGGTGTTTGAGGGAACTTGTCAAAATACTTGAGCGCAAGAAGATTGAGACTCCAAAACATGAGGTTCGGATTATGTTTTATGATGCTAAGCCTGATGTTGTGAGGAAACAAAAAAGAAGTTTTGCAGAAGCGTTCCGCAACCACGAAGTTTCAAATAGTACAGAGGTGGGTGAATGGAAAACAACTTTATCTATGGTGGCTGACTTATCTGGATGGGTTCTTGATGACATGACAAATGGGTAAATTTCTTGTTTCGTGCAATTATTTTTATGTTGGTTGTTTACTCACAAACATCTTTATTACTAAAGATTAACACTAGTTATATATATATATATATATATATATATATATATATATATATATATATATATATATATATATATATATATATATATATATATATATATATATATATATATATAGTGTAACTTTATTTTCAGAACTCTGTTAAGTGCGGGAACTGCGAGAACTCATTTTAGACCCTTAGATGAGTTAATCAATGGTTAAAAATGAATGTGCCACTTTTGTAATTAAACTAAAATCAGGGTACAACTGGTAAAAAGAAAAAGGATATAATAGTCATTAAATAAATACTAAATGAATATCATCTTAATTCCCTTTTTAAAAACTTCCATCAATCCCGTATTTCTTCTTTTGACCTAATGACACTCTAAAAAAACTGCCCTCCCCATTTCTCTCTGAAAATTCTAGATTCATTATCGTGATGAGCCTCCACCATTCATTCATCATGTTCTTCTTCACTTCCTTGATTTCATTGCACACAAACATTAAAAAACAAAAACATAAACCAACCCAATTAGAAAATTTTGTATAAATCTATTGTCAAATGTACAGAACCCATTGATCTCATCGGAATGAGTGTTATTGTTGTTGTGTTTTGCTGATCTATATCATTCTAGGTATATATATACCCACCATGTAAGTTTTATTTTATTGGTTTGATTTATATTGCCATCTCAACAAAATTTTATTAGGTTTAATAGTTTCCGGATCTGAGGGAATGTAACCAGATCTTACGGGTTTGGTGTGATTATAATGTTATGTTGTATGTTGTTTTATGTCGTATATGATATTTGGTATGATTGGATCTCATTGGTTTTTGAAGCATGTGATATTTATGGTTCCTCTCATTATAAAGAATTCATGAATTTTAAATGATCAGAAATTTAGAAATCATTAAGATTCTCGAAGTTAAGAAAAATGACATGTAAATAGGTCGATGGTTTTTTTATAGGTTGATGTTTACTTATGGATATTGAATTGCATAGTTATGTATAGGTTGACGTTTGGAATGATTTGTTGGGATTAGTATAGGATAAAAAAAAACATACAGGTTAAAAAAACATACATGTTTTAAGGTACGGTGCATACATGTTTTAAGGTATGGTGCATACATGTTTCAGGTGCATACATGTTTTGAGGTACGGTGTGCATACATGTTTCAGGTGCATACATGTTTTGAGGTACGGTGCATACATGTTTTAAGGAATGGTGCATACGTGTTTATTGCTTGTAAAAAATAATGAAAACGGTGCATATGTGTTTTATAGCTGATATAAATCAATAAAAGTGTGTGCATATGTGTTTCAAGGTTAATTATAATTAGTGAAATGGTGCATATGTGTTTCAAGGTTAATACTGTATAAATCAATGAAATGGTACATATATGTTTTTATTGTTGGTATAAAATCCTTGAAAGAGTGTGCATATGTGTTTGATAGTTGTTTTATATATGTGTTTATGAATAAAAATATGTTTGATATATACAAGATTGTGCATATGTGTTATGATAGTAGTTAGGATTATTTTTTATTTCTTATTTGTTTATGGTTTAATTGTTTTTATGCATGCTTGTTTCAGATTGATGAAGATGACGATATCATTGAAGACCGAGAAGTGGATGAACAAAAATATACATGAAGATAATTTGTGATTTTTGAAGATATACGATTATTGCATATGTGTTTTATGTTCTTGTAATTAAGTGAAATGTAACATTTAAGTATATGAATCTTATTTTTTTTTCTTTTATAATGATTATTTTCTTTGATTTGTGTTTCAATCTTCTTAAAAAGTAATGGTTAAGCAAAAATATTGATAGGTTGATAAAAAAAAGTGTGAACAATTACATTATACAAACACATTTAAATTTACATCATTTAAAAAACATACATGCACCTAATTTTTTGAAAAAAAAAGGAAAAGAACACGTATGTTCTTGTAATATTTTGGATACACGTTACAAAAAAAAAAAAAAAAAAAAAAAAAAAAAAAAAAAAATCCGAAAATTTAGGAATGTTTTGAAACGGGATTTAATAAAAAATTTGAAAATAATATAAAATTTATATTTTACTAAAATACCCTTATTATTAAATAATAATGTTTAATATTTAAAAACAATCTTATTGGTCTAGAAGAGTTCTCGCACTTAACAGGGTTCTGAAAATAAAGCCTCCCTATATATATATATATATGGTAACAGGTATGAGTATAAGTTCATCAATTGCATCTCCAGCGAAATCCTCAGAGTATTATGTGAAGGACAATTGCTTGTTGGTGAAAACCTGGTTGGTATAGATTTCCATTTCGACAGATTACGCTTGTCACGCTTCGTTGGGTCGCATAAGGTTAACATGATTGGAATATGTGGTATAAGTGGAATAGGAAAGACGACCCTTGCTAAAGCTATATATAACTCAGTGTATGCCCACTTTGAAGGAAGTTGCTTTTGTGAAGATGTCAAAGAAGTCGAAGAAAAACAAAGCCTAACTCAAGTTCAGATGCAAATGATTGGTAAGATTCTGAAAACACATGATCTTAAGATATCAAGTGTTGGAGAAGGTTCTATGGTAATAAAGCAAAGGATGGCATGTAAGCGGATCCTGCTTGTTTTGGATGATGTGAATAACATAAAGCAGTTAGAAGCACTAGCAGGTTCACATGATTGGTTTTATCCTGGAAGTTTTATTATTTTCACTGGTAAAGACAAACAATTGCTAAGGTCTCATAAAGTGGATGCAATTTATGAAATGGAAACTTTAGGGGATTATGAAGCTCTTGAGCTCTTTAGTTTATGTGCATTTGGCAAAAGGCATCCTCCAATAGAATTCAAAGAGCTTGCTTCCCAAGTTTTGAAACACTTGCAAGGTCACCCTTTGGCTCTCAAAGTTTTTGGTCGACTGTTGTATGATAAGTCTGTGTATGTTTGGAAAAGCAAGTTGGATAGATTGCAAACATATGCTAATTCAGATATCCTAAAAAAACTTCGACCAAGTTTTGATAGTTTGGAACTTATTGAGAAAAGAATGTTTCTTGACATTGCATGTGCTTTCATTGGGGAAAATAAAGATTTTGCTGCAAGTGTACTAGACGGCAGCAAGTGTTTTGCAAATGCTATTATTGAAGTTCTAGTTGATAAGTGCCTAATAACAGTATCTGCAAGTAATACGTGTCTACAAATGCATGAATTGATTCAAAGCATGGCAAGGGAAATTGCACGTGCAAAATTCGACATGCCTTGGAATCGGAGCAGATTGTGGATTTCATCTAACGTTTACGATATATCGGGTCAAAATAATGTAAAAAGTGGCATATGATTCTTTTCCTTTATATTAATATAAAAGTATAAGCAATTGCAATGTTACTGTTTTTAATTTAGATTACATGTTTTTGTTTTTCCAGGTGCCAATAACTGAAGCAATTGAAGTTCTAGTCCTTTCTTTAGAGAAATTTAGTCAAAAGGTTCACATAGATGCTAATGATTTTGCACATATGAAAAAGTTGCGGATCCTAAAAATCTATAAAGAAGGGAAAGTATCTAAGGAGAAACTTGAAATGAAGGGCCACAATGTTATTCTCAGGAAATTTATATTATTTGTCCGATAAGCTGAGCTTGTTTTATTGGCATGAATGCCCTTTCAAGTACTTACCTTCCAATTTCTATCCAGACAACATTGTGGTCATTGACCTGTCTTACAGCAACATTAACAATTTTTGGACAACAGCTAAGGTAATTCCTTGTACACACATGTTTTCCTATTTGATACCTAATGATCCGAGAACTTATCTTCTTCTTCTTCCTCTTCTCTTTTTTTTTTTTTTTTTTTTTTTTTTTTTTAATTTTTTTCCTATCAATGTCAGTGCTTTAAAAGGTTGAAAGTAATGAAGCTAAGGTACTGTCGTAGCCTAACAACCACCCCTGACTTCTCGGAGATTACCAATCTCGAAGAGCTAAGTCTTGAAGGTTGTGTGAATTTGGTTAGCGTTCATCCCTCAATTGGAATGCTCAAGAGGCTTGTTGTGTTAAATATGAGAGATTGTGAACAGCTTCAGAATTTTCCAAGTAGAGTGGAAATGGATGCTCTTCAAGTTTTGAATATAACGGGGTGCCTAAAAGTCGATCAACTCCCTGAAGCATTGGGTCGGATCAAAAGCTTAACGGAGCTACATGTTGACAGAACTGCCATTACAGAACTTCCCTCTTTTGTAGCCTCTCTAATAAACCTTGAATCATTGTCATTCGGTGGCGAAGAGAGGATTCAACCTAGATGGCGGACTTCAATCACTGCTCTTTTCGGTTTACTAAGTAAACAACAACATCCCCAAATATCAGTATGGTCATCGTTGGCAGGTTTACATATGTTAAATGATCTAAAGTTAAGCTACTGCAATTTATTAGAAGTGCCTGATGCCATTGGAGGCTTATCATGTCTACATAAACTAAACTTGGAAGGGAACAATTTTACTAGCTTGCCTGGAAGTTTGAGTCAACTTTCTCATCTTCGATATCTTTAATGGTTGCAAGAAGCTGGAAGTGTTGCCTGAAATTCCACATAGCCTATCTTATATTAATGCATCTGATTGCACGTCCTTAAGAGAAGTGTCAGTATCATCTAAAGACCCAATATTCACGGGGAGGTTAAATGTTTTCAGCAATTGTCCAAAGCTATTTAAGAATGTTACCATTGATAGCGAGGGGTCTATAACTTCCCAAGGCTCTATTCACCAGCTCTCTTTCCTTAGGAATTTGGGTTTCCCGACTAACATATGTGAGTTCTTCTTGCAAGACACCTTCGTATCTTATCTAGATATAGTATATCATGGGAATAGCATTCCAGAGTGGTTTACAAATAGAAGTACGGAAAATCATGTAAAGGTTGATTGGTGTTATGATAAGTTCAGGGGATATGGAACTTGTGTTGTTTTTAAGAGAAAAACGCCTTGCAAATTTATTGGATACTCTGTAGTGAACTTTGATGTAGAGAAAAAAGCCTTGCAGACTCTTGATTCAACATATCAGTTTCCAGAATTAAAAAAGGATGAGTTAGATATGATATGGTTGCATTATACGAGTTGTACATGGGGATGGAAGGAAGCAGACAATTTTCTTACATTTTTTTCGGAAGATGGAGATATTGAGGTGAAGGAGTGTGGTGCAAGACTAATATGTGATGGAGATTTACAGCAAGACGTCACAAACTTGAGTAGGTTCCAAGACCTCCCACCAATATCACAACATGGTGGGGCCATCAGCTATTCTTCTGGTCCCCATGGTGGAAGTGGCTTCTGGTCCTGTTAGTCCAGTAATAAAAGCGTTTGTCATTTTTATTTGTTTGCCACTGTTTATAAAAATTCCTCCTCAATATATTTATATGTCAATAGTTTTGATTTTAACACCAATTACAAGTTTGATTCGTGAATGTTAAATTTTAGTTTTTCGAAAATATTTTATTCAAATATTTTTAGAAAAAATATTTATTCGAAAAAAAAAAAAGTTCGATTTTTTTTTTATAAAATTTTATTCGATTTTTTTTATAAAAGTAGAAAACCGAAAGAAAACGTGCAAAAACGGACCAAAACGTGTAAACACGGGTGAAAAAGTGAAAATAAAGTCAAGGGACTAAAGGTGAAAGTCAACTCAAACGACAAGGACAATTATTGTAACTTTTATAACTGAAATAAAGTTAAAGGATGACTAGAAACAAACGCAAACCACAGGGACCAATAATGTATGTTTTTTTAAATGTTTACCTACAAACCGGTCAACCAGATAAAAATCTGGTCAACATTACGTATCTTTAGCCAAGTTTGAAAGTTTGTTAGCGATACACGGATTATTTTTAGTAGGTTACGTATTTCGGTACTTTTGAGAAAGTATGTTGCGTATCTACAAACTTAGTCCTTTACTTTTTCACCCACCCACAATTTGTTTGATGAAATGTATATGAGTAGAAATCATTTATTATTACACCGGCAAACTATTACTCTTCAGCTTGTTTGTAGATTTTTGGATTTACGATGGATTAAGAATGGATTGTCTTTTTTGAAGTTGCAATGTGTAGAGTAAGACAGTAAGTTAATAAACCTTGTTGCAGTTTGTCTTTTGAAAATAAGACTATTTTCTCAGTTAACAATCTGGAGAGTTTGTAGAGTTGATTCATTAATGGATTTGTAAAGTTACATCTATTTCTTCCCATCTGAGATTAGATTTGATGATTGTCGCTTCAGCAGCCTTCCTACATGTAAGCTTTATCCTATACAATCCTTTTTTTCCCGATATTGTTTTCCGGTCTCAGCCCTTTCCTCTCCGGATGCTTTAATGTTGGCAGTACTTGAACAATTTGTAAAACACTTAGCAGTTCCTATATCTAACTACTATGTTCAATTGATCTTCTTGCTTCTAGTAATTTGAATAATTCTACTCTCAAATCACAATTCAAGTAATACAGGTGGGTTGACCCTAAATCAACTTTAAATCCCACTTCTAAACCCTTTAAGTCATGCAGTACCTATTGCTTGATGAATATCCCATGATTACAACTCGAAAGGTACCAGCGCTTCTGCGGCGGTTATCATGTAATAAAAAATTTTGCCGAACAATCTTTATCGATTCTACATTTCATGTGACAAAAACTTTACAGGTGGCAAGAATTTTTTAGAGCACTGATTTACGAAATGTTACTTGGACGATACCAATTGCACTCCAAAGTCCAAAACCAAGGAGAACTGCAACGCCACTTTCATCATAAAAAAGCGTTAATCTATATTACAGGTCTACATAAAAAAAAAAAAAAAAAAAAAAAAAAAAAAAAAACTGATCACCAGGAGGAAAGGTGAAAAGAGGGGGAAAGCACTTGAGATGTGTGTCTGTGTGTGTGCGCGAGCACGCGTTTTGTGTATAAAGTACATGATGTAGTGGCATCAACACCATCATCCCTATTTGTTACAAGTCCAGCAACGCACAAAACACTTTCTCCTTATAATTTTCCAGACAAGCCAATCCATCGTTTTTTTTTATTTTTATTTATTTATTTATTTATTTTTTTATTTTGTGCAAAGGTGAACATATTTTATTAATCACAATTAAACAATACAACCAATGATACAGAGATTTAGACATGCCTAAACTTTATTTGATCCAAATACAAAACAGAGACATACTAAACTGAACTAACTCGGTCAATACATATGCAAAGCACTGCTTAATCACTCAGAAAACAACAGTCAATGCCATACATCAGCTTGCAGAAAAATATCTCCAGTTGTAAACATTCTGCAGCTTATTCAATTCACCTTTAAAGCACCAAAGACCATCTAGTTACATTTCCATTACATCTAACCATCTTGATCATTCAACCTGCCGTCACAATAACCAAGACAATCTAGATGAATGGCATCACTGGGAACCCATTACCCCTCCAAGTCAAGGGCTATACCAACTGCTTCTGTAACTAGTTTATCACCAATAAGAATGTTTAAACTTTAGCGTACATTATTTTTACAATAAGCATCTAACAATAAAAACCAGATATTTATAGTAATCGCAATCCAATATTAGAGTTTCTAGTAAAAAGTATACCAAAGAAAAGTTTCTATGGAATGGAATCAAAGACAAGCAAGTGATACAAACAAAAACTATCAAGCCGGTAGGGAAAAAATATACATGGTAATCCCCATACCCATCCTTCATGAATACAAAAACCCTCTTCACAGTATAATAACACCGCCAAACTCCAAACTAAAATGCCCATTTATCAGTTTCATTTTCCCCGTTTGACTCTCTGACGTCACCTTAAATGGTCCGCTTGACCCAAAGGGATCTGAGTCATCAAATGAGTATGTATGACATTGGTCAAAACCCGCATTGCCACTCAATGAATCAAACCTTGCGAAACTACGGTCTTGTGCCGTGCTGCTCATTGAGTGGAATCTTGAGAAGTTATTATCCTGTGTGGAGCTGCTCATGGAATCATCTTGAGAAGGTTTCTTGTTTAGAAGAACCTCCAGTGGCACTGAAAGAATCGTGTCTCGAGAAATTATCAAAGAAAGAATTCTCTGCTGCTCCCCCACTGTATCGTGGTGAGGTGCCAGCTCGAGAAGCTAGTGAGCCAGGAACCGAATCATCAAACCCAAATGGACTCTTTTTCTGGAAAAAACTATTACTGCTTTTGCGGGGAATCACTTTTTCTTGGACTTGCAGTGAAGCTATTTGAGTCGAAGAAATAACTCTCTCCATGCTTCTCATGTTCGGCATCCTGTATAAATGAAGTTATTTGCAAGGGCATAGGTATCCTAATGTCTTTTAAAGTTCAAACAGCTTTGTTCTAGTTTTATATTTTTGAAATTATAACATGCATACCAAAACCAGTTTAGATTGGTTCAGTTTCCAGGTCCACTCTAGAGTAATACGTTGAAATATATTGTATTAATTTTCACTCTGAAGCGTTATTTATCTTTTCATTTAGTAGCACATATGTAGCATTTTTCCACCTTACGTTGCAATAATGCAATACCCCTGATGCTTGCTGTCACTTCTATAACCTTATACACTATCCATCGAATGCAATGATATAATCATATAATTGAAGAAAAAGATATGAACATACCTTAGCTGTGTCACTATTGAATCCCCGCACTGAATCTACATCATCATTGTTGTCAGAAGTACCCCATCCTTCGTCATCAAAACCCCTAACAGAGGAAGATCGAACTCAATTTTTTTTATACAAATAGACTAGTGCATGTTTAGATCTTTCCACCAAACAAGGTGTAGGTACACGTTTTGTTGTATTTAGACAATGAAAGATCAGGCCATAAACTGAATCCGATTGGTACCTTTCTGTGACAGCATCAAAGTTCTTTCCAAAATGGTTAAATGAATCCTCCTTGGTTGGACTTTCAAATATTTTTTGCGCCGTGGGACTACCAGCTGGGCTTTTAGCTGACTCATCTTCGCTATGTGCGTATGCTGATTCAGTCTCGAAAGGCTTCTCTGACTTCCTGTCAGCATTTGAATATGAATCCTCATAAACGTCATCCATCATAGACGAGTTTTTGCCTGAGATGTTGATTTGGTTTAGTGCAAAGTGCAAATGTAGTTGAAGAGAATAACGTGAGAACATATGGTAGAGGTAGCAAAATAGATTGGTTAACTAATAAATTAGATGTGTTTGGGTCAAAACAGATATTTTGTGTGGAACACGGGTCGGATTGACCCAACAATTCTATGATAAATACTCACTATTAAACAAAGAGCGTCATACCTTCGTCTTCGTCTTCGAATTCCAGGTTGTCAACCTTGACAAACAAAATAGGTGAACCATAACGCAATATCAATCGTTTTATTATAATAATATATTATACAGATACAGTGACATTATTGCTAATGGAGTATTCCTAATAGCATGAGATGAAAAATGATACCCTTCGGAAGCTCAATAACTGCAGTTGACTCGACATCAATTCCATGTTTTTGCAACGTTCAGTTAAAGCCTTCAGTAGTTCCTCGAAATCGGATTGGATACAATCAGTACGTACTGGAGCATCTGTGGGTTGCCTTGTAAAAGCATTCAATGCACCAAGTGGTTCTATCTTGGCTGGAGTCTGGGGCTGAGAAGTTACAGGACCAATTGCAGAAGAAACGGGTGGAATGTTGCAGTTTGTGTTGGCATTGAGGATGGTGATGGTTTGCATATAGATTGAGAAGCGGAAAACAAGTCACCTCCAAACATAGCAGAAGAAGTAATTGCATTTCCTCCAACAGATGGCTAGGAGCTGTGAAAGATAAGGATGATAGTGGCTCTTGGGGTTTTGGTACAGTAGCCCCAACACATCTGCCCCCAAGTCAATCACCTGAGACATTTGAGTTTGATAGACCAGGACCGGTCAGACCACCACCTGCCGGAAAACTAGGACCACCAACACCCTGTGATGGAAGAGGCCCGCTCTGAGGTGGCAGCTTCATTGACTGATTTCCTTGAGGTGCGAAATACTGTCCAGAAGGTGGAGCAACTGAAGGAGGAGCCATTGAATTAGGAGGCATCTGTGATCTTATGCCGAAATTTTGAGTTTGCATTGAATTAAAAAACACGGGCTGTTGTGTTGGAGGACGAGCTGCCATTGGATTTGGTTGAGCTGGCAGAGCTGCAAGATTAATCTGTGGAGCAGGGATTTTAGATGAAGCAGGTCCATACAATGCCGCCTTTACTATATCTGGTGTTGGTTCTCTTTTACTTTGTGCAACAGTTGCCAGTGCGGTTCTGATCAGTGTGCTGCCATATCTGCAATCAAATAATATATTATCATAAGAAACATGACCCAGATGCATGGTTAAATTGTTCAATTTTGTCAAAGTATAGTCCGATAATCTTCTTAGGATTGTAAATATATATAAGATTCAATCAGAGATCAAAGACATACAAGAAGAATGAAAGACCAAATTGCTAAGATAGTAAGATCTGTCTAATCATTCCCTAAAACTTCTTATTAGAATCCTATATATATGACTATATCTACGACCTTAACATCTAGTACTGCAGAAACAATAAAGAGAAGCAAAAGCTGCAAATCTTAGTCAATCAACACTAAAGTACATAGTATGCAGCAGTTCAACAATTATATCAAAACTATTACATTTAAATTTTTCGATCCATTAGCAAACAACCACTACGCCCTTTGTATGTGTAAAAGACCAAGATTAATTTTGACTTTCACAGTTTCACTGTCATATCACCATCTTCTATAAAACAGGCTCATTTATAACTTCTTAGCAGAATTGCACAGTTTTCCCTTAAGTTATTTTATGAACATTGCAACATTTCACAAATTCTTATAAAAATGGTTTGGGATAAAGGTAACTAGTTGCTTGTGATTGCTGCAATTCATTGATAAAATTGGGTATGTTTTAAAAAAGTCACCGATGTTGTCATTATACAAGATATCATCGACAAACATTTCATAGAGTCTGTAGTCAAAATTTTCATTTCATGGGACACAGTGAGTATTCATCATGTCATTTCAGTTTGCAATATGCAAAATTGGAAATCTTGACCAGCGCGAAAATGATGAAACTCTCTTTTCTGGGGTTACTATAGGTATTAACTCAAGCATGGGCAGAAGTGAAAACATCCAAAAATCTCAAATAACTCAAGTAACATTCAAGTGAGTTAAACTCATGATCATACATTATTAATAGGCTCCTAAAGAAGTTCATGGTTGAAAATTCGGGATAGAAGTAGAAGCCCAGTTCTTTACACTTAGACACTCGAATATGACAAGTAAAACCACACGGTCAAAAACGACCCAAGTGTCAACTACCAAAGTGGGAAGTTGCCCATAGTAGAGAAACTAAGGATCATGGGGCTTGTGGTCTAGTGGTAAAGGCTTAAGTAGTTAAGCGAGCCCAAGTGAGAGTAGTACCGGTTTGGGTGACCGAGCGGGAAGTCCTCACTTGGGAACCACAAGCTCTAATGATACCAGGCGAATCGGGAATAGGAGTGGGGTTATCCCCTAAGAAGAGGCTCGCGGTTGGTATCTCTGCCCGAAGATGCGACACTAACTCGAGCCAACAACTAACATCTAACATCTAACCCGCCGTTCAAAAAAAAAAAAAAAAGAGAAACTAAGGACTTATAAAGGTAGTTACAACTTACAACTCACACAACTTACAATAAAAATTCACTTTTTTTTTTAATGTCCACCACATATCAAAATTCAGTGTGATCGAAAATGAATTTAATAACAATATATGATATCTGATTTCAATAAATTTAATTAGTAGTAGTATCGTAACAGACCAAAATTCTGTGTGATCGAAAATGATATAAATAAATTAAATCTTAAACCAGTCAACAATCAAATAAACATGTTTCTACAGAAGCGATAGTGGGTTTGGGTAAGACGGAAGAATTAGTGGGGCAGAAGCCGTTGCGTTTTTTCAGGCTTCTAATTTCTCTATCTTTTTCAAATTGAAAGGAAGGAGGTTGTTGATTCAGTTCGGTGCTCAATTTTACATTATCAATCCATCCAAACCGGATTTTTCTTTTTATTTCTTCTCTTTTCTTTTTCTTCTTTTTACCCGATGTTTTAAAAACCGGGTTTAGAATCGGTCCGGTCGAGTTACGGTTTACCGGTTCAATCGGTTTGACCGTCGGGTTAATCCGGTTTTCCACTTAAGTATATTGCATTATTTCGGCTCACCAAACACCTATAGAACCTTTAATATTCAATACCAAACATACACAACGCTTAAAAAATTCAATACAAGTCACATAATAGGTTTATAAAACATATATTATACAACACCAAACACATACAATTCGACGACAATATAAGTTTTAAACGTAAATAAAAAATATTCATTATCACGATTAATCTAAACTTATCATATATCATTGATGTTTTGCTTCATTAGTAAAAAGTGTTAAATTAGGCTTGACACAGCTATATTCGACCCGACTTTATCCAACCTAACTCGAGGTGATTTTAGCCGACCTGACCATGACCTAGTGAGCAACGACCTTAGCTTTTTCGTTGGGTCCACCATTGAGTAGGTTCAATCTGATTTAATGAACACTCCTAGAGATAGCTATTAAAAAAATGGTCCATAATAAAAATGAGCTTGCTATGTTTTCCACATTGAAATGAATATGAAATGAAAAAGAAATAATCAAAGACCTTGGAAATCAAGGAATCATCAAACAAATCCTATTTTGCATCACATCTTTTTGAATAATTGAATTTTGAAAAAAAAGACATTGATTTGATATAACTAAAATGAGATTATTAGTTCTTTATGCAATTTAGCCGAGTGATTATTATTTTTACATAGTTGAAGTCACCGTAAACACTTATAAAAAATTGCTACAATTGCATAATTTTCACTTAATGAGACAGCGTGATGTGATATGATAAACTAAACTAAAAAACATATAAGATTGACATATAACTTGATACAGGAAATTGATGTATAAAATATCATGTCAGAGGGAAACCAGGTTCAATAGCTGGATAGAGTAAGAAAACAACTAAATAGAAATGAGTGAGTGAAAATTATGTTATTGTAACAATTATACCTAAAAAATACAATGATACCTTTCATGGTTACCACTTTAGATTGACATGTAACTTAAGACTTAAGAGTAATGCTATTTAGGCCTACATTTTATGTCTAATGCATAAATTACTTGTACAATTGTATTATACATTTTCTCTCTTTAAATTTCCATTAATCACTTTTTCAAATCCACCAATCAAATCATTATAGGCATACAAGTAGACTTTCTAATTAGGCATACTCATTTTTCGTAACTTAATACATGAAATTGCATGGTATTTAAATTTAAGAGATTGAAATTGAAATTAAGAATGACTTAGAGTCAACCAACTTGCCTTTACTCTTTTCTAAACTTCATTTGATCTTTCGCATTCATTTTCAATCTTCCATCCATCCGTAAATTGTAAGTGATTTTAGTAAATTTTCATCAAAGGACTGAAATATATAATTATTTTGTTCTTGAGTTTTTCTTAAACAGAAAGAAAAAGAAACAAAAAAGAAATAACAAGAAAATTTGTAACATTTTTCTTCAAATATTTTCCGCCTAAATATAGGTGGATTTAGACGGAAACAAAAATTACACTTAAACTATTGAGTGCAAATAACCAATATAACCTTCAGTATTTATAAGTCTCTTACTCATTTATACTTTTGTGATAAAAATGAATGCGTTTAAAAAGGCATAATTATGTCTCTTTTCTTTTTATTTTCTTCCCGACTCGATAACACAACATTTTTTCTTTTCCTTTCCTTTCATTTCAACTCGATAACATGAAATAAAAAATTCACTTTCTTTCCTTTCCATTTCTTTTTATATTCTCTTATTTACCCATCATTTTTATCCCACCTAAAAGCTCCAACGTAAGTGTTCATATTCTTATTTTGGGTTGTGACTTGTCACAAAGGAAGTGTTCACTTTTATAATTAAAAAAAATAATAATAATAATAATTAAAAAAAAAGAAGACTTTAGTGGTAAAAAATGATATTTTCTTGGTAGAGAGAATGTAGTTAGTGGGTTTTGCTAAAACTTTGTGCATTTTAAAAATTGTAACACTCCAATTTTTACAATAATGGGTTTAAATATATTTTAAAGCTTTCAAGTCAACTCGTGTTATATTTTAAGGTTCCGTTAGTCAAAGAACATATCCTGAAAATAAGTTATTAAAGGAATAAGGACTATCCTTGTAATGGTTTGACTAACAGGGACTAACATTGCCAAACTTCAAAAGTTAAATAATAACTCATGTATAATACAGTAATAGATTACTTAACATCACAGGAACTTCATAAATATCATTTTTTTTTTCTTCCCTCTGCCTCACGTCACATAACTCATGTATTTGGGCTTGGAATTTTATCAGGATGAATTAAGTTAAGCTAAGATATGACAAACTATACTCAAACATGTAACTTAATACACAAAATTGCATAGTATGTAAAACTGAGGGACTGAAAGTGAAATTAAAGTTGACTTAGAGTCAACTTACCTTTACTCTTTGTAACTTCATTTTCATTGCATTCATTCACCACAAACTTCCATCCGTACTTGCTAGTTGTTCCATACTTGCTGGGTTTTGGTTATTCGATCAATTACTTATAACAAAGGTAAAATTATTTGTTCCATACTTGCTGGGTTTTGGTTATTCGATCAATTACTTATAACAAAGGTAAAATTATTTGTTCCATACTTGCTGGGTTTTGGTTATTCGATCAATTACTTATAACAAAGGTAAAATTATTTGTTCCATACTTGCTGGGTTTTGTTTATTCGATCAACAATAGATTGTCATATTTGTAAATTTCCAGAATTATTGTTGTTTCGCTGTAATCTCATTAAATAAGTTAAAACAAACACCCCTTAAACTAGTTGGGATACAATTGACATGATTGAGTGATTTGAGTCTGTGAGAGATTTTTTTTTTTTTTTTTTTTTTTTTTTTTATAGGTTATGTAGCATAAGATACATGGCATTGAATGGAATGAATAATTAGATTTTGGTAAACAAAGTATATTTACTAAATCTGAAAATGCCACTGTAGGAGAAATAGTGTTTTCCTGTAAATGACATGAAGCGTGGAAAACTTTCAAAAGTTGTAGTGTTGTTTGGATCAGACTCGGAGGAACTTTACGATAACTTTTTGGTCAATTTAATATTAAGTTCTGTGAAAGCTTTAACTGTTACTAAAACGTAGTAAGCTTGGTGCCACTTATAATTAACATTCATATTGGTCAATTTAATCTACATTCATATTCTTAGGAAACATAGAAGACAGAACGCCTCTCTTAGGCTAAATGCAATGGTAATATTACGTGCCACAGTTTTTTGTCCCTCTACTTAAGATGTGTATAAACAGTTAGCATGTTTGTCCTGTCTACATGTTACATGGTATAACACAAAAGCACTCACATGTTTGATTGTTTAATGCTACTTACTCATGGGTTCTTGTTGCTAATTAATTGTTTCAACTTTATTTTCACTTTTTTTCTGAAAATGTTTACTTTACATGTAAACGCAGCACAATCTCATTATTGATAATGGCTACTACGTCTATTCCTCATCGGTGGAAATATGATGTCTTCGTAAGTTTTAGAGGTGAAGATATCCGCAAAAACTTCATGGATCATATGTTCAATGATTTCAAGCATAAAGGAATTCATGCTTTTAGAGATGATAGAGAATTGCCTAAAGGAGAAGAGATATCTCCTCATCTCTACAAAGCCATTGAAGAATCAAGATTTTTGATTGTTATCTTCTCCAAAAATTATGCTTCCTCAACATGGTGTCTGAGGGAACTTGTCAAAATACTTGAATACAAGCAGATTGAAGATCCCAAACATGAGGTTCGGATTATCTTTTATGATGCCAAGCCTGATGTTGTAAGGAAACAAAAAAGGAGTTACGCAAAAGCGTTTGCCAAACATGATGTTTCAAATAGAACAGAGGTGGATAAATGGAGGGAAGCTCTATCCATGGCGGCTAACTTATCTGGATGGGATCTCCAGGACATGACAAATGGGTAAATTTCATGTTTTTGTGTAATTAGTCTTGTAGCTCTACTAAAGCTTAACACTATGTAGTTTCTCTTACTTTTTGTGTCTTTGTGGTTAACAGGTATGAGTACAAGTTCATCGATTGCATCTCCAAAGACATACTCAAAAAATTATGTGACGGGCCCTTGCATGTTGGTGAAAACCTGGTTGGCATAGATTTCCATTTCGACAGATTAGGCTTTTCACGCTTCGTTGGGTCACATAAGGTTAACATGATTGGAATATGTGGTATAAGTGGAATAGGAAAGACAACCCTTGCCAAAGCTATATATAACTTAGTGTATGCCCACTTTGAAGGAAGTTGCTTTTGTGAAGATGTGAAAGAAGTCGAAGAAAAACAAAGCCTAACTCAAGTTCAGATGCAAATGATTGATAAGATTCTGAAAACAGATGATCTGAAGATATCAAGTGTTGGAGAAGGTTCTATGATAATAAAGCAAAGGATGGCATGTAAGCGGATCCTGCTTGTTTTGGATGATGTGAGTAACGGAGAGCAGTTAGAAGCACTAGCAGGTTCACATGATTGGTTTTATCCTGGAAGTTTTATTATTTTCACTGGTAAAGACAAACAATTGCTAAGGTCTCATAAAGTGGATGGAATTTATGATATGGAGACTTTAGATGATCAAAAAGCTCTTGAGCTCTTTAGTTTATATGCATTTGGAAAATTCGAACCTTTAGAAGATTTTAAAGAGCTTGCTTCCCAAGTTTTGATACATTTGCAAGGTCACCCTTTGGCCCTCAAAGTTTTTGGTCGATTATTGTATGATAAGTCTGAGTATGTTTGGAAAAGCGAGTTGGATAGACTCCAAAGATATCCTAATTCAGATATCCTAAAAAAGCTTCGACCAAGTTTTGATAGCTTGGCATCTGATCAGAAAAGAATGTTTCTTGACATTGCATGTGCCTTCATTAGGGAAAATAAAGATTTTGCTGCAAGTGTACTAGACAACCATCATTGTTCTGCAAATGCTATTATTGAAGTTCTAGTTGATAAGTGCCTAATAACAGTATCTGCAAGTAATACGTGTCTACAGATGCATGAATTGATTCAATGCATGGCAAGGGAAATTATACGTGAAGAATTCAGCATGCCTGGGAATCACCGCAGATTGTGGATTTCATCAGAGGATTACGATATACTGAATGTAAACAAGGTATTAAGTTGCATATGATTTCTTTTTCAACATAAACATTACATTTGAGTATAAGCAATTGCCTTTATTGTTGTTTTTTTTTTTCTTTCTTTTTATTTATTTATTTATTTTATTATTACTACTATTACTATTACCATTACTATTACTATTAATATAAGCAAGTACAATCTGGTTATTTGTATCTAGGTAGCAGAAGAAGTTGAAGTTCTAGTCCTTTTGCTAAAGAAAAATTGTCAAAATATTCCCATAAATGGACAAGCTCTTACACGTATGAAAAATTTGCGGATGCTAAAAATATGCTTTCCGCAAGTCGAAGGACGTTGGCAGCCATTTGCAGTAAACTTCTCTGGAAGACTGGATTTGTTGTCTAATAAATTAAGGTTGCTTTATTGGCATGGATTGCCTTTAGAGTTCTTACCTTCAGATTTTTATCCGGATAACATTGTTGCCATCGACTTGTCTTACAGCCACATAAAACAACTTTGGACAACACCAAAGGTATTTACTTGTTCATACATGTGATTGTGTTCGACACCATTATACAAACTTATCTTTTTTCTGTTGATGCTAGTGCTTAAGAAGGTTGAAAATAATGAAGCTAAGGTACTGTTGTAACCTAACAACCACCCCTGACTTCTCTGAGATTACAAATCTCGAAGAGCTAGATCTTGAAGGTTGTGTGAATATGGTTACAGTTCATCCATCTATTGGAATGCTCAAGAGACTTATTGTTTTAAATATGAGAGACTGCAGACGGGCTAGGAGTTTTCCTAGCAAAGTGGAAATGGATTCTCTTCAGGTTTTGAATCTCTCGGGATGCTTAAATGTCAACCAACTGCCTGAAGCCTTTTGGTCTAGATGGTGGACTTCAATCCCTGGTTTCATATGGGACCAACAACATCCCAAAAAATCAGTTTCATTGGAAGGTTTACATATGTTAAAGAATCTGAATTTAAGCTACTGCAATTTGGAACAAGTGCCTGATGCCATTGGAGGCTTATCATGTCTAAAAGAGCTACACTTAAAAGGGAACAATTTCACTAGCTTGCCTGGAAGTTTGAGTGAACTTTCTAATCTTAAATTTCTTTATCTTAATGGTTGCAAGAAGCTGGAAGTGTTGCCCGAACTTCCCGATAGTGTACTTGATCTTTTTGCATCTGATTGCACCTCCTTATGTTCAATTATGGGATTAAGCCCAATACTGAGCAAAAGGTTAACATATCTCACGAATTGTCCGAAATTGTTTAAGAATGTTGCCATATATAGCCAGGTGTCAATATCGAAGACTCGGTGTCTCAACTCATCTGTAACTTCCCAAGGCTCTACAAACCGATTTTCTTCTTTCCTTCAGTATGCGCGTATCCAAAATAACAGATGTGGATTGTTCCGTTTGCCAGGAAGTATGCATATGACATATCATGGAAATAGCATTCCAAATTGGTTTACAAATAAAAGTATGGGAAATCATATAAAGGTCGAATTACCATTAGATTGGAGCTTCAGTAAGTTAAGGGGATATGGAATTTGTGTTGTTTTTAAGAGAAAAAAACCTAAACCTTCCATATATCTTGGATACTATGTAGAGAACTTTGATGGAGCTTCTTTGGGAGAATGCGATCCATACTACTATCCGGAATATTTTAGGCGTAAGCCAATAAGAATCGATGAGTCAGATATGATATGGTTGCATTATACGACAAGTGAAATACAGTGGTGGAAGGAAGCAAAGAATTTTGTAACATTTTGTTTTGAAGAGAATGAAGCAATTGAAGTGAAGGAGATGGGTGTAAGACTTGTTTGTGATGAAGATTTAGATGAAGAAGGAGACTTGAGTATGTTCCAAGACATCCCAACTCTATCACAGCATGGTGGGGCCGTTTGCCTGTTTGGGGATTATGGGAAAATCGACTGGTCATGGTAGTCCGATAAAAAAAAAGTGAACCTTTAATATGTCCCCTGTACATTTTGTAATTGTTATTTGGTCTTTATTGGCCCATTTAAGGTTTATTTATTTATTTATTTTTGTACTATTGCCCATTTAAGTAGGTCGATCTGAAATCATTTTGCATCTCTCTTATCGTTTACTACCTCCGTCATATATTAATTGTCTAGTTTTGACTTTTGAAGTCTTTTTTTTTCCAACTTTGACAATAAATATTTTTGTTTGTATTTTATAATATTTAATAAAAATTATACCGATAAAGATACATTTAAAACATGATATATTCATATATTTTGCATCAAGTATTACAGTATATAACATAAACAAAAATATTTAAGTTCAAAGTAGAAAAGAAAATACCTAAAAAAATCAAAGTGGACAATTAATATGTAACGGAAGGAGTAAGAGATTTTTTGTTTATGTGTACGTGAAATATTCACATTGAAATTAAAAGTTTCAAACTCAGATTGTTTTTTTTTAGAACAGCACCACACTTGAAAACCGACCCCCGAGTTAAATCATCCAAACGGGCATGCCCCGGGACCCGAACCATTAGGAGAGACCCGCGAAGAGAAACCTCTACACCTCACAGCTTCACACTAAAAGGCTTAGATTGAATATTTATTAGTCAAGTAATTTGGAGGAAGTTTACCAGAAAGTAAGACTTAATTTTGAACGCGTGCTACTAAATAACTATATTGAAAAGACATCGTCATGTAGGTCCTATTCGAAAAGACATCGTCATGCTGGGCCGCCCCTAATCAACCCACTTTATAAATTAGTTATATGCGTGTAAGATAGTTTGTTAATAATATTTGCAACAAGCCTCCCTTATTCCTATTGAAATTTCGAATAACTTAACCAATCATATACAAATATACAACATCAAAATTAATTTACTTGTCAAATTATTCTTTTCTGGTTTAGCTTACCTTCTTATTATTGTGGTGTTAAGTTGAATCATCAGTTAAAAATATTATAGATTCATTTTTCGAGTAATATTTTTATAGCTATTTTTACGTTAATTTAGGCTCCTTTTAACTTAAAATCCTGGCTCCGCCCATGGTTGCCATCATAAATTATTTAAATGCTTTTGCAAGACTCATAAATTATATTATGGTTTAGTCCTTGTCCAAATTTCACATAACATCTAAATTGTCACAAGTTGAAATTTTGGCCTTTAACTTTGTCAGGATGTACGTATATATTTATAAGAGTTGAAGTTGTGCTTATAAAAGTTTCTTTCTTTGCTCTTCAAAAACTTTTATTAATACCTTGGGGATTAGAAGTGTAACTGTTGGATATAAAGTTGAATTAACTTCAACCCGTTTGCATTACTTAAATTGTTGTTTGAGAGTAGAATTCTTATCCTCTGCTTCTTAATTCATCGGAAAATCAGTAAGTCATCATCTACCCTTTGCTTATTTCCTTGTTTTTTATTTAATCATTCTTTCATCTATTTATATATCATCTAAGGAATGATATATTTATCATTTAGAAAACTAGAATAGATTATTGTGTACTAATATCATGATTTAGTGAGTCAGCTTATTAATCCCATGTAACTATATTGTTCAGTTATGGTTTAAAGCGAAATTTGATAAAAGGAAGGTTAAAACTAATTGACAATTTAGAAAAATAATGATAGAAAGTAATCTTACAAGAATCAAGTTTGAAACAGTCACTAACACTTGATTAGAATAAGTGGGATAATAGTTCATCTATACAACGACTATATGACATATATAGTTCAAGTCTATTTTAATTGAGCTAGTAACCAAGTGAATCATTAAAAAGTACTCTGTAAATGAAGTTATCAGCATATGCCCTGCACTTGATGATTTTTTCATGCTCAATTCATTTTACGTATACATGTTACATTATTATTTTAGTAAAATATTACGTTGGCCTAATCTTTCACATGTAAATCCAGCTGCTTACATATTATTGATCATGGCTGCTTCTTCCATTCCTCATCAATGGAAATATGATGCTTTTGTAAGTTTTAGAGGTGAAGATATCTATAAAAGCTTCATGGATCAAATTGCCTAAAGGAGAAGAGATATCTCCTCATCTCTACAAAGCCATTGAAGAATCGAGGTTTTTGATTGTTATCTTCTCCAAAAATTATGCTTCTTTGACATGGTGTCTGAGGGAACTTGTCAAAATACTTGAGTGCAAGCACATTGAAAATCCAAAACATGAGGTTCGGATTATCTTTTATGATGCCAAGCCTTATGTTGTGAGGAAACAAAAAAGGAGTTACGCAAAAAGCATTTGCTAAACATGATGTTTCAAATAGAACAATGGTGGATAAATGGTGGGAAGCTCTATCCATGGCGGCTAACTTATCTGGATGGAACTCCAGGACATGACAAATGGGTAAATTTCTTGTTTTTGTGTATTTAGTCTTGTAGCTCAAATAAAGCTTAACACTATGTAGTTTCTCTTACTTATTGTGTTCTTTGTGGTTAACACGTATGAGTATAAGTTCATCGATTGCATCTCCAAAGACATACTCAAAAAATTATGGATTGGCCCCTTGCATGTTGATGAAACCTTGTTGGCATAGATTTCCATTTTGACAAATTAAACTTGTCACACTTCGTTGGGTCACATACGGTTAATATGCTTGGTATTTGTGGTATAATGCCAAAGCTATTTATAACTTGATGCATATCTACTTTGAAGGAAGTTGCTTTTGTGAAGATGTCCGAAAACAGCAAGAGCTAACTCAAGTCCAAATGCAACTTATTGATAACATCATGAAAACAAGAGCTTTGAAGATATCGAGTGTCGGTCAAGGGATTATGGTGATAAAGAAGATGATGTCATCGAAGCCGATCTTGCTTGTTTTGGATGATGTATATGATAATGAGCAGTTAGAGGCAGAGGCACTAGCAGGTTTAGCTAGTTGGTTTTGTCCAGGAAGTTTGATTATTTTCACAAGTAAAGATAAACAGTTGCTAAGATCTCATGGAGTAGATGAAATCCATGACATGAAATTTTTAGATGAGGATATATCTCTTGAGCTCTTCGTTCCTATGCCTTTAAAGAAAACGATTCTACTATAGAATTCAAAGAAGTTTCTCATAAAGTTGTGAACTATGTGGGTTAATGAACTGGACAAGCTCAAAGTACATCCTAATGAAAAGATACAACGAGTGCTTCATTTAAGCTACGATGGGCTAGACCTCCATCAGAAAAGTATCTTACTTGATATTGCATGTTGGAGAAAACAGGGATTTTGTAGCAAGCGTACTAGATGGCTGTAACTTTTTTGAAGTTACAAACATGCAAGTTTTAGTTGATAAGTCATTAATCACGATCTCTAGCAATAATTCACTTCAGATGCATGACTTGATTCAAGCAATGGCAAGGGAAATTGTTCATGAAGAGTCTATCATGCCTAGGAAACAGAGGAGATTGTGGAATTCATCTGAAGTTTATAATGTATTGAGTGAAAAGAAGGTAAGTAGTGGTATGTGATTCTTTTTTCTCTACATTAAAGTATTAGCAAAATATCCTAATGAAGCTACATGTTCTTGCTTTTCCAGATGCCAATAACTGAAGAAGTTGAAGTTCTAGTCCTTTCGTTAGAGAAATTTAGTCAAAAGGTTCACATAGATGCTAATGATTTTGCACATATGAGAAAGTTGCGGATCCTAAAAATCTATCAAGAGGAAAAACAATATGAGCGGAACCTTGAATTGGAAGACCACAATGTGATCTTCATAAGAAATTTGTATTATTTGTCTAATGAGCTAAGCTTGTTTTATTGGCATGGATTCCCTTTACTTACCTTCTGATTTCTATCCACAAAACATTGTGGCCATAGACCTGTCTTACAGCAGCATAAAACATTTTTGGACCACACCTAAGGTATTTCCTTGTACACATATGTTTTCCTATTTGATCTGATAACTTATCTTCTTTTTTGTTCTATCTATGTCAGTGCTTTAGAAGGTTGAAAGTAATTGAGTTAAGGTACTGTTGTAACCTAACAACCACCCCTGACTTCTTGGGGATTAAAAATCTCGAAGAGCTAAGTCTTGAAGGTTGTGTGAATTGGTTAACGTTCATCCCTCAATTGGAATGCTCAAGAGGCTTGTTGTGTTAAATCTAGCGGGGTGCCTAAAAGTCGACCAACGTCCTTCTTTTGTATCTTCCCTAATAAACCTTGAATCATTGTCATTCAACGGCCAAGGGAGGATTCAACCTTGTTGTGTTAAATCACTGCTCCTTTTGTCCAAAGTTGTTTAAGAATGTTACCATTGATAGGGAGGGGTCTATATTTGTTGGTAATTTAGACGAACGAAAACAAACAAACAAATTCAACAAACGAAGAGGAAGCCTTTATTCAAATTATCAAACCAAATTGCAAAGGTACTAACATAAAAACTAATTCAAACGGTACCAAACTATTATTCAAAAGGTACAAACAAAACTAATGACATTGACCGCTATTTATAGTTACCAAACAAACCGTCATAAAGAGTTTCCAAATTCTAAGCAAACTTGGTGGACAAGTCAAACAAATTACCAATTTTACCAAATAACCCATAAAGTTTAAGTCACTTTTCTAACAATCTCCACCGTGACTTAAACTCCTCCACCTGATTAAAATCAAATTCAAAGTTCCAAATTTCAAATTCCAAAATCCGAATGCCAGAGATGCTAGCCAAATTCAAATCAAACGACCGATTCCCAAAAGCAATCCAAAACAAAATCGATCCAAATCAAATGCAGATGACTTCAAAACAAACAAACAAACGCCAACCAACAAATTCAAAACGACCAACCAAACAAACAAATCGGCTCAATCGATCTTCAACAAAGACAATCAAATTCGGGCAACCAACTTCAAAAGCCCGACAAACGAAGATCCCAAATTTTCCAACTAACAAATTCCAAACGATCGAACAAAATTCCAAACGACCCGATTCTAACCAAATCTTCAAACACCGAATCGATCTTCAAATTCCAAATACCAAAATTAAAATTCTAATGACCCACTTATATAATAAGAATTACAGTCCAACTTCAAACTTATTATCCACGTATCAAACAAATTCAAGTTGATTAATAACTCGACGGACGGGCACTAATAATTCAAACACCCCAAATATGATACGGGCAATAATTCTAATGACCCACTTATTATGATAAGAATTACGGTCCAAATTCAAATACAAATACCCAAATAACCTCATGGTAGGCTAGTCTCCGACTCTCAAAAATCCAAACGAATCCATCAAATGCAAAATTGATTCCAAACGAAGTCTTCAAAGTTCAAATACCAAATCCCAAACAAATTGATGCTAATAAAACTAATAAACAATCAAAGATTGTTAAGCACAAAACGAAACAAATCACTAATACCAAATCCTACTAATAGCATAAGGCCCATATTTGAGACTAAGCCCAAACAAAACAAATTAGTTCCAATATCAAAAAAAAAAAAAAAAAAAAAAAAAAAAAAAAAAAAAAAAAAAAAAACACGACCTGATGAATCAAGAGCAAACGATCCAAGAATATTATTATTCCTAAATCGACAAAAAATCAATCGTATCCAAAAAAAAAAAAAAAAAAAAAAAAAAAAAAAAAAAAACACCACGACCTGATGAATCAAGAGCAGACGATCCAAGAATATTATTATTCCAAAATCGACAAAAAATCAATCGTATCCCAATCAGATCAAATCCAAAAACAATTCTTCAAATCAGACGAACCAAACTTTTTTTTCTATTTCTTTTTCTTCTACATGGCTAAACAAACCTAGCTCTTGATACCACTTGTTGGTAATTCAAACGAAAGAAAACAAACAAACAAATTCAACAAACGAAGCGGAAACCTTTATTCAAATTATCAAACCAAATACAAACCAAATTCAAAGGTACCAACATAAAAACTAATTCAAATGGTACGAAACTATTATTCAAAAGGTACAAACAAAACTAATAACATTGACCGCTATTTATAGGCACCAAACAAACCGTCATAAGTTTGATTTTTATTTTTATTTTTTAGGTTTTATTTTATAACTACTAATGAATTGTGCACAAGTTTGATTTTCTTAAAGTTAGGTGTGGCATTTTACAATGGTGGTATTTATAGGATTGCTCGCAAACGCGTAATGGAGGATCATACCGAGCAAATCTAAGGGAGTTTTTCCGTTCTAATTCTTTTTAATTTCCCGTTTTTAATTTTAGATACAAACAACGAGGACGTTGTTTAACTTAAGTTGGGGGATCGAGAATTAGAACGTTACTTGTCCTAAACTTTTCAAAATATGCTTAATATGTCAAAATTTAAAAAAATTTAGCTTGTTTTTGTTTAGTCTAAATTTCGTAACCGCACACATCACCTTATTTTCAAAAATTGTGAGAACTTTTTCCGCAAACATTTTAGTGTGCCGGTGACTTGTAACTTTAGAACTTGGCTTATATACGATTTGAGTCCACCATAATGAGTATTATTGATATAATTGGAGTGACTTGTCTAAATTGGTAAATTTCTAGGATTACACCCAAATAGCCTGTAAATGTTATGTGTTATTAACTAACCACATTGGTTACTTAACCCCCGTTTAAACCTTTGTTTACTCTCACTTTTAGAGTAAGATACCCCTAGAAAAACCCTTAGAGCCATTCATTTCTTTTCTTACACCCATATTTTATGTTTTATTACACATTTACACCTTAGTCTACCCTGTAGATTAAAGTCCGTGGTGTTGCTTAGGTAAAGTGTGTTTCCTTGCGTAATCTGTGTTCGTGTGCATAATTCATTATCTTTGGTTAGGTCGGGAAATTGCACAATGCAATTGGAGTGAAAGTAAATATTGTATTAATTTGAGTCTTGTTGTTTTTCGTGTGTTTACTACTTTCACTGTTATCGTTATTTCTGAAGTCATGAAAAGTATGAAAAAAATATCCAGAGTTATTGTTATAGTAATGTTGTGAAATTTTACACATCTATGTTATGTTTGTTTTAAAAAAAAAAGTCAAAAAAATTAGAAAAGAAAAAGAAAGAAGAAAGTTGGAAGTTTGTTTAACCAACTATTATAAAGTTTTGTATTAAGTGGAAGATATCTCCACTATTTGTTGTTGTAATATATTTATGGTTTGAAATGGAGTTGGCCGTTATGGGAACGCCAACTAAAGTTTGTTCTTTGTTTAAGATTTTATTGAGTATAATTCGTGTCTACCTAAAGCGTGAGTTACATGAGTCAAAGCGTGAGTTATTCAATGATATGAGTCTTATTCATGGGATGGTTGGGAAGTGATTAACCACACATTAGGACTTAATCTATTTGTTTTATATTTTTTATTTTACACCAATTTTTATCCCAAATATTATCCATACCCAACCGTATTGTTCTATTCGTCGTTAGCTCTCGAGCATCCGAATAGAATGATGGCTAAGTAAGAATGTAGAATGTACGAATAAGGTAGTGACCATCCGAGTATTAGATTAATTGACTAACGCGCTAGCGATCTAGTTTGTAACTTGGTGACCATCCGTTATGCAAATAACGCGCTAGCGATCCAAGGAGCACATTAGTGACCATCCGTTAGTTGAAGCATCAAGGACTCGCGCTAGCGATCTACTAAGTTTATGCAGGAAACGTTTGAGCAAAGATAGGTTTAACCCTTAAGCCTCAAAACCCTTTTTACCACTTTAGACTTGTTACTCCTTAGCTTTAATGGAGGAGATGTGTATGTCTGCCAAGCCTATGATAGAATATTCGTCACGACTGAGCAACTAAACGATTTAGAATTAGAATTGAAAAATTTATTTTGTTTCTAACTTGTTAAGTGTTTGGTTGTGTGATTATGATAAAACGAATACATTCTTAATGATAAAAATACATCCTAATACCTTTTAGGATACAATTTAATAAATTTAATCTAAGATTTACTTGAGGACAAGTAAAATTCAAGGGGGGGGGGATATTTGATGACATCAAATAAATACATTATATTGACATCATTTATCCTATTTAATTGACTTGTTTTACTTAATTATGTATGAGAATCGGTGCTTGATTGTTTACTTTAGTGATTCTCAGGAAATAACAAGCAATTGGTGAAACTTGGCGATTTTGTACGAATTATGGAGCAAATTAATCAAGATGGAAAAGTCTACTGAAATCAAGGAGATACGCCGCATCATTCTAGACAAATGCGCCATACTATCATACTTAGATGAATTCGAAGACCATTTCCTGACTTTGAAGAATGCGCCGCATGTGATTTTAGCATACGCCGCATATGAAAATTTGGTCAACGAAGAAGATCTAGCTTGTTCTACTCCAGATACGCCGCATCACAATATTGACATACGGCGTATCACTATCAAGACTTCACTAGATACAATCCAAGATACTGAAGGACATGCGCCGCATAAAGATTCAAGTTATGCCGCATCTGAAGACGGTGTACGAATATTCCAGAATATAATAATCTTGGACCCACGCGAAGTTACCTCAATGTGCCGCATCGAACCCTCAGACAGAAACTATAAATAGACCATCATTACCTACGAATTTTGTGTGCAACATAACCCTAAGGAGACGAATTCAAACAAAGAAGCAACACAAGATACACCTAAACAAAGATTTTAGAGCGGTAAGAAGGTCTTGCATGTTTATAATTCATTAAGTAGTTTTGTTTTATCTGTAATAGTAAGCTTTAATTCATCAGGATTGATGGGCTTGTGGCTACCATACTGCTCTCCTTAAAATTTCTTTCCCATCAATTAAAGTTTATATGATGTTTTTTTGGTGACTTGTATATGTGCATTGATAACCTCTGTGTCTAGCTGAGTTTTGCTTGGGCTGCCATACACCCTCCTCGCCCACTTATCTAGTGTCTAGAAAGTGGGATAGGCATAATTGATCATTAAGAGTTTACTCGCCTATATTTATGATCTAACGAGACAGATAAGACTACGATACTTGTTATATAAAACTAGCAATAAAACAACTTAACCATAGGACACGTCTTCTTCCTATATCTATTATCTATCCATGTACGTGTTTGATATTCTCTGATTCGTTCTCATTAATTTTACTTTTTATTGTTTAATCTACAATTGTGCTAGTCTCTCAGACTAAACCCCCCTTGCGTTAGATTAGGTTGTAAAACTAACTTAGGATATTAAAATACTGATTAGGTTAACTAGATATTACGTTCCACTGTTAGTGATCGACACTCTGCTCACCACTATATACATATTGATCGGGTAAATTGCTCGTTAAGTGTGTGTGTTAGGATAAGTCGGCTAAATATAAATTTAAAACTTAAATAGGCAACAAAACTATACTACAAACTGACATATGCACGCATCACTACGGCGTAGCCTACTTGAAGACTACGATGTAAGAAGAAACCCTAACCAGAGTTACGGCGTAACAAACATTACCAGCTACGCCGTAACACGAGCTACGCCATAATACATTCATGAGTTACGCCGTAGTCAGGGCCAGGCCTATAAATACAACCCTAATTTCTGCATTTTGACATACAACTTTCTCACACTCAAAGTCAGAGATCGTTGGGAGCATTTTGTAGGCCCTTTTACAGCAGTATACGGAGCCTTTCCAAGGGAGAGATCACGCCTAAACACCATAAGTTTTAGCATTTCATTATTTCATTTACATTTTGAACTAATGGCATTTGTAAACATTATTTTGAGTGTTAAGTTTAATATGATCGGCTAAGCACCTCTGTTGCTAGCGTAGTTATGATTCATACATTGTTTTGATTATATTTTCGTACTTTTCCTAATGCTTCTACGTGTGTGCATGTTTAGTTTATCATAAGAACATTTAATTGCGGTAGTTTAAATGACCCGGTCATACTTGGTATGCTAGGAGAATTGACCATAGGACCCCGGCGTAGTTGAGTTGCGAGGATATGGTTGGGATGACAACTAACCACGGACCTTATGTGCAAATTGAGCATAGGACCACTTTCCGTGTCGGATAAACTTAAGTAGTATTAAAGTATGGTCTATGATCGTGACAATGGACCATACTTGGTAAGTCTAGCATGTAGTGGCACTTAATGGCTCAAACCCGTATACCGTATGTCGGCTTACTAGCATGGGGTAGTGCCTGTGGTTCCCGGCAGGATTCGGGGGAGATAGGCTAGGGAACTTGTCCATATGAACCTAGTGATATATGTTCGCCCTACCTAAAGCATGAGATTAGTTTAATAGAAAACGTAATCATAAAAATTGTAGGATGAGTAATTAGGCTAGCACACTTCTCTCTTATTGCTCATAACTTTCATTTCATTTTTTATTTATTTATTTTTAGCTTTCTGTTTCATTCAAACAATCATTTCAACTTTCAATCAGTTTTAATTAGTGATATTAGACTTAGATATAATCCAAACCACATAGCTCTTGGGACGACCTCGGTTTTACCTAGGGATGGCAAAAGCACCCGAAACCGACGGGGAAAACCGAATCCCGAACCGGTTGGGTCGGGTTCGGGGGCGGGTTGGCGGGTTTAGATGCAGGTTTGGGTATTGATATAATTTTTTAGCCGGGTACGGGTTCGGATACGGGTTTTGGTAATACCTGCCCGATTACCCGAATCTATACCCGCTTTATTGATATTTTAATTAACTAGAATATATATACATTATATATAATTTCTTCCATTATATTTTTTTATATACGTACCTCTATTATATAACATATTTTATTTTGTACATAGGTCACCACTGTGGGTATCCTCAAGAATCTTCCATTATATGAGGTGGCAGCCGGAAAGATGATGCAATATAGGTCACCACTGTGGGTATCCTCAAGAATCTCAAAAACAAATAAATAACAACAAGAAAATCAAAACCCTCACCGAGTCAAACGAGTTGACTCGTTGAGTCAACGGAGTCGCGGCGGGTCACGGTCCAAACAAGCAAATCCACACGAGTTTCAATGTTTTTAAAACATTTTATTAATAAAAACATAACTAAAATCGGATTTAATAAATATTTGAAACTTAGGGTTTTGAAAAACATCTCGTTAAAATAAAAAGGTGGCGCGTGAGGGGTTGTTACCGTCGGAAAAGCAATCGAAGGGGGGTGGGTGGTCTCGGTGGTGGTTGGCGCGTGAGGCATGTGGGGTGGGTTACGCGAGTTCAAACGCTAAAACGTCGTGGGTGAGCCTATCTATTGAATCGGAAAAAGAAAGCTTTCGCCGGAAAAATTTTCAGGCGGCCGGATTCTGCTGGTGCTTGCCGGAATAGGGTGGCCGGCGGTTGTGTGAGTGTTTTATTTGTGTGTAAAAATGAATAAATAAATAAATAAAATGTTTATATATTAAATGGTTAGGGGTGAAAATGAAAATATGAAATGTGAGGGTGGGAATTGAAATAAAAAGGAGGGGGTGAAAGTGTCAATAAGCAATACTTTCCGTCAAAACGATTTGGGGCCCATTCGACATAGCAAACGGACTCAAAAAATTATGAAACTTACGCCATTGTTCACGAAATAATTTTTCCGATAAAATCAGGTATAAACTTCAAAAATTTTCCCAACGTCAATTTAATTCATTAAATTTGAAAAATACAATACGATTCGAGTTTTCTAGGTTGTGCCGGTTCATTCTAGGAATAAAGTTCTCGTTTCTCAATATATCTCACGTTTCTCAAGCCCAATTTAACATGCAAGAAAAGTTTAAGTTCTAAGGTAATGTAAAATAAAATATTTGGCTAGTAAATAGGTTTAGGAAAAGTACCTGGTGTGACAAATATAGATCTTATATTTGTAATAGATCCAATGAACCAATTATAACCATTCATTTTTTTGTTTAAAAAATTCACCTTTTTTTAAAAAATTGAATATCTCGCAAACCGTTAATCGTTACGCGAAAAAAGCATACAATCGTGATGAGAATTAAATTATCTTTCTATAGATATGCACTTCTATATACTTTCCACGATTTTTTTTTCTTTCAAAATTTCCGTCCCGAAAAATCACACGTGATTTGTAAAAATCACATGTGATTTGTAAAAATACAAATCACATATGATTTATACAAATCACTTATGATTTTTCTAGGCAGAATTTTTGGAAAAAAAAAATTCGTCTAAAGTATAAAGAAGTGCATATCTATAGATATATAATTTAATTTTTGTCGCGATGGTGTATTTTTTTGTAGCTCGAAGATTTACTATTTGCAAGATATAATGTTTTTAAAAACAAGGTGGAAAATGATTCTTTATTAACTTTGAGAAAAAAAAGATGGATAAGATTAATTTTTTGGATGTAAGACAAATACGAGATATATATTGATCTCAGCTCAATAACTGTAAAAAAATTATTGTCACTTTTCTATGTGGTAAAAAAAAAAGAACTAAACTAGTGCAAAAAAAGTGTAATTAGTGTAAAAAAATAGTTGTGAATAAGTGTAAAAAAGTGAATTAAGTGTAAAATAATTAGTGTATGAATAAGTAGAAAAAAATATAATAAGTGTAAAAAAAGTGTGGTATGATTAAATGAAAAGAAAATTTAAAAAAAATAGAGTTATAAATGAAAAAAAAGAGTTAATGGACTAAAGGGGAAAGTTAACGCAAACCACATGGACCATTACTGTAACTTTTCTAAGTGAAAAAAAAGTAAAGTGACTAAAATTGGAAGATAACGCAAATCACAAGGACTAATATTGTAACTTTTCAAAGTTAGTAGCCGGTATACCTGCTACTTACCGGTCAGCTTGTGTATTATTTTGTTCATATTTTGAAAGTATTTTGCGTATTCTAGTAATTTCCGAAGTGTGTTACGTATCTCGTCTGTTTTAAATAAAAATGTTGCGTATCTTTAACTTTCACCTTTCACCTTTCATTTTAATCTATCAAAAACAATCTAACCCTAAAAACATTTCATCTTTTCTTAACCACCATCTTTCTTCTGCAAAAACTAACACAATCTCATTTACACTAATATTTAACTCTGAAAATTCTAGCCACCAAAAGTCATGTGTTCTCTAATCCATACAACAAGCAGAAACTCGTCCTTGTGATTCTTTTTTCTTGTCTCCAATCGAAATGCAAACACAATAAGCACCCTTGTATTTCTTATCTTTGATCCACGAAAATAAAGAAGAACAACTTCTTTGAATCTTGAATGTGAGTCGCGAACCAGGTAGGTGGTTTAGAGTTTTGTTTTTTCCAAGAACAATGGAGGGTTTTATTGGATCTAAAATGACATTTTTGTGTTTCGAAAACCAAACCCGAGATATTGTTCTTGTATTTTTTTCGTTTATATTTTTGAGAAAGATAGGGGTTTTGTTGTTGTTAGCAAGAATATTCTAGAAACTTGATGATATGACTTCCCGTAATTGTAGCTTTGGTAGTTGTATAATATTTGTACTTATCTTGTTAACTGTCACTACTACAAAAAATCTCATAAAAACTGGTCAAAATGACCCATGAAGAGTTGTTTTGGAATCACTCTCTAAAGGGGGTATCTCCATGATCAAAACACATAGAAACCGGTTTGGCAACCTGTCTCTATTAGAAGCATCGACACCTGTTTTGTCCTAAGAATCGGTCTCCATTATAGAGTAAATAAACATATTTTTGTTGAACATTGACACCGGTTCTCCCACAACCTATCTTTATAAAAGAATCCAACCTATCTTTATATAGAGTAAAAAGATATGTTTTTAACTCAAAACCTGTCTTTTTGATAAATTTAATTTATTAAAAAAAAATATTTCTAAAATTTTCTAATAAATTAGAAAATTTTAGAAATGATTTTTTTAATAAAGAAATATATATAAATGCAGCAAATATATATAAAGTTATTAAATATACTACAAATGTCAAAATCAACAAAGTAAATTAAGAGAATACGTCAATTCAACTAAACATTAATCCTAGATAAAATCCAAATTATATATATATATATATATATATATATATATATATATATATATATATATATATATATATATATATATATATATATATATATATATATATATATATATATAAGTGCTATATTTACAGCCGTGGGGTCAAATATATATAAAGTGCTATATTTCTAGCCGTGGGGTCAAACTTTGAGAAGAGAAAAGAGCCAATCCGCGACTTCTTCAGCTCTTGACCTTTCAAACATTTTGTACTTGCAGGCCCATCAAATAATATTGATAGTCTTGGAACATGAGTAGTTTGGCTAAATCCTGCATATAGCAAGTTAAATTGCATAAGACAAATGATTATCTAAGTATGAACGAGTAAAAAAGAACAATCAACCTCAAGCAAATTTAACTACTTATACCTGAAATAGGTACATCAGCTAGTTAACAAACAATTGAACCTGTAAGCCATTAGCTGCGCAGGTTCGAATCCAAGCCGGCCCCGGTTTTCATCCGGCCGTTTCTCCAGCGAGTAATCTCGTGTGGAGGCGGTACGGTTTCCGGGCGAAAGCCGTTTAAATCCCCACTGCGCCAGCGTGGGCCCGGTTCAGACAACATAATCTGGGTATGTGGTGGATGAGGGCCTGCTATTTGGCAGGTGCGACTCTAAACCATTTATGGAAAAAGTCACCTTTCAAAAAAAACAAACAATTGAAAGCCCTTTAGATGCTTGCCACTTAAACCAAAATTGTGTTAGTGTATTCAGGTTTCAACTGCCTAACTGGGTTTATTTCATTTAAGTATATAGATCACATGCTATCAATTTAATAAACAATGGCTATGAAAATACAAGTTTCATATGTACACATACTGCTATCATCTCACGTATATAAGGGTGAGCATCGGTCCAGGGGGCCTGGACCGGACCGACAAGGCCGAGGATCGAATTAGCCAAAAAGCCAAGACCGAGGACCAGACAGAATGTGGTCAGTCCAGTCCAGTCCGGTCCGGTCCGGTCTCAGTCGGTCGGTCCGGTCTAACACGGCTAAATAATCGGTTTGTGGTCCGGACCGGACCGAGGACCGAATTATCCAAAAACCCAAGACCGAGGACCGGACCGAATGTGGTCGGTCCGGTCCGGTCCGGTCCGTTCGGGTCGTTTGCTCAGCCCTACACGTATACATATTCTTATTTTGTTTGGGGAATTTGATTATATTTTTCGTGACCTTTTACATGAAAAGCAATATCTAGAAATTAGAGTTGATTTGGCTTTATTATTATTATACTGTATTTCAATTGCAAGTTTTCTTACTGGTAAACAATCATGCATGATGCATTTTTTTCTTTTTAAAATACCAGATAATGATGTGTTTAGAATTCTGTAGGAATGCAAGTTATTTGCCTTCAAAAACCCAAATAAGCAGTACCTGAACTGCTACTACTAAAGGACTTCAGACATATGTTGTAACACAAACTTTAATCATAAACCTAGGAATGCCTTTTATTATAAAAAATAAAATAAATGCATTTACATGATGTTTTTAATCTTTGTTTTATAAAGCATGTTAGAATGTTTGATGCATTTTCTTTAAAAGCACACAATGAGGCCTATTTCTATGATTCCTCAAACTTGCGTCTTATATAGAAGTTTTATTTATTGGAATGTGCAAGTACGAGAAACAATTGCTTACCGATGCTAGTTGAGAGATACCAGCATGATGAGTACCGCACACCCAATTAATGCTGCAAGATATATGGTGTAGCTCAAGAATGATGTCCACCATGTCCAAGCCTCAACCATCTTGTACAGTTTTAAAGCACCAATCACGGCTCCCAACGCATATACAAGCATCACAATTGACGCCCAAAAAAGTATCGTGTTACTTTGTCTCGGTGAACGCCTAGTAGGTCCCCAGTTAAGATAGCCCAACATGATCATATAGAAGCCTACTAACATCTCGACTAGGTATATCACATCGCGAGCAGGGTGAGCAGGATCATGCACACTGTCATAAATTTTTTGATGCAATGACAATGTAAGTTCTAGATTCTATGTGTGATAACCAGATATTTGAGACATGCATACAAAAGAAAATGCACATAAGCAAAGCAAAAGTGGCTCAATAAAATTACAATAACAAGTTAATGATACAGCAACTAGTGAAATAAGGGAAGTTCATGTAACCATTATAATTTTGCTTATGAAATAAGGGAAGTAACAGCTATTCATGTAACCATTATAATTTTGCTAATGAAATAAAGGAAGTTCAGTACGTTGTTAGTCTATTCATGTAACCATTATAATTTTGCTTATGAAATAAGGGTAGCATGTTGATTTTAGTTGGCAGTTTTTTTAGTAGTAAAGAAGTTATACTTGAACACCATCCTAAATCCACAACCAATGTAAGATTACATTTAATATAACATATGGTGCCAATTTCAAATAAAATTTACAATTTAAGTTTTATAGTTCAGTAGGTACATGTAACAACATGTTCTCCATCTTCTCAAGCATGTTCTTTAACCAATGTAAGATTACATTTAATATAACAGAGTTTTTTAAAGTAAATACGTACAACTAATCATCTACTTACAGTGAATTCGAGTTCGGCATGTTCTTTATTCTTGTACACTCTAACATGGCCTGATTACTACGTCTATTTTCATAATCATAACATGGTCTGCATGTTGGTACCTCTTTAGTCATATGCCGTCTGCTGGATTGTGTTTAAGCTGATGGAACTTTTTGTAACTAAGCGGCCTCCGCCTACATTAACACAAAAAATAAATTGTTCTATAAAATAAATAATAGAAACAAATTAATATAAAATCACTTGGTTATTTCAGATAAAATTGAGTTTGTACCCTCTTCGTCTTTAAAAAAATAATGTACCACAACATTCTTAACCGGAAAATGGCACATATAGCTGCTTAATTGAGCTCATTTATCTAACATCTTACATCTATACACTACTTCAAATGCTTTCTTTCTTAATGAACGTCTTAAAGCCGGAAATATTAAGTTTAAAGTTTAAGCTAGGCATTAATAAGACTGCATATGGCCAAATGGTTTTACCTTCCTCGTGTTTACCATATTACAATAATAAAAGATTGCTATTGCAATAGCACTAATGTCACACAAATGGTAGAAAATACCAAATAAGTAAAAACTCGCCCAAATGTTAAAATTACTTGTGTTTCTTCTTCTGTATCTCCATCAGGCTGCCACCGTGGTATGCCAAAATCTCAAACATTGCAAAAAAAGAAAAGTGCGTTTATGAGTTATCACCTTTCGGCTTATGACTTTATCACCTTTCTCAAGTACTAATTCAAACACATAAGCTCATAAGCCACAAATATAAGTTAATTCAAATATCCCCTTTATAGAAACACCATGCATTTGACATTTATTGTTGCGGGTTTCGAACTAAGGATGAACTTTCACGAAGAAAACACTAAGTTATTGACAAATATTTTGCAAAAAACAGAAAAGCAACATAGTAAAGTTTTAAGCTAACCAAGAGAATTTATCAAATATTGTAACTGAATTTATCAAAAGTAATGTTAGAAACCTTATTCACCTTAGCACCTTCCAGCACAGAATCTGCAGATGGACCAACACCTTCATTCTCATCATGGACTGCAATAAATTGTAAAAAAAAGTAATGTTAGAAACCATAAACTGATACATGTATTGTCAAACAGCGATATAATGTGTTCAAGTGTCGCCGTCAGTAGCTTCTATGAAGGACTTATAAGCTCATTAATAAGTTCAAAACCTTATAACATATTTTTTTCATTTGGCTTATGAGATACAAAAAGTAAGCTTATGAGCCCATAAGGCTGTCAACCAAACACAAAACTAAACTTATCATTTTTCCCAAGTCAAAAAATCACATAAACCCAAGAAATAAGCTAATCCAAAAACTCGCTAACAGCCTTTTTCATCATTTTACGCTAATTTTTTTACAACATATAAAACATCAACTGAGCAACAAATATATCAAATTTACAGCATATAAACAATGATTAGCACCTGGGTTATACTCACAAGGCCAACCTTCATTCCCTTGAACCAACGAAACACCCCATCCTTTGAACCCTGACCAATTAAAATAGTCAACTGAGATAAAGTGCTAATTATATTTACTTTATAGCCCAATCAGCCAAATGATCAAGTGACCAAAACCAAGTTCATAATAGCCATGTAATGAGCACATAAAAGCCAAAGCGATATACACAATGTTGTGAAAGTGTACTTACCAGATCCTAAAAGCAGAGTTCATGGCTCATGCTCTTTGATTTCGTTCAGATAAAAAACCCTAATTCAAAAAAGATTAAAAAAAAGAACAAATATACACAAATTATACACATAATTGCTAGTCTGAGGTCTTATGAACAAGGCTAGAAAGAAGACTATATGCAATAAAGCTTAAAACCACCACTTATGGTGGTATCGAAGGTATTAAAAATGGGACCAATAACCCCATCAACAACTCGAATTTATAATTAAATGGGTGTTAGAGCAAGATTGCATACCGAGTTCTTGAAGATATTGGAACTCGGACTAGAAACAAATAATACTTATACCTGCTTTGTGTGAAGTAGCAACATATTATATGAAGTGCATATCATCGTTGGGTAGTGGCTGTGAAGGTTAGGGTTTGTGAATGGGAAAGAGGAAAAATGATAAGAAGCAAAGAGGGAAAAGTTAAAACACAATGAAAATGAAAGTGGAATAGAAAAGTTGAATTAATCTCACTCAATTGAAAAGTTGAATTGAACCGCCCTTCATTTAAAAAAATTAAAAATAAACCGCCCAAACCAAAGTAATATACAACATGTTGTTTCTTCAAAAATTGTGTCTAAAACATAAAATATATAGAGACATGTTGTTACCTAAACACCAGTGTCTTTGATTGTATAAAAAAATTGGTTTTACTAGCAAACCCAGTTTCTATGCGTTTTGTATTATAAAAACTGGTTTTTTAAAGAAGACCAATCTCACTTATTTCCATTCCCACTAGTTTTTTATCATACGAATATGGTTTTAAGTAACCACTTTCTATTTGGGGGTGTTTATAGCATTTTGTGTAGTAGTGTGTATTCCTATATATACTACTGAATATACATGATCACCGGTGATTTTGCTAAACTTCACATGGTATCAGCCTAATCTTCCTGGAACCTTTCTCTAAATCATTCTCAAACATCTCTCATGGCTGGATCTTCTACAACTAATAATCAAGAAACCACCCTTCCTCTTGCCACTATTCTCCATCTACTCACTATAAAACTCTCATCTTCCAACTTTTTTTATGGTGCAATCAGATGTTGCCCCTTCTTTCTTCTCAAAACTTATTTGGTTATGTTGATTGCTTCATGAAGCCTCCAACGACTTCCATCCCTTCTGTTGATGGTTCAAGCTCGCCAAATCCTACGTATACAACCTGGAAGTTCATGACCAGGGTGTTCTTATTATCCTTCATTCTTCACTTTCTAAAGAGGCCATGGCTGAAGTACTTGGTCTCGAAACTGCTCGGGATGCTTGGCTTGCTTTAGAGGCCGCTTATAGCCACAACTCCGTCGAACGAATGCACACCCTAAAAGACTCTCTTTGTGCTCTCACAAAAGGTGATTCCGTTGTTGCTGAATTTGGAAGAAAGTTTAAAGCCATATGTGATCAACTTGCTGCTATCGGTTGTCCTGTGGATGAGGATGGCAAAACTCATTGCTTTTTGTGTGGACTTGGTGCTTCTTTTGAGAATTTCTCCACCTCTATCATGGCCACAAAACCGCGGACATCATTACGTGCTCTTTTAGCTCAGGTCGAAAGTCATGAGATGTTTTTGAAATCCATTCATGGTACTTCCTCTTCTATTCCTCCTGCTACATTTGTTGCTCAGAGTGCTCCTATGTCTTATCAATCGTCCTCTTCAACTCTTCTCAACGTGGTGGTTTAAATGGAAACCGTGGAGGAAGAGGGTGTGGACGTCGTCCTCCTCACTGTCAATTATGTCGTACAGATGGTCACTATGTTGATAAATGTCCTGACTTTGAGCGTATTATAAGTCAACGGTCAAAATGCTTTTCAAATACGACTAATCTAGCTCAAGCTTTTCAGGCAAATTGCAATCTCGATTCAACTGGGACTCCTCCGCCATTCGACTGGTACGTTAATTCGGGTGCTTCCGCGCACATGACTCCTTTTACATCCAATCTTGATTCCTTTGTTACCTATTCAGCTTGACGATTTACGGTTTGCGAGATATTTAAGTTTTAATAAAAGGGTGTAAGTTTATTTTTTTTATTTTGATAAAAAAAAAATAATAAGTGACTAAGATTGCTTGATTGGTTATATGGTAAAAGTTGGATCTAAAGAACTTTTGGCTAATGTAGTATGGATAGAAATTATTATTTTTAACTGAAATTCATTAACAATAAACTAAAATAACATTCACGTTTAATAAATCAAAATATATAGTTTTGCATTTAGCATCACTACCATGACCAGATGAATTTTCCATCAACCATAGACAAGGTCATGGCCCCACCATGTTGTGATAGAGTTGGGAGGTCTAGTAACATACTAAAGTTTGTGTCGTCTTGCTCTAAATCTTCATCACAAAAAAGTCGCACACCACACTCCTTGAGTTCAACATTATACTCATGGAAACAAAATGTAATAAATTTCTTTGCTTCCTCCCAACTCTCTGTTTGCTTTCTATAATGCAACCATATCATATATGACTCATTGACTCCTATTGGCTTGCCCGCAAAATATTCACTATAGCAGATTGGAAGACAACCTAATAAAGAAGATCCGTCAAAGTTCTTTACATTGTATCCAAAATATGTGCCAGTTTTTTTTCTCTTAAAAACAGCGCAAGTTCCAAATCCCCTACACTTTTCATAAAACGAATCTGATGGCAATTCGACCTTTACATGATTTCCCATACTTTTATTTGTAAACCACTTTGGGATGCTATTTCCATGATATATTATATCCATATTGTCAATGGACCTCTCTGGAAAACGGAAGAATTCACATATGTTATTCTGGATACCCGCATACTGAAGGAAAGAAGAAAATTGGTTTGCAGAGCCTTGGGAAGTTATAGATGAGTCGAGACATTGAGTCTCTGATATCGACAACTGCCGATCAATGGCATGATTCGTAAACAATTTTGGACAATTGCTTAAATAGGTCATGACTGGGTCTATGGATGATCTCGTAACTGAACATAAGGAGGTGCAATCACGTGCACTAACACTCTCCAGGCTAGGTGGAAGTTCGGGCAACACTTCAAGCTTCTTGCAACCCTCAAGTTCAAGCCGTAGAAGATGAGAAAGTTGACTCAAACTTCCAGGCAAGATAGTAAAATTGTTCCCTGACAAGTGTAGATACTTTAGACATGATAAGCCTCCAATGGCATCGGGCACTTGTACTAAATTGCAGTAGCTGAAATTCAGACTCTTTAACATATGGAAACCTGCCAATGAAACTGATCTTTGGGGATGTTGTTGTTTAAAAGGAGCAGTGATTGAAGTCCACCATCTAGACCGGATACTCTCTTGTTGACCAAACAAAGGAAGTTCTGTAATGGAAGTTCGATCAATATCAAGCTCTGTTAAGCTTTTGATCCTGCCCAAGTCTTCAGGAAGTTTTTCCATTTTTAAGCAACCCGAGAGAATTAAAATTTGAAGAGAAACCATTTCCACTTTGGAAGGGAAACTCTTAAGGCGTTTGCAGTTCCTCATATTTAAGACAACAAGCTTTTTAAGCATTCCAATAGATGGGTGAATTTTAACCAAGTTCTCACAGCCTTCAAGAGTTAGCTCTTCGAGATTTGCAGTTTCTGAGAAGTCGGGGGTACTTGTTAGGTAACAGCAATGCCTTAGCTTCATGAATTTCAACCTCATAAAACACTAATAACAAAAACAAAAAGGACGAGTTTTAGACTCCTTAGGTGTTAAACAGGAAATATAACATAAGCTAGACAAAGTAATTATGTTAGACCTTAGGTGTTGTCCAAAGATGTTTTATGTGGCTGTACGACAGGTCGATGGTAACAATGTTTTCCGGATAAAAATCTGAAGGTAAACATTTTAAAGGCAATCCATGCCAATAAAGCAACCGTAATTTATTGGACAACGAATCCAGTCTTCCAGAGAAGTTGACTGCAAATGGCTGCCAACGTCCTTCGACTTTCGGAAAGCATATTTTTAGGATCCGCAAGTTTTTCATACATGCAAGAGCTTGTCCATCTATGGGAATATTTTGACAATTTTTTTTTAGCAAGAGGACTAGAACTTCAACTTCTTCTGTTACCTAGACACAAATAAATGATCATCATATTGCACTATCCTTTATTAAAAAAATAAAAATAAAATAAAAATAAAAAATTAAAATCAATAAAGACAATTGCTTATACATATACCTTGTTTACATCAAGTACATCGTAATCCTCTGATGAAATCCACAATCTTCTGTGATTCTGCCTGAATTCTTCTCGTATAATTTCCCTTGCCATGCTTTGAACCAATTCATGCATTTGAAGATGATTTGCAAATACTGTTATTAGGCACTTATCAACTAGAACTTCAATGATAGCATTTGCAGATGAATGACTGCTGTCTAGTACACTTGCAGCAAAATCTTTATTTTCCCCAATAAAGGCACATGCAATGTCAAGAAACATTCTTTTCTGATCAGATGCCAAGCGATCAAAACTTGGTCGAAGTTTTTGTACGATCTCTGAATTAGGATATGTTTGGAGTCTATCCAACTCGCTTTTCCAAACATACTCAGACTTATCATACAATAGTCGACCAAAAACTTTGAGAGCCAAAGGGTGACCTTGCAAATATTTCACAATTTGGGAAGCAAATTCGTCAAAATCTTCTCTAGGATGCCTTTTCCCAAATGCGTTCAAACTAAAGAGCTCAAAAGCTTTACAATAATCTAAAGTCTCCATATCATAAACTCCATCCACTTTATGAGACCTTAGCAATTGTTTGTCTTTACCAGTGAAAATAATAAGACTTCCAGGGAAAAACCAATCATGTGAACCTGCTAGTGCTTCTAACTGCCCCACATTATTCACATCATCCAAAACAAGCAGGATCGGCTTACATGCCATCCTTTGCTTTATTACCATAGTTCCTTCACCGACACTTGATATCTTTAGATCTTCTGTTTTTAGGATCTTACCTATCATTTGCATCTGGACTTGAGTTAGGCCTTGTCGTTTCTCGACTCCTTGGACATCATCACAAAAGCAACTTGCGTCAAAGTGAGTATGCATCGAGTTATAAATAGCTTTGGCAAGAGTAGTCTTTCCTATCCCGCTCATACCACATATTCCAATCATGTTAACCTTATCTGACCCAACAAAGTGTGACAAGTTTAATTTATCTAAAAGGATATCTACTCCTACAAGGTTCTCAACAACATGCAAGGGTCCATCATGTAACATTTTGAAGATGTCACTGGAGATTTTATGGATGAACTTGGACTCAAACCTAACGAAAAAATAGTACAAGATTAATTAGCTGGAAGAAAGCAACATGTAAACAAAAAACAAAATACACAAATTAATAAATTTACCCATTTGTCATATCCTGGAGATCCCATCCAGACATATCAGCTGCCATGGATAAAGCTTCTCTCCATTTATCCACCTCTGTTTTATTTGAAACTTCGTGGTTAATGAATGCTTCAGCATAACTCCTTTTCTGTTTCCTCACCACATCAGGCTTGGCATCATAAAAGATAATCCGAACTTCGTGTTTTGGGCTTTCCATCAGCTTGCACTCAAGTATTTTGACAAGTTCCCTGAGACACCATGTTGAAGAAGCGTAATTTTTGGAAAAGATAACTATCAAAAACCTCGATTCTTCAATGGCTTTGTAGAGATGAGGAGATATCTCTTCTCCTTTAGGCAACTCTCTATCATCTCTAAAAGCAAGAATTCCTTTTTGCTTAAAATCGTTGAACAGATGGTCCATAAAACTTTTGCGAATATCTTCACCTCTAAAACTTACAAAAACATCATATTTCCACCGATGTGGAATGGACGTAGTAGCCATTGTCAATAATGAGATCGAGCTGCGCACACAAGTAAAGTTGATCAGAAAGAATAGGCATTAACAATAATTCGTACCAAGAATTCATAACTAAGAAAATGTAAACACCATCACATGATATGCTAATGTCAAATTATTTTCCATCAAATTCTCCAATCTCCACAATATAGAAAATCTGCATTTCCTGATTTAATGTACGTAACCATGCGTATTATACTACAAAAATATCATATGTTCGTGTTTCTATGTTTTTTGGAAAATTAATTCCATTTTTTTTACAAAACTGAAAATAGAAAGTTAAGAAAACGCAGCCAAAATGTGTGATTGTGTAATTCAGTGATAATCAGATTATTTGGTATTCTTTATTTTAGAATTATACATATTTATGAGTGATACCTTATGCTACATTTAAATCATATGCCTTTATAATTACCTCAACACATTGACCAATTTAACATTTTGACATATTATAAGTTGTCTGGTTATATAAACCTGGTCATTTGGTCTACTAGATCTAATAATCACTTTTAATGCTTTAGAACAATAATAACCACACAAAATCTTTTTTTAAAGATAATCACATAGAATAGCAAGTTACAGCTTATAAGATGACCAAATACAAAGTGAACAATATTATATAAAGTAATGAGAGTATAAGAAGGAGAAGACTTACAGTTTATCAATGGATGAAAGTCTTTGAGAGAAGTGTTGGTTTGAATGGATGCAAATCAAAATGGAATATGAAATGACGTTACAACGAGTAATGGCAAGTTGGTTGCCTCCAAAGTCAATTTTACTTGTCCAAATTACACTTCTAGTCCCTCTATTTTTAAATGATATACAATTTCTTGTATTAGGTTACACATGTCATATACTCAGGGTGCGTTTAGTATGCTGCCATGAATCACAATCGGTATCGGTTTCGGTATAAGATGGGTCCCTCACCTATGATAGATTCATACCTCCCTTCTTAAATTAAGTGACTAACTAATGCTTTAAACTTAGAGTCATATGTATTTATTTGTTGATTAAATAATTCATGTTTTCAATTAGGATATGTGTGCCTTACTTTCTCAAAACCTAAGAAGTTCTATTGTCTAGCATATATATATATATATATGTTAGATCCTTACATTCCAATAACTAGAATTAGTTGTTTTTGATATTCAAATTACTAATAAAAGAAAACAAAGCGTAAAACAATAAGTAAATAGAAAAAGATACCTTGCGAAAAAATTTCTTGAGATGATGTCACAAGATGTTTGAGAAGTAGTATTGGTCTATTGCCGTTAGACTATCTTTATTCACAACTTCATCCAACCCAATCTTTCATTAAAATATTATTTTTTACTCATCCACATATATAACCAATACATACAACCAATCTCAATTTTTTTACTATTTATTAACAACCCAACCCAATCCAACATGCATAGCCAACCATGTATCATTGTACCAAGAGCTAGCCAACCATATTGTGACATGTGGCAGATTGGATGAAGAAATTAAAGGTCACCAAGTGACTAGTTCACGCACTTCTCTTTCTTACTTTGATGTACTTTTGATATAATATTCATTGATTGTGTCCTTTATACCCTTCAACCGATTGGATTAGACCACCAATAAACATAGTCTTATAATTGGGGACAAAAGAAAAAAGGATACGCCAAAACAAAATTGAGTTAGACACTTGGATTTGAACAACACTTGGGCCCATCCTTTATATGCTTAATAATTTTTTGGTGCCCCTACAAGGAACTGGGTTGTGTGCCATCGCACATATTGCACAGCCCAATATCTGGGCCTGTATGGATAATATCTACATTTTATTCTTATATAATGTGGGCTCCTCATCTTAACCAAACACTTATAATCATTACCACTATGATTCCTCATTCCCATAGGAGGATACCAAACGCACCCTCATATTTAAAACCACATTTAAGGCTCATCCGATGAACATGCTAGTATGTTATTTTGTTTTCAAAGAACAATGATTTGTAAAATAACATTGTATTTGTCGAACGACTATTTTATCATATTTCATCATCAGTACGTTTTTAGTAACCAAATACCATATCATGTGTAAACAACATCGAAAAATAAATGTTACCAACGGGAAGGGATCAAGTAAGAAGAATAATTAAAATAAGAAGGGTAAGAAGTAATTCTAGCCACACATTTCAAATTAGGAGGGAAATTTTGAAGGAAGATGCATCCATTATTGTATGTGCATCTGAAATGTGTGGTTGTGTTTACTTCTTATCATTCCTATTTTAATTATTCTTCCTATTTGATCCTAACTTTGTTACCAACATACTAAAAAAAATTGCTAATTTGTCAAGATAATTGTTATTGTAAATTTGTAACAATAAAAAAGAATAAGTCCAAAAATTCATCGCTATTAAGCCGTTTAGAAATATTTGTAACAATAAGAATGTAATTTGATGGACGGGCTATATACACAAAGTTATCTATACAACCTATAATACATTTTAGCACTTTCCTCCTAATCATTTTTAAGATTTTCATAAATACATTTAAGCATTACAAGTAAGAAAGCAATGTCTACAATTATTTAAAGCACAAACACATCAATTCAGTACATTGGGTTATGTCCGAACACTAAAAATAAGAAAGAAGAAAAAAGTTGAAAGTGACCTTAGATAAGATATTATCAACGACCTCATAATTCCAATAGTTTATCGTTACTGCAAAAAGATTTTTGCCAACTCTAAACATATTGTCACTGTAAATAAAATAATAAAAAAAACATTGGTAATCAAAGGACGAAACAAAAAAAACAACACGATAAACGAAGCAGAAGCTTTATTCCAAACTATCAAATCAAATACAAAGATACCAAAATTCAAAAGTATCAAATCCTAATTCGAAAGGTACGTAGCTTTCTAATGTCATTTATCTCTATTTAATTTCCAAATTTTAAACTGACTCAGATTATAAAAACATACTAAAACTAAATACCAAATTTACCAAACTCCCCTTTTAACAATGTCCATTAGCCAAATTAAAGGTAAAAAATCTTTCTAACTGTAGTTGTATCTTTAAACTAATTTCAAGAATCAAGATGCGTTGAGCCATTAAAATTAAAATAATGGAGTATGAAAGTTTATGTGTCAGGGGTGGGCGGTGGTTGGGATGTGTTTACAAACTCATAAATGGAACTTGAAGTCGCAATATTGTAAACATATTTATAAATGGGATTTTTCTAACTTGTGCCCTAGGGCACAAGTTAAGCACACTAAAATACAGAGGGACCCCACAGAAAAGAACATAGGGATCCACAGAAAAGTACAGTTTCGTGGATCCCTATGTCCTTTTCTGTGAGACCCCGCTGTCTTTTAGTGGGCTTAACTTGTGCCCCTAGGGCACAAGTTAGATAAACCCTTATAAATGTATGTCTTCTTTTAAACTCGAGCTTATGGGATCGTACACGTTACGTTTAAGAATTCAATATCTATATAATTAATATTAATAATATATGTTATTGATTATTTTACGAAAAACTCACTCATCCTACATCGGTGGTGGAATGGTTTTTACTAGCTCACCCACCCTTTAGGCTTCATTATTCTCATAACTTGAAGATCTAACAAGTCAATCTTCTCTTCTCCTCTTTTCCTTCTATAGCCAATCGATCTCCTCCCAAAATAAGGTTAGGGTTTCGATTTTGGTTGTTGAAAACAAGAGATTGATTTGTTTCACAATCGAGAACTAGCATTCTAATTGAATTTTTATAACCACGTGTGTGAAAGAACATAGAGGAATCATAATTTGATTCTTGGTGGTGAAGTAGTCGACTTTTCCATAATTCGATTTATATATACCCTAATTTAGGGTTTATTATGTTCTTGGTCGAATTTAGGGATTTTCCATAAACCCTAATTGCATAGGAAGCTAATAAGGTAAGCATATGATAAGTATGTGCTATTATATGATAAGTAGATTACACATATTCCAACACTAATCGCTAAACATGTTCAAGATGCACATACAAACACCCCATTATCAATGAAATCTAATAGTCAAACCAACAAAAATAATTGTATTTATGTTTCAATTAGCTAGGATGCTTAAAACATGATCAAGTATCTTAAAAGCTTGACTAGTGCATGAAATCATTATCAAATTACTCATATAAGATAAGAACAGAACAAAAAATAAAAATATATAAAGTACTAATTTTTCTACCTCTTTGTATGTACCTACTTCCTACGAGATGAGATCATTATATATCTCATATTTGCTATAAAACCAATGAACCAATCATAGTCACCCATTTTTATTTTTCACATTTTCTTAAAACAAAATATCTTGCAAACGGTAAATCTTCAAGCTAAAAAAAAAAATACCATCGTGACGAGAATTAAATTATTTTTCTATAGACATGCATTGTTATATACTTTCGACGAACTTTTTTTTCAAAATTTTCGCCCAGAAAAATCATATATGATTTGTAAAAATCATATATGATTCGTAAGAATCATATATGATTCGTAAGAATCATATATGATTTGATTTTAACGAATCATATATGATTTTTACAAATCATATATGATTTTTCTGGGCGAAAATTTTGAAAAAAAAAGTTCGTCGAAAGTATATAACAATGCATGTCTATAGAAATATAATTTAATTTTCGTCGCGATGATATTTTTTTTGTAGCTTGACGATTTACGGTTTGCGAGATATTTAAGTTTTAAAAAAAGGGTGGAAGTTTATTTTTTTTATTTTGATAAAAATGAGTGGCTAAAATTGCTTGATGGGTTTTATGGTAAAAATTGGATCTATAAAGAACTTTTGGCTACTTCCTACATATTTGGTATTTCCCTTATTTCGTGACTCAGGTTGGTTGGTTGTATATATCTATATGCAACTTGAAGCAATTGTTGGTTGTTATAAGCCCATAATAGGGTGAAGATAATCAATAGCAAAGTAATTGATGCGTGAGAATCGCAACAGGCTTTACCTCTCGAGGGATCTCGAGAAGCTTACAACCCCCACCAGGCAGTGTACCTGATCGTTGTAGTATAGTATAGTGACAAGTACCGGGGGATTGATCGTTCAGCTTGGGAATAGTGTCGCTAGGATTAGAAAGCCTAATTTACTAGTTCTAAAGGTGAGGGATGATTATTTTTGTATTTTTATGTTTTTATGAAAGCAATTAAAATCTCGGGTTTTGAAAGAGTGGGCGGAATTAGTTGCTATTCAACTAACCCAAAGCTAAGATGCAATCAAAATAAAATAATAAAAATGAAAATAAACTAATTATTACAAAGGTTGTGAGCAGTAATTGGAGAAATTGTGTTTACTTAGACTTCATTACTCCCTAGATATCTTTTACACGTTAATTACTTGTTATAATTGCATGGATGACGGATCGTATTCCTTAATACCATTCATGGGGTGGCATACATAACTCCCCAATTCTATGAGCTCTTATCTCCTCCTACACCATGACCCAGCACAACTATAGGGATTGTAAACAGTGGCTCATGCATTAAATACAACCAATAAAGACCTAGTACGCCTCGGTTCATGTTTCTTAAGACGTTCAAGCATGTTACCATTTGGAGATCTGCCAGTTTTCTTAAGCCTAACATATAAATCATTCATCCAAGAACAAGAATAAACAAGTAATCAACACATAATCAATATCTAGGTTTCATTAGATCTAAGCAAACACAAGAGAGATCTAGCCTAGCATAATTGAATTGAGACAAGAACAAGATATAGACAACCAACACATAGACATATTGATTGAATTAGAAGAATACTTATCTCAATTACAATGCAAGGTATCAAGGGTTTGGAACCCTTGAAAAACCTGTAAAAGATGCACCAAATTCGTCTTTAGGGTTTCACCAAAACTTCTCTCGTTTTTTAATGTAAAAACTAGAAAACTATATATAGGAAAACTGGGCTGACGGCGTCAAGACAACCATGTGACGCCGTCACCTCGCCGCCAAATACTTCCTCGGACGGCCTTGATCTACTTATGACGGCCTATGTGACGCCGTCACCAACCACGGTATTTTATTCTTGGCACTTTTGACGCCGTCAGGATGACTTTTGACGCCGTCATCAACTACGGTATTTTATTCTTGATATCTGACGCCGTCAAGGCATTACTCTTGACGCCGTCACCTAGTGTTTCCAGCATGGAAAATTGATACTTTGCCGTTTTCTTCACTTTTATGCTCCAAAAACGTCCAAAATGGCTTCTTTTCTAGAATTCACTCTCCAAGTACCTAAAATCACAAAAGGAACGATTTAGGGCAATATTTGATCAAATAAAGTCGGATTCGGGCTTAAATGACCCCCTAAAAACGGATCATTTTTTGTCTCATCATATACCCTTACACTTGAGATTTGCTTGTCCTCAAGCAAATGAGCTTTTATTCAAAGACAAGTTAGGGGTCATTTAACACTAATATAAAAGTAATTACAACAAATAATCGTTCCACTAAAGACCAATAGACAAGCACGGAGATCATACACAAGCTCCTCACAAATAGTGTTTAGATACTCACATCTCTCGGGTGTAATAAAGTAATATAACATTATGGAAATGGAAGATATCTCTCACTACCTGTCATAGCAAAATAGATTACCATAGGCTTGGGAAAGGATCAAACCTCCACCACATGGCGTAAGCACCTAGGATAAACTATCAAAGAGGTCTTTTAAAGGGTTGTAACGTTAGGTATAGGGATATGAATTACACGGTTTTGTTGGATAAAGGAAGTTTTACTGGTGGCGAGTTAACAATCTTGGTTAATTACATGTACAATATGGCGTTGCTAAGCCAAGACTAGACTCGACTTAAGCTAATAAATGAAAAATAACAAAAACATAAAATAAACATAGAATGAAACGGGATGGTAGTCCGTATGTTTTTTCTCTTTTTCCTTTTTCTATTTTTTTTTTCTTTTTCTTGATTTTTTCGATTTTTTTTTTTTTTTTTTTTTTTTTTTTTTTTTTTTTTTTTTTGCATACACTCTTACCCTACCATCCAAAATAATACATCATAGGGGATGAGAATTCCCCTTACACTTGAATCTTTACATACTTTACAATTAACTAATCTAATGACTCGAATTAAGAAAATTAAAACACTTGGAGCACTTTTAAGATTAACGTACGTATGGGGGTAATATATGTTGTTCTTCCCCATTACTTCATAAAATAAGTACTTACCCATGAGTCCCAATCGTCCCAAAACAATATGTACAATGATATGACTCGACTTAGCAACCATGTAATCAATTAGAAAGTTAACTTAGGGTTTAACAAATAACAATAATGCACTAAAAATGAGCGCATACACGGAAGGCTAAGGCGATTTGGTTGTACATTTAAGTGGGGTGTAACAAATTCTTCCTTTAAGTAAAATGCTTAAAGTTAGAAACGAAAAGATAGGCTCGGAGGGGTGTACTAGGGGTATCGTGTACTAAAAATGAGTACAACGCAAAGGTGTGGGAGAATTACTTGACCTATGAAGTCAATGTAATTATATTACAGGTGTAGAACAAGGGTTATCCTAATGCCTCTTATCATGTAGTAAATCCTAACTACACGAATGTAGTCTCACTAGCAGTCTCGGGATGCATCACTAACGCAAGTTCTAGAATCTAAATGCTACCGGTACACTCATAAGCACTAATAATGAATGCTTTTCCTATCAAATCTAAAGGCGAACCTCACAATTTTGGGTGGAAAATTTTTCTGAATATACGGTTATGTGCTAGTCATACAATCTCCTATCCATGAGACGCTTGCTATGGCTAAAGTTTCACTCCTAAATGTTGTAAAAAATTTTAAATTTGGCGCTAAAATTGCACTAACAAGTATTTCTCGTAGTTTTATTAACAAAACAAACTCAAGCGAAAGTGCATATGTAAGGTATCATCTTTTTACCCTCCCCTTACACTTAAGATGAACATTGTCCCCAATGTTCAAGTAAAGAATGTAAAAGTGAAAAAGTAAAGAGAATGAAATCAAATACTCCCCTGATTCGCTCGGTATGGATTTTAGGTTGGCCAGGTTAAATCTTCTTCCAAGAAAACGAACAATCAAAGCTTCCCTTCCAGAATATAAATCATCTCCTTATCAAACATAACCTGTAAATCCTGACAAAATAGACAAGACAACCTCGCGTAAAATCGGCGGCATCCTATATAAGTTCCTAAATCCTAGAAAACAAAGTAAGATATAATGCTTGTGGAATGAAGTTTGCAGATTTCCTGAAGATTATAAAACTTAATAATTCGCAAAAACCATAAGACTCCGTTAGAAAAACAAAACTGCTAAAATTTCCAGATTTTTAACTCTTGACGCCGTCAAGAGTAATACTCTGACGCCGTCAGAATGGACCTGCAGAAATTCTTATGTTAAGTTTCCGGAAAATTTCTGGAAAAACTTCGTCCTACTTCCTGGAAAATCCTGCAAAACTTCATTATGACTCAATACAAGCATTTGACTCTAACAAATACGAATATACATGTTCATTTAATATTGTGGAGAATCATGATCGGTTTGTTTCTTGAAAACATATTTGGGGTTTCCCCTTACACTTATCTTTTGCAAAAATACTTTTAGGTTGGAGTTAAGACTAGGCCAAACAACATAGTAAAGTATTTCCACATTTTAATTGAGAAACATGATCAACCAAGAATAAAAATAAAACATGCATACGGAAGCAAATAACAATCAAACAAATAAAATCACACAAAACATGGGTTGCCTCCCAAGAAGCGCTTTTCTTTATTTACGAGTCTTGTAGCTAGACTCAAAGTCATGGGCTATCACGTGATCTCATCATCAAACATCACATCCTCCTCATTAATCATTTCATTGTTATTTTCTTGGTAATGTTTTACACGTTGTATGTTAACCGTGAATTCCCTACCTTCATCATCAATTAACACTACCGCTCCAAATTTAGAAGAATTCTTTACCGTGAACGGCCCATACCATCTAGACTTAAGTTTTCCCGAGAATAATCTCAACCGAGAATTGTATAATAGGACCTTGTCTCCTTCTGAAAATTCTTTGGGTTTCTTAATTCTTTGATCATGCCATCTTTTAGCTCTCTCTTTATATGTGATGGAGGATTCGTAGGCTTCCAGTCTAAGCTCATCAAGCTCGTGTAATTGCAAAAACCTATTATTCCCAGCAGTTGTATAATCTAAGTTGCATGCCTTAAGCGCCCAATAAGCCTTGTGTTCTAATTCTACCGGTAAATGACATGCCTTACCATACACCATGCGGAATGGGGTCGTTCCAATAGGTGTTTTGTAAGCAGTTCGGAATGCCCATAAGGCTTCATCGAGTTTGAATGACCAATCCTTTCTGTTTTGACTAACCGTTTTTTCAAGTATTCTTTTAATAGCTCTATTGGTGTTTTCGACTTGGCCATTGGTCTGTGGATGATAGGCGGTGGAGAATCGATGGGGTACTCCATACCTCTTCATGACCTTTTCCATTTGTGCATTGTAAAAATGTGTCCCCCTATCACTGATGAGAGCTTTCGGAATCCCAAATCTTGCGAAAAGCTTTTTCAAGAAATGAATGACTACTCTTGCATCATTGGTCCTAAGGGCTTGTGCCTCAACCCATTTCGAAACATAGTCAATGGCGACTAAGATGTACTCGTTTCCCCCTGAGGATGGAAAGGGTCCCATGAAGTCAATCCCCCAAACATCGAATACTTCACAAACTTGTATAAAGTTCTGAGGTGCTTCATCCCTATGTGATATATTTCCGGCTCGTTGACATGCATCGCACGCCTGCACCATTTCTTTTACATCACGGAAAATTGTGGGCCAATAGAATCCCGCATCGAGAATCTTTCGGGCGGTAACGTTTATCCCATGATGCCCGCCAGAGGGACCAGAGTGACATTCCCTCATAATCTTAACTGCCTCATTTTCCGAAACACAACCCCTTATAATGTGGTCAGGACACCTTCGGAATAAAAAGGGTTCATCCCAGAAGTAGTATTTTAGTTGGGAAAAGAACCTCTTCCTCTCGTACTTAGTCAGGTGTTCTGGAACAAGCCTACATCTACTTGTGAAGTAATTAGCAAAGTCGGCGTACCATGGCTTCGAATCCATCATTGACATTAGTTGTTCGTCAGGAAACGAATCCCTAATCTCACTTCTATCGTGCTCATCCAAGGGGTTTTCAAGACGAGATAGATGATCTGCGGCTAGATTCTATGCCCCCCTCTTATCGCGAATCTCAACATCGAATTCTTGTAATAACAAGATCCACCGAATTAGTCGTGGCTTGGCATCCTGCTTCGCAAACAGATATCGAAGAGCTGAGTGATCAGTGAAGACGACTGTCTTTGAAAGGACAAGACATTGTCGGAATTTGTCGAATGCAAATACTACGGCTAATAATTCTTTTTCGGTGGTGGAGTAGTTCTCTTGAGCGGGATTCATGGTTTTGCTAGCGTAGTAAATAGGTTGGAAAAGCTTGTCACGTCGTTGACCTAATACAGCCCCGACAGCGAAGTCGCTAGCGTCACACATGATTTCGAATGGTAACTCCCAGTTGGGTGTGATCATGATTGGAGCTTGAGTGAGTTCCCTTTTTAAGAGATCGAAAGCATCTTTGCATTCTTGGGAAAAATCAAATGGAGCATCCTTCACAAGCAATTGAGTCATTGGCCGGGCAATTTTTGAGAAGTCTTTGATGAATCTCCGATAAAATCCGGCGTGCCCCAAAAAACTGTGTATTGCCTTAACAGTCATGGGGTATGGTAACTTAGATATATCTTCAACTTTAGCTTGGTCCACCTCTATTCCGTTCCCGGAGATCTTATGTCCTAACACAATTCCTTCCTTTACCATGAAATGACACTTCTCCCAATTTAACACCAAGTTGGTTTCCTCACAACGTTTAAGCATCTTTTCTAAATTAGCAAGACAGCGGTCGAAGGAGTTTCCGAAGACTGAAAAGTCATCCATGAACACTTCCATGCTGTCTTCCATGAGTTCGTGAAAGATTGCGGTCATGCAACGTTGGAAAGTGGCGGGGGCATTACATAGCCCAAAAGGCATCCTTTTGTAGGCAAATGTTCCATAGGGGCAAGTAAACGTGGTCTTTTCTTGGTCCTCGGGTGCTATGGGGATTTGAAAATATCCAGAGAATCCATCCAAGAAGCAATAGTACTCGTGTCCAGATAATCTCTCTAACATCTGATCAATGAATGGTAAGGGAAAGTGATCTTTCCTCGTGGCATCATTGAGCTTTCGATAGTCGATGCACACCCGCCATCCAGTGACAGTTCTCTGGGGCACCATCTCACCCTTGTCATTCTTTACTACAGTCATTCCACCCTTTTTAGGTACAACCTGCATAGGACTGACCCATGGGCTATCCGAGATCGGGTAAATCAGTCCTGCATCCAAAAGTTTGATAACTTCTTTCTTTACTACTTTCTTAATGTTAGGGTTCACTCACCTCTGGGGTTGCACAGTAGGTTTATAATCTTCCTCCATAAGAATCTTATGGGTGCAAAAAGTTGAGTCAATCCCCTTAATGTCGGCCACACTCCATGCGAGTACCCCCTTGTAATTTTTTAGGACCTCTAAGAGTTTAACTTTTTGTTCTTTTTCCAAGGAAGAGTTTATGATTACCGGGAGTTGGTCCTCCCCCTGAAGAAAGGCATATTCCAAATGATTAGGGAGCTCTTTAAGATCTACGTCAGGGGGCTCGATAATAGAAGGTTTGAGCTTGTTTTCGGGCTTTCGGAGCTCGAGATGCTCCGTTGCCTCTTGTCTGCGGTGGAAGGAGACTGCATTAACATCCTCCGTCTTTTCCACCTCTAGCAAAGGCAGAAAACTTTCGTCCCGTAGCCAGCCTTCATCGATTTGTTCATCGATGCAACTATCAATGACATCTGTGAGTTCATCTACTTCCCCGATAAAGTAGAGCCGGTTGGCTGCTTCGAGGGAGAGGTCCATAGAATCCTTAATGTCGAAGGTTGTGCTATCGTCTCCCACTCGTAAGGTCAATTTGCCATCGTAGACATCGATGACTGCACGAGCGGTAGCAAGAAATGGTCTACCTAAGATGATAGGTACCAAGTCATCCTCCTCCATATCCAGGATTACGAAGTCGACCGGGAATTTGAATTTCCCAACTTTGACTATCACATTCTCGCATATCCCTACGGGGTACTTGACTGATCTATCGGCTAGTTGGATGTTCATACGGGTAGACTTCAATCCAGAATATCCTAGTTTACGGAACATAGAGTGAGGCATGAGATTGATACTCGCTCCCAAATCGGCGAGAGCATTCTTGATTGATAGAGGTCCTATGGAGCAAGGCAAGGTGAAGCTGCCTGGATCGTCTACCTTCTTTGGTAGCCCTCAATGGGTTACCACTGAGCATTCTTCCCCCAGGGTTACAAGACCCTCGAGCTTCTTCCTGTTAGCGAGCAGCTTTTTGAAGTATGTGTTATACTTTGGCATGTGATAGCAAGCATCAAGGAGAGGTATGGTGACAACTGAGTCTTTTAGGTATGACAAGAACCTCTTGTTATCATTCTCAGTTTTCTGGTTCCTTAATCGGGATGGGTATGGAATTCTCACAGGTAGGTTAGGAAGGGCTGATGGGGAAGGGGTCGTCACGGGTGGTTGGTCTGGGGTGATAATGCCGACATCCTCCTCCTCCTCCCTTGGTTTGTCTGGATCGAGGGTGATGGGGGACGAGTCTGGGTAAGGAGGGTCTTTGGTTGTCGTTCCAGCTCGTGTAGTTATCGCGAGCATGGGGTCTTTTTTTCTCACTAATGGCGTTTGGAGATTATCTAGGGCCGAGTTAAGCTTGTTGAAAAATTCTCCAATACCCTCCTGCTGCTCGTCGAAAAGCTCGTTAAGCCCTTTCATTTGCAAGTCTTTTTCTTGAGTGAAGTGATCAAGGTCATCTTCGAAATTGCTCCTGATTTTGAATTCAGGGCCTTCCTCCCCTTCTCTTCTCTTTACCAGATTTCCCCAAAGGGTGTAATCGTCATTTTGGTAAAAAGGTAAGAGGGAGGGATCAGCATAAATGTCCCCTCCTGACAAGCATGCATGTTCAGTTGTGGCTGCTCCTTCGCATTCTTCTACCTCATGCGGGCCTCCACAGTAATCGCAGATCAGGTAGGGATTCGACAGCTGTTTAGGTGACTGCGATCCAGCTATGTATTCCACTCTTTTGTGAATTTTGCTCAACCGATTAGAGGTGATCTCAGAAATGCTGACAGTCGACTCAGGTTCATCCCAAGTGTCATCCTGGTCTTGAGCATATTCTTCAATCCTATCCCATCCTTCTTCGGCACTAAGATTGGCTAATCTTCCTTTCCTAGATTGGTTAATTCCGTTCCGGTCATTAGAGGAGATATTTTCGTAAAAGATTTGGACCAAGAGCCAAAGTTCAATGCCATGATGGGGAACTTGTCTTATTGAATCTTTGAATCTAGTCCACGATTTATAGAAGGGCTCGTCCTTCTCCTTCCGGAAATGGAGGATCCTATCTCTAAATGCTGAGGTTTTTCCAGGTGGGAAGAACTTCTCATAGAACTTGGATATGAGTTGCTCCCATGTGAAGATAGATTCAGAAGGGAGTTTGTCATACCATTCTTGGGCTTTTTCGTATAAGGTGAAAGGAAAGAATCGCAATCGGGATGTGTTTCTAGTAGCCCTATCCGTATGGATGGTGTCCACTATTTTCAGGAAATCCTTGATGTGTTGGATTGGATTTTCCTCATCAAGTCCGTGGAACTTATACACACTTTTGACAAGCCAAACATCATTTGCATGCAAGACCTCGTTGGTGTGTTCGTTTGGGTAAACAATGGCATTTGAAAAACCACGAGGAGTTGGGGAAGAGTAGTCCTTGAGACGCTTAGGAGGAGGTATTATAGGGGTACTCATCTCGTTGTGGGAGCTAGGGGTTGTGATGTGATTCTCTGAATTTTCCTCAGAAAGAGGTGCATCAAAGTCGATAGCAATGCTGGATGGTTCAGGAGTTGAGTGAGTTCGTCTTAACCTACACATTTCTCTTTCGGGTTCTGCATAAGGCAAGACAAGGTCTCTAGTGGTACTACGACTCCTAGTGATCCTAAGGTTAGAGAATTCGTTGGTTGCCATGATGGCAGACGGTGAAGAGTTACGAGCAAAGGCACGAAGAAATAAGATAGATTAAAGAAGACCTAAAAAAAAATTAAAAAAAAAATCTTACTAGAAAGGAATCTAGCAAGTAGACCTAATAAAAAGAAATCCTAACCTAGACAATAACTATTCCCCGGCAACGGCGCCAAAAACTTGATGCGTGGGAATCGCAACAGGCTTTACCTCTCGAGGGATCTCGAGAAGCTTACAACCCCCACCAGGCAGTGTACCTGATCGTTGTAGTATAGTATAGTGACAAGTACCGGGGGATTGATCGTTCAGCTTGGGAATAGTGTCGCTAGGATTAGAAAGCCTAATTTACTAGTTCTAAAGGTGAGGGATGATTATTTTTGTATTTTTATGTTTTTATGAAAGCAACTAAAATCTCGGGTTTTGAAAGAGTGGGCGGAATTAGTTGCTATTCAACTAACCCAAAGCTAAGATGCAATCAAAATAAAATAATAAAAATGAAAATAAACTAATTATTACAAAGGTTGTGAGCAGTAATTGGAGAAATTGTGTTTACTTAGACTTCATTACTCCCTAGATATCTTTTACACGTTAATTACTTGTTATAATTGCATGGATGACGGATCGTATTCCTTAATACCATTCATGGGGTGGCATACATAACTCCCCAATTCTATGAGCTCTTATCTCCTCCTACACCATGACCCAGCACAACTATAGGGATTGTAAACAGTGGCTCATGCATTAAATACAACCAATAAAGACCTAGTACGCCTCGGTTCATGTTTCTTAAGACGTTCAAGCATGTTACCATTTGGAGATCTGCCAGTTTTCTTAAGCCTAACATGTAAATCATTCATCCAAGAACAAGAATAAACAAGTAATCAACACATAATCAATATCTAGGTTTCATTAGATCTAAGCAAACACAAGAGAGATCTAGCCTAGCATAATTGAATTGAGACAAGAACAAGATATAGACAACCAACACATAGACATATTGATTGAATTAGAAGAATACTTATCTCAATTACAATGCAAGGTATCAAGGGTTTGGAACCCTTGAAAAACCTGTAAAAGATGCACCAAATTCGTCTTTAGGGTTTCACCAAAACTTCTCTCTTTTTTTAATGTAAAAACTAGAAAACTATATATAGGAAAACTGGGCTGACGGCGTCAAGACAACCATGTGACGCCGTCACCTCGCCGCCAAATACTTCCTCGGACGGCCTTGATCTACTTATGACGGCCTATGTGACGCCGTCACCAACCACGGTATTTTATTCTTGGCACTTTTGACGCCGTCAGGATGACTTTTGACGCCGTCATCAACTACGGTATTTTATTCTTGATGTCTGACGCCGTCAAGGCATTACTCTTGACGCCGTCACCTAGTGTTTCCAGCATGGAAAATTGATACTTTGCCGTTTTCTTCACTTTTATGCTCCAAAAACGTCCAAAATGGCTTCTTTTCCAGAATTCACTCTCCAAGTACCTAAAATCACAAAAGGAACGATTTAGGGCAATATTTGATCAAATAAAGTCGGATTCGGGCTTAAATGACCCCCTAAAAACGAATCATTTTTCGCCTCATCAGTAATATACCAACTAGTACTGGTACGGTATATCACTTGAAATCGTGTTATCACTTTCCAAAGTGATGACGTATAGTACGGATAGCAGGCTTTCTAGGCCTGGACTATCCCACACGAACTGGGCTCCGGCCCAAACAACAAAACTGGGCTTCGGCCCAAACAACAAAACTGGGCTCCGGCCCAATCAGCGAAAACGGGCTCCGGCCCCATAAGCACAACTAGGCTCCGGCTCAATAAGCCAAAATGGGCTCCGGCCCTGAAAGCAAAACCGGGCATCGGCCTAATAAGCCAAACAAGGCTGAAAGCCCATGTCACGAGCATGGCACAGTCCGGACAAACCAGGACACATATAAGTGGCACTCCCGAAGTACGTCCACGGACTGGACCAAGTCCATCTGCATCCACAAACATCGATTAAGCTCCGGACCCTTGCCCGACAAGGGTCCCACTTCGGCCACTGCAGCAATACACGAAATATTAGGAAATCCTAATATTTCCACTACCTATAAAAGGAAGCCTCAATTCACATTTTCGAGGTAATGACTTTCTCACTCATCACAACTCATACATTTCTCTAACAAACATGAGTACTTACTCTCACGCCGGAGCTTAATCGTGGGGCCCGTCCCCACGGTAAGGCTAACGGTTTACTTTCATTTATGCAGGATACTTCATCCTCTACTTGGATTAGTGCATAAGCCCACAGGGGACGGCCCACCAAGGACGGCCCGCACCTTACTGAACCCAATTCTATACTATCCACACTTTTTGCACTAACAAGTTGGCGCCATCCGTGGGACCCGTGCATAACTGCATTCTCGAAAAATACTCACCACGAGCAAAAAACCTCGGCGACACCCTTCCCCTGTTGATAACCACCTCACGGAAGACAAGGGAGAGGGACAAAGAATCAAAAGGTCAAAGCAAATCAGCATTAGGCACGACCCTCCGGGGGCCTAATAACGATCATGACCGATGGTCATCTACTGACCGGAGTGAGGAAGCTCATCCGCCGACAACACTGCGGAAAAAGTCTAACGAGGCCCAAACTCATCTAGACATAAAAGCGACCCAGCGTCAAACTCAGGATAAAGCGACCAAGCCAAAGGACTCCAAAGAAAAAGCTTTGCGCTTACACAAATGCATTGTGGCAAGGCTAACTACGGACATCCCCATGGAATGATGCCTCACGGAGAAGACGTAGAAGCAGAAAGTATTTATAATACGAAATCACCCGACAAGACCTACACGGCACGCAATATGCGATCTTACAACGAGGCCGAATATCCTGTGGACCGCACGGGAATACTTTGAATAGTAGTGCGGATACGCAATTGGGACTCAAAGACCGAATGCCACATGTTCAGACGCGGACTCAGACACACTGCCGGCCTATAGTTCGGACATCTCCCCCGAGAGCCAACACGCAGTTTCCACAACTTAAGAAGTGCGTTCTCCGAACTTATTATTGACATAGAAAGGCCCGAGAACTAGAATAAGAAGGTCTGCTGTGTCAAGAAAGGATGGAATAAATCAATAGAAGACCTTGCAAGGGCATCCTCGGCAGCAAACAGAATAACTGCAAACATATCGGAGACCGTGAAGGTTATCAAGTTTACGGAAAAAATGTTGGACACAGGGCTAGAAAAATACCCACCCAGGGAAACGCCGAAGTCCGTAAAAAAAAAAGTAATAGCACACCGCCGGACGGAAGAGGCGCTTAAAAACCCCAAAGGGTGAAAGTAACTCCCTTCCGCAATTGTAGCCATGTCGCTCGCAAGGCAACGGATACAAGCACCAAAGCCAACAAAACTAGCAATTAACACCGTTTATAGCAGCCCTGGCTGTAAAGTGCAAACAAACACATTGATGCGTGGTTTTGCAACCTTGCAAAAGGTTTTACCTCTCAAGGGATCTTGAGAAGCTTGCAATCCCCACCAGGCAGTGTACCTGACCGATGTAGTATAGTGTAGTGGCAAGTACCGGGGGATTGATCGTTCAACTCAAAGAATAGTGTTCGCTATGGTTAAAACGTAATTAAACTAGGTCTAGAGTTGAGGGATGATTCTTTTTGTATTTTTATCTTTTATGGAAAGCAAGTAAAAATCTCGGGTTTTGGAAGAATGGGCGGAATTAGTTGCTAGTCAACTAACCCAAATAACTACAAATGCAATAAAAATAAATAAAATGACACGAAAGTAAATGTGGAGAAAAACAATAATAAGAAAAACGTGTTTACTTAGATTTCACTACTCCCTAGCTATCTTTTACTAGTTAATTAGTTTGTTACAATTGCATGGATGACGGGTTATATTCCTTAATACCATTCGTAGGGCCGTGTACAATCTTCCATAACTCTATAAGCTCCTACCTCTTCCTATGTCGAGCTGACAACTAGCTCCTAACATGGCCTCCTTAGTAGTTACTTATGCATTAAATATAACCAATTAACCGTAGTACACATCCGATTCATGTTTCTTAAGACGTTCAAGCATGTTACCAATTAGAAGTCTGCAAGTTTTCTTAAGCCTAACATCGATATCATTCATCCACAACAATTATAAACAAACAATCAACCAATAATCAATAACTAGGTTTCATTACATCTAAGCAAACACAAAGAAAACCTAGCCTAGCATGTTAAAGTAAATACAAGCATAAGATAGAATAAAACAACACATAGACATATTGAATGATTATTGGAAAACTTATCTTCAATCAAACATGGATAAAACAAGGGTTTGGAACCCTTAAAAATAAGGTAAAATTTGTGCTAGGGTTTCTCCAAAACCGTCCCAAAGTTCTCCTCTTTTTTACAAATGAAAAATAGAAAACTATATATAGATTTTTGGGTCTGACGGCGTCACGTGTAAATCCTGACACCGTCAAGTCGCCGCCAAAGAAACTTTCGTATCGCCTAGATCCAAATTTGACGCCGTCATGTATTATTCTTCTCATGGCCGTCAAGAGTAAATTACACGTGACGGCCTTGGTGATGCCGTCACGTGTTAAAGTCCAAAAACATTCTGGCTCGTCTCGTTATATCTTTTTATCCACCTCTTTGCCATAACATGACGCCGTCACCTCCAAAACGTGACACTGTCAAGCACTGTTTCCAACTTGATTTGGAGACTTTGCCGTTTTCTTCACTTTTTCGCTCCAAAAACGTCCAAAATGCTTCCTTTTCTAGATTTCTTCTCCAAAGTACCTAAAATGACAAAAGGAACGATTTAGGGCAATAATTGATAAAATAATCTCGAATTTGGGCTTAAATGACCCCCTAAAAGCGGTACACTTTTCGCCTTATCATACATCCTCTGGCGCGGCTAAATGACTTGGAGGGCTATGAGAAAACCCTTGATCAACCACGCGGCCCACGAACAAAGAAGCTAAAAGGTTACCAAGAGTACGCATACATGTCCCTTCCCGAGGTATGGATACGCTCTGACCATTGACTCCGTGTCAGAATTGGTTAGGCGAAAGGACGTCCTAGCCACAGGCTTAGGCACATGACCAGGGGGCCATAAATGCTCACGTGAAAAATGCTTTGAAACCCTCCAACCATTCACTATAAATAGCCCTAGAAAAGGAAAAACACAATACCACACCAAAAACACCTAAAGATCCAAAACAAGGGTGCCCCCATAAAAACAACGATGAATGGTTCATGCCCACAAGCGCAAACAAAGGGAACCACCAAATTGTTGACGAAACGTCATGTGATCATAATAATCTCCTATCAGTCGGGGCATTTAAAGACAAAAACCGAAAACCGGGAAGAACCCCTGACTCCGGTCATGTTCTTAAATGACTACTAATAAAACTTAGTTGTTCTTAAATGGCGACTAATAACACCAATACACGACACTCTCCTCATCCCATTCATCCAAGTTCCAGTGAAGTTCATTCTCCATCACATCTTTTAAGCTTCGCGGGCCCTGCCGCACCACAGACGCACGGAGGATAAGCCCTAACTCCCTCAATCGCATGCACACCTACCAACTCGACCGCCCAAAAAACGAACGAAGGGGTTGAGCACCTCAGACATATGACAGGTATACTGAGAGCACGCGTCCAAATGTATAAGTAGGATCGTGTAATCAGCAATGACCTGGCTCCGGGTCGGGGCCTCCGCCTCGTACCCGTCCATTGGCGGCAAAACACGGGCAATGATGCGCGGGGCTGATAAGCTCAAGGGGAAATGAGGTATCATAAAGAACCAAGGACAAAGGGGATGGAAGGTGGATGTATGTGCGCTTATCCATGATGAGGTAGAAATGCATCAAATGGACGTACCGTCAGGAAAACAGACATCCAACCATCAAGAGGCTACCCCGCGGTGGTCGAGGAGGGAGTCAAAGTACTTCTGATCCTATGTTGCAGCCAAGCGCATAAGCGAAACAATGAATAAAGACACCATGCAGAAACATAATAGGCCGCGCCTAAAAGCATGGTGTAAATTTGCCAATTACAACGACGGACGATCTATAGCTGCTTAGCATGCTTGCCTAAAGAAGAGATACCAAGGGAAGCAACACAAGATCAGTCGGAGAGGGATGCCGCGAATCAGTTGTTAGGAATTAATTAAATGACATAGAGTCATTACTGCTATTAGTATTTTTAGAAAGTTGTTAGAGTTAGTGATATGCATTGATTTTACATTTATTGCCGAATTAGGGTTCCTTGTGTATATAAAAGGAACACATGGTTATGTATCACAGACACTTCTTGCAAAAACATTCTTAAGAGTGAAAGAATATAGATCCATAGAGGATCATTATTTATTAGAAAAACCTTGGCGTAACATTTATTGTGTTCTTATTATCCCGCTGTGCATATAATCATTGTTGCTATATCCTAGATAGGGCTTAAACGATCTTCTACAATTGGCATCAGAGCAAGGGGCTCATGATATCTAGGGATCTACAAGGTTTTTCGTTGTTGAAGAGAAGCAGTTTTAACGAAAGAGCAGATGAAGCAGATTTGAATAGATTATATGATCGACAGGCTTGGTACAAAAAGAAAAAAGAAGATTCGTTTGGTTCATATACGGCGACAATAACAATTCAAAGGTACCTCGTATAAATTAATTAAGTTTGTCGTTTGATTCACAACTGAGTACACCTATTGTATCACATTAAATATTGTTGAATATTTTAATCAGTAGTCAATATACTGATTCAAGAAACATGGGACTGTGCACTTGATTATTTTATTGCGTAGAAGGATTGATTATACATATTGGTAAAAGGGTTTATCGTTTATTTATTGGTGGGGATTAAGTCAGCATCTGTTTGAGGGTATTATTTTTCATTGAATGTGGATCTGTTAGTGGAAAACAAAAAGCGAAAAAAAGGGTTTAGTCATAGAAATCGCTGATACTCCTGATTTAATTATTATACGGGGGTGTGGGACTGCTTTGTCATTTCTCGCATGTGGTACTATGTTTCAATTGGCTGGTTATTATTGAATTTGTAGTGCTGCGTTGTAAATTAAATCTCATTGGTTGAGATTAGGTAGTGGGTCGGTGGTTTGGAGATTTGAGAATCGATTTTATTGGTTGCTGCTCTTAAGGATTTTTAATTGGTCATATGGTGCTGTCGTATTCTACATAAATATCTCGTACTGATTGGGTGTAGCAGATCTAGCGATTTAAAGAAAAGTGGTGTAATTTACCTCGTGCACTATCTTTAATTGGTCGTTGATGATTGGTTAACGTGGGACTGATTTGTTAATCAATATTCTCGTATTATATGAATCATTAATTGGTCAATGTCTAACGTGGGTCCAAGATCTGATATGAGGATATTAATTGATTATGATTTGTCGTGATTTATATTGCATATGGATCTGGTTTGGTTCGACATTGATTGTGATTGGTAAAAAGTATGTAATCAATGGTCGGGTATTGTTAATGAATTGTTGAATATTGTTGCTGCTGTTGACTTTTACAAATGAATAATTGAGGTCCTACTGCTTTCGAGAGTTTCTACTGATCGTTCCTTCTGGTTGGTTCCTACTGATCTATTTTTGTTGATTGATACTGCTGCTCGGTTACTACTGTTAGAAAAAAAAAAATAGTTATTATTTTGTTTCTCTGTTCCTCCTGGTTGTTTTTGGTTTCTGCTGATCGTTCTGTTTCTGATGCCGCACTTCAATACTGCTGACCTCACAACCAAACTTCTCTCCACACCTTTAAAATGGCAGAATCTGACAATGAAAGGGATGATGCAAAGTTTCCTTATTTGATGAATTATGAGTACGAGGTCTGGGCTATGAAGATGGAACACTGGATCACGAACAATGATATGAATATCTGGAAGGTGATTCAAAATGGCAATAGCTTGAAAAGGACTCGAAGAGATCGCAATGGAAAAGTCATTATTCTCCCTCCAACGGCTGCAGATGAACACATTGATGTACAGAGGGTATAAAAGGCAAGAACTACCTTGCTTCAATCTATTCCTGTTGATCATGTAGCAGCTTTCCGTTATATGGATGATGCAAGGGATATATGGAATGCACTCAAAGCAAGGTATGGTGGAAAGGCTGAATCCAAAAAGATGAGAAAGGAAGCTTTTTACTATAGGTGATGCTGGAGAATTTGCACTCATGGGTGTCATTCCTAAGGTACATAACTGCCCTTTTGGTTGTGTCAATAAGTATAATGATCTCAAATGCAGTATAATGAACTTAATGAACAATATAAAGAATGCTATATTCAGATACAAGCCTATAAAGGTGCTGTTAAAACTTTAGAGGAACAAAAGGTTTGGTACCAAAAGAATCAGTTAGCATATGAAGAGAAAATTAGGGTGTTAGAAAGAGAGTTGGAAAACACTACAAACTTGTTAAAACACACTGAAAGAGAAAATGCTAAAATAAGTTTAGAAAAACAAGATTTGCGGGATAAGTTAGATAAAGAAGTAGCAGGGCGTAATAAGTGGAAAGAGGGAGCTAAACACCTTGAGAAGTTAATCAATAGTTCTCAATCCACTAGGTCTAAGAGAGCTTTAGGGTATGGACACCTTATAGGGCTAGATGAAGTATATGACCTTAATGAACCAAGTGTATTTGACCCTGAACCTCTTTTGCAATTTCAAACTCCTGTTAAATATGTTAAACAAGGGGGAATGAATGTTGTTTCTCCACCTATAATAGGAACATTTAAGCCTACCTCACCTCAAACAGACTTAGATGAATCGCAAATGTCTTATGGTACAAAATCCTCAACCTCTAGTGATTCTAATTCTGTGTCTAATGACTTTTTGTCTTGTGATAACTATGACATGTCTTCAAAGGTCAATGTCCCTGCCCCCAATTTTTTAGTGTCAAAAGCTCAGAGTCCAACTCAACTGAGTCTACCTCCTATGCATCTCCTTCTAGTGTTTCTACATCTAAGAGTAAAGCTGAGATTGAATCCAAAGTTAGGGCACCTATCCAAGAACCCATTGTTGTTCAAGATTTACCTGGTTTCTGTAACACCCCCAAAATACCGCAGCGGAATACTGTGTCATAGGGGTGCTACTTCATAATACAAAGTACAAGGTATAGAAAACGAACTCTAAATGAGACGTTTTGAAAATTTACCATTCGATTAATGAATTCAAAGTTACAAACATGAGATTCCAAAGTATGATACATAAATGTATACAAAATGTTGAATGGTAAATGATAAAAGCGTAAGTCTTCAGAATATGCAGCTTGACTCTAAGTTCCACGCACTAGCTATCGCCTTACTAACCTGAGATAAACATGCTAAAGTGTCAACACAATGGTTGGTGAGTTCATAGAGTTTGTCTTAAAACAGTTGAAAAGCCTCAAGAGAATGTTCACATAGCAAAGGCATTGAGAATCCACTCAGTTGCAAGTCCCGCCATAAGAGACTTGTAACCTGTGTGTTCACAACCCACTGCTACAATATAGTATAATAAAGACATGTATAAGTTCGTCAAAACAATTAAGCAATTAGTAGTGAGTCTCTAGTTCATCTCCGAAGACCTCACTTTGGGAGCCAATTCCCAAGGACAACTGGGAGCCACTTCCCAAAGTTAACTGGGAGCCACTTCCCAGATATAAGTTTACTGGGAGCCACTTCCCAAAGATAAAAGACAGTCATGTATGTATGAAATCAAGTATAATGCCATCAAGTATAAGACAATCAAGTATAAAACAATCAAATATAAATGTTTTGAGTATTTGTACAAGTAAGCAAGTAGTTGAGCATGTATCCCCCCCCAAGAGTTAAAACAAGTACGAAAAGAGTAGGGGCTATGACTCACCTTAAGTCTATGTAATGAGAAAGTGGTAGTCGAATCGCGAAAGTCACTAAGAGCAGCCTATAATAGAACGTTGCGACTTAGGTTTGGAGTAACGTCTAAGAATACGAAGAATTGCCCATATATGTCTTGCATAATGTTCATGATGTAGTACTTAGTATATAGTGTAAGTCGTTGAATATAAGTGGTCTATGAAACATGTATAGGTTGTAAATCTCTTACTACCGTTCGGGCCGACATAATTCAGAAGTCATGGAGTAAACGTTCGAGGAGCCAGGACACTTTAACTCGTAAATCCACAACTCGTCTCGACGGCTTACTCAATGAACTCCTCACATGAGGCTCCCTACTATTGTAGTATTTGATAACATATATATAAGTTTTGATCTTTAAAAGTTATATGGTCTTTAGCCGTGGCTTTGCCGTGACCTTGGTCATTGTTACCATGGTCTTGAGACTCAACCTTGGCTTTAGCCATGGTTGTGGTCTTGGCTTTAGGTCATTAGACCTCTTGGTCTCATCTAATTATAACAATTATATAGTTACTTTGGTCTAAAAATGGGCTGTTAAGAATTTGAAGAAAATTATCACTCAGAAAGCATTTTCAGGTCTCGAGCTTCTTTGCTCCTGAACGAAAACGTCGTTCCGGACAACTTTCGTGTTTTAACTTTTTGATGAATCGGACCAGAAGTGGGACTTTCAAATTGGCAGAATGCAAACAGTAAGGTATTGGCAGTTTCGGCGTTTTGGTATCGCTAACTTCTTATGGTCATAACTTTTGACTCGTGTACTCGTTTTGGGTGATTCAAATTGCTATGTTTTCCTTTTGAAGTCCTTTATAACAGTAAGTAAGTGTCAAGTATCATAGTTATACTATTTTGGTCGTGGTTCTCCATAAAAATCACTAGTTTGCTTGTTTACTTGTCATAAGTTAACATATGTATACCAATACTTGTTTTATCCATTTTTAAACATCATGAACACAATACAAAGACCATATATAGCATGAAAGAAACATAATAAGCATGAAATGATATTGAGCAAGAAAGTGTATAAGGGTTTGCTTACAACTTTTGGCTTTCTAAAGAAAGGAAGTCAAGTATAGAACTAGGACACTAAACCTAAGCTTGTAAACCCTTCACCATAACTCTTGTAACCCTTGCTAGCCTTGATCTAACCCTTGTGAAAACTCATTAACTTCAGCCCTAGTAACCTTGTGTAGCTCCTAATTCAACCATGGAATCACCAAACAAACTTAAGAACTAGGTAGAGAATACTAAGACATTGAACTTTGTAGTGTAACTTGTATATTGAAGATCAAAGGATCATGGTGCTAGGTATTGAGGTTGTGGTGTTTTTATTTGATGAGAAAGGAAGCAAATGAGCTTGTATTTATACTAAGAATGAGGAGGTTAGGAAGGTGGCTAGGAAACTACATAAACTTGGTGACCAAGGTTAACTTGGTGCCAAAGTAATACATGTGTAATGATCTAGTGAATCAAGGGCCAAGATTGAGCCACAAGTGTGAACCCCCCCTAAATGGCGGTTTGAAGAGGATAAGGGTGACTAGATTAGTAGTCATGGTCTTTGGATGATAATATCCTAAGTATGTAGCTAGTTTTGACTCCGTAAATTGCTAACCGTAAGTTTTTAGGCCACGAAACGTAAAACCGGGTATCCTAAAAATATGAAACTTGAAAGTATGGTTAAACATGTCAATATACTCCATAATAAAATATAAAATGAGTGGTAGGTTCTATCGGGTGCTAAAACCCTGCTAAAAACTGGAAACACGGGTCTAAAACGCGTAATTCGCGTAAAACGCTGAACTGGAAAACGTAAAATTCCGAAACTTTTGGAATTGTCCTAAAATGAGAGAAAATCATATTTCTATTGTTTATAATGTTTTATGGACATATCGGGATGCTGGAATGACGTTTAAACCTAAAAGTAAATCTCGGACACGGCTTTGTGATTTTTGCAGAAATGATCCGACGAGCGTCAAACTCTCGGATTATCGTTAAAATAGTTTAACTTACGAGAATATGAAATAAAAATTTCTGAGATGAATAGTGAAAAGTGAATATTAAAAAGTGAATAGTGAAATTTTCAGGAATAAAAGTTAACCTGAAATTGCGAATTGTTACAGTTTCACTTGTAATAAATCTGATAAGAATACATACAATTCTAGGACTTCTTGTAATAAGAATGGTTATTTTAATAAAAAGGCAAGTCATGTTAAGAAGAAATCTTGTTTTATGTGTGGTAGTAAATTCCATCTTATTAAAGATTGTGATTATCATGAGAATAGGATGGGTGTTTCCTATGGCCAACAGACCTTTAGACCCAGGTGGCATAATGTTGATAGTATTCCTCCATTTGTTCCCAAAGCAGCACATGTGAGAGCTGGTAAACCGGTTCCTACTGGTAATCCAAAGGTGTATGCACCCGTTTCTACTGATAGGCTTAATAGGTCTTTTTCAGTTCCCTCTGGTAGAGGATATTCTCCATCAGTTACTACTCATTGGTGGAAAAGTAATGCTAGACCTATGCCCTATAGACCTACAAGTTCTTATTTTCAGTCATATACACCTTATGTATCTCATATGGCACATGGTGGAGTAAGAGTGGCAACTGCTGTTAAGCCCTCAATAGGTTGTTCTTGGAAAGGTTCATTCTGGGTACCCAAGAACAATAGTTTTTATCAGATGCAGTGATTGAGGGGAGGCATAAGCCTAAGGGGAGGTTTATTGTTGTGTTCTTTGTATTCTAACCATTTTTGCAACTGTTTGATCCTCATTGCTGCTGGTGGACACTGTTTCTGCTGATTGCTTAGTGTTTCTCCTGGCAGTACATTTTTCTTTGGTTTCTACTGATGATTGATGGTATATTTTACGTATTTTGTATTTCTTTTTCTTTCTTTCTTTTATTAGATATATATATATATATATATATATATATATATATATATATATATATATATATATATATATATATATATATATATATATATATATATATATATATAGGGTAAGGTTATAGAGAAAAGTCCATTTTGGTAGAAAAGTGAGAAAAAAAGTTATAGGGTTTAATTTGAAACATCTCAAACTTCATGGGTATGTTTTGAAACATACCCCCACCCCTCCCCCATCCCCCCCCCCCCACCGAAAAAAAAAAGGTGCATCTGGGTTATAAATTTTTGGCGGGAAAATTTTTGGCCCAAAAAAAAATTTTTTTTTTGCCCAAAACAAAAATTTTTTTTGGCGGGAATTTTTTTTTCCGGTGGGGGGTGGGGGGGTGGGGGGTAGGGTGCGAATTTACAAAACCTCCTTAAAGAATGAAGGAAAATACTATTAGGTCCCTGTAGTTTGGTGTGAAAAAAAGGAGGGGCTGATTTGTACACTTTTCTCACTTTTCTACTAAAGTGGACTTTTCTCATGAACCCACCTCTCTCTCTCTCTCTCTCTCTCTATATATATATATATATATATATATATATATATATATATATATATATATATATAGATAATAAAAATAAATTAAAAAAAATTATTATGTATCTTGCTTGTATACTAACTTGTATCCAGGTTTTGGTGTTGGTTAATTACCACACAACAAATGGTTTTCAACTCACCATGTCTTTCAGACACAAGGGTTGACTAGCCCACAAGATTATGGCTCATGGTAAAGGCTGTGGAAAACCATAAATGGTAATCAACTCACCATGATGACGACGGCATTCCATCAAAGAGTTAGCTAGTCCAAAAGCAAACGGTTTTTGGTAAAGACACCTCAATTCCGTTGATAGCTATAATGGTTTGCTCAAAACCATAGGGTACTCAACTCACCCATGCTTAATTGCTGAGAATTGAAATGGTCATAAATTCACCATGGATGATACCCTATTAGGTAACCATAGAATTGGCTAGTCCTGAGCAAACGACTACATGTAAAGACACGTCAAATCCGTTTATGACTGTGATGATGTTGACATAAATAATGCCTAAAAACATTGTTAACATTCATCGACATCTCTATGTTTTGATAATCACAAAACGTAAATTCATTAAACTAAAACTTTTGTCGTAAGCAAGTATTTAGAGATAAATATTTCACTTTGCATCCAAATCACTTAAGGTATGAATAAACAAAGTGTTTATTGCATTCTATGATCAAAGGAAATTTTTCTATAATCACTAGAACTTTTATAAAATGTCATAAACATTTTATATCTTTTACAAAATCATTTTTGGAGTTAAAAGAATATGTTTAAATCATTATAAAAATATGATTTCAAATTTCCAATAAAAAATGGCAAATATTATCCAGAAAAACCTTCCCAACAAAAGGACAAACAAAGCCAACGTTCTGGGGGGGGGGGGGGGCTTAATTATACTAGGCGGCCCCCTTAATAATTAAGGGGACCGCCCCTAATTAAGGGGACCGGCCACGCTCCAGAACAGTAATTTGTTGCCCTATAAATACTGGTTCATTTCACAGATTTTTCTCACCTTTTGCACTCCTAAACTTTCTGTTCTAGATCTCCATTTCTATTCTTTAAATCCTTTGATCATACATTCATAAATCTTTGTTTCAAAGTGATCCAAACATCAACCTCTCAAGTGCAAGAAAAGAATACTTCTAGCCTCCAAGACAAGAAGTATTACAACTTGTTGTGACCTCCACATCCAAGTTGTTAGAGCATCATTCATTACATATATTTCTTTGTGTTATTTGTTGTGAATATTTGGTAGAAGATAGATTAGCTTAGTGTGTAGATAGAGTGATTGTTTAGAAGATTGTTGTGAAGTAGATAGTTGGAAAGTAGATAGTTGTGAAGAAGATAGTTGAGAAGTAGATAGTTGTGAAGAAGATAGTTGTGAAGAAGATAGGTGTGAAGATAGATAGGTGTGAAGATAGATAGGTGTGATCAAGTTGTGACGAAGTTGTAGTGTGTATATTGGTGTGTAAGGTTTTATCCGCCATAAGGGAGGTTGTTGACATAGTGAAGAAAACTCTCGAGTTAGGTGCTCGGGGAGTGGAGTAGGGCAAGGAAGGTGTCCTTGTAGCCGAACCACTATAAATCTCTTGTCTCGCGGTTCGATCTTTCCATCTCTCATTTATTTCTTTACTTACCTTATTATTGCTATATCATACATATTTGTTGTTGTTTATATTGTGCAAGACTTGATATCATATAATATCGAATCTAAATTTTTGAAAGTAAAGAAAACACACAAACAATCTTTTAAAACAAATTAAAAAGACGTAAAACTATTCAACCCCCCTTCTAGTTTTCCACAGATGATTAGCCAAAAATCATTAGGGTAATTCAGCACACCAATGATTCATGTTCTAAGTGTTGAACTCGTTACTAGTTCACCATGGTGATGTCATGATTCCACCAAAGGACTAGCTAGCCCAAGAGTGAATAGCTACTTGGTAAAGGCTTATCAAATCTATTCTGTTGCTGCTGGTTCCAGTTGCTGCTGATTCATAGGAATTGCTGCTGGAATCCTGATCTTTATAGAAGGTTACATGTTACTGCTGCTATAGAGAGTTGCTGTTGGTTACCTTATTTGCAAGAGTTCAAGTCAATTCTCAAGCTTTGGACGTCCATGATCTATCTAGAAACTTGAAGTTAACCGAATCAAATTCAAGTTTAGGGGAGGATTGTTAGGAATTATTTAAATGACATAGAGTCATTACTGCTATTAGTATTTTTAGAAAGTTGTTAGAGTTAGTGATATGCATTGATTTTACATTTATTGCCGAATCAGGATTCCTTTTGTATATAAAAGGAACACATGGTTATGTATCACAGACAATTCTTGCAAAAACATTCTTAAGAGTGAAAGAATATAGATTTATAGAGGATCATTGTTTATTAGAAAAACCTTGGAGTAACATTGATTGTGTTCTTATTATTCCGCTGTGCATATAATCATTGTTGCTATATCCTAGATAGGGCTTAAACGATCTTCTACATCAGCCTCTGGTCCGCGCATGTACTAAAGAAAATATGGAAGGACAATGCAAACTCCATTACTAGCTAAGTACAAAATCAAAGAAAGAACGCGGAAGCTAAAAGCCTACACGGAAGCAAAAGTGCATGCCAAAGGCAAAGAGACAAAGACGGATATCCGTATCTGCAAATATGAAACATCCGTGTTAAATCATAAATTGTGGCGGGCCGCTCCGGTGGATCCCGTCCTTAGACGTTTGTAAAGACATAACTTATTACTTGTATTTCTATAAAAATTTTAATAAAATACAATGTGAAGCCTAGCTACCTTCACTTGTTTACACTTAGAAATTTTTTAACATTTGCCTTACAAACGCACACACATGTGAGTAAGACGCGCACACAAAGGGCATGTCCCGAAAAACATTATTCCGTATAACTAAAAGGGTGTGGAACCTCATAACTAAAACGCAAGTACGTAAGAGGGATTGCAAACCCAGTACCGACTAAGACTAAAAATAAACTACGTATCCGTACGTATTTTAAAACTAGCAAAGCACAAACGATCAAGTGCAAACAAAGACGCATAAAGTTAGACGTAACTTCAGTGCAACTAACACCAACATTCGTAAAAGCTATACATGTACGACATAAGCTAGAATGTTACATAAAATATATACACATGTGCAAAACAAAATTGCCATATATGTTCATAAAAATCATATTTATTAAATCAACCATTCAGGTACAAAAAGCCGCTCAAAAGTCACATACGACCACGGCAAAGATAAAAGGAGACACAAATCACTCCGCATGATCATGCTCCGGAGTGATACTAAGCTCCTCCCCGCAAGATTGCAAAGCGGGAACAATAGTTAAAAAGCCCGCTTCTTCCCTGACATCCGAAATAGCTAAGTCATATGTGGAAAAAGGTTCGGAAACTATGGGTGGGGTGGAAGACGTTGATGGTAGGTCAGTACTCAGTAGTACTCACAGAAGCTAGTTCACATAAATGAATAGCTTCTGAATCAAACAAAGACCATGGGGAAAAAGGACTGGACATAAGAGCAAACATATCCGTCAAGGCAAACTGGCCCAAGGCAAAATTCTCTTGAATCTTCCTAACCTTTTGACGAGAGGCACTTAAGGACAAGGAAAAAGGAGCTTCACCCACAACTAAGCCGCAATTAAGCTTAGGAACGGACAATTGATCAAAACTAGGCTGCAGGTTGGTTAAACCAAGGACTTCCGCAATCCTAGCATCCAGCTGAAAGAAAGGCATAACATCTTCAAAGTTAGATTCCTTAATAACTTTCACGAAAGTGAGCTTATGAAAGTTAAACTTTTAATTTGCCATGGAAATGATTTATCACTCGAGAATATCAAATAAAAATCAACTTTCGGGAAAGTTTCGGGATAAATGAATAGTAAAAGTGAATAGTGAAATTTTCCAGGAAAAGTAATTAACCTGAAAATGCGAATTGTTACGATTAAGACCATTATATCATACAATGTCTTGGAAAATGAATGAGACCATTGTATCTCACAATGTCTTGGAAAATGAATGAGGCCATTGTATCTCACAATGTCTTGAAAAGTGAATGAGACCATTGTATCTCACAATGTCTTGAAAAATGAATGAGACCATTGTATCTCACAATGTCTTGAAAAATGAATGAGACCATTGTATCTCACAATGTCTTGGAAAATGAATGAGACCATTGTATCTCACAATGTCTTGAAAAATGAATGAGACCATTGTAATCATTTACAATGTCTTGGACATATAATGTTGGAGTAGGAACATGATTGGGAGAGTGTGGCTGTGCCGAAATGCCTTAGAATAGGCATACGCAGATATGTTTAGTCCATTGTTTAGATAAATGATTGAAAATAAACCGAGTTTATATATCAATATACTAATATATTCATGTAGTATAGAATGCCTAGTGTGTATATATCAATATACTTATATGTTCATGTAGCATAAAATGCTTACGGGGAAATGCTCAATTATGTTAAGGGTACATATATCAATATGCAATTATGTTTGTGTAGCATAAAAATGTCTACGGGGAAATGCTCAAAATGGGTATATATGAATATACTAATATGTTTGTGTATCATAACATGCTTACTAAGTCCATAATCGTCTGGAGGATGGAAGACACGGAGAGCGGAAGGCTATAAAATGTTTTTGCTTGATGAGAATCAAAATCAGCGCCACTGGAAGGGTCATTGGCATCTATGTCTGCAAGTTGTCTACCCTCTCCAGCATGCTTAAAACCAACCACCAAACCGTCTTGCATCCCTTTCCTAATGGCACAACTCAACAACTTCTGAAGTGATGAGTATACTCTGGAGAACTTAAACACTTAGAAAGGAATAACCTAATGCCATTGCCAAGCAACCACCTACGGCTTACAACAGCGGTAAGGAAGCGGGGGTAAAAAAACCTGATGAACATTAACAACCGCCTCCACGAGATGCGACTCCAATTGAACCAGTTTGTCGGTAAGACCCTTCATGATGAGGCGAAAAGTGTACCGCTTTTATTGGGTCATTTAAGCCCGAATCCATGATTATTTGATCAATTACTGCCCTAAATCGTTTCTTTTGTCATTTTTGGTACTTTTGAGAAGAAATCCAGAAAAGGAAACATTTTGGACGTTTTTGGAGCATAAAAGTGAATAAAACGGCAAAGTCTTAAAATCCTTGCTGGGAACAGTACCTGACGACGTCAAGACTTCATACATGACGGCGTCAAGCTTGGCAAAAGAGGTGCAAGTGGAAAATACATGTGACGGCCCAGAACATTTTAGTGTAATTGACCTGACGGCGTCACCAAGGCCGTCAGGGTCATTTTACAAGTGACGGCCCAGAGCTCAATTTCTACATGACGGCGTCAAGTTTGGATCTAGGCAATACGACCCTTAATTTGGCGGCGAGTTGATGGTGTCAGAAGCTACAACGTGACGCCATCAAGATGTATTCTCCATATATATTTTTCCAATTTTTCATTCATTATGTGTGGAACATTAGGAGAACTTTGGAGAGCTTAAACCCTAGACGAATTTTCTGTAAAAATAAGGGTTTCATTGTTCCATCCATGCTTAATTGAAGATAAGTTTTCCAATAATCATACGATATGTCTATGTGTTGTGTGATTCTATCTTATGCTTGTCTTTCTTTTAACATGTTAGGCTAGGTTTTTGTTGTGTTTGCTTAGATGTAGTGAAACCTAGATGTTGATTATTGGTTGATGGTTTGTTTATAATTGTTGTGGATGATTGTATTCGATGTTAGGCTTAAGAAAACTGGCAGACTTCCATTGGTAACTTGCTTGAACGTCTTAAGAAACATGATCGGAGGTGTACTACGATTTTTGGTTGTATTTAATGCATAAGTGAATTATAGTGATCCCATGTTAGGAGCTTTTAGTCGGCTCGACATATGAGTGAAGTAGGAGCTTATAGAGTTAGGGAATATTGTACACGGCCCTACAACTAGTATTAAGGAATATAACCCGTCATCCATGCAATTGTAACAAGCTAATCAACCGGTAAAAGATATCTAGGGAGTAATGAAATATAAGTAAACACATCTTTTCTCATTATTGTTTCCACCACATTAGTTAATTTTCATTTCTTTTTATTTTATTTTGATTGCATCTGTAGTTAATTGGGTTAGTTGACTAGCAACTAATTCCGCCCACTCCTTCAAAACCCGAGATTTTATTTTCTTTCATAAAATATAAAAATACAAAAAGAATCATCCCTCACCTCTAGACCTAGCTTAGTAGGCTTTCTAATCCTAGTGACACTATTCCTGAGTTGAACGATCAATCCCCCGGTACTTGTCACTATACTATACTACAACGATCAGGTACACTGCCTGGCGGGGATTGCAAGCTTCTCAAGATCCCTTGAGAGGTAAAACCTGTTGCGAGGGTGCAATCCCGCGCATCAAGTTTTTGGCGCCGCTGCCGGGGAATAGTTATTGTCTAGGTTAGAATTTCTTTTTATTAGGTCTACTTGCTAGATTCCTTTCTAGTAAGATTTTTATTTTTATTTTTTAGGTTTTCTTTAGTCTATCTCATTTCTTTGTTCCTTTGTTCGTAACCATTACCATCCGACATCATGGAAGGTGGGAATATCTTTGAACCCATCAACCCACCACAACAAAACCACCCACAAAACCCACCATTAGCAAACCCACCTCCTAGACCCCGAACCTTAGGAGAGTATTCCTGTCCTACCCACCAAGGCTATCGGAACACCATTGAGCTCACTCAAGGAGCCAATGTGTCTCCCTTGCGATCTGACACCATCTGGTTTGTGCAAAGCGGATGTGCATTCCATGGACTTCGTTTTGAAGATCCTAATTAACATCTCAAGGATTTCCTAAAAATCGTAGATTCCATAGACCTTGATGTTGCAACTAGAGAGACGACCCGATTACGTCTATTCTAATTCTCTCTACGTGACCAAGTTAGTCAATGGCTTGAACATTTTCCCGCGGGATCCATCACCTCTTGGGATGATCTCACTTCTCGTTTCCTTGCTCAACTTTTTCCACCGGGGAGAACTACTAAGCTTAGAAATGATATCTTGATGTTCCAACAATGTCAAGGTGAAACTTTCTATGAAGCATGGACTCGTTTCAAGGACTTACTCCAAAAGTCCCTCATCATGGCATAGAACCTTGGCTCCAAATTCAAATCTTTTACGATAAGGTTAATTATCAAACGAGAAGGGCCATAGATTACACTGCCAATGGTAGACTAAATAGACTTAGCGTTGATAAGTGCTGGGAAGTTATTGAGGGTTTAGCACAATACGAAGAAGAAGGATGGGAGGATCCGATGTTCTTGAAAGAAGGGAATCTAAATTACGTAAACGCAACCCAAGAACAGTTATTGGAGAACATCGAGAAGCAGGTTAAGGAATTAATGAGGGCTGAAATGCCTGCAGTTGAAGCCGAAGTAAGTCCTGATAGACATATGAGTGCAATTAGCAAATACACTTTTCCTGAACGTTCACGACAAGAGGAGTTCGAAGGGATAATGATAACCTTCATGAATAATCAGGAGAAACAGATTCAGCACTTAGAAACTCGCATGGAAAGCACTAGGAATGATTTTATGACTTGGCTGAGAAGTTTATATCAAGAATTAAGGAGAAGATTAAGGAAAAATCCACACCGAGGAAAATCAAAAAAATCTTTGAACTCCCAACCCCTTTGGTGTGTGACGGAGGGGATAATGGAAAATCTTATCCAAGTGATTCACCTTCAATTACCCCTTACTTCCATGAGATTCCTCAAGAAGAAAAGAACTTGCAATTTCACAACATCTTCGTTGGAAGTTTGCAAGTCACGCCCCCTAATTTGCATAAGAAACGTTCCTTTGGTTTTAAACCTGGTGTGAAAAGGGTGCACCTCAAAAACACTTCAGCTTCAGAAACCTCTATGGAACAACTCCTTCCCCTACCCACTATTTACCAATATAAAGATTATGACCTAAGTGGGATTGTAACCAGCCCTGTTCATAACCACACCTCACTTCGTGACAGTAACAAAACGTTTGACCCTGGTGGACTCCACTAACGGGAATTGCTATTCATAGTTTATACCCTCAATTAGCTATTAACAAAAGTGCAGGGACTAAACTTGAAATTGTCACAAAGTATCCATAATCCGGGCATCTGACAGCGTCAGAATTCACTCATGACGCTGTCACCTCGCATTCTCAGCAATATTAACCTCATATCCATCATTTTCAACACATACCCTACAAACCATATCCAATTGATACTTCGCCACCGAGCTTTCAAGATCAAATCCAACATCTTCCGTAGCCGATCTCCACGTGGTAAGTAACTTTTCTTCATCCTTATTCATTCAATTATCCTTAGGACCCACCAGTTTCGAAAACTCCCATTATCCGAAACCCTAACATTGATTCATTCTTACAACTCGTAATGCCCTTCTATAGGTATTGTGTAACCATAATTAAGGCATTGGGTAGTAGTGATTGATAGGGTTCATGAGTCAATTGCGGAAAAAAAATTTCACACCATGAATTTTTTGATCCCCCACCCATGTTTTCTGTAAAAAAGGGTGTTTGGCTCATGGATTTAGAGTTTGAAAATTGATTTTTCCCTCGTAATTACATGACTCAACATCTGTTGGGTTTGACGGCGTCAGTCTTTATGGTCTGACGGCGTCAGTCTTTATGGTCTGACGGCGTCAGTCTTTATGGTCTGACGGCGTCAGAAGGGTCTAACAGCTTGACTTCATTGAGTTCTTATTCTAATCACTTCCATTCCATTCCATCTTTTTCCAGGAAAATGAGCAAGTGTACCCAACAACACCGAGGGAGTTCTTCAAGATCTCAATGCGTGAACTTGGGTGACACGGTTCATAGTTGGGGTGTGTTTGAGGATAATGCCTCTACGACCAAATATGCTGAATTGCTCTACCACCAGATTGACAGGGGGCCAGTGATTTATTGGGACTTCTTGAGGGCCCAGGGCCTCGAGAAAGCTTTTCTTGAAAGGTTCCAAACTAATGCATTTACCGGTCCTCAATGGGAAAGGTTGTTCAGGATGAGGGAACCAGTTTATAGTGAGTTGGTGCGAGAATTCTTTGCTACTTTTCATTTTCATTTGGCTGAGGCTAGAACTGATATGGGTGGTACTACCATTTACTTTAGGCTAGGGGGAGAGCTTAGGACTTGCTCAGTTACAGAGTTTGGTTGGATATTGGGTTCGTATAGTCAGCATGAGGCAATTCAGGGTGGGTTTATGCAGAGACTGTTGGGTGGTGAGACGATGAGGAATGACTTGAGGTGTGCTATGTTTTGGCCGAGTATAGGGAATGGGGTGTATACCTCGACTACTGGGGCGGCCTCCATTAGGGATCCTAGGGTCAGGTTAGCCCACAGATGCATCACCTATAGTTTAGCAGGATGCCATACCTCCACTCACCGCGTCACTGCTTCTGACCTCTTCTACCTGTACACCATTTTTTCAGAGGATGTATATTGTAACATCCCATTCTGGGCGGCGAGTTATCTGAAGACGAGTGTAGGGGAGAGGGATGGTGATAAGATCTATAGGGGGATGTTTGTGACCCACCTGGCTCATTCTTATGGGATCCTTGTGCCGGAGATCATGGGATACTTGAGTGATTGTGGTGCATGCAGGGTGGTGAAGGCCAAGTCCCTCAAGCAAATGAGTATTGTGATGGAGTTGGGGTACGGGTCTTATGTTTGGTATGTTGTAAGGGGAGCGGCTGCTGTTGATGATAATGAGGAGGATGATGATGAGGGTGCACCCCAGCAGCAGAAGTATGGGGATTATTAGGTTGGCTCTACGGACTACTACCGGCACATGGGTCGGGGGGATTGGCAGGCTCATCAGGGGGCCTGGATGGGTCAGATGGACACCTGGAGGGCCACTACTGACCAGAGGTTTGATTGGATGTACGATCACACAATCCTCCAGATGCAGCATCTATCGACCCATGATCACATCGAGCCTCACTTGCAGATTGACCCATTCCCCGGTCGTGATCAGGATTATCCACCCTATAGGTACACCGGACATCTCCCTCCTGGTTATGATTACCGCTTTGATCCCCCTCCCCAGTGATGTTTTTATGGTAGTGTCATGATTTCTGAACAATTTATCTTTTGTTGTATGATTTGAACAATTCGGTCTATAATAGTATAGGACTTGGCCTCTGTTGGCCATTGGATATTTATTAATATTTCCTTCTATGCATTTAGGATTATCATTATTGTGGTTGTTTTATTAGTTTTATATGTTTTATTTGTTTTGTTTGATTTTTATTTGTTTGATTTTATTTGTTTCCGTATGCGTGTTTTATTTTTATTGTTGGTAAATCATGTTTCAAAGTAAATTGTGAAAATGCTTTATTTTGTTTTTAACTTCGTCTTAATTACATATAAAGGTATTTTGCAAAAGCTAAGTGTAAGGGAAATCCAAATTTGTTTATAAGAACGAAAATGAGCATGATTCACTACAATATTAAATGAGCATGATTATTAGTATTTGTTTGAGTCAAATGCTTGTATCGAGTCATAATGATGTTTTGCAGGATTTTCCAGGAAATAAGGCATAAGTTTTTCCAGAAATTTTCCGGAAACTTAACATAAGATTTTTCCAGGAACATTCTGACGGCGTCAGGAGTTACAACCTGACGGCGTCAGGTACTAAAATTCTGAAAAATTTTGCGAGTTTTGTTTAAACCGGAGTCTTAAAGTTTTTGTTGATTCTTTAGTTTTATAAACTCCAGGAAATCTGCAAACATTCATTCCACAAGCATTATATCTTAATTTGTTTTCTAGGATTTTCTTAGTATATATAGATTGCCGTCGATTTTACGCGAGATTTGCCTTGATTGTTTTCTCAAGTTTAACAGGTTATATATGACAAGAAGATGATTTATATTTCTGGAGGGAAGCTTTCAACGTTCATTTACTTGGAGGAAGACATAACCTTGTTACCACATTATCCACACCGAACGAATCAGGGGAGAGTTTTTTTTCATTCTTTTACCTGCTTTACTTTTACATTCTTTAATTGAACATTGGGGACAATGTTCATCCTAAGTGTAAGGGGAGGGTAAATGATAATACCTTATAGGATACAATTGCACTTGAGTTTGTTTGTTTGATAGTAGGTGTGTAATAAAACTAAGAGAAATACTTGCTAGGGCAATTTTAGCGCAGAATTTATTTTTTTTACAACATTTAGAAGTGAAAATTCAGCCTTAACAAGCGTCTCATGGATAGGAGTTGTATGACTAGCACAAAACCGTACCACTTAAAAAATTTTCCACCCAAATATGTGAGGTTCGCCTTTAGATTTGTAGGAAAAGCATTCATTATTAGTGCTTATGAGTGTACCGGTAGTATTTAGATTCTAGACCTTGCGTTAGTGATGCATCCCGAGACCGCTAGTGAGACTACATTCGTGTGGTTAGGATTCACTACATGATAAGAGGCATTAGGATCACCCTTGTGTTAGACCCGTATCATAATTACTTGACCATTTAATTCATATTACTTGACTAGCGAAGTCAATTAATTTTTCCCACACCTTAGCGTTGTACTCATTTTTAGTACACAAAACCCCTAGTACACCCCTCCGAGCCTATCTTTTCGTTTCTAACTTTAAGCATCTTACCTAAAGGAAGAATTTGTTACAATCCACCCCAAATGTGCAACCAAATCGCCTTAGCCTTCCGTGTATGCACTCATCTTTAGTGCATTATTGTTATTTGTTTAAACCCTTAGTTAATTATCTAATTGATTACATGGTTGCTAAGTCGAGTCATATCTTGTACATATTGTTTTGGGACGATTGGGACTCATGGGTAAAGTACTTGTGTTATGGAGTAATGGGGAAGACATCAATTTATTACCCCATATGTGCGTTAATATTTAAAAAGTACTCTAAGTGTTTTGATTATCTTGATTCGAGTCATTAGAGTAGTTTATTGTAAAGTATGTAAAAGTTCAAGTGTAAGGGGAATGCAAATTCCCTATGATGTATTATTTTGGATGGTAGGGCAAGAGTGTATGAAAAGAAAAATCGAAAAAGTTAAGAAAAAGAAAAAAAAAATTGAAAAAGAAGAAAAAAACATACGGACTACCATCCCGTTTCATTGTATGTTTATTTTATGTTTTTGTTAGTTTTTGATTAGCTTAAGTCGAGTCGAGTCTGGCTTAGCAACGCCATATTGTACATGCAATTAACCAAGATGATTAACTCGCCACCAGTAAATATTGCCTTTATCCAACAAAACCGTGTTTTCCATATCCCTACACCTAACATTATAATCCTTTAAAAGACCTATTTGATAGTTTATCCTAGGTGCTTACGCCAAGTGGTGGAGGTTTGATCCTTTCCCAAGCCTATGGTAATCTATTTGCTATGACAGGTAGTGAGAGATGTTTTCCATTTCCTTATTGTGATATATACTTTATTACACCCGAGAGATGTGAGTATCTAAACACTATTTGTGAGGTGCTAGTGTATGACCTCCGTGCTTGTTTTTGGTTTCTAGTGGAACGATTATTTGTTGTAATTACTTTTATATTAGTGTTAAATGACCCCCAACTTGTATTTTAATTAGAATAAAAGCGCTTTTGCTTGAGGACAAGCAAATCTCAAGTGTAAGGGTATTTGATGAGGCGAAAAGTGTACCACTTTTAAGGGGTCATTTAAGCCCGAATTCGTGATTATTTGAACAATTACTGCCCTAAATCGTTCCTTTTGTCATTTTTGGTACTTTTGAGAAGAAATATGGAAAAAAAAGCATTTTGGACGTTTTTGGAGCATAAAAGTGAAGAAAACGGCAAAGTCTCAAAATCCTTGCTGGGAACAGTACCTGACAACGTTAAGACTTCATACATGACAGCGTCAAGCCTTGCAAAAGAGGTGGAAGTGGAAAGTACACGTGACGGCCCAGAACATTTTTAGGGTAATTGACCTGACGGCGTCACCAAGGCCGTCAGGGTCATTTTACAAGTGACGGCCCAGAGCTCAATTTCTACATGACGGCGTCAAGACTGGATCTAGGCAATACGACCCTTAATTTGGCGGTGAGTTGACGGCGTCAGAAGCTACAACGTGACGCCGTCAAGATGTATTCTCTATATATATTTTTCCAATTTTTCATTCATTATGTGTGGAACATTAGGAGAACTTTGGAGAGCTTAAACCCTAGATGTATTTTCTGTAAAAATAAGGGTTTCAACCCTTGTTCCCTCCATGCTTAATTGAAGATAAGTTTTCCAATAATCATACGATATGTCTATGTGTTGTGTGATTCTATCTTATGCTTATATTTCTTTTACCATGTTAGGCTAGGTTTTTATTGTGTTTGCTTAGATGTAGTGAAACCTAGATGTTGAGTATTGGTTGATGGTTTGTTTATAATTGTTGTGGATGATTGTATTCGATGATAGGCTTAAGAAAACGGGCAGACTTCCATTGGTAACTTGCTTGAACGTCTTAAGAAATATGATCGGAGGTGTACTATGATTTTTGGTTGTATTTAATGCATAAGTGAATTCTAGTGATCCCATGTTAGGAGCTTTTAGTCGGCTCGACATAGGAGTGAAGTAGGAGCTTATAGAGTTAGGGAATATTGTACATAGCCCTACGACTAGTATTAAGGAATATAACCCGTCATCCATGCAATTGTAACAAGCTAATCAACCGGTAAAAGATATCTAGGGAGTAATGAAATCTAAGTAAACACATCTTTTCTCATTATTGTTTCCACCACATTAGTTAATTTTCATTTCTTTTTATTTTATTTTGATTGCATCTGTAGTTAATTGGGTTAGTTGACTAGCAACTAATTCTGCCCACTCCTTCAAAACCCGAGATTTTATTTGCTTTCATAAAATATAAAAATACAAAAAGAATCATCCCTTACCTCAAGACCTAGTTTAGTAGGCTTTCTAATCCTAGCGACACTATTCCTGAGTTGAACGATCAATCCCCCAGTACTTGTCACTATACTATACTACAACGATCAGGTACACTGCCTGGCGGGGATTGCAAGCTTCTCACGATCCCTTGAGAGGTAAAACCTGTTGCGAGGGCGCAATCCCGCGCATCACTTCACCTGGGCATCCTGATACCCCTTGAAAAGAACATCCAAATTATCAAGGGTATCCTGAAGCGAACGAGCCTGTAAAAAAAAGGATAAGGATAAAAAAAAAGATAAAGCAAATGGAGGAAGAAAAGAAAATATAAAAAAGGCAAAACACATACCCGATTTGAAGACCACTTGAGCTGACGCTTTAACTCCTCAACTTCAGCAACCAAACCTACCGGATCACGGCCATTACCCTCCCAGGAGGAATGAAAGTTTGTGGATCGCTGAGGAGATGCGACATGCTCGTCAACCTGGTCAACAGTAGGGGAGCGCAACACAGCTAACTCAGCCTTGAGCAGATCAAGCTCACTCCTCAACTTCAAATTCTCTTCCGCCAAAGTAGAAGTGCCAGCTTCAGGAAAATGAGTGGCGGACTTCAAAGAAGAAACCTCCATACTCAGACAAGACACTTGCGTCTTTAAAGCCTTAATCTCTGCATCCTTATCTTTAAATTGCCCGGCTAAACAGCGATAACGGGATATATATTTCCGCTTCAAGGCAATGTTCCTTTCAGCACGCGCCCGCGACTCGGCACAAAAAGAGGTCTGGCGTGCAGTCAAATAATTACACTCATCAAAGAAATCCTTTTCATCAATCTCACGGATTTCAGAGAAAAACCTAGGCGGAGCAAAACCGTTGACCATCTCGCGTCAATCCGCAGCGGTCTCCAACCGAGAATCACAAGGCACATTCCATTCCGGAATATAAACCTCCCCGAAAATATTGCGGTCAACATCTGCAATAGAACGAACACGACCAAAGAGAGGCTCACCTTCGGAAAAATCTTCCTCATCACCAACATCTATTTTAGAACCACCAACGGATACGGAAGTAGGCAGAAGAGGAGATGACTGGGTAGAAGCTTTCTTCTTTTTCCTCTTCAACGAAGGACAGGCGGAAGACTCAACGTTCTTAGTAGCAACTGACGTCGAAGGAACAGAAGACCTGGAAAAAGCATCAACCTCAATACCAAAAGTACCCGAAAAAGATGAAGAGTCAGAAGAAACAACGAACCTCTCCGCAGGATGCACGGTACAGAGGAGAGAGTCAATCGAATCATCAAGATGGGCACCAACTTCTCGTTTTGAAACAAAAGATCTCGAAGGCACAGGGAGTGATGACCTAAGCAAATGACGTGAACCTTGAAAATAAGAAGACATCACGCTTTTAATAGCGGCCCTAGACTTACCAGAGGTAGTATGACGATTCAAAAGACCATGATCGACCCTTAGCTCAGAGTTGCGGAACTAGGCTTCACCGACTGCTTCCGCTTCTTGGAAACAACAAGACGCCGCGAAGGGTTACGCCCAACATGACTATCATTTTGGTCACCATGACCACCTTCAGAGGCAATACTTGGCCCTGCGCCATCACCTCTACCGCCATGGGCCCCTGGCCCATCTCCCGCATAGTCATGCGGAGGTGCAGAAAGTCGAACAACACGATCACGAGTCACATCAAGAAGCCTCGGCTCACCCTCTGCTAACTGCCTCGTCTCAACATCTACCTAACTCGGATCAGCATGAGTGATGAAGGCGTGCGCTCTAATATCTGAAAAACAGAAAAATAATAAAAAAAAGAGGAGAAAGCGAGAGATGACGACAGTAAAAGTATAGCACACAAACCTCTTCCATGAAGACGGAATACTGGGCACTCGTCCTCCCCAAACGAATAAGCACGACTTAAACCAACCCAACAAAGGAAAGCTTCCAGATATCTACGGAACGGGACAGGCCCGTCAGTAACAATCCTATAATCTTCCGCGCTATACTCATTAGGGTTAGGACCAGGAGCCGCCTCGGTACCATCAACCGAGCACCAAGAAAAATTAACAGGGCAGGCAAAAGCGTCAACCCAGAAAAAGCGATCCCTCCAACCTTTCACAGAATCCAAAACCTTGTCATAGCAGGTGTCAGTATTAGGACGCTTGCCAAATGACACCCACCCGTTCTTTAATTAACATAAATACGACGGAACATACCAACCGACGGGGAAAAGTTATGAGCACGGCAAACAACTTCAAAGTGAGATATCTTACATGCACCAAAAAGGGAAAGCTGAGAGATTTTAATATGGTAATGTCTTAAAACATCAACAAATAACACAGAAAAAGGCAAGCGGAGATCAGCATAATCAAAAAACCGACTGTATAAACCAATCTTCCCCGGAGGATACTAGTTTATAGTCTGACCGGGATCTGGCAAGATAGGGTTGACGAATGACGAAGTATGGTAATCACGACATAAGTCGTCTAATTTCCCTTGCGTCAGATGGCATCCAATTTCCGTGATTTTGGTTATTGCCATAGCTAACGACCGCAAGGTAGAAAGTAACAAGATAACGAAAAATAAAAGCCTAAACAAATCTCACAAAAGCACGGAAGAAACAGAAAGGAAAGGAAATAATGGCAACACGCCACATTAGGTATTTATAAGTAAATCTACCGAGAGATCGAAACAAGTGCCGCGTGTCATAAAAGCGCCTAAAATCAACGGCTGCAATCAGAAATAAAAGATAAGGATGACAACTAATAAAGCAAACATCCGATCCCTCGAAGGAGTAAAGAAAGTCGATCCCTCCATACAAACCCGGCCAAGAATAATTCAAGAGCCGCAAAAAAAAAGGCACTACGCCAAGAGCGGAACAACTAGTAATATAGTCTAGAAACATTCACCGCACGCTACCAAAGCACGCGTACAATGAACTCACTAGACTGGGGGGACTTGATGACGTATAGTACGGATAACAAGCATATTGGGCCTTGACTATCCCACACGAACTGGGCTCTAGCCCAAACAACAAAACTGGGCTCCAACCTAATCAGCACAAATGGGCTCCGGCCCCATAAGCACAACTAGGCTCTGGCCCAATAAGCCAAAACGGGCTCCGACCCTAAAACCAAAATCGGGCTCCGGCCTAATAAGCCAAGCAAGGCTGAGAGCCCATGTAACAAGCATGGCACAGTCCGGACAAACCAGGACACATATAAGTGGCACTCCCGAAGTACGCCCACGGACTGGACCCTGGTCCATCCGCATCCACAAACATCGATTAAGCTCCGGACCCTTGCCCGACAAGGGTCCCACTTCAGCCACTACAGCAATACACAAAATATTAGGAAAACCTAATATTTCCACTACCTATAAAAGGAAGCCTCAATTCACATTCTCGAAGTAACGACTTTCTCACTCATCACAACTCAGACATTTCTCTAACAAACATGAGTACTTATTCTCACGCCGGAGCTTAATCGTGGGGCCCGTCCCCACGGTAAGGCTAACGGTTTACTTTTATTTGTGCAGGATACTTCATCCTCTACTTGGATTAGTGCATAAGCCCACAGCGGACGGCCCACCAGGATGGCCCGCACCTTACTAAACCCAATTCTATATTATCTACGCTTTTTGCACTAACACAAAGTAAACTATTCGACCCTATTTCATGGGTATCACGAATATCTACTGGGGGTAAGACCAAATGTGTGTTATTGAATTAGGCACAAGTCAATAACCCTTGTGCATCCAAGTGTTTATGTTTCCTTTGTATATCTCATGCACATATTATGATCTCTATTTATAGTTGAGATTACTAATTATGAGTGATTTACGGCCCATTAATCACTACATAATTAGCCTCCATAATTATAGGTATTAGTGGTTACACGACCAATTAAATGTGGTCATTAATGAAGTTATTACTGCCACTTGAATAGGTCAAAACCATTACAAGTCAAGTATGAATTCAGTCTAGCCCTTGATAAAGTTACTCCCTGAGTGTGCTCAATCAGAGGTTCACTCACTGATGAGATGAGTCCACTGATGAGACAACTCCCTGGTGAACAATCATCAGCCTGATGGGTCCATCAGAGTGTCACTCACTTATGAGTAGACCCACTGAAACCATCAGCGACATGAATTCCACTTTACCACTACCTGAGTCAGGGTGATCAAGGACCTGATGAGTGTACACGTCATACCTCCAAACCCGTTACCAGGTATGATCAGAACCCTCAAGTGCAATAAATTTTCCAACAGCAATTCATGCATTATAGATAATATTCTGGTGCAATATTTTAATCTATGGAGGATAAAGTCAATGCAAAAGGGTTGACATAGTTATAGTCGACTTTTGACTAGTCTTTAATCATTGGATTAAATTAATAATGACATCAAACAACTACTGAATCTAAATACTACTATTAAACATTACTATCAATTTGAAGCAACTTGAACATGTTGGAGATAGAATATGAAGAGGAAAAGTCATACAAAGGTAAAGTCAACAGTTAGAATGAATCCAGATACAAAAAAGAAACATTCAAGTAACAAATTCTAGTTTTGATTTTTGGTATACATTATAGGCAGTGGTTGGAGGAGCTCAAGATATCCTCGATTGAGTATCTAAGATGGTAATATGTGTCTTTCTGAAAAGAAAGCAACCAAAAACTTTAAGAGCTAACGGGTGACCCTTCATATATGGAACTAATTGTTCAGAGAGTTCTCTAAAGTCCTCTTTACGTTGCTTATGGTTAAAAGCATACAGATTAAAGAGTTCCATAGCTTCATCATCGTGTAAAAGTTCTACATCATAAATGTTTTCCACTCCATGAGCAATTAGTATCTGTCTATCTTTTCCCATTATAAGAACCAGACTTCCTGAACCAAACTAACCGTGTGAACCAGCTAAAGCTTCTAAGTAGTCCCGTTCGTGAACATCATCAAGAATCAGTAAGACCTTCTTAGATAGCATGAATTTTTCATGGCATTACTTCCTTCACCAACAGTTGCACTGTCTTCTTGACTTTTGTTGTTAAAGAAAAGTAAAGAAATGTAAAGTAAACATTTTTCTTTCACTCTACTTTAATTTGCCTTTGAAGTTGAACCATGCCAATTTTTTTCACAAACTCGTTCACGTCTTCTAAGAAGCTGCAAACTTCAAAGTGGGCATATAATCTGTTGTAAACAGCTTTGGCAATTGAAGTCTTTCCAATGCCCCGAACACCGCATATACCAATCATGTGAACCTTACCTGTACCAACAAACTGCAGTAAGTTCATTTCTTTTGCTCGGGAATGTACTCCAACTAGTTTCTCACCAACATGTAAACATCCAATATTTAACTCGTTAAAGATATGATTTGAGATCATATCAATAAACTTCGATTCATAGCTGCCAATCAAAAAGACAGATACATATGATCAGTTACTGAAAGAGTGGTTAACCTCATAAGTTTGGAACTTTGGCATGCGCGGTTGTTTAGGTTTATTACGTTAATAAAAATATATGAACTTTCTTTTCATCTAAAAGTAAACTAAAAAGATAAAAAGTCCTAATAAACTAAATCAGATTATATATGCTTTAAGTAATTAATGGAGTGTCAAATTAATGATAACATAAATTAGTAACGTTTTCTAAATATGCTTTAAGTAACACTTGACAAACCAAAAAAAATGCAATTTAAAAATCCTCAACTAGGCTCCATAGCAACGCGCTACTGCATTCCTGCTCATTTGGAAATTGGAACATTAGATGTTGTGGGAACCGGGCCTGTAAAATGGGTTTTAGAAGGTGCCAATTGGGTAGTCGCTTCATGTTGGGCCACAGTTTGGGTCTGTCGGGCCGAGTGGTCTGGCACTGCTGGGCTGTCTCGAAGATAAATATACTGTATTTGTTGAGCTTGAGGAATGAACCCAGTCCACTGGACTTGCGAGGGAACTAAATGATTATGCCTTGCTTGTTATGTGTTGCGTATTTATTTCCAGAAACAAAAACGCATTGGGAATTAATAGCGGAAGAAGCACGCTGGGAATTTGTTCCATTGCTTTATGAGGCATGCATAGAATGGCCAACCAACTTGCCTTTACTCTTTGTAACTTCAATTCGTCTTCCTCCATTTTGATTGCATTCACTCTCAAAGACTTCCATCCAATTGGTAAACCGTAAGTCTATACTCTAATATTACTTTTAATATTGTCTCATTTTGTAACATTACAATATAATTATCTATCCAATGGGTTAAATCACTTAACCCAAAATTTATTCGGTCTAATTTGATAAGTTAACCCAATACTTTATACAAATGTCATTTTACTTTTAACATTGTTTTATGTTTGTATACCACCTGTAAATCATTTTATAATATCTTGTGTGGTTATTATTAAAATTGTTTACTAGATATAGCTAGGAGTAAATTGCAAAAATCGTCCTTGTGGTTTGCCCAAGTTGCACGTTTCATCCTTGTGGTTCATTAAGTGCAAAGATCATCCTTATTTTGCACTATTACATGCACTTTTGGTCCTCCATCATTGCAAAAATCGTCCTTGTGGTTTGCCAAATTTCACTGTTGAAGGACCAAAAATGCACGTAACAGTGCAAAATAAGGACGATCTTTGCACTTATTGAACCACAAGGATGTAACGTGCAATTTGACCACACCACAAGGATGATTTTTGCAATTTACTCCATAGCTAGTGAGCCAAATGACCAGGTTTTTATAAACAAACAATTTATAATACTTCTAATTGTTAAATTGTTCACTGTCCTATTTTTTACAGACTCTAGCTACATGTTGTTGTCGTTCAGTAACTTATTTTTTTGTTACTATCATTTTAAGACAACGTATGAACCAGAGTCACATATTTAGTATATTGGATTGTATATAACCTGTGGGTCTAAACAACGTATGAACCAGAGTCACATATTTAGTATATTGGATTGTATATAACCTGTGGGTCTAAAAATCTTACTTTTTTTTTGTGTTGTTTAAAATATCTTAGTCATGGTCTCATGGATTATTGGTACTAATTATTATTGATAATGGCTACTCTTTCTGGTGATCTTTACTAGCTTGTGAGCGCAGCTCGATCTCATTATTGAAAATGGCTAATACGTCCATTCCTCATCGGTGGAAATACAATGTTTTTCTAAGTTTTAGAGGTGAAGATATCCGTAAAAGTTTCACGGATCATCTGTTCAACGACTTCAAGCAAAAAGGGAATCATGCTTTTAGAGATGATAGAGAGTTGCCTAAAGGAGAAGAGATGTCTCGTCAACTCTACAAAGCCAATGATGAATCAAGGTTTTTGATAGTTATCTTCTCCAAGAGTTATGCTTCTTCATCATGGTGTTTGAGGGAACTTGTCAAATTACTTTGGTGCAAGCAAATGGGAAAGCCTAAACAGGAGGTTCAAATAATCTTTTATTACGTTAAACCTGACGTGGTGAGGAAACAAACTGGGAGCTATGCTAGAGCATTTGCCAAACATGATGTTTCAAATAGAACAGAGGTGAATAAATGGAGGGAAGCTTTATCCATGGCGGCAAATTTATCTGGATGGGATCTCCAGGACATGACAAATGGGTAAATTTCTTGTTTTTGTGTAATTAGTCTTGTAGCTCTACTAAAGCTTAACACTGTGTAGTTTCTCTTACTTATTGACAGGTATGAGTACAAGTTCATCGATTGCATCTCCAAAGACATACTCAAAAAATTATGTGACGGGCCCTTGCATGTTGGTGAAAACCTTGTTAGCATAGATACACTAGTACAGATTTTGCCTTTCGTCACACATAGCGTATTTCGAATGGTCACACAGCAACATATTTACGTGACTAAATGTACCAGCCTTAAATAAACAGCCACACTTGATCTGACTTGTGTGACCATTTCGTAAAATATATGTCACACATTTGTGTATATATGTGACCAGAGGGTAACTGGTAAATATTTTTTGATATTTTAGTTACTTTTAATTCGGGACGTGTGACAGATACAAATCAGCTCGAAACATTAGTCACACTATAGATATACATATGTGACAAATATATGTCACACAATTCAACAGTGTGACCAAAAAGATATATGGTCACATGAAGTACTTGCGCATGTGGCTAAATTATATAGTCAAGTTTGTCACACATTATATAAACGTGACTGCTATTCTTTGCTGAATAGTTAGCAACATATGAATTTGAAATGTGTGACAACTAAAAACTCAGTTTGAAGCGTTAGTCACGAAATGCATTTAAGAGTGACAAATATATGTCACACACTTGAAGAGTGTGACCAAATGTCATATATGGTCACACTAAACCATAGAAACATGATTAAGTGTAACTAAAATTCGATACATATGGTCACGTAAGTTAATATGTGTGTCTAAAGTTTAGTGTGTGTTTGTTTGCCAAATCCTAATGTGTATAGCCACACTTAATTGAATCACGATCATGTGACTATAGGCTTTACAAAAAAACATAAAAAAAAGTTACATTGTAACTATAGGCTTTACAATAGTCACACCATATCAGAAATGTGTATCTAAATGATGTTTATGGCCACATTATAAGGGTATTATATGTGACCAGTGTTGCAAAAATCGGCTGAGGCGGCCGATTAATCGGCCTCGGCCCTGGAACTTGTAGGAAATTCCAAGGTAATCGGCCGAGTCAAGAAAATCGGCCGATTAATCGGCCAAAAATCGCAACTCGGCCCCCGACCGCCTCGGGACCGATTCACGATTTTTGCAACATTGTATGTGACCAATACATTCAAAATAGTCACATTGTGAAATATTCATGTGACTATTATTTATAGCAAAATGTGAAGTCAGTTATCATTAACATTGATATATATTAGTTACATTGAGTTTTTGGCTCTTTCATACATTTTGAAGATCTCATCATCTGAGTATCGCTTTAATTGAACAAGCTTCCAACCCTTCATATTGTTTAGATAGTACTCATAGTACTTCCTCTTTTGCTTAACTGTTGGACGACTGAGCACTTTTCTCTTCTTTCTTTGATTGAGATAAAATTTCTTCCTTTCAGCTTCATAATTCCTCTTCCATTCATCTTTTTGTTCTTGAGTGTACTCTTGCATTTCTTCTTTTATATGTTTCATCAGTGCAATATCAGCATCACCTTTAATCCTTTCTTCATCCCAAGAATCCAAGAGTGCTTTTGTTTTCGCCTCAGCTTCAGCGTGTTTCCTTCTTTGTTCAAGTACCATCTGATTCTCCTCTGCAAACGAAGCAGCCAATTTTCTTGCAGCAGCTTCATCTACTTCAAGTTGCTTGTGTTTGGGCCAGTACTCAAAAGAAAGATCCTTAATTAAAGGATCATGCTTAGGCTCTTCAACCATAATACCTTTGCCTTTGCTCTTATAACTTGGCTCTTGTACAATCTTCTTGATTGGTTGAGTTGGTTCTCTAATCACCACACCTTTGACAGGTAATCTTGTTTGTTGTGGTGGTGGTTGTAATTGTTTTGTTGGTAGTGGTGATTGTGGCACTGCTTGTTTAAATTGTGTCTTCAATAGAATCATTGCTTCAGCCAAAGTTTCATCATCATCACTAGCAACAAGAACATTTTCCTCAGCAGTAGTATCCTCCTTGGCCATTTCTGCACTTGTACCAGCAGTAGAATCTCCCATGCCTTTGATTGCTGCTTCCATAACAACCTCATTACCTTGATTATCAGCAAACACATACTCATCATCATTCTCACCAGAATCCACATCCATATCCACACCAATGTCATCACCAGCAGCAGCACTATCAACATTTTCCATAGCTTCCCCTGAATCCTTGGTTTCATTCCTCCCCTGTTTGGGATCATCCTCCCCCAAACTTATGCTTTCAGATGAACTAATCCTTTGTGTTGTGCCCACTTTTTTCAGTCTTTTGAATGACATGGTTCTTGACCCCTTCTGACCTCCCAATTGCTTAACCCTCAGCTTCAAACCTGTAATTACATCCCCCTGAGTATCTGTTATTTGTTGTAGGCCAAGAACCCGTTCTTTAAGTTTGGTACATTTAACCATCAATTCTTTAACAAGTTCCATCTCTTCCTCACCACTTCTATCCTCATCACTTGCATTGTCCCCCTTGGTTTCTTGGCACATGCGGTTAATTGGAACTTGATTCATTATAAGTTCCTGAACCTTCACCCTTCTTATGTTGACCTAGTTCCAATATTGCTTGAAATAATGGTTTAACTATGAAAGGAAAGTCCTTACCCTTTCTCTTCATGTTAGAAAAGACCTTTTTAATATGAGAGTGAACAGGATAAACTTTGTCGTGAACTTTCTTATTTGTAAACTGTTTGTCCATAAGAAGTTGCAAAAATCTTGGATATAAGTAATGTTGGTTTGAAGAATTATCCAAGGCTTTAACCACATGATCAAAAATTAATTTTGAAAAATTGAGTTTTTCTTCATTTTTTGCCAAGCATATAAGGGCAGAAGCCATGTTACTACTAAACTCATTCCAACCAGTTGTCTTTGGGCTAAGACACTGTAACAAAGTGTGAATTAAGAATTTCCACTTTGGGGGAAAGCCACCTTTATTAAATTTCAAAGAATAATTTTTTCTTACATACCCCATCTCTTGAAGGTTTTCAAAAATTGTGGAGTCTGGAAGATTCTCAATTCCATTAACATCTCCTATATGAAGAACTTCTCTAACAGATGCCTCTGTAACAATAATCTTCTGCCCATCCACACGGGCATGAATCTGTACTTCCTCATCAATAGTTTTGACCTTTGCAGTAGCCCAAAACTCTTTGATGTTGGAAACATATACAGTAGGGTTAACTGTTAATGCATACCTAATATGAGTAGCATTGAGAAAATCAACAACTTCAGTGAACTCTTCATTCTCCTTGGTGGGCTTTTGCAAGAATGCAATCATGTTATGCTGGTTGGCAAAAGACAGAGTCGATATTGTGAAATTTGAAAATTTGTGTAGGGTTTTGCTGGGAATTGCAATTAATTGATAAAATCAAGCAGTGGTTTTATGTTTGATAGAGTTTTGATCGGATAAAAACATTTGTGTGAAACTATGAATGATTGAAGTGTACAAACCCTTAACCGTTCATATTTGTAAAACAGTGCCCTGCACTCTCAAAAATAGCAGAACAACCCTTAGCCGGACTAAGTTAGGCTTAGCAGCACTAAAATATGCCTAGCAACACTAAGTCAGTTTCCACTCGAAACAACTTATTTTTCAGGACTCCAGCACTTTTCTCAGCTTATCCTGCAAAATATTAGTCCCAAAAACACAAAACCTAACTCATTACCCAAATCACAATAATCACATCATCAATTATACTTAGCAATACTATTTATAACTAGCAACATTAACACATCATTTTTGGATTTTAACAATTTGACATACTGCTTTTATCCAAGAAACCAAACACACCTTTAACAGTTTGACATCACAAGCAACCATACAAGGTCTCAAAATTTTCATTGATATTTTTTAAAAGATACAACCATTCATAAAAGCTGCAAACATAAATATAATTAATTATCCTACCAAAATACTAAAGATACTAAAAACATAAAAACATCATCATTAAAAACTGCTTCACTCCATTTCACACCAACTTGTTAAAACCAGAGCGCTCTACTCCCTGCGTTGCATCCTTTTCCTTTCCAGGAGATATTGAAACTTAATTTCAAGATCGGTAATCCTGTTTTCCAGATTTAACGGGTCTGCAAATGCAAACCCATCTTGTTGACCCCCTGGTTTTGATGCACCACCACATTTTGATGCTCCATCACATTTTGCTGCTGATCCTCTTCATTTTGCTGCTCCACCACATTTTGTTGTGCATCCTCTTCATTTTGCTGCTCCGCCACATTTTGCTGCACATCCTATTGATCATCCTCATCCTCTTCATCTTCTTCCTCCACCTCCACATCATTCAGTTCCCAACGCTCATCCCAATAAAAGTCTTGTCTATGCAGCCATTTCAAAATTATTGTCCTCATCCATGTATCTACCTGCCTATACGACCCATATTCGTAAACGGGATCATACCCAAAATGATTAAACACTGCGTCCCATAGCAAACTGTTTTTTAATACCCACTCGTACTCTTCGGCATCATTTTGAAAGTTACCATTTGCTGCCATTGTTGAAGTTTTCTTTGAAAGTGATATATGTGTTTGTGTGTGTTATTTGGTATATATACAATAAAGAGGTATAAATAGGCTGGAGAGGTATATGAATGGTTTCCAAGACTTTTGGCGGGAAAAGGGATCGATGAAAGGCGCCTAAATCATACTGTGAATTGAAGATATTTTAAAACTGTTCCTAAAGATAAGGAATTGAGTGTGGTACGCAAAAGTCTCCACTTTCCTTTTACCAAGTCTTGACTTACCAAGTACAATGAGTTGATGCAACAACTACTTGTATCTCATGCTTTATGAATAATAAACTTCCAAACTCAATATTTCCAACAATGATTTGGGATCGGTTTTTGACCCGAGGGAATAAATGTTTGACCGTGACTCAAAGAAAACTTATGTTATCTTTCTTTGAAGTTTAATGTTTTTGTGTTCAAAGAAAACTTATGTTATGTTTCTTTGTTAATCAATTTATCGATTACTATATGATCAAGTTATATTTTTGTTGATTAATTATGTTATGTTGCTTTTTTGACTATGTTATGATGCTTTGTTAAAAGTCAAACAAAGATTGTCAAACTTGATTGTCATTTGCAAAAGTCAAAGAGTCTCCAAGTGAATTTGGGCAATTCCGGGTAATTACTATCAAAAGATAACTAATAGCCAATCATGATTGTCACTTTGGGTAATTTTTGGTAGTTTTGTGCTTGTACATTCATTTGCATAAGGTCAAACAGGATAGTCAAATTGTGCCATTTTGGGTAATTACTGCCAAAAGATATCGAGTAGCCAAAAGATCAAGATCAGTTAAATTTACAAGCAAACACTTAACCATTCGCCAAAAAGATAGGGTACATGAGCCACTACAAACCACACAATCTAGCCATAAACACTATACTACTTCTGTGCAAGTACCAAAGAAACCACAACTGCAAAAACACAAAGTGTTGACTTCCAAACACTGACTTTCTTTAAGGCATTTGTCAACTCTGCCTCCAATTCTTCAATCCTTCTTTGACGATTAACTTTAATTTGAACCTCACTCCTTTGATTGGGATTCAGTTTGCTATACATCTCAAACAAATGCATCTTGTATCAATCACATTCCTCATCTGGATCATACCAATCAAATTTTTCACATTTCTTCGTACCCGATTTCTAAAATCAAAAAAATGTAGTATATTAAACATTTAAACTTAATAATCTTTAAACAAAACGTATCTGATAACTTATCCATCGATTTTGGCAGCAAATGAAACGTCGAGCAGGGTTGGATGGTGTCCAAGATGTTACCACCATTGCTGGCCTGTCACATTTGCAGTAATCATCACAAAGATAAGATGACATGAGTTAGTTTGATTTTGATTTAGGATTTGTTATGATTTTTTAGAGTGTGTTAAATTAGGGTTTATGTGAAAGGGAATTGATTTGCACACTTTATAAATTGATTGGGACACTCCATCTGTGCATTAAATACTTGTACAGTATTAAACACTCTGCTTCAACCGCTTGTACCTTGAGTGTGCAAATAACTTTTTTGAGTGTGCAAATCATTAGCCGTAAGTATAACAGAAGATCAAAAATTGACGGCCATTAATCCTTATTAGGGTCAATCGGGTCGACTCCAAACCCGAGTTAGCCAAATATTTTCAACCCGATACGGGACCCTATTTAGTATTTGGGTTACTCGGGTTGACCCGAATAAAAAGGAGAAGGACGTATGGTAATGAAAAAATCGTACAAAAATGTACGAAAACGTAATAAACGTTTCATAACATTTTAATACAGAGGAAAACATTCAGAAAAGGTTAGAACATATGAAAACGAGTGAAAATTGCCGAAAACGTTCAAAATGGATGAAATCGGTCGAAAAGGTCGAAATCGGTCGAACACGGTCGCAATCGGTCGTAGTCGGTCTAAAACGGTTTAAATCCATCGAAATCTGTCAAAAATTGTAAACGTCGGTCGAAAACTAGCGACATCGATCAAAATCGATTGAAAACGGTCAAAAGGGACGAAAAACGTTACAAACGGATGAAAACGTAAAAAAATACAAAACGTATAAAATGTTGTATAGTATTTGTCTTAGTTTACAAAATCCAATGCACATGACCCATGACCTATGTTAATTACCCATTGTCGATCACCAATCATGTATTGGTCGATAACATATATGACACTATATGCCACTACAACCCAATATTAATGCACATGACTCGTTACCCATGTTAATTACCCAATTGTTGGGTTTTGGATTTTGCTGCTGAAGAGTCAAAATGCTGCTAAGGTGAAACTGCTGCTAAGGTTAAAGATTCTGCTACTGTCATTCAAAGTGCTGCTATGGGAAACTAATGCTAGTGGAATCTACTGCTAAAGAGATATGCATGTATACGGAATGGATAATTATAGAATAGATTGTGTGTATATTTTATACATCTAGAATATTCTTATCTTGTGTAGAAAGGTATTGTAAACCTAGTAGGACTCCTTGGCCTATTAAAGGAGAATCCTAGGGTTAGATTGAGTACGTATTGTTTAGTTTTCGTTTACACTTCAAGGTTGTAAAACCCTAGCATTGTCGAGTGCTCGTATTATTAATATATTGAAGTGTTGATAGTGAATAATTATTCTTCTTAAGTTAAGCTTTAATATTCCGCGTTCTAGCTTAAGTGTTAACTCAAGTCAACTTCTATATAAGATCATTTGCTCAACTGGGATCAACAAGTGGTATCAGAGCTAGGTGAGCTCGTTATCTAGGGATTTGTCAAGGTTTTTATGATGTCGAAGAGCTAACTTGAAGAAAAAGGTACGATTTGGTTTTTAAAAGTTATTATTTAATCGTTGCCTACTGATTGGTGGAAGAATTCATTCATCACACTATAATTTATTATTGGGTCAATTTGGTTTGACATTGATAATTAATTGAAGATGTATTCATGGGTCGGTGGTGTCAACTGTCAAACATTTAATATTAATCTCGTACTTGATTTAGTAATATACGTGGGTCGGCAATTCTCCATGGGATCAGTGTATTAATCATCACGTGGGTCAGAGGTTTATCGTGAAATCTATTGATCGGCATCATTCACAATATTTTATTCGCTCAATGTTATAATATTCTCATATGAGTCATATTTTTTATTATGGGTCAATGATATCTTTGATTTATTTAAATTACAATCAGTTAGTGGGATCAACAAGTCTAATATCTTTTATTAATATAATAGTGGAATTCGATGTCATTGATTAAAGGATGTTCGAATATTTGTGGAACCATGCATGAAGAATTCTTATTCATTATAATTTGGATTCACAAGAAGCTGATTGGTTAATCATAGATCATGTGTTGGTGGATATTGAGATTTGGCAAAATTAATTGGGTCAACTGAACTAATTGTAAGATGCTTAATGATTATTTTATTCATTGATTCATTTGTCGTCTGGCGCAAGGGTTTCACTTGGTACGCGTTTCAAGGTAGTGGGTTTGAATAATATGATATAACAGTTGTTTATTTGTGTTGTTTGAAGATTATTTTAATACTACTCCTGCATATCTTTTAAAAGTGTTGCTACGCTCTGCTGCTAAGAAAAGTTTATGCTGCTACATATATTCTAATGCTACTTTCGAGATTCTACTTCTAGTTATTTGATTATGCTGCTGGAAATTTTTTTTCTGCTGCTGCGTTTATTGGATGGATATGGTTCACACACACAAGGAGTTTGGTTATTTTGTTCTTAATGTTTTAAAAGGCTCATATTTGGATTATTGATTAATTGGTTATGAAGGAAAATTGTTTATCTCTTATTTGAGATTGAAGTGAGGTTCACAAAGGAGTTTACTTATTTCATCATCAAGATTCTGACTATTGATTGGTGACTTGCTTGGATATATGGTTTATGATTGGGACTTGGTTTATCTAGTTTTCATAGGTCAAGGGGTGGATGGACGAAGACCTAGTTAACTATCACTTAAAGGAGATACATTGTAGTACTCAGTGTCACACAAAGAAAGTCGTTGTGGATAATTTCAAGAGATTTAGAGATTTGTTTCAGCAACACCAAATTCTCTATATCGTTCTTCAATCAACAATAGTACAATCTTAAGTAACGAGTTTGGGATATTTTACATTGGTTTCAAGTTCGGTATATCAAGTTTTCTTCACAAGTGATCATTACATAAGCAACAAAGAAATCAGATATACAAGTCCAGAATTCGTGTCAATCCCCGGCAGCGGCGCCAAATTTTGTCAATTCCACATCATCTGGGCTACTGTTCTCAGTGCCACTCATTCATAAACGATTTCAAAATACACCATTTCAATCTCGCTGGGACTTTAACGACCCGGGGACACACTATACTATCCACGGAGCATTGGGATAAGCTGTTTTTGACTAGTTGACCTTGCTTATCAGTTTTTGACTATTGCACCACTCACTATTGAGGCTACGGACTTTGACCTCAAGCACCACATGATCCAACAAGTCCAGAATTTGTGTCAATTTCACGGATTACCGGGTGACGATGCTAACAAGCATCTTGACAAATATCTCACGGTCACCCAAAGCATGAAACAGTATGGTGTCACCGATGATGCCCTCTGGCTGTACCTCTTCCCCTATTCTCTCACTCATCATGCCACTGCATGGTTTGACCGACTCCCAAAGAATTCTATTCATACCTTTGATGAAATGGTAACCAAGTTTTTAGCAAAATATTTTCCACCTTCCATGGTTACCAAGTTACGAAATGATATCAGCAACTTCCGGCAACGTCCCGATGAGTCTCTTTTTGAGGCTTGGGAACGTTATAAGCTAGCTATTGATCGGTGCCCTAACCACAATATGTTGCAAGTTACCATCATAGATACCTTCTATAATGGTCTGACATTGAGGCACCGGGATATTCTCAATGCTGCTGCTGGTAGGACCTTTATGAAAAGGCGTCCCGAGGAGTGCTATGACTTGATTGAGAACATGACTGCCCACCATAACTTTTGGGATTCCTCTGCGGAGAGGGATGCGTCACGTAATTCAGTTACTCCTTCATCATCATTTCCTGAAATAATTGCTCTTACCAAAAAGATGGATGATATTTCTACGGCTGTGTTGAGAATGAACCAAACGATGCAAAATCAGGTTCAAAATCAGCAAGTGAAAGCTGTGGCCCGAAGTTGTGAAACTTGTGGGGGCCCTCATCTGTATTCTGAGTGTCCAGCTACTGTTGGATTTCCTCAAGAGAACGTTTATGCTGCTCACGGTTCCTACAACACGGGGGGTAATTCTTACCAACCGCAAGGGGACCGTAATCTCTTAAGCTATCGTTCCAATAATTTTCTCGGACCTCCCGGTTTTAACCAAAATCAAAACCGTAACTCGAATCAGAATTCTAACCAAGGTCAAAACTCAAATTTCCAAAACCCGAACCAAAATCAAGGACAGTTTAATCAAAACAATTTTCAAAATGGCAATCAAAACCAAGGTTTTCAAGGAAATTTTCAAAGAAACCAAAATCAAGGAAATTACAATCAGGGTAATTTCAATCAGAGAAACAATTTTCAGGGTAACAACAATCAAAATCAAGGGAATTTTCAAAACAACCGTGTTCAAAATCCTCCTCAAAACGTTGTTCCACCCTCGTCTTCCTCCGAAGAAGTGCTAAAACAATTCATGAAAGCACAAGAGGAAACGAATCGGTTATTGATCAGCAAGATCTCTGAGCTTCAGAAGTCTTTAAATGATCGACCCTCGGGCCCGGGTACACTACCGAGCAACACGATCGCTAACCCGAGGGGCGATGTCAAAGCGATCACCACCCGAAGTGGGGTATCAGACAATGGACCCTCGATTCCTTCTACCTCTTCTTCTCCTCCTACTAAGGTAGCGGAACGTGAACCTGAGGTTACCACGGACACGGTACTTCCTACTAATAGCGGAGGTATCAACAACGTCCACCCTCAAGTTGTCCCAGTCCCGGCTCGTAAGCCGAAAGTTGTATTTGATCCTCCTGTGAGATCTGATGAAATCCCAAAGAATGATCCTAAGCCTTCAATTCCATATCCTTCACGTTTGAATGATCAAAAGAACCACGAAAAAGCTAACCATCAGATGGAAAAATTTTATCAAATTTTCCAAGAATTACACTTTGATATTAGCTTCGCGGACAAATTTGCTTCAACAATCAAAAATCTGATAAGCAACAAAGAAAAACTCTGTGAGATGGCAAAAACTTCACTTAATGAACATTGCTCAACAGTGCTCTTGAAAAAGCTTCCCGAAAAGCTTGGAGATCCCGGGAAATTTCTCATTCCTTGTATTTTCCCTGGGATGGTTGAATGCTTTACCTTGGCCGATCTTGGCGCAAGCATTAACTTCATGCCTTACACAGTCTGGAAAAGACTCTCTCTACCTGCTCTCACTCCGACCTGCATGACTCTCGAGCTTGCAGACCGTACTATATCCCGTCCTCTCGGCATTGCCAAAGATATCTTCGTGAAAGTAGGAAAGTTCCATTTTCTGGCAGATTTCGTGATTGTTGATTTCGATGCTGACCCAAGAGTTCCTCTCATTCTCGGGAGGGGATTCTTAAGAACGGGTCATGCTTTAATCGATGTATACGAAGAAGAAATCACTCTACGTGTTGGTGGTGAAGCCATCACATTCAATCTTGATCAGACTTCAAGATACTCCTCCAACTATGACGCTGAAACGGTTAACCGAATTGACATCATCGATGTTGCGTCTGAGGAGTATTCTCAAGAAGTCCTTGGTTTCTCAGCAAGTGGCTGTACCACTCTTTCTACTGATCCAATCATTTCCAACTCTTCCCCTTCCCTCACTCCGTTTGAGGGAAGTGACTTCCTTCTGGAAGAGCTCGAGGCTTTTCTTGCTCAGGATAGTTCAATCCCAGATGGGGTTGATGAAAACTATCTTGACCCGGAGGGGGACATTCTTCTCCTTGAAAGATTGTTAAATGACGATCCTTCACCCTCTCCATCTCCAAAAATACTTCATAAAGCGGAAGTCAAAAATGTTGAAATAACTGAAGACTTTCCCGAGGTTGAGCTCAAGGACTTGCCTCCTCATCTAGAATATGCATTCTTGGAGGGTGATAATAAATTACCCGTCATTATTGCTAAAGACTTAAAAGATGAGGAAAAGGCTGCACTCCTAAAGGTTCTTAAGGCAAACAAGCAAGCAATTGCTTGGAAACTCTCCGACATTAAGGGCATAAGCCCGGACTTTTGTACACACAAAATCTTAATGGAGGATGACTTTAAGCCAGCAGTGCAACAACAGAGAAGGGTAAATCCCAAAATCCACAAAGTTATCAAACAAGAAGTTCTTAAACTTCTTGATGCGGGATTGATTTATCCTATATCTGACAGTCCTTGGGTTAGCCCAATTCATTGTGTCCCTAAAAAGGGTGGCATTACCGTTGTCACCAACGAGGATAACGAGTTGATTGATGAGTGTGTAAATACTCATCATTTTTACCAATTCTGAACTGCCAAAACATCCAAAAACACTCAATAATGAATCAAAATAGTGAAAATATCCCAGGAAAGTGTTTTACATGTCTCAAATGCAAAAATACCAAAAACAGATGAAAAACGCACAAAGTTTGCATAATTGGCAGTTTGAGTCCCCCAACTTTCAAAAGTTGTCAAATCTAGTCCCTGGTCATTCTAAAAACTTGAAAAAGTCACCAAAGGCCCTTATAAATCAAAAAGTTACATAATTAGTCCTTTGGTGAAAAGTTTCACAAAATGTCAAGTTTAGTCCCTGAAATTTGAAAATTGTAAAAAATGGTCCCTGGGATATGAAAAACTTTGAGAAAATCAAATTTTGTCCTTGCACTAATCTCTTATGGCAAGTTTAGTCCCTGAACTTTGTAAATTGTCAAAAATGGTCCCTGGGATATGGAAAACTTTGAGAAAAACAAATTTTGTCCTTGCACTAATCTCTTATGGCAGGTTTGGTCCCTTGGTAGAAAGTTTGGTGAAATTACAAGGCAGGTCCCTGAAGTTTGGGGAATTGGCAGATTTAGTCCCTGGGGTTTTAAAAAATGAAAAATTCAAAAGTAAAACCTCATACTATTCATCATGGGCATATTATACCCTTGGAAACAAATTAAAAAGATGACAAAACCCAACCCTCAACTTTCCCAAAATTACAAAAATAGTCCTTGTGAAAATAAACCAAATCCGGATCCAAAGTTACAAAACCAAAACCAATCCACTAAAACTAATCCACTTTGGGCCCAAAAATACCAAATCCACCCTAAGCCCAGTCCAACCCCCAACTTTGACCCGGGTCCATGTTTGACTTCGGTCAAAATACCACCAAACCGCCCTTTTTCCTCTTCTCCCTCACCACCCCCTCACAGACTAGATACCACCATGGTTTTGCTACCACCACCCCCCACTTGCAGTTTAATCATCACACCCCCCACCTCCCTACACCTACCCTTTCACACCACATTTAATGCACCCTCCCCATTACACGTTATCAGAAGCAGTTTGAAGAAACACCTTTTGGCGCCAAAATACGTGTAAGCTCATTAGTGGACCAAAATTATCAAAAGATGGTGGGAATTGCTCAGAATACTTGTGGGAACCCTAATGGATGCTTATAAATAGAAGAGAGTGCAAGAAGAAGAAGGTAGTAGTTAATTTAATTTTAGTTCATGTCGTTTAATTGCAATTTTCAATTCTAGGGTACACCCAAGCTCTTAAGCAGTGGTAACCTTCTTTTTATTGTATTGTAACTTAATTTCAGTTATTAAATTCAAGCTTCCTTTATTATTTCATCTTATGCAATTTTAATTATATTTCAATATCTCATATTGTTCAATTGTTGTTTTAGTATTATGTAATGGACTGAGTAGGATCATATAAGCTCCAATAAGCTTATCTAAGCTTTAGAGACATTTAAAACTCAGTGGTATTAGAAGAAAATCAAAAAGCTAAAATTGGTCAACCATGGTCAACTGTTTGCCTATTTGATTTTGTTTCAGGTTCTAAGCATCATTGAGGAGGAAGATTAAGCTAAGGTTTGCCTATCTAAAGATAGGCTTCAAAGGAAAACCTCTTGTTCATGCTAGAGGTGTTCAGTAAGCTTTTGCTCATTTCCATTTTTCTCTTAAAAGTTTAGTTTCTAAATTCCTTGCTTGTATCTGAGATTTTGTGCTTGCATTGTGTTTCTTGATTGTTATTTAAGTAGTTTTTAGTTTAATAATCATAGTTTGTTTGTTAGAATCAATAACTACTTAATAATTTAACTTTAACTGTCAAATTTAGCTTTAGAGTAAAACTTGTGATATTGTAGCAATAATCTGTTTTTAAGTACTTAAACAAGCTCACTTAGTCATAATTAGTAGGTTGGAATCAAGAACTTGAACCCTAGTCACCATTTGCTTTGAAAATCTTTGACAGATAACTAATAAGGTGTGTTTGGTTTAAGAGATTGCTTGGTGTTCCATTGGTTACTTGTTGTTATTGCTAGTTCATACATGTCTCATTAGGTAATATTAGGTCACTTTGACCATAAAACTCAGTAGGTTTTAGTTAAAAAGTCAAAATCATGATTTAATCACCCCCTCAGTTAACTGTGTATGAGTTTGGTGTCCATAAGCTCATAATCTGATAAGTAGTTGTTAATTTAGCTTTTAGTAAACTTATATTAGCTTAAAACATCATAAACAGTAGTTTAGATCACTTAGAATCTCACCAAAGTCAAAATTCCAAGTTCTTGTCAAAAGTCAAAAACTGCATTCTCAGGTTTTTACCAAAATCCCAAATTTAATTGTGAGCTGTGTAATGGAAGTCAAGGGTTTAAACTTTGTGTGATTAAAATCTACCAGCTGATCTATAAGCTTGATTTTTTGCTTGATTTATTTGGAAGCTTAAGTGGGTCCCACAGACCCTCAAAGTGAGTTGCAGGGCAAAGGTGTGCCCTGCTCACCCAGATACCCAGTCACCACCACCACTTTGGTGGTGTGTTGTGACCACCTCAGTGGACCCCAGACCCCATAATTAGATTATTACAACCCCCTCCTACCAGAGTCTCCCCTTTGACCAATACTTTGACCCCAAGTCAAGTGGACCCCACCTAGTTTAGCTCAAAAAGTCTGTCCCCATTCTGGTTCAATTTCAAAAGTGCAAAGTGCTTATTTTAGCTTATTCAGCTTATTTGTGTTGCTTATTAGTTGTATCTGGCTTATTTGAGTGTATTTAGCTTATGTGTACCTGATTTAACCATTGTGGACCCCACCCAAAGCCATTTGACCCAGATTGACCCAACAGTCAACCAAAGTCAACTGTATAAGTTAAGGGGGTGTGTACAGCTTATTAATAAGCTAATTTTAAAAGTGTTTTCATAAAAGTTTGTCATTTTAAGGTATTAAGTTGTTCTGTAAAAGAAAAATCCAAAAAAAAATCAAAGTTAAAATAAGTGATAGTTTCTATTTAATTCAAGTTAATTTTAATTTTAATTTTTATATTTTAATTAAGTCACTAGTGTTTTTATATTTTTATTAAATACCTTATATAGTAAAGTAATTTTGATAATTTTTTCAGATTTTTATTTTGTCATTTATTGTTAATTAGATTTAATTTTAATTTTCTTTATTATTAATTAATATCAAGTATTAAATAGTTTAATTAGTTTTTATAAGCTAAATCTAGTTTTTATAATTTTCCTAGTTCTAATATAGTATAATAAGTTTTTATAAAATATATTTTGAAATTCTACTGTTCATTTTCTAATTTTCTTATTTTATTTGTTTAAAATATACTTAAGTTAATTAAAAGGTAAATAATTAGTTGTTGAATCTTAAAACATAATTTTTATAGTTTTTATAATTTTTTAGGATTCCAGTGATGGTTAAGTAGTTTTATAAATTTTATCTTAATTTTCTAAGTTAATTTAGTATTAGTATTAATTAAAAGTAGTTTAATTAAGTTAAATAGTTTTTAATTAATAACAAAACCACAAAAAGACAAAAATATTATTTTTAATTTTTTATACTTTCTTCAAGTTCTAAGTTAGGTTTAGAAAATATTTTTGTTAATTTTTAGTTTAATTTAAATCATTTGTCTTTTTTTAGTTTATTTAAATTAGGTTTTAATTTAGATTTTAAATAGTTTAATTAATTAAATAATAGTTTAATCACTTTTATAATTTCTTTTTCATTTTTAATTTTAAGTTTTGAAAAGTGTCAAAAGCACCCCCTGTAGTTTGATAAATACCAAAAACCCACTTTTCCAGTCCGATACGTGATCTTAATTGTGAATTTGTGCATATATCTGGTATCTGGTTATTGTGAATATTATATCTGTGTACCAATACCAAAATAACAGTAGCAAAATCAATTCCATATCATCTGGGCTACTGTCCTCAGTCCCACTCACTCATAAACGATTCCAAAAGCACCATTTCAATCTCGTCGGGACTTTAACGACCCGAGGAAACACTACACTATCACCGGAGTATTGATTCTAGGCTATCTTTGACTTATTGACCTTGGTCAATAATAATCTGACTGCTCTGAACCAATCAAAATTTGGCGCCGTTGCCGGAGAGGTTGTTGCGTGTTTTAAAATCGTTTTAAGTTTAGTGGTTTTCAAAACCCTCCCTGTAAAAAGTTTTGTAAAAAATATAATCATATCCGAAAAAAAAAACGTTCATTAACACTTCTCCTGAAGTGTTGAAAACACCAAAAAAATTAAAAACAATCAAAAACAAACTGTGAAGTTAAATTACTTCGTGTTCTTTAAGATTACAACCTGAAACAGTTGGTTTAAGGTAAGTTCAGACATTAAATTGCGAACTGAAGAGGAATCCATTCTTTCCTCCCGCCAGCCTGCGAGTAATCTTAAAGGGACGATTTCGGTTAACGAATCAGTTCCAAAAATATTTCCCAAGTTTTCTGCACACACACCCATAAGCCTAAAACAGTTTTTTCAAATCAATTAATAAACCCATAATAAGTTCCCAAACTTAAGATAAAAACTTGCCTTTGTATCCCTGTGAGTAGTATACCTTTTTCAAAGAAGCTGCTCACTTGTGATTATTGGTTTTAGTTCACTGTGGTTTTGCCTCGAACTTGTGTTGAAAAATTGTTTTTAGTGCATGCGCACTCGGTCTCAAACAAAGAATAAAAAACAGAAAGACGTACCCGAGCTACGTTCTAATACAGAAACCGAAATGACCGCTGGGCCACCACCACCACTATTACCACCCCCTGACCCTCCTAGGGATGAGCCAGCTCCCGATCTCCGAACGATGGAGGAGCTGTGCCAACCTACCATGCAAGGGCGGGGTGGGCCTATTGCACCACTCACTATTGGGGCTGCGGACTTTGGTCTCAAGCATCACATGATCCAACAAGTCCAGAATTCGTGTCAATTTCACGGATTACCGGGTGACGATGCCAACAAGCATCTTGACAAATATCTTACGGTCACCCAAAGCATGAAACAGCATGGTGTCACCGATGATGCCCTTCGACTGTACCTCTTCCCCTATTCTCTCACTCATCATGCCACTGCATGGTTTGACCGACTTCCAAAGAATTCTATTCGAACCTTTGATGAAATGGTAACCAAGTTTTTAGCAAAATATTTTCCACCATCCATGGTTACCAAGTTACGAAATGATATCAGCAACTTCCGGCAACGTCCCGATGAGTCTCTTTTTGAGGCTTGGGAGCGTTATAAGCTAGCCATTGATCGGTGCCCTAACCACAATATGTTGCAAGTTACCATCATAGATACCTTCTATAATGGTCTGACATTGAGGCACCGAGACATTCTCAATGCTACTGCTGGTGGGACCTTTATGAAAAGGCGTCCCGAGGAGTGCTATGACTTAATCGAGAACATGACTGCCCATCATAACTTTTGGGATTCCTCTGCGGAGAGGGATGCGTCATGTAATTCCGTTACTCCCTCATCATCATCTCCTGAAATAATCGCTCTTACCAAAAAGATGGATGATATTTCTACGGCTGTGTTGAGAATGAACCAAACGATGCAACATCAGGTTCAAAATCAACAAGTGAAAGCCGTGGCCCGAAGTTGTGAAACTTGTGGGGGCCCACATCTGTATTCCGAGTGTCCAGCTACTGCTGAATTTCCTCAAGAGAACGTTTATGCTGCTAACGGTTCCTATAACACGGGGGGTAATTCTTACCAACCGCAAAAGGACCGTAATCTCTTAAGCTATCGTTCCAACAATTTTCTCGGACCTCCCGGTTTTAACCAAAATCAAAACCGTAACTCGAATCAGAATTTTAACCAAGGTCAAAACTCAAATTTCCAAAACCCGAACCAAAATCAAGGCCAGTTTAATCAAAACAATTTTCAAAATGGCAATCAAAACCAAGGTTTTCAAGGAAATTTTCAAAGAAACCAGAATCAAGGGAATTACAATCAGGGTAATTTCAATCAGAGAAACAATTTTCAGGGTAACAACAATCAAAACCAAGGGAATTTTCAAAACAACCGTGTTCAAAATCCCCCTGTTCAAAATCAAAACGTTGTTCCACCCCCGTCTTTCTCCGATGCTGAAATTAAACAATTCATGAAAGCACAAGAGGAAACGAATCGGTTATTGATCAAGACGGTCTCTGATCTTCAGAAGTCTTTAAATGATCGACCCTCGGGCTCGGGTACACTACCAAGCAACACGATCGCTAACCCGAGGGGCGATGTCAAGGCGATCACTACCCGAAGTGGGGTATCATACAATGGACCCTCGATTCCCTCTACCTCTTCTTCTCCTCCTAAGGTAGCGGAACGTGAACCTGAGGTTACTACGGACACGGTACTTCCTACTAATAATGGAGGTATCAACAACGTCCACCCTCAAGTTGTCCCGGTCCCGGCTCGTAAGCCGAAAGTTGTATTTGATCCTCCTGTGAGTCCTGATGAAATTCCAAAGAATGATCCTAAGCCTTCAATTCCATATCCTTCACGTGTTAATGATCAAAAGAACCGCGAAAGAGCTAATCATCAGATGGAAAAATTTTATCAAATTTTCCAAGAATTGCATTTCGATATTAGCTTCGCGGACGCTCTTCTTCTCATGCCTAAGTTTGCTTCGACAATCAAAAATCTGATAAGCAACAAAGAAAAACTCTGTGAGATGGCAAAAACTTCTCTTAATGAGCATTGCTCAGTAGTGCTCTTGAAAAAGCTTCCCGAAAAGCTTGGAGATCCCGGGAAATTTCTCATTCCTTGTATTTTCCCGGGGATGGTTGAATGCTTTGCCTTGGCCGATCTTGGCGCAAGCATTAACCTGATGCCTTACGCAGTCTGGAAAAGACTTTCTCTACCTACTCTCACTCCGACCTGCATGACACTCGAGCTTGCAGACCGTACCATATCCCGTCCTCTCGGCATTGCCGAAGATATCTTTGTGAAAGTAGGAAAGTTCCACTTTCTGGCAGATTTCGTGATTGTTGATTTTGATGCTGACCCACGAGTTCCTCTCATTCTCGGAAGGGGATTCTTAAGAACGGGTCGTGCTTTAATCGATGTATTCGAAGAAGAAATCACTCTACGTGTTGGTGGCGAAGCCATCACATTCAATCTTGATCAGACTTCAAGATATTCCTCCAACTATGACGCTGAAACGGTTAACCGAATTGATGTCATCGATGTTGCGTCTGAGGAGTATTCTCAAGAGGTCCTTGGTTTCTCATCCAGTGGCAGTCTTTCTACTGACCCTATCATTTCCGACTCTTCCCCTTCCCTCACTCCGTTTGAGGGAAGTGACTTCCTTTTGGAAGAGCTCGAGGCTTTTCTTGCTCAAGATAGCTCAATTCCCGATGGAGTTGATGAAAACTATCTTGACCCGGAGGGGGACATTCTTCTCCTTGAAAGATTGTTAAATGACGATCCTTCACCCTCTCCGTCTCCACGAATACTTCATAAAGCGGAAGTCAAAAATGTTGAAATAACTGAAGACTTTCCCGAGGTTGAGCTCAAGGACTTGCCTCCTCATCTAGAATATGCATTTCTGGAGGGTGATAATAAATTACCCGTCATTATTGCCAAAGACTTAAAAGATGAGGAAAAGGCTGCACTCCTAAAGGTTCTTAAGTCAAACAAGCAAGCAATTGCTTGGAAACTCTCCGACATTAAGGGCATAAGCCCGAACTTTTGTACTCATAAAATCTTAATGGAGGATGACTTTAAGCCAGCTGTGCAACATCAGAGAAGGGTAAATCCCAAAATCCACGAAGTTATCAAACAAGAAGTTATTAAACTTCTTGATGCGGGATTGATTTACCCTATATCTGACAGTCCTTGGGTTAGCCCAATTCATTGTGTTCCCAAAAAGGGTGGCATTACCGTTGTCACCAACGAGGATAACGAGTTAATTCCAACTCGTTTGGTCACGGGTTGGCGTGTTTGTATTGACTATCGAAAGTTAAATGAAGCCACCCGTAAAGACCATTTTCCTCTCCCTTTTATGGACCAAATGCTCGAAAGACTTGCGGGGAATGAATACTACTGCTTCCTCGATGGCTTCTCGGGTTACTTCCAAATCCCCATTGATCCCCAGGATCAAGAGAAGACTACCTTCACATGTCCCTACGGAACTTTTGCTTACAGACGTATGCCTTTCGGCTTATGTAATGCACCAGGCACGTTCCAGAGGTGCATGATGTCTATATTTTCCGACATGATCGGGAAAACTATGGAGGTATTCATGGACGACTTTTCAGTCATCGGGGATTCATTTCAGACTTGCCTCTCCCACTTGGAATAGATGCTTAAACGTTGCAAAGAAACGAATCTAAGTCTCAACTGGGAGAAGAGCCACTTTATGGTCAAGGAGGGCATTGTCCTCGGCCATAAAATTTCAAAAAACGGGATTGAGGTTGACAGAGCCAAAATTGATGTCATCGCTAAGTTACCTCATCCCACCACCGTAAAAGGTGTTAGAAGCTTTTTGGGTCATGCCGGCTTCTACCGTAGGTTTATCCAAGATTTTTCTAAGATTTCCCGGCCTATGACCCATCTCCTCGAGAAGGATGCTCCTTTCATCTTCTCTCCTGAGTGCATCAAAGCTTTTGAAACATTAAAGAAAAAGCTTGCCGAGGCACCGATTCTTGTTGCCCCCGATTGGGACCAACCTTTTGAGCTTATGTGCGATGCTAGTGATTTTGCCATAGGTGCGGTCTTGGGGCAACGAAAAGCAAAATACTTTCAGCCCATACACTACGCAAGCAAAACTATGACTGAGGCTCAAGGTCATTACACCACCACTGAAAAAGAACTCCTAGCTGTGGTGTATGCCTTCGAGAAATTCCGGTCATATTTAATCTTGACTAAATGCGTAGTGTACACAGATCACTCGGCTTTGAAATACCTATTTGCAAAACAAGATGCAAAGCCGAGGCTTCTCCGTTGGGTTCTCCTCCTTCAGGAATTTGATATCATTATCCGTGATAAAAAAGGAGCCGAGAACCTTGCTGCTGATCATCTCTCACGATTAGAGAACCCTCATCAAGATGTGTCCGAGAAAAAGGAAATAAATGAAACATTTCCTCTCGAGACATTCAATGTGGTTGCTTTTCGTGGTGACTCTACTACCCCATGGTTTGCCGACTTTGCAAATTACCATGCGGGTAACTTCATAGTGAAGGGGTTAACGTCCCAACAAAAGAAAAAATTCTTCAAAGACGTTAAACATTACTTCTGGGACGACCCCTTCCTCTTCAAAATCTGTGCCGATCAAGTCATCAGGCGATGTGTATACGGACAGGAAGCCACTGATATTCTCAAGGCTTGCCATGCTGGACCCACCGGGGGCCACCATAGTCCTAACTACACCGCCAAAAAGGTGTTTGATTCCGGTTTCTATTGGCCCACAATCTACAAGGATGCCCATGAATTGGTCAAAGCCTGTGATGCTTGTCAGCGTCATGGGAATATTTCACAAAAGAACGAAATGCCGCAAAATGCTATTCAAGTTTGTGAAATCTTTGACGTCTGGGGCATTGACTTTATGGGGCCATTCCCATCTTCTCGTGGAAACAAATACATACTCGTGGCTGTTGACTACTTGTCAAAATGGGTTGAGGCTAAGGCCTTACCCACTAACGATGCCCGAGTAGTTGTGAAATTCTTGAAATCCCTCTTTGCTCGTTTTGGAACCCCACGTGCCATCATTAGTGATCGCGGTACTCACTTTTGCAATGATCAATTTGCAAAAGTCATGCTTAAGTACGGTGTTACTCATCGTCTTTCTACCGCGTATCACCCACAAACAAGTGGGCAGGTGGAGGTTTCCAACCGTGGTATTAAACGGATTCTTGAGAGGACAGTAGGTGAAAACCGTGCTTCCTGGTCGGATAAACTAGATGATGCACTCTGGGCCTTCCGTACAGCTTACAAAACACCCATCGGGTGTACTCCATACAAGCTTGTATACGGGAAGGCGTGTCATTTGCCGATCGAGCTCGAGCACAAAGCCTACTGGGCCTTGAAACATGCAAACTACGACCTTCATAAAGCGGGTGATCACCGTAAGGTTCAAATCAATGAATTAAATGAACTTCGTGATCAAGCCTACGAGAACTCTTTGATCTACAAAGAAAAGACAAAGAAGATTCACGACTCTAAGATTAAGAACCGCGTTTTCAACGTCGGTGACAGAGTCCTTCTTTTCAACTCAAGATTAAAGATCTTCTCGGGGAAATTAAAAACCCGATGGACTGGACCATTCACTATTGCTAAAGTATACCCATACGGGACTGTTGAGTTATCTCAACCCGAAGGTCCCAACTTCAAAGTGAATGGTCACAGATTGAAACATTATTTTGGAGAGGACACACCACCCTTGGTTGTCCCGGATCTCCAAACTTTCCCCATGGACCAATGAATTCGGGGATCGAGTCAAGCTAGTGACTCGGTGAACAAAAATTAGCAGCATATATGGGTTTTCACCCGTATTTCTGACTTCTTTCTACTTTCTACCACCCTAGTGTGGGGGAGTGGCCATCCCCCACCGTTTCAAAAGTAAATATGTTTCAAAATTCAATAATCATGTTTTGTATGTATATTATATCAACTCCCGGGCTGTCAGGGCAAATTTATTACAGTTAATCATTCACAAGTGATTAGCTAGCGTGGTAAACCTGACACAAGCCTGGGAGGTGTATGTTTATTATATACTTTATCATTCAACTCCCGGGCTGTCAGGGCAAATTTATTACAGTTAATCATTCACAAGTGATTAGCTAGCGTGGTAAACCTGACACAAGCCTGGGAGGTAGTGATTCAAAAAAAAAAAAAAAAAAAAAAAAAAAAAAAATTGTATGTACAGATAAAATAAAGTGAAAAATAGAAATTTCCACAGTTAGAATCGAATATTAGCTTTTCCCGTTCAGAGATTCGGCATAATAGCCGGGACTTTGAATATTGAGGACAATATTCAGTTCTAGTGTGGGGGGGGGGGGGGGGGAATTCTTACGAATTTTATCACAAAACTTTCCAAGTACCCCCATTTTAGGCTAAAAATTTTTCAAAATTTTTCACTTTATTCCAAAATTTTTGTGGTTATCAGTCCGCCAAAGTCTAAATGACAAAGGGATTGGCTAGTCCAGGAGCAAACGGCTCTTGGTAAAGACATCTCAAACCCGTTGATGGCTGGCAGTTTGCCAAAAATTGCATGGTTCCTCAGCTCCCCCGCATCCTCATAAGCAAATGAGTTGGCTAGCCCACAAGATTATGGCTTGTGGTAAAGGCAGTGGAAAATCCATAATTGGTATTCAGCTCACCAAGATGTTGACTTAGTCCATCAAGATGCTGGCTAGTCCAGAAGCAAACGGCTTTTGGTAAAGACAAATCAAATCCGTTGACAGCTGGTGGTTTGCTCAAAATCACACGGTTATCAGGTGTGCCACAGTTCTTACACCTGGCTACTCCAGAAGTGATGGCTTTTGGTAAAGAGTTTCAAATCCATTAAGTTTTTCTCAAAAGATTGCTAGGGACTAGCAATGTTTTAGTGTGGGGGATTGATGAGTGTGTAAATACTCATCATTTTTACCAATTCTGAACTGCCAAAACATCCAAAAACACTCAATAATGAATCAAAATAGTGAAAATATCCCAGGAAAGTGTTTTACATGTCTCAAATGCAAAAATACCAAAAACAGATGAAAAATGCACAAAGTTTGCATAATTGGCAGTTTCAGTCCCCCAACTTTCAAAAGTTGTCAAATCTAGTCCCTGGTCATTCTAAAAACTTGAAAAAGTCACCAAAGGCCCTTATAAATCAAAAAGTTACATAATTAGTCCTTTGGTGAAAAGTTTCACAAAATGTCAAGTTTAGTCCCTGAAATTTGAAAATTGTAAAAAATGGTCCCTAGGATATGAAAAACTTTGAGAAAATCAAATTTTGTCCTTGCACTAATCTCTTATGGCAAGTTTAGTCCCTGAACTTTGTAAATTGTCAAAAATGGTCCCTGGGATATGGAAAACTTTGAGAAAAACAAATTTTGTCCTTGCACTAATCTCTTATGGCAGGTTTGGTCCCTTGGTAGAAAGTTTAGTGAAATTACAAGGCAGGTCCCTGAAGTTTGGGGAATTGGCAGATTTAGTCCCTGGGGTTTTAAAAAATGAAAAATTCAAAAGTAAAACCTCATACTATTCATCATAGGCATATTATACCCTTGGAAACAAATTAAAAAGATGACAAAACCCAACCCTCAACTTTCCTAAAATTACAAAAATAGTCCTTGTGAAAATAAACCAAATCCGGATCCAAAGTTACAAAACCAAAACCAATCCACTAAAACTAATCCACTTTGGGCCCAAAAATACCAAATCCACCCTAAGCCTAGTCCAACCCGCAACTTTGACCCGGGTCCATGTTTGACTTCGGTCAAAATACCACCAAACCGCCCTTTTTCCTCTTCTCCCTCACCACCCCCTCACAGACCAGATACCACCATGGTTTTGCTACCACCACCCCCCACTTGCAGTTTAATCATCACACCCCCACCTCCCTACACCTACCCTTTCACACCACATTTAATGCACCCTCCCCATTACACGTTATCAGAAGCAGTTTGAAGAAACACCTTTTGGCGCCAAAATACGTGTAAGCTCATTAGTGGACCAAAATTATCAAAAGATGGTGGGAATTGCTCAGAATACTTGTGGGAACCCTAATGGATGCTTATAAATAGAAGAGAGTGCAAGAAGAAGAAGGTAGTAGTTAATTTAATTTTAGTTCATGTCGTTTAATTGCAATTTTCAATTCTAGGGTACACCCAAGCTCTTAAGCAGTGGTAACCTTCTTTTTATTGTATTGTAACTTAATTTCAGTTATTAAATTCAAGCTTCCTTTATTATTTCATCTTATGCAATTTTAATTATATTTCAATATCTCATATTGTTCAATTGTTGTTTTAGTATTATGTAATGGACTGAGTAGGATCATATAAGCTCCAATAAGCTTATCTAAGCTTTAGAGACATTTAAAACTCAGTGGTATTAGAAGAAAATCAAAAAGCTAAAATTGGTCAACCATGGTCAACTGTTTGCCTATTTGATTTTGTTTCAGGTTCTAAGCATCATTGAGGAGGAAGATTAAGCTAAGGTTTGCCTATCTAAAGATAGGCTTCAAAGGAAAACCTCTTGTTCATGCTAGAGGTGTTCAGTAAGCTTTTGCTCATTTCCATTTTTCTCTTAAAAGTTTAGTTTCTAAATTCCTTGCTTGTATCTGAGATTTTGTGCTTGCATTGTGTTTCTTGATTGTTATTTAAGTAGTTTTTAGTTTAATAATCATAGTTTGTTTGTTAGAATCAATAACTACTTAATAATTTAACTTTAACTGTCAAATTTAGCTTTAGAGTAAAACTTGTGTTATTGTAGCAATAATATGTTTTTAAGTACTTAAACAAGCTCACTTAGTCAGAATTAGTAAACTTATATTAGCTTAAAACATCATAAACAGTAGTTTAGATCACTTAGAATCTCACCAAAGTCAAAATTCCAAGTTCTTGTCAAAAGTCAAAAACTGCATTCTCAGGTTTTTACCAAAATCCCAAATTTAATTGTGAGCTGTGTAATGGAAGTCAAGGGTTGAAACTTTGTGTGATTAAAATCTACCAGCTGATCTATAAGCTTGATTTTTTGCTTGATTTATTTGGAAGCTTAAGTGGGTCCCACAGACCCTCAAAGTGAGTTGCAGGGCAAAGGTGTGCCCTGCTCACCCAGATACCCAGTCACCACCACCACTTTGGTGGTGTTTTGTGACCACCTCAGTGGACCCCAGACCCCATAATTAGATTATTACAACCCCCCTCCTACCAGAGTCTCCCCTTTGACCAATACTTTGACCCCAAGTCAAGTGGACCCCACCTAGTTTAGCTCAAAAAGTCTGTCCCCATTCTGGTTCAATTTTAAAAGTGCAAAGTGCTTATTTTAGCTTATTCAGCTTATTTGTGTTGCTTATTAGTTGTATCTGGCTTATTTGAGTGTATTTAGCTTATGTGTACCTGATTTAACCATTGTGGACCCCACCCAAAGCCATTTGACCCAGATTGACCCAACAGTCAACCAAAGTCAACTGTATAAGTTAAGGGGGTGTGTACAGCTTATTAATAAGCTAATTTTAAAAGTGTTTTCATAAAAGTTTGTCATTTTAAGGTATTAAGTTGTTCTGTAAAAGAAAAATCCAAAAAAAAATCAAAGTTAAAATAAGTGATAGTTTCTATTTAATTCAAGTTAATTTTAATTTTAATTTTTATATTTTAATTAAGTCACTAGTGTTTTTATATTTTTATTAAATACCTTATATAGTAAAGTAATTTTGATAATTTTTTCAGATTTTTATTTTGTCATTTATTGTTAATTAGATTTAATTTTAATTTTCTTTATTATTAATTAATATCAAGTATTAAATAGTTTAATTAGTTTTTATAAGGTTAAATCTAGTTTTTATAATTTTCCTAGTCCTAATATAGTATAATAAGTTTTTAGAAAATATATTTTGAAATTCTACTGTTCATTTTCTAATTTTCTTATTTTATTTGTTTAAAATAGACTTAAGTTAATTAAAAGGTAAATAATTAGTTGTTGAATCTTAAAACATAATTTTTAGAGTTTTTATAATTTTGTAGGATTCCAGTGATGGTTAAGTAGTTTTATAAATTTTATCTTAATTTTCTAAGTTAATTTAGTATTAGTATTAATTAAAAGTAGTTTAATTAGTTTAATTAAGTTAAATAGTTTTTAATTAATAACAAAACCACAAAAAGACAAAAATATTATTTTTAATTTTTTATACTTTCTTCAAGTTCTAAGTTAGGTTTAGAATATATTTTTGTTAATTTTTAGTTTAATTTAAATCATTTGTCTTTTTTTAGTTTATTTAAATTAGGTTTTAATTTAGATTTTAAATAGTTTAATTAATTAAATAATAGTTTAATCACTTTTATAATTTCTTTTTCATTTTTAATTTTAAGTTTTGAAAAGTGTCAAAAGCACCCCCTGTAGTTTGATAAATACCAAAAACCCACTTTTCCAGTCCGATACGTGATCTTAATTGTGAATTTGTGCATATATCTGGTATCTGGTTATTTTGAATATTATATCTGTGTACCAATACCAAAATAACAGTAGCAAAATCAATTCCATATCATCTGGGCTACTGTCCTCAGTCCCACTCACTCATAAACGATTCCAAAAGCACCATTTCAATCTCGTCGGGACTTTAACGACCCGGGGAAACACTACACTATCACCGGAGTATTGATTCTAGGCTATCTTTGACTTATTGACCTTGGTCAATAATAATCTGACTGCTCTGAACCAATCATTGATTCCAACTCATTTGGTCACGGGTTGGCGAGTATGTATTGACTATCGAAAGTTAAATGAAGCCACCCGTAAAGACCATTTTCCTCTCCCTTTTATGGACCAGATGCTTGAAAGACTTGCGGGGAATGAATACTACTGCTTCCTCGATGGTTTTTCGGGTTACTTCCAAATCCCCATTGATCCCCAGGATCAAGAGAAGACTACCTTCACATGCCCCTACGGAACTTTTGCTTACAGACGTATGCCTTTCGGCTTATGTAATGCACCAGGCACGTTCCAGAGGTGCATGATGTCTATCTTTTCCGAAATGATCAGGAAAACCATGGAGGTATTCATGGATGACTTTTCAGTCATCGGGGATTCATTCCAGTCTTGTCTCTCCCACTTGGAACAGATGCTTAAACGTTGCAAAGAAACGAATCTAAGTCTCAACTGGGAGAAGAGCCACTTTATGGTCAAGGAGGGCATTGTCCTCGGCCATAAAATTTCAAAAAACGGGATCGAGGTTGACAGAGCCAAAATCGATGTCATTGCTAAATTACCTCATCCCACCACCGTTAAAGGTGTTAGGAGCTTTTTGGGTCATGCCGGCTTCGACGACATGACGTCGGTACCTTTTTATGCAGGTCAACAATAGTCAATGAAAGTCAACGGGGTTCTCTTAAACTACCGACGACATGAAGTCGGTATAATAAAAATTATAAATTGATTATTGTTATGGTACCGACGACATGTCGTCGGTACCTTACTATAATGCAGCTGCACAGCAGCTTGAACATTTCCATATTTTTTCCGAAAAATTTTCTGGAAAAAATCTACCAAAACCTCTAAGCAACCAAAACCTTTAACCACTCAATACTAACATGTCCTAACACGTACAACTTATGACGGCTAAAGCACTTGCAAATAATCGCTAAACACCCTCAAAATGCATTAAAACATTATAAAATCTACAAAACAGGTGTTATAATCTCTAACCCTAGCTGCCATATCCATAAATGTTGCAATATCCACAATGTTCAAGTCACCTAAAGGTTAAAATACACAATACTAAGATACAGGTGGCCAAAATATAGTTTCAAAGATAAGTACAACACAAAATAACCCATATATACTTCTACCGCCCCTCGTCATCTTCCATATCATCACTACCATCCTCATCATCACCAATCTCGCCTTCGCCACTCCCACTCCCGCTAGCTGAGCCATTGCCTCCCGCGCCACTGCCTTTCGCACCACACCCGCTGCTTGAGCCTACCTCACCTTGAGAAGGCATCTGACTAATATACTCGTGCCATTGCGGGTTGCTCTGGACAAAACCCATAAACTGAGAAAGCTGCGACTTCATTTCCTTAGCTTCTGCTGCAACTGTGTCACTCTTCTTCTTGGCCTCAACAATCTTCTTTTCAGCTTCAGCAAGCTTCTCGTCCATCTGGGCCATACCTAAAACGAAATAATCAAAATTTAAAAACGGCCATTGCAATACATATGGTGAGTCATGAGTAATCTATTAGTACTGTACATACCCGGAGGTGGAGGCGGGGTGTATAGTAACGGTGGCCTGCTTATGTCGGGTACCACCCTACCCTTGCCGGCTATATGACCCCAATGCTTGCCCTTTATAACGAGGGCAAGTATCTTCTCCTTTGTGTACGCTACCCCTGTAGGCGTATCCGCTCCCAGATCCTATAGCCAGACCATCTCTTCCTATGTAGTTGAAAAAAAATATGAGAAAATTAATATATTAGTCGGGTTACTAGATTATGTTTCAATAAAGCATTAAAGTGTGTGTTTGGAAAAAAAAAAAACGATACCTACATATTGAAGATGGGCCTCATCCTGCAGCCATACATCGTCCTTGCAGTGCGTGTCTAGGAAGCTCTTCAGGAGGGACGGGTACTCGCGGTTCTCACTATTCTCGAACTGTATATACACATGCATATATATTTTAATTACACTTAAATACTTTTATACAATTAAAATATATAATTAAAATTAATTAATTTTATAAAATTAAAAATTTTTATTTAGTATAAATACTTTTAATTAATATATAATTAAAATTAAATAATTTTATAAAATTAAAATACTTTTATAAAATAATCAAAATGTGTCTTACATAATCGTGTCGAGATGTAGAATTTGACATGCTTCTCTATACAGACTGCTCCATGTTCGGAGGAGGGTTTTTTCGTATCACATCCACAGCCCCATGCCTACCCTTCCTAGTAAAGTGACCGCGCTTCATGTCATGCTTGTTGTCCGAGTCGCGCCTAGCCAAATATGCATTGATGTCGGCCTGAATGTTTTCCCAACGTGATTCGCGCATATGGCGCTTGAAGTTAAACATACTTTGCAATCAAATATAGTTAAAATTAATATAGAGATGTAAATAAATAAACAAATTTAAATAAATATACACAATTAAACAAATTTAAATAAATATACACATTTAAATAAATCAACACGATAACATAACACTATAAAAGGAAAATAAAACAACTGGCCCCAAGTCGGTGCATGACGTGCGCCTTCTTCTCAGCCTCAATCACGTGCCAGGAGGGATAGTACAACGACATCTCCCTAATCAGCTCGCCAACGTAGTTACTAAACCAGTTGGCGTTCTTGCCGACATGAGCGTACGCCCGCTGATCACCATACTCGAACTCAATCGATGCGGGCTGTTAAGTTCCATGGCTCTTTTCAGGGCTACGTTCTTCATGAGTTGACGGACCGGCGACCTACCGCCATCCCGAACTCCACCCCTGCCTCCCCTTGCCCTACCTCCTTTTCGGGGTCGTTGTGATCCTACAATTGAAGTGAGTGAAAATGTCATAAAATAACAAGTAACAAAATTCAAATGATCAAGTTTAGGTTTCTTACCACCACGGAAACCGCTATCAATCTGACGGGTAAGGGAAGGTGGTGGGTCACCAGCACCGTCACCACCGTAACCGCGCACGACTGCTGCTACCATCTGGAAAAGTACAAGTTGAATAATGTATAGAAATTCATGAACAAATAAACATAAGCATGCACACATTCAAATACATACACATTCAAAATAAATACACATTTAAACAATCCATAATAATTTTATTCAAATAAGTGTCGTTTTAAAACTTACAATTTAAGATCAATCTGCTAAATCATAATCACTATCATAAACAACATTAGTCGCAACTTCAACTTCATCATCAGAATTGTTTGCAACTTCATTATCAGAAGTTGCTAAATCATAAGGATCGTCGTCTTCATCATCAATAAAATCATCAACAGGAATGATTGGTGGTGGTGACGGTGGTACCTCAACTAATGTTGATTGACCATAGATATTTAAGGTTTCAAATTCCAAATCATTCAAATTAGCAAACAGTTGCAGATCAGATGAGTTGTTGCCATGTATCACATCATCATTGTCTTCTACCACGATGACATCTCAGGTTGTGTTGTGATTCACATCTTGGACGACCTTCCAATGGAGTGGTCGTCTGGCAGGATCTTCAAGGTAGAAGACTTGTTTTGCTTGTGTTGCGAGAATGTAAGGTTGATCTTCAAACGCATAGCTACATGCCCAAATTTGTGTCATGTTGTTTCTAGTGGTAAAACATTGGACTCTACCTCTTTTGTTGCATAAGTCGAACCACTTAACTTGAAACTACACAACTTTGAACTGGGTATACGGAAACTCCAGAATTTCTTCTAGCTGACCATAATACATTTCTCCTTTCTTTTCACCAGGTGAAAAAATTCCGCTATTCTAAGTTGTATGTTTTATATCGCGGCTGTGTACCACAAACTTTACACCGTTAAATACACAAGAGTTGACTAAGATTGGGGTCGGTGACGGTCACAAGCCAAAGCGAATAAGTCAGGAGTACAACTTGGGTCATTGGCTATGTAAAGTTTACGGATCTATGAAAAAAGATAAGAATAGATAGAGATGAGTAATAGTCGTTATTTATACAAGGAAATACACAGAATAAGTTTTCCTTCGTCTCAAACCAGCTATAAAATTCTTGTTGCATGTCGCTATCAGGAAAATCCCTGAAATGTTCATGATATTAGAATTAATCGAAAATATAATTTGGGAAAAAGAAGTTGCAAAATAAAAACGCGTACCTCTCGAACACGTTCAGGTACAGGTCAATCTCAGGACTATTGTGAAGTACATACCATATCACTTTCTTCATTTCTTGGAGACCTAACCGAATCAATGTCTCTTTACCAGACTTAGTAATTAGTGATCGGAGCACTTGGAAATCACTTGTTAGGCGAGGACAGTCCTGAGATGCAGCGGGATGATTAAATTTCGTCCCAACACCCCAAAAATAACGAGAACAAAAAGTTAATGCTTCGTCTGCAACATAACCCTTCGCTATTGAACCTTCCGGCTTAACTTTATTTCATACATAGTTTTTTAGCTTCTTCATGTATCTTTCAAATGGATACATCCACCAGAATGAAACAGGCCCGCCTTCAAGAGCCTCTTCAGGTAAATGCATAACCAAGTGAATCATAATGTAAAAGAAAAGCAAGAGGATATTTTTGCTCAAGAGTGCACAAAATATTGATCAACTGGTCTTTAGCTTTCACCATGTCATTCACCATCAAATTTCGGGCACAAATTTGCTTAAAGAATAAACGAAGCTCAATTAATGGTGTATAAGTCTGTGCGTCCAAGTATTGCTGAAGTCCATAAGGAAGTAACCGTTGCATCATTATATGACAGTCATGAAACTTCATGGCCGTTATTTTCTTATCATCTTTAGTCACTTTTGACTTGAACTTGGATCCGAACCCATCTAGTAGTTTAATTGTTTTGATGTATTGATAGAACATTTTTCTTTTATCGGGTGTGAGGGAATACTTAGCAAGAGGCTTCAAGCATTTCCCGTTTTGTTTGTTTCTGAGCCACAACTCCTGTCGAATGCCCAAAGCTTGCAAATCTTCTCTTGTCTTAGCGGTGTCTTTAGATATTTTAATCATTAACAAAGTGTTCAAGTTACTCTCCAACACATTTTTTTCAATATGCATGACATCTAAATTGTGTGGTAGAGAAAGAAAAGACAAATATTCAAGCTCATTGCATGACATCCAGTTCAGTTCGACTGTATGATTACGTTTTATCTTCCCACCCCATAATTTGGATGTTTCCCCGCCCCACGTGTGGGCAATGTCGCAAATTGAGTCAAGATATCAGCCCTAGCCCTGGTATCTTTTCTAGAAGGATCTCTATCATCGGCTTCACCATTGAATGTCTTATAGTCCCTCCTCCATTTATGGTTTTTTTAAGAATCTTCTATGACCAACATAAGATATTTTGCTTATCACATGCGTAGTAACCTTGTCCACTCCAACCAGACAAACTACTTTGAGTTGGAAAATCATTGATGGTCCATAAAAGCATCGCTCTCATGTGGAATTATTTGCCTCTAACAACGTCCATAGTCAAGACACCTGGTTTTTTTCCATAATTCCTAAAGGTCATTAATCAAAGGCTTTAAGTAAACATCAATCTCCTTCGCCGGTGATTTAGGGCCAGGAATCAACAATGTCAGCATCAAAGAAGTCTCTTTCATGCATAACCACGAAGGCAAGTTGTATGTTGTTAATATGACCGGCCACATGATGTAAGACTGACTAAGGTTGCCGAACGGGTTGAAACCATCATCAACCTACCCTAATCGAACGTTTCTTGGTTCTGAAGCAAAATCCGAATATTTGTTGTCAAACTTCTTCCATGGTTTACCATCAATCGGGTGTTGCATCTTACCGTTTTTCGTAGACTTTCCAGTAGCATGCCAAGTCATATGTTTTGCAGTGAGAATAGACTTGTACAAACGTTGTAGTATAGAAATGATAGGAAAGTAATGCAACACCTTGTTAGGAACTTTCTTCCCTGTTGTGTTCTTGTCTTTCCATCTACTTGTTTTACAGACCGGACAATACTCCAAATATTTGTCTTTGGCATCATCCCCCTGATATAAAAAGCAATCATTTTCACAAGAATGTATCGACTCGTACCCTAACCCAATCTTTTTAAATGTCTTTTTTATAGCATAGTATACGGTGGAAGATTGTAATCTAACCTGGGCAGAAATACCTCCTGGAGAAATTTTAGTGTACTGTTAAATGAAGTATCACTCTATTTACCGCTAACCTTGAGATGCATAAACTTTTCCATAAAATCCAAGGTAGTCATAAAGTCACAACCTGGGTACAGAGCCTGGTTGGAACTGGCAAGTAATTCTTCAAACTCGTTACGTACAGGAGGTGTCGTTATTTGAATCGGCTCGTTACTTGTCTCGCCAATATTTCCTTGAGTTGGCTCATTTTGTTCATTATTTGGAGGATTATCAAGAATATCATTAAGGGACGCACCCATGTCAATCATCTCATGTTGTGTTGTCTTATGTACTAACAGCAGAGGATCCAGTTCATCGAGATCGCGCCATTATGTATAAGTTGGGTCCCACCCATGTTGGCATATGTGGTTTTTAAGATCATCGAGAGATACCTATGGAACATTATGACAAATACGATATAGACATTTTATATTTCTGTAACTATTCAATAATGGCTTGCAATGATCGAGGAATGCGGCAAGACCATCAAGAATTTTTTTTGAAAAACGACTCTCTAAACGGGTCCAACTCTTATCAAGTATCATAACTGCATTTTTATGATGCAACCAGTTATTATATGCACTTAATTATTACACATTCAAAGGATTTGACACATAAACACAGATAACCGTGGAATTATTAAGAGTTGTTTTGTTCACTTATTGCAACTATGGAAGGCACTACTAACCCACTCTTAGAATGATTCGTCTCATATATGAATGTGTATAACTGATTTACTATTTGAGAAAATTTCGGCAGCATTTCCCCTTAACTCCCCAAATATGTGCATTAAAGACATATTCGTAGGAGTAAAGGAGAAAAACTGTCGAAATCATCTAAAATAGTAAATCAGTTATACGCATCCATATCCTAAATGAGACAAAACATTCAAAAAGCAGTCTCAAACAAGGGACTTTCCGAAATTAATTTCTAATAAATTAATTCCAAACAGGTTTTCTATAGGATGATTAACTTCGGACGGGGACTTTCTGAAATTAATCACTAAAATCCTAAAACATTCACACAAGTCTAACAATCAAATGCCATTCAAATATTAACCAAACGCATATGCACAAAACGACTAATATCCTAAAATCATTTGCAAAAGTCTAACAATAATACACAAATCGACTAACATTCTAAAATCACATTCAGAAATTAGCATACCGCAATACATACTAACTAACCAAACTGCAATACATACTAACTAACCAAACACAATTAATTTTAACATTATAATCATTGTCACTCACAATTAGCCTCGATAGTGTCGGATTTTATAGAAAATACAACCAACTCTCAAATGTCACAATCTACCGAATTAACTTGGCTACCTTTCAAATGTCACAATCTACCGAATTAACTTGCCTATCACAGACCTAGCATGCGATAACCTTAACCTACATAGCTAGGGCTGCTTGAATTATACCTTTTCACTAGTACTTAATACCTAATCCGCAAACTATCAAATTCTACTTAATCCGCAAAGCATAAAAATGAAAAAAAACAATATGGATATGTAAACAACATACTGTCTCGGTTGTACGTCTCAGCTCTCGGCTCTCGCTCTTGGGCTGTGGCTTCTTGGGCTATACGAGGTCTCGGGCTCGGGCTATATAAAAAAAGAACGTTAATATATTGGTTGCTTAAAATTAAAGAGCAAAAACTGTTGACGACGATATGTCGTCGGGATACCAAAAGTTTATAAAAAAAATAAAAAGTATACCACATTACCTATATCTCAGCTATTTCAGCTCTTAGCTCTTGGCTCTCGCTACTGTCTCGGCTGTTATATATACATATATATATATATATATATATATATATATATATATATATATATATATATATATATATATATATATATATATATATATATACACACACACACACACACCAAAAGTTTTGTTTTAGTTTTTGATGGGGCCTCCAAATTCATTTGTCGGCCCTGCCCGCGGGTCTAAGAATCTTACTTTTTTGTGTTGTTTACATTATCTTAATCATCGATTATTGGTATTAATTATTATTGATAATGGCTACTCTTTCTGGTGATCTTTACTAGCTTGTGAACGCAGCTCGATCTCATTATTGAAAATGACTACAACGTCCGTTCCTCATCGGTGGAAATATGATGTTTTTGTTAGTTTTAGAGGTGAAGATATCCGTAAAAGTTTCATGGATCATCTATTCAATGATTTCAACCAAAAAGGAATTTATGCTTTTAGAGATGATACCAAATTACCTAAAGGAGAAGAGATATCTCCTAATCTCTGCAAGGCCATTGAAGAATCGAGATATTTGATAGTTATCTTCTCCAAGAATTATGCTTCTTCAACATGGTGTCTGAGGGAACTTGTCAAAATACTTGAGTGCAAGAAGATTGAGAATCCAAAACATGAGGTTCAGATTATCTTTTATGATGCCAAACCTGATGTTGTGAGGAAACAAAAAAGAAGTTATGCACAAGCGTTCCACAACCACAAAGTTTCAAATTGTACAGATGTGGGTAAATGGAAAGAAGCTTTATCCATGGCGGCTAACTCATCTGGATGGGATCTCCAAGACATGACAAATGGGTAAATTTCTTGTTTCATGCACTTATTTTTATGTTGGTTGTTTACTCACAAACATCTTTATTACTAAAAGATTAACACTAGTTTTTTTTTCTTTTCTTTTTAATGGTTAACAAGTATGAGTACAAGTTCATAAATTGCATCTCCAAAGACATACTCAAAAAATTATGTGACAGGCCCTTGCATGTTGGCGAAAACGTTGTTGGCATAGATTTCCATTTCGACAGATTAGGCTTGTCACTCTTCGTTGGGTCACATAAGGTTAACATGATTGGAATATGTGGTATAAGTGGAATAGGAAAGATGACCCTTGCCAAATCTATATATAACTTAGTGTATGCCCACTTTGAAGGAAGTTGCTTTTGTGAAGATGTCAAAGAAGTCGAAGAAAAACAAAGCCTAACTCAAGTTCAGATGCAAATGATTGGTAAGATTCTGAAAACAGATGATCTGAAGATATCAAGTGTTGGAGAAGGTTCTATGGTAATAAAGCAAATGATGGCATGTAAGCGGATCCTACTTGTTTTGGATGATGTGAATAACGTAGAGCAGTTAGAAGCACCAGCAGGTTCACGTGATTGGTTTCATCCTGGAAGTTTTATTATTTTCACTGGTAAAGACAAACAATTGCTAAGGTCTCATAAAGTGGATGGAATTTATGATATGGGCACTTTAGATGATGATAAAGCTCTTGAGCTCTTTTGTTTATATGCATTTGGAAAAATGGAACCTTTAGAAGATTTCAAAGAGCTTGCTTCCTAAGTTTTGATACATTTGCAAGGTCACCCTTTGGCTCTCAAAGTTATTGGTCGGCTATTGTATGATAAGTCTGTGTATGTTTGGAAAAGCGAGTTGGATAGACTCCAAACATATCCTAATTCAGATATCCTAAAAAAGCTTCGACCAAGTTTTGATAGCTTGGCATCTGATCAGAAAAGAACGTTTCTTGACATTGCATGTGTCTTCATTGGGGAAGATAAAGATTTTGCTGCAAGTGTATTAGACAGCAGTCATTGTGCTGCAAATGCTATTATTGAAGTTCTAGTTGATAAGTGCTTAATAACAGTATCTGCAAGTAATACATGTCTACAAATGCATGAATTGATTCAATGCATGGCAAGGGACATTGTTCGTGAAGAATTTACAATGACTGGGAAACACATAAGATTGTGTATATCATCTGCATCGAGTGAAAAGAAAGTAAGAAGTGGCATATTCTTCTTTACCTTCATATTAATATAAAAGTATACACAATTCCATATGTTACTCTTTATAATTTAAGTTACATGTTCTTGCTTTTCCAGGTGGCAATGACTGAAGCAACTAAAGTTCTATACCTTTTGTTAAGGGAATCTAGTCAAATGGTTCACATATACGCTAATTCTTTTGCACTTATGAAAAATTTGCGGATCCTAAAAATTTATGCTGAGAAAGAGTTTGATCAGAAAGTGGAATTGAAGGGCTACAATGTGAAGTACTCAGGAAGTTTGGATCTTTTGTCCAATGAGCTAAGCTTATTTTGTTGGCATGGATACCCTGTCAAGTACTTACCTTCAGATTTCTATCCAGAAAACATTGTTGCCATCAATCTCTCTTATAGCCACATAAAACAACTTTGGACAACACCAAAGGTATTTACTTGTTCATGCACGTGTTTGTGTTTGACACTTAGAGATATAAGAACTAATCTTTTTTCTATTGATATCAGTGTTTAAGAAGGTTGAAAGTAATGAAGCTAAGGTACTGTTGTAACCTAACAACGACCCCAGACTTCTCAGAGATTACAAATCTCGAAGAGCTAGATCTTGAAGGTTATGTGAATTTGGTTAGTGTTCATCCCTCAATTGGAATGTTCAAAAGGCTTGTTGTGTTAAATATAGAGGGGTGCCAAAAATTTGATCAACATCCTTCTTTTGTATCCTCTCTAATAAACCTTAAATCATTGTCATTCGATGTCGAAGAGAGGATTCAACCTAGATGGTGGACTTCAATCACTGCTCCTTTTGGTTTACTAAGTAAATAACTACATCCCCAAAGATCAGTATGGTCTTCTTTGGTAGGTTTACATATGTTAAAGTCTTTGAATTTGAGCTACTGCAATTTGGAACAAGTGCCATTGAGCATTGGAGGCTTATCATGTCTAAAGAATCTACACTTGTCAGGGAACAATTTTACTAGTTTGCCTGGAAGTTTGAGTCAACTATCTAGTCTTGGTTGGCTTCAAGTTGATGGTTGCAAAAAGCTGGAAGTGTTGCCTGAACTTCCACCTAGCGTATGGAGAATTGATGCATCTCATTGCACCTCCTTATGTTCAATTACGGGATCAAACCCAATCATGAGCAAAAGGAACACTTATTTCAACAACTGTCCAAAATTGTTTAAGAATCTTGCCATTGATAGCCAGGTGTCGACATCGGAGACTCAATGTCTCGACTCATCTGTAACTTCTCAAGGCTCTAAAAACCAATTTTCTTCTTTCCTTCATTATGCGGGTATCCAAAATAACAGATGTAGATTGTTCCGTTTGCTAGGAAGTTCCTTTGATGATATGGATATAATGTATGATGGAAATAGCATTCCAAATTTGTTTACAAATAAAAGTATGGGAAATCATGGAAAGGTCGAATTACCATTAGATTGGAGCTTCAGTAAGTTAAGAGGATATGGAATTTGTGTTGTTTTCAAGAGAAAAAAACCTTCCACCACATCTTTTGGATACGATGTGCACAACTTTGATGGAGCTTATTTGGGAAGTGGCGATCCATACTACTATGAAGAATATTTTGAGGATAAGCCAATAAGAATCGATGAGTCAGATATGATATGGTTGCATTATACAACGGAAATACAAAGGAGGAAGGAAGCAAAGAATTTTGTAACATTTTGTTTTGATGAGAGTGAAGATATTGAAGTGAAAGAGATGGGTGTAAAAGTTGTTTGTGATGAAGATTTAGATCAAGAAGCAGACTTGTGTATGTTCCAAGACCTCCTAACTCTATCAGAGCATGGTGGGGCGAAGTGCTGGTTTGGGGAGTATGGACATATCTACTGGTCATGGTAGTCCGATAAAAAGAGAGAACCTTTATTATAAATTTATAATCATTTATATGTCCCTTGTAGATTTTGTAATTTTGATTTGGTCTTATTGTTAGCCACAATAATCTTTGATAAATCCATGTCTTATATTTAGATAAATAGCTTTCATTTAGGAGACACCCACCATGCGTTTGATATGCATGACTAGAAATCATTTACTATTTACTCTACAGCCTGTATGTAGATTTTTTTTATTTTATAACGGATTAAGAATTGATGTTGTGTTTTGAAGTTGCGATGTGTACAGTAAGATAATAAACCTTGCTGCAGTTTATGTCTTTGTAAAATAATATCATAGCAATTAGTTGACAGGTATCATGTTAAAGCAATGCTAGCCTGACCAACAATTGAGACAACAGTTCATTATTTGTTGGAAAAACTTGACATATATTCTTATTGCTGAAAACACTCTTCTTTGATACCAACTCTCTGTGTCTCTCTTCGTTGCACGTATATCTAAATATCAGATCACTGAGGTAGCTGCCCAAGCGTGCTACATGTTTTTCGACCCATTTTGATACGGGTCAAATGTCAACCCGTTTCCCACAAATACATCTTTTGCCATTTAGATGATTACACATTCAAAAGAGGCACATAACCGATATTCACTTTGGTTCAAAAGATTACTCATCGCCAATATATATACTACCATAGTTAATATTAAACACCGCTTATGTTCCAAGATTCCCTTTCCTTTATCCTTGGTCTCCACCTTCTTTGTACCTTGGACAAACACCCAAACACATATATACCCAGGTTGTTAACTTCTAATCATTTCACCTGCAAACCACTCCTTCACTACATTTAAAAGAAATGCCAACAAGGATCTATGTAAATAGCTAGTCTCATATCAGCAAATGAACTTGTATGTTATGGTATTTGGCGAAACCATCTCAAGTCCGTGTACCTTTTTGGTACCGAGCCCCCCACCCAAAAAGGAAGGCATATCCCGGTAAATTACCTAGGCAACACTGGCTGACCAAGTTGGAGTCCAGATTCGAACCCCCGCCTTTAAGCTTTGACTTGGTCAACTGCGCGCTTTTGCGGTAGTTGGTGGCCAACTGCCCTAAGGCAGCTGGTTAACTTGTATGTTATCTACCTTTAAATAAGACATGTGAATGAACTTCGAGGTCTTCAATAAGTTTTCTAGGTCGTTTTCGTAATTGATTCTACTTGTGTTTAAAAGCAAATATTAACTTCTTCTGCACCATTTGATCAGTTAACTTGTAACAACCTTCTACCTAGTGACCCATTTTCTTGCACTAACAAGTTCAAGAAGCTGTAAACTTGGTTCTTTTATTGAAAATAGGAAAAAATCTGCAGGAAACTCTTGAAACATATATACCTTATGCAAAATTTTGTGTTTACACTGGCGAATTGTTCCAGATATTGTTATATTGTAGAAAATCATTTGCTAAATGAAGAGGGTTTCTTTACACTTTATGGATTTATGAGAAGATCATAATACAATCCAAGTTGCGATAGCTATACTTATGAAACTATTATTTGTATATTTGTTCGATCTCCACTTATTTATTCACATACATAGTTACAATCAAAGTACAAAGTTACAAATTTTGATTTGTGTACCAACTGCTAGCTATATATATATTCACAAAATTTTGATGCTAAAGTAACTACTGCAAAAGAAAACATGTAACTGAACCTAACATAATTGTTACCAAACCAAGACATGCGCAATACACTAAGTTTAGTGAGAGCATCCAACACAATCTGCGCCTGCTCCTTGACAAGCTCCAACCTTAATTTATTTGAAAAGCATCAATTCTTGAACTTTGAGATCATTCCTCTTCTTTTTTCGAACATGATGATTGATGCCAACTCTAATCCACCAACAGAATTCTTTACATTGACCTTTCTCAGAAAGTCAGAAGCGTACCAAGGAGAATGCGTCAGGTATGATGCTTACTAGAAAATAAACAAAAAGGTCTACTAACCAATAGACATAAAAAACATTGAGAGAACTATTTTCTTAAAGTTTTAAACCTCCTTCTGAGGGTCAACCCTCTATGTATATGGGAAAAGTGGTCATCAAAGTAGCCTAAATGGGAATTGATTAACCAAAAAAAAATTGGGATTATGACAAAATAGCCAGGAACCTCACTACATTCCTTGCTACCTTGTGAGGCTCAGGTTTTTGCACCGAAATAGCTTGCAAGAGTCCCATGTCAGGCCACTTTCACTATGTGAGTTCCATGTCAAGCCGATTTCATGGTTGCTACATAAAAGCATCCAGCTTTCACCATAAAATCCCACATCCGCTGCAAAAAAAAACTAAACATCGCAAGGTTTGAAAACTTTCTAGCAGACCAGCCCACAAGGAATCTTATGGAATTATTTGCCAGTATGTCATAAACAGAATTGTTGCTATCTAGTCAGATTCAGTAGTCATTTTGGCAAGTTTAACCAACTACCCTATTTCTGTGATAGAACTACTAAAATAAATAAGATTGATGAAAGAAGCAGATCATCCTAACTTTTTTAATCTAGTTTCCACACAAGTGACAAAATGGTCTTGTTGTACAACTGGTCAAAACATAGTTCTTTTTTTGGTAAGGGGTTAAAAGAGTCGAGTTGGCAAAAACTATTTTGCCAAATTTTCAATAGGAAAATAGTGTCTTGCAAGATTAAAAAAATTAGATTACGTCGGATGTTAGAGAATTCCTGAGCTTTGGATATGGCTTGATGCGTGTTGCCAGAGTTATCAGGAAGTCGTCCTAGCTGGAGTAAAAGTCCAACACTTTTACTTGACGTGCAAGTAGTTATCTTCCAACTTGTTAGATAGCTATTAGGTTAAGTAAAGTGTAATCCTAGTTATAGTCTAATACAAATAGATTAGTCTATACATACCGTGAAGGGTAGGGATTCTCATGGTACCAATTGAAGTTTTGAGTTAGTTTGTTCAATAATATAACATGCGTGTTTAGGCAGCAACCTTGTGTGTTCTTGTTTTCAGTATCGTGATATTGTTACTGATATACATACCTGCTCCATGTTTCTCTGTTATCACAATTGCTCTTGATACCAATTGTGATTGAAGCCCAATTTGATCACAGCCCAATTATAATAGATTACGTTTTGTTTTCTTCTTAGACAGTAAGTTGGAAACAGTCTTTAAGATTGTTGATTGTCTCACTGTCTTAAACTAATTCTAGTCGTGATATAAGGGCTGGAAAATTCTCCATTACAAACTTATTCACGATCAAGAACAAGAACCAGGATGATCGGTGATCCATCAGGTTCTAACCATCCACCACCGCCACCAAAAGAGTCAAATTTGACGTTTCAGTGCCCAATGTTATCGTCAACTAACTATACCATAAGGAGGATGCGTATGGAGGTACTTCTTGGAATTCATGGAGTCTGGGATGTGGTCGATCTGGGCTTAGACGATCCAAAGAAGAATAACATAGTTAAAGGTTTGTTGTTTCAATCAATACCAGAAGACCTGATTTTGCAAATTGGGAATTTGAAAACCGAGAAGGAGATGTGGGATGCAATAAAAACCCGTAACTTAGGTGCTGATCGTGTGAAAGAAGCTAGGCTTCAAATCTTAATTACGGAGTTCGAGAATCTGAAGATGTCAGATAATGGTACTATAGAGGCATATGCCTCAACGCTTTCGGGTATTGCTTCTAAGTCAGCCACGCTTGGAGAAGTCATGTCGGAACACAAGCTGGTAAAGAAGTTTCTCACAAGTCTTCCTAGACGTTTTGTCCATATCATGGCAGCCCTAGAACAAGTTTTAGACCTTAAAACAACGGGGTTTGAGGATGTGGTTGGTAGATTGAAAGCGTATGAAGAGAGAGTTAAAGAAGACGATAAAGCAAACGATGCTCAAGAAAAGTTGCTTTATGCTAGGACGGAAAATTCCAATAGGAATAATGACTCAAGTGGAGGAAGAGGACGTGGTTCAAACTCTCGAGGTCGTGGTTGTGGTCGTGGTCAAGGTAGTGGACGTGGAAACAATCAAAACCAAGGCCAACATGACTCCTCGAAAAACCATGAAGATAATGAACAAAAGGGTAAACAACATGAGAAATGTGACCTCTCACATATAAAGTGTTACCGTTGTGACAAGTACAGGCACTTTGTTTGATCGAAAACGAGACTATGAAGTAAACCTCAGTGAGACAAAAGAGAGAGACATAAATCATGAAGAAGGTACGTTCTTTATGATGAACCTGGTTCAAGAAACGATTTTCATGAATGAAGAAAAGTATACTCCACCATAGTGCGAGCCAAATACCGATGAAGACGATGTATGGTATTTTGACAACGGTGCAAGTAATCACATGACAGGTAATTACTCTTACTTTTTTGAATTAAATGAAAATATACCTGGACGTGTTAGGTTCGGAGATGGTTCATGTGTGAGAATAAAGGGAAAAGGCTCGATTTTGTTCCAAGGTAAAATCGGAGAACAAAAATTGTTGAAAGATGTCTATTATATTCCCGCTCTTCAAAGTAACGTGATTAGTCTCGGACAAGCTACAATATCCGGTTGTGATATTAGGATACGAGGTGATTTCTTAACCATCCGAGATAGTTGTGGAAGGTTGCTTATAAAGGTTCCGTGTAGTGTAAATCGCCTTTATAAGACTCAACTAAATGTTGGTAAAGAAGACTCAAACCAAGCGAATAATATACCTGGAATGGTTAGTGTGTTGCGGGACGAAATACATGAAGCTAATACTAATCAGGTTTTGAATGAAGCTCGCAAGCTCGCAAGCTGCTGCAAACGAAAAGCCCTTCATTGTTCATGACACCAACTATGTACATGCTACTATTACTGTTCATGACACAAGCCCGACACATGCTACTGTTCATTATACAGTAACCAGCCCGACACCTCACGCTACAGTAAATGATGAACATGAATCAGGTAGTGATGACTTTGATGAAGTATTCGCGACGGTAGCTCGATTCGAGACCATACGACTCTTGATTGCTCTTGTAGCCGGGAAAGGATGGAAGATTTATCACTTGGATATGAAAATGGCTATTCTAAATGTGATTGAAAGGAGCTCGATAGTACTTTAAAAGAGATGGGTTTTGTACAATGCGTGCACTAAAAGGCGATCTATAGAAAAGTGCCCAATGGATAATTTATCATTCTTGCGGTTTATGGAGATGATTTATTCGTGAGTGGGACGAGCTTAGACCTCATAAATAAGTTCAAAAGGAGAATGGTGTCTCAATTTGAAATGTCGGATCTTGGTAAGTTAACTTATTACTTAGGTATCGAAGTCACACAAGAAAAAGATTGCATGGAGATCAAACAAGAGAGATATGCAAGGAAGATCTTGAAAGAAGCTGGTATGGAAGATTGCGATGCAACTTTATGTCCGATGGAACCGGGACTCAAGTTGTTTGTAACACCCCCAACTCATAGATAGCAGTGGAAGCTAGATCTTGGGGTATTACTCATGGGAACACAGTCACAATAATAGAAAACGACTCAAAAGTGACGTTTTTATAGGAAAAAGAGTTACCATTCATATATTCATCACAGTCTTACAGTAAAAGATAAAATTTTACAAAAGAGAGGTCCCACAAACTCGGTGTAAAGCAAAGTATTATGAATGATAACAGGTCTGGACATCCTCATATCCAGTGCCACTCTGTGCCTTAAGTCCTAAGGGTCTAGTTACCTAGGATAACATGCTTAAAGGTCAACACTAAGGTTGAGTGAGAGTCATAGGTTTAGGTTTGATATAGGGTTGAATACAAGTTCCACAGGAGCTGAAACCCTTGGGATTGTGGAAAAAGTAAGGATAGAGTATTATTGCACTAAGCTCATGATACCACACGTTAACAAGTCCAGGTCATGGGGCACTGCAAACCCTTGCATGACGGGACGTAATAAGGATTAACTTGCCAAGGTTAACCCTTTTAGTTCTCAAATATAGTGCTATTGGTACCTGGCAGGGGCAAACCAACGGGATTTTTCAAACTCCAAATAGATCTATTCACTAAACTCGCGTTCACTCGCAAGTGATTATGGTTCATGATATTTTGTAATGTAATGATGGCATAGAAGGTACTCATGCAAAAACCAAAGAAAAAGACTTGTATTCGGTTTAAAGAATGTATCCCCAAGCATTTAAAAAGTGAGGCTATGAACTCACCTGGGATTAGAGACGAGTGTGGGTGCTACTAGACGGTCTACTCACGTAACCTGGTGTAGTGTGTATGTCAAGCCTGAGTGGGTGCATTCTAAGTTCTCCTAATTAAGTATTCTTAAGGTTTCTAGATTTAGATATAACATAAAACCATTCGGGCCATCCTAATTAAGAAGTATAACTCCTCACATGAAGCTCCCTACTATTGTATTATGTATAACATAATACCGTTCGGGCCATCATAATTTAGAAGTATATAACTCCTCACACAAAGCTCCCGACTATCGAGTCATGTTGTTATATGCTTAAGTTATAAATAGAACACAACACCGTTCGGGCCTTCATAATTCAGAGGTCATGTAGTAAATGTTTGAGGAGCCAGGGCACTTTAACTCGTAAACCCAGCAAACTCGTCAAAACGAATACCCAAATAAAACCCCTTACATGAAGCTCCCTACTATTGTGTTATGTTTTATTTAAGAAAAATAGGTTTTATATTTATGAAAATACTTCAAATATATCCTTAAGTTTAATAATTGACATAATATACCCTTAACCTAATAACTTTTACGATTTTAGTCCTTAACAGTAATAACTATATATAACTATATCCTTATACTATATAACTTTCGAACATTGGTCCTAATGCTTTATACTTCTAAGAAATGAAAAAAAACCGTCCCTAGAGTTAGTATTTTCAGAAAGTTACTATATATACCCCTATGCATGAAAACATTTGCAAAACTAGTCCTTTTTCTACATAAATATATTTATATGAAACAAGAAGCTATCCTAGCTTATGGTTAACTAATATAAGCCTAATAAAGTATCCTAGACCAGCTCATAGCTCATGAAATGGGCTGGTTACATGCAAACAGAGGTTCGACTCATTTTAGGGTTTCAAAATGAAAGCAAGCAAAAGAAAATGACCAAGGCTCATTCAAGAGTTCCTAGGTGATATAATACTCTTATATAGCATGCTAGGTCAGTACTAAAGTAAAAATGATCAAAGTTTAAGCTTACTTGGGCGAGACTAGGGTTAAAGAGGGTTTAAGGTTTCTCGATGGAGTTTTCACTTCGACAGGGGTTCTAGGCTTGCTTTGCTCGACTCCTACACTTACTAGGGCTTCTATACTACTGAATGTATGAGGTGAAGAGAAGAGAAAGGTGTGATTTGAAGTGGTGGAGTGAAGGGGGTATTTATAGGGTGCGTATGGTTTGTCGAGCAAGCAAAAGAAAACCAAGGTGGCATGAGGGAGGGGAGTGACTAACTACTGCTACTAATGACTCTTAAGGCCTATGGGGAGTGACTAATGAGGGCTAGAAGTAGCTAGGAGTGGTGGTGAAGGGTGGTTGGACCTAAGGGGGTCGCGACATAAGGTAGTCACAAGGAGGTCACATGGTGGTGATGGTGGTGTGTGGTTGCTTGCTTGGTAGTGAAATGGTGATGGGTAAGCTACTAGGTTGGTAGCTTGAGGTGCTTAAGGTGCTTAAGTAGCTTAATTCTAAGTTTAGGGTTTAGTTTTAGCTTAATCTTGCTTAGTGAGTGATTAGGGTCTAGCTTATGTCCTAGTGCCTAGATTAGGGTCCTATGAGTGTTTAGTGACTTAGGTTAAGTTCTAAGAAGCTTATACTAAGTGGTGGTAGCTTATACTAGAGATTCGGGAAGGTTTTGACCTAGTTTCGGGACTTTAAAGCCTATTTAGGGTTTTGAGCTTAGAGGACTTGTAATATGAGCTATGAATAGTGGTACTAGGGTTTTGGTGAGGTAAAGTAGCTAAGATATCATATACATGAGCCTTGAACACTTTCAAACTAGTTTGGTTAAGAAATTAGGGTTTTAGAGAGAACCGTAAACACATAGGGCTTGTTTAGGGTTTGTAATAGCTATAGTATACTAGAGTGATAGAATACTTATTGAAATGAGGTTTAAAACTTAGGCTTGACATACTAGGAGGTTTACAAGGCATAACCGTGATTATATTTGGCAATAGTGGTTACGTGAGTCGTCAGGGGGCTATGTAAGCTACTTTACATAGTAGATATGAGTAATGATACTTACGGGAATTTGTAATGAAATAGGTTTTGAGATATAGTGGGGAAATGTATCCTAGTGTTATGCTAAGGCATAGTGACGATAACTAAGGCATAATGGAGATAACTAAGGCATATTGGGGATAGCTAAGGCATAGTGGGGATAGCTAAGGCAAACATTTTACCCTGAAAAGTGCTATATAGATAGTATGAGTATAGTAACCTGGGTGAGTTTTGTGAGATGTTACAGTCTTCCTTCCTAAAAGGGAAATCTCGTCCCGAGATTTAGCTAGAGGTAGGAGGAAAGTGGGGGAAAAGATGAGGGTATTTGGTACGAATTTGATCCTCTCATTCCCGGGTATACTCTGGTCCTCTTTGGGAGTTCCAACGTACCTTAACGATAGGGATCCGATGGTGTTTTAGATTTTTGTCCTCTTGGTCCATGATTTCTAATGGTTCCTCTATGAAATTGAGCTTATCATCCAACTGAAGCTCTTTCATAGGAATGACGAGAGATTCGTCGGATAGGCATTTCCTATGGTTGGAGATGTGAAATGTGTCATGTACATTACTGAGCTCTTCCGAAAGCTTAAGTCTGTATGCCACTGGACCAATTCGCTCTAAGATCCTAAATGGTCCAATGTACCTCAGACTAAGCATTCCTAGCTTACCAAAACGAAAGACACCTTTCCGAGGTGATACCTTAAGCATGACACGATCTCCTACTTGAAATTCTAAGATTTTACGCCTAATGTTAGCATAACTTTTCTGCCTATCTCTTACAACTTGCAAGTTCCTACGGATTTGAACTATTTTCTCAGTAGTCTCATGGATTATCTCTTGACCCATGAGTTGAACTTCTACCATAAAGTGCCTCAAAAGGTGCGGCCCTAATACTAGAGTGATAACTATTGTTATAAGAGAATTCGATCAACAGTAAGTGTCTTTCCCATCATTTTCCAAAATCAATTACACAAGCTCGAAGCATATCTTCGAGTGTGAGAATAGTTCTTTCACTTTGACCGTCAGTCTGAGGGTGATATGCCGTACTCATGTCTATCTGATGTCACAACTCGTAATTTCAGGTCATTTTCCAAATCCCGACAATTTTACTATTCATCGATTACTATTCACCGTTTACTATTCACCGGTCACTATTCATCATTTTACTATTCATCGTTTTCGGAGTCAGTTTGTGATTCCGAGAAGCGTTCAGAAATTTTACTATTCATGTGACACTATTCATTTCCGGAAGGAAATCACTATTCACGATTGCCGTTCATTTCATCGTAAACTGAGTTTACGGGTCTTCCAATTCGTGTAACCAATGTGGTTTGGCTGCAAATTCATGCATCCTTCATTTATGACACGTCATATAGACTGGAGTAGTCTACATATCCTCGGTTACATCTTCATCACATTTTAGGCCCTACACGGATATGCATTATTTTTATATACGTATGTTTTAATTTGTAATTAACGTTACCACTCAGTTTTTACTACGAACGTATACCCGATACTCTCGTCTACGATCCTAATATATTTTCATACTCATTATAATTATGTAAAAAAAAAAAAAATTATATTATTAAATTACCCGGTGTCTGAAACCAATTACTATATTTTACGTTCGGAGCTTATTACTCCGTCGGTTTGCGTCATTGCAACCCAATAATTATTTTAACACTCGATTCTCATCAGGAATAATATTTTACAACTTTTACAACTTCGTCATATTTTATTTCATCTCGTCATGACTTATTTCTGGTTAACTCGGTACCCGGTAATACCTAACACATAACAATGTTTAAATAATACTTGCACATACTAGACACATTCATTTATTAGTCCACAACGCTCCGGTACCTTGCTCCTTCTCCAATTCACCCTTTTATACAACAACACAAATTCCTATTCTCTAAATACTTACGGTTTTTAAATTCAACAAACGTAAATTTTTATTCAAGAATGTAACACTTGACATACCCGACTTTCTCAACAATTATTATTAGGGTATTTTTATACTTCCAAAATTATTACAAAAGTCCCAAAAATATTTTCCGATGTCCAAGTTAAATTCCTTACACCTTACGTTTAATTATGTATAACTTTCGTTAACTACCAAACTAATACCCAATACATATTTTTACTACCCAATACATTCAATATATACTTTTTACACAAATAAAACACATTTTCTTCCACACTTAATTAAAGAGCCGCCCCTCCCTATACCTTGTCTTAAGAATACAACACATAACATATCAAATTTCAACCTTTTTATAACATGTTGAGACAAGTTATTAATGAAGGTGGCTAGAGCCCCATTTTTGCCTCCCTTTTTCCCCAAAAATTCGGCACATCACAAGACCAAGGTGAAGATATCTTTGACCAACATTTTGTCTCTTTTACTATATATATTCACACCTAAACTTAATCCCCATTTCTTAGTTACAAGAAAATACTATCACCTCCCCTCTATATGCACATTTCGACACCACCAAGGAGCAAGGGAAGAAAAGGAAGTTGTGGTCACTTTCAAGGGTACTTAGGGTAGATTAACAAGGGTTGATACTAATTTTGGGGGTTACACAAGTGTTGTTACAAATCTCATCTCACTAACCTCTTTGTAAGTGATTTTTACACTACTTATACTTCATGATATTCATGAGTTTCATGCTTGTCTAGTATATATACTTGGTTATCACTTGGTACATGTTAATAAATCTTTACATCCACTTTGATCTCTTAACAAGAAAATATGTTTTGAACAAGTTTTGATTACAAGAAAAATTGTTGGTAAAAATCTTTACAAGTAAAATAATGAAAACTTTATATATATACATGTCTGTAAATTTGAAGTTTTAATAGTTGGATAATCTTGTACATGGACCTTGAATATTGTTAAGTCATGTTTAGATCACCATATCCTAGTTGAGAAGTTGATGATGAACTAGGACTAGATTTGGAGTTGCTAATAAATGGATAGTATGACTAGAAGCTTTGTAAAAAAATAGTTTGACATTATTTATGACAAATCTGTCCCATTCGACTTCCTGTAGAAAAATCAGTACCTTGGTGGCCATATTAGGCTAGAAATATAGAAAATAGACTTAATAACGAAAACATAGCCGCTTGAATGAGTTAAAACGGACTTATAACGAAAAAGATATGCTATTTTCAAGATTTACGACGAAAACTATATTTTTCTGAAAAATGGTTTCTGTCCCGAATTTTTGAGCTAGGAAAACTGAGATTTAATGACATCTAGGCTAGCCGAGACTTTGAAAAACCTAAAGTATACTTGAATACCTTCGCGGGAATATATAGAACTTGAAAAACGGAACTACGACGCAAAAGTTATGGCCTAGGAAAGTTGCGACGAAACAATACATTTTGACAGTTTTTTTTTATTCTACTCTCAAAAGCTGATGGAAATATTAAAATGGACTTTTGGACATTTTAGAGTGTAGTTTGGCTAAAATGACGTAAATAAAAATGGTAGAGCATTACGTATACTTATTAGGTACGTTAGAGATTTTCAAAATATATATTTACAAGACGACTAATATTTGGTCATGAGATTTACAAACTACGTTTTCTAAAATGGTGGATGACTTAAATACGAGATCACTTTGATTACCTACATTTTTAACGATAAAAATTTCAACAACATGTACAAGTGATAATATAGTGTATGACTTGCATGCTTGACCTCGTTTTTGAACCTAAGACATATGAATCATTTAGGTTGCGGTTAGAGCGTTTGTGCCTCGATTTTCGTGCGTTTTCCTTTTTGATTATCATATCGATTGTTCCAGGTGAGTTCATAACCCCTAATTTTACTTGTTTTACAACTGTTTTGGGGGAAGATACATGCTCCTTACTATTTTAATTCAATGCTTGTTTTACTTGAACGCGATTCATTTTCTCGAACATTACTGGATGGTTGAAATACTTGACTGATTATTTGAATACATTATGAATTACTTATTCCATCCTGGATTTCTTTCTTATGAACACAAGTTCTTGCTTTTGCGGACATAAATATAAAACTGTTACTTTGCCTGAGTTACCTATTACTGCCACTGAAGTCCCCTTTATCATGAACCGTTAATTACATGCGTGTGAGCGCGAATGCTGTGGATAGATCTATTTGGGTTGACACCCCGTCCGAGTTGGTCGCGCCAACCTGTCAAACGGACGCATATCATTCGGATTATTTCCGAGTGTCTGGCAAACACTTATTGGGGCATTTTATGCTTGATTGCATACGATTACGTCGAGCTTCGGGGTCATGAGCTTTAGGCACTGTATACCTTATTTTTGGCTGTGACATTGTATTTGTTATATTGTCTTGCCTTCCGCAAAATACTTGTTTACCGAAAATACTTGATTTCTGGAAAATACTTGTTTACGGGAAATACTTGTTTACTTAAAACTATGAACTCACCAGCTTTATGCTGACGTTTTAGCATGTATTTTCAGGTTTTAAGCAATGGCACACTACGGGAGGTTTTGGCAGGGCATGGCATGGTCATAGAAGACTCTGATATTCATTTCGGGACCGATTTAAAAGTATTTTAAAGGCCTACTTCCGCATAAATTTTAAACAATGCAAATTCAATGCCTTTAGTTAAACAATTTTAGTCTAAATGATTGAAACGAAAACCATTTTACACTCGTTTTGTAATACCAATTGAGTTACGCCCCAGCTACTGGTATGCTTCCGCTGGACCCTATTCTGGGGGTGTGACAGATTGGTATCAGAGCTTTGGCTATAGCGAACTAAGTGTTTTTAAAACCTAGACTATAGCTACTTTTACGAAAACTTAACCCTATGACCGTCACGTGCCTGCCTGCCAAGATGATGCCTCATTTGTAGTTTGTTGCTGACTTAGGTGATGAGATTTGTGTCTCATTATCTGATATACTATATTCATTTATCATAGTTGATTACTATAACTATATTTCATATAAGCATGTTCATGTATCATATATTTCACCGCGTTATGTTTTTCCTTGCATAGTTTCATCATTTGACCTCGAGTTTGGTCACTTGCTTTTGTCTTTCAGAACGTCTTGGTACTTGTGAAGGACATGGTATTAGTATAACTGAGCTGAGTATTTTAAAATTCATGGAACCTCGGTGGAATATAGACTGGTCATCTATATTCGACCCGGGATAGTGAGATATAGGCTGACCACCTATGTCTGACTCAGAAGTGAATTTTGCAACACTGAGAATGGTTATAATAAGATTATGTCTGGATTGAATTCTCAACTCATTTCCAAATGTTTCATTCATGTGTGTGTATACTCTCGTTGTTGGAACCTCCATACTTTTCATCACTTCGTAAACCACCGATTGGAAGCATGTCAGCTAGTCATTTTATTTCATGAACTTTCATATTTATGCACAATACACTCATATCACAGTATTTTCTTTTGTCACAATCTCATTTTGTTGCAGTTGTCACAGTCTCTTCCCTTCTCACCAACACTATCATTTCTTTTCCCCACCCCCATATATACAAAGAATTAGGTGACACTCTATAGATTTCGATGTCACTCATCCCTCACTACTCCCTATATTGATAAGTGGATATTATCAATGACCTCCCTAGGAAAGACTTTCCATACCTTCTATGAGGAGGATACCTCGGTACAGTAAGACCATTCAAAACTCAATAGAAACCGCAAGATATCACAAAACCATTCGAACCACTATCACTGGCCTGATCACCAAAAATTCTACCATCTAGAAAGTATTGGTTTGACTGAATTACAGGATTTGTTTCGATACGAGTGCTCACTAAGCCACACCATAGAGATAAATCCAACCTCTTAACCAAGACTATAAATTGAACATGTCCTCACCAATAGACTTTATTCGAACATGTTAGATACCTATGCATTTGTGCAGACATACCTACCTGGCTATTTTATCCTCTTAATACTTTCACTTTAAAATGGATTTTTCTCCAAACTACCGTTATACAAAACATATATCTTGTAAGAAATACTTTTCTGATGCACTTATTTTGACAAGCAAATTCCTTTTGGCTAATCTTTTACAAAACTATTGAATGTTACAAAATTTTAAACATCGATCTTTGGTAAACCATATTATCCACCTTATGTTGAAAATTTTCCTATATTGCATAACTACTAAATTTTGAAACATCAAGAAGGATGTTACCTAAAAAGCTGTTGCTTAAACTTGTAGATTCATTTATTCAGGAAAGGTTTATGAACAAAACACAATCTCAAAACAAACTTTGAAAATCAATCACTATATTACCTCACTTATACCTTTAGGAGTTTGTGAGTTGATGACCTATAACTTGGGGAAAATCTTAGTAATGGAGACTAAGCACCGTAGGTGGAGAAAGACTCAATTCCTGACATCCTACGGAGGATCACAACCTTATCCTAATCTATTATTTTCAACAACACCCTTTTACGGATTTAACCCTGTTAGTCTTTCAAAACAAGATTCATGATACCCATTTCAATTATTCCTAATAGAGGAATTTGATTCACCTCAAACTTCTAGCGATTACATTAAAGACTTCTTTGGAACCACACCAACTATCATCTGTAGACCAATGGTCAGAATTTAAGATTGATTCAAGCCTAGGGAGATATGCCCAAATCGGGTGTGATTGACCTTAGAAATGGTTAGATTAACCGCTTGCCATAAATCAAATTCGTTTGCAACCATAGTTATCGCGCGAGCATAGAGACTACACCATCTGAGGCACTCTTTGGTCGAAGTGCCCACATCCATTGACGGATCAAAATTTTGAAAAACCCAACTCACTAGTCCCGTAAGCATTCATGAAATAACCAGGAATTTCCTACAAATCAAGAATCAATTACAAGTTCGATAAGCGGTAAACCACTAGAATTTCAAGTTCGTGGCATGATTTGTGTGGAAAGTTTTGCCTAGGAAAGGCATTATACCATTCAGAAAACTTCATAAAGTTAAACTCGATATACACTGAACCATTTACGAATTCTGACAGAGTAGGCCTAGTGGCCGTCAGACTTGCACCTTGTTAGAGCTCAGTAGCTTACACGATTATATCATCATCTTTTAACCAATACCACTCTAGAGACCAACACAAACTGAACTTCGGGACGAAGTTCCTTTTAAGGGGGTGAGAATGTCACAACTCGTAATTTCAGGTCATTTTCCAAATCCCGACAATTTTACTATTCATCGATTACTATTCACCGTTTACTATTCACCGGTCACTATTCATCATTTTACTATTCATCGTTTTCGGAGTCAGTTTGTGATTCCGAGAAGCGTTCAGAAATTTTACTATTCATGTGACACTATTCATTTCCGGAAGGAAATCACTATTCACGATTGCCGTTCATTTCATCGTAAACTGAGTTTACGGGTCTTCCAATTCGTGTAACCAATGTGGTTTGGCTGCAAATTCATGCATCCTTCATTTATGACACGTCATATAGACTGGAGTAGTCTACATATCCTCGGTTACATCTTCATCACATTTTAGGCCCTACACGGATATGCATTATTTTTATATACGTATGTTTTAATTTGTAATTAACGTTACCACTCAGTTTTTACTACGAACGTATACCCGATACTCTCGTCTACGATCCTAATATATTTTCATACTCATTATAATTATGTAAAAAAAAAAAAATTATATTATTAAATTACCCGGTGTCTGAAACCAATTACTATATTTTACGTTCGGAGCTTATTACTCCGTCGGTTTGCGTCATTGCAACCCAATAATTATTTTAACACTCGATTCTCATCAGGAATAATATTTTACAACTTTTACAACTTCGTCATATTTTATTTCATCTCGTCATGACTTATTTCTGGTTAACTCGGTACCCGGTAATACCTAACACATAACAATGTTTAAATAATACTTGCACATACTAGACACATTCATTTATTAGTCCACAACGCTCCGGTACCTTGCTCCTTCTCCAATTCACCCTTTTATACAACAACACAAATTCCTATTCTCTAAATACTTACGGTTTTTAAATTCAACAAACGTAAATTTTTATTCAAGAATGTAACACTTGACATACCCGACTTTCTCAACAATTATTATTAGGGTATTTTTATACTTCCAAAATTATTACAAAAGTCCCAAAAATATTTTCCGATGTCCAAGTTAAATTCCTTACACCTTACGTTTAATTATGTATAACTTTCGTTAACTACCAAACTAATACCCAATACATATTTTTACTACCCAATACATTCAATATATACTTTTTACACAAATAAAACACATTTTCTTCCACACTTAATTAAAGAGCCGCCCCTCCCTATACCTTGTCTTAAGAATACAACACATAACATATCAAATTTCAACCTTTTTATAACATGTTGAGACAAGTTATTAATGAAGGTGGCTAGAGCCCCATTTTTGCCTCCCTTTTTCCCCAAAAATTCGGCACATCACAAGACCAAGGTGAAGATATCTTTGACCAACATTTTGTCTCTTTTACTATATATATTCACACCTAAACTTAATCCCCATTTCTTAGTTACAAGAAAATACTATCACCTCCCCTCTATATGCACATTTCGACACCACCAAGGAGCAAGGGAAGAAAAGGAAGTTGTGGTCACTTTCAAGGGTACTTAGGGTAGATTAACAAGGGTTGATACTAATTTTGGGGGTTACACAAGTGTTGTTACAAATCTCATCTCACTAACCTCTTTGTAAGTGATTTTTACACTACTTATACTTCATGATATTCATGAGTTTCATGCTTGTCTAGTATATATACTTGGTTATCACTTGGTACATGTTAATAAATCTTTACATCCACTTTGATCTCTTAACAAGAAAATATGTTTTGAACAAGTTTTGATTACAAGAAAAATTGTTGGTAAAAATCTTTACAAGTAAAATAATGAAAACTTTATATATATACATGTCTGTAAATTTGAAGTTTTAATAGTTGGATAATCTTGTACATGGACCTTGAATATTGTTAAGTCATGTTTAGATCACCATATCCTAGTTGAGAAGTTGATGATGAACTAGGACTAGATTTGGAGTTGCTAATAAATGGATAGTATGACTAGAAGCTTTGTAAAAAAATAGTTTGACATTATTTATGACAAATCTGTCCCATTCGACTTCCTGTAGAAAAATCAGTACCTTGGTGGCCATATTAGGCTAGAAATATAGAAAATAGACTTAATAACGAAAACATAGCCGCTTGAATGAGTTAAAACGGACTTATAACGAAAAAGATATGCTATTTTCAAGATTTACGACGAAAACTATATTTTTCTGAAAAATGGTTTCTGTCCCGAATTTTTGAGCTAGGAAAACTGAGATTTAATGACATCTAGGCTAGCCGAGACTTTGAAAAACCTAAAGTATACTTGAATACCTTCGCGGGAATATATAGAACTTGAAAAACGGAACTACGACGCAAAAGTTATGGCCTAGGAAAGTTGCGACGAAACAATACATTTTGACAGTTTTTTTTTATTCTACTCTCAAAAGCTGATGGAAATATTAAAATGGACTTTTGGACATTTTAGAGTGTAGTTTGGCTAAAATGACGTAAATAAAAATGGTAGAGCATTACGTATACTTATTAGGTACGTTAGAGATTTTCAAAATATATATTTACAAGACGACTAATATTTGGTCATGAGATTTACAAACTACGTTTTCTAAAATGGTGGATGACTTAAATACGAGATCACTTTGATTACCTACATTTTTAACGATAAAAATTTCAACAACATGTACAAGTGATAATATAGTGTATGACTTGCATGCTTGACCTCGTTTTTGAACCTAAGACATATGAATCATTTAGGTTGCGGTTAGAGCGTTTGTGCCTCGATTTTCGTGCGTTTTCCTTTTTGATTATCATATCGATTGTTCCAGGTGAGTTCATAACCCCTAATTTTACTTGTTTTACAACTGTTTTGGGGGAAGATACATGCTCCTTACTATTTTAATTCAATGCTTGTTTTACTTGAACGCGATTCATTTTCTCGAACATTACTGGATGGTTGAAATACTTGACTGATTATTTGAATACATTATGAATTACTTATTCCATCCTGGATTTCTTTCTTATGAACACAAGTTCTTGCTTTTGCGGACATAAATATAAAACTGTTACTTTGCCTGAGTTACCTATTACTGCCACTGAAGTCCCCTTTATCATGAACCGTTAATTACATGCGTGTGAGCGCGAATGCTGTGGATAGATCTATTTGGGTTGACACCCCGTCCGAGTTGGTCGCGCCAACCTGTCAAACGGACGCATATCATTCGGATTATTTCCGAGTGTCTGGCAAACACTTATTGGGGCATTTTATGCTTGATTGCATACGATTACGTCGAGCTTCGGGGTCATGAGCTTTAGGCACTGTATACCTTATTTTTGGCTGTGACATTGTATTTGTTATATTGTCTTGCCTTCCGCAAAATACTTGTTTACCGAAAATACTTGATTTCTGGAAAATACTTGTTTACGGGAAATACTTGTTTACTTAAAACTATGAACTCACCAGCTTTATGCTGACGTTTTAGCATGTATTTTCAGGTTTTAAGCAATGGCACACTACGGGAGGTTTTGGCAGGGCATGGCATGGTCATAGAAGACTCTGATATTCATTTCGGGACCGATTTAAAAGTATTTTAAAGGCCTACTTCCGCATAAATTTTAAACAATGCAAATTCAATGCCTTTAGTTAAACAATTTTAGTCTAAATGATTGAAACGAAAACCATTTTACACTCGTTTTGTAATACCAATTGAGTTACGCCCCAGCTACTGGTATGCTTCCGCTGGACCCTATTCTGGGGGTGTGACATCTGAGTACCTAGGGCACTTTGCATAAATTGCCAAAATCTAGAGGTGAAACGAGTATCGCGATCCGATATGATAGATATTGGCACTCCATGTCAGGAAACTATTTCCTTTAGGTACAACCTTGTAAGGGTTTTCATACTATCAGTTTCTCGGATCGGGTGAGGTGAGCAGATTTTGTAACACGATCGACTATGACCCAAATGGTGTCATGTTCGTTCGATGTCTTAGGGAGTTTTGTAACGAAATCCATCATGATTCCTTCCCACTTCCACATGGGAATCTCAGGTTGTATCAGTAAACCGGATGGTTTCTGGAACTCAGCCTTCACTTTGGAACACGTTAAACATTTTCCTACATATTCGGCAATATTTGCTTTCATGTTAGGCCACCAATAGTGTTTCTTCAGATCCTGATACATCTTATCAGAACCCGGATGAATTGAGTACTTGGATTTATGGGACTCGTGCATAATCAAGTCTCTTTCATTACCAAAATATGGTAACCAACTCCGATTCTTGATACAACGAGTTCCATCTGGACGGGCTTCAAAAGCCTTATCCATTCCTCGCAAGTTCTCGGACAGAAGATTTTCTGCCTTAAAGGCATCTTTTTGGGCTCTAAGAATTTGAGAGGGTAAGTTAGGATGAAGAGTCATAACTAAGGATCTAACCCTAAGAGGTTTGATTCGCTCCTTACGGCTCAACGCATCTGCTACTACGTTAGCCTTGCTAGGATGATAACGAATCTCACAGTCGTAATCGGCGAGTAGTTCAATCCAAGGACGTTGTCTCATGTTCAACTGTAACACCCCCAATTCATGGTTGCAGCGGAATTCGAACTGGGTGTTACTCGATGGCACAATAGTAACAATAATAGAAAACGAACTCTAATTGAGTCGTTTTAAAAGGTTTATCATTCAAATTATATAAATATCAGAGATTACAAAATGAGGTCCCAGATGGTTCCATGTTTACAATTTACATTAAATGAGTTTTAAATGATAATAAAATTTATAGCCCTCTTGAATATCCGTGCGCTTCCGTGCCATCCTTGATCATCATGAACCTGAAATACATGCTTAAAAGGTCAACACAAAGGTTGAGTGATATTCATAGAGTTTGTTTAATGGTTGAACACAATATGTTGGTAGTGTGAGTTATAGGCTCACACCAATGGTTGGAAAACAAAACAGTTATTATCATTACTAAGCTTATGACACCAAAACGTTAACGTGTACCAATATCGATCGGCAGATTTATCCCGGTAGGTACTTTGCTGTCATACCCATGTCTCAAATATTAATGCATTTGTATGAACTTAGTCAATACAAATGGGATTCGTCAATCCCAATAAGCCTATTCACAATATCCGCGCTCACTATTGCTAGTGATTAAATGGTTCATAATAAGGGATCTCGGTTTAGCAAGGCTGGTACTTAGTGATAATAAAACAATCAGGCAAGCATACAATTTGAAAGCATTGTGTTCGGTTAAAATAGCATTTATTCCTCCCAAGGGTTTGTAAAACAATTAAGTAATGGAAAGTGGGGCTATGAACTCACCTTAAGTTATATAGCAAGTAGTGAATGTGATGGTCGAATCGCGAAGGTTTCTACGAGCAACCTATAATAGAATGTTGCAACTTAGGATTGGAGTAAAGAATATGAAGAATTGCCTATATATGTATGTCTTGTATTTAGTCCATGATGTGGTACTTTGTAAAGTGTAAGTCTTTGAAAAGAGATGATTCATGAAACATGTATAGTTTATATATCGTTTACTACCGTTCGGGCCGACATAATTCAGAAGTCATGTTAGTAAACGTTCGAGGAGCCAGGACACTTTAATTCGTAAATCCACAACTCATCTCGACGGCTTACATAATGAACTCCTCACATGAGGCTCTCTACTATTGTAGTAGTTGATAAAATATATATGTATAAGTTTTGATCCGAAAAGTTACATGTCCAATATTTGAATAAACTTAGGAAAATTTATCTTTACATGAAGATTGTTATTAGGGTAAGTTTCTTATAACTTGTATGACAAATACTTGTAATATCTCATGGTTCTTTAGATGAAGTAGATCCAAATTGTATGTTCAAGTTATCGCCAATACTTTAGCTCATGTTTTCGCCTAAGTAAGTTTATATGGTCATTTAGTCATGGCCTTGCCATGACCTTTGGTCATTGTTCCATGGTCTTGAGACTCAACCTTGGCTTTAGCCATGGTTGTGGTCTTGAATCTAGGTCATAAGACCTCTTGGTCTTATTAAAACATAACCATTATATAGTGACTTATATATATGTAAATAGCTGTTAAGAAACTGAGAAAACTCTCATTCGTTATTGGTTTTCTGGAGACGTGCTCCTGAGTTTTTGAAGAAAACGTGATTCCGGACAACTTTCGTGTTTTAACTTTTTCATGAAACGGACCAGAAAGGCCTCTTTTTGCGTGTTTTATATTCTGTCACAGAAACTATTTTGGCAGTTTTGCCGCAAAGTTTTGGTAACTTCAAATGGTCATAACTTTTGACTCGTATACTCGTTTTAGGTGGTTCAAATTGCTATGGTTTCCTTGTTAGGTCCTCTACTACAATATGTAATGATCCAATATCATAATTTTACCATTTTGATCAGATTATACCAAGAAAGTCACTAGTTTACTTGTTTAAATAACTTAACTTAACAATCATTTGTAATAACTTGTTTTACCCATTTTTATACATCATGGACATGATCACAAGACATAATATAGCATGAATAATATGTAAATAACATGAACATGATATTTAACAAGAAGCATGTTAGGGTTTGGCTTAGAACTTTTGGCTTTCAAATAAGAAAGGAAGTTAACATGTAAGGTAAGGACTTTGATAGACTTTAGCTTCAACCTACGTCACTTCATGCAATCTTTCTACTCTTGTATTCTTGAAAGAGAGATGATGAAAGTTGAGGTGACTTGAGTGGATTCAAACTCAAGAGAAATCACCAAGTTTATAAAGTTTGGAAGTGTTTTGATTACCTAAAACCAAGCTAGGGTTTCTATGTTTGAAGTTGCTCTTGAATCTTGCATGAAACTTGGAAGGAAATTAGCTAAGTGTGGAGTGGTTTTGTGTGTGATATGGGACGGTAACAAAGGGGGGAGGGGGGCTTTATAGGGCTTTGAGGAGGTTAGAACTAGGACTTAGTCAAAGCTTTCTTAACAAGCCTTAACACATATATACATCTCAAGCCAGAAGGAAGGAGATCAAGCCACCTTAAGGTGTGACTCCCCCCCCCCCCTATTGGCGGTTTCATAAGGGCTAGGGGGTGAGGTGTGCCTTGCTTGATAATATCCTAAAAATGGAAACACGGGTCTAAAACGCGTAATACGTAAAATGTACGAATATTGTGTAAAATTGAGAAAAGTAAAATGTTACTTTTCTAATAGGATACAAATGATTTAAAATGACTTATAATGTCTAGACTGGGCTCAGTCTAGTGTCGGTTGGTATTAAATGTCTTTTAGACATAAAACCGTAAGCCTAAAAATCAATGAATGACTTATAAAATCAAGGAATGATTTTTGGTCAAAGGAGGAGGGAAAAATATGTTGACTTATTCCAAAAATGTGAAAACTCAAATTTTCTTAGAAACGTGGTGCAGGTATAGGCTAAGGTTACGGCTGAGTAAAAACGCTTAAAAGTGAAAATTCTAGTTTTTCACGGCCGAGATTTATTTGGTCATGTTTTTCATAGTCATGATTTATTCTCAAATAAATCATGAGTGTATCAAACATTTTTCTGATACGGGGAAAATTAACGCGGTCATGTTTCGTTGTGCGTAGAATTTTTGAATGACGTTTTACCCTAAAACGTGTAATTCCTTATTAACTTTCGCGAAAATGATCTGATGAATGTCAAACTTTTAATTTGCCATGGAAATGATTTATCACTCGAGGCCAAGAAACAAAAATCAAATTTCGGGAAAAATTTTGGGGAAATGAATAGTAAAAGTGAATAGTACAATTTCCGCGAATAGTAATTAACCTGAAAATGTGAATTGTTACAGTCTTTACCCCTTATGGGGAACTTCGTCCCGAAGTTCTATGTGTGTTATACGTTGGAGTGGTGTCGATGAAGAGGTGTGGTTACTTATGAGGACTAGAGTAATGTAGTTTGATTTGTCGTTTCAGTGTATGGCGTAGGATGAGGTTACTTATGAGAAGTTTGTTTCTAAGAAAACATACAGGTGACTGCTCCCAGCATAACATGATCCCTCCTGAATTAGACATAGGTGATCAGGCTATGTATAATTTAGGACCGATAATGTGATGTTCGGTTTAGTCACGTAGTATTGTGTTTCTTAAAAGTTTTAGATGGTATTCAATCTTGTAAAGCTGATGAGGGTGCTTATGGTGTAACTAAGGATGATTTAAGCTTTAAAAGTGCATCAAGATCTGTTAATGAGCTTGTGGTTGCAACGGTTGTGAAGATAATGATGGTGAAAAGACGAACGAGGCTTGTGTCCTTCATTTTGGTTTGGTGAGTTTTAGTGGTTTGAGATGAAGCTGGGTAAAGAAGATATGATATCAATTTATAGGGTGGTATCAACGAAGTAATTTTTCTAAGATGGTGGTAGAATATCTTGGAGTAAAATGATGTATAACAATAAAGTGGTAACAAAATAGCTTGAAGTAAAATTTGTGGAATGGTTTATAGGATAACTGGGTAAATCTTATATAATGGTAATAGTCTACTAATCAGTCAAATTGGTTTGGAGATAGAAAGTACAATAGATGAGAATTATCACAAAGAGTTGTTTATTGAACAGTAAATATTCTTAAGTCGTAAAACTCCCATTACTAGGGATGACATACACGTAGTACAACATAGTGCATAAATAAATATGACTGCTAATTTCTAAACTTCATTGTTCTGCAGTGTTGTTGAGATTCTGATAAGCTCCTTCTCCTCCTAACATATATGCTCTCCCCTGGTTGTCTTCAACTTGTTGACTTTGGTTTTGGGGACATCGGTGCTTGTAATGTCCAATTTCTCCACATCCGAAGCATATAGCTATCGGCTGTGTATTGCTAACAGTAGCTACAACCTTGCCTCTACAATCTCTGGAAAGATGTCCTGGCTTTTGGCAATTGTTGCACTTGGCCGGGCAAGGACCAGAGTGATGGAAGTTACACTTATTGCATAGTGGAGCATTCCCGGTATACCCTGTGCCTCTAGTTGGTGCAGCCACATAAGCCTTTGCGGCCTCTTGTCTTTTGTTTTGCTGGTTATGATGGTTGTTGTTTTGAGTTGGGTTGTTGTTGTTGTTACTTCCACGGTTATCATCCCATGGTCGCTTGTTTTTGTTGTTTCTTTTGTTATTGTTGTTACGGTATTTGGAGTTGTTGAAGTTTTGTCTTTGGGTTTCTGCCGTACGCACCACTTGATCCATGAGGCTGCGAGACATCCGCATAGCCTCATCAAGTGTTTTGGGACCAGATGTAATCATGCTCCCTTGTATGCTTAGTGGGAGTCCCCAGATATATTCTTCTAACAGTTTCTCATTTGTCAAAACCATTGTTGGGCATAGTATCCTCAATTCATGGAATCGACGGTTGTAAGTCAGGATGTCGGTTCCTTTAACAACATGGTTCCAGAATTCTACTTCTAATTCCTGCATTCCACTGTGAGGGCAATACTCTTTCTTTATATTATCCCCAGGAATCTTATAATCATTTTCGATGCCCATTGGTTGAGATACTAAATTCCACCATGATAATGCCTCATCCAACAGTGGACCGGTGGCATATTGAACTTTATCATTCTCGGTGCATTTGTTGATCAAAAATACTGACTCCGCTTTTTCAAACCAGGGGTTAACACTTACGGCTCCATTAGTACCTTTGCAATTGGTGGGTTGGTAGTTTAAATAACCCATGAATGTGCAGCTCTTACCTACTGGATCAATATTTATTACTGGAGGACCGGATGGGTTCGGTCCTCTAGTATTGATGGTAGTTGCAGCAATTCGAACAGCTTCAGCAGTTCTAGTAGTTTCAGCAGTTCTAGCAGCTTCAGCAGTTCTAGCAGCTTTAGAGGCTGTTGCGGCCTTTGTAGCTATGGCTGCTCGTACAGTTGCTATTGCTGCTTTTACACTATCTTTAACTAGTTTGCGAATAGCAGCTTGAGTCATTGTTGGTGGTGTCTTCTTCGTTGGCGCCATGATTCTATTATATAGAAGATACGTCGTGAGTAGAGAGTTGTGAAATAAGCATGATTTTTTTTTATGGGAAATGATAGAATCATTACGTTGGAGGTTTAAAGGCATAACACATGATAGTATAAAACAAGAGTTTTATTCATACAATGTTGGTTGATTTACAAAATCGAAACCTATTACAAGCTTCTTCAAAATTTACTAACTGATACTTTCAGTTTAGTAATTACAACGTTTCTACTATCGCTAGCTATTACATGGATTTCATAATTTTTACTAACTGAGTCTAATCAGTTTAGTAGTACAAAAGATAACTAGTATCATCACACTAGTCTATTGCGGGTTAGAAGGTCCGAGCAGCTCTGATTGATCGGCAACTTCTTGGTTTAGTGTGTCATAGAGGTATGAGTCGATGAAGTTTGAGAGGCTGTAGTTTCCATGCTGACTTTCTTGTTGAATCAATGATGGTCGTGATACGATCCATAATGAGTGATCCAACTCATCATATGTAGGGATATGAAAGGGAAGTGTTAGTGGTGGTGATAATGGTGCTAGTACATATTCATACTCATTATCCTCCTCGGAGTCTGCCTCAACCCAATTTTGTTCAAAATAATTAGAAATATTTAACGCAAAATTAGTTGGCACTGGTTCCTCTTCTTCTTCGTCGGTTAAATCTTCGAAAGGTTCTTCTTCGTCATTAGAAGCGAAGGCATTTACGAAGTCAAATCCGAACTCGGGTGAGGGTGGTAAGACTTGGAAGTTATTAGGTAGAGTGGGAACATAATCGGGAGAAGTGGGTACGCACATGATTTCTATGAGAAGAATTACTATGTTAAAACAATTCAATGTTTATGGGGAGTGCTCAAAATATGACAAGTGTGTGTATAAATCAATATACTAATATGTTCTTGTAGTATAAAATGCTTACGGGGAAATGCTCAATTAGGCTAATGGTACATATATCCATATGCTAACATGTTTGTGTAGTATAAAATGCATAATAAGTCCATAATCGTCTGGAGGATGGAAGGCACGAAGAGCGGAAGGCTATAAAATGTTTTTGCTTGAAGTGTGGTTCTAGTTTAGGTCTCAATTAAACCCGTTTCTCTATAACCATGGCTCTGATACCAATCTGTAACACCCCCAATTCATGGTTGCAGCGGAATTCGAACTGGGTGTTACTCGACGGCACAATAGTCACAATAATAGAAAACGAACTCTAATTGAGTCGTTTTAAAAGGTTTATCATTCAAATTATATAAATATCAAAGATTACAAAATGAGGTCCCAGATGGTTCCATGTTTACAATTTACATTAAATGAGTTTTAAATGATAATAAAATTTATAGCCCTCTTGAATATCCGTGCGCTTCCGTTCCATCCTTGATCATCATGAACCTGAAATACATGCTTAAAAGGTCAACACAAAGGTTGAGTGATATTCATAGAGTTTGTTTAATGGTTGAACACAATATGTTGGTAGTGTGAGTTATAGGCTCACACCAATGGTTGGAAAACAAAACAGTTATTATCATTACTAAGCTTATGACACCAAAACGTTAACGTGTACCAATATCGATCGGCAGATTTATCCCGGTAGGTACTTTGCTGTCATACCCATGTCTCAAATATTAATGTATTTGTATGAACTTAGTCAATACAAATGGGATTCGTCAATCCCAATAGGCCTATTCACAATATTCGCGCTCACTATTGCTAGTGATTAAATGGTTCATAATAAGGGATCTCAGTTTAGCAAGGCTGGTACTTAGTGATAATAAAACAATCAGGCAAGCATACAATTTGAAAGCATTGTGTTCGGTTAAAATAGCATGTATTCCCCCCAAGGGTTTGTAAAACAATTAAGTAATGGAAAGTGGGGCTATGAACTCACCTTAAGTTATATAGCAAGTAGTGAATGTGATGGTCGAATCGCGAAGGTTTCTACGAGCAACCTATAATAGAATGTTGCGACTTAGGATTGGAGTAAAGAATATGAAGAATTGCCTATATATGTATGTCTTGTATTTAGTCCATGATGTGGTACTTTGTAAAGTGTAAGTCTTTGAAAAGAGATGATTCATGAAACATGTATAGTTTATATATCGTTTACTACCGTTCGGGCCGACATAATTCAGAAGTCATGTTAGTAAACGTTCGAGAAGCCAGGACACTTTAATTCGTAAATCCACAACTCATCTCGACGGCTTACATAATGAACTCCTCACATGAGGCTCCCTACTATTGTAGTAGTTGATAAAATATATATGTATAAGTTTTGATCCGAAAAGTTACATGTCCAATATTTGAATAAACTTAGGAAAGTTTATCTTTACATGAAGATTGTTATTAGGGTAATTTTCTTATAACTTGTATGACAAATACTTGTAATATCTCATGGTTCTTTAGATGAAGTAGATCCAAATTGTATGTTCAAGTTATCGCCAATACTTTAGCTCATGTTTTCGCCTAAGTAAGTTTATATGGTCATTTAGTCATGGCCTTGCCATGACCTTTGGTCATTGTTCCATGGTCTTGAGACTCAACCTTGGCTTTAGCCATGGTTGTGGTCTTGAATCTAGGTCATAAGACCTCTTGGTCTTATTAAAACATAACCATTATATAGTGACTTATATATATATGTAAATAGCTGTTAAGAAAGTGAGAAAATCTCATTCGTTATTGGTTTTCTGGAGACGTGCTCCTGTGTTTTTGAAGAAAACGTGATTCCGGACAACTTTCGTGTTTTAACTTTTTCATGAAACGGACCAGAAAGGCCTCTTTTTGCGTGTTTTATATTCTGTCACAGAAACTATTTTGGCAGTTTTGCCGCAAAGTTTTGGTAACTTCAAATGGTCATAACTTTTGACTCGTATACTCGTTTTAGGTGGTTCAAATTGCTATGGTTTCCTTGTTAGGTCCTCTACTACAATATGTAATGATCCAATATCATAATTTTACCATTTTGATCAGATTATACCAAGAAAGTCACTAGTTTACTTGTTTAAATAACTTAACTTAACAATCATTTGTAATTGTTTTACCCATTTTTATACATCATGGACATGATCACAAGACATAATATAGCATGAATAATATGTAAATAACATGAACATGATATTTAACAAGAAGCATGTTAGGGTTTGGCTTAGAACTTTTGGCTTTCAAATAAGAAAGGAAGTTAACATGTAAGGTAAGGACTTTGATAGACTTTAGCTTCAACCTACGTCACTTCATGCAATCTTTCTACTCTTGTATTTTTGAAAGAGAGATGATGAAAGTGTTAGAGTTTAACAATTAAATAGCACGTATTGCGGAAGCTAGGATCAAGTATAACACATAAATATTAACTAAAACATAAATAGTAAACGTACCCGATGCACTTCAAATAAACCTTGATTCTTGTACAAATAGATCAATGATAAACCCCTTACCGTTTTGTTTATCGATCTCTTGATAATTACTATAGTAAGTAATTACCTCGTTCTTGTACACACAAACTACCAACGAATAAAGGTTTGATGCAAGTAAACAAAACACTATTTTGGTTTAAGCAAAATCGACCCAAGAACCCTTGGAGGGGGTTGGACGATCGGCCAAGAAAAGAAACAAGGAAGAAAAGGTTTTAGGGTTTTGTGTGTGTGCACAAAAAAGATGTGAAAACCTAACCCTTGGCCTTGTATATATACTAGAGTAAACTTGGAGGACAAGTTGGAGTGGGTTTGGGTCTCCCCTTACCCTTGTCGACCGGCCTAGGAGCCCAAGGAGGGTTTCTAGATCCTTCTTGGCTCCTAGTTACACTCTAGTCCTTTTCCTTTCGTTACTAATGATAGTTAGTCCATACGGTTAATAACTAACGACCATTTAGTCCATTAAGTGTTTAAATATATATATACGATACATTTAACATATATATATTTATTATACATTATTCTTGTTTGTAAAGTGTGCAATCCCGAGGTCTCGGGTTCGATACTAGACATTTACATATTAATGTTTATACGTAACATTTAACAGCTCCCACTCGTATATCCATTAATAGTAAAATGACATTGGTTAGCGTCTTGCAACACTCCAATGCCCCTAGTTCAATCCGAGCTAGGTTTCCTGGAAAAACCTTTAATGATTCATCATTATAATTATCCTTTCATTACTAATACCACATTAATAAAGATGTGAGGTTCTTTATTAAATTTCTGTTTCTCGTCTCTTTATGATTGAACAAAATTACCAAAACATCTTAACGTATTCCAGATAGACTTTGGGCATGGCCATGCAAACATTTTGTCAACCCTACGAGGGGCCCAGCAGTATTAAACTTCTAAACAAATCAGAAGGAATAAATTCTTTCTTGACTACAAGAATAACCCATGAACTTTGCAACACTTCTGAAAACAACCCTTATAACTCCCTGTTACGGTGAGCGGTAGATTGCTTCACAAAAATGCACTACATCCATGACACTTATCTGGTATCTCAAGTCTGAGGATAACTTTAAATATGATTCTCACATTAAATATTAAATCATATTGTTGGGATAAGTCCAATACTCAATTCATTGAATATCATGTGAAATTGGTATGACTACGCATCAATATACTTTCAAGTATATCCTAAACCAATACTCAAATTTGTCTTAGTTTAATGATATTCCCATATCATTAATCGACAATGGATAATTTAGAATAATAACTTATTCATGGATCTTAAACATGCAAATATAGGATATATTATTAAGACAATGAATAAATAAACATAAAACATATTTTATTTCATTAAAATAATAATTATACATTACATCCTTTATCCAAATACTAATCACAAATGGGCATGAAACTTTCAGCTAATCTAAGTCCTACACCTTCAGCATGCTTGTAAAGCTTGGTGCCAGGTAGAGGCTTTGTTAATTGATCTGCCAAGTTATCATCTGTGTGAACTTTGAGCATTTCGATTTCGCCTATTTCGACTTGTTCTCGAACATAGTGATGCTTAATCGGGAAATGTCTGGTGCCTTTCATGATTCCAGGCTCATTGGCAAATGTAATTACAGCTGAGTTGTCACAATACATTTTAATAGGTCTTTGAATCGAAGGCATAACTCCTAGCCCTGAAACAAACTTCCTAATCCAAACAGCTTCCATTTCAGCTTCTGAAGCAGCTATATACTCACTTTCTGTAGCAGACATCGCTAGTACACTCTGCTTTCTGCTCCTCCAATCTACAGCTCCTCCATTAATGACAAAGACATAACCAGTTTAAGACTTCGTATCATCCTTATCACCTTTCCAAGAAGCATCGCAGTAACCTGTAACATCAAGTTCTGCTGATGGAGTACCCCCATAAACCAAGAACATATCTTTAGTAGCCCTAAGGTACTTAAGAATATTCTTAACAGCAGTCCAGTGAGCTTCACCTGGATTCTGCTGATATCGACTGGTTAAATTTTGAGCAAACGCCACATCAGGCCTTGTACTTTTCACCGCATACATTATAGATCCCACAGCCGAAGCATAAGGGACTCTTTTCATGTGTTGATCCTCTGCAGGTGTTGAAGCACAAACCTTGTTGCTCAAGCCATGTTGTTCTTGCATTGGCAAATATCCCTTCTTGGAATTTTGCATACTGAATCTCTTCAATATTTTATCAATGTAAGCACTTTGGCTTAATCCAATTAATCGCTGAGATCTATCTCTATATATCTTGATTCCCAGAATAAATGCAGCTTCCCCTAAATCTTTCATAGAAAAACACTTTCCAAGATATGCCTTAACCTTTTGCAAACTTGGAATGTCGTTTCCCATGATCAATATGTCATCAACATATAATATAAGGAAAATTACATTACTCCCACTAACTTTGTGATATACACATGGCTCATCAAGATTTTGAGTGAATCCATACTTTTTAACTTCACTATCAAATCTCTTATTCAATTGTCGTGATGCTTGCTTCAATCCATAAATGGATCTTTTAAGTTTACATACACGATTTGGGAATTCTGGATTTACATACCCCTCAGGCTGCGCCATATAGATGTCTTCATCTAGGCGACCATTTAAGAAGGCGGTTTTGACATCCATTTGCTAAATCTCATAGTCATAGTAAGCGGCTATGGCTATAAGAATCCTAATTGCCCTTATGTCAGCTACAGGAGAAAAGGTCTCCTCATAGTCAACACCAAAAGTTTGAGTATAGCCTTTAGCTACCAAACGGGCCTTATAGGTGTGTACAACGCCATCCATGTCAGTCTTTTTCTTGAAGAGCCATTTACTCCCAACTAGTTTGGCACCCGGAGGTAAGTCTACTTCTTCCCAGACTATATTGTCTTCCATGGATTGCATTTCCCCATCCATAGCAACTTTCCATTTAGCCTTTTCAGGACCATTCATGGCTGCTTTATAACTTGTAGGCTCATCAAGATCACCCAGTAAATTCTCATCACTCTCTACATTAAGACATCGACGAGTAGGAGCTTTTACTGGTCTTGTTGACCTACGAATGGGAATCACTTCAACTTCAGGTGGAGGACCTAAACTTTCAGGTTCTACCGGAAGTTGGTTAGTGTTTTCAGAAGGTGCTACATCTTCTTGACCGTCTTCCAGATCATATACTCTCCCACTGAATTCTTGAGATATGAGCTCCTTTTCAAAGAAGTCTCCATACCTTGCAACAAATACTTTGTTTTCAGGTGGGTAATAAAAGTAGTAACCCATAGTTTCCTTAGGGTATCATACGAAGATGCACTTCACAGATCTTTGTTGGAGTTTGTCTCCTGAGTCACGTTTAACATACGCCTCACAACCCCAGACCTTAAGATAAGACAAGTTAGGAGCTTTTCCATTCCATAACTCATATGGTGTCTTATCAACCTTCTTTGTTGGAACCATATTTAGAATGCGAACCGCAGATTCTAAGGCATAATCCCAAAACGAAAAAGGAAGAGTTGTTAGATTATACATAGATCGTATCATCTCTTGCAATGTACGATTCCTTCTCTCAGATACACCATTTTGTTGTGGAGTATATGGAGAAGTAAGGTGCTGGACAATTCCCTCATTTACTAGATAATCTATGAACTCCTGACTCAGGTATTCACCACCTCTATCGGATCGAAGAGCTTTAATCTTCTTTCCAAGTTGCAACTCTACTTCTGCTTTAAACACTTTGAATGTTTCAAATACCTCATGTTTATGTTTAAGTAAATAAACATAACCATAATGGCTGTAATCATCCGTAAATGTTAAGAAGTAGCTAGCACCTCTCCTTGACACATGTCTAAGTGGTCCACACACATCTGTGTGAATAAGACCAAGTAGATCATTAGCCCTTTCAATCCTATTTTTAAAGGGTTTCTTAGTCATCTTCCCAGCAATGCAAGATTCGCATTTATCATATGATTCATCATTGATCTTTTCTAAAAGCCCATCATGTTGCAGCTTTTTCATGCGATCTTTGCCAATGTGAGCAAGTCGACAATGCCAAAGATAAGACGAATCCAGACCTTTCTTGATTCTCTTATTGTTGATGCTATACATTGAATTATTTGTAACAAAAGCATTATCATTATTATTCATATCAATTTCAAAGACACCATTCACAGCAATAGCATTAAAATAAAAAACATCATTTAAAGAAACTGAAATTCCATTGCTAGAAATAGTATGATGAAAACCAAGGTTTAACAAACATGAAAATGAAATTACACCTCTAACAATTGACGGTGCATAATGAAAATTATTTAAAGATAGTACTAAGCCCGAAGGCAACACTAAATTAAAAACTCCTATAGCTTCAACTGCTGCATGCGCTCCGTTACCAACATGCAAGAATTGTTGTCCATAGGCCAGCTTTCTCTCAACTCTAAACCCCTGCAAGGTATTGCAAATATGAATGCCACATCCCGTATCATATACCCATGAATTCAATTTAGGAGTAAGAGTGAATAATTCAATCATAAAGAACGCACCTGAAGAACTGGGGTTACCAGTTTCATTACCCTGCTTCTTCTGTTGCAAGTCATGAATATAGAGAGGACAATTGCGCTTCCAATGGCCCTTTTCATGACAGTGGTGACAAGCCTGATCCTTCTTGTTTGGAGGATTTGTCTTGTTCTGCTTAGGCTGATGTTGTTTCATCTTGGGTTGTGGTTGATAGGCCATGACCTGCTTGCCTTTATCACTTTTACCTTTGCCTTTGTTCACATGCGATTTCTTCTGGATTCTCCCCCCATGAATTGCCAACACTTGTGGGGTAGGAGCCTTGACCTTGGCTGGTAGACTTTTCTCATAATCAACAAGCAATGCGAGTAATTCTGAGACTGTCTTCCCCGAGCAGTGCATGTTGTAATTCTGCACAAAACCAGCAAAATCCCTGTTAAGGGACCTGTTGATCAAGTGCACTTGCACATTGTCGGGGTAACCAAAACCAATTCTGTGAAGTTGATCAAACGAATCTTTCATCTCATCCACATAATCAGCTACTGGTTTACCATTACCATGCTTGCAGTTGTGTAGCTTGTCAAGTTCATCATACAATTCAACAGCAGGTGGTTTCTCATAAGACTGCTTAAGCATCTCAAGCATATCTTTAGGGAAAGAGTACTCATACTTCTTTTGTAACTGAGCACTCATGCTAGTGAGCATTAAACAAGCAACCTCATTAAACTTAGCATTTGTCACCTTCCAAGCTGCCTTTGCTTCTGGTGTTGCAGTAGCAGCAGGTTCAGCTGGGCATTCTTCGGTCAAGTAGTCTAGCTTTCCGGACGCCCTCAAGACAATTCTGAGCGAACGGTGCCAGTCATTGAAATTCTCTCCAGTCAGTTTTTCTCTCTCAAGATGACTCTTGAAAGCAGAAATCACAGTTTGGTTATCGGGTTGAGCCATATCTACAGATAAAGTTTAAATATTAGTATTTTCGATAATTAATATCTTCAAGAAAAATAAAATACCCAAGGCTATATTCATATAACCAACTAATTTTCTTGAAAATCTAGGATCCAACTTTACATAGATTCCACCACATCAGTTGATCTGCTAGTGGTGAAAGTATAAAAGTTGGTAATCTGTCGAACAATAATTGGCAAACAAGATTTCCAATTCCTAGATCATTATGGGATTTACATCAAATTGATTCATCAATTTGCCTTGTAAGCATGTTTCATCCCATCTCATGCCTTAAGTTCTAGGTCTCACGCACAACTTAATTAAGTCGTCTACCTTAGAAACTGTAAAATTACAATTATGGTCTCACGCTTTAAAAGAATTTTACCTTGTTATAGTAATTTAGCCTAGGTCTCACGTTTACTAAATTAAAATTCCAAGTGTTCCTTATAGATAGATGGCATGTAACTTAAATTTAATAAGGGTATTACTTTTGATATGTCAATCAAAATATGTACAAAGATGCATGCACTCATCTTTATAGCATAAGTTTTCATAAAAACTTTTTATATCCAATTAGTGAAATTAATACACAAAGTTTTACTTGAGGTTTATTCCAAAACCCTAAGATGACTTTCTACAATTATGATTTTAAAAGTAATTCGTTTAAGACATATTCAAGATTGTGATAACCAAGGCAGACTCTAAGGCTCTTTTCTAAGCCTTCAAATCATGGTTATGAATATCGTCTTAAAGGACTTAATTTTAAAAGCATATTTGTACAAAACATCAATCAAGCAAAAGTTTATGGATTCAATCTCAAAATTATGTAATAAAGTATGAATTTTGCTACTCTCGCCTGGGAGCTGATTACCGTGCGAATCGGACCACTAGCGGCACTTAAGACCTTGCAAGATTCTTACTTTACCACTTAGGGTTTCACCATTATTAGTCCGTATTATTTTCTTTATAAAAACAACCCTTTTATTGCTTACAACAAGTCAAACTAAAACAATAAAACAAGTATCAAAGAAAATCAAAACAACCAATAATAAATAAGTGAAACAATTAGCCACATGCAATCCGTATTAGAAAAGATCCTAATAAAATCAATTCTAGGTATAATAATGCATGTAATCAACTAAGGCCTTCTCCTCTTGATGGAATAGAGTCACATACATTGACGAATCAATTGCGTAGGCCAAAGCTAATAAACACACCACATAGCATATATAAATCGATTTTTAATATGTATTGGAGTCTTCCCCAATTATAGATCTATCTAAAACATGTGATAAAAAAACAAGATCCATGACTAACATGCATGTAAGTCACGGATTAAAACCTAACAATTAGCACATAGGTCACAAGATACGTTCAATTAACCGGTTAAAGACCTAGGGTTTCTAGTGATTACAAATAATCCAAGAAAACCACAAAACCCTAATTAGGGTTTCATGGAAAAATCGAACCCCCCCCCCCCAAAATTAGGGTTAGGGTTTCGAATTTAATAAAAAAAATAAGGAAAAACCCTAGATCAAAAACATGTATCTAAAACAATTAAAGATCCGATTTTTATTACGTTTTAGTAATCAATTACATGTTATACATGGCTCGTGATGCCACTGTTAGAGTTTAACAATTAAATAGCACGTATTGCGGAAGCTAGGATCAAGTATAACACATAAATATTAACTAAAACATAAATAGTAAACGTACCCGATGCACTTCAAATAAACCTTGATTCTTGTACAAATAGATCAATGATAAACCCCTTACCGTTTTGTTTATCGATCTTGTGGAAAACTAGAAGGGGGGGTTGAATAGTTTACCGCTTTTTAAATCCTTTTTAGCTTAAATAACCTTTGAGAACTTGACGTTTGGTTAAACATATAAACACAACTTAATATGGTTGATTCTTTGAAAAGACTTTTCATGTGGATAACAATTCAAACTTAACTTGTTTCATACTTTGAAAAGCTTTACTTGTAATGATCCTAACTTTGCTTGTTTAGTTCTTTGAAAAGCTTTACTTATGTTTAAAGATATAAGAACAACTTTACTTGTTTTGGTTCTTTGAAAAGCTTTATATGTGATCAACAATTCTAACTAAACAACAACATATAATAAGCAAAGATAGAGAAAGAAACAATCAAACCACAACACGATAGTTTATCGTGGTTCGGCTACAAGGACTCTTTTTCCTTGCCCTACATCCACGCCCCGAGTTTCCAACTCGAGAGTTATAAACACTAATCAACAAGATCCTTTCACCGGCGGAGAAAACCTTACACGTCGCTTATACTTTTACCGACACAAAGCTAGATGTCGAGTTCTTTTACAAGGGTACAACCACTCCCATTCGTCGCTTACACTTTTACCGACACAAAGCTAGATGTCGAGTTCTTTACCAAGGGTACAACCACTCCCGTTAGTTCTTTTACTAGGGTACAACAACTCCCAACACACTACGTATTTTGAGGCCTAAAATACTAACCTATAACTTCTACATACATGACACACATGAAGTATAAACTACCAAAGCTTATACATGACCAAGCTACCAAGACTTGCAACTTTAGAGTTGAAGCTTGTAACTTCTTGAATGATCTTGTGAAGTCCCTTGCTACATAAGAGAATCACAAATCAAAAGGTTACTGAGTTAGTTGAGAGAGTATGTGAATATATGTCCTAAAAGGGTTACACAAAACAACCGAATGGTTTGGTATTTATAGAAAACTATTCTGCATGTCTGGCGGATCAAGCGGAACCCTCAGATGGATTCCGCCCGTGTACCCCCAGGGTACCGCCGGGTCTGCAGTAGGTTTTTGCAATAACTCTTCAAACCAAACAAGGTCTTGTCTCATAACTCCTAGCAACCAAACAATGTCACATCACTTAAATCAAGTCAAACACAAAACTTGTAAGCCACACCAAAGCAAGTCAAACACATTTCTTACCATAAATACATATAGACAAAACTTGCCATAAATGTGATGTGACAATTCTATTTTAAGAAATAAGTGTGATGTGACAAGACACTTTCTAATTTAAGAAATAAAAACAATGTTTAGTTTAAAAGGAAATGTAAACATTAGTTAAACAAGACTTAAACATTCAAAGTGATGATTTACTCTTAGCTAAAGTTCATACTTTGTCATTAACAAAACTTAGCAAAGATCGTAAAATATAAATAACGTTTTTAGGCGATATTTGTATTAACAATCTCCCCCTTTTTGTTGATGACAAAACATAAACTTTATTTAAAAGTAAGACATAAGATTTAGTGTTAAGTCTTATAAAGTTAGTATTAAAACTTGTTTTTGCAAAGAGTTAGCGAAGCGGAAATATCAAAATTTGAACAAGTTTAATATAAATTCTTCCCCTTTTTGTCGAAACAAAAAGTAGAGAAGCGAAGCGGAATAATGTCCATGCTCCCCCTTGGTCGATACTCCCCCCTAAATGGAGTGCCAAGAGAGGAGACATGGATTTTGAACCTACAAAAGAAAAGTTAGTTTCCGCACAAGATAAGTCATGAAAGTGTTTCATGTTAAAACACAACTAAGAGTTGTGAAGTGAAATAGTACAACACTCATGCTCCCCCTTGAATATTACTCCCCTAAATGGAGTATCAAGGAAGGAAACCATGGATAATGAACCTACAAAAAGAGAGGTTAGTTTCCAAAGCACAAGATTTATGTATGGTACCATAACAAGGTATAGTTCACACATCATACCTAAATGGTCAACAAACAAAGAAAACCTTGTAGTGTAATGAAATTCATTTCATGTAAAATTTAGACTTCTTAAAAAGTCAAAGACAAGAAATTTTTGTTACACTATCCTACCTCTAGAAGTAAAGAAAAAGCTACAAATAAGCTACGACCATAAAAAGCTACAAGGAAATCATCATTTTCCTTTGTGAGAAACATTTTCCAAAAACAAGGCTAAGGTTGTTTAAGGAAGAAAATGTGGGTTGTGGTTGTAGCGGGCGTTATTTTGAAGGTTGAGAGGGTGACACGGGTTTTGGTTTGTTGGTTTAAATGGGAAACATTTTCCAAAAGAAACGGTTTTGTTTCATTTTGGAGACTCTAAACTTGAGGTGGTGTTGGTACTCTAAACTTGGTTTGTTGGTTTTAATGAGCAACATTTTCCAAAAGAAACGGTTTTGTTTCATTTTGGAGACTCTAAACTTGAGACGTTCCACAATGTGGTTTAGGATAAACCTCATTTTATTGGATAGGGTGAAACAACAATGGTTTTGGGCGATGATACTCTTGTTGTGGTGGTTGGTTGTGGTCGAAAGACTCATTTTGGTTTAGCAATGACCTTGGTTATTCATTTGTGAAAGGTGGTGGTTGTTGTTGGTCTTGGTGGAAGATCATTGAGATGCTTTTATTTTCTTATACGAAGAAAATAGAGATTCAAAGTGTTGGGAAGGTTCTTGTGGTGGTGGTAGTTATTGTTGTTGTGGTGGTTGTTGTTTGAACAAAATGGTGTAGGCTTGGTTATTTGTAAATGGTTACCATGAAGGTTTTTATGAATGGGGTGAAACACAAATGATTGTAGGTGTGTATGACCTTGATCATTTGGAAAAATTGAGGATTTAGCATAAAGGTAGGCCAAACTCTCAAGCAATGACGGTGGATGAGGTGCATCATCCAATGACTCGTTTTGTTGAAATATTGGTTGTTGATGGGTTTCCATTTCGGCAATGGTGTCAAAAAGTGACAATGATGGAGGGCTTGATGGTTTAGGTGATAGGTTTTCAAAAGTTTCCAATAGTGGATGTGGTGATGTTGGTGGTGTATGGAAAAGTTCCATTGGTGTAAGTGTTGAAGTAGCAAGATTAAGCAAATCTTGAATAGTGATCACATTGGTATTGAAATGTGTTGAGGATGGTGTTGAGGTAGTGAGGTTAAGGAAATCTTGGATAGGTGAAGAAATGTTAAGCGAAGCATCACTTGAAGATGATGAGCTTGACTTGACGGTTTTGTTGAAGCAACAAGGTTTGACACTAATCCTAGTGGTTTTTGAGAAGGATTTTGATGGTTATGGTGTGATTTGAATTGTTGCAAAACTTTCAAATTTATAAGGTTGAAAAGGTGTTGAAATGGGTGTTTGGATTTGATGTTCTACCATTCAAAGAATGAGGTTTCAAATGATTTTCATGACCATGTCACATCATTTGATGTTAATTCAATGGAATAGGATGGAGTGAAAGATCAACGTATGCACTCAATGCTTTGTGATTATGGGATGTGATTTGGTTGAAAATGTTTCAATGGTTTGAAGGATCCTTTAAAAGGGTTCCTTGGGTTAGTTATGTTTGAATTTGAATTTTTGGAGTGAAGTGGCTTCCTAATTGTTTTAGTGAGTGAAAGTTGTTCTAATATGGTTATTGGAGTTAATGGAAGATGTTTCTCACTTAGGATAATGGTTTTGACACATTACAAGTTTTGGACTTAAGAAAAATGGAAGAATTTTCTGCAGGTGTCTGGCGGAACCCTCAGAAGACACTGGCGGAACCCATTTGAGGGTACCGCCTGGTCCGTTGGGCCATTTCTGGAATTCCCAGAAAATACACTGGCGGACCCCAATTTTGGGTACCGCCAGATCCGCCAGGGGTAAAAAATTAGGCAGTCCGCGTTTTTGACCCGCGAGACGATTTTCAAAATTTTCGAAAATTCCTAAAATCAAAGAGATAAGGTATTTCTGGTTAGGCAATGCAAAAATTAGACATGTAAACATACATATCATGGGACTTTGACCTTGAGGTCGAGGATTTTACTATACTTAGTAAGAATTGCCATAAGCATAGAAAAAATGACAAACACCTTAAATATTGCATAAAAGTTCATACAAACATAATAAACCATGAAAGTGAAAAACACATAATTCACGTAGTTTTAACACAAAGACGATTCTAAAGCATTCTTAAGCCAAACACTCCTTAATCGTCTCAAAACCGGTCTATCCTCTTATTGAGCTTGCCTATGTACCTTCCAAAGCACTTGAAAATTCCTTTGGTTAGCTTGAACTCTTCGGATACATTTTGGAATATCCGAAAGTTGGAAAATGTATTCTAGATGTGGGAGCCTAGAGTTGGGCAAAGCCTAGAATTGGAAAATGTTTACCTTGGGCTTTGTAGGTTCTCCTATCACTTAGTGGGACAAAAGAGTGTGGAATAAGAGAGTAGTCTAGGTGAAGACCTCTAGGAGTTGATGGAATGGGAGAGATGAACCTAAAGAGATCGGTCAAGAGTATTTCATATGGCATAGACGTTGTGCCTTGCACGGGAATGTCGGTCATTTTCTTGATCATGAGTAGGCAAGGTTGAAGGGTTGTCTAACGGACAAGGAGTAGAACATGTAGCGAAGGCAAACATTGATGTGATCCTGGTTTCCTATGGTGCAAATTACATTGACTCTAAGGAGTTCTTCTCATTCCTTTAATTGGGGCTTGAGTTCATTGAATTCCATACCATATGGGTCCTAGATGACCTCATTCCCCGAACGGGTTCTGTTGGTGGTCCTAATGAAGAGGTGGTCACAAAGTTCATCTTTGGACACAAGAGGGGTATCATAGGGATGAATGCGGTCAAAGAGTGTGTCAAGAGTTGAGAGGGAGTGCAAGTCGGAGTAGATGCAAGTACCATGGTTTGGAACACCTAGGATTTGAGCAAACTCCTCGAGAGTGAAGGAGTATTGATGACTACTAGCCCTAAAGTTAATAGACATGCGACCATACTCATCCTTGGAGAGGGTGATGGATGCATAGAATTCTAAAATGAACCTAGAACAAATAGGCTCGTCGATTTCTAAGAGACACTCTAAAGTTGATTGTGGCAAATTCCATATAGAGGTTTGTACCTTCTAAGAAGGATGGATCAATGATTCTACCCTTATGGACATATCGTTTTTCTAAAGCTTTGAAGACAATGATTTGAGTTTGAGTAAGACCTTTGGTTTTGTGGTGTTTGGGTAGGTACTTGATGGTGTCCTTGTGGTCGTAGTGAGTTAGAGGAGGCATGATGATTCCTAGAAAATCAAAATTTCACATTTAAGTAAATGACTATTGTAATGTGTATGTTCTAGTGTGTGCCTATATGAAAACAATGTGGAGGTGCGGTTGACTTGACTCATTTTGATGCTTAAAAATGTTTTGTAGTTCAAGTGATGTTTCAATGACGTTTTTCATTTGTTTTAACAATGTGGTGAACGGTGGTAAAGTATGGGTGACGACCGAGGGTGGATATGTGAAATGAGGTGGTGATTGTTTGACAACACTTAAAGCTTGGATATCTTCTTTGTGTTCTTCACTTGCTAGAAAGTGGAAGAGACGCATTTCATAATGAAATTCACTTGACTTTTGATGACATAGACAAATATGTTAATGAGAGTATGGATATGACAATTGCCCTTTGTTTCAAAGAGCGACACAAAGGTGAACATAGGTTTATGTATCATGAAAGGTGGTTTAATCATAATAGGTTAGGTTATAGTGGGGATGACACACTTGTTTGGTTACATTGTGGAATCTTCTTGTGAAGATGACTAGGTGGAGTTATTTGTGAAGATGATATTGACTCTTGGTTTCTTTGAGGGCATGGAAATGGTGGATGACTCGATATTGATATGACAAAGGATAACTCGGTTTCTCATTTCACATTGGTTATTTGAGGTTCGAGTGATGAAAGGTTATGAGGAATATGCTTGAAGTTTTGCTCATGTTGTGAATCTTATGGGCTGATGGTAAGTTGGAGTTGTGAGTAAAGAGGTGTTTGGTTTTGAACTTAAATAAAACATTATGTGGCTTTGTCGGACCAGGCGGAACCAAAAAATGGGTTCCGCCCGTATGGTCTGAGGGTGCCGTGGGATCTGCAGGGAAAACTCAAAAGGAATTGTCTTGATTTTTGTGGTTTTATCCTAATGTTCAAAACTAAGGTTTTAGGTCTTATGAGTCCTTGACTAAGCCTAGGGATGATGAATGCTTCTCATTCAAGAGGTTTTGTGAAAACGTTGATAGAATGGTTAACGTATAAGACTTTCTTAGTTAAGATGTTCCTCAATGAACATTTTTACCAAGACGATGATGATGGATCACAATATGTCAATTAAGAACATAATGGATTGAATTGTCGCTGAAGTCGATGCTTCCTTTGTTGAAGGTATAACAATGTTGATAAGATGAATTCCGTTGTTGATGCGAGTTTGCTTGTTCAAGCGGAGCTTGTTGATGTGTTTCTCCATCCGATACTAATTTGAGAATCTTACGCGTTTTGGAGAATCATTGGGTAAGTAAGTATAAAAGTGCAAGTACCACTTGTGCTTTTCTTATCAACTTATTACCAACATACTTCCATTTGGCATACACTATGGTTTCTATTCCCGTTCTTTTGGGAGACCATAATCCTAGTTGTGTAGTACCTTATGATGTATCCAACTAGGCTCAACTGACGAGTTGTTTAAGGATCTTCGTTAACACGAGCACATAGACAAAAGCTAAACATAATGTTGAATCTAAATGTTATGAGAACAAGTAGTCTTCCAAACATTTCTCTACGTTTAGTTTTACCTACGGATTTACTAATCTCATTCTTGATAGGTCATCAATAACTTAACCATTGAGAACAAGAGAGCAACTAGGAATGTCTTTAAGTTAAAATCCCTTGCTTTTGTGGCTTGCTTTTATTATCAAAAGGTCTTTCAAATATTGACACTATACTCACTTGATTACTTTGAAATATCAACTTTGTTTCACTATTTGTTTTATTCTAAATTCCAAAAATTGTTTTTGTTGAATTTGTTTAGACACAACTAATGACCTATAAATCAAGTTTTGTAACTTATGTCAATTTTACTTGATTTAATGTTTAACTCAAGGTGAGAAGATGTTGTTTTGTACTTTTACTCCATGCTTGTCTTGCCATCATTGGACTTTCGACTAAGTTATCATCTACCAAAGATGATATCATAGAAGGAGGAGATCACTCATTAAATGTCATATTCAACGACTCCTCGACTCTTTAGGTTTTCTTACTTAAGACACTATGAACTCTATTTATTTTTAAAAAGTCCAAGAGGTACAACATCATTAGACTATGTGTCACATTTGATGTGTAAATCCTAGATGTTGAAAACTCATTTTCTTTCACACATCCTAATATATGCTAATGTGATTTATTTCACCTTGTATGTTTTATGTGAGATTATCATAAAGGAGTGATTGAAGAAAAACACAATTAAAGACTCAAAGTATGATGTTTGAGAAAGTTGTTTAACAAGGGTTTGTTTTGCAAGCAACACAAAAGTGTTAGACATTTTAACACTTAGGAGATTCTTAGTTAGCTCACTTGTAAGCAAGAGTTGAGTGAGACTCACTCAAGAGTTTTTCGTGTTTATCTCTAGATGGTTAAAGAACCAAAACACCTTATATCTCCTACTAGTACTAATGACGAAATTCCTTGTTACATGGAGTCTAATCTTAGTTATTACTAATAGCAAGTAAACACTTTTAGAGTATTACTAATAACACATAATCCTACACATAATACTAGAAACAAGAGATAATCAAAGTCGAGTTGAAGTAATGCGTACCTTTTAAATTGCATAGAAATGCTATCAAGAGGATAAGCACTTCGCGTAAAAACTTGGTTTGACGACACGCTTTGAAACTCAATACCTTATGTATCCAAGAAGGTTAGACAATCATATAAAAGCATAGAGTATGATAATCTTAATTCTTTTATCATGAGTTTCTATTAGAGATAGAATTATCTCTAAATCTCTCTTCTAGGTTAGACAAATTTTACTTGCTTTGTTTTATTAGTTAATGGTGCTTTTGAGTTAAATCCTAATCCGGTTTTATTTTTAAACAACCTTTGACTCCTCAACAATCTTTCAAGAGATTTTGAGCTTTCATCAAATTTAACTAATAATTTTTCCTTTCTCATTTTGCATTTTAATCTCATGTTTGTAATCTAGACATAATTTACATTCTAGATTAATTTCAACATTACTCTTAATTTTAAACATTTTATCTTCTAATAAGATTTCCTTTTCAAAGATATTCTTAAGAGATTTTGAAGACTCATTCTTGAAGATAGCTTTTAGGTCCATGTTGCACAAATGTTTAGACTCATTTTCTAGTTTAGAAAACTCTAGGATGAATTAATCAAAGCAAAAGAGTTTGGTTTCAAAGTGTACCTTGCTTGATGTTTTATCTAGTATAGAATCACAAACCGGATGATTGACTTCATCTTCATCCAAGTTATTCCATGAATCGCAAGCAAGACTACTACGAGCTTGACACGAGTAATCACCTTAACTAACACCTTGCTTGTTGTATCAATAAGTTGACAATAAACTACTGGATCATTGTCTTCGTCAACTTACATTACATTCCAAGATACGCAAGCAGGTTCATCAAAACACACGTACTCATCTTCACTTGTACCTTCATTTAAAACATTTAAACTAGTAGCACATGTATTAACTTCTACTAAGTGTCTATCAATTAGTTTTTCTAAAACTTCTAATTCATATGTAAGATCAAATTGATCATCTTTGACTTGACATATTCCTTGATGAAAGTTTACCATATTTTTCAAACATCATTAGCCTTTTGACAAAAATACATTCTTTCATATTTGGTACTAAAGCTTTGTTTTAGCTTTAGTATTTTTATCAAGTTTAAGATAGTTATCTTGGTTTTCAAAAACTTGTTTTCTTTGGTTTGAAATTACCAAAAGAAATAACATGCCAAAGATCTTGATCAATTGATTTCACATAGTTTTCAAAATTACTTTTCCATTCAAGTAAGTTTTCTTTTTCAAATAGCGGTTGGTTTTTAATAGGTTGCCCTTCTTTGAGATTTTCAAAATCCATGGATCGATCCAAGTTTTAAAATACATTCTATTTTAAAGATCTTGAGTAACGTAGCTCCTGATGCCAATTGTGGAAAACTAGAAGGGGGGTTGAATAGTTTACCGCTTTTTAAATCCTTTTTAGCTTAAATAACCTTTGAGAACTTGACGTTTGGTTAAACATATAAACACAAATTAATATGGTTGATTCTTTGAAAAGACTTTTCATGTGGATAACAATTCAAACTTAACTTGTTTCATACTTTGAAAAGATTTACTTGTAATGATCCTAACTTTGCTTGTTTAGTTCTTTGAAAAGCTTTACTTATGTTTAAAGATATAAGAACAACTTTACTTGTTTTGGTTCTTTGAAAAGCTTTATATGTGATCAACAATTCTAACTAAACAACAACATATAATAAGCAAAGATAGAGAAAGAAACAATCAAACCACAACACGATAGTTTATCGTGGTTCGGCTACAAGGACTCTTTTTCCTTGCCCTACATCCACGCCCCGAGTTTCCAACTCGAGAGTTATAAACACTAATCAACAAGCTCCTTTCACTGGCGGAGAAAACCTTACACGTCGCTTATACTTTTACCGACACAAAGCTAGATGTCGAGTTCTTTTACAAGGGTACAACCACTCCCATTCGTCGCTTACACTTTTACCGACACAAAGCTAGATGTCGAGTTCTTTACCAAGGGTACAACCACTCCCGTTAGTTCTTTTACTAGGGTACAACAACTCCCAACACACTACGTATTTTGAGGCCTAAAATACTAACCTATAACTTCTACATACATGACACACATGAAGTATAAACTACCAAAGCTTATACATGACCAAGCTACCAAGACTTGCAACTTTAGAGTTGAAGCTTGTAACTTCTTGAATGATCTTGTGAAGTCCCTTGCTACATAAGAGAATCACAAATCAAAAGGTTACTGAGTTAGTTGAGAGAGTATGTGAATATATGTCCTAAAAGGGTTACACAAAACAACCGAATGGTTTGGTATTTATAGAAAACTATTCTGCATGTCTGGCGGATCAGGCGGAACCCTCAGATGGGTTCCGCCCGTGTACCCCCAGGGTACCGCCGGGTCTGCAGTAGGTTTTTGCAATAACTCTTCAAACCAAACAAGGTCTTGTCTCATAACTCCTAGCAACCAAACAATGTCACATCACTTAAATCAAGTCAAACACAAAACTTGTAAGCCACACCAAAGCAAGTCAAACACATTTCTTACCATAAATACATATAGACAAAACTTGCCATAAATGTGATGTGACAATTCTATTTTAAGAAATAAGTGTGATGTGACAAGACACTTTCTAATTTAAGAAATAAAAACAATGTTTAGTTTAAAAGGAAATGTAAACATTAGTTAAACAAGACTTAAACATTCAAAGTGATGATTTACTCTTAGCTAAAGTTCATACTTTGTCATTAACAAAACTTAGCAAAGATCGTAAAATATAAATAACGTTTTTAGGCGATATTTGTATTAACAGATCTCTTGATAATTACTAAAGTAAGTAATTACCTCGTTCTTGTACACACAAACTACCAACGAATAAAGGTTTGATGCAAGTAAACAAAACACTATTTTGGTTTAAGCAAAATCGACCCAAGAACCCTTGGAGGGGGTTGGACGATCGGCCAAGAAAAGAAACAAGGAAGAAAAGGTTTTAGGGTTTTGTGTGTGTGCACAAAAAAGATGTGAAAACCTAACCCTTGGCCTTGTATATATACTAGAGTAAACTTGGAGGACAAGTTGGAGTGGGTTTGGGTCTCCCCTTACCCTTGTCGACCGGCCTAGGAGCCCAAGGAGGGTTTCTAGATCCTTCTTGGCTCCTAGTTACACTCTAGTCCTTTTCCTTTTGTTACTAATGATAGTTAGTCCATACGGTTAATAACTAACGACCATTTAGTCCATTAAGTGTTTATAAATATATATATATATATATATATATATATATACGATACATTTAACATATATATATATATTTATTATACATTATTCTTGTTTGTAAAGTGTGCAATCCCGAGGTCTCGGGTTCGATACTAGACATTTACATATTAATGTTTATACGTAACATTTAACAGAAAGTTGAGGTGACTTGAGTGGATTCAAACTCAAGAGAAATCACCAAGTTTATAAAGTTTGGAAGTGTTTTGATTACCTAAAACCAAGCTAGGGTTTCTATGTTTGAAGTTGCTCTTGAATCTTGCATGAAACTTGGAAGGAAATTAGCTAAGTGTGGAGTGGTTTTGTGTGTGATATGGGACGGTAACAAAGGGGGGAGGGGGGCTTTTATAGGGCTTTGAGGAGGTTAGAACTAGGACTTAGTCAAAGCTTTCTTAACAAGCCTTAACACATGTATACATCTCAAGCCACAAGGAAGGAAATCAAGCCACCTTAAGGTGTGACTCCCCCCCCCCCCTATTGGCGGTTTCATAAGGGCTAGGGGGTGAGGTGTGCCTTGCTTGATAATATCCTAAATATTGGATGAGTTTTGACTCCGGGAAAAGCTAACCGTAAATGATTAAGCCTCAAAATGTAAAACCGGGTATCGTAAAAATGTGGAACTTGAAAGTATGGTTAAACATGTCAATATGTTCCATAATAAAATATAAAATAAGTGGTAGGTTCCATTGGGGTGCTAAAACCCTGCTAAAAATGGAAACACGGGTCTAAAACGCGTAATACGTAAAATGTACGAATATTGTATAAAATTGAGAAAAGTAAAATGTTACTTTTCTAATAGGATACAAATGATTTAAAATGACTTATAATGTCTAGACTGGGCTCAGTCTAGTGTCGGTTGGTATTAAATGTCTTTTAGACATAAAACCGTAAGCCTAAAAATCAATGAATGACTTATAAAATCAAGGAATGATTTTTGGTCAAAGGAGGAGGGGAAAATATGTTGACTTATTCCAAAAATGTGAAAACTCAAATCGTCTTAGAAACGTGGTGCATGTATAGGCTAAGGTTACGGCTGAGTAAAAACGCTTAAAAGTGAAAATTCTAGTTTTTCACGGCCGAGATTTATTTGGTCATGTTTTTCACAGTCATAATTTATTCTCAAATAAATCATGAGTGTATCAAACATTTTTCTGATACGGGGAAAATTAACGCGGTCGTGTTTCGTTGTGCGTAGAATTTTTGAATGACGTTTTACCCTAAAACGTGTAATTCCTTATTAACTTTCGCGAAAATGATCTGATGAATGTCAAACTTTTAATTTGCCATGGAAATGATTTATCACTCAAGGCCAAGAAACAAAAATCAAATTTCGGGAAAAATTTTGGGAAAATGAATAGTAAAAGTGAATAGTACAATTTTCCGGGAATAGTAATTAACCTGAAAATGTGAATTGTTACATCAACTCTTCTTGATTTAGAATATTCTGTAGGCTTTTATGACTGGTGAAAACCGTTCATTTTGTGCCATACAGATAATGTCTCCATATTCTAAGAGCGAACACAACAGCTCCTAACTCTAAATCGTGGGTGGTGTAGTTTTTCTCATGGGTTTTGAGTTGTCGTGATGCATAGGCAATGACCCTTTGCATCAGTACAGCTCCTAATCCTTGATGAGAGGCATCACAGTAAATGACAAAATCATCGTTACCCTCGGGTAATGCCAATATTGGAACTTCGCGCAACTTCGTCTTCAGAAGTTGGAAAGCTAACTGTTGATCCTTTCCCCAGACAATCAAAGGTTTTGCAATACTTGAAAAACCTTCGATAAACCTACGGTAGTAACCGACTAATCCTAAAAATTGGCGTATATCGGTGGGTGTCGTGGGAGATGGTCAATTCCTAACGGCTTCTATTTTGGTGAGATCTACATGAATTCCTTGATTATCTATCAAGTGTACGAGAAATTGCACGACGCTAATCCAAAAATCACACTTAGAGAATTTTGCATAAAGTTTCTCTTTTCTGAGTAATTCAAGGATTATTCTCAAATGAGTAGCGTGCTCTTTCTCGTTACGAGAATAGATAAGGATATCATCTATGAACACTATAACAAATTTATCCAAATATGGTTTACACACCCGGTTTATGAGATCAATGAAAACAGCATGTGCATTTGTCAAACCAAATGGCATCACTTGAAATTCATAGTGTCCATACCTTGTCCTGAAAGCGGTCTTAGGAATATCCTCTTCCCTAACTCTCGGTTGATGATAACTAGATCTTAATTCGATTTTAGAATAGACGCGTGACCCTTGAAGTTGGTCGAATAAGTCATCGATCATGGGTAATGGGTAACGATTCCTAATGGTGAGTTTATCCAACCCACGATAATCGATACACATCCTAAAATATCCATCTTTCTTCTTTACGAATAAGACAGAAGCTCCCCAGGGTGATGTACTTGGATGGATGAAACCCCTATTGGTTAGTTCTAAAGGAGCTAATATGTAGGGTGATTAGGCAATAGGAGCCGATCTGGGGATTAAGTCGATTTGGAATTCTACCTGGACGGGAGGAAGTCTAGGTAAATCCTTAGGGAAAAGGTCCGGAAATTCCCTAACTACGGGGCCGTTTTCGTCTGGCTTTGTTTCTGTTACTTGTATAACAAAGACCGGATAGCCACGAGAAATAAACCTTTCGTTTTCGTCTGGCTTAATCTTGCTTAGTGAGTGATTAGGGTCTAGCTTAGGTTCTAGTGCCTAGATTAGGGTCCTATGAGTGCTTAGTGACTTAGGTTAAGTACTAAGAAGCTTATACTAAGTGTTGGTAGCTTATACTAGAGATTCGGGAAGGTTTTGACCTAGTTTCGGAACTTTAAAGCCTATTTAGGGTTCTGAGCTTAAAGGACTTGTACTATGAGCTATGAATAGTGGTACTAAGGTTTTGGTGAGGTAATGTAGCTAAGATATCATATACATGAGCCTTGAACACTTTCAAACTAGTTTGGTTGAGAAATTAGGGTTTTAGAGAGAACCGTAAACACATAAGGCTTGTTTAGGGTTTGTAATAGCTATAGTATACTAGAGTGATAGAATACTTATTGAAATGAGGTTTAGAACTTAGGCTTGATATACTAGGAGGTTTACAAGGCATAACCTTGATGATATTTGGCAAATAGGTGTTGAGATATAGAGGGGAAATGTATCCTAGTGTTTTGCTAAGGCATAGTGAGGATAACTAAGGCATAATGGGGATAGCTAAGGCATAGTGGAGGCATAGTGGGGATAGCTAAGGCAAAAAATTTACCCTAAAAAGTGCTATATAGATAGTATGACTGTATGAGTATAGTAACCTAGGTGGGTATTATGAGATGTTACATTGTTAAAAGCAAAAGATGAACCAGAAGTTTAAGCTACCCAATATCGAAAAGTGGTGGGTTGCTTGTGTTACCTCTTGCACACTCGTCCAGATTTGACTTACTCAGTTGGAGTGGTTAGTCGGTATATGCAAAGTCCAAGAGAATCACATGCTCGTGCCATCAAGCAAATCCTACGTTATCTTAAAGGTACGACTTCGTTTGGTATTAAATACAATCGTAGTAATGACATGAGAATGGTGGGAATGTTGATATTGATGATGGACGGAGTACTACTGGACACGTTTTTTATCTTGATACATCGCCCATTACATGGTGCTCACAAAAGTAAACTACCATCGCTTTATCTTCGTAGGAAGCTGAGTTCATGGCAGCCACTGCAGCTGCATGTCAAGCAATTTGGCTAAGGGAGTTATTGGCGGAAGTGACTGAGAATGTATATGGAGAGAATCAAAGAGCAGAACCGTTAACGAAGGCCTTGGCGCGTAAACGGTTCAAGGAGATGAGGTCGTTACTTGGTGTGCAAGAGTTACCCTATTCGACTCAGAAATTCAAGGGGTGATTGTTGGAGAATTCATGAGCTTTAGATATGGCTTGATGCATGTTGCTAAAGTTATCAGGAAGTCGTCCTAGTTGGAGTAGAAGTCCAATAGTTTTACTTGACGTGCAAGTAGTTATCTTCCAGCTTGTTAGATAGCTATTAGGTTAAGTAAAGTGTAATCCTAGTTATAGTCTAATACAAATAGATTAGTCTATATATACCGTGAAGGGTAGGGATTCTCATGGTACCAATTGAAGTTTTGAGTTAGTCTGTTCAATAATATAACCTGCGTGTTTAGGCAGCAACCTTGTGTGTTCTTGTTTTCAGTATCGTGATATTGTTACTGATATACATACCTGCTCCGTGTTTCTCTGTTATCACATCGGAACTATTTAGTTAACTAAATGAAGAGGTTTTATGCATTTAATTTTCATTTAGGAAACTTCCAATCTGTTTTGACCCATTTGCCCTGTTTCCATTAAGCTGTTTTTATCATATAGTTGTTAGACACTTAGACGGTTATACATACTAGAGATAAGCATGAGTGCATGACCCAGATCAAAAGTTCATAAGTAAAGGGGTTAAAATTGCCACCTTTAATGTTCTGATGTTATTGTTTGTGTCATGAACAGAAAAAATGGGAGGAAAGAGGGAAATGTCCTTTCTTTACTTTTCCGCCTGGTTGGGCTTCCTTCACTGATGCTACTATCTTGTCCCCTAATCAGGCTCCTTTCTTCCCCTTCAAAGCTTGTATGCACATAACTCGTTTTGCCCCTAAGTTGTCCACCACTTTGAAATTGGACCGCATTTGTATGAAAGTCCTTATTTGCTGTAAAAGACACAAATTAAGGAAGTGTTTTACAATATATAAATTTAACAGATTTTATTTTTATATAAAAAAATACAATATAGGAGGTTTTATGCATTAAAAATACAATTGGGTGACTTTCGAACAATTTGACTAGTTACCTTTCAAGTTGAATCTTTTAATTTACCGATTCGGACAATTAGTGAAAAAACAGAACCCAAATTGACCCATTCATGAACAAATGGGTCAAAACTACCACATCTAGATTACATAAAAGAGGAGACCTGGGTCAAGAAACTATTGCAGCCCTGTTGTGATTTTAGCATACCGGACGAGAAACTGTTGAGGCGCCGCAAAAGTGAACGTCCAGCTAGTTTGATTTTGTTTCATGCATACAATATGACACAAATCAGATGATGAAAAACTTATTGCAACAGAGCAAAAAGAAACTATGAATGCAGAATCAAGCAACCAACCACTTATAACAAAGACTAAAAGTTTATTCAAGTATGATCCGAAGGTTGCATCATAAAGACTAATCTATAAGTCTATAACTAATCAGAGACTTAAAAGGGATACATCATGAACATCGGGTAACACAAATATAGTGTCGGACCTAACAAATGACAGAAACAACTACAAGATGCAGGAAAATGAGTAAAAGATGCAACTTTTGGTTGCGAAGCTCTATGTTGGAACTTGGAAGGATGAGATTTTCCATATCCTTGTATAAATTAACACATATGGATATATCGAGATGAGTTATGCAGATTTCAAGTCATCTATATGGGGAAAGATCATTACCTTGGTATCAAGTCAACCAAAATCCTTTTTACTCATGCACGAAAACGCCTAACATATCTTATTTATACTAGTTATGGTTCATGTAAGCAAAACACATCTATTAGTATCTTACATCTATAAAACTAGATATGAGTGTGTGTTTAGGCGAATTTTCACTAATACATTTGGTTGGTGCTTCTGATGTGCTGTTTGGCTTAAACAAACCACTAACTTCAATCAACATAAACAAAACCACCAACTTCAATCAACGGTAGCTTCAATTAGAATCTCAAAGTTTCAAAGGAGTTAGTACACATTCTTAAGACTTTCAGCAGCGAGAAATGAGTATACAAAAAGAACAATATCGGAGCAATGAATACATAAAAAGTAGAAGTACACGATTTATATTGGAAACAAGTTTATATCACTTGAGCAAATGAACCTTAAAGCACATACCACGAAAGCAATTAGAGGCAGAATTTGTTGCCATCTTGAGTTACTTCACAAGTTTCGTTTACTACCTGCAAACATTATAGCAAACACTCACATTATTCCTATTCTTTACAACTTCAGTAAAGAAAGTGGTGCGATATTATATGAGTACACTATGTCAGAAATGCGACAACTAATTAAAAATAAGAGTTCTAAGAGAGATACAATTACACTAACCACATAAAAGTAACCTCAAAAGATCTGAAACAATTTTCAGAGTATCAACACTTAGGATAATCATACTAACTGATGCATGCATGACCTTAACACAGTCGATAAATATAAAAACATGCAAATAAAACGTTAAAGAACAAATGGGACTGAAGTCGGCATATAGTAATTCAAACTTTGAAGGTGACTGCAGCCTGCACCTGCACACTAACTTCATGCTTGGTTTTGCACTGCCACACAAAGTCACGCGAAACATCATTACAATGACATCTTAATTTGTGTTCGCACTACTTGGTTTACAACAAACGTAAGTTTTGGACGGCCGTTTTGTGCACCTTACGGCATCAAACACTTTTATGTGCATCATTAAAAAAGGGCTTTTCCAGAAACACATTTTCAATAATTCATACACATATTTTCATTGAGTGATTTCATCGAACAGGTAATGTGCATGGGCATACAAAAGATGACCAGTTTGTTAGTGCATTTTCAATCAAGTTATAATAAATTTAGCTATAAAAATATACTCTATGAGAAAACTGAAAAGCAGAAGTACCTGTATAAATATGGGGGTTGAGGTTTTATGATTCGGGTCAAGGAAGCTAATATTTTGCTAAAAAAAATTATGAATCCTTACCATGGTCTTTACTTTCTTTGTATATTTATTTTTAGGCCCATCCACCAAAGACTATCAAATGGTAGCACGCTACGCTTATTGAACGTACTTTCACTTTCACTGATTGATGAAGGTTATCAAGTAAAGTTTCGTTCATTTTAACTGGTTATTTCAGATTGATATCTTAATTGTTTTAAATTGATTGTTTATAGGTAAAATGTGTTTGAATAATATAAACCCGTGGGTTGTTATCTTTCATTAATCATATATTTATAGTGCGAAGACATAAAACCCTAGAAGCCATAAACCCACACATCGGGCTTGGGCCTATTCATTATTCATCTAATACTCACCCGCAATCCGAGCGGCGAAATCGCGAAAGCTCGGATTGGAGTACAAACGAGAAAAATTAATTATTAAAAAACAAAAATAAAACTAAAGATATTTATCTTGATGAATAATCAAGACTTTGACTGGTAGCCAATCGCGTAATCCGGAAAAAAAAATTATTTGGTTTATGAATGTATGCTTGTTTTGGTGCGTGACGATGCGTCCTTATGACTACGATTGCGATTCCGGTATGCTTTTCTTCGGAATTTATTTACGAAGCCACGGCCGCTGATCTTGTCAAACACTTGGTTGCAGTTTTTGTTTTGGTTTTTTTTAGCGCGAATAAACAACGGTGGTTATGATTTGACGGAGTGGCATTGAGGCGGAGGCTAAGGTGGCAAACCACGTCCGAGGATCAGACCTAGAGCTCTAATACCATGTTGAATAATATAAACCCCGTGGGTTGTTATCTTTCATTAATCATGTATTTATAGTGCGAATACATAAAACCCTAGAAGCCATAAACTCACACATCAGGCTTGGGCCTATTCATTAATCTAATAAAATGTTCACCTTAAGTTGAAGAAAATTCAAGCAATTGATTGATATCTTAATTGATTAACTCGACAGGATGTAATTAGGAGGAAATTTACAAGAGATTAGACTTTTGTAGATTGACATCATCATCTATTTTGATATATTTATTTCTCATTTTTTTTTCCCCTTTATATTGTGGTCATTGATTATGTGAACAGAAACCAATTCAAAGATACTTGAATTCAAAAACAATATAGTAACGCACTCGAGTTTTGGTTACCGATTTTATCTAATAGGCTAATATCAATTTAAACTACTGTCACTTTCTAATATTAGTAAGTTAGAGCTAGAAAGCAAATATTTTGTAAGTTATTAAAAACATCATTAGGACCACTTGTTAATACAATATTGAGCTTCACGGAAAGTGTAGACAACCCCATTGTATCGTGAGGCATCAATTAACACGTAGTTTTCTCTTGTGCTAACATCACCACCATTCCACACTTTGTGTGTGCGTTGAATTATGTCCTGAGGGAATATTTGACAATCCATTTCGAGATATTCTCATACTTACCAAGAAATTATAATGATTTTTCCCACTAATTCATGAGGAATCAGAACAGCTCTAGCATATATAGCTGATAAATTGAATACAAGCTAAATTAGCATTTACTCCAATCTAAATAAGCAAAACCTTGTCACCATTGAAGCTCAAAACCGAAGCTTCAAGACCCTTGTGGCAAAAGAAAACAATTTCCACCTAGGGGGAGAATCGATCCACCATTCAAACCAACTTTAAAAACCTTGTTGCCCAAGTAATCTTCACTCATAAACTTAGAAACCTTGAAACGTGTAATCTACACAATGATAGCCAAACAACTGGTTAAAGAAGTTTGTCAAGTGAAGTTTCGTGTATTCGAAATGGTAATTTCACAAGAAAAATCTAGCAATGAAATTGATATTTTATTTGACCAAGTGTTTTGGATGTAATTGGGAGGAAGTTTACAAGAGAGTAAACTAAAGCTAAAACTATGTAAAAAGACTATCATTAGTTAATTTACCGGGTGGAATGCCCTTTACCCAAAAAAAAAAAAAAAAAAAAAAAAAAAAAAAAAAAAAAAAAGACTATCATTAGTGGATGTAAATTTGAGCATTTATTTAATTTATGGCTATAACTGAAAACGAAATTATTAAAATGAAGAAAATAGTATGTAGGTATGATGTTAAGAAGCTAATTTGAGATAACTAATCTCTCCAAGAAATGATATTTATTTACTAAATGATCGATTAGATAAAAGTAACAACGTTAAAAACATTGATCATTTTCATTTCTCATTCCCTTCATTAACGTAAAAGATTACAGAATTATAATGCCAAAAGTAATGCAAACTACTATTGTTATTATTCTATCCACAAGCACATGATATGTGTATTTGCATGAAATTAATGGCAAACGTACATATGAGAAATGTCAAAGTTCTCGATGAAGACTTTGTCTTTTTTTTTTTTTTTTTTTTTTTCTTATTTTTGACTGGCATTTAATATTAATAAGATCCACTAGGATATTGTTTAAAAAAAAGGATCCACTAGGATATACTAAGTCAAAGAAATACAAACACATATTTAATTCATACTAGTAGTAGAATACGCGTTTCGTCTTTATTTTTATTACGTAGTATTATTATTATTTTCCTAAGTTTCATCTTTAATTCTTAGGTCTCAAAGAAAATACCCAAGTTAGCCCTCAACTTTGGGGAAAAAAATAATAACAATAAAAAACTTCTGTTGCCCAATATTGCACCATTCAAGCTAAACAATTTGTTATAACTGATCATTTTTCCCGTTTTATATATAATATGTATAACGAAAAATGTAAATGTTAATTTCTAAGGAGTAAGGATCAAATGAGAAATAAAAGTAAAATGAGAAGAATAAAAAGTTATTTCAACCGCACATTTCAGATGCACCTACAAAATAAGATGCATCTCCCATAAAATTCTCCTTCCTAATTTGAAATGTGTGGCTACAAACATTTCTCATTTTTCTTATTTTATTTTCTCTTCTTATTGGATCCATTCCCAATTTCTAAGAACTGAAGTTGCAAACTTGCAACTTATCTAGAGACTGCAAGTGTATGTTTTGGAGACTTAAAGTCAACCCTCGTTCTACTAATATTTAACTTAATTGAGCTATATAGATGTGACGGTGAGAAGAATTATCATTACATTGTTTGATTGCATTATTCATATTTCCCTTTGCCTTTTAACCAATCAATTAAAAAATTGTAAGTCCCCTCATTTCTTTACACTACGAGTGTAGGTTTTAAAGACTTGAAGTCAACACTCGTTTTAATACTTAGAGGCTGAGCTATATATGTGACAGTTAGGAAGAATTATCATTACATAGTTTATTGCATCATTCATATCCACTATTTGCTTCTTGACCGATCAAAGAAGTAAGTCATCTTCTCTCTTTACACTTTTCATTTGTTTATTATCTGATCTGGTCATTTCTATACCAAGAAATCATATTTTGCTGTAAATTTTGCTTAATCCCATAAACTTAAAAAAAGTTTACAGTCACATAGAATAATTATAGTTATGGAGGGCCTTTTGTTGAATTAATTTGTGTTATTCAGCACTGTGATGTATACCTGCTAACTTGCTTAATGTCTAGACGTTACATTATTTTTTAGACACTACTTTTTCTGGGCTAATCTTCACAAGTACAGTATCAAAATTCACCACCACTTTTTCTTTTTTTTTTTTTTTTTTTTTTTTTTTTTGTTAACAAAAATCGAAACATTGTTGGTTCATTGTTTATGAGTAAGCTCGTGATCACAAATATATTACTACGTATAACTTTTGATACTCTTTTATATTAAACATCATTATCCTTAATGCAATCTCGACCTCATCATAAACGTTGAGCTTAACTCATAAATCGATTAGTAAATTACATGGATAGTCCTTGTAGTTATACCAAAAAAAATTTTAGTCCTTAAGTCTTAGAAATTACATTGACAGTCCTTGTTGTTCTCAAATCTGCATTGCCAAACAACATTAACGTTATGTAAACAACAATAATATCTTTTCGATGTTATCCAAACACCCTCTAAGTCAACACACACGTATCTCACCTCATTCTTCAACCTCTCATTAACCCAAACTTAATAATAATAATAATAATAATAATAAATCAAATTATAATATGGCAATCGAACTTCGCCAGCAAATCTAAAACTACAAAATATTCTTCTTTAATAACCTTAATTTTTAGTTTTTATGTGAATGAAAAGTTGACTACAGACATCAAGGTTATCCAAGCCATGATTAAAATGTATTGAGATTATTAAATGTGTGATTAAAATATATGAAAATTTGGTATATACAAAAAAATCAATGTTATCCATTTTTAATAAATGCATTAATTAGTTTTAGTAATATGGATTTATTATTTCAATTTACATTACCAAGCTTAAAAGGGGATTTGTAATCCTAGATTCTGAAATGCCCCTCTCCCGACTCTAAAAATTTTTCATGTTTAACAACGACATGACCGGAACGAATCTTCTGTTACTAATTAGTAAACGGATATATTGTTACAACCCAGACACTACGAGTGTTTTTAAAAGAAAGTATACTCAATTACCTTTAAAACGACTGATGGCACGACCCCTAACGTGCTACGGTTTATTTTATATGAATTTTACAAAACCGACTGAAATATAGAAAATACCATACGGCTGTATGGCAAATACAATACGGCCGTATGGCCATGCAAACTAATTCTGCCATTTTTGGATTTAGAGCATACGGCTGTATGGAAAATACCACGCGGACGTATTGTCTTGACCCTAGTCTTTAAGCCAATTTTCAGCATTTGTATATTTTTCGGAAAACCAGCTTATACAACTCGGCACGACATGAGACTTTCCAAAATACTTTAAAACATCTTATATTTCAAAAATATGTAAAAATTCGCTCTCAAAGACCTCCGGAAACTTACTATACAAAGTGACGGGTGTTTTACAAAACACCCCTTTTTGACCCACTTTCAAACACAACTTAAGCATAACTTTATAGCACACTTTAAAGCCTGTAAATACAACTTCAAATATGTAACAAAACTCTAATATACATATCATTTTCAAAGACTATAACTCGATGACTCATTTGGGGGTTTAACTTGTTTCTTAGCCCGGTTATCTTGTTTGTTTACTTGACTAATCGACTAGCAAGCACTTCCATTCCTTTAAAGCATCATAAGCTCCAATCCGAGCCATCCTTTAAATCATACAAACCTACATAAAAAAGTCAACAACCACACGGTAAGCGAATGCTTAATAAGTTATAACATATAATCATATGCACATCATCACATTATCATTATAATCATCCATATTTAGTTCCATGCGTATTATCAATTCATTCTTATTCATTATCACTATAACCATTCAATACTTGCAATCTTTAACACTATTACAATAATCACGCTATAACAATATAAACCAAATCATACTATAACTAAACACAACGCATATAGAAATTCAATCACATACCTTAGTCGATCCATAACCATGGACTAACACTCACTTTGACTACATAATTCCAACTAGTCAATTGTATGTTGTTCCCATACTTTCTAAACCAAGGTTCTTATGCCCTTAACACCTTCATTTACAACACATAACATGATAATTTATATATAAGACATGTTATATCCAAATTACTTACCTTGGCTCCATAGCCAAGTTTATCAACACTTCACCATCTTCTTCTTTACATGATTCGTAACCAAGAACCATCACCACATCCATTATTACATAAAAACCATACATAACATGGGTTTATATATAACCCACAGCTTACCTTTCATCAACTATAATCATCATATGATGATATCTCCAATTACTCTCAAAAAAACCTAACTTCTAATTCAACAGTTAACTCAAGATTAGGATTACTTACTTGTGTATGAACATTATTAGAGCTTATTTCTTGCCATAAGAACACTTGATTCACTAAGATTAATCACCCCACTTGATCTTCTTCTTTTCCCTCCCTTTTTTTCTTCTAACTAACTTCACACAAACACCTTCTTGGAACACTTGAGAATGATTTGGAAATGTCTAGGATTATTTAGTTAGTTATGTCAAGTTTTGCCACTTGACAACTTTAGTCCCTCAAGTCCATTTCTCTTATACTTGTGACACATAATACTTTCTAAAACCATTTACATAATAATTGGACTTATAGTTTGACTATTAGGTTTGACTAAACCAATCACGTAACACTTTCAAACTTATAAAAGGTATAGTCAAACTATTCTAATGGCATATTCGCAATATAAACTTAAAATATGGTTTTGGGGTGTTACAAATCTACATCCTTATTAAATTTCGTCCTCAAAAATCTATTTGTCTAAGATTTTTGTCCATACACAAAACTCATCCACATCTTTAACCCATTTTATTTTAACACATCTAAAATCTATTTGTGAATTGCAAAATTTGGCATGATTTTGCAGCTATACTATAACGTAGCCATTTGCCTTAAATACTATTTCAAGCTCATTTCTATCACATTCAACTCTTACTAATGGCACCCCGTCACTTGAAAATTCACTATTTTGACTTTATGTAATTCTAACTTTGATTAATATTTCCAAAAAATTTATAAGTGCACTAATGCCAATTAGCATCTATCATGGTCATTTCTTATATCTACTCATTGTCACATGACATTTTTATAATTTCAACTCACTTTTTCTTAACTCAGCAACCTTCACTTAAGCACTTATATCGTAGGTTTCATATTTTCATCTCAAACTTTAAGTCGCCATCTAATTCATTTCACACGCTTCCTTTTTTTTCTTTTTTTTTTTTTTGGCGTCTATCTAGTTTTAGTTTTCACTTTCTATTCCTCTACCCGTTCTCATGCCATATTGAGAACAATTCGTTATTTACATAAAGAGGTGTCCTATTCTAGGTAAGTAAAGAATTATAAACTTATGGTTCAGCGATTTACAATTTCTTTATTTAAATGAAGAGGCGTCCGAATCCATTTAAATAAGGAGTTATAAATCATCCTACTTATGCATTTCTGACACAACATTCATACACCTATTATACCTTCTACCTTTTTTTTACTCCGCATTCGGTGACTAAAAGGTCAAACTTTTCCCCTTTCACTTTTCTCATTTCTAGCCTTGGATCCATCTTACTATAACTATTCCCGAAAGGGACAAATACATGTTCTAAAGAAGTAGGCAATCTTTATCGGTGAACGCAATTTACTCATTCCGAAGGATTTCTGTAAACCTTGCTTGGGGCTATAACACATATCCAAGTCATAAGGAGTAGAATTATAACACATCCCTTAGGATTTACTATAACACATCCCTCAATAATATTTTTGTAACGACCACTATAATCTTCTCCGAGTCATCTATAACAACATAATGGATCCAAGCTATTTACACTTTAGCACATTTTATCATTCATGTACTCTTAACAATAAGTAGATATTACCATTTTCAATTCTCATTGTCTTAAGCAATTTCAACACACAATATTACGTCCATCTTTGTTTTAGACAAGATCTATATGATTCTTGTCCATTTTATAATTCACTTAGTTCCTATGTGTTCTCACAATGCACTTTTACTATTACCCGTCAATCTCTTGTTGACATTATTTAGTATACTCAACTTTTACGCATACAAACCTTACATAGGTTTATTCTATAACACTTTCATTAATCTCATCATACACATTCCAATATATTAACATGATTCTATTCATGTTTTACCATTCATCTTTCGTATTTATATCACCTAAGATTTCTAATGCAACCATTTTAATTCATCACCTCCATTTGACACCTTTACAAACGTTTCATTATCACAATTTACCTATCAATATGTCTTATCGGATTTCTATGACTCTCACTAAGTCATTACACCTTTAACACATTCAAAGCGTTCTGACATATTACAAGTAAGGCATTTTAATTCGATCTTACCTTCTACGCTACTATAACATACCCTTCCTTATTACGCGCTTATTCTTACGCATTAAGTACTTTAACTCATTAACAATGCCTCTTTATTACCACATATTTTAGTCAATAAATAGGCATGACATACTAATTTGACCATATATTGGTTATTAATCACCACATAAGTCATACACATTTAATTCAATATCTATTTCCTCATATCACATCGATGTTATACTCATGCCTTTCTACATGCAATCTTACTATAACATATATCTACATTTGCTTAGACATCAAATAAATTTCGTAGACCTTTCACCATGCAATCTCACATTACTATACCAACACTTATTCGACAAGTGCCAAACATACTTAATCATAATCAAATCACTCAATCTATGACCAGTGGCGGACCTAGGACGAAACCTAAGGTGGTTCCTAGTTTATTTAGTCAAGAAAACAAATTGAATGAGTCAATAAGTTTAAATTATTGTGAATACTATATATAACACATGTAACAAAAAAATGAAATTCATGCAGGTGCTAAGTAAGTGTTTACTAAACCAAAATCTTATTAAAAATAATCAACAATACTACGTATATGTCTATAACCAAAAAGAAAATTGTATTATCTTTATGATAAAAATGAGGAAACTTAAATAAAATATTCAGTGTTCGTATTTTTTTTAGCACAAATGAAAGCACATCACCTACTTACCTACTCACCTAGGACATCCCTATGATATTAAAAAAAAGGGGGTTTTATTGCCAATCATATCAAAATTACTATACCCAATATTAAAATTGCTATTCCAGAATTTGACTTTACTTTAATGTAGTAAGTCTTCCTGGTGCGTCTTCTCCGGCATATAGGTCCGATTCCGGCCAGTTTGCTTTTTCTATTCGTTTTTCTTCCTTCTTTTCTTATGTTTTTAAATTCTAGGTGGTTCCCAAGTAATTTCTAAGGTAGGTCCTTAAAAAAACTCTATATTGTTTCTAAAGAATTTTTTCGCCCAAGGTGGTTCCCGGGCACCACCTACACAAGGCATAGGTCCGCCTCTGAGTGCCGTAGTTGAGTTAGCAAAGACCCTATGCGAAATTTTGCATGATGTCTAAATATGATGTTAAAGATTTATTGTAACCATCTAGCTATAAATTTTAATGAATTATTCGTCACTCTGACGACTTTAAGATGAGTTTAACAAATACTTAAAACATAATTTCATATATCGTTACAATTTGAAGTTGAAAGTAAATCTTGAGGTCTAAATATATAAAGGGATATATAATTTGAGGCCTCTAATATTTTGAGGCCATGTGCGGAAGCACACCTCGCACACTCTCGAATACAGCTTTGTGTATGACTCATATCATATATCACATAATTAATATATGTCTAAGCATCATCATTTCAATTATCAGCAGGTAATAATCTTCCTTATAAGTAAGGCAAATACATTTATGCACTACTTACACTTACGACACATGTGACTACAAGTGGTCTAAGTTTAGGCAACCTATAGTGGCAACCTAATTCATTTAAACCGAAGCTCTGATACCAAGTTGAAATGCTCCTTTCCCGACTCTAATTTTTTTCCTTTTTAACAAATGACATGACCAGAATCGATATTCTGTTACTAATTAGTAAAATGATATATTTTTGTTACAAACCAGACTCAAAGTATTTTTAAAAGAAAGTAGATTCAAATACCTTTAAAACAAACCCCTAATGAGCTACAGTTTATTTAATATGAATTTTACAATACAGACCAAAATCTGGAAAATTCCATACTACTGTATGGAAAATACCATATGATTGTATGGCCATGTAAACAAATTCTGCCATTTTTGGATTTAGAGCATACGGCTATATGGAAAATACCATACGACCGTATGGTCTTGACCGATTTTTAAGCTAATTTTCTGCATTTGTTTATTTCTCGGAAAAACGATTTAGACAACTCGACACGACATGAGACTTTCCAGAATACTTTAAAACATCTTATATTTCAATAATATGTATAAACTCAGTTTCAAAGACTTGTAGAAACGTACTTTACAATGTGATGGGTGTTTTATCAAACACCCATTTTGACACACTTTCAAACACTACTTACGCATAGGTTTGTAACACACTTTAAAACTTGTAAGTACAACTTCAAATCTGTAACAAAACTCTAATATGCATATCATTTTCAAAGACTATAACTCGACTACTCATTTGGGGTTTAACTTGTTTCTTAGCCCGGTTATCTATCTACTTATTTGACTAATCGACTAGCAAGCACTTCCATTCCTTTAAAGCATCATAAGCTCCTATCCAAGCCATCCTTTAAATCGTACAAACCTACAAAAAAAATCAACAACTAGACGGTAAATGAATGCATAGTAAGTAACTGGGTTGCAACATATAATCATATACACATCATCAAATTAGCATTATAATAATCCATATTTAGTTCCATGCCTATTATCAATTCATTCTTAATCATTATCACTATAACCATTCAATACTTGCAATCTTTAACACTATAACAATATAAACCAAATCATACTATAACTAAACACAACGCATATAACAATTCTATCACATACCTTAGTTAATCCATAACCATGGACTAACACTCACCTTGACTACATAATTCCAACTAGTCAATTGTATGTTATTCCCATACTTTCTAAACCAAGGTTCTTATTGTTGGGAAATTTAGTGCACTTGAGGGATCAAATCATACATGGGAATGGGTTTGGAGGTACGGAGTGTACACCCATCAAGTCCCTGATTACCCTGACTCAATAGTGGTTGTGCAGGATTTTGCTGCTAGTGTTGGTTTCTGCTGATAGTGGATCCTAGTGATCATGCTGCTAGTAGTTCCTGCTGCTAGTAGTATGACTCTGCTGCTGAGTAGTGATTCTGCTGCTAGTGCTAAGTAGATTCTGCTGATGAGAATGTAACTGATTTGACCTATTCAAATGACAGTTATATCTACACTTATGACCACGTTTAATTGGTCATGTAACTACTATTTTTGGCTATAATGGGGGCAATTATGTGGAGATTAATGGGCCGATTAATTCTCATAATTCCATTTGACTAGCTATGAGTATTCTCCTATTTAAGAGGAAATCAGATCATGCATGAAGTATACAGGAAAACATACAATACTTAAACGCAAAGGGTTATTGATTTGTGCCTAATTCAATAACAAACATTTGGTCTTATCCCAAGTAGATATTCGTGAAACCCAGGCATTAGGGTCGAATAGTTTACTTTGGAAAGTGATAACACAATTCCAAGTGATATCCGGTAACCATTCATTTGGTACGTAGTTAGGCTATTGATTATCTTCACCTTGTTCTGGGCTCATAACCACCAACAATTAAAGTAAACTATTTTGTGATAATCAATGGCTGCTGTTATGAGGCATATGGCTGCTAACTTTTCCAAATTGGAAAAGTTTGAAGGTGTTGATTTCAGAAGGTGGCAAAAGAAGATGCACTTCTTGTTGTCAAGTATGAATGTGGTGTATGTCCTGAGCACTGTGATTCCTGATGATCATGGGGATGATGCTACTATGGAAGAGATAAGGAATCGAAGCAAATGGGAGAATGATGATTATATCTGCAGAGGTTTAATCCTCAATGGTATGTCTGATTCTCTCTTTGACATTTATTAGAATGTTGAATCTTCCAAAGAACTGTGGGATTCCTTTGATGCCAAATATATGGCTCAGGATGCATCAAGTAAGAAGTTTCTTGTAAGTAATATCACAAATTACAAAATGACTTATTCAAGACCAGTTATGGAACAATACAATGAACTTCTTGGAATACTTGGAAGGTTTACACAACACAAAATGAACATGGATGAGGCTATTTCAGTCTCTTGTATCATTAACAAACTCCCTCCTTCTTGGAAAGATTTCAAGCATACCTTGAAACATAAGAAGGAAGAACTGACACTTGTTCAGTTGGGTAGTCATCTGCGTATTGAGAAATCCATCAGGGCGCAGGATAATGACAAGCCAAAAAGTAGCAATGCTACTGGTGCATCTGTTGTCAATATGGTGGAACATAACAATTCCACCAGGTACAATGATAATAAAGGCAAATGTAAACATCAGGATAACACAAGGGCTTATCCTAACAAGAAGGTAACACCTACTTGTTGGAAATGTGGCAAATCGGGTCACAATAAAAGGGATTGCAAAGGTGTTAAGGTTGGTGGTAAAACCAATGGTTCAGGCACTAGTGGCTTAGGGAGTGGTGGTTCTTCCAACTCACTGAAAGGTCAGAATATGTTTAATGAATCTCTTCAGGTTTATTATATTACATATGTATCTGAATCTAACTATGTGCAGGATGATGATGTTGCGTGGTGGGTTGACTCTGGAGCAACTGTTCATGTGTGAAAAGATAGAAGATGGTTCAAGACTTACGAGTCACTGAATGATGGTTCTATTCTTCACATGGGAAATGAGTCAACAACTTTGGTGCATGGTCGTGGTTGTGTAGATCTTAATTTTAATTCTGGAAAGATGTAATTTTGTTTAATGTTATTCATGTTCCTGATATAAGGAAGAACTTGGTTTCGAGTAGCGTTTTGAATAATTATGGATATAAACAAGTTATTGAAACTGATAAATTTATTTTGTCTAAACATGGTGTGTTTATTAGTTTTGGTTGTTTGTGTAATCAAATGTTCAGGCTTAATATTGTCACTGACATTGTAAACTCAGCGTTTATGTCAACCTCTAAACTGAATGACTCTACCCTGTGGCATGCTGGACTTGGCCATGTACATTTTAAAAGGATGCAAGATATGTCTAAGGACGGGTTAATCCCAGCATTTGACATGGACACTGAAAAGTGTAAAACTTGCATGTTGACCAAAATCACTAAGAAACCTTTTCAGGGTGTTAAACGTGAGACTGAGCTCTTGGAGCTTATACATAGTGACATGTGTGACTTGCACGTCACTCCCTCTTTGGGGAACAAGAAGTACTTTGTGACATTTATTGATGATGCTTCTAGATTTTGTTATGTCTATCTATTACATAACAAGGATGAAGCATTAGATAAATTCAAAGTATCTAAAACTGAAGTTGAATTGCAACTTGGGTCCCTGATCAAAAGATTTAGGACTGATAGGGGAGGTGAGTACATGGATACTCTCTATTTTCAGTCTGTTGGTATAATCCATGAAACGACTGCTCCCTATACTCCTCAACAAAATGGTATCTCTGAAAGGAAGAACAGAGTACTGAAGGAGATGGTTAATTCCATGTTGTCCTACTCAGGACTGATTCAAGGGTTCCGGGGTGAAGCTATGTTAATAGCTTGCTATTTATTAAATAGGGTTCCCAATAAAAGGAACAAGATTACCCCTTATGAACTCTGGACTAAAAAGAAACCCAACCTGAATTATCTCAGGGTATGGGGTTGTAGGGCAGTTGTAAGACTCCCTGATCCTAAGTTGAAAACTTTGGGTGAAAGAGGCATTGAATGCATCTTTGTTGGATATGCTGAGCATTCCAAGGCTTATAGGTTCTATGTTATTGAACCTAATGAATATGTTTCAATTAACTCAATAATTGAATCAAGTGATGCACTCTTTGATGAGAATAGATTCTCATCGGTCCCTAGACCAAGTCAAAGGATTCCAAATAGAACTAATGACATTGGTGTATCAGAGGTCCCTGATGAATTATCATCTCAGGTCCCTGATGAGGTTGTAGTTCAACAACCTGAATGTGAGCTCAGAAAGAGCAAAAGAGTCAGGACTCCAAAATCATTTGGACCTGAGTTTCAATTATACTTGATTGAAGGTACAAGGGATGAGGTATCTGACCAATATTCCTATTGATTCGTTGTTGAGGATGATCCCAAAACATTTGAAGAAGCAATGAAGTCCCAGGATGTTGCTTTAAATAAGCAATAAATGATGAGATTGACTCCGTCATGGGCAACAACACTTGGGTGTTGGTTGATCTACCACCAGGTTGCAAACCTCTTGGTTGCAAATGGATTTTCAAAAGGAAAATGAATGTAGATGGAACTATTGAAAAGTTCAAAGCTAGACTAGTCATTCAGGGCTTTAAACAAAAGTCAGGGATAGACTACAGTAGAAACTCGATAAATTAATACTCGATTATTTAATAAACTCTCTAAGATAATATTTTTTGCCGGTCCCGACTCGGGGATAGGGTGCTAAATTAATAATTCGCTAAAATTATAAGATAATACATTTTTGATAATTTCTTTAGACCCCATATAAAATATAAATTAATAATTCCTTATATATAGCATATTACATGAATGATTTATGAAGGTTTCTTGAAAAATGACTCAATTGTCTTTTGTTTTTTGTTGAAATCAATTTCCCTTTGAATTTCGTCTCTAATTTTCCTTAGCATGGTAAGGAAAATTAGAGACGAGATTCAAGGGGAAATTGATTTATATAGAACGCTTAACTGTATTCGATATTGTCGCTTGACTCACCTACAAACCATAGTTACTATGAACCCATTCTTGCAATTGCTTTTGAGTGAGACTTGGATTATCCTTGTTGTGCTTGCATAATGCTCTTCGAATCTCGTCTGTCATTGTTGTTTTTTTCACACCTTTAAGATGGGAAGCCATGTTGTGTGTATGATTTGTTTGTGTTAACCTATTTTGATCTTGTATTTATATAGAAAATATTTTTAATGTCCATAAAGTGATACATTGAACAAAAGAAGCATAATAAGGTGGAGATTGAAGGTTTCTTTCAAATTGGGCCGTTCATTTGATATGCATGCATTGTATACAATAATTAAGTGGAAGCTTGAAAGGTGTTTGTAAACTAAGTATTCTACTATAAATTAATAAAATATTAATTAATATATAAATTAATAACTATTAATTTATCGATTAATTAATAACTCTTTTAATTAATAAATTTTGGTGGTCCCAAGTGTATTATATTATAGAGTTTCTACTGTACTTTGATACTTATGCCCCTGTGGCACGTATCAGTACCATAAGATTGCTGATTGCTGATTGCTTTGGAATCAATTCACAATCTGATTATTCATCAGATGGATGTGAAGACAACTTTCTTGAATGGTGAATTGGATGATGAGGTTTATATGAACCAACCTCAGGGCTTTATATTGCCTGGCAATGAAAACAAGGTGTGCAAACTGATTAAGTCTTTATATGGACTGAAATAGGCACCTAAGCAATGGCATCAAAAATTTGATGAAGTGGTTTTGTCTAATGGTTATGTTCTTAACCAGGCTGACAAATGTGTATATAGCAAATTTGATGAATCTGGTAAAGGAGTCATCATTTGTCTATATGTAGATGATATGCTGATCTTTGGCACTGACCAAAATCAGGTTGACCTGACAAAGGAATTTTTGTCATCAAGGTTCTCCATGAAGGACATGGGAGAGGCTGATGTTATCCTTGGTATAAGGATCAAACATGAAATTAATGGTATATCAATTTCTCAGTCTCATTATATTGAGAAGGTACTGAAGAAATTTAATTACTTTGATTGTACTCCAGTGAGTACTCCCATGGATACCACTGAGAAGCGTATGCCTAATTCTGGCAAAGCTGTATCTCAACTTGAGTATTCTAGGGTGATTGGCTGCCTGATGTATGCCATGACTTGTAAAAGGCCTGATATTGCTTTTGCTGTGGGTAAACTGAGCAGAAATACTAGTAATCCTAGTGCTCAGCACTGGCAAGCAATTCAGAGGGTACTGAAGTATTTGAAGAGAACTATGGATTACAGTCTCTCATATACTGGTTATCCTTCAGTGTTGGAAGGATACACTGATGCAAGTTGGATCAGTAACATTGAAGACAATTCGTCTACCAGTAGCTGGGTATTCCTACTTGGTAGAGGTGCAATTTCTTGGGCATCCAAGAAGCAAACTTGTATCACCAGTTCAACAATGGAATCTGAATTTGTGGCTTTAGCAGCTGCTGGTAAAGAATCTGAATGGTTGAGAAACTTGCTTCTTGAGATTCCATTGTGGCCTAAACCTATAGCGCCTATTTCTATCCGTTGTGATAGTGCTGCTACATTGGCAAAGGCTTATAGCCAGATGTACAATGGGAAGTCTAGACACTTAGGTGTCAGGCATAGCATGATTCGTGAGCTTATCATGAATGGGGTGATATCTATGGAGTTTGTTAGATCTCAACAAAATTTAGCTGATCACTTGATGAAGGGTTTGGCTAGAGACTTGGTTTTAAAGTCTGTTAAAGGGATGGGTTTAAAGTCCAACTTAGTCACTGAATGCTAAGACACCCAACTCCCTCCTGAGGAAACTTGGGAGCTGAGTTCAATGTGGAAAGCTGAACATTTAGTGTACTGGAGCACATGTTTTACAAACATCCCAAGGTTTATGCTTGGAACCTGCTGGAAAGGAGGATGAAGTCATAACTTCTTAATGGTTAATTTTCTTTGAAAAAGTGCTAAGCAGGAGCATGAATAAAGAGGAACCACCTATGTAAATGTTGAAGTTTTTCCGCTTCAGGGAGCTTTAGACTTTTGGCTCTTACAACATTTATGAATTGGATATGGACACATGGCTTGTATAGTGTCAGGAGCGTTTTAAGTATTTGAAAATGTATGTGTATTTTATCTTCAGGTATTCAAATGGGTTGAAGGGTTCAATTCTTAGAACACCCTGATTCTCGAATATTTGAACGTGTAATGTACTAAGATAGAAATTCAATCCTCATGATATTTTCGTTTATGCATACGTTTTGTTTAATGTTTGTTTTTCATGCAAAGGAAGTGAACTAAATTTGGGGAGGATTGTTGGGAAATTTAGTGCACTTTAGGGATCAAATCATACTTGGGAATGGGTTTGCAGGTACGGAGTGTACACCCATCAAGTCCCTAATTACCCTGGCTCAATGGTGGTTGTGCAGGATTCTGCTGCTAGTGTTGGTTTCTGCTGATAGTGGATCCTACTGCTAGTGCTAAGTAGATTCTGCTGATGAGAATGTAAATGATTTGACCTATTCAAATGACAGTTATATCTACACTTATGACCACGTTTAATTGGTCATGTAACTACTATTTTTTGCTATAATGGGGGCAATTATGTGGAGATTAATGGGCCGATTAATTCTCATAATTCCATTTGACTAGCTATGAGTATTCTCCTATTTAAGAGGAAATCAGATCATGCATGAAGTACACAGGAAAACATACAACACTTAAACGCAAAGGGTTATTGATTTATGCCTAATTCAATAACAAATATTTGGTCTTATCCCAAGTACATATTCGTGAAACCCAGGCATTAGGGTCGAATAGTTTACTTTGGAAAGTGATAACACGATTCCAAGTGATATCCGGTAACCATTCATTTGGTACGTAGTTAGGCTATTGATTATCTTCACCCTGTTCTGGGCACATAACCACCAACACTTATGCCCCTAACACCTTCATTTACATCACATAACCTGATAATTCATATATAACACATGTTATATCCGAATTACTTACCTTGCCTCCATAGCCAAGTTGACCAACACTTCACCATCTTCTTTACCTAATTTGTAACCAAGAACCATAACCACATCCATTATTACATAAAAACCATACATAACATGGGTTTATATAACCCATAGCTTACCTTTCATCAACTATAATCATCATATGATGATATCTCCAATTACTCTACACAAACCCTAACTTCTAATTCAACAGTTAACTCAAGATTAGGATTAATTACTTGTGTATGAACATTATTAGAGCATATTTCTTGCGATAAAAACATATGATTCACTAAAATTAATCACCCAACTCGATCTTCTTCTTTTCCCTCCCTTTTTCTCTTCTAAACCAACCTCACACAAACACCTTCCTGGAACATTTGACAATGATTTGGAAATATCTAGTATTATCTAGTTAGCTATGTCAAGTTTGGCCACTTGATAACTTTACTCCCTCAAGTCCATTATCTTATGTTTCTGACACATAATACTTTCTAAAACCATTTACATGATACTTGAACTTATAGTTTGACTATTGGTTTGACTAACCAATCATGTTAAACCTTTAAACTTATAAAAGTCTTAGTTAAACTATTCCAGTGGCATATTCGCAATATAATACATAAAGTCCGGTTTTGGGGTGTTACAAATTCATACATCAACAATGTTATAAACTACTAATACTTTTACTTTCATCTGTAAATAAAAAGATTTAAGATAAATGTTTTTAGATTATGTGTAGTCTTGGAATATGTAAGTATGGGTGCAGGTGTTTGGCAGAAAACATAAGGGTATTTTCGTCATTTATAAAATTTTAATGGCGCTAGGAACAAAACTGTGCACTTATTTGAGAACCACAAGGACTATCAGTGTAATTTTAAGATTTAGGGACAAAGTCTTAACCATAGTCACATGGAACGGCGATCATTCCGGTACGGGGTCGAGGATCAGGATCGCGGTTCAGTAGGTACCTAGAATTCGGTTCGTTAAGGGGTAGGTTCATTTGGGATGCTCCAACACAATGTTCCCAATAATTAATATATATATTCTTAACGGTTATAAAAAATCCTAACATTTATAATATAAAAATAGTTTAATACTTATCAGATTTTCATACTTTATGGGGTTTTTTATTCTGCCATAAATCACAGTCAGATATTAACATTAAAAATAAATAAATTAATCATGATATATTGTGAAGGTCCTGATCCGAATCGTTGATTTTTGTGATCCCGACTGAATCGTACCCGATTTGGGAACGCGTGAACTGGATCGCAATTCGTGGCATTTCTAGTGAATTATGTGACTATGGTCTTAACCTTTTCCTTTCTAGTGAATTATGTGACTATGGTCTTAACCTTTTGTATAACCACAGGACTATTCATATAATTTACTCTAAATTGATTTTCTACATTTCAGTTTTCTTTTAGGTACATTATTGTAATAATAAAAATACAGTAATCAACAAAATGCATGTACGTAGTACTTATAAAATATATGTGTAAGTGTGGAAAAGGCTACTTCACATCCACCTTTTTAATTTGTTATAAAAACTCATGACCCTTTCTATGTTTTGGAGTTGAAATTATAAATTAAAGCATCACTGATCAAGAGTCACAAGTTTAATTTTTTCAAACAACTTAATGCAGCTTTCATCATTAATCATGGCTGCATTTTCCATTCCTCATCGATGGAAATATGATGTCTTTGTAAGTTTTAGAGGTGAAGATATCCGAAAAAACTTCATGGATCATCTGTTCAATGATTTCAAACAAAAAGGGATTCATGCTTTTAGAGATGATAGAGAGTTACCTAAAGGAGAAGAGATATCTCCTCATCTCCACAAAGCCATTGAAGAATCGAGGTTTCTGATTGTTATCTTCTCCAAAGATTAAGCTTCTTCATCATGGTGTCTAAGGGAACTTGTCAAAATACTCCAGTGCAAGCAAATGGGAACGCCTAAACACGAGGTTCAAATAGTCTTTTATGATGTTAAACCTGGCATGGTGAGGAAACAAATTGGGAGTTATGCTGGAGCATTTGACGAACATGATGTTTCAAGTAGAACAGAGGTGGATACATGGAGGGAAGCTCTATTCTATGCATCTAACTTATCTGGATGGGATCTCCATGACATGACAAATGGGTAAACTACTTGTTTTTGTGTAATTAGACTGTAGCTCTACTAAAGCTTGACACTATATAATTTTTATTTTTGTTACTATTTTTTATTATTTTTATGTTTTTATTTTTTATTTTTTGGTCTTTGTGATTAACAGGTATGAGTCCAAGTTCATCGATTCCATTACGAGAGAAATCCTCAAAAAATTATGTGACGGACCCTTGCATGTTGGTGAGAACCTTGTTGGCATAGATATCCATTTTGAGAAATTAAACTTGTCACGCTTCGTTGGGTCACATAAGGTTAATATGCTTGGTATTTGTGGTATAAGTGGAATAGGAAAGACGACCCTTACCAAAGCTATATATAACTTGATGTATGTCCACTTTGAAGGAAGTTGCTTTTGTGAAGATATCAAAGAAGTCGAAGAAAAACAAAGCCTAACTCAAGTCCAAATGCAAATGATTGGTAAGATTCTGAAAACAGATGATATGCAGATATCAAATGTTGGAGACGGTTCTATGGTAATAAAGCAAAGGATGGCATGTAAGCCGATCCTGCTTGTTTTGGATGATGTGAATAACGTGAAGCAGTTAGAAGCACTAGCAGGTTCACCTGATTGGTTTTTCCCAGGAAGTTTGATTATTTTCACGGGTAAAGATAAACAGTTGCTAACATCACACAGAGTGGATGAAATCCATGAAATGGGGAATTTAGATGAGTGTGAAGCTCTTGAGCTCTTTAGTTTATATGCATTTGGCAAAAGGAATCCTACACAAGATTTTGAAGAGCTGGCTTCCCAAGTTATAATACATTTGCAAGGTCACCCATTGGCTCTCAAAATTTTTGGTCGATTATTGTATAAAAAATATGTTCATGTTTGAAAAAGCTAGTTGGATAGACTCAAAAGATATCCTAATTCAGAGATAGCACAAAAACTTCAACCAAGTTTTGATAGCTTGGCATCTGATCAGAAAAGAATGTTTCTTGATATTGCATGTGCCTTCATTGGAGAAAATAAAGATTTTGTTGCAAGTGTACTAGATGGCAGTCATTATTCTGCAAATGCTATTATTGAAGTTCTAGCTGATAAGTTCCTAATAACTGTATCTGCCAGGAATATGTCTCTTCAAATGCATGAATTGATTCAAAGGATGGCAAGGGAAATTGTTCGTGAAGAATTTATCATGACTGGAATACAGAGAAGATTGTGTATATCATCTGCAATTTACAATGCATCGAGTGTAAAGAAAGTAAGAACTGTCATATTCTTCTTTACCTGTTGATGAGTGTGTAAATACTCATCATTTTTGTCTTATATGAACTGCCAAAACATCCAAAAACACCCAATAATGCATCAAAATACTGAAATTATCTCAAAAGTGTGTTTTATATGTTTTAGATACAAAACGTTTAAAAACAAATGAAAAACGAACAAAGTTTGCACAATTGGCAGTTTCAGTCCCTCAAGTTTCAAATATTGACAAAACTAGTCCCTGACGTTTTAAAACGAAAGAAAAGTCAACCCAAAGTTTTTAAAAGTAAAAATTATCAAATTTAGACTTTGGGTAAAAAGTTTGAGAAAATTACATGTTTAGTCCCTAAAAATCCAAATTGGCAAAATCAGTCCCTGGAGTTTCAAATATTGGCAGAAAAGGTCCCTGGTGGGATAATTTTGAATGAAAAATCATTTTGGGTCCTTGGGAAGTTACAAGAATCATTTTTAGTCCCTGGGTGAAAGTTTTGTGGAAATTACATGTTTGGTCCCTGTATTTTGTAACTTGTCATAAACGGTCCCCGGGAATTTGAAAAATGAAAATAATGCAACTTTGGTCCTTATAATATTGGTGATTGGCAATTTTGGTACTTATGAGCACTTTGGAAGATTTACAATTTCAGCCCTCATGTTTCAGCCAATTACAATTATGGTCCTTGTAATTTCCAAATTTGCAAAATAAATAATAAAACAAACCAAACCACCCTTTAACCCATCCAATCCCACCCCTGATCCATGGTCTGATCCAGTAACACAATCCCCAAGCCCACCAAAGATCCGGCCCACCTTTCAAAACTAATACCACCTTTCGTTGACCTCAGTCAAACACCACACACCCCGACCTACTGTTCATCCCCTACCCCTCTTCCCCATTTTCTGCAACTGGTTCCCTCCCCCCTCCTCCAAAGTCCTCACCAACCCTCACCAAACTCATTAATAACTTCACCTACACCCTCACTTTTCCCCCTCCTCATTAATTCCACACCAAACACCACTTCCTCAGTTTTCCCGCCAAATTTAAATAGACGGCTAGGATGAGTTTCAATCATCCATTGGTTCAGAAAAGATGTGGGATAGAGAGAGAAGGATGCCAAGGCCTATAAAAGTGAAGAAAAACTAATGAAGGAAGCAGTTAGTTAGTATTATTTAGTTGTAGTTAGTTTAATTATTTTTAAAAATGTAATTTTCATCCCTGTGTTTGTTCAAATTTTAAATTGTATTCTTAAGAGTTTTTAGTATAAAAACAATCTAATTCAAGTCTGTAACTCAGTTCAAGCTTTTATTTCCTAATTACAATTTTTATTTAAGAAATTTCTTTTCATTTGTGGTATTATAAAAGTGCTTATTTAGTAGTAAGTGGTGTTCACATAAGCCATTTATGAGCCTTAATAAGCTCAGCAAGGTTTGAAATAGGTTTAAGCTTCAAGATTGTAACTGGTCAACAAAAGTTAAACAAGGATCAATGTTGGTGTATCTGGTTCAGAAATGGTGTTTATTGGTTAAATAGGTTTTATTTGGTTGATATTAAGCTCATATGAGTGTTAGGCTATGGTCCTGAGGTCAGAATTCCCTTTGTCTCATCTTACTTAAAATCTCAGCTTACATATTGTCTTGTGTTCATTGTTTATTCTAGTTCTTATTTAGTGCTTATTTCTGGTTGAGTTGTGTTTATTTAATCTTAGTATAGCTTATTGATCTTCTGTTTGTGTTTGCATTGGGTGAATTGGCATTGTACCTACTTAAATCCAAAACTAGTAACATATAAAAGGGTGTTTGGCTATAGCCTGACTGATGTACTCTTGTTGTTATCTTATTGTTGTTTTAGCTTATACTTGCTTTGTTATGTCCAGTTAGGTCTTAGGAGTCATAAAATTGGTGCCTTAAACAAGAAAAAGTCAAAATCAAAACAAACTTCCCCACACAGTTAACTGTGTGGGTTTTGGAGTCCAAAAAGCTTGCACCCTGATTTGAAAGCTGATAAATTTCATTAGTTTAACTTCATTTTAGCTTATCAGTGAATTTTAAGTCATTTAATCAAGATCTAAATTGGCAAAAGTCAAAGATTTAAGTTTTCATAAATAGTCAAAGTTGCTTGATATTCAGTTTTTACAAAAATTCAAAGAATTTTCTAGATTTTTGTGGGGTGATTCAGCCTTTGAGCTTTTGATATTTTGTAACCCTCCAGCTCAGCTTTGATTTCCTATCTTTACTTGATTTTTGTGATTTTATTTGTGGGCCCCACAAAGCCACAAAGTGACCTGCAGGGCTGAGCTGTGCTCTGTCTCAGCAGATACACCTCCCCACCACCACATTTGTGGTGATTTTCTGACCACCCAGTGGGTCCCACAGCCCCCACCTTGCATCCTTCAACCCCCCTCCTACCAGGGTCCATGTTTTGACCCTTGGTTTGACCTCATACCCACTGGGCCCCACCTGAATCATCTCCACAAACCTGTCCCAGTTCTGAGTTCATAGAATATTATAAGTGCTTATTTGATTAGCTTATAGCTTATTCAGTGTCCCCACTTGTTTATTCCAGCTTATACATGTTCTATTAAGTTATTTGCATCAGTTTTAACCAGAGTGGGTCCCACTCAAAGCCATTTTAGCTTATTTTCCCTTTGGGTCAACAAAAGTCAACTGTCACCACTTATTGGCTTATTCTGGCTTATTTTTGATTTCCAAAAAGTTTGTTTTTACAAAAAGTGTTTGTTTTTAAGTATTAAATAAGTTTGTAAAAGAAAATCCAATAAAAACCAATTTAAAATTAAGTGATAGTTTCTATTTAATGTAATTTAATTTTAATTTTCATTTTTAAATTTTAATTAAGTACTTGTCATTTTTATATTTTTATTAATTATATCTTATATTAAAGTATTTATATTAATTTTCTCAGATTTTTATTTTCTCATTTAGTATTAATTAGAATTAATTTTAGTTTTATCAATCATTAATTAATAATTAGTTTAAAATAGCATAATTAGTTTTTATTAATCAAAACCTAGTTTTTATATTTTTTATAGCTTTTATATGTTATAAAATAATTTTATAAATTTTATTAGAATTTTTACTGTTCATTTAGTAATTTTCTTAATTTAAAATAGTTAATTAGTCAATTAGTAATTAATTAGTAATTATTTAATGGAAAAACCACAAAAAGACAAAAATACTTATTTTTATTTTTAAAACTTATTTTTAGTTATTTTATAATTTTAGAAATTTTATTTTCACCTTTTTAGTATTTAAATTATATTGTAGTGTATTTTAGTTATTTAAGTATTAATAATAAGTAATTAATAAATAGTTTTTAATTAATAATAATTAATTAAATATTGTAAAAAGTAATTTTAATTTTCTAAAAAGTTTCTTTTATTATTAGGATTGTAAAAATGTGATTTTCACTTTTGTAAGTATTTTATTTTGTTAAAACTCGCGTTTTATTTTGTACGTTCACGTTACTTAAAACTGAACGTACGCGTTTTTAAGTTTTCAAACTTTCCAGTCTTGTTTATATAGCTTGTTTAAGCTATTTCGTTGTAAATTCCTTAGTTTAATCACACTCACAAACCTTTTCCATCCAATTTCACCCGATCAAATAACCGTTTTGATTGCCATTCACAACTCGTCGGGACATAACGACCCGGGGAAACCCTATATTCCGCGGAGCATTGACTCTATGCCTTTGACCTTGTTGACCATCACCTGGTCAGTTTAGGTTGACCGTTTGGAGCCAATCACTTGCATATTAATATTAAAGTATATGTTACTCTTTCTAATTTAAGTTACATGTTCTTGCTTTTCCAGGTGGCAATGACTGAAGCAATTGAAGTTCTAGTGCTTTTGTTAAGGGAATCTAGTAAAAAGGTTCACATAAACGCTAATTCTTTTGCACATATGAAAAATTTTCGGATCCTAAAAATTTATGCTCAGAAAGTATTTGATCAGAAAGTGGAATTGAAGGGCTACAATGTTAAGTACTCAGGAAGTTTGGATTTTTTGTCCAATGAGCTAAGCGTGTTTTGTTGGCATGGATGCCCTTTCAAGTACTTACCTTCAGATTTCTATCCAGAGAACATTGTTGTCATCGACCTCTCTTACAGCAACATAAAACAACTTTTGACAACACCAAAGGTATTTACTTGTTCATGTGTTCGTGTTTGACACCTAATGATATAAACTTATCTTCTTTCTATTGATGCCAGTGCTTAAGAAGGTTGAAAATAATGAAGCTAAGGTACTGTTATAACCTAAGAACCACCCCTGACTTCTCAGAGATTACAAGTCTTGAAGAGCTAGATCTTGAAGGTTGTGTGAATATGGTTACAGTTCATCCATCAATTGGAATGCTCAAGAGACTCGTTGTCTTAAATATGAGAGACTGCAGACGGGCTAGGAGTTTTCCTAGCAAAGTGGAAATGGATTCTCTTCAGGTTTTGAATCTCTCAGGATGCTTAAATGTCAACCAACAGCCTGAAGCCTTTTGGTCTAGATGGTGGACTTCAATCCCTGGTTTCATATGGAACCAACAACATCCCCAAAGATCACTTTCATTGGCAGGTTTACGTATGTTAAAGTCTCTAAATTTAAGCTACTGCAATTTAGTACAAGTGTCCGATGCTATTGGAGGCTTATCATTTCTAAAGAAACTACACTTAGTAGGGAACAATTTATTAGAAGTGCCTGAGAGCATTGGAGGCTTATCGTGTCTAATGAGTCTAAACTTAAAAGGGAACAATTTTACTAGCTTGCCTGGAAGTTTGACTCAACTTTCTAGTCTTACATGGCTTCAAGTTGATGGTTGCAAGAAGCTAAAAGTGTTGCCCGAACTTCCACACAGCCTAGATTATCTTAATGCACGTGATTGCACCTCCGTATGTTCAATTAAAGGATCAAACCCAATCATGAGCAAAAGGTCCAGTTATCTCTACAATTGTCCAAAATTGTTTAAGAATCTTTCCATTGATAGCCAGGTGTCGATATCGGAGACTGTGTGTCTCAACTCATTGGTAACTTCTCAAGGCTATACAAACCAATTTTTTTCTTTCCTTCAGTATGCGCATATCCTAAATAACAGATGTGGATTGTTCTGTTTGCAAGGAAGTTCCATTGCTAATATGGATATATATTATCATGGAAATAGCATTCCAAATTGGTTTACAAATAAAAGTATAGGAAATCATGTAAAGGTCGAATTACCATTAGATTGGAGCTTCAGTAAGTTAAGGGGATTTGGAGCTTGCATTGTTTTTAAGAGAAAAAAACCTTCCACAGATTTTGGATACATTGTAAAGAACTTTGATGGAGCTTATTTGGGAGCATGCGGTCCATTCTACTATAAAAGTTATTTTCAGGGTAAGCCAATAAGAATCGATGAGTCATATATGATATGGTTGCATTATACGACAAGTGAAATACGGAAACTGGAGGAAGCAAAGAATTTTGTAACATTTTGTTTTGATGAGAGTGAAGAAATTGAAGTGAAGGAGTGTGGTGTGAGAGTTGTTTGTGATGAAGATTTAGATCAAGGAGCAAACTTGAGTATGTTCCAAGACATTCCAACTTTATCACAACATGGTGGGGCCTTTTATCTGTTTGGGGAGTATGGAGAAATCAACTGGTCATGGTAATCATTCATATGTCTCCTTTAGATTTTGTAATTTTTATTTGGTCTTTTTATTAGCCACATATCAAGAATTGATGTTGTGTTTTGAAGTTGCGATTTGTACACTAGATAATAAACCTTTGCTGCAATTTTATGTCTTTGGAAATTAATTTCGTAGCAATTACGTGACTGGTATGGTATCATGTTAAAAGTCTGCTCTTGCCAATACCAGCTCAACCGACAATTGAGACGACATGTTTATTGTTTGTTTTAAAAACTTGACATTTGTTTTGATTGCTGAAAACGTTATTCTTTGATCAGGGACGGAGCCAAGGGAGTGCCCGCGGGTGCACGTGCACCCTATCGATATTTTCGATATAGTGTTAATCTTTGAAAAACTTATCGATTTTTCCTAAATGTATCTTAAATGCACCCGGTGCATCAAAATGTGTCTCTAGTATTATTTAGTTTATATACTTACAAATAAAAAATAAATATAAAATTTTCTAAAAGCCCCAATATGACAAAAGCCCAAAGATGAAACAAGTTTAATAAATTAAAACATAAAAGCCCAAAGATTAAATAGGTTTATTAGAAGATAATATGTTCATTTATTTATCGTTATAATTAAATCTTTGTTTTATTTCACTTTTTTACTCTATCATATTACGGTTCAAAAAAATTTGTGCAACCGGTCATATTTGTTTCTAGCACCGTCCCTGTCTTTGATACCTGCATCTGTTCTTCGTTGCACTAATAGCTTAAGATCAGTTCCTTGAGTTAGCTACCTGGACATGCTACAATGTTACATGTATTTCGACCCATTTACATAAGGGTCAGATTTCAACCCGTTCCCAAAATTACATCTTTTACCATTTACCTGAGTATTAAGCCGTTCCCAAAATTTTAACAGAGCAAGTATCAATAGCTTGTTCCTTCACTTCACTTCACCCACGTTGTTACCTTCTGTTTCATTACCCTCACCCAAGTGGTTTCTTGAGACGATATGGATATATTGTACTTTCTGCTAGTCATGGGTAGTCTAACTCCAAGTGGGTAAAAATAAATGAAATTCAAAGGGGAAGAACACATGGGCATTTTAGTCATTTCACTTCTCCCATAGAGAAAAATAACTTGAAACTTTCTCATAGCCGCCTGCACTTTCAAAACCACTAGGACTGCATCACTGCGCATGCAATTTGGCCAAACCACAACGATGGCTTTTGCAACATGAACTTTTCATGTAACGTTCACCAGGTGTTCGTTAGAATGGAGTATGTCAGTAGAAATCACTGGCCATTATATTGGAAAACTGTTTGGTAGCTATTGCTCGTCAACTTGTTCGATTTTGCTACCTGCCGATGTGTACTTGCAGTTAAGAACAATGTGTCCCCCTGATTATAAGCCTTGTTGCAGTTTACATCTCTGGAAAAGATTATCGACCATGCCTTGTTGAGGTATGGTTTACTAATCAGGTCCTATTTCTTCCTCTAACAAAACTATTCTAGGAAAAATTAGAAACAAATAAACAATAAACCTTTATAGGAAACAGCTATTACACACCCTTATAATGCTAACCCACTCGAGTTTTGCTACCTGACATTACTTAGAGGAGCTTGAGTTTCATATGTTCGAATGTAGCTAGCTTAGTCAGTGGATTTACTAACGATATAAAAACATGTTACATGACTAAAGACAATGATAATAGCATTGTCATTTCATTTTGTGTAATCCATATAGGGTGTTTACAAGTACAAAATAAAAAGAGTGACACACGTTGAGACAAAATACAGACTCCTGCGACCCACAATCAAACAATTGCTTAATTGATCCCAGCATATATGCTTGTTTGGCTATGCTTCTGGGAGTAGAATCATCATGTGCCAACTGCCACTAGATAAACAGAGCTCCGATACAATAATTAAGATAATTTAGTGATGGAAAGAACAAAATTTGTAACACCCAAAATTAGCTGGAGACATAAATATGGAGGAAATCCAACTTTTATGAAGAAAGAAAAATCTGGAGACATATTTTTGTTAAGAAATTTAAAAATTCGTCTTTACCTGTTTCTATATTTATTATTAGGCTCACCAACCCAACATGATCAAATTGTAGCTTGCTGCACTTATGGAACATAGTTCCACTTTTGCTAATGTAAGAAGTTTATCAAAGTTTCGTTCATTTTAACTGGTAAATTCATGTAATATACGAGGAAATTGATGCTTTCATGCCTAAAATGTTGAACCTAAGTTCAAGAAACTTCAAGCAATTAGAATATGAGATTAATATCTTAATTGGTTAAGGGGGTTGGCAACACTTGTGGCACCATACCACCATCCCTCACTCCCAACCAATTCCCTTGTGCCACATCATTCACCCATTTTTCCCATCTCTCACCCTTTTTTTTGTTGGCATCACACCACCATCCCTCACTTTATTTTTTTTTCTTTTTTTTTTAATTCCTTTAAAATAAAAATAAAAACTAAAATTCCATTAAATAAACTTTTAGGCATACGATACCTATCTTCAAAAAACTCATCGTCGAATTTGGGATCTTCACAAAAATAATCAAGATGCAATCTTTCTGCAGCTTTGATCCGATCGCGTTTTACTGATTTTCGTTTCGACCTTGCCGTATCAGCTACCTCATCTTCGTCAATCGCGTTAGTAAAAACCTCGAGACTACTATCGTTGGACCACTGAAACGGCTCATCTAACAATAGAGTCGAACCAATTCTTTTAAATTCCATATGGTTGAGTTTTTTTTTTTTTTTTTTTAGATCGGATTGAATGGGCACTTTGGTAGCTATGTTTTTTTTTTTTTTTTTTTTTTTTTTTGTGTCTTGACTGTCTAGCTGCTGGGTATATATACCAAAGTAAAAAAAAAAAAAAAAAAAAAAAAAAAAAAAAAAAAAAAAAAAATCTAACCGTTGCATTAAAATGGTCGAATCAAACGGTCAAAATGGATTCCAACGTTCAAAAACTAGCTCCTTCCCGTGCCAGAAGACTTCCCGTGCCACAAGCTTACCGTGCAGTACCGTGGGGATGGCGACGGTGTTCCCGCACGGTACCACGGTACCGTTCTCCTCTTACCGTGCCCGTTGCCGACCCTCTAAGTCAACTAGATGTAATTAGGAACAAATTTACAAGAGAGAAGACTTTTGTAGAATGACATCATCATGTGGGTCTTACCTAAAACTATTAAATTTCTGTTATTTCCTTAAAAATTGTTTTTTTTTTTTTTTTTTTTTTTTTTTTTTTTTTTTTGGTCATCATATGAACAGAAACCAATTTGAAGATGCTGGAATATCAAGTGAATTTATGATATCTAATGCGAGTTAACATATGTCGAAATTATCATTGGATTGCTAAGTTGATAAGATATCAAATCCACATATCTAATTTACAATCAAAGTCAATATAATGAGTAGCTGAAGTTTTGCGTACCACTGATAGTTTAATAGGCTAATATCAATTTGATCTACTGTCACTTTCTAATACTATAAGTTAGAGAAACTAAATTTTTACAAGTTAAAGAAAAAGGAACTCATTCGGACCACATGTCAATACATATAATGTCTTTATGCAAACCCCATTTTATCAGAAGGTATCAATTAACGCCTAGTTTTATCTTATGCTAACATCACCACCAACCCACACCTTTGTGTGCGTGTATGAATCTCTGTTTGTCTTTGTCTGTTAAAATAACGATTATATCTCCTGGGAAAAGTTTGACATTCCACTTCGAGGCATTCTCATATTTACCAAGAAATTGTAATGAATTTTCCCACAAATTCAGGAAAAACAACATATGCTCTTGTATATATAACTGATAAACTGAATATCCAAGCTATATCAGTGTCTACTGCAAGCACAAAACCAGTTACAACCACTTTAATTTAAGACTCTAGAAGGAAGATGATGCCCATTGGTAAATGTTCTGTTATTTTTTTCTTTTTTTGTGTTAAGGTTACCATTTATACTAGATTATCGAATTGGCATATGGTAACGAACTTAATTATAAGTTTGATCCATGTTCTTTTTTCCCTCTATATCGATCAATGCTCTTTTTGTGTTAATGTTCTGTTTTGTTTCCTCTTTTTTATCTATCTTTCAGCTTATGTCTAATTTCTTTTAACTTCTTTCCAGTAATTGGTTTGATTACACTTTCAGATCACCGAAAGCTATTCCAAGTGGTACCAGATGACGTTAAGCTTATGTGGAACGAGTGGGCCCTACGTGGACTTATTGTGATCAGCCGTGTTTCACAGATCACCTTAAGTCTGTTAGGAAATGTTCGGAAATACAATCCAAGAACATGAGTTAGAATGGCTCTCTGGTTTGCCTACTTATTAGCATTAGCTGTTGCATCAGCAGCGCTTGGTGTTATTACCCGAACCGCCTTAGATGTATGCAGCAACACTTCTCATTTCAGTTCAGAAGATACTTACAAACAAAACACAAGTGAACTCATGTCTTTTTGGGCACCTTTTCTTCTCCTTCACCTTGGTGGTCCAGATTCTATTACCGCGTTTGCATTGGAAGATAACGAGCTTTCATTAAGACATTTTGTTGAGATTGTGTTTCAGTTTGCAGTAGCTCTTTATATCTTCTTGTTGTCCTGGCCGGGCTGTTCTGATCTCCCTAAACTAAGTGTATTGGTTTACTTAGCCGGTTTCATCAAGTGTTTTGAACGTGTTAAGGCTCTACTGTTAGCAAACACTGAGAACCTTCGTGACTCAATGCTTGGTCCTCCTGACGCAGGTCCCAATTATCCTAAGTTTATGGAGGATTACCAGTTAAAAAAGTCACAAGGGTTTGATGTAAACGTGGAGGAGGTCGCTGAACTCTCCCATACAGTCAATATTCTTTTATATCCTGAAGAAGGTAAAGAGATATCTGAAGCTTATGAACTATTTCAAACATTTAAACGGCTATTTGTTGATCTCATCCTTACTTTTGAGGATAGAGAATATAGTCAATCCTACTTCCGCCATCTTGCATCAAGCAATGCTTTCCGTGCTGTCGAGATTGAACTTGGATTTGCGTTTGACATGCTTTACACCAAGGCTAATGTGGTTTATACATTTAACGGGCTTTTGTTTCGCATTACTAACATTTTTGTCCTTCTTCTAGTACCTTTGGGCTTCCATTTTATTTGTAATATCAACGATTACCACTTGATTGACATCGTCATTACTTGCCTATTAATCGGTACTGCATTGATAATGGAAATCTTTGCGGTAATAACCATGCTGCGCTCTGATTGGACCGATCATTGGTTGATCCAACAAAACCTCACTCGAAAAATCCTCAAATTCCCATTCTTAAAGCAACCGAATAAACAAAGGTGGTCCGGTTCCATTGCACAGTTTGACCTGCTAAGTGTTGCCCTTAATGAGAGACCCGCTTGTTTCTTAAAAACTCAAATATTTTTAAAAATAGATAAGGTTCGCGAACAACATCGTTACAAGACATACAACGAAGTTTCTGACAACCTAAAAGAATTAATTTACTCTCAGTTTCGCGAGTATATGGTTGTCAACTCAAATCTGAATGAGTTGTGTACTCATAAAGGTAGTTTTTCGCTACAAAAGAATAAGTGTGACGCTTTTCTATGGAGTATCAATGAAGTTGAATTTGATCAAAGCATTCTTATATGGCACATTGCTACCACTCTTTGCTATTATTCAGATGTTGGCAATCAAGATGGTTCTGATATCGATATATGTCGTACAGAAAGCAAGCACATATCTGACTATCTGATGTATCTTCTTGTGACATACCCTGTTATGTTGCCAATAGGTATTGGCATGATCAGGTATCGCGACACCTGTGCTGAAGCAATGCGTTTTTTCAAAGAAAAAGGTCTTATTACCGAAAAAGTTGAAGCATGTCTAAAGCTGCTGGAAGTTGATTCTCTTGAAGTGTTGCCTAGTAAAGTGAAGGGGGATCGATGCAAATCTGCACTGTTTGATGGTTGCAGGCTCGCGTTATCTTTGAAAAAGATGGAAATAGAGCGTATGTGGAAAGTCATAAGTCAAGTATGGATCGAGATCTTAGCTTATGCTGCTACTCATTGCAGAGGATTTCACCACGAGCAACAGCTTAGGAAAGGGGGCGAGTTTTTGACTCATGTTTGGCTACTGATGGCACATTTGGGCATCACCGAGCAGTTCCAGGTGTCTCAAGGTCATGCTAGAGCTAAAATCAGTGTCTTGTAATGCACATAGCTGTGATATAGGCTCCCACATTCATTCGTTACTTACTGTTAGTTCTGTAGATAAAAATATATGGTTTCATTTGTTTTGTCAATATATTAAACATACTCATTCATCATATCACCAGAAACCTTAGCTTTTTAACATATGTGGTTTACGTACTGTCTATCATTTGTAATAAAATTATATCAAAATTGTATTCGCTTTAACGATGAGGTTTAATTGGTTCTAGTATCGAGGGCCGTCCTGGAGGGTGGCCGACCGCCCACAGCGTGAGTTTTTCATGGCCCTGAACTTTGACGGTCCCAAAATTTATATTTGATGCATAAAACTATAAAGATGTCATTAATATGTATAAAAAACAAAGATTTCTTGCAAAAAAGGGACAACCACGGTGGTGGGTAGGTGGTGTAATTGCACGACTTGGTGGTGAGGGGGGACAACTCGTGATGAACCTTACCATTACACTTACGTTGCGTTCACGAGTTTTTTCTAGGGCGGAAAGGAAAGAAAATGAAAGGAAACGTAAAAACTACTGTGTTCTTGAGTTTTTCTAAATACGGAAAGAAAGGAAAGGCCAAGAAAGTTTTTAGCTTTTTTTGGTCAAAATTTTCCGTCCAAATATGACCGGATTTGAAAGAAAAGTAATATACATCAAAACTATTTATTATAAAATATCAATATTAGCCTCATTATTTTATTTCCCTTAGAAAAGTTAATAATAATGAATGTTACGTAATAATAATGAATGTTATAATTAGTGGGTTATACTTGGAATCTTTTGGATAAAATATTTCTGAGTCTCATCTAATTGAGATGATAAAATATTTTGGATACCAGTCAATACAAACAAATAAAATATGTATAAATCAACATCATTGTAATTATTTATTTTCTGATAATGAGCGAAAGCAAATACCCTTTCCATCTCAAAAAATTAATATAAAATAAAATAAAATATAATCATTATTAGTTTTTCTTTCTTATTTGTTGCACAATAACACTACCTTTAACTAATTAATTAATCATTAATTCAATCAAAGTTTTATATTTACGAGTAATTCAGACTCGTGCGTTGCACACGGGCTCTATCTAATTGGTAATAGTGTAATGTCAAGTAATTTTTTTCGTTATTAGACTTTTGTAAGTATGGCCTTAGTTGATCGGTAAATTTTATATTTAAACTTTTTATGACATATTAGTAGTTATTTATAAAGTTTATATTTTGTATTTATTCTCAAGATTGTAACATTATATTTAAACTTTTTATGAAATATTAGTAGTTATTTATAAAGTTTAGATTTTGTATTTATTCTTAAAATTGTAACATCCTTATATTTTGATATAAAACTAATATGTAATCTTCGGCACATATTTTCGTCATTATATATCTAAGTTGTGATTGTATCACACTTTTTCTAAGCATGGCACACATTTAAAATAGTTTATTGACATGTAAGCTTCGACACTTATTTTCATCATTATATATCTAAATTGTGATGGTATCACACCTTTACTAAGCATGACACACATTTAAAATAGTTTATTGACAATAAGTTCCTAAGTTGTGATGTTACCACAACTTTTGTTAGCATGGCATGAAAAATGTTGGTGCCTTTATTTATGTCAGTTTGAATTGAGGTCGAGTCAAAAACTAGAGTAAATTACATGGATGGTCCCTGTGGTTTGTAAAAAATTTCATCTACCGTCCCTCAAACTTAAAAGTTGCATATATGGTCCCTTTTGACTCAAAAGAATAACATGGATGGTCCTTATGTTGGACGGCCGTCCATATCTCTGTTAAACGTCACCCACGTGATAAAAACGTGAGGGTAAAGTCGTCTTTTGCCATTGTAGCTAACCCCATAATATTTTATCCTTCCCAATAAAAATAACTAGCACTCTGTTCTGACATTTAATTTTCCCTCTCCCCTCTCCAAAACCATCAAGCCAGCACTGTTCATCTTCAATCTCAAACCCTAATTAAATAAAGATTGATCTTATGCACAATGGTTTTGGCTATGTGGAATATACGTGACACTAATAAAAATGACGCAGTCGTGGATTATGCTCGTGTTTATGGTAAGTTACGTTTTTGTTTAATTTTGATCATGAAAACTTTTGTTAAGATTGTTTAATGAGGTTCTTCTTTGGAAACCCTAATTAATAATGTGTTTTTATTGTGTTATATCCAGCCAAAGACCCTAACTTCTTTAGTCTGAAGATTCATCATGGAGGGATGTTTTCAGAGTCACCAGGAAGGAAATATGTTAATGGTAGGTTTAGCTTTGTTGATAACATAGACGTGGATTTGTTTAGTGTGATCGAGTTGAATGAGATGATTATGATGTTAGGTTATGAAGGGGATAGGATAATGTACTACCAATATTTGATTCCTGATCTTGATTTAGACCATGGGATTAGAGCTTTAGGTAGTGACCAAGATGTGCATGAACTTTGTAGGCATGTATTGCTAGGTCATAGGCTGTTGAATGTGTACATTGAACATGATGAAACAACAGTAGACACTTATAATCCTTCACCATTTAAGAGGTGTACCATTACTGAAATAGAAGATGTGGAAGTTGTTGCTAGGAAATCTTGTGCTAAGCAGTTAGCTTTAGAATGGTTTGGGAGTGAAATAGGTCAAAGCAGTGGGGTTAATAATGTTTGTGAAAGTAGTGTTGCTAAGGAAATGGGTGAAACTGAGTTTACAAAAGATTTTTACTCTGCTTTGGACAACCAAGACTTTGACCCTTTCCTTGATTTAGATGATACTGAGGTAGTTGCTAAGGCCACAGAGGTTGAAAAGACATTACAAACTAATGAAATTGGGGGAGATAGTGAAGTGGGGAAGAAAGTGAAAGTGGAGAAGAAAGTGAAAGTGGGGAAGATACTGATGATGAGGAAGACAGTGATTACTTTGAGGATGACATAATTGATGTAGAAGTAGACATGGTAGACATACAATCCTGACCATAAGTGTTTGCAAACCAGAAGAGTCAAAGCTTGTACAGCAAATTTCTTAGCAAAAGATATCCTGCGTCAAATTGAAACAAACCCAGGTATACCTATTAAAGCTGTTCAAGCCCAAAGTCAGCAGAAGTTTAAGCTTGAAATCTCTAGGATGAAAGCATTTAGAGCTAGGGCAAAAGTTGTTAACCAGTTAAGAGGAGACCACACCCAACAATATGCAAATTTGTATAATTATGCATTGGAGCTAAAGGCTAATAATCCCAACACTACTGTTAAAATTCACTTTGAAAGACCAGATAATCCAGAAGAAAACACAAGGGTATTTCAGAGAATTTACATTTGTCTTGGTGCAACAAAAGAAGGATTTAGGGCTGGGATGAGAGAGTTATTAGGATTTGATGGTGCCTTTATGAAAGGACAATTTCCTGGTCAGTTGTTGACTGCTGTAGGTGTGGATTCAAACAATGGGATATATCCATTGGCATATGGTATTGTTGAAACAGAAAACTTGGAGTCTTGGACATGGTTTCTAGAACAGTTGGGTGATGATTTGGATCTGGTGGCCAACTCTCATTTCACTTTCATTAGTGATAAGCAGAAGGTATTATACTTATTCACTGTCTTAATCATTTACATTGTGAACAACAAAAATTGTTATGCTAATGAAATGTCTTGTGACACAGGGATTAATTCCAGCAATTGCCAAAGTATTTCCATCAGCTGAGCACAGGTTTTGTTTAAAACATATACATGAGAATATGAAGCTGAAATGGAGTGGTAAAGCATTTAAAGATCTTCTATGGAAGTGTGCTACTGCCACCACAGTACCACATTTTACTCGTGCTATGGATGAATTGAAAGAATTCAATAAGGAAGCTTATGAGTAGCTTTGCAAGATTCCTCCACAGCACTGGAGCATAAGTCATTTTACAGGTATTAGTATTGCTTAACATGTACTATTATTTGACTTAAATATTGCCACAAAGTAGTAATATGTGTGAGGTCTATTTAACAGGAAGGGCTAAATCAGATGTCTTATTGAGTAATATGTGTGAGGTCTTCAATGGTAAACTTGTAGAAGGGAGGGATAGGCCAATAATTAGTGCACTAGAATATGTTAGGGAGTATTTAATGAGGAGAATTAAGACTGTGAACAGCATCATAGATAAGAGTGAAGGACCTCTAACCCCCACTGCTACTAAAATCCTTAAGGGTATATCTGAAAAAGCTGCTGAATATGTAGCTCATTGGAATGGAGGTGATAAGTACCAAGTTACTGGACCATGGTTTGATCAGTGTGTAGTTACTGTATCTCAGAGAACATGCACTTGTAGGTATTGGGAATTAACTGGCATACCTTGCAAGCATGCAGTAGCTGTTAATTGGGACATGGCACAGAACAAGATGAATCCTGGTCTAATAGAAAAGTGGGTGCACCCTTGTTACAGACTTGAGACATGGAGGAAAATGTACTCACACACCATTGGTCCAATTAATGGTCCAACAATGTGGCCTAAGAGTCAAGTCCAGACAACTTTACTGCCTCCAACATATCATCCACAACCAGGCAGACCAAACAAGAAAAGAAGGAAATCTGCTAGTGAAAAGATTGATATGGTTAAGGATGGTAAGCTATCAAGAGCCATGAAGACTATTACTTGTGCTTTGTGCAAGCAGACAGGACACAACAAAAGAACCTGCAAGATTCAAGGTGGTCAAACAAGCAACAAGAAAAGGAAGACTGCAAGTGTTGCTCCAACTCAAAGTCAAGCTCCAAGTCAAAAAAAGAAGCCTGCAAGTGCTGCTCCAAGTCAAAAAAAGAAGCCTGCAAGTGCTGCTCCAAGTCAAAAAAAGAAGCCTGCAAGTGTTGCTCCAAGTAAAAGTCAAGCTGCAAGTCAAAAGGGTAAGAAGAAAATTGTGAAAAATAAATATGTTTGAAGAAGGCTGCAAGTCAGAAAAAAAACTCTTGTTTTGGGTACTTGTTATCTGTGTTAGAATTGTTATTTGTAGTAATCTATTATGTATGGCCAGTGGTCATTAGAATTTCACTTGTTATGACAATTACAAGTGTATGTTGGATGCTTGTTATGTTTGTTTGACTTGTGTTTTGGTCATTGTGGCATTTAGTTATTGCTAATGTGCATTGTGACAAATTGGTCAAGTTGACTTTTTTTAATTGCTTTCGACTTTTAAATGGGTCACTTTCAGTGGCTAGTTTACCACAACAACACAAACACAACTAAAACCAACATCAGTAACACAAAAAACATATATCCATAACATAGTTTTCCATTACATGCTAAAATCCATAACATAGTTTTTGTTGCATTACAAAACAATATTGACTAGAAAAGTCAATATATCCATTACATCATACCTACACCATAGCAACTTAACAAACCACAAAATTGACTACAAAAGTCAAGATACCCATTACATCATACCTAAACCCTAGCAACTTATGTGAATAATTTGAACAAACCAAACACTAGAATGGATAACCATGTTATAACCAACATTTTTTTCATTCTTTGACGACTTGTTTCTGCTTCCAACAATCTTGCTTCAAGCACGTTTCTTGACCTTAAAAGTCCAGGTATGATGTTTACAGCACGCGCACACATGGGGGGATCATACCAATCAATGAATGGGCAGCTGGATCCCTAAAAAACAATCAATCAAAAAAAACCATCGATTAGGGCTCAAAGCAATACCAATTGGAACCCTAATTTAAGATTTGAACATTTACCTTTATAGGGCAACTGTAAAATCGTCTTCCTGGGTTTATGTCAGTCCAAGATGTGCGAATTACTGCCCTTCTATCACAAGCACATATAACCATGGTTGTTGTTAATCAAGACAAAGAAGATAATTAAAAAAGATGGAAATGTGGGGATGATAACTTTATAGGGAAAGAGAACTCTTATTTTATTATGGGGTTAGCTACAATGGCAAAAGACGACTTTATCCTCACGTTTTTATCACGTGGGTGACGTTTAACAGAGATATGGACGGCCGTCCAACATAAGGACCATCCATGTTATTCTTTTGAGTCAAAAGGGACCATATATGCAACTTTTAAGTTTGAGGGACGGTAGGTGAAATTTTTTACAAACCACAGGGACCATCCATGTAATTTACTCTAAAAACTATGTTTGCCACTAATTTTCGTCATAAATAACTTAGTTTGCCTCAGGACCCGTGCAAAAATGATTGTGTAAATTGTCAGGTTGTTAGTATGATTGTGAGGCTCAATTATACAACAATAGTTTATTGACATTAAAAGAGTATATGTGAAGAAACTTTTTTGAAGATGTTACATTAAAAAGAGTCTTTTCACGTGTAATCTTTTAATATGTATAAGTTACATAAATTATTTTAAATATGAAGCGATGACATTAATGTTGGAGACCTTTTATATTCATCCCCGTGCGATGCACATAGGTTTGGAATGCCTCAGGACCCATGCAATGCACACATGTTGGATCTAATTGTTTTTTTCGTAATGTTCGGGACTAATTTTCGGTTCATGTTTGAAACTCTCATTTTTTGTGAAAGACGGATTTCGTTGTTCAAATAAATGACATTATTAAAAGCGAACTATAAAACAAATTTTCTTTTTAACAAAACTATAAAAAACATAAAACATTAAAATAATTAGTATATTCAAGAGTATAAATTATAACTCGTATAATAAAAAATCAGATCCAATGACCCAAGTCCGAATCATAAACCCGCTCCAATCAATCAATAGACCCGACATTTAACTAAATACAATTTTCTTCTCATTTATATACTTCTTCGATTCAGAAGATTCTCATTGTTAAGATGATAGTGTGAAGATATTTTTATTATATATTACCCCATTTTCAATATGTAACATCGACATAATTTACACAGTCATATCAAATATCAAAGTCACGCAATATTCCAAGACGTTTAATTAAAAAAATGACATTAACACACCGCAAGACAAAAAACTACATTAAGAGCAAAAATATTAAAATGCACCAACAAAGTGTAGTAATAATTATTGACTAAAAATTGAATGCTCGACACATTATTTTCAACTAGCAGGGTACCCGCGCGTTGCAGCGGCGGATACCCTGAAATAAAAAATTTCATAACTAATGTATTTTAGTTTATTATATTCTTTTTGACAATTTAAATTTACGGCTATCAAGAATTTCGTTTATCCTGTGACCGTTTGGCTCGTGCTAGAGCCCTTTTGGCCCGTTACCCGTTTGGACTTGAATATTTGTAGAATTTTTTTATTTTTTGTATTAGTGACATTTAATAATTGTGTTTGAGTTGGTTGTATAATATAGTTGATAAGTTGTATTTTTTATGTAATGGGTGTTTTAATAAGTGTATTAACTGTATTTATTGACCAGTTAATTAATTGAGTACATTCAATATCTTGACCACATTAATTGTGTTTTTAATATTAGTATTTCTATTTTAATTGGTTGTACTATGAGCTTAAGAACTTGTAATTGTATTTAATGTTAGAAAATGTGTTTTAATTACTTGTACTTTTAGCTTTATAACTATTATGTAATGGGTGTTTTAATAAGTGTATTAATTGTATTCATTAACCAGTTAATTAATTGACTACATTCAATATCTTGAACACATTAATTGTGTTTTTAATTTTAGTATTTCTATTTTAATTAGTTGTACTATGAGCTTAAGAACTTGTAATTGTATTTAATATTAGAAAATGTGTTTTAATTACTTGTACTTTTAGCTTTATAACTTGTATTGCTTAATTTTAAGAGTTTCTATATTTAGAAGGCCTTAATGCTTTATAATATAGTAAGATAAGATAAACTTACTTGCTAACGAATCAATAGTATTAGTCCGTTTATCGGTATTACATGAAGTAAAATATTGCATGTTTAATTTGTAACGTACTATTAATATGAATGCTAAGTATTCATTCCACTGGTGGCCATGGCGTTGTTCTTCTTCTTGTTGTTGTTCTTATTGTTGTTGTTGTCTTTGTCGTTGTTGTTCATTGGCCTTTTGCATGTTTTTTTTTTTTTTTTTTTTTGAACGGCGGGTTAGTTGTTAGTTGTTGGCTCGAGTTAGTGTCGCATCCTCGGGCAGAGATACCAACCGCGAGCCTCTCTTTAGGGGATAACCCCACTCCTATTCCCGATTCGTCTGATATCATTAGAGCTTGCATGTTTTGTTCTTGATACAATTTTTGTGACTTCTCGATCTCTTTCTTTAATGCTTCTTGAATGCTAAGTATTCATTCCACTGGTGGCTATGGCGTTGTTGTTGTTGTTGTAGTATTTGTCGTTGTTGTTCATTGGCCTTTTGCATGTTTTGTTCTTTTCTTTTTTTTTTTTTTTTTTTTTTTTTTTTGAACGGCGGGTTAGTTGTTGGCTCGAGTTAGTGTCGTATCCTCGGGCAGAGATACCAACCGCGAGCCTCTCCTTAGGGGATAACCCCACTCCTATTCCCGATTCGCCTGATATCATTAGAGCTTGCATGTTTTGTTCTTGATACAATTTTTGTGACTTCTCGATCTCTTTCTTTAATGCTTCTTGACGCGCTACAAAAAACAATTAGATATAGTTGATCGTAAGTAACTTAAATACAATTAATCAATATATTGCATTTCCGATCAAATTGAAAATGTTCGTGCATGTTCCACTTAATTGATAAGACAACGCTGTGTAGGATCTCTTAAACCATTAGAGAAGATGATGTTACTACCATACCTCCTAAGCACCATCTTTATGTCCTGCATTGTTACACACACAAAACACACGTGAAATTTACATAAAACAATATAAATCAATATGCTAAATAAGTAAGACGATATGATGCTTACTTTACCACCATAATAAGTTGTAGCCCAATGTGCACGCGGTGTGGAGGAAGTTGTAGTTTGTTGTGTGTGATTTTTGACACATTATATAGTTGATAAAATATTTGTAACTCATAAACGGGAAGGTAAAAAGACTAACTACTATTAATTGAGACGTTTGAGTTGCTTGAAATCAATGTACACATACTAATTGAGATGTCTGAGTTGCTTGGAATCAATGTTGAAGGCTTCATATAATAGAATCAATTCTTGGGACATTTATTATGACCCATTTACATTTATAATGCTACTTAAGCTTTATATAATATAAGATTTAGTAATGGACAATTATTTTAAGACGAATGTTATATCATTGTAATAATTTTAACTTTTGCGAATGAAGTACACCTATTGTTAGGCCTGATGGCAAGGGTGTGTTTTTTTTTTCCCTGACACCTTAGCGTGTACCAGAGCTTTCTCTCTCATCTCACTTCTCTTCACCTCACCTCACCTTTTAGTGATCAAGGCAAGGTGATGAGTCTTTTATTTGCTGTAACGTTAATATGGTACAAATAGGACCCGAATTGTGTATATTGTTGCAAGGTGAAGAGATCACCATAAGTAGTCTTGGTATATGTGACTCGTGCGTGACTCGATGAAGAATGCAAGGCACTCGCGTTTGTTTTGGAGTTGGATGGTGATGCCTTCACCTCCCTTGCCGACCGGCCTTATTGAACCGTCAAAACACTGACATTTTTCTTCTGACATACCTATTCTATTTAGTGGTATTTTCATGAAAAAATTTATAGTCAATTTATTAAACGTGTGACGCATCTACTTTAAGTGAAAATCAACATGTGTTTATATTAAGAAATTACAGTATTTATATCTTTTTTTTAGCTTTTACAAACTAGTAAATTCACCGGACAAATCGGTTTCTCTCAAAATTATCAAAATTACAGTTAGGCCACGCTATCGCTCTCTTCTACATTTGAAATTCACCATGTCATCTATCTTGAAAAGACTAAACCATTATTGTTAATAATTTTGTTAAAGAGTAGTATATAGCTGGTTGTTATTGTTTGCAAAATGCTTGAATATTGTAACGAAATGCAAAGAACTTGAACCAAATTCAAATTATACTAGCTTAAGGGAATTGATAGACAACCTCAACTGTGTTTAGTCAACAAAAATATTCGTAGTTATCTTTAAACTACAACTAATGAATATCTTAGCATGTCGTAAAGGCAATTTTTATCAAACCCTAACTTAAATAAAACTTTTAAAGCTTGTGGTGAATTTTAAAGGTCATGACCACACTGAAATCTCAACGAAAGTAGTACATATTTAATTATTTATCTTTTTTGGGTAAAGGGGAGTAACCTTGCACCCTGGTAAATATATTAACCAAAACGTTTAAGTACAATGGATATGGGTGAACTCTCATATCTCAGCCCGTTACATAGGCAAAAAGCTTACATAACAAGATACTTCCTATTTTCTAAACAAAAAAAACAAACCACTACTCAAATGATAACTTAGGACATAACGAAATAAAATTACTTCCTAAGACCTTGAATCTTGGTGTCATACATGGCATTAAAAGCATCCAAATTTCCTGGAAGATCATAAACCTGGTTCGCATAGTTATCGTAGTCATAGTCATCATAATCATCTTCAAACTCTTAGCCACCACCGAATAAATTAGCAGACTCATCAAATGGGTTAGCAACCACCTCATCTTCAGAATCAAAAACCACAATCTCTCCCACCTTAGAAAAAGGGTTAACTCTCTTAGTAGAATAGGCGAGCGGAGTATAAGAATCACTAGTTTTAGGAGCCACAACCGACTCCTTCTCTTTCAAATCACTCACAATGGGTTCTTGTGATGCATTACCTCTCTTAGTAGACTCATCTTCATTAACTTCTATTGTACGACCAGAATCTACATCCTTGTTGGTGTCATTAGTAGGAATACCAAAAGCATTCGTATCTTCCATATTAAGAGCATCAAACTGGTTAGATGTAGAAATCTTCGTTCCACTCGAACTAGCCACAACATAAGCATTCTTCTTATTTCCATCCACTTTCTTAGGTTCAGGAGGAGTCTTTTTGGGTCGATACTAAAACTGTTTACCCACAATAGGTTTAGGAACCCCTCTTTGACCCGGAATAGTAGAACCACCTTGTTTTCCTTTATTCTTATTATTGACGGTCTTGAAACCATCATTAACAGTCATAGTAGGCTGGACAGAAGGTAACACAACTTTAGGACAATCAATAAGAGTATGACCAAAAATCTTACACTTATCACAACGCGGTGGTTTCCACTCGTATTCAACCCGAATCTTCTCAATAGTAGACCCCGAACCATCAAGTAAAGGTATCTCAACAGTGAGGCTATCCCTAATCACCTCAGCCGACTTCACTTCAATCATGCATCTAGCAAAACTACTACGGCCCCATGATTCCTTGCACATTTGGCTAGTATAAGCGTCTAACCTTTTGGGCGTACCAATCAATGTGGCAAGAAGACTGAGACCATCATCAGAGAACATAGCAAGAGGCACATCATGGAATTTAACCCACACCGGGATGTTAGTCAAATCCTCTTTAAGTAGGTTAGTGTTCAAAGTCCATGGTTTGAGAATAATAGGAGCATTTCTAATCAACCAATGACCATTTTCAAGCATCTCATCAACATCTAATTATTTATCTTTTACCTTATGTTACAGCATGCTTAAATCAATATTATTGATAAATTTGTAATCTAAAGTAGGCTCTTCAAAAATACATTTACGTATAAATGTGAGAGATAATTTATAATTTTAAAATAATTTCCAGTCTTCTGATTGATATACAAAAAATGATATAAAATCACTGATGTAGACTAGAGACAACAACAACAACAACAACAACAACAACAACAAACTTAATCCCGCCGGGGCAGGGTATGGGTGAGGTAGAATGTAGACAGATCCTACCCCTACCCAGGATAAACCCGAAATAGAGAGACTGCTTCCAAAAAGACCTCCGGCAAGTGTAGGTGTGCGGGTGTGAGAGCAAAGCAAAGGGAGCAAAAGAGACAGAGACCACATAAGCAAAAGCAGGCAAGAAACAGGCACAACAAGCAAACATATAAGAAGCAAGAAAAGAGAACCTAAGAAGGCAAAGGGGCAATGGGCAAGGGGCACGGATAAAAGCAAAAGAAAGGAAGCACCAAACACAGTAGAGCAAACAAAAACGCAAACAAAACAAAGAAACAAAACAAAACAAAGAAACAAGAACCAAGGGAAGGCTAACCTAGGGGAGCAGCACACATCAAAGCAGAGCAACGCACGGGGCCTAAAGCTAAGGCAAAGAAAAATCGGACACCAAAAATAATAATAATTAAAAAAAAAAAAAAAAAAAAAAAAAAAAAAAAAAAAAGCCTAAACGCCAAAACTACCACCACCCAAGAAAACACCTAGCCTGAGCTACCCACAAATCCTAATTCTATCTCTCCACACCTTCCTATCTGAGGTCATGTTCTCGGACAAGAGAAGCTCTTTCATGTCGAGCTTAAGTCTATCCTCCCACCTGAATTTGGGTCTACCCCTCCTTCTCACACCATCTACTACTAACGCTTCGACTCTCCTTACCGGTGCTGATTGTGGCCTCCTCCTGACATGTCCGAACCACCTCAACCTTCCTTCTCTCATCTTCGAAATAATAGTCTCGACCTCAAATATAGCTCTGAAAACTCCGCTCGGAATCATGTCAAGTATGGTCTTGCCACAAGTCCACCTTAGCATTCTTAGTTCCGCCGCCTCGACCCTGTTAGCCTGTGCCTTGGTGATAGGCCAACACTCCGACCCGTACAACATAGTCGGTCTAATCGCCACCTTATAAAATTTTCTCTTCAGCTTTAAGGGTACTTTCTTGTCACATAGCACACCCGATGCCGCCCTCCATCTCGCCCAACCATCTCTAATCCGGTGGGTTACGTCCTCATCTATCCTCCCTGATTTATGGATCATCGATCCAAGATATCTAAAAAACTCCTTGGGTAGTAGGATCTTGTCACCGATACGAATATCCATTCCTTCGTGGTGTCTTGACTCGATCCTACCAAACTCACATCTCATGTATTCGGTCTTCTCTCTACTCACTCGAAGGCCATTGTCTTCCAGAGCCTCCCTCCAATGCTCAAGTCTATTGTTTAACCCTTCTGCTGATTCTGCCACCAACACAATGTCGTCAGCGAAAATCATGCTCCACAGGATACCCTCTTGAATCCCTCGAGATAGCTCATCAAGGATAATTGCAAAAAGGTAAGGACTAATGGCAGATCCGTGGTGGAGCCCAACCTCTACAGGGAAAAACTTTGAGATCCCCACCGTGGACCTTACACGAGTCTTAGCCCCCTCGTACATATCCTTAATGACTCTCACGTATCTCCTTGGGGTTCCTTTATTGATGTAGACTAGAGAAAGATATCAATAAAACATTACAATTATGGAAAGATATATATATTGGTGAGTGGTAGTCAATGAATGAGATGGTGATGTCAAATATAAACTACAACACTACTCTATCTTGTCAAATTAAATATATACTCTACATTGTAAGAGCAACTGCACTGGTAAAAAGTCTTTAAGACTTTTTCTTTGTTTAACAATTAATGTTTCAATAAATATCAATAAATACCATGTTCTAAAAAGTCATTCATATACAAGTGCTCCAATGGATCAAAGCTTTCCTAAAGCTTTTCACATAAAGTTTATAAAAACTATCCTTATGCATTTAATGAAAACAACTTGTATCAACCGCTTGGTGGATTAAAAGTCTTTGCATCAAAAGTCATTTGCAAACTCTTCATCAGAATGGTTCAAGTTGTGTAATAGCTTTTTGAAATAGTACAAAGTCATTCAAAAACACACCATTGCAGTTGCTCTAAAGTTGTTGGTGAATGATAGTGAAGATGCAGAAAAAAGAAGAAACAACAATGGAATCCATAGCCCTTCTAACACCATATAACATGAAAAACTTTCATCTTTCTCATAGGTAATTCTAATCTTCTATGTGTCTTATTTTTAGTCTTTTTGCTTCAAATTTTTTTTTTTTTTTTTTTTTTAATTTAAAAGTTTTTTACCAATCAACTCTTAGAGACTTTAGATTCAAGAGTATGATTCTTGATTAACCTACGATTTTTCATCTTGTCATTATTTAAATAAACGAGTAAATATAAATTCAAAATACAAACTTAGCGTTTTCTGTTTTTATTCGTATTACTTTTATCCAAAATTACATGAGACACACACACACACACACACAAAAACCTACTACTACTACTAATATTTAGGTGGTCTAAATATATACGTTGTTATCTTTCTTCGTTTGAGAATACTCTAATTTATATTTACCAAATCACTACACCAAATGAAAGCATAAGTAGCAAAACACAACAAAGAAGAAAGGCCTGGCCTTTTTTTACCATGTCATCATTTTGAGATGGGTACCTGATCATGGATTCATGGTATGTTCAGTTCAAGGAACTTAAAACACAATTTCCGAAATATATTCTATATAAAACAAAAAAATGAAAAATGTGTTCAGATTGGTTTTTATCAAAAAATTATTTGTAATACTGAAATTTTCTATTTCTAACATATCAAATAAGTTACAGAACATATTTTTTATGCTTCATTGTTTCTCGATACATTGAGAGGAGTAATGTGCTATACTGCTATTTAACAACGTTTGCTCAAACTTTTGTTACAAAATGTGCTTGACGCTTGTTGGCATGCTTTGTGATTTACTTAAAGAAGCCACCATAGTTCATGACACAGACTAGGTAACATAAGCAATCCATGTTGTATGATTAAATGGGTTTAAAATCTTAATTTACAATTGCAGGGTTGTTTTGGCACCTTTATCAAGACTAAGATCCTACAATTTCACAGCACAACCACATGCCATTTTGTATTATAAACAAAGAACAACCAAAGGTGGACTCTTGATAAGTGAAGCATCTGGGATTTCCGAAACTGCTCAAGGGTACTTTCAAATATATCATTAGAAGTAAGATAATCTTTAGAAATGCAATAAATCCTTACTGTTTCTATATATTTTTCTTATATAAAGATTACCAAACACCCCTGGAATATGGAAGAAAGAGCATGTGGAAGCTTGGAGACCAATAGTTGATGGTGTTCATGAGAGTGGAGGAATCTTCTTTTGTCAACTGTGGCATTCGGGTAGAGTTTCCAATAAAAGTAAGTCTTAATTTTTTCCTGTTCAGTAATCTAAGGTAGCGTTTGTTTTCTCAAAATTGACTCTTAACATCATCTCAATCTGACTCATTCAGAAACGGTCAGACATTTGAGTCATTAAGAGTTTGTTTTTTCATGTCATTCAGAAGCGGTAAGAGGTAACCAGTGTTAAGAGTATTTGTTTTTTTCCTGATCATTAAGAGGTGGTAAGAGACATAAACCTCTTACTGAACTAGATGTGAAGTAGGTGTCTTAAGTCTTAACACCTCTAATGCCTATTTTTTTATTCTTAATGTTTTTCTTTGTTTTTTTATTATTTTTTTTATTATTATTATTTTTTTTTTGTCATGATTTTTTTGTTTTGGTGTTTTATTTTTTATTTTTTTGCCTTGTTTCACATTTGTCACTATTAAATAGAATAATTGCATATGTTTTTATTATATAAAGAATGTACAAGATGATATATAACAATTTATATTTAGTTTAAATTGAAGGGTTCGGTTTCAGACACATATATCTCAACTCTAACGCGACTCTTTTAGTTAATCGATTAAAAAAGTTTAATTTAAATTCCGGTACGTTTATTTTTGTCAAATAAACATGAGCTTGCATGTTCTGTTTAAAATACATTTAATTTTAAATTGATTATATTTTATATATTTTGAATTTTTATATTTAATAAAGTCTATTTCTTGTGTGAATGCAATCGTTATTTATTTGATTTGAAAACACTGATAGTTTAACATATCTAGACATTTTTACAAAACAAACAGTTTTATTTGAATCAGATTCAAATTTCTCAGTCACTTATTCAGATTAAGATTGAAATCAGACTCAAACTTTTTTACCGCATATTCATATTCAGATGTGTGAATCAGATTCAGATTTAGAGTCTCTTAATAAACAAACAGCACCTTAGCAACACATTTGACGTACAAAGAACAAAAAATACATATGATTCACTTAATTTTATGAAATGCATCTATGTATATAGTATATACATCTAATTTTGAGCTAGAAAATATATCAGGGTGTATTTAAAGGACATTGAATATATTTAATTCAAGTTAATAGATTTCAAATGTGTGACTATAATTATTTATGAAGTAAAACAAAATGCAAATGAAATGAAAATAAGGAAAAGGAAAAGCAAACATCCTATTACGTAAATTATGTGGTCATGTTTGATTTCTAAATATAGCCTGTATAATAGGACATAGACAAGTTTCAAACCGTCCAACCAATTAAAAATTTTCCAAATGGAATAATCCAACCAAATTATTTTACATGACATGACATTTTGTTTTGTATTCTCTTTATTATTCGTTCACTTTTTATTTTCAGGTTGTCGTAAATTAACTATCCATCAGTAAAAGAGATAGGAAAGTAATCGAGTTTCAAATATCATCACCCTTATTTAAAATTATTATTACAAATTTTAAAGAAAGTATTAATTTATTAACTAAGGTTAAAACTGTCATTTTGCAACAAATATAAATAATAAACTATGTATTTTATATCGCGTGGGAGTTCTTTTAGAACGGGGGAGTACAATATTAAAGAACACGTGATACAAAAACATGCATGCTAATCACAATTTGTTACGTGTTCGTTTTGGTGTCCAGTTTATCAGCCGAGTGGCCGGTCTCCAATTTCTAGTACAGACAAGCCTATTGGGAAGCAACAGTTTATCGGTGGTTCTGGAGAAGAAGTTGCTCAATATTCTCCTCCACATAGACTAACCATCGATGAAATTCCCTATGTCATCAATGACTTTCGATTAGCTGCCAAAAACGCCCTAGAAGCAGGTTTTGACGGCGTCGAAATTCATGGAGCAAACGGCTACTTAGTTGATCAATTCATGAAAGATCAAGTCAATGACCGGACAGATCAGTATGGCGGAAGTTTACAAAACCGTTGTCGTTTTCCACTAGAAATCGTTGAAGCAATCTCAAAAGAGATAGGACCTGAGAGAGTTGGAATCAGACTGTCTCCTTTTGCTGATTACAATGAGTCTGGTGACTCGGATCCTCACTCACTCGGCATTTATATGGCCGAGTCTCTAAGTCAACATGGAATCGCTTATTGTCATGTGATTGAGCCACGGATGGTGACTCAGTTTGAAAGAGTAGAGACTCGTGACACTTTGGTGTCGATGAGGAAAGCGTTTAAAGGTACTTTTATGGTGGCAGGTGGGTACCATGATCGAGATGAAGCAAACCGTGTAGTTGAAAATGGTGATGCAGATCTTGTGGCATTTGGACGTGCGTTTTTGGCTAACCCTGATTTACCTCGTCGGTTTATGCTTAATGCACCATTGAATAAGTACGATAGAAGTACATTTTATACAGATGACCCTGTAGTTGGATACACAGATTACCCGTTTCTTGATTATTAGATTTACCAAAATTGTTTCCCAGAATACATGTTATGCATAGTGTGGTGGTATTGAAATTGTTGCTGATACAATATAAACTGTGTGTAATGTTAGATACCTATTTACTCCGATCATTTCATTCTTAAGTCTTAACTCCATAATCTCATAAGGAAGCAATTCTAAACTTCAGTATTCTTAACACCAAAACAGTAGTACAGAAAACATTCAGAGAGTACATAGCCATAAAGTACGAACCAACATTACCATTGTCTTCAAGCATAAGGTTCTCCAAATGACAAGCAAAAAAATAATGAAACAGGCTCTCAAGGGCTAGGAGAGTAATCGCGTGGGACAGGGCTATGGCTATGATCCCTTGGTGCTCTGGCTCGCTCCCTTACAGGACTACGGCTACGCTCCCTTGGCGGCAGCGGGCTTGGACTCCTTGACCCGTTGTAGGGTGGAGATCTGTTGTCCACGACAGGACTCCTTGGAGGTGGTGAACGCCCTCTAGCAGGAGGAGGCGATCATGAGTACGACCTTTCTCGACTATGCCTCTTTTCTCCAGGTGAAATAGACCTATAAAAACAGGTAAATAAAGTATAAAGTAAAAACAAACTTAAATACATCAAAGAATAACAGTCGGTACATGATAAAGTTAGTTGTAAAACATACCTGACATGTTGCTTTCTCTTTGGGGGAGGAGAGTACTCACGGCTATTGGATCGTGATCGAGCATAGCGTGGAGGAGGAGACCGAGAGTAGCGTGGAGGTGGTGAGCGTGAATAACGAGGTGGTGGTGACCTCCTGCGATCATTAAACCTGCCACCTCTGCATCAAATAGCATATTCAATGCATCAGATAACTAAACTTTTACGCAATACAAAGGGGGTTAACTAATATTGCATTTGCAAGCTGATTATCCTCGTTTTACATTTCCATACTTCAGTTACCAAGTTTTGAGCAATTATATGAAGGCATCTGAATCATCTGATTCTGATTATCACTTTGCGAGTAGCAGATTATCATTTTGCTAACCACACAATAATCAGTTTTTGATAACGAACTTAAGGCTATGTTTGGCAAATTAAGCCGTAGCTCTGCTAGCAGTTGCTGTTAGCAAAACATGCTTTGTTTGTTACAGTAAAACCCACAGATATCTAAATTTTTCTGTAACCCAAACACCCGACCAAAATGTGAAGCCCATATAACAGCTCTACATATGATATTCCTATAACCTTTCCTTGTAAAACAGTCACATTACCTGATTCGCATGTCAAATTTCAAAACGAGAGTAGTTTTACCTGCGTTCCCTTGTTCGCATGTCAGTTGGCTTCTTGCGGTTCTCCTCTGCAAAGACAACAGTCAGCTGTCGGCCCTGAAGAACCTGACCATCCATCTGATATTTTGCTTCAGCAGCATCAGCAGGGTCTAGAAACTGAACAAACCCAAACCCTCTTGGCTCCCTGCAAATAACACATAATTAATTAAAAAGAAGTAGATTTTGACTCGGATATTTGGGTTGTTTGTAAATCTCAAAAGTAGTGATCTTCGCTTGATTTATCAAAAATCATTTGGAAAATTTCAGAGAGCATTAATCAAGTACCGTTTAAGCGCTGCAAGATTTTCAAGCAGCCTGTGATAGTAAAGTTATATAAAGTTATAAACAAAGAACTTGTAGTAATTTGAAAGATGGTCTGTCAAAGCAGATAAAGCAAGCTCGTAGCTGCTGACCTTCGAATCTGAATATTAATATGACTTGAAATTCTTCAAGACTTGAAAAATCTCGACATCAATTTCCTTCTCATCTTCACACTACTCTTGACCAAACTCTTAATCTCTTATTACTTGATTGCTCTTACGCTTAGTACTTGACTGCTCATATTACTTGATTGCTCATATTACTTGATTGCTCTTACTCTTAATACTTGATTGATCTCTTCAAAACTTTTACCACATTTCACTGTTGAATCTCAACAATTTAAAACCCAATTGGAGACAAAATAACACGGTATGATCAAATTTACTGAGTCGTAAAGGTAAGCCAGCACTATGAAAATTAGAAATCATTTTTTTATCGTTTCCGAATTAGACAATTAGAGTGCTGAATACATTGGTTTTAGTGAGTAAAGTGGCACAACACATTGTAGCCTCCTCAAAAAAATTATATGAAAATATAAATTAACACTTCTGTGTACCAAACCGGAAATTAAATAATGATGATGACTGTGCAGGGTGCATAAGCTCACCCGCTGTAATAATCCCTTGGCAAATAGATGTCCTTTAGGGGGCCAAATTGTCCAAATGGCCTCCGGAGATCCTCAGGCCTACAAACAACAATATGTAATTAAGAAACACGCCATCTTCAACACAAAGCTAACACTAGTCTCACATAACAAATAATGCAGAGCACATATACCAGTAACATTATGAATTTCAACGTAATCAATTATTTCACATGTCATAATGGCAATATTGTGCATAAATTGAATTGTTAAGAGAATAAAAACAAAACAGAAACTGGATGCATTTTGAACCTTTAAATGTTAAACACTTAAATTTGGATTAAATATTCATTTTAAAATAGCACGAGACAAGGGAACAATAGGGATTGTAAAAGTAAAAGGCCAGAAATTGTAATGTATTGAATTCATAAACCAACACAAAATCAAGACTGGGTTAGTGAGAACAAACCTGCAGTCATGACGGAGATTACGAACTAGCAGACTGGTCGGCATATCCCTATCACGATCACGACCACGTCCACCACCACCTCCTCCTCCTCCTCCACCATAGCGACCCCTTGGACTAGGACTCCTTCCCCTTCTTCCATGACCACCCCTTGGAGGAGGTGACGGAGAGTAGCTTCTTCCACCCATTACTAATCACTCTACAACAAAAAATAAAAATAAATAAATAAATAACAATACATAATAATTTGCATCAACAAACAATAAACTTGGAGACAAAATAACTGTACTAACAATGCAAGTTGCCTAAAGGGGTGTTTGTTTAAGCTTATATGTGGCTTATAAGCATATTTGTGTTTCGGCTTCATAAGCCCCAGTTTTCCAGCTTATTTTCAGACTTTTGGGTTTATATTAAGTTTACTATGATATGATAAACTTATAAAAGCCCGTAAATCTCAAAATAAGCCGGAAAATTGGCGCTGATGAAATATAAGCCAAAATCAAATAGGCTCATAAGCCCAAATATAAGCTTAAACAAACACCCCCTAAATGCCTAATTACAGTTTTAAATATTGAAAGTTATCGCGAGCAAATAAGACTAAAGGGGTGTTTGATTTGCTTTTTTCCAGCTTCTGCTTATTTTTAAGCAAAAGCTGTTTTGTGTTATCCAAACTACTTCTGCTTACTTTTGGGTAAAATAAGCAGATTCTAATAAGCAGTTATGAAACAAAAACATTGAACTCAATGCTTTTTATATATGAATAGCATTAAAACTTTTTAACTAAAATTTATAGTTTTCAAATTCTTGCATTTTTTACAAATTAAGAAAATCCAAACATCATTTTCAAAATTACTTCTTTCTAAGCAAAAGCATAAATAATAACCCTAAGACTAAAAATTATATTTAAACCAAAAAAAAAAAAAAAAAGTATCATATGAATCTTTACTAATAATAGCAAAACATGATATAATAATATATGACTTTGCTATCTCTAATCATTTATAAAGTAAACCAAACAGATCCAATAAATATATTCATTTAAGAAAGACAAAAACAATAATAATAAGTAACAACCTCCAAGATTTGAAACAAGAAAACACAAAAACACGCAGTTGAGTTGTGTTGAGTAGTTAAGACGGCCAAAATATAAATGAAGATTTAGGGCGACATTTAAGTCAACGCGCATAGGAATATGTTTCAGTGAGTTACGTTAACAGCCCTTTGAGTTTTTTAAGATATGCACTTTCAGCTTTTTATTGTTTAGGATCTTCTAATTCTAACGAGAGAGGGGGAGGAATAGGGGTGAGCAATCCCGACCGACACCCGACTCCCGTCCCGAACCTAACACCCGACTTCCTTCCCGATATCGATCTGATTGTAATCGGGTCGGGAGTCGGTTTGCATTTTCCTGGTAATCGGGATTCGGGACGGGTCGGGAGTCGGGATGGTCCCGAGAAAACACTGCCAAAATCAAGATTCGGGACGATTCGAGACCATTATCGGGATTCGGGACGAGTCGGGACCATTATCGGGTCGGGAGTCAGTTTGGGTTTTTCCCCGTTGTCGGTATCGAGATTAGTCGGGACGGGTCGGGATTCGTCCCGATGCTCACCCCTAGGGAGGAAGGACAATATCCAAAACCTAACTTGTAACGTGTAGCTAACCGTACCGATTGAGAATCGGTACAGGTATGCGGTTTCCATATTTGTATGCTTCGGGTTTTGGTACCGGCTGCCTGCTGGTACCAAAACCATTTGGGTCCTTGTTGGAGATTTTCATATATTTGTGATTATTAGTTTTTCTAGTCATCAGTTACATGTATCAAAATCATTGTTAGTGGTATATCATTGGTTGGTATTACATTAGCATTAGTAATTTAGTATAGTTTGAGTTTAAGCCCAAGTGTTAGAGTATATATATATATATATATATATATATATATATATATATATATATATATATATATATTGGGCATATTTAATATCACATTAATCAATCACGTCTTACATGGTATCGAGCCAGTCGATTTCCTAAAACCTTTTCTCCACAAAAGTCAACTAAAGCTCGACTTTTCTACACGTTTTTTTCTTCTTTTTTTTTTTTTTGCAACTTCAGTCGACTAATTACTTTCTTTAGGAGCAATGAAAGACAAGAGTGGTAAAAAGGGTAATGTCAAGGTATGTAATAGCTATAAAGATTTATTCAACACATAACCAAAGGACCATAAATAAACAAACAAAATTATCATAGTCTCACACCCTTAGTTTGGACAACTATAAATCGAACTCTTCCTCACCCTTCACCTTAACGTCATGCCAAACATTCGTTTATAATGACGAATGATACTCCCCCTTCTCTTACTCTATCACACATCGATAAACTTTATGTCGTTAACTCTATTACCAACTCCATTCCCCTAAAACTTGATGTGGACAAAACTAATTATATCGTTTGGTTTAACTTTTTCAAGAATCACTGTGAAAATTTTGTTATCGTAAAAGACATTATTGGTATGCTACATATATTTAGAAAGAAAAAAAAATAAACTACACACAAAAGTGAAAGGTTATATACGTATGATCCACCTGTGGCACGTGCCACATACAACTGAAGCCGATGAAGTGTAAATTTCCTTTGAAATATTTTGGTTATTTGAAAGTGCTACATTGTTTAGAACATCTCCAATGCAGAGTGCAATACAGAATTCAGTACACTGTCACATCAGCGCCACATCATCATCTTATTTATTTAATATAAACACTCATAATGCATTGAACTTTCACAATTTAATGCACTTCCACATCATTATAAATTTAGTCATTTTTTAAGATTACATTAATATAAAAATAAGGGACAAATTACATAGAAATTAAAAAGACATAACTTAGTTGTATAAATAGAAAGTACCATAATCTAAAATTATCATACGACAATAAACTAAACTAAAAATTATATTTTTCTTTAATCTCGATGCAACGGTTTCTTCAAATCTCTCGTGCAAAATCCTCCATTTTTTTAGGATCTTTAAACAAGATTGCAATTTCTTTATTTTTGCTTTGAGGGCTTCGACTTTTAACTTCTCAACTTCAACTTTAATCTTTTTTTCTTTCAACATGTGGTGTCGGTCGATTGCCTTTTTGTTTCTCTTCAACATGTTTTTCAAGTATCTCGTCAAGTCGGCTTTTTGAAGATAAAGAGGAAGCAGTAGATTTTCCTTTTCGGTCTTTTTTGGCTTTTTTTGTACCTGTGGGCGTGCTATATCTTCAATATCATCCAGGTTTACAGGAGTTTGTGAATCACATGAAACTTAGATGTTTGAGTAGTTGGAGTAATAAATATGAATGGTTGGAGGTTGGAGGTTGGAGTATTAACTATGAATGTTCAGAAATTTAAATAACTATGAATGTAATGTTTGAATAAATAAATGTTTGAGCAGTTGAGGTAATAACTATGGATGGTTGGAGGTTGAGTATTAACTATTAAATGAAAGATATATCTTGGCATCTATCATACTTACAATTTCACTCTCAATATTTGGCTAATTAAAATGTCTTTTATGGGTTCATCGGGTTCATCTTCATCTTCTTCTTCATCTTGTTTTATGTTTAAAAAAATTGACAGACAATTCAACAATAAATTTGTATCTCGAGCTGAAGAAGAAGCCGACGCCGAAAGTTCAAGGCATCCAAAACGCAGTCGAACATACATACCTAGAAACCATGAAGAAGCTCATGAGCTCATGTGGAAAGACTATTTTGATAGTTCACCGAGATTACTGGCTTATATATTCAGACGAAGGTTTCGTATGCGCAGAGAGTTATTTTTAAAAATAGTTAACGGTATCTCTAACCATTCTATTTATTTTCAACAAAGATATGATGGTTTGAACAAAAAATGTCTTTGCCCAATACAAAAATGCACTGCTGCCATACGTCAATTGGCGTATGGAACAGCCGCTGACACAATTGATAAATATATACATATTGGTGAAACAACTGCAATCGAATGTCTAAATAATTTTTGTCGTTGTGTCATTGAAGTGCATTCAAAAATATATTTAAGAAAACCTAACAAAATGATGTTCAAAAGTTAATAAAAAACATTCAGAAAAACACGGGTTTCCCGGCATGTTAGGAAGTATTGATTATATGCATTGGCCTTGGAAAATTGCCCTGTTGCATGGCAAGGTCAATTTACTCGAGGTGATCAAGGGTGCCCAACAATTATGCTAGAGGCGGTTGCATCACAAGATCTTTGGATATGGCATGCTTATTTCGCTGTGGTGGGTGCTAACAATGACACCAATGTACTTAATCAATCTCCATTGTTCAACGACTTATTACAAGGATACGCTCCGGAGTGTAACTTCACTGTCAATGGCAACTCGTATACAAAAGGATATTACCTTGCAGATGATATAAATCCTGAATGGGCTAAAATGGTTAAAGGTTTTTCACATCCAGATGACCCAAAGAAGTGCAAGTTCAAAGAAAAACAAGAGGCTGCAAGAAAGGACGTCGAACGAGCTTTTGGTGTCCTCCAGTCTCGTTGAGCAATTGTACGCGGTCCAGCAAGATCTTGGCATAATAAAAAAAAAAACATAAAGGATATAATGTATGCATGCATCATATTGCACAATATGATTGTAGAGGATGAGGAAAATTCGATTAGTGATTGTTCGGATGATGTAGATCCTTCGATACGTGTTCATCGAGGACCAACACAAGAAATTTGATATCAAATACAAAGAAATTCCCAACTTTGTGATCGCACAACCCATCACAAGCTTCGAAAAGATTTGTGCGAACATATATGGGAACACTTTTTGCAAGAAGGCAATCAAAATTAACGAGTGTTTTCGTTGCAAATTTTATTATGTCATGATTAATTAAGTATAACTTTTGTAGAATTTATTTTTATTGTTTAGCTTAAATGAAAAGACATTAAGTTTTTCTCATGATGTTTCAAATTGATAAAAGTGTTAATATCTAATTAAATCTCTCTATCCATGCTTATCCGAAACCAAAAGAAATTAAAACACTATAGTTACTATTTCATAGCAATATTGTGTTCGTAAAAGTGAGTACCTTTTTTGTATAGCAATACTATTAAAACACTATAGTTACTATTTCGTAGGAATACTGTGTTCGTAAAAGTGAGTACCTATTTCATAGCAATACTATTATATATTCTTTTACAACCCTACTTTCTATTAAAACAATTGAGAAATAAAGAAAAGGGGCCACCTCCGTACGTATAAATGGGATGCAAACAGAGAAGAACGCCTTTTCAACGTACGAAGCCTACAATGTTATTAAATGATGAGCTGTCGTGTAACACTTTCATTTGAACGATGCCACGTCTATGCGTTGTAGATGGCCTTAGAGTAGAAGTGCACATAAATGAACCAAATAAGAGTGAATAATGTTCTTGAGTTTATGTTTTTGAGTTTCGTTCTTGCAAAAAGAAAGAAGATGCCCAGATACAAGATGATGAACAGGGATGTTCAAATAATTATTTATGTACTTGTTTGCTAGCTCATTTCATTTGTCTTTTAATGAACGTAGGGCCAAGATAATTTGGATTTCTTTAATGAAATATTTTGTTCTTAGAGTACAATAATTTAAATCAATTAAGTTTATTAGATTTTTTTTTCAGTTTTTACATTATACTTTTTAGATATTATGTATTACCTTTATTTAGAAAAAGATAACAATATCATAAACATCTAATTTTACCGATTATTAAAAATAATGTATATTTATATAATGTGTTTCAATTTACCTGTATTCAATATAAAAACTAGGAAAAAACAAACCTAGTTCAGTATTGAACTACTACCACCATTCACCTTATTAGTTGTTATATTCGTGACACCTAAAGATTCATATTCGCATACATCTTCAACACAATTTTCCATACCATTTACTCTGTCTTGTTTTTACTTTTCCCTATTAGCCTCCCATGATCTCTTAAAGTACTCATGCATTTCTGGAGTCCACTTTGTAGAAAACTATAAGAGGGTTGAATAATTTTACCGATTAAAATCACTTGTTAAAACTTATAGAACGACTTATGTCAATCTAGTTTTGACGTGTTGGATATTGATACACTAAAGTATGTAAATCTATGCTACGAGATATAGATAGAGAGATACAACCACAACACAAGTATTTATAGTGGTTCGGCTACAAGGACACCTTTCTTGCTCTACTCCACTCCCCGAGTCCCCTACTCAAGAGTTCGTAATCACTGCACAAGACAAACTCCTTTCACCGGCGGAGAAGCCTTTACACCATAGCTTACACTTTATCCGGTACAAAGCTAAATACTGGGTTCTTCACACGAGGTAGAACCAAACCTATCACAACGTCGCCTACACTTTATCCGATACAAGGCTAGATACCAGGTTCCATTACAATGGAGGAACCACTACCCGATACAACACAACTTGGAGACCCACTCTCCAATATCACCAATCTACAAGACACAACATACGAGTGATCACCCCCAACTACACCAAAGCATACAACAAGACTTGAGGCACCAAACCTCAACAACAATATCTTGCACCAAGACAACCTTGAGGTATCAAACCTCGACTTCAAAAATCTACACCAAGATCTTCATGAGCCACCAAAACTCATCTTCACAATCTTGATCTACACAACTTGAAGAACCACTCTTCAATGGCAAAGACCTTCATGACTTGACTTGGCAACCCAATCTTTAACTACACCAAAGTATACATCATGTCTTGAATCTACTTGAGATAGATCACCGACAAGAGTCACTTCTGTGATCTTGAGAGGATGATGAAGGCTAGCATTTCATGGCTTGGAGGTTGCACGATTTTGACTCTAAACGTAGTGATTCACCTTTAGAAGGAACCTATAGAATCACCACACAAAAGACTACAAGAAAGACCTAGGATATGAGGTTAGTAAGAGAGAAACATAGAGATAGAAATATGTGAGAAGGCGCAAGAAAGAAAGAGGAAATGGCTCACTATTTATCGGCAATAAAACCCACTGTTCACCCGGTTCCAGCGGATCCCTTGGAAAAGGGATCCGGCCAGTGTAATCCAAGGGATCCAGCCATCTGGTAGTACCAGTCCAGATTTTGGATTACAATTCTAGGTTATGGGTTATGGATCAAGGTCCATGGGTTATGTGATGTCATGCATGATGTCAAAGACATCTTGGGTCATGGGTTATGGACCTTTGGTCATGGGTCATAGATATTACCCATTTGTGATGTCGTGCATGATCTCAAGCACATGGGTTATGGGTTGTGCTCCATGGGTCATGGGTATTGGACATGGGTTTTGGGTTTGGATAGTCCAACTCTATTAACTAGTACATTGTTTTTAACTAGTTGTTTTCAAAGTATGTATTTTATGACAAATACAAGTAACAAATATTACTTATAAGTGTTTCATAAAAATGGTTTTGGCAAACTAATTAACTAAACATGTTTGATGATTTATTTGTTTAGTGAAATGAGTTAGTAACTATTGGATCAAAACTTTACGTATTTATCTATTACGTCAAAATGATTTTATGTTTGTTATCAACAAAACATTAGAAGATCGTAAAATATAAATAAACATTTTTACTGCTTATTTGTATTAACACACTTCTTAATGTCATTCGGGCTAGGCTGTAATTTCAGGTTCAAGAACTTATCAACTATCATATTATCTTTTAACATATTAGTCCCCTAACTGCTTTTATCATCCTCATCAATTAACACATCATACTTGTTTTTATTCCTATCCTGAGGTATTGACTTATTCTTTTGTTGAGTATTTTTAATATGTACATTTAAGGCTAGAAATTCCTCCTCAAAAGGTTTATCCTTATCATTTTTAGGCACATTACTAACATCCCTCTTATCAGTGTTTGCTTTCTTATTCCATTGTTGCTTTTGTTGTCTAAACTGCCATGTATTTTTAGGAACATTATTATTTTCTTTTACAGCTGTTGTTTTAGTTGGTTGTGGAGGTTTCCTTTATGTGTTCTGATTATCCTCACTCCCCCCCCCCCCCATCTTTCTTATTATGTCATTTTCCTTAGCTAACTCTGCCTCATTCCAAACTCTTTTCTTACAACCTTCAAAATCATGACCAAACACCTTACAGTGAGTACATACTGGTGGTTTCCAATCATATTCAATCTTAACACTCTTAGTACCTTTCACACTATTGTTACCATCTCTATATTGCATATCAACCTTATTCTTAAACCCTTTCTCAGCATCAAATTCCACAAGAACCGTAGCATACTCAGTTTTTCCTAGACCATTCTTACAAACATAGGCTGTCATACTATCCATGATCATTGGTTTGCCTAGACTACTAGGTAAAGCACTAATGCCTTTGACACTCCAAGCTTCCATAGGCACAGTAGACATCCTAACCCATACAGGTAGCTTAGTTGGTTCTATTTTCTCTAAACCAATACTAGGATCCCATTTATACACCATTAAAGGCTTACCATTAACCATCCATGGACTCTTTTCAGCCACACTAATCATACCTTCCTCTTTAGTGAACCTAAACATCCATTTACCATTCCCATTGTCCACTGTCCTTAAAGCCATACTTAGCCCACATTCTTCTTAAGTGATAGTTAAGTGCAACTACGTGCATACTATGTCCCACAAATTGTCCACGTAAGGTCAAATTCTATTTCTTACTTCTTATCTTAACAAGCTCCTCATCAAACACAACTTCATTCCCTAAATTGTCCAAAACAGTTGGTATAAACTCCAATTTATTGTCATCATACACGTCTGATTGTTTGGTAGCACTACCATAAGTCCTTTTATGTACTTCTCTACTTTCTACCTTCTCATTATTATTCACCCTAACACCCCCATTCTTATTCACCTCAGTATTATTAACAACAGGATTAATAATGTGTGCTTTTTCACACATCTTTTTAGACCTAAAATCAGACCAAATACACCAAATACTAACCAAATATGCCAAGAGAATGTGTGTTTTTGTATTTGTGTATGTGCAAGTACGGATATGTGAAAAATGAACAAAAACAAAGCAAAACCGACAAAAACGTGCACGAGAATGGAAAAAGGTCAAAAGCCGGAGCCGGGGAAGCAAAATGATCAAAGAAAGCTCATAATTAAAATGCAAGTCCTCAGAGAATCACAAAAGTGCATAAAAAGTCCCTGGACAAAGTTTAGAAGAATTAGCGATTTTAGTCCATGTACTTCCAGAAAATTACAAAAATGGTCCCTCAATGATAATTTGATGAAAAGTCAAATAGCGGTCCTCCAAGAATTTAGAAAAATCAACATTAACCCTTGAAAGAAAGTTTGGAAGGTTTACAGATTCAGTCCCTGGAATTTTCAGTTTGACACATTTGGTCCTTGTTAATTATACTACTCTTAAACCACTAATATCAATACAATCGGATCCATAACCTGTAATCCAAATAATCCCAACCCAAAGCCCACAAACAATAAGCCCAATCCTTATCACCTTTACCCGACCCAACCTCACTTTACCCCTGGTCAATTACCCGGTCAACGCAACAAAATAATAAAAATCCCAAACACCCCCATTCCCGCCCCTCAAATAATATTATCCCCAAAATCACAACTCACCCAGAGTTACTGTTCCTATAAACCCTAGTTTTCACCACCTACAAATTACCCTTTATTAAGTTATTATTACGCAATGATTGGGTATTCTAGAAGGTGTCAGGGTGTGTCATAACACGTGGACCAATCAGGAAGCATACACAGGATCAAACACATCACAAAATGATCCAAGGGCTAATACTTATTGATTGGAGGCCAAAGGATATCCAACGGCTTGATAGGGACTCAAAGAAACACAAAGCGTCATGGATCAATGACCTGGCATCCTCTCACATCAGGCTATAAAAGCTCACCTCCTCACATCATTAGTTCTGTTAGATTAGTGTTAGATTTAGGGTTAGATATTAGGAGTAGGGTAAATTTAGCTTATTGTATTTTCAAATTTCAATTTCAATTTCAAATTGTAATCATTTCTCAGTTTTAATATAATTCTTAATTTCAGTTTATTTCCTTGCAATTTAATTTTCTGCAATTATATTCTGCTTATTGTTTAAAACTTTTATGTTAATGTTTTATAGAGATCATTCAAATATATTGAAGTGAGTTGTTTGGTTTACTTTTTGTTTCAAAATAATTTCAAAGTGTTGGTCAAATAAAAGTCAAAGGGTACAGAGCAAGGTAATTTTGGTGATGATTCATGGTACTGATGATTATGGAAGCCTATCTAAAGATAGGCTATTGTCAAGTGAACCTCTATTCAGCTGAGGTAGTTTGAGTAAGTTTCCGATTTAAGTTTCATCTTCTGCACTGCATTTTAGACTTTCTTAATATAGATCTGATTTAGATAGTCATTTACTGTTTCATTATAGTAATCAATCACTTGGTAGATGTAGTATAGCAGGTTATATCATCCTTTTGTAGTTTGCATTTAATTTGCTTATTTTTATTTCATTACTGCATCAGCTTAGCTTATATTGCATTTCTATATTTCTGTAGTTGTTGTTGCATTTCTTGTGCTCATTTAGTTTTAAGTTTAGTTAAGTATAGTAGATTGATCATTAGTTTGGTTAATTAAGGTGTAAATTAGTATAAGTTAGTGAATCAGATCATAGTCAAGGGTGTTTGGATTAGGGAAGATTACTGTGTTATTGGTGGTTTCTTGCTTCTCTTTTGGTTTAGGTAGATTGCATTAGGTATAAGTAGAGCAGATATAGCATAAAACACATAGGTTAAATAGATAAAAGTCAAAGTTAATTGATAAAATCTATTATCTGTTTGCATAGTTTGGAATTAGAATATGCCATCTTGCATTCTGTCAGATTTAGGTTACTTTTAAGTCAATTAAGTAGAATACTATCTTAATATTGCATAATAAGCTCATTAGGATCAATCAAAATTGGTTTTAGTCAACTTAGCTAAAAAGTCACAAAGTCAAACAGTCATTAAACTTAAGTTAGGACAGAATTTAGTGAGCTCTTATAAGGTTTAGTATTGTGTGGTTATAAGTTATATTTGCTTATTTATGAAGTTCAGCAGTTAGGGAATCATAATCAAAAAGGAAATCTCTGTTTGCATTTCATTTGCTTATTGAAAAGTTGAGTCCTAGTAGCCTGTTTGAGCTTATTTCATCCCCTGCACATCAGTATTTGATACACTTTCTAGGTGGCTTTTAGGCTAGTAAATTGGATTGTGAATCAGTTTTACTGGTGTTTCTAAATTCTCAGTAGTGTAGTGAAGGTTTTGCCCCCATGATCTTACAAGTTACTGCTTATTAAGACTGCTTTTTGGATCTGAGAGTTTAGTAGTTCAATATAAGTATCTATTTTCAAGTTTAGAGCTGTTAGTGAGTTTGGTTGATCATTATCTGTAATTTATTGCTCCATTGTGTCCCTACTTACTTTTTCCATTAAGCTTTTGGCTTGTAGCTTATCTGCTTAATAATTGCTTATTTGCACTGATTGATCTATATCTGTGTTACTGAGTATATATTGGTCTGAGATCTGTTCCACTAAGCTCATTTTAGTCTCAAAATCAATTGGTCAAAGTTGGGGTCAACCTGGTCAAAGTCAGCTTATAAATAAGCTCTTTTCAAACTGCTTATTGGGTCCATACAGCTTATTTGGGCACAATTTTTAGAAATTTTATTTTTCCTAAGTCTTTTATATTATTTTAGATTTTTCAGAATTTTTTCAAATTTTTCTAGCTTAATTTAGTATTTTTCTCATTAAATTTTCATTTATATTTAATTTTTAATACAATTTAATTACTAAAAATTCCAAAAAAATCAGAAAAATCCAAAAGTATTTTAGAAAGTTATTTTCATTTATTTTAGAATTTTAGAAACTTATTTTGCATTTTTCCCATTAATTTTGAATTTAATTTGAATTTTTAATTAGATTTAATAGTTTTTAATTCCCAAAAATTATACAAAAAGCCAAAAAATTACTTTTTAGTTATTTTATAATTTTTAAAATTTAATTTTCATTTTTCTTACTTTATTTGCATTTTCTTTTAATTTTTAAATTAGTTAATTAGTTTTTAATTCATAATAAATAAATAAAAAGTCAAAAAAAATATTTTTCTTTTTTTTTTTAAATTTTCTTTTATCATTTTTAACTTTTCAAAATTATTTTCAAGTCCGTAGGAGTAGCGTAGCTTAAAATTCGCGTTTTATTTCGTACGTTTACGTTTATTTTACGTTTTTACGTTACGTTTCTAGCTTCCTTATTTGAATTATGTGCTTTAGTGATTATTTGTGCTTCATTTACTTATTCCTTAGTATAATCTCATAAAAATCAATTTTTACCACTTTCACGACACATTTCACGAATCGGGAATTCGAAATTCCATTCACCCTTTACACGGACTACGAGCTCGGGTTATCTGTATTTCTTTGCGGATCTCTTGAGTAATACTATACTATATATAACTTGATTTTCTCACGAATCAATTTTGGCGCCGCTGCCGGGGAAGGTTGAAGTGAATTTTTCGTTTTCGTTTTTCGAAATTGTGTTTTGAAAACCTTCCTTGTATATATTTTCTATAAAAACCAAAAAAATTGAAAAATCAAAAACACTTTTCCTAAAGTGTTTTCAAAAATACCAAAAAAATAATAAAGTTACAGCCTCGACTCTCCCGTTGAAGGGTGGGCGTTGTAAACCAAATAAGCTTCCCAATATAACAACGCGTAAAATTAGTTGCTAATCGGATTACTTTGAATTTTACGACCGAATAAGTGGAAAATACGGAAGCTTTGACATTAAATTGCAAGCTGAAGAGAGATCCATTCTTCTCTCCCGTTCCGTCGCGAGTAGATTTGAAGGAAACGGTTTACAATTAACGTAACGTTTGAAAAACAAAAGAGAATAAAAGTTTTAAGTTTTTGAATTTTGTTTTCTAAATATAAAAATACAAAAAGATTTTCCTTTTCCATTTTGATTTTCCTTTTATTTGATTTTATGATAATTAAAAATACCAAAAATAATCTTCTTATCCTCTTATTATTTGATTCTTCTTCTTTAACCCTCTAAACCGATAATTCTTATGGATCCAATTTGTTTTAAATGTGGAGAACCGTTCTTTGATGGTTCATGTGTTTGGTGTACGTGCGAACAATGTCGTAATGACATTCACGATGGAGTTTGTTTGTTTTGTTATACTCCCGAGTATGTTTGAAACGCAATCCTTCAAAACGTTCCCGATTACTATCCAACACCACCGCCGTCTCCGTTCACTTGCTTTAATTGTGGAAATCCATCCGACGAGGGATTACCGTATGGGAAATGTTTTTGTACTCAATGTGGATACGCGAATTGTATATGTTACGCCCCGAGTGCTGAAACGTCTTACGCTTGTGATACGAGTTTTGATAATTATCCTCAAAATGATTTCAATCTTTCTTTTCAAAACTTTTATGAGCAAGTACCAAATTACAATGATAATTCGTTCCAAAATTCATCAAATTTTGAAAATTGTGGGGGATCGTTTGAAAATTATTATTATGAGCCGAATTTATGTTACGATTCTCATGGTTTTAACCAACCCCCACAAACTTCCGATGTTACTAATGATATTTTTGAAATTAAATCCATGATCGAGAAGTTAAAAGAGTTGGTGGCTAATCGTTATACTCATACTCCTGAGCCTCGTGAGAAGTCTATTGCAGAGCTACTTGCTGAAGAGAGGGCGTCTAATCCTTTTAAAAAAAAATTAATTACTATGATTTCGACGACGATGATGAGAAAATTACGTTTGTTCTTAATCCTCACAATACTTCCGATGTTTCTCCCGTAGAACCCAAGGAGTCTCTAACAATGGGGGACGAGCATCTAAACACTATTCCGGCAACGGAATCAGACAAATTCAATAAGTATAGTGTTGAGAACCTCGTCCCAATCCCAAGTGAGTCCGGGGAAATTTCTAACGGTGATTCTGAAATTGTTTCTAATTCTTCCTATCCTTCTTTCACACCGGTTGAGAGGAGTGATGTCTTTTTAGACGAGATTGAGGCGTGTCTTGCTAACAATGATTCTAATCAGACGATGGTTGATGATACTAATTTTGATCCTGAGGGAGATATCCGTTTAATTGAAGAATTATTGAATGAAGAACCGTTATCTTCCCTCCCTCCGATGAGCGATGAAGTAATTGACAATCCGAATGATCGTGTCGAGATGTTTTCCGATTCTGACGATGATGATACTTTATCTTGTAGAGACATCGATTACGTGGATGAAGTACCTTCTGAGTTCGTCAGCTTAGAAGAAGAGATTAATGAAGAAAATGAAGTTGAATTCGATCATCCTAAAGATATTAATGACCTTGTTCCAAGGGGTCCGAAACATTCAATATGACTTTCACAAATCCGTTATTTGATTTCGATTTGGAATTGACTCATGATAATCCAATCTTCGATATTCCTTGTGATAAGTCCGAAATAAAACCCGAGGTCCAGGATTCACATAACATGATTGATTCTCCTCACGAGAAGTTATCCGATGAACTTACTTATACTATTTCTCCACCGGATATTGAAAATGACGAGAATGGTTTTCAAAGAAACGTGCTTACTGAAGAAATACGTAATCATGATTTACTTCCTAATACCGACTCAATTCTCGTTGATTTACCGTCTTCTCGTCCACCGGCGAAACCACCCGATGCAGATTTTGAATCAGATACGAATGAATATATTTTTGGAGTGGTGGACGAGATTTATGAACATGATGTTCCTGTGCTTGATATTTTACCCACCCAACCCACCCGTGATTCAGAAATCGAATTTGCATTTATCATCTGGTGTTTTACCCATTCTTTACTTACCCCATCATTTCTTCACTTTTTCACTCCACCGGGAGTGAGGATACCGTTTTTGATCCCGACATCTCTATTTTTCATACCGGTTGTCCGTTCCGTCTGCTCTCCCCAAGGATGAATTAATTCGGGGATCGAGTCAAGCTCATGTGACTCGGTAAACAAAAACAAGCGCTTCGTGGGAGGCACCCCATGCTTATCTATTTTCATTTTCTTTATTTTCTATTTTCTAAGTAACGTGACGTGATGGGGGCGACCCTTTCCAAACTCGTGTTTTCGTGGTTGTTTGTGAATGTTCAGGAATTTCCCCGAAGTTTGAAGACTCTCGTGCTCGTGGTTTGTCGTTCTCTCCACTCGAGTCTCATTCTTCGCTGCTATTTCGGAAATTCACCATATCCAAAATCTTATCGACTAACGTTTATCTCTTGGCATACTTAATAAACGGCATTAGATTTTACGTAAGACTACCCGTACCCTTAAAACATTGAGGACAATGTTTCACTTTAGTCTGGGGGGGTGAATCTTCGATTCGATTTGACCTTACACCTTCGTCTGAGCTGTTAACTTACGCAACTACGTTTTTCCACCAAAATTTTAAATTTTTGTCACCTTTTTTATAATTCAAAACTTAAAAAAAAATAATAAAAAAATGATATATGGTATAATAATAAGATTTGACACCTTGTTTTGACTTTCCTACCGGCGAAAGTAGAAATAAATGTTTCGACTTGACCGGGCGTGTTGAGCCCTAGCTCGTCTCCCTTAACCAATATAATCAAAAGATTATGGCTAAGCATCCGCGGATCTCATTACTTGGGATTTTAAATTTGCGGAGATTGAGGAATGATAGAGTTTATTTAGAAGTTTCGTGCTAAACGTGGAGTAGTTGGATCTCTTTAGAGCCCACGAAAGGTACTTGTGGCCTCCTTGTTCCCACAAGCTTGCACACCAATAAAAATAGATCTCTAGGATTAATTAAGTGTATGGGGTTTGGGCAATACTTAATTTTTTCTCGTTCCCAACAAAATCTCTGCATATGGGGGTTTGGTACACATAGGGGTACTGCCAGTGTTATGGTGAAATAGACTATTGCATCTTGCCGGTTCGCAGCCGATGTTTTGATCTTAGTAAAGGCCGTAGGACTCGGGGTTTGGCATATGATTATGAATATTAATAATAATAGTCCAAAGCCAAATAAAAAGGCTGAGGAATCCAAAGCTATAAAAAGCAACGGATATAAATCCAAGGTCATAATAAAGCTCTTACATCTTGGCGGCTCATAAACCGTTGTTGTAAAAGAAATAAAGGACTAAGGACCAAGTATTATTAAAGTGCTTATAATTATGCAAAAATGCCAAGCTTCGACTCCGGGGGTTTCCCTAATAAAAAGCTTCCGTTTCGGGTCTCAGACATGGGATGTCTCGGTCGTAAATAAAAAGGGGGACCTCCACAAATTGTGTTAAATCAGAGACCTTCATGTGGACCCAATTTCTGTATGTAGGGGTTTTCGAGGGAAAGTTTGGAAACTACTTAGCGTTCAAATTTTGTGCTCTTATCGGACTAACAAATATCAAAACGAGAACATATGAAGCAATTCATTTCTCAACAAATTAAAATCTTGAGATACCAAACTTAGGACTTGGGAACAAGCGGTAATTACACAAGTAACTTTTGTGGGTAGTGTTAGCACCTAACTTGTGGATAAACAATGATCTCGATTTTACGCTTAGTTTGGGAGCTTGTGAAAAATCAAGGATGACGATTTTTATCCGTATGGTCTCTTCTCTGTGAGAAGTGTTTATACTCGTTGACCCTGAAAGTTATCAATAGATAAGAATTGATAATGAAAGTCAAGGCAAACCGTCACATATATAAATGAAAAATACAAAAAGAGTAGTAATAGCTGTTATTTATTGAAAATCGGAAAACGGAACGTTTTTGAGAATAAATGATTTTGATATCTCTTTTGAACATCATTGCTACTTTACAACGTCAGTAAAGAGAGGTTTTGAAATTATTTATCTTTTAAGCGTGAGGTGATGACATTGCGTGAGGACACGGCAATACCTTAGTCTGGGGGATTTTGATGTGTGCTTTTTCACACATCTTTTTAGACCTAAAATCAGACCAAATACACCAAATACTAACCAAATATGCCAAGAGAATGTGTGTTTTTGTATTTGTGTATGTGCAGGTACGGATATGTGAAAAATGAACAAAAACAAAGCAAAACCAACAAAAACGAGCACGAGAATGGAAAAAGGTCAAAAGTCGGAGCCGGGGAAGCAAAATGATCAAAGAAAGCTCATAATTAAAATGGAAGTCCTCAGAGAATCACAAAAGTGCAAAAAAAGTCCCTGGACAAAGTTTAGAAGAATTGGCGATTTTAGTCCCTACACTTCCAGAAAATTACAAAAATGGTCCATCAATGATAATTTGATGAAAAGTCAAATAGTGGTCCTCCAAAAATTTAGAAAAATCAACATTAACCCTTCAAAGAAAGTTTGGAAGGTTTACAGATTCAATTTTCAGTTTGACACATTTGGTCCTTGTTAATTATACTACTCTTAAACCACTAATATCAATACAACTGGATCCATAACCTGTAATCCAAATAATCCCAACCCAAAGCCCACAAACAATAAGCCCAATCCTTATCACCCTTTACCCGACCCAACCTCACTTTACCCCTGGTCAATTACCCGGTCAACGTGTGTCATAACACGTGGACCAATCAGGAAGCATACACAGGATCAAACACATCACAAAATGATCCAAGGGCTGATACTTATTGATTGGAGGCCAAGGGATATCCAACGGCTTGATAGGGACTCAAAGAAACACAAAGTGTCACGGATCAATGACCTGGCATCCTCTCACATCAGGCTATAAAAGCTCACCTCCTCACATCATTAGTTCTGTTAGATTAGTGTTAGATTTAGGGTTAGATATTAGGATTAGGGTAAATTTAGCTTATTGTATTTTCAAATTTCAATTTCAATTTCAAATTGTAATCATTTCTCAGTTTTAATATAATTCTTAATTTCAGTTTATTTCCTTGCAATTTAATTTTCTGCAATTATATTCTGCTTATTGTTTAAAACTTTTATGTTACTGTTTTATTGAGATCATTCAAATATATTGTAGTGAGTTGTTTGGTTTACTTTCTGTTTCAAAATCATTTCAAAGTGTTGGTCAAATAAAAGTAAAAGGGTACAGAGCAAGGTGATTTTGGTGATGATTCATGGTACTGATGATTATGGAAGCCTATCTAAAGATAGGCTATTGTCAAATGAACCTCTGTTCAGCTGAGATAGTTTGAGTAAGTTTCCGATTTAAGTTTCATCTTCTGCACTGCATTTTAGACTTTCTTAATATAGATCTGATTTAGATAGTCATTTACTGTTTCATTATAGTAATCAATCACTTGGTAGATGTGGTATAGCAGGTTATATCATCCTTTTGTAGTTTGCATTTAATTTGCTTATTTTTATTTCATTACTGCATCAGCTTAGCTTATATTGCATTTCTATATTTATGTAGTTGTTGTTGCATTTCTTGTGCTCATTTAATTTTAAGTTTAGTTAAGTATAGTAGATTGATCATTAGTTTGGTTAATTAAGGTGTAAATCAGTATAAGTTAGTGAATCAGATCATAGTCAGGGGTGTTTGGATTAGGGAAGATTACTGTGTTATTGGTGGTTTCTTGCTTCTCTTTTGGTTTAGGTAGATTGCATTAGGTATAAGTAGAGCAGATATAGCATAAAACACATAGGTTAAATAGATAAAAGTCAAAGTTAATTGATAAAATCTATTGTCTGTTTGCATAGTTTGGAATTAGAATATGCCATCTTGCATTCTATTAGATTTAGGTTAGTTTTAAGTCAATTAAGTAGAATACTATCCTAATATTGCATAATAAGCTCATTAGATCAATCAAAATTGGTTTTAGTCAACTTAGCTTAAAAGTCACAAAGTCAAACGGTCATTAAACTTAAGTTAGGACAGAATTTAGTGAGCTCTCATAAGGTTTAGTATTGTGTGGTTATAAGCTAGATTTGCTTATTTATGAAGTTCAGCAGTTAGGGAATCATAATCAAAAAGGAAATCTCTGTTTGCATTTCATTTGCTTATTGAAAAGTTGAGTCCTAGTAGCCTGTTTGAGCTTATTTCATCCCCTGCACATCAGTATTTGATACACTTTCTAGGTGGCTTTTAGGCTAGTAAATTGGATTGTGAATCAGTTTTATTGGTGTTTCTAAATTCTCAGTAGTGTAGTGAAGGTTTTGCCCCCATGATCTCACAAGTTACTGCTTATTAAGACTGCTTTTTGGATCTGAGAGTTTAGTAATTCAATATAAGTATCTGTTTTCAAGTTTAGAGCTGCTAGTGAGTTTGGTTGATCATTATCTGTGATTTATTGCTCCATTGTGTCCCTAGTTACTTTTTCCATTAAGCTTTTGGCCTGTAGCTTATCTGATTGATAATTGCTTATTCCATTCTATTGCTTATTTGCACTGATTGATCCATATCTGTGTTACTGAGTATATATTGGTCCGAGATCTGTTCCACTAAGCTCATTTTAGTCTCAAAATCAATTGGTCAAAGTTGGGGTCAACCTGGTCAAAGTCAGCTTATAAATAAGCTCTTTTCAAACTGCTTATTGGGTCCATACAGCATATTTGGGCTCAATATTTAGAAATTTTATTTTTCCTAAGTCTTTTATATTATTTTAGATTTTTCAGAATTTTTTCAAATTTTTCTAGCTTAATTTAGTATTTTTCTCATTAAATTTTCATTTATATTCAATTTTTAATATAATTTAATTAATAAAAATTCCAAAAAAATTAGAAAAAGCCAAGAAAAATCCAAAAATATTTTAGAAATTTATTTTCATTTATTTTAGAATTTTAGAAACTTATTTGGCATTTTTCCCATTAATTTTGAATTTAATTTGAATTTTTAATTAGATTTAATAGTTTTTAATTCCCAAAAATTATACAAAAAGCCAAAAAAAATTACTTTTTAGTTTTAAAATTACTTTTTAGTTATTTTAAAATTTTCAAAATTTAATTTTCATTTTTCTCACTTTATTTGCATTTTCTTTTAATTTTTAAATTAGTTAATTAGTTTTTAATTCATAAAAAATAAATAAAAAGTCAAAAAAATATTTTTCTTTTTCTTAAAATTTTCTTTTATCATTTTTAATTTTTCAAAATTATTTTGAAGTCCGTAGGAGTAGCGTAGCTTAAAATTCGCGTTTTATTTCGTACGTTTACGTTTATTTTACATTTTAGTTTACGTTTTTACGTTACGTTTCTAGCTTCCTTGTTTGAATTACGTGCTTTAGTGATTATTTGTGCTTCATTTACTTATTCTTTAGTATAATCTCATAAAAATCACTTTTTACTTCTTTCACGACACATTTCACGAATCGGGAATTCGAAATTCCATTCACCCTTCACACGGACTACGACCTCGGGTTATCCGTATTTCTTGCGGATCTCTTGAGTAATACTATACTATATATAACTTGATTTTCTCACGAATCAATTAACAACATTAACATTCTTATTAACCTAATTATCCTCATGACTAGAATTAGTATTCACTATCTCAACACTATTATTATCACTATCACAATTTACAACAGGCAATACAGAATTATCCTTACCAGTATTCATAGAATTACTTATAGTAGTGTTATGAGGAGTATTCTTATTGCTATCAGCCTCAGTAAAATTTCCCCCAACATTCCCATTATCAATTTCCCCAATTGTCTCATCCACTTTCCCATCAGAAACCCTAATTTTGATCCAACTTCTCAGGATTATCCTTCTCAGACCGATTATGACTTAAATTGCTGATAACATGATCAGAAAACTTCACCAGAACCTTGAATTGCCGTTTAGAAGATCGTTTTTTATTCGACATTGAATCAAACAGTAACTTGAATCAAATCCAATAGAAACTTCTGAATTTAGAAATGAAAACGTGGGAAACTATGAAATCTATACAGCATAAACAAGCATTTCTTTTGGATTTTTCATGGTGAAATATGGCGGGGAAGTTGTTAGGGTAGAGAGAATTCAGTTAGAGGAGAGAAAATTTTTTATATGGTCTATTATGTATTTCGATGTTTGAACTCAGCCACTTACTAGAATTCCCTAGTCATGTTAACCCGTTGGCTTAATATTGGATTTTGGATGGTTTCTCTTTTATTAAGTATACCAACCCTGCACCATCTCAATTACGGGTTGGTTTCTTAATATATATCTCATTTTTTTTTATAAAGATTGGTGTTTAACAAGTAAAGTGGTAAAAAATGTGAAAAGTTTTGTTAGAAAAGGAAAGATTATGGGCGTTTGAATTGGTTAATAAGCGTGCCCATTGTTTTTGTTAGTATCTATACAGGTAAGAATGTAAATCTTTAAGATGTCATAAAAAAAGCAATCCTAAATACTTCTTAATAGAGGATTTAATGACATAATTAAAATGATATTAGCAATTCTTTGATATGGCCATTATTCTGGCTGTTACAAAGACTCAAAATATTTGTAGATGACAGACTAGCCCTAAGATATTTTATATACCGTGGCAAGGTTTAATGTTAAATTTTATAATCAACAACATATGAATATTTATTACATAGTATTATGTTTGACCTTAGAAGTGAAGCATTCTCTTAGGATTATAATTATTTGATTGTTGCATTTGCGGAAGACATAGATAGAAAGTAGTTCTAAGTGGTATGAGAAGTTTGAAACGAAAAACTAAAGAAAGATGTTTTTTTTTAATGATGTTGATAAAATTCATGAATAATATTGTGGTTAACATTAATAACTTTGACATGTTTAGTATTAGAAATAACCATTTTTTATTGTTAGGTAAATTCCAATTAAGGAGGTAAAAGTGCTAAAGTGAGCTAATTAGGTCGCTTAGACTTGCCGAATCGAGTTATTATACACATGAGACACTCTAGAACAATTTTTTTAATGGACCTCGACAACAATCATTTGACTTCATCTGCAAGTATTTACTTTAGTGCAGTATTTAACATATCATGTTTAAGTATTTAACATATTTAACTTAGATAGGTGCGATATCATCTCTAAGTATTAATCTGGCATTAAAATCGTGACTGTAATAGGATATCAACGGGGGTTTTTTTTTTTTAATCAAATTTTGATGTTTCCCAATGATTATTATGTATGGGTCGATGTGGTTTGTATTTTATCTCTAACGGGTAAAATTCATTAAATCTTTGAAGTTCGGGTAAAAATATTAATAGACTAAGATATTAAGTATTTGAAGGTTGGGTAAGATTGGCTCAGTTGTTGGTATGTTGATACTTTGATAGCTTTGCAGGATCCCCACCAGACAACGGGTCACTATCTGCAGTTGGTGCTGAGTTGGTACCATGACAAAATTTAGTATTCGTCAAGGAAACCGAAACGACTTATGAGTCCTATGTCTTTAGGTTTTGTATCATCTGCTACAGTGATAATGATCGTGTTAGTAAATTTAGAGGCTTGAGAGTTGTAGTGCACTGTGACGTCGACCATAAAAAAGCCTCGGATTGAGGTATTCTCTTTTTAGCAAGGACTGAAATATGCATCTGATAAGCTGACTAACATTTTTCAGTTACCTTTTTTTTTTTGTTAAAATATTTCAGAAGAGCCATCCTCTGTTTGGAAAAAATAAGAGATAAATCAAGGACTTTTAGAAACTGTGTTAGATATCAACCATGATGATGCACAGCGGCAGCTATAGAAGTTATCAAAGGAACCATTGTTAAGTGTTTATTTTGCGTTGTAGCTCTTTTACATACCTCAAGTCTCAATATGTTTCACTACAAATGGTTTGTTACTTGAATTTACTTGGGAGTTGCTAATTCAGTTGCAACTACTTTGTTTATTTATTAAAAGAATTAATAGACTAATATATATATATATATATATATATATATATATATATATATATATATATATATATATATATATATATATATATATAATGGATCATTTCTTTAAAACGTGTGAATTCCACGGGTCTATAAGTATACAATATATAATCGAAAAGTGGACTGATGTAAGTAGCAAGTTTGTTTTAAGATGATTATATGTGTTGTTTGCTTAGGTGATAAATGAATACATATTATAGGATGTGAGTTTGATGTTGGTCGGATACCTTCAAAACGGGTAACTTTAGAATAGGTCATGCTGGCCCACTAAACAGTTGTATCAGGTATTTACAATCATTGTATTTTATACTATCAGTCACTTATAACTTATTCCGTTATAAGAAAATTTCATAGCATTTACGTTCATTGTTCTTTATTACTTTATTCACGTACTTACATTTTTTTAATAAAAAACCCTCTAAAATCTTGTGAATTCCACGGGTCTATAAGCCAGTTCTAAATAAAAAGGGTTTTTCTTTTTTCTTTTTTTTTTTTTCTTTTTTGTGTGACATGATGACACAAGTTTGGATCATTCAAATTAACATGTTTATTTCCTTAAATAACTTAAGGCGTGCTTGATTCAAACTAAGGAATAGAAAAAGGAAAAGCTAAGAAAATGTAAAGGAATGTAATGAGCATTACTTACTACAGTACTTAGTATTCCTTTCGTCAATAACTTTGCTTGGTTCTTTCAAATAACTATAACATATGTGGTTTTAATGTTTTATAATATGTTAATTTAAATTTTTAGATAACTATGCTAATAGAAAGAAAAAAAACAAATATGAGTTTGGATAATGGTCTATCAGTAGGCTATCAAAATGTGAATTTGTTCTTTGCCAATGATGACACATAACGCATTTGATTAGTAATCACAAATAATCAGTAAAATTTGAGAAATCAACATATTTTGAGAAATCAACATATAGAACCTTCACAATCTTGAAGATGAGTGCCATAAAAATAAATTGAAAAGATAAAATAAAAAAGTGAGGTGGACTAATAGAGCTCTAGGTGTCGTACACCATAACATAAAAAAAGTGCCTCCACCTTTTGGGACCTGTTTGGATAAACTTGTTAATCTTTAGAGTTAATTAGCCAACGTGTTAAGTTGCTAGTCCGTGTTAAGTTGCTCGTCTGTGGGATTTATATGTTTGCAAGGTTATATAGGCCGGGCTCAAATGGCTGCTCTTCACTCGCACTGTTTCTGCAGCCCTCGATCCTCACAAGGACGGGGTAATTGAAAAACCAGTTCAATTATATGAATAGAACCTGCATGATGTACGTACAAGTTATGTTCAACATAGAAAGTATTGGTACAAGCCTTTAGAAAAAGCTGATCATTATATCCTATATTCAATCCAAAAATCAACCAAACTCCGTATTTAATCATATCTCCCAGTAATGTATGCCTAGTTCCGTAAAAAAAAGACTCTTCTTATAACAAATATTTTGCCTTGCAAACTTCATGCTCTTGTTGCAGACTCTGAGTGACGGATCCTTATTTTTTTATGCACCTCCGCTCCTTAATCTTTGCTTCTTTTGTTATACACCTTGGTTTCGTGGTAAAAAATGGTTGCAACTTTCTGTTTATCCTAAACTTTAAAGATAAACATTCACTTTTGTCTTTTTTCTTGGATCAATCTTTTTTCCTAATGACTCCATCTGGGGAAAATATGACACACCATCTTTTGGTGGTGCAAACTGCAAAGTACTTGAGCAAATGCGGCTCACTACCTTTTTTGGTGATGCGGATTAGTTGAGCCTCATAAGGCAAATGCAAGACACCACTTTTTTGGTGATGTGAAGTACTTCCACTACGACTTCAAAATCACAAGATATTATATCAAATGCTTTTATAAAACAACAGACTACAACTTGTAAGTAATGTTACCAGCTATCCCATTCCATCACTTTTCCTTCGACGGGTCATAGGTGCGTCCACATAAGAGGAAATCGCAATTTTCTATTCACTCATGATCTGGCCTAGTCGACTTGGTGAAGGGAATCTATTCTCGATGAACCGGGTAAAAGGGAGCATTCCACAAGGTCAAGGGTTAGAAAAGCGAGGACTCTAAATTCTCCCCAATTATGTATTACGGAGTAACTATTAACATGAGCTATCATATCAGCTCACAACTAGTAGCTTGAACATCATAATAAGAAAAGGAACTACTTCCACATTTATAATATGACAAGGAATTAATCCTAAATACAAAATTTGCATTTGAACAAATTTTGTAATCAACAATTGATGTTAGGATTAAAAGATAGATATAACAAGATAACCGCTTATCATTACTTTACGTATTTTCTTATAAGAAAGTAAGGACATAAAATGAAAATGCCAATGAAAAGTAATAGAAGAATACAGAAAAGTATAATTCCCAAGAAACAATCAACACTTGTATAGCACTTGCACGCTGGCAATTGTTCTCCACACCTGTAGCAAAAGTTTACTCCACATCTGCAAATTAAGATTTTACAATTAGTAAGTTATGCTTACAAATTCAAAATACTAGTGATTTGTGATGATATAAAGTCAAAAATCGCAAACAATACAAGGGAGAAATGCTGGTCAGTTATTGTGTTCTTTGTTTAATTTGCTTATCCGTTTCTTCTAATTTTTTATTGCAGTCTTGTAAGAACAATAAATTTAATTGAATTTTGAAGTAGGGATCTCAATGGTTTCGTTGTAAAATGTCAATTAACCCATAAATTACCAATTAGGACAACTTAAGAATTTTACAAACAAGTTAATAGCAGCATATTTGGTTTAAGCAAAAAAAGAAGATGGTTTGGCTCAACTTGTTGAAGCTCAAATAGTTAAATATTGATATATTATGTTAAGAGAATCTATACATTGATGATAAAAAAAAAAAAAAAAAAAAAAAAGAAAAAGAAAAAGAAACCTTAAAGGTTAAATTAAAAAAAAAAAAAATAATAATAATAACAAGAGATAATTATATGACTAGATCGTTGCCCTATGGTTTGTCACTTTTTAGACCAAGGGTAATTTTAATTCGAAAATAGACCGGACAACTTGTACAACAGGACACTTGTTGTCAGCTTATGAAATTCGACAAGTGTCCCGTTGTACAAGTTGTCCGATCACCCGATCTATCGAAAAAGTTGCCCGAGCGACTGGTTAATTTTCCCTAATAACAATTGTTAGGTAGATTGATCAAACCTGCAAGTTATAAAGTTGCAACCCTCAAGACGTTCAACACAATGCCTACACACTGGACACCTTTGCCACTTTTTTGTTTCGACTAAAAGACCAAAAGCGACATCGTTTTCATCTCTAGTCACACCACTCTCTTTACATGTATAACCAGCATGCCAAGCTACCTTACACTCAAAACAAAAGGGTTTCTTGCAATTAGGACACACACACCTCTTTACATTACCTTTACCACACTCATCCAATATCAACACCGAACACTCGTTGTTAGGGCAATAAACCCTGTTGACCCCTAACACCGTTGATTCACATAACACATCACACCATTTATTAAACAGTTGGTGTGAGATTTTAGGGCGACATGATAAGGGATCGAGAGAATGGTCGCATGTCGTAGCAAGACATTTGATATTTGAAACATTGTCTTCCAGTTTCACTTGAATGTATTTAATCATACAATCCGTGCAAAACGGGTGAACACATCTATTACTATTCTTAAATTTTGTGTTTGGGAGCGTTATTGGCTCAATGCATATCTCACAAGTGAATGTCTCTTCTTCTTGGTGTTCTTCAACTTCATCTTGATTAGGGTTTTGTGATTTTGGTTGGGTATATGGAATTGCGTTTCCCATCGACTAAAAATAACAATGCTGTGATAAGGGATTTATAGTTTTCGCTTATTAACTAAAGATTTTAAATAGGTCAAAGAATGTTCTATATATAATGACATAACCTTTAACATAATTAGCTAGATGTAGGGAAAGAATAAAAGAAAGAGAAAAAAAGGAAAGAAATCAATGAGAAAAATAATAAGGGAATTATATGAAGAGAAGAAAGAATGGATACATAAAAAGTTAGAAACAGAAGAGAGAGACGTACAAAGAGAGAATATTACAAGATAACATTTAATTAACTTCTTATGAATCGAAAAGTTTTCCTAGATTTATTCTCATATTAGTAGCTTAGGTAGAGTTTATATTTTTTCTTACTTTTTTGACAAAATTTCACCGTTCGTCCCTATACTCTGCACAATTTGCGCGTTTGGTCCCTAAAAATAAATATTTGGCGTAGAAGGTACCTGAACTCTGCAAAATTCGCGCGTTTGGTCCTTAGAGCCCCTTTTTGCCTAACACTAGTAAAATGGTCTGGTTAAGCACCTTGTGAAGTTACTAAAATGCCCATTCCTTTTTTCTTAATTTACAAACACATATAACCATACATACATAATTAAAAACACTCACAACTCATCAGATCCAACGAACGAGCTTTTTGGGGAGTGTTCTTCATTTTATTTTGGCTCTGTTTTCTTTAGCGGTTTTCTTTATACTGCAGTTATATCAAATCTGGTTCTTAGTTCTGATAACGCTATAATTTCTGCAATACAAAATGACAGGTGTGTTTGTTGAGCTTGTCTTTTGTTTAATATGTCTTGTGCAACTGTAAATGAGTACATTATGATGTTGGTCTTGTTTTAAACAGGTATTAATGCTTCTTAGTGCCTTTGACACTGCCAGTGATTGTGGTTGCTGTATACTTCTACTGGCTTAGCATTAAAATGTTTAAGCATGCATGAAAATGTTTGACACTTCCAATGATTGACGGATTTTAGATAACTTGGTTAATTTTATACTAGTAGTTTGAAATGGTATCTTTGGTATCATGTCTTCTGTGATGTTGTATGATGGTTAAACATTACATTTACCTTAAGTGAGATTTAATCTTGCAAGTTGCAAGGATACATGTGTAACTGATTTTGCATTTTAATTTCCTTTTTCTTCCTTGTCTTTGTAATGTTTACAAAGAGGCCTAGGTTTACCATTTGGAACTTACTGTCAGATTATTGCGGTTTCAAATTGCTATAATTAGTTTTAAGGTTTGGATGTAATACTCAGTTCATAAAGTTTGAATAAGCAGATTATCGTTTTTCTAGTTTTAACATGCTTCGACACTTTCACTTCCATTATACAAAGCTTGTATTCTTTTGAGTTTTGTCACAAAAATGTCAATTTTGAACTTTTTACGTCATCAGAAATTGTCAAAACACTTGAACATCTAACATTACAAATTTAATCATTAGAAGTGTGTCAAAACAATATAGGATATGGATACTAGTTAAGTGGAAACTGTAATTCAATTCCGTTGATTTCTATAGGATTCCAGTAAATCAACGTTCACTAAACAGTAACACTTCAATGAAACTGGGAGCAATTTGATTCTCTCAGTACCAAACAGCACAGCCGATCACTAGAAATTTTTAAGTATATTCCACTTAGTTTTGAGCGGTTTCAATATACCAAGGAGCAACCTAAGCTCACAGAGGTTGTATTATGCAGTAATGCAAGTTAGTTTAAAGCTACTGACGCATGAACATCCAAAATATCATACCACTAGAATGGTCAAACTAACATGTCTTCTATCCCATGCATATGAACCCTGTCTTATTTTAGTAAAGAGAAGTCTGTATTTTTCAATCTTACAACTATGCACAAGACACAAAAGGAATTGTTAAGGCATATTGAACAAAAATCATATTATCAAATAATTTGTCAAAATCTAATTAAGATCTATGATATAATACAAGTACAGTTTGCCCAAATAAATAACTAGTTTAACGAAAATTTTTAACTGGGGTTGCTAGATTCTAAAGGCAAATAGCTTGAAGCACACACAAGTGAAACACACATAGTAATTTAGCAGTTTGACTTTTGTACTTTGACTTTTGGTCTATAAATAGGCCATGTATATTTCATTTCCTTGCTGTCAGCAAACTTCATCTTCTCAGGTTCAGTGCTTGAACCCAAAAGCGCAGCAATAATAGCAGCTTCAAAGTCCTTGCTGTCAGGCAAAAACTCAGACCAGTCACTGTTTTTCAGGTGAACGGCAATGTTGCAAAAATCGTGAGTCGGTAGTGAGGCGGCTGAAGGCCTTGTAGCGATTAATAACCGATTACAAGGCCGATTACCTTGTAAAAATCAACAAGGTGAAAGGCCGTGCACCTTGTAATCATCGATTACAAGGCCTAGTTGACCGATTTTTGCAACATTGGGTGAACCTGACTTCCTTTGCGCCTTATTCCCAATTTCCGTCTCTTTCTCTCTAACCATAACAGTTGCATTTCCAGACCTTGTTCTCTTCAGTCCCTCAGCAACACTTTCATTACCAACTGAACTTTTCACCACATTCGACACTTAAAACGGGCTGAGCATCAATATTGAGTGAATTCACAATAGGACCCATCACAGGCTTCTTAGCAACTTGCCCCATCAACACATTTCCATTTGCTGCAATATTCGGGTTTATCTCCATTGTCTTCTTGCTTGACATGTAAGAACCCATGCTACTGTCCCTAAGCGCCCGTGCCTTCATGATCCTCTCCATGATTGCTATAATAACCTGAATGCCGTTCTTAAAATCCGTTATAACTTTGAACAATTGATATAAATATAAGCTAAGATGTAACCACATATTACGAGATGTAGACTACAAAATGTAAGTTTATAAACTAAGGGTTATACTATATGAGATAATGTTAAGATTTCTAAATCCAAGGTCCATAAAAATAAACTTAATCTCATTCCTATATAGCTCATATCACACGATGGTTAGGTCCCATTTATATCTGTTTTTTTTTTTTTTTATATATAATTTACTTGATGTACACAATATCCTTTGAATAACTTTGGCTAGATACTTTTAAATTTAGAAGATGGATTAAGTCTTCCTTGACTTCCCTATAACTCGGCCAACTTCCACCCTTATATTCCCTATATTCCTCAACCGAATGCACCAAAGTTTCACACACAAAAACCCTAGAAAAATAATTCAAACGGCAGCTTTCTTTTTGTTTTCTCAAACAAGTACGAAAAAAAAAAGAAAGAAGAGAAGCTTGGTGTGATCATGGTGTGTGTGGGCGTGGGCTTGGAAATTCGACCAGGTTGCATGCGAGTAGTTCGGGTTTGTATAAAAATTGTTGGTTTTGTTCGATGAAGGTTCGAGTTCGTTTTGGGTTCGGGTTGTTCGCATTTCGTTGAACGATAGACTTCGTGTTCGAATTGGCGTTTGTACCTTTGTTCGTTGTGACCTCGAACTGTCTTGTTCGACTCGGAGGTAAATCCTAGCATTACATTCATGTTTTATTGGTTGATCGTAATACGCCTAACCTATTCTTCATACGTATATGTATCATCCTAATAAGTTTAATAAAGGTTATACAAGATAGACATGCATATGTCACGTAAAAAAAATAATGACCAGGCACCATATATATTTCGAATTATAGACGGGCTAGTTGGCATGCGTATGGTGTGGGGAATGTGCATGCATGTGTGGTGTTATTTTATATTTTAAGTATAAGATTATGTGCACATCTTATGCCTATAAAACCTAGGTAAATAGATGACATAAATCTATGAAAGTAAGTGTATGCGAGGAGTGAAAAGGGTGTCGTGTGTATATGGATGAAATGAAACGATGTCGGGTTATAAACAAGTCTTACATGAATTTATAAAAATCTTGGGTCGTTGCGGCATAAATATTAAGATCATGGGTACGTTAATAAACTATATAAAATAATAGTGATTGGGTCCAAAACTATTATCTTAATATTATTTTATTAAAATAAACTTTAAAATAATTTTATTTGACTTTTAATATTTAATTTTGATAATTTACATTTTAGACCCTAAACTTATAATAGCGATATTTTAAGACCCAAACTATTATATTGATCATTTTAATCTTAAATATTATAAATTGTCCATTATAACCTTAAAGTGTTAAATTATAATTTCAGGAACTTACTAAAAGAGGAAACTTACTAATTTGGGAAACCTGCTAAAAATAGAAAGTTACTTGAAGGGGTTAAAGTTACTTAAAGTGGAAACTTACTATAAATAGAAAGTTACTATAATTGGAAAGTTACTGTATTTGGCAAGTTTCTAAAAAACAGAAAGGAATCTAAAATGAGTAATCTGATTAAAGTGAGCTTATAAATAATAAAACGATCATTAATTCGTGTAGATTCGCTAAAGAAGGAGTAACTTGCTATCCTTGTATTTCTGATGTGGTTTCATTTGCGGTTTGAGGTACATATATTCTATCCTTTCTTAGTAAGGATTCTGATCTCATGACTTTTCGATCCTTGACTTTGATTCGTTTACTATGATATGATTCGTTTGATATGATTCGTTGATATGATCCATTTGATATTATCCTTTGATAGGATTCTGTTTGCTATCCATTCTGTTATGATCTGATTGCTATCTCTTTGATATGAGATTTTGTTATGTTATGCTCTGGAAGCTTTGTTTTGATTATGGATAGCTTTGCTTGTTTGTTCTTATATGTTCTGTTCCGATGCCCGAGTTTTTAGTCTACTCATGGAGGTACCATGGGCGTGTCATTGAGGCACCAATGGCATGACACTATCTGGGGCAGTGTGATTAGTCCTCGGCGTCCCCGTCTGATTATGATATGATATGAGATCTCTTGGCCACTTTGTATATGATTTGTTTGGGTGGGGGGGGGGGGGGGGCGTATGGATGCATCCTAGGTTCTGTTTTGACTTGTGAAGACAGTGACTGGCTGTGCGTGCCTTGCACCCCATTTCACTTCTGGTACATTGGAGCTAGCTACTCTATGTACACTCTATGAATTGACGGATATGTGATTATGTGATTTGAGACCTATTCGAGTGGCTCTGGTAGGTCGGCTCGTGGCTTTCCTATATTTCTTTGTGTCTATTCGAGTGGCTCGGGTAGACAAGCCTTTGTTGATACGTGCTCTATGATTATGATTATGTTCCATTTGATATATCTATGATGCTTCGTTTCGTTTGACTTATGATATTCGTTCAGTTGTTCGTTGATCTTTTACGCATTTGACAGATGACTTTCTCTTTCAACAGGAGTTTATGCTTTCCGTTTCATATGCTTATTTACATTTCGATTATCCATTTGTTTTGCTATATATTTGTTCACTGGGCTTTTTAAGCTCAGCCGTATTTCTTTTCCTGCGGCAGTTTTTAGTTTGAAGCTGGGATGGGTGAAGAGTGCATAGGAGCGTTAGTGGACTACCCCATGGACTAGAAGCCCATTTACATCTGGACTAGTTTTGGACTTAGATAAGATTAGACTTTGTTTAGTTGTTTTTTTTTCTTTTTTTTTTTTCTTTTTTCCTTTCCTTTCTCTTATAGTTTTAGTATTCCGTTTGTATTTTTTTAGATTGTTCCCTTGTAACCTTTCGTCTTAAATCTTCCGCTTGCGTTGTATGCTTTGTATGTTCTGATTTGGCACCATAATGTGACATTCTGACCCATGTCGGGTTGGGGTGTTACAATTATGGTATCAGAGCTCAGGCTGCGACTTGTAGTACCTAATTTATGACCTGTGAAGTTTTGGACCCTTAGTTTTGCACTTATGGAATAACCTTGGAAGGATTTGCTTTAGGTTTCTCCCCTTAGGATCTTTAGTTATGAACGGTGAGGATTGGGTAGATTATAAGATAAGACGTTAGTTAGTTAGTTAGTTATCTTTTTTTGCATCACTCTGATTTATGCCTTTGCTTCTAGTTAATCCTCTATAAGATCATTCGTTCCGGAGGTTTAGAAGATTTATCAGTATACGCAACATAAGTTTAGAATGCCCTATAGGTTTCCTTTTATGAAACTTTCACATTCTTGTTAACTCCAATCCTTGATTCGTTTGCCATTCATTTAGATGCCTTTTCGTTTGCTCAGAGAATTCGTGTAAGTATGAATCAGATGTGTTCAACACATTCCTTGATTTCCTTTTGCCTTGTTAAGCATATTCAGATTTCCTTCTACATTATTGATTATACCCTACCTATTTCTATCTGAGAAATCTTGTGATTATCCATCACGAGTATCCGAATAGTTCGATGCGCTCTGAAGATATTTGAAGATGAGTTCGTTCTGCTAATTTGTTTCCGTTTGGAATGTTTGATTCGATATTATTCTGAATATGGAATTGTTGACTAAGCATTGTGATACTATCAACGGTCATATTATATTTGTCATCGTTGGTGATTTGAGAAACTCGAAATTCTGTACCATGGTTCCCAACCTTGTAAACAATTATGATCATCTTTGTTTTGAAAACTCGTACGTTAATCCCTCGCGGTTGTGAAGATACTTCGTTTGATGAAACTCGCCTCGGGAGTTATTCAGATTGTTTGAAATTTCGCGATGTATTCCTTGATGAACTACTAAGAGTATCATCCGAATGTGAAGTTGTTTTGATCTGGTTATGAGAATTTGTTTAGTCACGACTCGAGATTTAATATGATTGCAATAAAGGCATGTGTATATGATGCAAGTATTATGACGCCTGGCCAACGTGATAATAGTTACATCATATAACTTGAATTTATTGGGATTATATGGTATTTTGAGCAGTGCCTGAGAAGAGTAAGTTGGTTAATTCGGAAACTTTATCCATATAAGAGTGGCGTTTGCTTAATTCTGATACTCCGTTGTAAATGACATCAGTAGAAGGGAAAGAATTGAAGAGCCAACTTCTAGGAAGTGATTTCATCTGTGCAAGTATGTATCTTTGATGTGCTTCTGTTTTATTCGGGGAGAAGAATGAAGATAGCATGAAGTTGTGGATTGAATTTTGGAAGCTAAATCGTATCATGTTCCGTGTAAAGGAGCGAGATGTTCCTAAGAATTTCTTTTCGTATTCGTTATGATCTCTATGAGCGTTGAGATGCCAATTGTATTGGTGCTTCAACTATTTCTATGAATTTTATGAATAGTGTCTTTCATGAATACTAGGACAAAATGTCATAGTATGACATATTGGTATGTTAGAGATGAAAGAGAAACACGAGAATCATCCTCGTGAATTGTGTTGGAATTTCTACGTTAGAAGAAGCTCCATGTGATGTTTTCGAGGAGTAACTTTTGTAGGAAGAAGAACGAGAGGAGAATTAGGAAGAGCTGGAAAAAAAGAAATTGTTCTACTTCAGGAGGAGACTTAGCTATGTCCTTATGAAAGACAAGAAGATTTGGGTTATGCATCAGTTCAACTAGAACCGTAGAAGGTGAAATATCCGACGTATAATTTGAGAGTCAATTGTGGCAGACATGAAGAAGCTCAGGAGCAACACGATTGAAGATTATCTATGTTAGAAGACTTGAAGGAAGCGGTTTTGATTGAAGCATACAGTTTTATCAACTCTATTCATCTTAGTTATACTAATATGTATAGAGTCTTGAAGCAGGAGCTGAACGGGATGGTATGAAGACAGTGGTGACTACATTGGTGATTTCCATGCATAAGAGGAAGAACAACACGAATTGAGTTGTAGTGGATCGTGTGACCAGGTTGGCTCGCTTGGAAGATCTGCAGAAGATCATTCAAGCTATATAGCGCACCTCCAATAACCGTGATAGAGAATCGCATTTTTGGTTTACACTTTCAGAAGAGGTACAGAAGACTATGGGAATCCGACTCGGGATGTTAGCATGACTTCTCACCTTCAGAAGGATGGACAGACAGATCAACTATTTGAACTTATAAGATGTGTTGAGCGGGAAATTTGACAAGTGTTTAGCTTTGTTGTGTTTGCTCACTAAGGAAGATGACATGCAAGTAACGAGAGTTTCCTTTAAGTTCTTCATATGAATGAAGAAGTGGAATACCTTTGAGTTGGAATAAGGTCGGAGAGCCACTTACTGAAGGTTCAGCATCTATTACAGCGACTAATGGATTAGTTATTAGTGTAGAGGAGGAATTTGGGATTTATACTGGGAGTTGTGCTCCCTTATGATTATTATGCATAGAAGAGTTAGACGTCTTGGCATTTGAGGAATTTTTGGTTCGCGACGCGTTACATCTTGGATTCATTTTACCCGTATGATTATTCTACCTATTTTGTTATGCCTTCTGATACGTTTTGATACTCTGAATTGTGATTGTGATCGTCAGTACGAATATATTACCCATCTCTTTAGGAGACTCTTGATACGTTTGATGATTCGATTTGTACTTTGCTGACTTTGGCAAGATTCCTTTGTTCATTCAGAATTTAGTAGGAGTTGATGAAATTTATTCAGTTAGCACTATCTCCATGTTTGCCTCGTAGGTATATGTGTTTCGTGTATCTCTTTGTGAGATTTCAACTATCATCAGTCAACTGTCATTTGCTACGCATTTGTTTCATATTCGCTGGAATCAGATTTGTTATGATTTGTATTCTGTGGAGAGCCTGGGGCTATCCTTGCTGTCGGGATCATGAGAAAATATTCTGTTGTGAAGATTCTGTTGGAAGGACCTTCCCAAGCGTGGGTTAGTTGCAACGTTCTTTTGTGATTTGCTACAACTCCGTTTAACTTGTGCGACGCCAATATCGCAGACGAAAATTTTCTTTTAGAGGGGAAGAATTATAATAACCTGAATGCCGTTCTTAAAATCCGTTATAACTTTGAACAATTGATATAAATATAAGCTAAGATGTAACCACATATTACGAGATGTAGACTACAAAATGTAAGTTTATAAACTAAGGGTTATACTATATGAGATAATGTTAAGATTTCTAAATCCAAGGTCCATAAAAATAAACTTAATCTCATTCCTATATAGCTCATATCACACGATGGTTAGGTCTCATTTATATCTGTTTATTTTTTTATTATTTTTTTATTTTTTAATTTACTTGATGTACACAATATCCTTTGAATAACATTGGCTAGATACTTTTAAATTTAGAAGATGGATTAAGTCTTCCCTATAACTCGGCCAACTTCCACCCTTATATTCCCTATATTCCTCAACCGAATGCACCAAAGTTTCACACACAGAAACCCTAGAAAAATAATTCAAACGGCAGCTTTCTTTTTGTTTTCTCAAACAAGTACGAAAAAAAAGAAAAAAAAAGAAAAAAAAAAAAAAAAGAAAGAAGAGAAGCTTGGTGTGATCATGGTGTGTGTGGGCGTGGGCTTGGAAATTCGACCAGGTTGCATGCGAGTAGTTCGGGTTTGTATAAAAATTGTTGGTTTTGTTCGATGAAGGTTCGAGTTCGTTTTGGGTTCGGGTTTATTCGCATTTCGTTGAACGATAGACTTCGTGTTCGAATTGGCGTTTGTACCTTTGTTCGTTGTGACCTCGAACTGTCTTGTTCGACTCGGAGGTAAATCCTAGCATTACATTCATGTTTTATTGGTTGATCGTAATACGCCTAACCTATTCTTCATACGTATATGTATCATCCTAATAAGTTTAATAAAGGTTATACAAGATAGACATGCATATGTCACGTAAAAAAAATAATGACCAGGCACCATATATATTTCGAATTATAGACGGGCTAGTTGGCATGCGTATGGTGTGGGGAATGTGCATGCATGTGTGGTGTTATTTTATATTTTAAGTATGAGATTATGTGCACATCTTATGGCTATAAAACCTGGGTAAATAGATGACATAAATCTATGAAAGTAAGTGTATGCGAGGAGTGAAAAGGGTGTCGTGTGTATATGGATGAAATGAAACGATGTCGGGTTATAAACAAGTCTTACATGAATTTATAAAAATTTTGGGTCATCGCGGCATAAATATTAAGATCATGGGTACGTTAATAAACTATATAAAATTATAGTGATGGGATCCAAAATTATTATCTTAATATTATTTTATTAAAATAAACTTTAAAATAATTTTATTTGACTTTTAATATTTAATTTTGATAATTTACATTTTAGACCCTAAACTTATAATAGCGATATTTTAAGACCCAAACTATTATATTGGTCATTTTAACCTTAAATATTATAAATTGTCTATTATAACCTTAAAGTGTTAAATTACAATTTCAGGAACTTACTAAAAGAGGAAACTTACTAATTTGGGAAACCTGCTAAAAATAGAAAGTTACTTGAAGGGGTTAAAGTTACTTAAAGTGGAAACTTACTATAAATAGAAAGTTACTATAATTGGAAAGTTACTGTATTTGGCAAGTTTCTAAAAAACAGAAAGGAATCTAAAATGAGTAATCTGATTAAAGTGAGCTTATAAATAATAAGACGATCATTAATTCGTGTAGATTCGCTGAAGAAGGAGTAACTTCATATCCTTGTATTTCTGATGTGGTTTCATTTGCGGTTTGAGGTACATATATTCTATCCTTTCTCAGTAAGGATTCTGATCTCATGACTTTTCGATCCTTGACTTTGATTCGTTTAGTATGATATGATTCGTTGATTTGATCCATTTGATATTATCCTTTGATAGGATTCTGTTTGCTATCCATTCTGTTATGATGATCTGATTGCTATCTCTTTGATATGAGATTTTGTTATGTTATGCTTTGGAAGCTTTGTTTTGATTATGGATAGCTTTGCTTGTTTGTTCTTATATGTTCTGTTTCGATGCCCGAGTTTTTAGTCTACTCATGGAGGTACCATGGGCGTGTCATTGAGGCACCAATGGCATGACATTATCTGGGGCGGTGTGATTAGTCCCCGGCGTCCCCATTTGATTATGATGTGATATGAGATCTCTTGGCTACTTTGTATATGATTTGTTTGTGGTGGTGGGGGGGGGGGGGATATGGATGCATCCTAGGTTCTGTTTTGACTTGTGAAGACAGTGACTGGCTGTGCGTGCCTTGCACCCCATTTCACTTCTGGTACATTGGAGCTAGCTACTCTATGTACACTCTATGAATTAACGGATATGTGATTATGTGATTTGAGACCTATTCGAGTGGCTCTGGTAGGTCGGCTCGTGGCTTTCCTATATTTCTTTGTGTCTATTCGAGTGGCTCGGGTAGACAAGCCTTTGTTGATACGTGCTCTATGATTATGATTATGTTCCATTTGATATATCTATGATGCTTCGTTTCGTTTGACTTATGATATTCGTTCAGTTGTTCGTTGATCTTTTACGCATTTGACAGATGAATTTCTCTTTCAACAGGAGTTTATGCTTTCTGTTTCATATGCTTATTTACATTTCGATTATCCATTTGTTTTGCTATATATCTGTTCACTGGGCTTTTTAAGCTCAGCCGCATTTCTTTTTATGCGGCAGTTTTTAGGTTGGAAGCTGGGATGGGTGAAGAGTGCATAGGAGCGTTAGTGGACTACCCCATGGACTAGAAGCCCATTTACATCTGGACTAGTTTTGGACTTAGATTTTATTAGACTTTGTTTAGTGTTTTTGTTTTTTTTGTTTTTTTTTTCTTCTTCTTCTTATAGTTTTAGTATTCCGTTTGTATTTTTTTAGATTGTTCCCTTGTAACCTTTCGTCTTAAATCTTCCGCTTGCGTTGTATGCTTTGTATGTTCTGATTTGGCACCATAATGTGACATTGTGACCCATGTCGGGTTGGGGTGTTACAATTGCGGTGCACCCATACTCGCCAGCTACCAAACAACAGGGGGAATCTACAATCCTATCAGAAACGACAACTTTCTCCACTTTGTCTCCCAAGATGTCCTTAATGGTCTTGCACATATTCTTGAATGATTTCTTCTTTTATTCCCTCTTTTGCTTCCCTTCCTCATTTTCGTCTTCGAGCTTCAATCCTTCTTTTGCTAATATAGATTGTTAATATAGATATCATATAAGATGCATTGATTGCAATAAAACTAAAAAAGGATAATCAACAAATTTACCTTACTGTAAGGATTTCAAACACTAAGCAACTCCAATCCCTTTACCAAAGGTACTTCGATTGACTTGTTCATTTGTGATGTCGAGCAGTACAAAGTTTAAACGAGCAATACAAACCTTGAATCACAGCAATACAAACTTAATACGATGGGCAATACTAATTTCAATTAGCAGTAGTAACATGATCATTAAACTTCACTGGAATGTATGAACAAACTTATTTGGTTCTGTGGTATAGTAATGTAGCTTTTCAAGTAGCGTTTTTGCACATCAAAGTCCTAATAAGCTTTAACACCAAACCTGTTAAGCTCATTAGCTTCCCAACAGCTTATTCTCAAGTTCCAGAAAAAGTACCTTCACAAAAGTTTGTTATTTTTAGTAGTAAAATAGTTTTGTAAAAGAAAATTCCAGAAAAGACAAAAATACATAAAGTGATAGCTTCTATTTAAGCCAGTTGGCTTATTTTCAGCTTTTTACAAAAGCAATTTCTATTTTTATAATTTTCATAGCTTCTGGTACTTATAAATAATTTTAGAAAAATTTTGGTAATTTTCACTGTTCATTTGCTATTTTTCTTAATTTAATTTAGTTAAAAGTAATTAATAATTAGTTTTTAATTAATAATAATTATTTAAAAAGTAGGAAAAATATATTTTCAGTTTGAAAATTAGTTTTATAATATTTTAGATTTTTCAAAGTTCAAATTTCATTTTTCTAGGTTAATTTCCTATTTTCTTGTAATTTAGTGTATTTTTAAATAGTTAAAAATAGTTTTTAATTAATAATAATTAATTAAATAGTTGTAAAAATAATTTTAATTTTCTTTTATCATTAGGATTGTAAAAATATAATTTTCATAACCGTAGGCCTTTTATTTCTTAAAACTCACGTTTTATTTTGTACGTTCACGTTATTTTAAATTTAAACGTACCCGTTTTTTTCTTTTTAAAGGTTTTTAAGTATCTAGTTTTCACGTGATAATTCTCCTAGCTTATTTAAGCTATTTTCTTTTACATTTCCTTAGTTTAATCAATCACTCACTTATACCCTTTCCTATACAAATTCACCCGATCACAAACCCGTTTTTATACCACCACACCTCGTCAGGACACAACGACCAAGGGAAACACTATATTCCACGGAGCATTGGATTCTAGCAGTCTAATCTAGTTGACCACATCCTTGGTTGATTTGGACTGACCGTTTGGAGCCGATCAAATTTTGGCGATCATCACAATTTTAGGGATTGTCTTTAAAAAAGTGGAGAAGTGTAAATTGGAGTTTTTAGCTTTTCTAGTTAACAGGATGGTTAAAAAGCATAATGATATAATGGTCACAAAAGTCGAAATTTAAAAGGTTTGTGTTTTAATAGAAACAAAATAAATAAAAAAATACATATCAACAAAATTTGACAAGTTAAATACATTTTTTTTTGGTAAATTGCGAAAATTGTCCTTGCTATTTGGCCAAATTGCATGTTCATTGTCTATCATTTCAAAAGTGAACTCGTTGTCCCTGTGAGGAACTTATAGGTTCACTCTTGGTCCTTGGTCAAAATTAAATGACTAAATTCCCCTTACTGGGACCAAAGTGAAAAAGAAGACGCATAAGGTAGTTTAGTAATTTAACTTCACCTATTGACCAAATGTGCACTTGTAAGATGATGAGTACACATGTAATTTGGCCAAACCATTGTTGTTGTTGTTGTTGTTCAATTTACTCTTTTTGTTAAAGCTCAAAGGTATCGTGGCGATTTGCACTCCAAATCCACATGGCACCTCTTTTGGCATTGCCACCTTCAAGTTGTTGAGCACTTGAGCCAGTTAACTAGCGTTGTTATTATTATTATTATTATTATTATTATTATTATTATTATTCAATTTACTCTTTTTGTTAAAGCTCAAAGGTATCGTGGCGATTTGCACTCCAAATCCTACATGGCACCTCCTTTGGCGTTACCACCTTCAAGCTGTTGAGCACTTGAGCCAGTTAACTAGCGTGAGTGATTTGTGAAAGAAGACAAAATAAAAATACCCTTTCTAGAAGGCTATTTTTTAAAACTTTTTTTTTCTTCCAATATTCCCTTTCTAAACATTGTATATATTACCTCATTTTAACTAATTTTTACACAACTTTCTCTACTAAAAGTTCATACACTCTACCAAAAATATATGGATTGTTCTCTTCCACATATTTTCGAGGAATCAAAGCTAAAGTAATGAAACAAGTTGTTGAGGATAACATTTGCATGCAAGTGATTATCAACACATCTGTGCTGTTTGAAAAAGCGCAAAACTAAAGCTGATATAATTAAAACATACAAGGAATGTAAAGACATTCGCAAGAAATATGTACTTTGATTGAGACTTTTCTAAAAGAAGAATTTTGGAAAGATTACGATATTCACTTTGATTTGTTTCAAATGGCATGGCGAATAGTAAATCAAATCGACGTTAAAATTGTTTTTATGCATATAAAAAAGAAATAGAACGATTGTGTTTTTCTTTTCGTGTAATGTTTTTTAATTTTCACATTTTTTTTATATTTTGTATTTCTTTTTTAGTTTTCGTATTTAAAAAAAAATTGTATGCTAGTTTTATTTTCGTATTGTAATTTTTATTTTTATTTGAATGAATGAAAAATTAGTTAATTTGAAAAAATGAAAACGAAAATAAAACAATATGTGAGACCCTTTTTGGTCAATCCATGAGAAAAATGGTACTTTGATTTGTGATTGTTATAAGTGAGATGCTGAGATGACGCTGAGATAACTAACATGAGCATAGGTCCCTGGCGCTTTACTATCCTGTAGAAAAAAAAAGGCAAACTAGAAGGACCAAAGAGCAAAAGAAACACCAACTTAATAAACAACAAAACAAACAATCCAAAAAAGATAAAAAAAAGAAAACAAAAACCAAAACTTGCCCAACGACGGTAACAAACAAACAACCAACCACAATGGGTAAGGCAGGCGGCGGCGGGGGAGGTGGAGGAACTCCGGGAGCCAAAAAGAAGAAAGGAAGACCGTCACTAATAGATCTCCAAAAACGCGCCCTTGAATTGGAACAAAAACATCATCAACAAAAAAAGAGATCTAAAAACCCTAACAATTCGAATTCTGATAACGATGATGATTCTGATGAACGGAAGGAGAAGAAAGTCAAATTGGTCGTTCGTTTGCCTCAATCTTCTGATACTAATATTAATCAATTAATTCGATCCCCTTCTGCTAATTCTTTTGATTCTCATGCTACTACTGGATCTGCTCAATTGGTATTTTTTTTTTTTTAATTTCTTTTATCAAAATTGTAAATTGTGTTTTTTTATAAAATTGTAAATTGGGTTTTTTTTTCTAAAAAATTTAAATTGGGTTTTTTTTGGGGGAAAAGATATAAAAGTTGAAATATTATTGGCGGGTAATTGTTTTGACTATAAAAACCTGTAACTTATTAAATAAATAAATAAATACATATTGTTATTTATTTATATATTTATTTATTTTACCTTTAGCTACAGATTTTGTTATTTAAGTTGATTTATTGTTTTTAGTATTAGTATTATTTAATTAATTATTTATAAACTTTACTTTTTGGTGGATTTAATTTTTATATTTTGTTTTTAGATTTTTAGATTTAGATTCTGTTAAGTTAGTTAGTTGGTAGTTAAAACCAGAATCTGACATGTTATATATATTATATATGTGGATGGATATGTATTCGCAGACTTAAAGGAACATTCACCCACCATCATGTCGAAAAAGTTCTAATTTGTCTTCTTTTTATTTATTTAATTATTACTGTATTATTATTATTCCTTTAGATCACTTGTACTTTGATGTGTATTCTGTGTTGTAACGAGTTGTGATGGTTTTCTGTTTGTAGGGCGACAAGGGTTTGAAAGCGATGGATGTGTTACATGGTATGTATATCGTAGACGCCCTTTTGAATAGAAGTCGATTTTAATGATGGGGTTTTGTTTTTTAATGTGTTTGTTTATTCTGTGTGCAGGGTCACCTTTGGAGTCTGGACCCACAGCAACACCTTTGCCAGATAAAAAGTTGCTGGTCTTCATCCTTGAAAGGCTTCAAAAGTGCGTGTTTCTTCTTTTTGCTTATCTGAATTGCATACTTGAAAATTCTGGGACTGCTTATTGATGAATTATTTGCAGGAAGGATACTCATGGCGTTTTCTCTGATCCAGTGGATCCTAATGAGGTATGTTTTTTTTTAAAGTTTGTGAGCGTAGCTTATTGTTTTGTTTTAGTATCTTTGCTGATCTGGAGTGTTGTTTGTTGATGTTTGTATGCAGCTCCCGGATTACCATGAAATTATTAAGCAGCCTATGGATTTTGGTACTCTTAGGAGGAAACTTGACGGGGGACGTTATGCAAATTTGGAAGAATTGGAGGTTTGATTTGTTGATTACACTATTTTTTTGGAAGTCAGTCAGTTCATGTGGTTTGTAAGCTGAATATGATGACTAAGATGTTGCGAGGAAGTGTGTATTTACTGACCAGTGATATCACTTGACTTTTAGTGGTCCCTAACAGAAATTTTCCGGTTCCTTTTAGCCACTTTAGCATTATAGGCTTCCTGCCGCTTTTTCTTCATGCTTGTGAATCGATCTAGATGTTATTAGTTGCAGTACTGGAAATTGGAACATAACAAACATTGGGTATCTTTGCTGATTATTTTTTATTCATTGGTAGATACATAAGGTGTTACTCTTTTGATGATCTATCATTCATTTTTAGTTGTGTGTACTTGTGCTGTTAATATGGATGCTTAATTGGAGTAGGATTGTGGGAGACTGATGGTAGATTCTTCTGAGAGTCAAAAGACTGTCGTAGTTGATTTGTTTCTCTAATTGAAAGTCAAACCTTCTCAGAAGCTAGTAATTAATAGGCTTTTTTGCGTTATACGATTTTCTTTAATGAGCTACTTATGAGATCTTGCATTGAAAGAAAAACCATTTATGTCACTTCCCTGAATTAGAAAGAGTACATGTTGGCAAAATGGCAGCTGTCTTTCTTTGAGTCAAATCAATTGTTTCTTTGTGGTGAAAGTATTATTCGGACATGAAGGATATTTTGTCTTGTTTGTGGGTAATTTAGCGTATTGAATTCTGCTACACGATCGTTTTTTATTTAGGAAAAAGCATGTGTCAATTCTACTGATGATATAGCATTCTGTAGCCGAATCACACAATGTTTTCTACTGCAATTGCTTTGTTCTGTTTAGTTTCACGTTAATGGCCATTGCTGAAAATCTGTATAATGTTGTTAATTTATATGTCTACAGTGCAATCCTAGTAGGCTACGTATCCATTCCTTTTTTCACAGTTTATTCTGTGTTTGCAGGCAGATGTTTATTTGATTTGCTCTAATGCAATGCAGTATAATTCATCTGATACCGTTTTCTTCCGGCAGGTAGGGTTCACTTTGTTTGCACACTAATACCAGATAACAGTTTACACAATTTTTTCTTTTTTTCCCCTAATTTGCTGTTGTGTATTGTCTCAGGCGAGATCTATTCAGGAGTTAGCAAAAAGGGACTTTGAAAATCTGAGGCAAGAGGGTGAAGATGGTGAATTACAACCGAAAGTGGTGAGAAGAGGCAGGCCACCTGGTAAACACGTAAAGAGGGGCCCTGGGAGACCCCCATTGGACCGTGTTGGTCCTGAGTCTACCTCAGGTGCCACTCTCGCAACAACAGAAGATAACACAACAGAGTCTACTCCTTACAACTTAAGAAAAGCACCACCCGTGCTCTATAGATTTCAGGCAGATGGTTTTGGCTCACATCGTCGCAACGGTGAACATGAGTTGTTGGCTGATTGGAATGAAGAGTTTCCAGGTTATTTAAACTGTTATTCGACTCTTTTACACCTTATATAGCATTATTGCCTTTCTTGTAGAATATACGGAGGTAGAATGTATCTAAACTTGTGACCTTTCACGTATGGATGGGTTGCTTTAAGTAACTTATTATCCTAGTTCTCAAAAGGGGCCATGTCTAAATAGGGAGTGGGTCAAATTGTAGAACAGCCTGAAAGTAGGCGGAGCATATATACGACGCTTACAACCTTCCAAGTATATCCAAAGATATACATCAATTTTGATAGTCTATTTTGTAACCTTATTTAATGCATAAATTTCATAAATTCCCATCTTTCCGTGTCTAGCTGCAATAAATTATATTCTATCTGCCGATTTTGATGGTTTTTACTATTTTCCAACTTCCCAAAACGTAAGCTAAAAATATGATATGCATCTATCTTGAAGATTTGGAATTTTCTTGGATGACCTGAATCTTTTTTAAAAGGCAAATTGACTTCATACAACCAAAAGTTTGCTACCCGTATCTGTGGAAATTTCAAACATGAAATAGTGGTTTCTAGTGGGACAAAGTATTTATCAATTATTACAACCATCTGGTACTATGTTGGCTTCTGTTCTTTTAACGTTTCTTCTTACTTGTTCTCAATCTTCAGAGCGCATTCGGAGAGCCGACATGAAGTGGGGGAATAAAAATCTTACTATTGATGAGACTAGGCGTGATACCTACAAACAGTTTCATCCGTCGACCCATGCTAATGATTCTTCCCTTATGTCCAACTTTGGTGGGGAAAAGAAGCAATTGTTGGCGGTATGTTCCTAATTCTTTTATGTAATTCAGTTAGCAGCTACAATAGGTGTCTTTGTTTGAATTGGAAAGTAGTTTTTCAGTAAATTAGTTATGGCTAAAATGGATTATCATATATAGTTTTTGCTTTAAATGTTTGCTTCATTGCTCTCATGTAACGTTTTCTAGCTTTTACTATGTTTTCTTTCCTCGAATGCAACCTCTTTATTAAAATTAATGATTCTGTTTATGGGGTGCTCTCAACTTTAAACTACCTATTTGCTTATCGTTACAAATTAAGGTATTGACGGGTTCACAAGTTTTTTAAGACAAGGGGGAAAGGGGGTTTTGAATCGGTGACTTCTAAAATCTTACCACCCTACGGGATGGGGCCAAATATAACCAAACTGAAATTATAGAGGCCCAATTAGATATATTTCATGTATCAACAGCAATTCCTTTAGGTAAATAAGAAATACTTAAACTACTTGTCAAACGTTCCAATGTTCATAGAACAGGAATATAATATATATAGTGTATTAATATTTCCACTCAATTTCAGGTAGGTTTACATGCTGAGCATGGTTATGCTAGAAGTTTAGCTCGTTTTGCTGCAAACCTTGGCCCTGTTGTCTGGAAAGTTGCTGCAAAGAAAATCGAAAAAGCTTTGCCACCTGGAACAAAGTTTGCTCCTGGAGTCGTCGGTGAAAATGATATTATTCCTCCACCGTCATCATTTTTCCCATCTGGGAACATGAGACAATTGCCCAGTTTGGTGACCGAGAACCTTTCAACCCAACCTCAAGCTCCATCTTCTTCTGGACCAAACACCGCCCCCTTAAACCCCCAGAAATTAGAAACGGTTGACCCAGACATGAGAGAGAATTCTGGGACAAGAACCGGGTCATTGTCCCACCATGTTAGAAATGGTTTTAATAGTGCTTTTGGGAGTTCAACAGCGATAGAATGCGAGAGAGTAGGTGAAGCGGGCGGTGGTTCTGGGAAACCGTCTTCTTGGCAGCAGGTATCGTCACCCAACTGTTGACCGTTACAGCTGCGGTTCCACCCGACTTAAAGGTAGGTTCATTCGGTTTTGGATTGTATTTGGCAGCGTTGTGACAGTAAAGGAGACGATGTGTGACTGAGTTTTTGTAGCCTTTTCACATGTAAAACACAAAGTATTACTGGTCATGAGCTGAGTTGAGCTGTAGCAGCAGGTAATTCTATAGGGTAGGAATGATTCTGTACAGATGAAACATAACTATCTCTGTAACATTGGAATGATAGATTAATCAGATCATGATGATAAATCTGGATCGAAAATAAGAAAAGAAAAAAGAGGGGTTATTTTGGGTTTTTTTGTTGTCGTTGTAAATTTATTACTATTATTTGAAGAGAACAGACTTATTTGGTAGATTGTTATTCACCTTTGGGGGTTATATATGCTCAAGAGGACTGTATCCTGGTTCCTGAGACTGTTTTGAGTAATTTAGTTTATTTGGTACTTCATTGTTTTTTACTCTACTTATTTTTGCTTCATTGGGGTTAAAATGTTGAATAATGTGGATGCAGATTATGCTATTTGTAGGGAACTTTCATTAGAAGTAAGTAGCCAAATATTTTGTTGTTATTAACCTGCAACTTGTATGATTCAGTTACATATGCTATTTGGAAACTTTGGTCAGAACCGGATATTTGTTGTTTCATCTGTTTTAATAAGGTTATCACAGAACAACATAATTTTCAAAATGTTTGACCAAGGTTTGCAACATGAGTTTTTGCAGGTATAAGCAATGAAATGACACATCTTAAATTTTGCAGCAGAAAGAAAATTGTCTGGGTAACGACCTACTCGTTTAATATGGTATTTGTGTTTATACTTGAACAAAAGTAGGGCGATTACTATGAAATTGTAGTTACACTCCCGATTTAAGATGTCGCTCTTTTGCCTTTAACAGTGTTTTTTATGCGTGACAAGGCGTGTTTATTCTCAATATGTAAACACGCACATGCATACATGTATATGCGTCGAGCATTCGATCTATTTATGGCATGTTGAATAGCCTATACGAGTTATCGAGCCATCACTTGACCCAATTTCTCCTATATATGTTAGGCTAGGGGTGTTACTTGACCCAATTTCTCCTATATATGTTAGGCTAGGGGTGTGAACGAGTTGAATCGAGTCGAACTTTGACAAAGCTCGACTTGACTCGATAGTATTTTGTTCGGCTCGAGCTCGACTCGATAGCTTGAGGAGCCTTCATGAGAGAAGTCCGAGCTCGGCTCGAGAAAATTTGAATTAGGCTTGAGCTCGGCTTGAAAAGCTCGTATTATTTGTAATAATGGGTCTTTTCTAAAGCCGCCAAAATTGAATTATAAGATAAGATTTGAATTGATTAATAATTTACATATAAAGTTATAAACCCTTATACTAGTAATATATATTATATATAAAAAACATATATATTACTTAATAGCTTGAAAAGCTGGATAATAACTCGAGTTGAGCCTATATAAGCTTGAGCTCGATTTGTCAAATATTTCGAGCTCATTTTCAGGGCTTGAACTTGAGCCCGAGGCTCTATAAAGCTCGGCTCGAACGAGCTCGACTCGAGTTACTCGAGAAAAGCTCAACTCGTTTACACCTTACATTTGACAAACATAAATGTTGTTTAACGGTTTTTTAGTGTCGTTTGAGGTCCGTATGATGCCAGGAAACATGCTAGTTGGAACAAAGCGGATTGTGTTGCAGATCATTGTCACACTAAGGATAAAATGTCAATGTAAGTAATTATTGATGTCTAAATATTAAGTAAGCTTGTAATATAATTTTCACCACAAAAAGGGTGTGTTTGTTTCGACTTACATAGACGGCTTCTGGCTTATTGGGATTTGGGTTTATGTTTCATAAGCTTAATTTTTGTGGCTTATTTTGAAACTTTTCGCTTATTTTGGTCTATTATGTTATAATAAGCTTATATAAGTATAAAAGTTTCAAAACAAACCACAAAAAAGTAAGCTTATGAAAGATAAGCTCAAAATTTAGTAAGTTATAAGCCGGCTATATAAGAGAGAGAAAAAAAAAAAAAAAAAAAAAAAAAAAAAAAAAAAAACCTTTAAGGATAAATATGTTTAACATCTTGAAGCTAAGCCGCACCATCCACCAATGAGAAAATGAGTTGCATCATCTATGCCAAGAACCTTTTAAGAGGTGTGACCACTAACATTTTAGCACATGTAGCATTTATAGTAGTGACTCACCGAATAACACGTGACTCAATTGTATCTGTCACTTTTTACAGGTTAATGGTCATTATATATCCAAATCTTTTTTCGTATTAGAGATGATTTGCATACTTTTTATTTTGATTAAGACACTCATTGTATAAGTATATTGAGCACACTGTAAATACTGTACAATTATGTTATGCACAAATTAGAGTGTCCAAATCAAAACTTGGAGTGTGCAAATCAATTCTCTTTTCGTATAAACATTATTATGACCATGGTGTATAGTATACGTTTATGTGATCACTTTAAGAAAGATATAAAATCAAAGCGTTAAACAACCAAATTAAACAGCTTTTGTTCGAGTTTGGTTTGGTCTAATAAACTATACTAGTCTAAGAAAGATATAGTCACTTTTGTTTGGTTTGGTTTCGTCTTTTTCGAATGAGCTTTTATAAGGCTATGAAAACGTGTTGTTTTTTATGCAACTAAATCGGTAAAAATGGTTTTTAATGACGATTCAAGCAATAGTGCAATACAAATTCTACCACATCTTTTAGTTTATTAAGAGATGATTTGCATACTATCATTTCTTATTTGCAATTTTGCACATATTACTGTACAAGTATTCAGAACATAATATAAATATGATATAACTATCTATTGCATAATATAATTAGAATGGCATAATAAAAAAGGTAAAAGCTATAAAATACTATCGTACTTTAAAAACTGTACCAAGTTGAACTATGTATTTTTTTATTGCTTACTTGACCAACGAACTTTCAAATTTTTATTCGACTTGAACAATATCTTTTCTAATTATCCACGTGTAATTTCTCTTTATCTTTTTTAATAAATAAGATATTGTTCAAGTCGAATAAAAATTTGAAAGTTCGTTGGTCAAGTAAGCAATAAAAAAGTACATGGTTCAACTTGATACATTTTTGAAAATACGATGGGTCGATGGTATTTTCATACAAAAGTTTTTCATTGTTATATCGTAGAGGTTACATATGCAGTTTTTACTTTTAGTATTTAAAATATTTTATTATTTACTTAGAAAAGTTTATTTACTTTTAGTTTTGTTATCTACTTTACTTAATTATATTTTTCTGAAAAATAACTCTCTTATAAATATTGGTTTTAGAATTTCATTGTAAATCATTTTTTGATCATTGATTATGAGAAAAGATCTAGTGAGAAGATATTTGAAATGAGAAAAATAAGAAGAAATTATAGTCGCACATTTCAAATGAGTAAAAGAAATTTATGGATAAATGCATCTGTTTTTTAGGGGTATTTAAAATATGCGAATCTAGTTTCTTTTTATTTATTATTTTTTTTAGTTTTTGTTTCACATTTTATCTTAATTAGTAAAGTTTGTGTTTTAAAAGTTTTGCTGTCGTTACGTTTTATTCTCGTTATCAACATTTAGACGCTTCTTCTTGCATCAATGTTAGATTTATTTTAATAAAAAAATAATTTTCCTTAAAATGGTGGGCCGAGATTGGCCTCTTTTAACCAACAAATTTAGAAAAAGATAACGTGTGAAAAAAGGAATAATATTATTTAAAAAGGGAAAGAAGAATATATTATCTGTATTAGTATTGAAAAAATGTACCCAACCCAAAACAATCACACCCTTGAATTCAGAAAAGCTGAGAAGCGTCTAGACTGAGTCAGTCGGTTAAACACCATTCTTTCATCCTCAATTCATTAAACCCTTTTTTATTTCTTTTCGGTTAGTTTCATTCCTACCTTTTTAATTCTGGGTGCTTAATTTTGTTAATTTTTTTTGAAGATTGTTGATTATTGCCTTGTCAAGTACTTATTATTAGTATGACTGAATGTAACTTAGGGGCTATTTGTTTTGGGCTTATGTTTCATAACCTCATTTTTTGTGGCTTATTTTGAAACTTCCCGGCTTATATAGAGTATTTATTATGGGGTTGTTTGTCTCGGCTTATATAGCGGGCTTATGGCTTACCTACTTTTCGGCTTATGTTTCATAACCTCATTTTTTGTGGCTTATTTTAAAACTCGTGAGATTATATAAACTTATCATGACATGATAAGCTTATATAAGCCAGAAAATCTTAAAATAAGCCACAAAAAGTGAGCTTATGAAACATAAGCAGAAAACTACGTAAGCCATAAGCCCGACATATAAGCTGAGACAAACAATCCCATAATAAATACTCCACATAAGCTGGAAAGTTTCAAAATAAGCCACAAAAAGTTAGCTTATGAAACATAAGCCCAAAACTAAATAAGCTATAAGCCGAAACAAACACCCCCTTAGTATCAAATTATGAATGCTGCTATGATACGTTATCTAATTCATTCATATGCTATTATAAGTGTTATTGTGGCTGTACCTTATTAATATGAGTGAATGTAAGTTGGGTGGGGGGGGGGGGGGGGGGGGGGGGTTGTTTCAGCTTATATGTGGGCTTATTTTGAGAATTTATGGGCTTATATAAGTTTACCATATCATAATAAACTTATATAAGCCCACAAGTTTCAAAATAAGCCGGAAAATTGGGGCTTATGAAATATAAGCCGAAAAACAAATAAGCTCATAAGCAACATTTAAGCTTAAACAAACACCCCTTTGTATGAAATTATGAATGCTGCTATGATACGTTATCATACAGTTTATAAATTACTTTGAATTGCGTGGTTGTGGTGGTGATTTTGAGTCGAAAAGTGATCTTTTATGTTACATGTGGAAAGGCAGGTGTCACATTTTTCGTCTTTAATATACAAGCTCAAACATCAAGTTACACCCCCTCATCTCAAAATTACAGTCCATTAATCAAAACACTTTAAAATGGTAACGATATTGGTGTCACAGTGTAATCATGCATTTTTTTTTTTTTTTTTTTTTTTTGTGTGATTCTTCCCTCGGGACAATAATGTTGGGACCGGGGAGTAATACGCCAGGAACCATACAGAATTTTTAGGACAATTAGTGAAGTGACTATTTTATGCCTTTAGGTACAAGTTCATCATAGTGATTGGTGGCGTTGATGCTGGTTTTCGTTGTTAGACTACCCGACCTGGTTCAGCACAGACTTGTTGTTGTTCTCTTTGTAATATTATAGGCTTTTCGTATCTTATACTTTCTTTCTGTTGGTGACAACCTACATGCTTTGTGTGTCATATGCCACAGTTTTATTCGTTAACCGTAAACAAGTGGTTTTAGAAATTAAGCATTTTTATATGACTCGGGAGTCAGGAACATAATCTGTTGGTGATCTAGATCACATACCAACATCATTACTAAATTAAGACAACTCATAACTACTTACTTAAGATTCTGCATCTGTATCAAAATAACTCCTGCATCTGATGTCTGCTCTGATGATCATAATTCCATATATCAAAATTATCGCCGTCAAATGAGATACATTCTTGTACACGTTTCATTTTTCACTGTTTTCATCTAGATTTCCAAGAGACCATCATGTAGATAGCTTTTCTAGGGAATTGCTGATGTGGATTGTTTTTGAAGAAAGTTGTAGGGTGCCAATCTCTATATTAGTTAGGAATTTCTCATATCTTCCTCGGGATTCTTTGATTGAAGTGTTCTTATTCATGTAAATAAACATTGGAATTAATTCAGCTAAAAATGTCAATGGAATGCTAGATAGTAAGATAAACATGGAATGATTGGAAACAGCATGAGGGGACGAAGATTATGTGAATATTGCAAAGATACGAGCCTTTACTAATTGATACACTCACAAATACTACAGCTGTGCTTTAGCGGCCTTAATTAGGGCAGTCATGTTATTTCCTTATTTGCAACCGGAATTGTCAGGGGTCTCAGTTTGTTTCATGCTTAGGTTAGAGTATTGAGCGTTAATTGGAGTGGCAGGCGCCTCTTGAAAGGACACCGACCTTAGTTTTATTCTTTCCTGTTCAGTTTAAATCAATAAATTTGAATGAGTCATATTACAGGCTTGCGTGCTCCTTTTTGTTTCATGTTCACTGTCTACTTTTCTTTCATGTAATCATATTTCCTTCTTTTTTAGCAGCTTTTATTTGTATCTTTATGTACTCCACCAATATATGGTGTATGACTTAATTTTCTGTCTTGACACTCATAAAAGTAGTATGAAGTCACAAAGCTGGTCTGAAATGTCCTCATTGCTACTATTATTGATACATGCAGGTCTTGTTGCTAAGTGATGCCCAGAAAATGTGAATGACTGTAAGTCTTGCTCAAATAGTTCCAAGTTATTATTTTGTGTCACTTCTGTATAAAAAATGATGCCAAATAAGGTGGATATGTCAACAACTCTTGAGAAATCACCTAAACCGCAAGATTTTGATCTAAAGATTTGGGGATGGTCCGTTATTTCAGTTGTTCCTTGGGCCATTAATGTCAAGGACAAAATTAAAATGCCAACTTTTTTCAACAAAAAGCTCAAGAAACATGCACGGGAATCTAGGTTGCGTAGGCTTTCTGAGCCAACTGTTAGTTATGCTACTGTGCGTTTCAGACCCTATGTTTGCAAGGTACCATGGCATACTGGGCCAAGGGCATTCCTTTCTCAGTTGTTTCCGCGATATGGGCATTACTGTGGACCAAATTGGTCAAGTGGGAAGGATGGAGGGTCTCTACTTTGGGACAAGCGCCCTATTGATTGGCTCGACTATTGCTGTTACTGTCATGACATGGGTTATGATACTCACGATCAGGCTGAGCTGCTTAAGGCAGATTTGGCATTTCTTGAGTGCTTGGAGAGGCCTAATATGGCTACGAAAGGGGATATTCATGTTGCTCATATTTACAAGACAATGTGCACATCAGGTTTGTTTAGCCTCCTTTCCTCACCCATATGTTTCAGAAATGGTGTCACCAGTTGACTTCCTTTTTCGGCCTACCTCACTTTTTCCCGATTTGCGTTTGAAGTGAATTACCTTACCTATTTGCCTGATTATTGCAGCTTTAAAGTCATAATAATAAGCTTTTAGATATGTTTCTGATATTAATCAGCTTTTGATAATCTGTTTGATGCAGCCTGCAAAAATGCTGCTTTTCTAAGAGGAGACTAAAATTACTAATACACCCCTTTTAGAGCCTAGCATGAGAGACTTTCACTTTAGTTTTAACTTTTAACAAAAGATCTCTCTTTTTTCATATCAATGTTCATTTTTGGTTATTTTATCTATAGTTCTTGAAGAATTAGATTTGTTAAAAACTTTTTGATATTGCAATTTCAATTATCAGAAGCAAATTTCATCTCCAGCAACCAAACACCCCCTGATACACCCTCTGTTGGAAAGTATGTTATACTCAGAAATCTTGTTGAAAATTTTCTACTTAGAGTTGTATGATGGCTCGTTGGTATTAATGTATTCTGAGAAAATATTCATTTCACAGATTTTGGTCTGACCATGTTTTAACTCAGTTGCGTGTTTTAGACATTTGATCAAATAGTGAAACACTTCCACAAAATTAGGTGCCTTTGATATGGTTACAAAATGTTGTTTTTGTAGTAATGTATGAGTTTTGTGACAATCACAATGGACAACTGAGTAATGTAACCTATAAAGTTTCTCAAAAAAAAAAAAGGGTCCAGAAATCTTAGACGGATAGTAAAGTAATTTTCTTGTGATGGGATAAATACAAAGTTTGTCCACTTGAAACTGTAAATAGATTAATGAATCGACCATAGATGAACTTGGATTACCCTTGGAAATGAAATGTCACCGTCGACTGACTATTTAATAATCAATGTGACATTAACTCTGTTGCAGGTCTGAGGAACATACTCATACCATACAGGCAGCATTTGGTGAAACTAAAGTCGGGTCAATTATATCTTGGATTTGGATGGCTCAGCAATATGAAATGGAAAGGATGGAACCCTCAGAAGTAGACTAGATAGACTCAATCTAGTATGTAAGAATCATGTACATCGTATGTTTGTATAGGTAATATGTATAGAATGCTGCGACTAAATGTGAATCATACCATCTATATTACATTGTCATTTGATTAGTATAAATTAAGCAATTCCGTCTTCGGAAAATTCTACTCCTGAAGTCATGCCTGTTTATAGCTTCATTGTGTGTGGAAAGTTAGGTTTGTGTTTGTGATAAGCCTATTCGAATACATGTTGGCCACTTTTAATGTTTGACGTTAAGTTTTATTAATTTGATAGTTGGACCTAGTGAAGGGAAAATCTAACACAAGTTGATCAGTAAATGTGTCGGTGTCGTGTAAATCTGTTTGTTTGTTTGTTGTAAATTTGTTTGTTTTAGATGACACTCGGTAGATGTCTTGTCAACTTCTGTGCATCCTGTTACTGCTGCTATGACATTACTTTTGGTGCGCTTTGGAAAAAAAAAAAATGCATTAGAATTGTATACAAGGAGAACGAAACTGAGCCATTCCCTTCAGTTGAAGCTTATTTTGGACCCGTAAATCCATTTTACTTTAGAACTGGTTTCGTTAAAGCTGAGGCTGGCGAAACTAACGATGTGAAGATGGTTTAACCAAGTAATATGGTGACAAGATCTTACATAAGGATTGGTGTTTCTTGGACTAAAAAAGTTGTCTTTTGTTGAAAATGGATATTGTTGCATTCATGTTGGCCTCTCTAATACAAAAAGCATATATGTTGCTTACATAATGTTAAACAGGCATTCTTCCAATAATGAAATGTACCATTGGTAAGTTCATCCATCGAGCGATAATAGCTAGTTAATCGTCTCTGAGTAGAACTGTGAACTTGAACCATAACCAAAATGGGAGTTTAGAAACTAATTTTTTTTTTTTTCATCAGTACATTTTATGCTTCTGTGAACTACTTTTAAAAGCATATATCAGTTTGTGGCCATAAAATGCATTAGAGCATCTAGATAAACCTTTTACAAGTTTCACATATCATGTTTAATCATTAATATATAAAAATTTGGATTCTATAAACCTTTTCTGACTATGTGTAAACTTTGTACAAGTTTATAATTCTGAATAGGTTCAAGATTTCAGACATATTCATGCTACATGCACATGAAATAAAAATCCACTATGATTTAAATCTTTTATATAATAAAATAAAACCCCTATTGGAATTTTGCATTTCAAAAAAATCAATTCATACCTGATTTAGTAATAATTTTATTAAAAAAAAGATTATTTTCTTATTAGGTAATATTTTATATTTATCCATAACACAAGTAGAAGATAAATACAAAAAATATAGATAAAATATTTAAAAAAATGATTATTTATTTTATATTTATCCACAACACAAGTAGAAGATAAATACAAAAAATATAGATAAGATGCAATTAACAATAGGATTAAAATTTTTAAATAATTATTTTAAAAAATTTTAAAAAAAACCCGCGCGTGCGCGGGTATTATAACTAGTAAATGATAAAACTTTTTATATGTTTTAGATATTTTTTTAAAATCTCGCATTGTGGATGCACTTCCGGGAAACAATACAAAGGACACTTCATATGTGTGTTTAAAATTGATTTCAACGTGGACCATTGGTCCTAAATGGTATGGACCATGGCATGAATTGTCACATAAGGGTCCTTCGCAGGCATTGATGTCACCTAACAAACCAATTTTCATTCCTTTAATATGCTTTTCTAATGTATGCAAAAAATCCTGTTACAAACCTTTAGGGTGTGTTTGTTTTAGTAGGAACAGGTTTCATTCCTTCAAAAAGTTGTTTAGATGGAAGGTTTGAATTCTAAAATTTGTTATCAAAATAAAAGCCGTAGCTTTTACGGCGTAACAAAGAGCAACATGTTGCACCGTAGAGAAAACTGTATAACGTTTTCTTGATTCGAGTCCTTTTATAATATCTTCATGTACTTTTCAACTAATTCTTCGATCTTATCATCATCATTCTCCCTCACTTTAGAAGAACCCATCTTTGGTGAACTCATGAATATCGAAAATGTTGAAATTCTTTGAATACTAATGGTATTAGGAGATCTACCACGTATGCGGACACCAATACAAATATATCGAAAGTCTCTTTTGCGGTCTTCATTTTTTCCCCTTAAATGTAAGTAGCTTTACCACGTCGATACTGAATCCTTTACAACCCTTCCTTGACCATACCACTACTAAGGGTATTTTTGACGCAGAGCGGTGTAAAGCTTTTTGGGACAGTGAGTGGTGAACAATAAATGTTGATACAAAAGTTGGGCGTACCTGGTTATTGGCTCTTGCTCTCGTACCAATTCGCTTCTTAGCACTTGTTACCTGCATACTAAGAAAATAAAACAACACCGTTAGGCTTATCGAGGGATTGTTTCCCCCGATTAGACTCCGGCATGAGAGTAAGTAATCGATTTAGGGTTCTCGTAGAGAGTTAGGGTTTGTATATCGTACCTTTGAATGAGAGATGTCATTCCTTATATAGGGGCTGAAACCGCGTAGGTTTCTTGCTCCTTACTTTTTGCATACGTAATGCTTATCCGGGGTAAGGATATCTATTCCATGAGTAGGTAATCCTTATCGCATACCCGGTTAAGTTTGGTTGGGCTTTGGGCTTCGTGAACCCAGGCCGTGTTTATTATGGCCCGTTATTCGTTATAATAGCCCACTCGTGGTGGGTTTGGGCCGAGTAATGTTTATCATTTGGGCTCGTGGCCCAAATATAGACTATACGTCATCATGTCCCCCCAGTCTAGTGTGCGCGGCTCGTAGCCGCGGATACTAGACTTAATATTATCAGCGGTAAGCGTGGCGGGAGATCAAGGAAATATTACCGCCTATTTTTTAAGTGCAATGCACCTAACCATAAGTATTTCAAACGGATACCTCGAAAATCGGGGGTGGTGTCCACGTAGCCCTCGGAAATCGAGAAAAAGTGCATGTACCGGTTCAGCTCCAGCCATACGTTTTTGTGAGTGGGTTCCACGTGGAGACAAACTAGGGTTTTTTTACTCCCTATATAAGAGTCACCGCCCCACTTTTTACAATCACACTGTAAAACACACACTTATCACTATTCACTTTCCTTGAAAGATTTTTGCAAAGAAAATATTGCACTTTCGTAGGTAATTTTGTGTGCGTTTCACTTCATCATTTAATGAAGATGGTTGCCCAGTTAGAGGATTTTCGCTCCGCGATGACCATTGAGGATGTTACTCAATTTTCGTCTGACTATTTCGTGCCTCTGGATGTCCATCCAGAGGCTCCAGATGTGGACGCGTGTATAGCTGATTTCCCCGAAGGGAAAATAGGGCTATACACGAAATTCTTTGAGTACGCGAATTACCGCGTACCCATATCTATTTTTCTGAGCGATTTGCTCAATCATTATCGCCTTCACATCTCTCAGCTGCACTGTATAGGTGCGGCTAAGGTGTCGAATTTTGAAATAAACTGCCGTTTACTTGCGATAGAACCGACCGTGGCCTTGTTCCGCTCCTTTTACCACACGACGTGGTCAAATGGTTGGGTTTCTTTTGCTAAGCGTCAGGGGGCGCTTCAGTGTTATACTGAGAAGGTAGATGCCCTAAAGAATTGGAGGGAGTTCTTTTTATGGGTTGATGATGTAGTCTTTCCCTTTCCCCATGAGTTTTATACTCAGGATACATTGCCAAGGGATGGGCGCCCCGCACCCGGTTCCTACAGGCTGGCTGACGCGCAGATTCTGGATGCCAACCGACTGGCCATTAACCCCTATCCGGAGGAGTTTTTGGTGCATATGGGTTGAGCCGCGCTTATTTTGGCGCTGCGGATGAGGTGCCTACTTTCCTGAGTGAGGATGGCCGGGGTGGGTGTTCATCCCTTCTACTTCAAGCTTTGTAAGTCTTTTTGTGTATGTGCGCTTTTAATAACTAATCCCTTTTTTCCTTTCTTGCTTTATTGATGTGTGCAGAGATGGATCTGTTTGCTGTGGTTAAGCTGGACAAGCCGAAGCTTGTAACTATAGGGGTGCGCCCTCTAAGGGAAGGTGAGCAGCCCCTACTGGAGGCGACGGAGGGTCATTTGACCGTCCTGCCCGAGGCGGTCCCGGAGAACACGCCACCGCTCCAAGTGACGCCTGTTCAGAGCGTGGTGCCCGATGCGGAGGTGGCGCCCACTGTGGAGGTGACGCCCACTGTGGAGGTGACGCCCACTGTGGAAGTGGCGCACAAGGAGGCGCAATCGGGGTCGTCTGACAGCATAAAGATCCTTAATCCTGAGGAGGTGCTGAAAGAAGAAGTTGCGCAGAATGTAAGTGTCTGCGTTTTTATCATCTTTCTCCCTTTTTTTTATCATATTACTTGTTGTAATATTTACTAACTGTTTCTTGTTGCGTAGGGATGATGCTACGAAGAATGATGGAGTCTTCGTTGATGAGGTTTCCTCTCCACAGAATGAAAACAAGGAGGGGAAAACCAAGGTTGCTGATGGTGGAGAGGCGCAGCAGCTTATGGATGAGCTGGCTGCGACTGCTGCGCGCCAAGCTGAGCTAATGGCTCAGCTGCAAAAGAAGTATGTCGGGGAGAGCAGTGCTCTTGCCCAGAAGGATGAGGAGTTGGCAAGACTCCGTGCGCGGTTGGCTAATGCGCAAGTGGAGTTGGAGGCCTCGCGGGCGCATGCTGAAAAAATAACCCACGAGAAGCTGTCCGCCATGGCTGAGGTGGTGAAGGCGCGCGGGGAGCTGCACCATTACAAATCTGACTTGACATTTTTTGTGCGCTTCTTGGAGGAGAAGAAGGTGGAGCACTTCGCTAGCGTCGCCAAGTTTAAGGAGGAGATGTTGAAGATTATCCAGGCGCAAGAGGATAAGCTGTGTGGCCTCAGTATTGAGTATGACGAGGAATTATATCCTCATTTGATGTCTACCATTGCTGAGCGCAGGTATTTTTGTTTACTTGTCTTCATAATAACTTTATCGCCATGCTTTTTATTTACACAAATTGTCTTCGTGAATGTAGGTGGTTGATTAGCCATGGACTGCGCCTGACAGCTATGGGCGCGCTAGAGTCCCCAGAGGTAGTGGACGCCTTTGGGAAGGTGGTGCATTGCGCGATGGCGCGTGGCAGATCCCAGGCTATGGAGGATCTCCACGAGGCGAAGCTGCTGAAGAAGGACTTGGCGGAAGTCCCTGGGTTGAAGGTTCTTGAGTTGTCGCACATTGGGAGGCTGGAGCGCGATCAAGATGACCCCATAGATGTACTGATGGCAGGGTTGACATTGCAGCGCCATCTTGGGGATAATGCGGAAGGGGAATCAGATTACTATCTGAAACCTGATGTTTCGCAGCTTCAAGTTCCTGTGTTCGCGCGGCCTCGCGACATCCTCAAACCCTTTGCTCTTGAGAGGGAGATTCCCTTGAAAGAAGTGCTAGAGCGACATGAGCAGAGGGTTGCTGTGAAGAAGGGTATTAAGGGTAAGGCAGTGATGTGTGGCATTGGCGCTACACACATCCCTAGGTCAGATGGTGTGCCTGTAAGTGTTCCAACCGTGTCTATGCAGGATGCCTTAACTTTGAGGAAGCTGCAGGAAGCGGGGAGTTCCGCCGCCCCGGAGGAGAGTCCTGAGCATCGCCATAGCATATAGGCTTGTTGTATGTTATGTTTTTGCCTTGTAATTTTTGTAAATAACTTATGAATAAGATATTTTTTGTTTAAGTTCGTGACTTAAAATATACTTGCATTGTTTGCCAGAAATTATTTAACCAAGTGTTTTAAGTGCGTGACTTTAAGAGATACTTGCATTGTTTGCGAAGTTTTGGTATTTGACCAAGTGTTTTGGCTCGTTATTTGCTAAGCTTGTACAGTGTACTTAGTATGTGCGCATCCGTCGTGGGGTGCGAACGCGAAACTTACCTTGACATCTCAAGAGTAAGGCGCTTAGCAAGGATACGTGATCCTATGTTGATGGGTCTGCAGCCCTCTTATTCAACGAGTGAATTAGTAGGTTAACTTGTCCTTTATGCCTTCGTGGGTCTTTAAGTTGTGCATGCACGCCATGTAGGCAATAAAAATATAAAATAACAATATTGACATTTATTATGTATGCAATAAAGTAAAATACGCTATGGAGTTAGCTAAAAACCATAACATTTTATTGATACTTGTAAGTTTTTAAAGAAAATAAGAAAAATACGATTCCTAGGAAAGAAAAAGAACAAACACTTATTGGGCATCACGTAGGATGCGAGGGTGTCTGTGTAAGGGCCGTAGCCTAGAAGTAACATTTTTTAAGATTGCAGATGTTCCAGGTGCGCGCTAGGTCTTGGCCTTCCATATCGCGCAGTCTGTATGCGCTGTTGCCGAGCGCGTCTGTGACCTCGTAAGGTCCTTCCCATTTAGGTCCGAGTTTGCCTGTGTATTCTGCGTGGCTCGCGTCGTTGGCGCGGTAAAAAAAGTCCACTGGTCTGAATGAAGTGTGTTTGACCTTTGCATCATAATACTTCTTCATTTTTGCCTTAGTCTTTGCTTCGCGTATAGCTGCGCGTTCGCGTCTTTCTTCCAGTATGTCTAAGTCTATGCGCCGTTCCTCGTCGTTTGTCGTGACGTTGACCTCTGCTGTGCGTATAGTTGGCATTCCTATCTCAGCTGGTATGACGGCTTCTGTTCCATAGACTAGGGAAAATGGCGTGTCGCCAGTACTGGTTTTGATTGTTGTGCGATGCGCCCACAAGACATGCGAGAGCTCATCTACCCACCTTCCTTTGTATCTGTCAAGATGAGCTTTTATTCCTTCGCCTAGACTGCGATTTGCGCGCTCAACTAGGCCATTGGTTTGTGGGTGTTTGACTGAAGCAAAGTGTTGTGTGATGTTCAATTGTGCGCACCAATCTTTGAATGGGTTATCACATAATTGTTTTCCGTTGTCTGATACGATCGCACCCGGTAGTCCGAAGCGACAGACAATGTTGTCCCAGACAAAGCGTTTGACTTGGTTTCCCGTGATGTTCACCACCGCCTTTGCTTCGATCCACTTCGTAAAGTAGTCTATGGCTACGATGAGGAACTTTACTCCTCCAGCTGCGACAGGGAAAGGTCCTGCAATGTCAATACCCCATTTGTAAAATGGCCATGGTGAGGTAATTGGTGTTAGCTCTTGTTGTGGTCGGCGCGGAATTGGCCTATGTACTTGGCAATTATTGCATTTTCTTATCAGATCGCGTGCATCGCGATGCATTGTTGGCCAATAGTATCCTGACCTTAGAGCGCTTGCCACTACGGATCGCGGCCCGGAGTGCATACTACATGATCCAGCGTGAATTTCGCGGAGTACGTAGTCTGCTTGGAGGGGTCCAACACATCTGAGCCATGGCTGTAAGAAAGACCGTCGATAGAGTACGTTGTCGCGTAATTCAAATCGTTGCGCTGTGCGCTGTATTCTTCGAGCGTCTTTATGATCTTGGGGTAGGGTTCCCTTGCTAATAAATTCGATGATAGGTGTCATCCATGTAGGATCTTGTTCCTCTATCACCGTTGATATCTCCATTTCCAAGATTGACTTGTTTTTTAGGGTTTCTACCAATACCTATTTTGAGAGGTGTGCGAAGCTTGTGGATGCGATCTTGCTGAGTGCGTCCGCCTTCCTGTTATCTCCTCTAGGTACCTGTTTTATTGTGAACCTATCAAAGTTCTTGATCAAGGATTTTGTCTTTTCTAGGTATTGGATCATGTGTTCATCCTTGGCTTCATATTCGCCTAGCACGTGGTTAGCGACTAGTCGCGAATCTACATTTGCTTCTAGGTTGCGAACACCCATTTGGATTGCGATGCGTAGTCCGGCTAGTAGGGCTTCGTATTCTGCCTCATTGTTTGTGGTTGTGAATTCAAAGCGTAGCGCATAGGTGAATTCCATACCTTCTGGATCTGTAAGAATAAGGCCTGCGCCTGATCCATCTACACATGAAGACCCATCTGTGAACAGAATCCAGGGTTCCTATAAATCTGTTTTAGCTGCAGATGTCGGGCTGTCGCTGTCTGGCTTCTCCACGATAAAATCGGCTAAGACTTGTCCTTTGATTGTAGTGCGCGGTCTGTATGAGATGTTATACTCACTTAGCAGTACACTCCATTTTTGTAAGCGTCCTGATGCGTCAGGCTTAGAGATAACTTGTTTAATTGGCTGATCAGTGATTACAACTATTGGATGCGCTTGAAAGTATCTGCGCAACCTTTTGGCTGCGAACACTAGAGCCAAGACCAGCTTTTCCATAGCGCTGTAGTTAGTCTCTGTTTTCTTTAGGGCTTTGCTTACAAAATATATGGGTGTCTGGACGGAGTTCCTGTCTGTCAATAGTACTGCGCTGACTGCTCCATGGGTTGCCGATAAGTACATGATTAGTTCTTCCCCTGGTCGCGGTGCGACGAGTTTGGGAAGAGATGCCAGATGGTTTTTAAGTTGTTGGAAAACTTCCTCCGCTTCGGTAGTCCAGCGAAAGTCTCCCTTTTTTGTACACTTCGTGAGTGTTTTAAAGAGGGGAAGAGATTTGTCTGCTGACTTAGATAAGAAGCGGTTTAGCCCTGCTAACTTTCCATTTAGTGACTGGACTTCTTTGAGTGTGCGCGGGGAGGGGAGATCAATAACAGCCTTTGTCTTCTCTGGGCAAGGCTTGATTCCATCGGGTTCTATCAAATATCCGAGGAACATGCCTTCAGTTGCGCCAAAGGTGCACTTCTTGGGATTCAACTTCATGTTTATTCGCCCCAATGTTCTGAATGTTTCCTCGATGTCGCGCACCAATTCGTCCTCTGTATGGCTTTTGATGACAAGGTCGTCAACATAGACTTCCAAGTTGCGGCCTACTTGTTTTTCGAAAGCTGTGTCCACCAGTCGTTGGTATGTCGCGCCTGCGTTTTTCAGGCCAAAAGGCATTTTTGTGTAGCAGTATACTCCTTGACTGGTGTGGAAAGCTGTTTTTTCTTCATCTTCCACTGCCATCTGGATCTGATGATACCCTTTATATGCATCTAGGAAGCATTTGAAAGGATATCCGCACAAGGACTCGACCTTCCAGTCTATCTCCGGCAGTGGATAGCAGTCCTGCGGACATGCTTTGTTGAGGTCCGTGAAGTCCACGCACATCCTCCAACTGCCATCACTCTTTTTTACCATGACTGGGTTAGAAAGCCAGTCGTGATAGTATACTTCGCGCATGATGCCTGCATCTACGAGCTTATGTACTTCTTCCAGAATAGCCTTTGCACGATCTGGGGCCTGGCCGCGCTTCTTTTGTCGTATTGGAGGGTATCCTTGTCGGATTTGTAGCTTATGCTCTGTGATAGAGCGCGGTACTCCCGTCATATGCTTTGGTTCCCATGCAAAGATGTCTAGGTTCTTTTGCAAGAGTGCGCATACGGCTGCTTTACCTTTGTCAGATAAAGATCCTCCAATCGAAACTTGTTGCTCTGGATAATCTGGATGAATAGCGACTTTTAAATTTGGCGTTTTTTCCGTGCGCTGTTCTGGAATAGTCTCTGCTTCAGTTGTTACTGCGATGCATTCTCTTGGTGGTACTGTTGTGTTATAGAGAGTGACAACTCCTCCTTCCACTGGGAATTTAAGCATTCCGTGCGCTGTGGATGGTACTGCGCGCATGGATGATATTCCCGGTCTTCCAATGATACCATTGTATGGTGAAGGAGACTTTATTACCATAAAGTTTATCCATGTTGCAATTGAGTGTTGTTCATCCCCTACGACCACCAACAAGCGTAGCTGCCCCATGGGCCAAATCTTTTCTCCTGTGAATCCTGTTAATGACGTTGTAGCTGGTATCAATTGATTTTGGATTTCAGATCGCAGTCTTTTGAAACAGTGATCGTACAGGATATCTGCGGATGCCCCTCCATCAATGTACATGCGGTGGATATCATGTCCCCCTGTATGTATTTCAATGGTTAGAGGCTCCACGACTGCGTTGTCCGCAGCTATAGTAGGGAAGGATATCTCTTTTTCTGGAGAGAATTTTTGGCTGACTTTTTGCTTTATCTTGCGTTGCCATGATTGTATCATGTATATAGTATCAGCTTTTTCCTTTGGGGGTTCTTTCTTACCCCCGTTTCTCTGTTTATCTTTTCCCTCCTTGATGTTCTTTACGAGGTGGTCCATCCTGCCTTCTCTCACTAGCTTTTCAATTAGTTGTTTTAGTTGGACGCACTCGTTAGTTGTATGACCCTTTTGGCCGTGGTACTCGCAGTATCCACTACCTAGGCGCTTTTCCTCTGCAGTGCGCATTGGTGGTGGTTTTGGGAAGTTCGCACCTTCTGTTACAAATATTTCTCTCGGAGTTTTTGTGAGAGGAGTATATTTGTCGTTGTCTCTTCCACTGCGATAATTCCTGCTGCGATTGTTATTCTGATCATTGGATTGTCTCCGCGGCTGTTCTTGTTGCCTATAGTTTGAATAACCTTTTTTGCTATCCGCAGCAGCTGCTTCTCCTTGTATAAAGGATCTAGTGCGCTTTGTTAACTCATCAAAAGTCTGTGGAACTTTGTCGTTCAACTTCCGGATGAGTTCTGGGTTATTGATCCCATTCATGAACCCTGAAATTTTTAGGATTTCAGGACATGCTTTGACTTGTATGCACTCATCCTTGAAACGTTCCATAAAAGCGCTGGTTGATTCCCCTTGACGCTGTTTCACTCTTGCTAGCTCCACAGGGTTTTTAGCGCACTTCTTTCGCTGGGTGAAGTTGAGGCGGAATGCTTTTCGTAATTCCTCAAATCCACCGATGCTCCTACGTGGGAGTTTGCTAAACCATGTGCGCGCGTTTCCTACTAACGTGGAATTAAACATGTGGCACCACACAGGCTGTGGCCAGTTTTCGATAGTTGCGGCTGATTCGAAAAGTTTTAGGTGATCATCTGGATCACCTGTTCCATCATATGTTTTCACGTTAGCAGGCATGCGCCTACGTTTGCGGTCTGAGTAATCGCTGATGCGCCGTGTGAACGCATCAATTTTCTGGCGTCGCTATGGGAGAGACATATCTTCTTTCTCTTCCTCGCGACGTTTTCCTCTTGACTTCCAGTATCCTGTTTCTTTATCCTCATTGTCCGAGGAGTCACTGGAAGAAGGGTAGTCTCTTTTTCGGCGCTTGCGCCGGCTTCTTTCAGAAGAAGAGCTTGACGGATCTCTGCTTGGGGATCTTCTTCTCCCCAATCTATCTTGAATCCTCCTACTCCCAGGTTTGGAAGATCCTTGGCTTGGCGAATGTTGAGGCCCTAATCGATCTTGTATTCCCCGACTGCCAAGTCTGGAGTGAACATTGGTGCGCCTCTCGCTGTCTTCTGAGTATTGCGAATCAGATATCGTACCCAACCTATCACGGATAGTGGTACGTTCTGCGCGTCTTCCTCGTGGGTGATGCAATGGTGATGGTTCGCGTTCAGGACCAAAATTGAGTCGGGCTTGTAGACCCGCGCTTGCCCTTCTTGTTGCTTCTTCTTGCATGAGGGCAGTTAAGGTTTCATAATTTTGGGATACAAAGTTTCCCAAAGTTAGATCGGGTGCATCCTCAGTTGTTGCAAGAATTTCTGCCTCAGTATTAGGCGCCCTGTTTCGTTCAGGCGCGCCTGGCGGCGCAGTGTTGTTCACTGCGGGTGTAGCTTGATGAGGAGTGGTGAAGAGGGTGCGCTGGAGTTCCTCAACGCTTGGGACTACTGGTGTGACTTGGGTAGTTCTTATAGGTAGTTCTACTGCTAGACGAGGTGGGGTTGTTCTTGCCTCGTGGTGACCAGGTGTGCTGGTTGTCCCAGCGACTTGTCTGGAGGTCGGATCTTGTTGATTCTTCCTCTGATGGTCACGTTTTTCTGACTGCGGAATCCGCTGGCTTGAATTCTTATGTTTCGTCATTCTAGTTCTTAGTAGGGTCCCACGGATGGCGCCACTTGTTGATACAAAAGTTGGGCGTACCTGGTTATTGGCTCTTGCTCTCGTACCAATTCGTTTCTTAGCACTTGTTACTTGCGTACTAAGAAAATAAAACAACACCGTTAGGCTTATCGAGGGATTGTTTCCCCCGATTAGACTCCGGCGTGAGAGTAAGTAATCGATTTAGGGTTCTCGTAGAGAGTTAGGGTTTGTATATCGTACATTTGAATGAGTGATGTCATTCCTTATATAGGGGCTGAAACCGCGTAGGTTTCTTGCTCCTTACTTTTCGCATACGTAATGCTTATCCGGGGTAAGGATATCTATTCCATGAATAGGTAATCCTTATCGCATACCCGGTTAAGTTTGGTTGGGCTTCGTGAGCCCAGGCTGTGTTTATTATGGCCCGTTATTCGTTATAATAGCCCACTCGTGGTGTGTTTGGGCCGAGTAATGTTTATCATTTGGGCTCGTGGCCCAAATATAGACTATACGTCATCAATAAACATTTTGAATTTTAGTAATCATTTGGCAAAAAACAATGAGCTTTGGTTAATTTTTAAGAAGGCTAATTCTAATATAATAATGGTAAACTATGCCTACTACTCACAGCTACTGATCACTGCTACTTTTAACGAACACAGCTACTGGCCACTACTACTTTTAACAAACACATCATAAATTTACACACTTAGCAAGTTTCGGACCCTCAATATCTCTTACAAGTATTGAGTGTGTTACACAGTGACAGTCACATGGGATAAAATTTAAGTTGAGTAGGAAAACATGGCACACAATAATCGTTTAAGTGGACCAAAATAACAACAATAATTAATTAATTAATAAATAAATGTAGCTTTATGGAACCCACCCACAAATATAGGAAGAAGAACACTGTTAATTGCCGCTAAAACCGGACACAAACACAAGTCTTCTAGTCTGTTACAATTTGTCAATAATAAATAATTTATAGTCTCAACATTTATATATTTTTATTTATTTATTTATATATATTGTGTGCTTAGATAGATCTATCTAGTGTTAGATTATTTTCATTTTGTCATTCATTCCAAAAAAAATTTCTTTCTCTCTCTTAGGGTTTGTAGCTTTCTAGAGAGAGAAAGAATGGAATTGTAATAATCTACATGAAATAAATTGTTAATTTGTCTTATTAATTAGCACTTATTCATCTGTATAAATAATTATAACTATTATTACAAATGAGTTGCTTTTCATGCTTTAAATTAAGCTCGAAAGAAGTTACGGATGGCGATTTCGATTCTAATCACTCTCAAGGTGGTTGTTTAATTCACATTGTAGTTTTATAGTTTAGAGAATCTAGATTCGTAATTATGATTCATTGTTTTTTGTAAATGTTTGTAGGTAATGGGAAGGGGGGGACATATAAGGAAAAAGGTAAGGCGTTTTGTAACCAGAGAGCGGCGGCGAATGTGGCACGAAGCTTTACGTTTCGTGAGCTTGCTGCGTCTACGCAGAATTTCAGGGTTGCTAATTTGATTGGGGAGGGGGGATTTGGAAGTGTTTATAAAGGCCGCTTAGATTCCGGAAAGGTAAATTTGATGGCTTCGTTATCTATATGTGATTGTGCTTTTTGTAAATGACTAATTGTTACAGTATTTGGAAATCACTCGTTTAGATGTGAGTTTCGTAATCGTTATTACATCATTTTACATTTGTCTCACTAATTGTCCTTGCTTCATCATACCTCTAACTAGATTTAAGCTAATCTCTACCTGATCATACAAATTTAACCAGTTTACGACACTGAAGTTATGTGTATAAAGGCACATCCAATTACCACCTAAAGCTAGTTAGAGCTCGTATGGTAGGTTACGTATATCTCAGTAGTCACTTTTAATCAGAATTATCCTGTATACATCAAAACCAACCATCAGCTTAACTGCACATTTAAACACACTCTTTGAATCGTAGATGCACTTTAGACCTTTTGTTGTAAGTAGGTTTTTTTCAGTAGTGGGAGTGTCATATTTCTCTCTGATGCTTTAAAATGTCTATCTGTGACTGTGTCTTATATTCTAAGCGTTGATAATTAAATGTTATGAACAGTTGGTTGCTGTAAAAAAGCTCAACCTGAGTGGCCTACAAGGGAACCAAGAATTCATAGTCGAGGTTCTTATGTTGAGTCTTCTTCGCCATTCAAACCTTGTCACTTTGACTGGTTACTGCACAGATGGAGACCAGAGACTCCTGGTTTACGAGTACATGCCACAGGGTAGCCTGGAAAACCATCTCTTTGGTAATTCCTTAATCATCTCATTTTATGAATAACTTCTTTGTCAAAGAATGAAACCGAATGATACATCTATATGATGCTTGAATCCTGTTTATTTCTGCCATTAAGTTCACGATTAGTTCTTACTTTATTTTTTCATGATGCTAAAATGCTTGAGTTGTATGAATTGATGTGTCCAGGGTACTTCTCGCCTAGGCGCAGACCTACATGGTCTGTGCCATATATGCATATGCATAATCAGAAAACGTTGCAAGTTATATACAATATTATACACTAAACAAAAGTTTCTATCTAAGTTCATCTCTGGAGAAAGTTTGCTGCAGTAATGCATATAGTGATAAGAAAAAACTACACCTAGCACCCTTGTCAATTACCATAAAAGCAAATCTACAGTGGTCGGTTTACTTCTATTTTTGTGCTGGAACTTTAATAATACACATCCAAAGTATTAGTGTTTGCTGATGTTTTATATTCATCTCAGACTTCGTAAGTCTTCTCTTTCTGTAATCATCTTAACCATTAGATCCCTATATCTTATTGCACAAAATGCAATAGGAACTTCTTTCGTTAAAAGGATAATCTTCAATGTCTGCTTTAATGTCCATGCATTCCGAGTGTGGTTGGCATGTATCGTTGATCTCATTTGTTTGGAGCTTTATTTTGAGGTTAATCTTCTTTGTATATGGAAGATCTAGAAAACAGAACTCTGGTGTAAGAGTAGGGTTTGATCAATTATGTGCTTGTTTATTAGACTTTCTGTTATTCCGGTCAAGAATAGAGTACCAACATCTGTATATGTCCTTATCAGCAAAGGTCTTGGCTATAGGTGGGAAAATGTGTGGGTTGTTTAATTAGTCAAAAGGGGTTGATCCACTCACACTTTTTCTTTTTTCTTTTTTTTCCCCTTTTTTTTTTTATATTTTATAAATAACTAATATGATTAGAAGGTCGTATAAATCCACGATACTTTGGAAACTTTTAAACCGTTTGACCTGTTTTTTAAACACTACTGTTGCTTTTTAGTTGTTTGACGTACCAATATTCTAGAAAGGTTGACCTGTTTTTTCCGGTATATAGCTCTCACCAGTCTGCCTTCCGCTTACTGGCGTCTAAGTGAAAAGCTTATCTGTCTTCATGTGTGTCAATAACTAATTAAATGTATGTCCTTTCTCCAGATCTAAAGCCTCATCAGCAGCCATTAGATTGGCACACCAGACTAAAAATAGCACTCGGTGCAGCTCGTGGTCTTGAGTATCTCCATTGCATAGCAAACCCACCCGTAATTTATCGTGATTTAAAATCTTCAAACATATTGCTGGATAATGACTTCAATCCAAAGCTTTCAGACTTTGGGCTTGCTAAATTAGGTCCTGTTGGTGACAACACCCATGTGTCTACTCGAGTTATGGGTACCTACGGTTACTGTGCACCCGATTATGCAATGAGTGGTAAACTTACTATAAAGTCTGATATATACAGCTTTGGTGTTGTAATGCTGGAGTTGATTACTGGGCGTAAAGCAATTGACGTGACTAAAAAATCTGGTGAACAGAATTTAGTTCCATGGGTGAGTTCCTTTTGCTTTTAATGTTACTTTTAGAAGGGAAAAATTAACCGATATATGTTAAAATGGGTCCTTTTGGGCTATATTTATTGCTAACGCGTGAAATTGGTAAATAAGTTACTACAATTTAGCTAAAAAGAAAGTGAGCCAAATAGGATGAACAGTTTAAAAGTAACCCAAATCATATTGAAGAGTTTATAACCTCCTACATTACTTTATTTAAGAAGTCTTTATTTTCGTATTTTAGAACATATTGAAGCAACCCACACGAACTGTTAATTTTGAAGAGTTTGCAACTGTCCGACAATTCTGTTCGTTTGGACCAAAAAGCAGGCCACGCGATTTGTTAATTTGTGACCTACAGTCAATTGTTTACTTAATCATGCCTATGTTTTTAGCTTCTTATAAAGTAATACGTCATCTTTCGTTTGAATTTTGTGCAGTCCCGCCCGTTCTTGAAAGATCGGAAGAAGTTTGTTCAGTTGGCTGATCCTTTACTGCAAGGCCATTTTCCCACCCGTTGTATGCACCATGCGGTTGCCATAACCGCAATGTGTCTTCAAGAGCAAGCAAATTTTCGCCCCTTAGTTGGTGACATAGTTGTTGCTCTGGAGTACTTAGCTTCTCAGGCTGAAATCTCTGAGACTCCTAGGGCCTCGGCCTTTGACTCTCGCCCATCACCCTCAAGAAAAGAGAATAACAATGCCGCTCGTGAAAGACTTACGAAAGTACCATCTTCTTTAAGATATTAGTGAGCAGAAGATTCATTAAAGCAAATAGAATCCCCGTTATTTATAGAGGTTAGACCAGAAGATTTATTGAAACTCAGGAGTTAAAAGAAGTGATGGGAGGATTGCTTTTCTTTGGAGCATAAGGTACAATCTTTGTTTACATTACACGTAACTTGTTAGGAAAACATTTGTATTTGCATATTTACGTAACTAATTGGGGAGTTCGATTAAAGACAGCTTCAGGGATATGTGTGTGTCATTGGGTGACAATCTATCCAATGTTCAAATTTATTGGTTATTTGTGAATCACCAATAATCCCCTACTTAGAGTATGAGGGATTTGCTGACTATAGGCGTCAGAAGTTTGTTTCTGTAACGATTACAATGAACACATACATATTTAGATATTAGCAACTTTTTAAAAATTTATTAATTTAGACAATTAATACTGTAATACCCTTCCTCCCACTAATTTGCTGAGTTTCTTGTGCTACATTTGTAGAAAGATGTTCGAATATTTTCCAGTATCTCTGACATATTAATGAAATAACCAATATTGACATCTGTTAGCAACCTCAAAAATAAAGACAGACTATGATTAAGAATAAAAACTAACCGCTTTTTTGCATATTCCATGGCATACAACTTAACTGATACGCCAAGTATGCTGCTGCAGGGTCGTGCTTACAAGTGGATGGGTTTAAAGTCAGACTCCGACGTCTCAAATGGCATCATTATCTGTAAGTGCACATATGTCTGTTTCATCATCATAGGTTCCTGCTTGGGTAACAGAGAAATGGATCAAGTTGTGGATGAAGTTTATGCTTCTCTTCATCAAGTAATTTGAAGGAATGTTTATGCGAATTTTCATCTAAATATGTAATTATAGTTCAATCTTGATTCTAGTACAAGTACGTACATGTGAATTATGCATGCTGCAACGGTTTTACAGTATGCTGTACTTGATTCTTTGTAAAAAATGTTTTAGATGAATGAGTGCAAGCTTAAGTCCCAAGAGTAATGAGTTTGTGTCGATGAACTCGTGTCAAGTATGATTTTAACTGGAGAACTAAAAGGATGATTATGGAGGCATCAAGTAGAGTCTTCTACAAAACTTGTGCTCACAAAAAAAGTATTCATATTAGTCGGCTTTATAACAGAAATGCTGTTTCTATTTGGGAATCCATTCACACATCCACCATGTTGAATGCATGAACCTAGTAAAGCATTTCGGTTTGAACACAAGTTATGAGTCAAGGTTTCTTGACAAAGACATAAATTGATGTCTGAGCATTTTTGGTAAAGAAACTTCTAACTGGTGATTGTTCTACTTGTGTTGGTATATATCTCCATGCAAATTTGCTTTTTCATTTGATCTAGAAGACAAAAAGTTAACATTGTTTTTATAGAAAAACTAAGGTGGTAAATCTTTACTACTTATAATGCATGTGTATGTATTCTTGCTTAAAATTTGAGCAATGTATAATACCTTTTACAAAACAAGTTCAAATGGAAAATTTTACTTATTGTAATCAATTCGGCTTTAATATCGAGTTTTTAAAATACCATTGATTAAAAATGGTAACAATCAACAAAGGGTCACACTAAAAATATTTTTTCAAACATAATTATTTCCCACTATACATTATAGTTTTACTCGTTTAGTATTAAATATTATTGTATCATAATACTTTGATACTTTCTACTTTTATAAGAGTAAACTGCAAATATTATCCATATGGACTAAGGATCAAATGAGAAGAAAACTTAAAATGAGAAGGATGAGAAATAATTATAACTACATATTTGAGATGCATCGACTTGAATTAGATGCATCCCTAGTCTTTTAGATGCACCATAATATATTTTCTAGCAAAAAATTATATGTATATACATATATTAGATGCATTTCATCAAGTTAGACGAATCCTATACATTTTTCGTCCTCTGCGGGTCAAATTTGTTGTTAGTAATATTTTGCATCTTTTTCACTTCAAAATCACTTTCGAAACTAATTGAGATGCATCTAAATGAATAGAGATGCATCTAAATCAAGTCGATGCATCTCAAATGTGTGGTTATAATTATTTCTCATCATTCTCATTTTAAGTTTTCTTCTCACTGGATCCTTACCCTATCCATATGAGGCCAAATGTTAACACTCTACATCTTTGACGGGATGGTTTTTGCAAAATATTTTCTTAAACTTTATACAAAAATCATGTCTAAAAATCATCAAAGAGGATGATTTTTGTGAGATGATATTTGCTAATAGTTTCTGACAATGATGATTACAGTGAAAATGAACAAGCCATGATTTTTAACCTTTTGACTTGTTTGATCTCCTTCCATTTAGTAGCAATAACGGATTTTAGAGTATGACTATGTTTGGCGCGGAGCTTTTAAAGCTTTTTGAGGATATGAGCGGTGACCAATGAGCTTTTTGACTTTTATTGTTTGTTTGGCAAAGGAGCAGAGAGTTTTGCTATTTTTTTAAAGAATCTCATTTTTCTAATGTTTTTTTAAAAAAGTGAGCGGTAACTACTGCTTAAAGCTCACTGCTACTGCTACTTTTATCAAACGCACCCTATCATTCGAGTTTGGCTCATTTTGAACTGTAAGTCACGGTAACCTGTGACTATGATTGGTAAAATGGACTTTGCATATTGACGTGGCATATATATTTATTTTTTGAACATCATATGGCCTATATATTGACTAGGTATTTGTCTTATTAATGAAGTCATTACCATATATATATCATGATATTATTGTAGCTAACAATTACTAGTGATTGAAAACGTATTTCTATAAACGACACCACAAAACATATGTGGTTCATAATCACAACTTGTTTCTTACTTCAATAATAAAACATGAATTTCTAGTCAACATAAAACTTCAAAAATATTTTCTAAATAGTAATAGTTTTTCCACTCGAATTGTCGGGCAATAATGTAACGAAAACAAGTTCGAGATCATTTGAACATAACTTGAATACATTACATGTTAGACGATGTGTGTTGGGTGCTTTGACGTTATCGGGATAACAAATCGCTTTAATATTATCAATGCGGTGAAAAGAACGAGAAATCGCTTCCACTATCGAATAGGAGCGTGCTAGCATAGAATCCTTTGTTTCTTAGAGCACCTAGTGTGAGTGGCTTGAAAGCCTCGCGCCAACCTATAACGCCAACTTAACAGTAGAAAGCCACACCCACTCTCGTGTCATAGACTCTGGCGCCATCCCCACCAGCCGATGTTATCCGTCATTTTTTTCCCATTTTTTTTTATGTGTGTGTATGTACGTGTGTGATATTGGTGTTTTATTGGGTTATGTGTAAGACATATGATGTCCTATAATTTGAAAGATGAAGAAAGGATGTTTTTTGTTTAAATTATAAATTCTGAAAGAAAAAAAAATGGTATTGATGTGACAACACTTTTTACTATAACGTGATATATAACTCTAGGGACATGTTGCTCTTAAAACAAATCGATGATAAAGAGTATTTCTGTTCTTTTTAACAACTTCTTACGTGTATACCCGTTAGTAAATAGTTTTCTTTTCTTTTGTAACAAGTTGCATGTGAAAACAAAGCTACAAATTCATTGTTGAATTGAAGATATATAAATATATGTCATCACGTGTTTGTCAAATCAATTAAAATTCATAGAAAGTTTTAAGTGGACCCGATCCACACGGTTCACATTGATTTCCTTGTAATCAATGGGTTCAGGTTCTTTTTTTCTCTATTACCGCGGAATATTTGATAAAGTGTTCCATTTTGTTATAGTAGTAGAATAAAGTAATAAACCTGGTTACGGTTTGACAAAATTGACATAATGGATACAACATTTAAGTTTATACGACCTGTTAAGGTTGTATTGATAGAACACACTACTTTTAATGAGTATCAGCTTCTTAAAAAGTAGAGATAAAAAAAGAAAATTATATTTGATCGAAAACTATGACTTTATTTATCATAATGATGCGGTAATTATACCATGTTGGGATAACCCTTACAATGAAACACCAATCCTAATATGAGTCAAATATTTATCCTAAACAATGGTCCGGATCGGGATCATTTTCCTGTTGTTTTTCTCTGGTTAATCAGCTCACCATTGTTATTTTGTTGGTGTTTGTACTTTAATCACATAGTATCCGCTGTCGCAACACGCAGGTACCTGCCGCCGCAATACGCGAGTACCCTGCTAATAATAGAATGAAATAAGTTTACATGTCAAGTAAGAAAGAAAAAAATTGCCACAAAAAATACAATTAGAATGATTGACTCATGGGGGGTTTGTTTGGAAGGTTTGATTCCAAACAATCATAGTCATTTCATGGTATACAATTAGAATCAAATAATGACACTCATAGCCATTTCAAGTGTTTGATCGGAGATTTGTTACTAAAGTATGATTCCAACAATCATAGATGCAAAGAATGGGGAAGGGTGTCTTTTGTTAACTATTGTCATGGGGCCTGCACATTTCATCATTCCTCCACAAAATAATGGAATTGGAGAATTTAGATAGAGCCTACTAAATATGATACTCATATCTTAAATTTTATACCAAACAACAATAATGAAATTAATATCCGTAATTGCATACAAACCTTTAATCAAAACTATACCTTTAGTGACTCTTGATAGCATGCCAAACACACCTTCAAAAGGTGAAGAACGGTGAGATCACCCTGATATCATGCATCTTAAGGATGCCAACCGGACCCTCCAAAAAACACAGCATGCCAAACGCACCATAAATTTATATTGCAAGCCAGCTAGTAATGAATACTAGTCTCTTTATGCAATTAAGTAATGGGCCTTGTCAATATGTTACTTAGTTACGGAGTATTATGTTATACTAGTACTATATACTATATGATGTCACATTGAATAAGTCATATGATGCCACCAAATGTTAGAACTATACAATCAAAGTGCACATATATGCGGAAGCATAGGATCAAGAATAACACATACAAAGATTAACTAAAACATAAATAGGAACGTACCGTGGTGATTCTAGCCCGAACAAGAATCAAAAGCAATTGTCTTTAACAATATGAAGAACCCTAATTAGGGTTTATAAGGATCAATGAATAACCCCTTACCGTTTTGTTATTCGATCCAAGATACAATCAATAGTGTGATTGTACCACGTTCTTGTACACACGTATTAATAACGAATTAAAGTAAATGCTAGTTTAAACAATACACAAAACAATGTTTTGTTTTAAGAACAACAAAACTATTCGACTAATGAAAACAAAACATCAAACCATTTATGTTATTGTTGTCGCTTCACAGGAAACAAAAAACCAAGTAAACTATTAAAGTTTCTCATGCACATGCATGTTTATCAATTTCCTGTGAATCAACATGTCGAGAAGTCAAAGATAGAAAAGCAAGCAATAATCGTTTAGTTAAATACCGAGTAGTTATTAACGTGTACAAGAATACATAAAATAAAATCCTTGACTTTGCTTTTATAGGATACAAAACTTGGGGAACAAGTTAAGGGTTCTCCATTTTTTATCCATGGTCCTTATCTTTGTATGTTAGTCAATTTTCACCAATTACTAACATTCTTTATTTGTTTTGTGTAATTAATAATTAAATATAACTATTTATATTAAATTATTAAACTTTAATTCTCATACGTAAAGTGTGCAATCCCGTGGTCTCGAGTTCGATTCTAGACATATACGTATTAATATTTATCCACAACTCTAACAGCTCCCACTTGGATATCTATTAATAGTATAATGACATTGGTTAGCGTCTAGCAACACGCCAATGCCCCTAGATCAACTCGAGCTAGGTCTCCTGGAAAAACCTTTAATGATTCATCATTATTATTATCCTTTTGTTTCTAATACTACGTTAATAAAGATATGGATCTTAGTCATTCTTTAATTAACAATTCTGTTTCTCGTTGTTTATAATTGAGCAAGATTACCAAAACATCTGAACGTATTCCAGATAGACTTTGGGCGTGCGCACGCAAACATCTTGTCAACCCTACGAGGGGCCCAGCAGTATTAAACTTCTGAACAAATCAGAAGGAACAAATTCTTTCTTGACTACAAGAATAACCCATGAACTTTGCAACACTTCTGAAAACAACCCTTATAACTCCCTGTTACGGTGAGCGGTAGATTGCTTCACAAAAATGCACTACATCCATGACTCTTATCTGGTATCTCAAGTCTGAGGATAACAAATTCATGATTTACTTACTGACAAGATCCATAAAGTAAAATCATGTAGTTGGGATAAGTCCTATATTCAATTCATCGAATATCATGTGAAATTGGTATGTCAACGCATCAATATACTTTCAAGTATATTCTTAACCAATACTCAGATTTGTCTTAGTTTAATGATATTCCCATATCATTAATCGACAATGGACAATTTAGAATAATATTAGTTATTCACGGATTTTAAACATGCAAATATAGGACACAATATATTATTAATGAAAACAAACGTATTAAGTACTTTAATTCATTATAAATAATAATTGCTTAATGTCCTTTATCCAAATACCAAAATAGATCAATGCATGATTATACTAGTTAATGAATTTTCCTCAAGTAATAACTTGAAGACAATTATGCCTCAAGTAATGACAATCATACTTGTTGACAAGGCATTATTTCATCTAACCATGATCTATCCGAATTTTGAGAATACTTCTTTCAAGAATTAAAATTCTTGTATGTGTAAATCCAACTATCTTGATATAGCCACATAATTTTTCATAAATGGTGTGATATCCTCAATCACCATCTTATGACAATCAAACTTTCAAACCTTTTAAAGTTTAAAGTATTCTAATTCTTTTAATGTTTAATGCAACTATGCTCTTAGTTGAGCACAACTAGTTCTCTGAAATCCTTCATGACTAGTTATTGAGTGTCATCTCAATTAAACCATCATCATTGTATATTAAACACAATATGCTCTTTAAAATTTCCGTAAACTTAATATCCATAGTGTAATGTTTAGGAGCTATTCCAGGTTGAGGATCATTATTCTAATTTCAAACATTTTCCATTAGAATATCTATTACACAAGTTATATAATAACCTTTAATTGGATATCAAATATTGTCTAATCATTTAAGCACTTAAGCATGATACAACAATAATACAATGCACATGAAAATCCTTCAGTCAAACTTAGATTTTATTCATGTACTATCTTTACAAATATCTATATCCATTTACTAAATGATATATTATATTCTATTAGAATCATTTACCGCACATGTTTATTAAATAATAAACTTTTGTTTCAAGGTTGTATGTTTTATTTTCTAAATCTTTCACTTACAGTTTCATTCCAAACTAAGTCTTAACATTTCACTTATATGGAATGTAACTTCTTATATGTTGTTATACGACATATATGATTTAGTAAATCAAACATAATACTCCCACTAGCTTTCAGGAATACTTAGAAATTACCTTATTTTAATTATAAACCTAAACATAGATTTAATAATTTATCATAAGAATAATTTCCTAGATGCATGCATTCATTCATGAATTATTGCACTTTGTACACTTCCAAAGATTTTCTTGAATTCATAAACACCTTTTGATTACTTATCGTCCTCGCTGAAGTAATTATTCAAGAAAGAGTTTTTGATATTCATTGTCAAATTTCTCATTCATGTAAATGTGACAATTATAATCTTTATATCTTTAATGTACTTAAGAAAGAGTATTCAATCATAGTTAATTGCTTAAGTATGATTAATAATCTTGTCATAAGATATTCATTAAGATATGTGTACAATTTTGTCCATATGATTATTTTACAAAGATTTAAACCACTAGGGTTACATTATCTTTGAATAAACTCATCATCATTCTCTAACTATTAAGAATTAAGATAAACCAAATTTTCTAAATTTGAATATCTTTATGAACAGCATCTATAACATTCATATTATGAGTAATTTACCCAATTCATTATTCTTGGTAATACTACATCATATGATCATCAGCATATTATTTAAATACCTGAGATATCCAAGTGGATCTATGAATGATAATTCCATCATGTTGAGGTTTATCATTTACATGTTAAGCCTCGTCATGATTTTAACTAGTGTGATTTTAGAAGATTATGTATCTTGCAATTCTATCTTTTCAAGATAAAATACTCCCACTTGCCTTTAGCATTATATAGAATATAAGTACTTAGCAATTAGAGCAACAATCCAATTTTCTCTTTTAGGACTTTACAAATACGCATTGATAGCTCTTTGTTAATAACCTTCACATAAGTAACTTAACAAATTTAGAACTTCAATTTTAAGACTTAATGTGATTCATCACATTTCATAATTCAATAACGTCTTATTAATCTTCTAGGAGTCTAATTGAGTATATTCAAGCCATACTCAATTTCTAACCTTGATAACTTTTAGAAGAATAGAAATCATAGTTATTTTCAATCAAACAATCTAACAAGAGTTTGATTCTCTAACTGAACATACCATCTATATGTGGTATTTCAATTAGAATTAATATTGTAAGAAGATCTAACAATATATATAAGATAACCATATTCCTATTGGCATACCTATTTACCAACTAAATCAACTTAATGGTATAATAGTATTTTCAAGGCAATTGCATGCTTTATAACCCAAGTACTTATTAATCAAGTCACTTCATGTTTATGTCTTATAAAACATAAACTTGTTATAATCCCACTATACGTTATTAATCATTGATCAACTCAATGACTTCTTGTATATGTCTTAATTAAAAGACCATAACAAGCTAACGTCTTACTTAATTATAAGTCTTGTAATACTTAGAAGACTTCATATTTATAACTATACAATAAAGTATAAACATGTATAATTAAAGTAATCATGAACACCGTCATTTGGTTTCAATAATATTTTCAAGTTAACACACTACTTCATTTATTTATGTCATTCTAAGAATACATAATTATTGAAGTAGTTTTATATTACTTCATGCATTTATGTCATTCCAATAATACATAAATATTATAGTTGAATTTGTCTTGTTATCATATTGACACATGTTCTAATAGATGTCTAATTTAAAAACTGTAAATTATCCATGTTGGTCTCACGCATACATGGAAATTCACCTTGTTGTTAATATTTAGTCTGCGTCTCACGTTTACTAAATTTCAACACCAAGTGTTTCTAAGATTAGATGTATTAATCTAATTAGAATTATAATCTCTTACTTGCAGTTAAGAGAATCCTTTAAATCATATTCTTATGTGTTGTACTTTGCACATAATGAAGATTTCTCCCACTTGTGCATGGTACAACACCATGTACCACATAAACAACACGCACGCGTTTGTTAATGTGAATAATATGATTTGTGTCATTAACATAACTTAGTAGATATAGAGTTTACTCAATCAATCAAGGAAACGTACATGACTATCCTTGAAAATATTAGTGTCTATATTTGGAAAGTAATTACCTTGAGATATTCAAAAGATAATCTAAGTTACAATCAAGACAGTAAGTCTTGTAACTCCCACTGAATTAGAGAACATAATAATAATCCCTTATTCATTCATAAGAACACAATACTCCCACTGAATTTGACAACATTGTAAATGTTTCATTAATCAGTGAAAGAAATAATGCACTATTTACTTTCCTACATCTTTTAAGAAAACCCATTCAAACAATTATATAGGTTATAAAAGAATGTAATCTACTATATAAATGTGATTCATCACATTCCAAATTATTAACTTGAAAAGGCTTGGGCATGCAATTTCTTCCTGTATAGATCTACCATTCCAACAATTGTATGTAGTATCTTTAAATGGTCAAATCAAAACAACTAGATAAAATAATCTAATTTGTCTTTTACCATTATGCAGTAATCAGTCTAGCTTCTACTTTAATAACTCATAAGGTGCATATACTCTTACTATTAAAGTTTGCTATGAGTTATGTATTTAGAATTTAGACAATTCTATTCATCCTATTATACCTTTCTCATTCATGAAAAGGAATAGGATTTAAGTCTCACACTTCTCGTAATGGAAAGAAGACTATATTTATTCTTTTTGTAAATATTGACTCTAACCAAAAACCCAACCGGGTGTAGATCAATTAAAAGAATAACTTATGTTTACGGTTTTGAGTTGCATTAATACATTTAAAGAATTTTACAAAATTCCTTTTTAGTATTTTCGATAATTTATATTTCCAAGAAAATATAATACCCAAGGTTATATTCATATAACCAACTAATTTCTTGAAAATCTAGGATCCAACTTTACATAGATTCCACCACATCAGTTGATCTGCTAGTGGTGAAAGTATAAAAGATGGTAATCTGTCGAACAATAATTGGCAAACACTTTTCCAATTCCTAGATCATTATGGGATTTACATCAAATTGATTCATCAATTTGTCATGTAAGCATGTTTCATCCCATCTCATGCCTTAAGCTCTAGGTCTCACGCATCAACTTAATTAAGTCGTCTAACTTAGAAACTGCAAATTCCCCATGTGTGGTCTCACGCACACTCGGAAATTTACCTTGTCATTAAAATTTAGCCTGCGTCTCACGTTTACTAAATAAAAACTTCAAGTGTTTCTTATAGTTAGATGGCATGTAACTTAAATTTTAGGGTATAAATTTTTGATGTGAAAATCAAAACATGTATAAAGATGCATGCACTCATCTTTATAACATAAGTTTTCAAAAAAAAACTTTTTATATCCGATTCGTGAAATTAATACACAAAGTTTTACTTGAGGTTTATGCCAAAACCCTAAGATGACTTTCTACAACATATGATTTTAAAAGTAATTCGTTTAAGACATATTCAAGATTGTGATAACCAAGGCAGACTCTAAGGCTCTTTTCAAAGCCTTCAAATCACGGTTATGAATATCATCTTAAAAGACTTAATTTTAAAAGTATATTTGCACAAAACATCATTCAAGCAAAGTTTATGGATTCAATCTCAAAATAGTGACAAAGTTTGAATTTTGCTAGTCTCGCCTGGGAGCTGATTACCGTGCGAATCGGACCACGATTGGCAATAAGACCTTGCAAGATTCTTACTTTATCACTTTAGGGTTTCACAATTATTAGTCCGTATTAATTTTCTTTATGAAAACAACCCTTTTATTGCTTACAACAAGTCCAACCGAAAAACAATAAAACAAGTATCAAAGAAAATCAAAACAACCAATAATAAATAAGTGAAACAATTAGCCACATGCAATCCGTATTAGAAAAGATCCTAATAAAACCAATTCTAGGTATAATTATGCATGCAATCAACTAAGGCCTTCTCCTCTTAATGGAAGAGAGCCACATACATTGACGAATCAATTGCGTAGGCCAAAGCTAATAAACACACCACATAGCATATATAAATCGATTTTAATATGTATTGGAGTCTTCCCCAATTTTAGATCTATCTAAAACATGTGATAAATAAAAAAAACAACAAGATCCATGACTAACATGCATGTTTCGTCACGGATAAAACCTAACAATTAGCACATAGGTCACAAGATACGTTCACTAACCGGTTAATGACCTAGGGTTTCTAGTGATTACACATAATCCAAGAAAACCACAAAACCCTAATTAGGGTTTCATGGAAAAACGACCCCCCCCCCCAAAATTAGGGTTAGGGTTTCGAATTTTTCAAAAAAAAAAATTAAAAAGAAAAACCCTAGATCAAAACATGTATCTAAAACACTTAAAGATCCGATTTTAATTAAGTTTTAGTAATCAATTACATGTTATCCATGGCTCGTGATGCCACTGTTAGAACTATACAATCAAAGTGCACATATATGCGGAAGCATAGGATCAAGAATAACACATACAAAGATTAACTAAAACATAAATAGGAACGTACCGTGGTGATTCTAGCCCGAACAAGAATCAAAAGCAATTGTCTTTAACAATATGAAGAACCCTAATTAGGGTTTATAAGGATCAATGAATAACCCCTTACCGTTTTGTTATTCGATCCAAGATACAATCAATAGTGTGATTGTACCACGTTCTTGTACACACGTATTAATAACGAATTAAAGTAAATGCTAGTTTAAACAATACACAAAACAATGTTTTGTTTTAAGAACAACAAAACTATTCGACTAATGAAAACAAAACATCAAACCATTTATGTTATTGTTGTCGCTTCACAGGAAACAAAAAACCAAGTAAACTATTAAAGTTTCTCATGCACATGCATGTTTATCAATTTCCTGTGAATCAACATGTCGAGAAGTCAAAGATAGAAAAGCAAGCAATAATCGTTTAGTTAAATACCGAGTAGTTATTAACGTGTACAAGAATACATAAAATAAAATCCTTGACTTTGCTTTTATAGGATACAAAACTTGGGGAACAAGTTAAGGGTTCTCCATTTTTTATCCATGGTCCTTATCTTTGTATGTTAGTCAATTTTCACCAATTACTAACATTCTTTATTTGTTTTGTGTAATTAATAATTAAATATAACTATTTATATTAAATTATTAAACTTTAATTCTCATACGTAAAGTGTGCAATCCCGTGGTCTCGAGTTCGATTCTAGACATATACGTATTAATATTTATCCAGAACTCTAACACCAAATTCACTTGGGGTTTGACTGAGCTACATAATTAAATGTTGAAAGTTGTGATACGTTCTGAATTTTAAATGCACCGAAGTTATTAAACGTGACGTTCTTTTAACTTCACTTGATGTAAATAAGTGCTTTGTTAAATAATACTGTAATAGGATGTTTAAGGTTTCATTTTCCATGACTTGTTCTTTTTGAGGTTTTTAGGTATATATAAATATAGGTACACTTCATATGACGAATAAAGTTGTATCTTTAGGTGTAGAAATTGTTAAGGCTGAAAGTAGTGGTGGTGAGTCACTTACCGCCACTTCAGCTTTCTCTCTCCTTTAATTTTCACTCACTCCCGCTCACCTTACATCCGTTTTGATCACCCTCACTCACCATACATATCTGTTTTGGCGACTCACTCGTGACCAACTCAACTTGGGCGTGAGTTTTGTTCCATTTCAGATAGTCTAAAACTATGTATATTTTGGAGATTGACTTCCATTGAGTACTTAGATGAGAGTTGTCTTCTTCGACAAGGGGTCTATGTTCGGCTTATATTAGGCCGATGCCGGAGATGGTGAAATCCGGTTCAAATAGTTTTTATTCAATAAGTATTCATGAAATACTTTACGTGGTAGAAGCTAGGCACTAAATAAACATGATACTGGTAAAGAAACATGATGCTGGAATCACTAAAATTGCCGAACAAATAATAACTACTAATCAAGTTAATATATTTTTGTTTAAAGATGAATGAGATGACTAAAAATATGTCTAATTGTATGATTGTTTATAATCTAAAAAGGGCTTCCGGCGCAACTTATTGCTTGTTTGTCTTCCACCTAGATATAAATCCAAATCACATTTGTAGGTCTATCTGTAAGTCTATTATTTAGGCATACAAATCATTTTTCTTATATAAAAGCTCACTATGATTGAAGCTATGTACCACTTGTGAAAAAATGCATCTCTTTGCTGCAATCAATAAAAAGATGACACCTTTATTTAAGCATCCTTTTAGTCAGGTTAATTAGTATTTTCTTTTCTTATATAAACTCGGTGATTATGATTTTACAAAGTTAATTATGTAATAGAATGATATTAGTAATTGATTTAATATATCTCTTGAAATAACTTAGAGCATTAGGTGTAGTTGGGGAGCCTCATCTCCCCATTCGGGTCCCACTTGTGCCACATCACTCAACACCTCAACTTCAACTCTTCACAACAAACCCCCCCTCACCAAACAACAAACCTCAACTTTCCCATTAGGGCCCCACATCTTACACATTTATTTTTTATTCATTTCATTAAATAAATAAATCAAAATAAACACATTTTGGCACTAACTCATTTCTCAAAACCTTTAAACCACCAAACTTAACCACCATTGGCTCCTCCATCGCCAGGACCTCCAGCTCCAGCAGCTTTTCCGGCGACAAAAAAGTAGCATTGTAAGCCAATAAACCCACCACTGGTGACAAAAAAACATACCCTATGTTTGGATTTAAGGAGTAGAAATGTGAGTAAAAATGAAAGCATGGTTGGATTAAATGAATGGTTTTATGAAGAACTTTGTTTTTAAGATCTGCAAACCCAACGTCCTTGTACCTTTTTGTCAGGAAGATATCTCGCCGTAGCCACGAGGAGAAACCCAACGAAGACCAACGGCGAGCAGCCAACGGTGTAGCAATGAGGATCGACGAGCCGTTGCTATAGCCACGTCGGACGGCGAACTCCCTCAACGAACACTACACCTAATGCTCTTAGTCTAACGTTTTTTCTTGGGCCCACATAAAAACATCCTAATGAAGTTATATAGATTTAAAGTTCAGAGTAAATTGAAAAAATCGTCCTTGTGATTTTGCCAAATTAAATATTTCATTCGTATGGTTCGAACGGTTTTCTTGTGGAGAAACTTTAAGTCTGATTTCGTCTTTGAATAAACTGAAATGACTAAAATACCCTCATCTTTATTCTCTAATTTTTGTTTGTGTTTTTCTTTTTTCTTTTTAAAAGAAATCCATAAGCTTCAAGCCTTCAACCGTATAAGCAAGACTTGTTTTCATTACTAGATTAATCAACCATGCAATTAAGTAATCGGCCTTTACCGGTTGTACATATAAGTGTGCATCAAAATCTTTTAAGAGTATCATCCCCCATTTACCTAGATTAATCAAATACATAAGATTTTTTTCTTCATCTATAAGTATTATCCCCGTCTAACTTCTTTCATCTTTTAACTTTCCTCACTCAAAATATTCAGATCCACTACAACCAACCACCACCCATAAGACCCGATATCACCACAACCCACCCGATCCACCACACTATCACTCACCAGATTCCTATCACCACTACACTACCAACCACCAGATCTACGACCACCATTGCCATATGCTTTTTTTTTTTTTTTTTTTTTTTTTTTTTTTCTTTTCTTCAGTTTTAGTGGCTTGTTTGTAAATGGGTGTTTGAATGTTGTTGATGATTTTGTTAATTAGGGGTTGTAGATAGATTTTTGTATACCTTTTAATTTGTTCGGTTTTGGTATGCGATTTCTAGTTTGATATAGTTTGCAGAGCTGTATTCGAGGGTGTACGAGGTGTACAGTCGCACAGACCTCCAAATTATTAGGGCCCCAAATTTTATATATAATATGTAATATATATCTATACGTGTTCTAGAAAATGACTACAAATGTTTGATTTAAGATGTTGCATCGGAAAATGCTAGCAGGAGTTGTTTTATAATGAGTATTTTCTCATTTTATCTATTTGAAACATTATTCAACTTTAAGTTATGTTAATTTTGGACTTGTTTTTTACAATTGTTTTGAGGTTAATTTATAGTGTTTGTTGGTTTTAGATTTGGGTTTTGTTTATAAAATTAGAAGGTTGAATATTTGTTGAAGATTTGAAAGTGTTCTTCATTTTATATTTGAAGTAAAAGTTAAAATTCAAGTATAAGTATTGAAGACGAGGGTATTTTAGTCATTTCAGTTTGACCAAGGACGATTTTTGCAATTTACTCTAAAGTCTGTTAGAGAACCTAAAAGTGACCTGTCAAAGTAATTTTGATTATTTAATGATGTTAATACTTGAATGTGAAGTTAGTTAGTTACTTGGGGTGCATTTGATTTGTTGAAAGTATTGGAGTTAGATTTAAATTTGGTAAAAAAAAAGAATGGAAAAATGAGTAAGAAAGATAAATTATATTTAATAAAAGTGTTAGTTTCATAAGTAAAAGCATTTGATTTGTTGAAAGGCTTGGAGTTAAATTTAAATTTGGTAAAACGTGGTAAGAAAGATAAATTATATTTAATTAAATTGTTAGTTTCATAAGCAAAAATATTATGCAAAGATAAAAATATGTGTATATACGTGAGAGAGAAACTGAGATATATGAAGAAAAAAGAGTAAAATTCAAAATGCATCTTTGTGGTTTGTACATTGTCCCGCTTTACATCTCCGTGGTTTTTTTTTGGCACACAAACATCTCTCCATTAGTAAAGTCAGGTAATGAGGATTAACGATGCAAATAATAACCAAAACTCGCCATGCTTCTTATAGTTTGTGCGGGCCCTTTACACTTTTTGAATTCCAATTCAAAGTTTCAAAAGTTAGAATTTAAACGAAAACCAAATACAAATCCGGCATAATGAACGACCCTTAAAATAAGTGTAACGTAGAAATAGAACAATTAAATTTCGTTGGGTAAACCAATCATTAACTATTTTGTGACAATGAACTTACAATCAACCTACTGATTTTTGCCACATTCATTAGTAATATTGGATTAGATGTAGTGATGTAGGCTTGCATAACGTGTTTAATGCAATTTTTGAAAACCGACAGCGGGTTCAACCTAAAAAATCCCAGAAAAATCGCAATAAACAGAAAAACCCGATCTAATGTCCGACCCAGTTTTCAAAACATAGTTTAATTGGGGTCTATACAAGGCCACTAAAATCCAAAAGACTGTTGTGCGTCGTTTTGCATACTAAAAATAACAAAGTTGAATAAGAGTTGGTATCTTGATACAAAGGTCATGTGTATCTATAACTAGATCAAACGGAAACATTTTATTTGTAGTGACGTGGAGCGAAATTCCTCACTCATCGCAGAGCGAAATTCCTCTAATTGGGCAACCATTTTAACACAGAATTTACTAGAATACGCACACGATATTACCTACTCAAACAGTTACTTTCTTTGCAAAAAAGCTTTGAAGAAGTGTGCAATGGTGAGTATGTGTTTTTACTGTGTGTTGTGGATAAAGGGAGGCGGTGACTCTTATATAAGCAAGTGAAAAACCCTAGATGAAGCCCACGTGGATCCCACTCATAAAACGTGTGGCTAGAATCCGAAACGGTACATGCACTTTTTCCCGTTTTCCAAGGGACACGTGGACACAACCCCCGATTTTCGAGGCATTTCTTTGAAATATCTATGACTAGGTACATTGTCCTCAATATTGGGCGGCAATATTCAAACTTTCTCCCGCTACGCTTACCGTTGTTGTGACTAGTCTAGCATCCGCGGCTATGAGCCGCGCACACTAGACTGGGGGACATGATGACGTATAGTCTATATATGCATGGGCCATGAACCCAAATAATAAACATTACTAAAGCCAATAACCACCACGCGTGGGTTATTACAACTTGGGCCGCATTAATAATGGGATTGGGCTCACGCAAGCCCAACCAAACTATATACGGTATAGATAAGGATCTATCTATGGAATAGATATCCTTAACCCGGATAAGCACCATGTGTGCGAAACGTAAGGATCTATCTATGGAATAGATATCCTTAACCCGGATAAGCACCATGTGTGCGAAACGTAAGGAGCACGAACCCTACAAGGATTCTGCGCCTATATAAGAAATCACATAATTCTCATTAAAGGTACGATTCACAAACCCTAAAACTCTTTACGAGAACCCTAAACCGATTACTTACTCTCACGCCGGAGTCTAATCGTGGGAGACAATCCCACGATAAGTCTAACGGTGTTGTTTATTTTCTTAGTGCGCAGGTTTCAAGCATTAAGAAGCGAATTGGTACGAGAGCAAGAGCCCAAATCAGGAACGCCCAACTTTTGTATCAACAAGTGGCGCCATCCGTGGGACCCTTACTAAGAACTAAGGAACTAGAATGACGAAGAATAAAAATTCAAGCCAGCGGACTCCGCAGTTGGAAAAAACACGTGACCCCCAGAGGAAGAATCAACAAGATTCAACCCCTAGACAGGCTTCTGGGACAACCAGCGCACCGGGTCACCAAGAGGCGGGAACACCCAACCTCTTCCAGTGGTAGAACTGCCTATAAGGACTACCCAAGCCACCACAGTGGCTCCAAGCGTTGAGGAACTTCAGCGCACCCTCTTCACTACTCCTCACCAAATAGTACCTACAGTGGACAACACTGTACCACCGGGCGCGCCTAACCGAGATAGGATACCCAATACCGAGGCGAATATTCTTGCAGCAACTGAGGACACACCCGACCTAACTTTGGGAAATTTTGTATCCCAAAATTATGAAACCCTAACTGCCCTCATGCAAGAAGAAGCAAGGAGAAGGTCGAGTACGAGCCTACAAGCCCGGCTCAATTTCGGTCCTGAACACGAATCATCACCACCGCGCCACCCACGAGGAAGATGCGCAGATAACGAAAAACGTACCACTATCCACGATAGGCTGGGTACGACATATGACTCACAATATTCAGAGGAATATGAAGACAGCGAGAGATGCAATAATGTTCATTCCAGACTTGGCAATCGAGGGATACAAGACCGATTAGGACCTCAACATTCACCAAGTGAAGGTTCCTCCAAGTCTGGGAGCAAGAGAATTCACGACAGATGGGGGAGGAGAATATCCCCAAGTGAAAGCCCCTCAAGCTCTTCCTCTGAAGGAAGCCGGCGCAAGCGCCGCAAAAGAAATTACTCTTCCTCCAGCGACTCCTCGGACAACGAGGATAGGGAAACAGGACACTGGAAGTCAAGAGGAAGACGTCGCGAAGAAGAAAATGAAGACATGTCTCTTCCATGGCGTCGCCAGAAAATTGATGCGTTTACACGACGCATCAGTGATTACTCCGACCGCAAAAGGAGGCGCATGCCCACTAACGTGAAAACATATGATGGGACAGGTGATCCGGATGACCACCTAAAAGTTTTCGAATCGGCTGCTACTATCGAAAATTGGCCACAACATGTGTGGTGCCATATGTTTAATGCCACATTAGTAGGGAATGCGCGCACATGGTTTAGCAAACTCCCACGACGGAGCATCGGTGGATTTGAAGAATTACGGAAAGCATTCCGCTTAAACTTCACCCAAAGAAAGAAGTGCGCTAAAAACCCTGTTGAATTAGCCAGAGTAAAACAGCGCCAAGGGGAATCGACCAGCGCTTTTATGGAACGCTTTAAAGATGAGTGCATACAGGTCAAAGCGTGTCCCGAAGTTCTAAAAATTTCAGGGTTCATGAATGGGATTAACAACCAAGAACTCATTCGGAAGCTAAACGATAAAGTTCCCCAAACTTTCGATGAGCTAACAAAGCGCACAAGATCTTTCATACAAGGAGAAGCAGCCGCTGCGGACAGCAAAAAAGGCTACTCGAATTATAAACAACAAGAACAGCCTAGGAGACAATCCAATGATCAGAATAACAACCGCAGCAGGAATTATCGCAGTGGACGAGATAATGACAAATATACCCCTCTCACAAAAACTCCGAGGGAAATATTTGTTACAGAAGGAGCGAACTTCCCAAAGCCTCCGCCAATGCGTACCGCAGAGGACAAACGCATAGGGAATGGGTACTGTGAATATCATGGCCAGAAAGGCCATACAACCAACGAGTGTGTCCAGCTACGACAACTGATTGAAAAATTAGTAAGAGAAGGCAGAATGGACCACCTCGTAAAAAACATTAAAGAAGGAAAGGATAAACAAAGGAATGGGGGCAAGAAAGAACCTCCCAAAGACAAAGCTGACACCATATACATGGTACAATCATGGCAACGCAAGATAAAACAAAAAGTCAGTCAAAAATTCTCTCCAGAAAAAGAGATATCCTTCCCTACTCTATCTGCGGACAACGCAGTAGTAGAACCTCTAACTATTGAAATACATACGGGGGGACATGATATCCACCGCATGTACATCGATGGGGGAGCATCCGCAGACATCCTATATGATCATTGTTTCAAAAGGCTACGACCTGAGATCCAAAGTCAATTGATACCAGCTACAATGTCGCTGACTGGATTCACAGGAGAAAAGATTTGGCCTATGGGGCAACTGCGCTTGCTAGTGGGCGTGGGTGATGAACAACACTCAACAGCAACATGGATTAATTTCATGGTAATCAAGTCTCCCTCACCATACAATGGAATCATTGGGAGACCTGGAATATCATCCATGCACGCTGTACCATCCACAGCACATGGGATGCTCAAATTTCCAGTGGAAGGAGGAGTTGTTACCCTCTACAACACAACGGTACCACCAAAAGAATGCAACGCAGTAACCACTAAGGTGGAGAGTATTCCAGAACAGCGCACAGAAAAAACACCAAACTTAAAGGTTGCTATTCATCCCGATTACCCTGAACAACAAATCTCGATTGGAGGATCTTTATCTGACAAAGGTAAAGCAGCTGTGTGCGCACTCTTGCAAAAGAACCTAGATATCTTCGCATGGGAACCAAAGCACATGACCGGAGTGCCATGCTCTATCACGGAGCACAAGCTACAAATCCGACAAGGATATCCCCCAATACGCCAGAAGAAGCGCGGCCAGGCCCCAGATCCCGCAAAAGCTATTCGGGAAGAGGTACACAAGCTCGTAGACGCAGGCATCGTGCGCGAAGTATACTATCACGACTGGCTTTCTAACCCAGTGATGGTAAAGAAGAGTGATGGCAGTTGGAGAATGTGCGTGGACTTCATAGACCTTAACAAAGCATGTCCACAGGACTGCTATCCACTGCCAGAGATAGACTGGAAGGTAGAATCCCTGTGCGGATATCCTTTTAAATGCTTCCTAGACGCATACAAAGGGTATCATCAAATACAGATGGCAGTCGAGGATGAAGAAAAAACAGCTTTCCACACCAGTCAAGGGGTTTACTGCTACACGAAAATGCCTTTTGGCCTAAAAAATGCAGGCGCAACATACCAACGATTGGTGGACACAACTTTCGAGAAACAAGTAGGTCGAAACTTGGAGGTCTACGTTGACGACCTTGTCATCAAAAGCCACACAGAGGATGAATTGGTGCGCGACATCGAGGAAACGTTCAAAACATTGGGACAAATAAACATGAAATTAAATCCCAAAAAGTGCACCTTTGGCGCAACTGAAGGCATGTTCCTCGGATACTTAATAGAACCTGATGGAATCAAGCCTTGCCCAGAAAAAACAAAAGCTGTTATTGATCTTCCCTCACCGCGCACACTCAAAGAAGTCCAGTCATTAAACGGAAAGCTAGCAGGGCTAAACCGTTTCTTATCTAAGTCAGCAGACAAATCACTCCCTCTCTTTAAAACACTCACGAAGTGTACTAAAAAGGGAGACTTTCGTTGGACCAAGGTAGCAGAAGAAGCTTTCAAACACCTAAAACAACATCTGGCATCTCTTCCCAAACTTGTCGCACTGCGACCAGGGGAAGAGCTAATCATGTACTTATCCGTAACCCATGGAGCAGTTAGCGCAGTACTATTGACAGATAGGAACTCCGTCCAGACACCCATATACTTTGTAAGCAAAGCACTGAAGAAGACAGAGACTAACTATAGCGCTATGGAAAAGCTGGTCTTAGCCCTAGTATTCGCAGCTAAAAGACTGCGCAGATACTTTCAAGCGCACCCAATAGCTGTAATCACAGATCAGCCAATCAAACAAGTTATCTCTAAACCTGACGCATCAGGACGGCTACAAAAGTGGAGTGTGTTGTTAAGCGAATATAACATCTTGTATAGACCGCGCACTGCAATCAAGGGACAGATATTAGCCGATTTCATTGTTGAGAAGCCAGATACCGATAGTCCAACCTCAACAACCAAAACAGACCTGCAGGAACCCTGGATTCTGTTCACGGATGGATCCTCATGTGTGGATGGATCAGGCGCAGACCTTATTCTTACTAATCCAGAAGGTATGGAATTCACCTATGCGCTGCGCTTCGAATTCACAGCCACAAACAATGAGGCAGAATACGAAGCCCTACTCGCTGGACTGCGTATTGCAATCCAAATGGGTGTACGCAACCTGGAGGCAAACGTAGATTCTCGGCTAGTCACTAACCATGTGCTAGGTGAATATGAAGCCAAGGATGAACACATGATCCAATACCTGGATAAGACCAAGTCTTTAATTAAAAACTGTGATAGGTTCACAATAAAACAAATGCCTAGAGGAGACAACAGGAAGGCTGATGCGCTTAGCAAGATCGCATCCATGAGCTTTGCGCACTTATCAAAACAGGTATTGGTAGAAACCTTACAAAATAAATCAATCTTGGAGATGGAAGTATCCACGGTGATAGCAAAGGAGTCTTACCACAGGATCAAAAGGACGCTCGAAGAGTACGGCGCACAGCGCCGCGATTTGAACTACGGGACAACATCCTCTATCGACGTTCTTTCTTGAAACCTTGGCTACGATGTGTTGGACCTCTTCAAGCAGACTATGTACTCCGAGAAATCCACACTGGATCATGCAACATGCACTCAGGGCCGCGATATGTTGTAGCGCGCGCTCTACGGTCGGGGTATTATTGGCCAACTATGCACCGCGACGCGCGCGATATGATAAAGAAGTGCAGCAATTGCCAAGTACACAGGCCAATTCCGTGCCAACCTCAACAAGAGCTAACACCCATTACCTCACCATGGCCATTCTACAAGTGGGGCATTGACATCGCAGGACCCTTTCCAGTTGCAGAAGGAGGGCTAAAATTCCTCATCGTAGCCATAGACTACTTTACGAAGTGGATTGAGGCAAAGGCAGTGGTGAATATCACGGGCAACCAGGTCAAACGCTTTGTATGGGATAACATTGTCTGTCGCTTCAGACTTCCTGGAGAGATCATATTAGACAATGGGAAGCAGTTCTGCGACAACCCATTCAAAGATTGATGCGCGCAATTGAACATCACACAACACTTCGCTTCAGTAAAACACCCACAAACCAATGGTTTAGTTGAGTGCGCAAATCGCACTCTAGGTGAAGGAATAAAAGCGCGTCTTGACAGACATAAAGGAAAGTGGGTGGACGAGCTATCACATGTCTTATGGGCGCATCGCACCACAATTAAAACCAGTACTGGAGATACACCATTCTCCCTTGTCTACGGAACAGAAGTCGTCATACCAGCTGAGATACGAATGCTCACTATACGAACAGCAGAGGTCAACGTCACAACAAATGACGAGGAGCGGCGCATAGACTTGGACTTACTGGAAGAAAGACGTGAACGCGCAGCTATACGCGAAGCAAAGGCTAAGGCACAAATGAAGAAGTATTATGATGTAAAGGTCAAACGCACTTCCTTCAGGCCAGGAGACTTTGTATACCGCGCCAATGATGCAAGCCACGCAGAAGTCACAGACAAGCTTGGACCCAAATGGGAAGGACCCTACGAGGTCACCGATGCGCTAGGCAATGACGCATACAGGTTACGCGATATGGAAGGTCACGGCCTAGCGCACACCTGGAACATCTGCAATCTTAAAAGATGCTATCTTTAGGAAAGGCTACGGCCTATACACAGACACCTTTGCACTTTAGGATGTGCCCAATAAGTGTTTGTTTTTTCTTTTCTTTCTTAGGAATTGTCTTTTACTTTTTCAAAAACTTGCAAGTATCAATAAAATGTTATGGTTTCTAGCTAACTCCATAACGTATTTCACTTTATTGCGTACATTCTCATATATGTCAATATTGTTATCTTATATTTTTGCCTACATGGCGTGCATGCACTAATTAAAGACCCACGAAGGCATAAAGGACGAGTAAACCTACTAATTCACTCGTTGAGTAAGAGGGTTGCAAACCCATCAACATTGGATCACGCATCCTTGCTAAGCGCCTTACTTTTGAGACGTTGAGGTAAGTTTACCTTGCGCGTCCCACGACGGATGCGCAAATATCAAGTACACTGTACGAAGCTTAGCAAAATAACGAGCCAAAACTCTTGGTCAAATAACAAAACTTTGCAAAAAATTAAAGCAAGTTTATTCTCATAATTTATCTTAAGTTACGCACTTAATTTAAACATAAAAGAGTATCTTATTCAATCTTTTTACACACAAAAGACAACTACTATAACATGAAAAAGATACACTTCATTATTTATACAATAAATATACAAGTTACAAAACAACCTATATACTATGGCGATGCTTCGGGCTATCTTCCGGTGCAGCGGAACTTTCTGCCTCTTGAAGCTTTCTCAAGAGCAATGCATCCTTAGGCGATACAGTCGCTATACTCACAGGAACCCCATCAGACCTGGGAATATGTGCAGTGCCTACACCGCATAGGAAGGCCTTTCCTTCTCAAGGGCAAATGGGTTTAGCATGTGGCGAGGCTGCGCAAACACAGGAACCTGCAGTTGCGACTCGTCGGGCTTGAGGAAGTAGTCTGGCTGCGCCTCTGCATCCTCCAAAATATGGCGCTCCAGGGTCAACCCCTCCATAATTACCTTTATGGGGTTGTCCTGGTCGCGCTCCAACCGTGCAATATGGGGAAGCTCCAGAAGTTTCATCCCCTCCATGGCCTGCACCAGCTCATCATATGCACTGGCTTTATAGCCAGGCACCTCAGTCAGGGCCACGTTCAATGCCTTGGCCTCATGGAGCTCCTCCATAGCTTGCGACTTTCCACGCTCCACAGCGCACTGCACCACCTTCCCAAAAGTCTCCAACACCTCCGTAGACTCCAAGGTGCCCATAGCAGCCAGGCGCAGTCCATGACTGATCAACCACCTGCATCAACAAAGGTAATTTGCGTTAGCAGAAACATACAAACAAATATAAAAGCAACATTGCAGATAAAGATGAAAGGACGTACCTGCGCTCAGCTATGGTAGACATCAGATGAGGGTATAACTCCTCATCATATTCTATGCTCAGGCCACACAGCTTCTCCTCCTGCACCTGAACAATATTCTCCATACGCACCTTGAACTCAGCAATGTTCGCAAAGTGCTCCTCCTTTTTCTCTTCAAGATACCTTACCGCCCAGGTAAGGTTGGCCCTGAACTGATGAAGTTCCCCGCGCGCTTGCTGCAGCTCAGCCATCGCGGTCAACTTCTCAGTCGTGACCTTGTCGGTGTGCGCCTTGAAGGACCCAACCTCCGCCTGCGCTTCAGCCAGCTGCGCACGGAGAAGAGCTATCTCCTCATCTTTTTGGGCGAGAGTGCTACTCTCCCCGGCGTACCTCGTCTTCAACTGAGCAACTAGCTCAGTTTGACGCTCAGCAGTGGCAGCCAACTCCAACAACAGTTGCTGCGCAGATACGCCTTCATCTACCTTTGCTCCCTCCTCCTTGTTCTGAGGAGGGACCACCGTCTCCACGAAGGCCCCATCATCCTTCGCGGCATGGTCGCTACAAACAAAAAAAAAAAAGAAAAAAGAAAAAAAAAACAGTTAGCGCATTCAAAGACAAGTAATAATGAAACATGAGGAAGAGGACTTACATGAACGGAGAGGTTTTGGCAGCCTCCTTTCCCACACCAGAAGCGGATGTGTCCTCCTCCGCAGATGACTATGCATCTCCAATAAGATGGCGCCTCCTCTTGGAAGTACCACTGCCACCAGCCTCTCCTTTGCGCTTTAACTTCCGTGCTACCTCCTCAGGTTTTAGTATCTCCACGCTATCAGAAGACTCAGCGTGCGCCTCCTCCACATGCGCCGTCTCCACAGTTGGTGCCACGCTCTGTACGGGCGTAACAAGGAGAGGTGGCGAATCCTCATGGCCAATAGGCCCCAAGACAGTCAGATGACCCGCAGTCGCTTCCAAAAGCGGTTGCTCGTTATCCCTCAGAGGGCACACGCCAACAGTCACCTGCTTTGGCTTCTCCAGCTTTACCACCGCAATCAAATCCATTTCTGCACAACAAGAACAAACAGCAAACACAGAGATTAGTTATTAAACGTGCGCATAGAGGAAAACTTACATTATTAGAAGCGAACAAAGAAAAGGGATGAACACCCACCCCGGCCTTCCTCATCAATGAAGGTTGGCACCTCGTCAACACCCCCGAAATAGCTGCGACTGAACCCCACATGCACCAAAAACTCCTCCGGATAAGGGTTAATGGGGATGCGGTTGGCATCAATGGTCTGCGTATCGGCCAAACTATAGGAACCGGGTGCAGGGCGCCCATCCCTCGGCAACGTATCTTGAGTGTAAAACTCAAAGGGAGATGGAAACACCACATCATCAACCCAGAAAAAAATACTCCCTCCAATTAGCTCAGAGAGTCTACCTTCTCGGTATAACACTGAAGTTTCCCCGCGCGCTTCGCAAAGGATACCCATCCATGCGACCACGTTGTGTGGTAGAATGCGCGGAATAGGTCAACGGTCGGTTCTATCGCAAGTAAACGACAGTTTATTTCAAAATTCGATACCTTTGCCGCACCTATACAGTGCAGCTGTGAGATGTGAAGACGATAGAAATTGAGCAAATAGTCAGATGAAAACTGACGCACATCATCCTCACTCATCGCAGAGCGAAATTCCTCTAATTGGGCAACCATTTTAACACAGAATTTACTAGAATACGCACACGATATTACCTACTCAAACAGTTACTTTCTTTGCAAAAAAGCTTTGAAGAAGTGTGCAATGGTGAGTATGTGTTTTTACTGTGTGTTGTGGATAAAGGGAGGCGGTGACTCTTATATAAGCAAGTGAAAAACCCTAGATGAAGCCCACGTGGATCCCACTCATAAAACGTGTGGCTAGAATCCGAAACGGTACATGCACTTTTTCCCGTTTTCCAAGGGACACGTGGACACAACCCCCGATTTTCGAGGCATTTCTTTGAAATATCTATGACTCGGTACATTGTCCTCAATATTGGGCGGCAATATTCAAACTTTCTCCCGCCACGCTTACCGCTGTTGTGACTAGTCTAGCATCCGCAGCTATGAGCCGCGCACACTAGACTGGGGGGACATGATGACGTATAGTCTATATATGGGTCACGAACCCAAATAATAAACATTACTAAGGCCTATAACCACCACGCGTGGGTTATTACAACTTGGGCCGCATTAATAATGGGATTAGGCTCACGCAAGCCCAACCAAACTATATACGGTATAGATAAGGATCTATCTATGGAATAGATATCCTTAACCCGGATAAGCACCATGTGTGCGAAACGTAAGGAGCATGAACCCTACAAGGATTCTGCGCCTATATAAGGAATGACATAATTCTCATTAAAGGTACGATTCACAAACCCTAAAACTCTTTACGAGAACCCTAAACCGATTACTTACTCTCACGCCGGAGTCTAATCGTGGGAGACAATCCCACGATAAGTCTAACGGTGTTGTTTATTTTCTTAGTGCGCAGGTTTCAAGCATTAAGAAGTGAATTGGTACGAGAGCAAGAGCCCAAATCAGGAACGCCCAACTTTTGATGTTCCTTATTACACTCCTGATGTTCCTCTTGCACAACTACATCCTCATTATCCACATGTCCAAACACCACTTCAGAACATTGTAATTCTACCTCATCTTCCAATTGCATCATATCATCTTTTTCTACCACAATTTCTAGTGAAAACAACTGTCCACTACACTTATGACCAGGCACATATTTGCTATCACAATAAAAACATTGATTCTTTGCCCTTTTTTCTGCCATTTCTTTCTGAGTCAATCTATAAGGTCTATTACCCACATTTTTTACTAATGGTGCATTATGACCAACCACATTAGCAGGCTTTTGTGGATCATACACATTCTTATTAGCATAATGACTATTATTAGGCACATATTTTGTAACAATTTGTGAAGGTTGTGAATACCTTGGTTTGAGAGCAGCATTCGTCGCTTCTTGCAACTTAGCCATAGCAAACACATCTGGCAAAGTTCTCAAGTTGAACATTCTCAATGGCAAACTGATTTCTTTCTTCAATCCACCCATGAATAGACTCACAGCATATGGTTCAGACAAATCAACCCTATTCAAGATCACTTCAAACAAATCTTGATACTGTTGCACTGAACCATCTTGTCTTAAATTCTTTAAGTCCACCATTGGGTCCTCATAAACTGATCCAAACCTTTGCAATACCTCTGATTCATACAACTCCCAAGAAGTACCAACACCATTTCTCCTGATGTATTGTTCATGCCAATTCAAAGCCTTATCATAAAGATGCATTGAAGCAATTTCTATTTTCATTTCATCCAAGATCCCCTCAATCTTGAAAAACTATTACATCTAAACAACCACCCTTTCACATCCTCTCCACTAAATCTTGGAAACTCAATCTTACCCATTCTTCCATATTGTGTTCCTCTGTTATGGCTTGTTCCTTCACCAGCCATCAAATTTTGCAAGGCAGTGTTTAAAGCCTGATTTTGTGCCAACAAATCACTCATTTTCTCTGTAAAGCCTCCACGGCTGCTGGTAATGATTCAACAGTCACTGGTGGTGGTTGCAACACACCAGCTCTTGTATTAACTACCATTTTATGTTTTCTTGATTGTGAAAGAAAACAAAGTATCCACCAGTTTCTAGTAGTATTATCACTCAACAACAATGATTTCTCACTGACCAAATGGGATAATGAATACTGGAACTATTCTGGGTCACTCAATCCAACTGCTGCTTGCCAGCTTTTTTAAGATAAGAAAATTTAACGAGAATTTCAGCTTATCTTGTGGCCGTACAGTTGATTGACACTAACCAAATGAAAACAGAACAGTGAAATCAGTGGTGGCTGATTTCTAAACCGGAATCTTGGTTTCTTGCCGAAATTACGCCGGAGAAGATAACCGGAATCAAGAAATGTCAGGGTAACACTTCTTGAAGAACAATGGTGCCAAGAAAGGGCTCTAGATACCACTTGATATGAGTAGAATACAATTAACCAAGAATTATAACTGAATTAATGGCTAATTAGTAATTCTAGTAACAGAATGGAGGTTAGAGGTGTAACTGAATTTTAGTAACAAAATTGGAGGTTAAAGAATAGAAGAAGATAGGTGAGATTGAAGATGAGAGAAAGAGAGATTAAAAGAGAAAGTAGTTATCATTCATTAATTGTGAAATGGAAATTACAACAACATTTAAAGGGAACTTTTGGCGGGAAAAGCTGTTAGTCCACAGAAGTGGAAATGTACACGTGTACCTTACATGACCAGCTATGCTAGGCATGTGCACCTCACGTGTCACTAACTGTTTTAACTAACAACTATTCCTGCAACATCTAGCTTACATCATAAACAAAAGTAAAGTAAAGTAACTCACAATACCATCTTCCACGGGTTATAGGTCTCAATATCATCTTCCACGGTGTATGAGTGAGGTTGAGACGTAGACAACCTTACCCCTACCTAAAGTAAGAAGCTGATTTCGGTTCTACCAAAGGTAGTTTTAAAAGCGAGTAATATTATATATTGCTAAGAAGTAAAATGGATCAAAACAATAAATTAACACGCTGAGTCCATGAATCAATCCACAACTACACCTAGTAAAATAACCATGCGTTGTTCGGGTCTAACGATTATATAATTTACCAACAATATTGGCCATTAATAAAACCCCATCCACCTCCATTTCCTACATATAGATAATGTAGAAAACTAGAAGGGGGTTGATCAATAGTTTTACAAATTTAAAATTTAGTTTATAAAACTTTAGATTGATAATATGTGAAACCTTTTGATGTTGAGATATATAGATAATGCAAGGTAGTAAGAAAGAAAAAAAATATGATTAAGAGAAGAGAGGAAGAGATAGAACCGTGACACAATGATTTATAGTAGTTCGGCTATAAGGACACATTCCTTGCCATACTCCAGTCACCGAGTACCCAACTCGAGAGTTCTTAAGCACTATGTCAACAAGCTCCTTTAACCGGCGGAGAAGCCTCACAACGTCGCTTACACTTTATCCGGTACTAAGCTAAATACCAGGTCCTTTTCACGGAAGAACCAATCCAACACGATTAACACAACTATCACAACAACTATAAGAATGCAAGAAGATATATCAAACACAAGAGACAACTCAGTCGTCTTGTAAAGATGATGAAGCCTAGAAAAACTTCTCTTGAAGCTTGGAAGACTTATATGCAAGAAACGTGATCTCGGCTTGTAAGAAGAACCTTGAGAAACACAAGAGAAAGAAAGCTACAAGAATGATCTTTAGATATAAGGTTAGGGAAATATAAGAGTGAGAGGAGATATATGAATGGGAAACAAGAGGAAATGGCTCACTATTTATAGATAAAACAGTTCACTGTTCAGCCGGTTCCGCTGGATCCCTTACCAAAGAGATCTGGCCAGTAAGGGATCCGGTAACTGGGTCAGTCCAGTCTGAATTTTGGGTTACAATACTGGGTTTTGGGTTATGGGTTATGGACTATGGATCATGGGTACCCAACATGATGTCATGCATGATGCAATACATACTTTGGGTCATGGGTTATGGATTTTAACAATTGTGATGTCATGCATGATGCAATGAGTATGAGCCATGTGTCATGGTTTATGGGTTTTACCCAACCCATTTACATACATTTCTTATTATTACAAAACAATATATAACTAAACAAATGTAAGTAAGTCGTAAAAAGAAATATAGTAACTAGAGCTGGCATAACAGATCCGACACGACACGACACGAACCTGTTAAGGTCGAACACGACACGATAACAATTCGTGTCATTTTTTTCGAACACGAACATGACACGAAAATTAACAGGTTACACGACACGAACCTGTTAAGGGACCTGTTAACAAAAATACTAAATTTATACCAAATACATAACAAGGCAAATACTAAATTTATACCAAATACATAACAAGGCAAAAATACTAACTAGAGCAACAATCTGAATCAAATAAGCAATCTGAATAAAAAATACTAACTAGAACAAAAATACTAACTAGAACAACAATCATCCTCGTCTCTATCTTCGCTAAATAAGCACATCTTTTTATTGTTTTTCTTTTTCTTTCGCCAAATAAGCAATCTGAATCAATATCAGATTCATCTCTATCTCTATTGTCAATTACTAACTAGAACAACAACTAACAAACAACAATAATAACAACACCACAAGAACATCAACAATCCCAACGCTTCCCAAATCCAAAACTACTCTCGGCAACACCATCCATGACCAAATCCATCACCCAAACCGAATTCAAACACTCATACCCTAAAAGGTGAGTTAGACCCACCTTGGTCTTCAAGTATCAAGAAAACACAAAAAGGGTGGTGATGTTGTAGAATTCGTGACCAAAACTTCAAGTGAGAGAGTGTTTGGGTGAGTTATACGGCGCGTGATATAGTTCAAAAGAAAGAGGATCAAATTTGGCGTGTGATGGTGGTAGAGGTGCGTTACCACTCGCGGTGGTGGTGGTGCGTTGGCCGGTTTTTGTTGCCGGAAAAATAGAGAGAGAGGAGTTGGGTGGGTGCGGCTGAAAGAGAGATAAAGGGTAGTGAAACCCTAAAATATTATAACATGGGTATATATAGGTGGGATTTGGACATATATATATATATATATATATATATATATATATATATATATATATATATATATATATATATATATATATATATATATATATATATATATATATATATATATATATATATATATATATATATATATATATAAAACCTCTTAACAGGTCTTTTAACGTGTCTTAACAAGTTCGGACCTGTTAAGACACGAAACCTGTTAAGACCCGACACGAAACCTGTTAAGAGCAGGTCGTGTCGTGTCGTGTTAACAGGTTTCGTGTCAAAATTTCCGGCTCTAATAGTAACATCTAATCTTTAGATTTGTACTTGATATAAATTTATGTTGTTATCGACAAAACTTAGAGATATCGAGAAATATTAATAAACGTTTTTACGATTTATTTGTATTAACGGATAAGAAATATGAAATCCATATAATCCGTGTCAAGTTATATTCGATTAAGGAGTAAGAAATCCATACATTACACTTGGTTAGATTGGCTTAAATCTCATATGCTGCTCGTGAGTAAATGGGTTGCAATGATGTGTTTCGCTTTTCGATATTGGGAGTTCCAATCTTCTTTTGACGTTTGGTTCATTTTGATTTTATGTGTATTCTTCTTGTTTTTTTCCCCGGGGCTTGTTTGGGGCTGCTTCAAAAACACTCCGGAGTAAGAACCGGTGGCTCAGCATTCGTGAGTGGGGATTTTTCTCTTGTCTTGGTTCTCCGTAGTTGGCAAAAGTTTTTTTCATCTTTTTTGTAGCCCTCGCGGTTAACGCCTTAGAACGATTCTTGAAAATGTTGTTTCATTTATTTCTAGTCTTGTATTGTTCTCCTTGACTTCTAGCACCTTGCTAATAGTCATTTTTCTAATAAAATTATGCCGTTAAAAAAAAATCGTGACTCCATCTAGAGTACATTAAGAGTTCAAATTGTATTATTTCCATGTCACAAAGTTTGGTTCTCTTTTCATATTCTTACTGTATTTACCTCATCAAGCAACGAACAAACGGGCATCCAAATTCACGTTAAGGTCATGTTATTGTTAAAGGAATGAAAGAACATTAGGCCTTAATAAAAATATATGAATCCGTGATTTTTCATAGAAAAGCGAAACTGAAATAGTATTGAATTAAATGTTAAAGTAGTCATGAACATAACCTTGATTTTTTCATTGACCGTCATTTTCGCTTTGCCGGTTATTTCATTCTTGATTGATATGTTGGTGAACACATTTTTTGATTTGCTCATCTGTGTAAATGAAAGAAATCAAATGTTAAAATTGCCGCTTTCAAAATATAATGGATGAAATAGAAAACATTTGAGTTATACTTCTATTTTGAATGCTTGAATGAAGTATTATGAATTATTTGATGTGAAAGATCGTTTAAGCCCATCTAGGATATAGTAATGTTAACATGCACAGCGGAATAAGAACAAGAATAACATCAACATTACTTCAAGGTTTTCTTTATTGAAAATATAATAAACTACTACATTACTAATATACACATGCTATAATCGTGTGTCTAGACTCTCATCGAAAGAGTTCTCTATTGAATTGGATGATCTGTAACCCTAGACGCCTACCCTCTTTATATAATAGAGGGAGGTTACAAACCCTAATATGTTTAGCTTACTAAGAAAGCTAACTATTTTATATTAAGTCCTATTGTTTCTTCTTTCTTCATTTCTTCTTGTGGGTTTTGTAATCTTCAAATCTTGTAATTCCTAACAATCTTCCCCTATTTGATATTACAAAACAATCTGCATGAAGAAACAATGTCATCACCAATAATAAGCTGCACATCATAACTATTCTTCCCCTTTTTGTAATCTTCTAATAGGGGTCTTGTACAACTCATAAACGCTTCCCCTCAAGTGATGCATGTAGATGGTTAACAAGCTTCCCCTTAAGAATATACTAACCATCTCAGGAACCAACTAATAATTAATAATAATAATAATAACTTTTTTTCATTTTTTTAAACTAATAACACAAGCAGCAGTAACGAGCAGCAGTATCGAACAGCAGAAACAAGTAAGCACACCAGCACAAAGTGTAAGAGGATGGCCAAGTATATTAACAATAAGCTTCCTCTTAAAAGTATACTTGCCATCTATTGAATCCAGTAGGTTCCATGGAGTGATCACTGATGAAGAAAATCAATTATAACTGATTTGATGAAGAAATGGAATCTCCCAACCTTGCATCTTATGTCTTGCACTATCCACGTGACGGCCTCTTGACAAACTCCTCATTGACTTATCCAATGAGACTAATGAGGCGAAAAATGATCCGTTTTTAGGGGGTCATTTAAGCCCGAATCCGAATTTATTTGATCAAATATTGCCCTAAATCGTTCCTTTTGTGATTTTAGGTACTTTGGGAGAGAAATCTAGAAAAGGAAGCAATTCGGACGTTTTTGGAGCATAAAAGTGAAGAAAACGCCAAAGTCTTAATTTTCAATGCTGGGAACAGTAGGTGACGGCGTCAAGAGCAAAACCTTGACGGCGTCAAGAGCAAATTTCATGAATTTCCATGATGACCCAGAACAGATTTGACGGCATCACGTAGGAAGGGCGTCAAGAGTAAAAGAGTCATGACGGCCTGGAAGTATATAAGTCTTGACGGCGTCAGAAGTAGATCTAGGCAGTCCGAGAAGAGTTTTGGCGGCGAGGTGACGGCGTCACATTGTTTGTCTTGATGCCGTCAAACCTATTTTTCTATATATAGTTTTCTAATTTTCACATTAAAAGAAGGAGAAGTTTTGGAGAAACCCTAAGTACGATTTTGGTGCAACTTTTACAGGTTTTTCAAGGGTTCCAAACCCTTGATACCTTGCATTGTAATTGAGATAAGTGTTCTTCTAATTCAATCAATATGTCTATGTGTTGGTTGTCTATATCTTGTTCTTGTCTCAATTCCATTATGCTAGGCTAGATCTATCTTGTGTTTGCTTAGATCTAATGAAACCTAGATGTTAATTATGTGTTGATTACTTGTTTATCTTTGTCTTGGATGAGTGATTTATATGTTAGGCTTAAGAAAACTGGCAGATCTCCACTTGGTAACATGCTTGAACGTCTTAAGAAACATGAACCGAGGCGCACTAGGTCTTTATTGGTTGTATTTAATGCATGAGCCACTGTTTACAATCCCTATAGTTGTGCTGGGCATGGTGTAGGAGGAGATAAGAGCTCATAGAATTAGGGAGTTATGTGTGCCACCCCATGAATGGTATTAAGGAATACGATCCGTCATCCATGCAATTATAACAAGTAATTAACGTGTAAAAGATGTCTAGGGAGTAGTGAAATCTAAGTAAACACATTTTCTCCAATTACTACTCACAACCTTAGTTTAATTAGCTTAATTTCATTTTTAGTATTTTATTTTGATTGCATCTTAGTATTGGGTTAGTTGATTAGCAACTAATTCCGCCCAAATCCTTCAAACCCGAAATTTTAATTGCTTTCCATAAAATATAAAAATACAAAAATAATCATCCCTCACCTTTAGAACTAGTATTTAGGCTTTCTAATCCTAGCGACACTATTCCTAAGCTGAACGATCAATCCCCCGGTACTTGTCACTATACTATACTACAACGATCAGGTACACTGCCTGGTGGGGGTTGTAAGCTTCTCGAGATCCCTCGAGAGGTAAAGCCTGTTGCGATTCCCACACATCAAGTTTTTGGCGCCGCAGCCCGGGGAATAGTTATTGTCTAGGTTAGAATTTCTTTTTATTAGGTCTACTTGCTAGATTCCTTTCTAGTAAGATTTTATTTTTATTTTTAGGTTTCTTTAGTCTATCTTATTTCTTTGTGCCTTTGTTCGTAACCACCCGACACCATGGACAACGGGAACATCTTTGAACCCGTCATCCCACCACAACAAAACCCACCATTAGAACCCCTTAGGCCCCGAACCTTAGGAGAGTACTCCCGACCTAGCCACCAAGGCTACTGAAACACCATTGAGCTCACCGGAGCCAATGTGACCCCCTTGCGATCCGACACCATCCGGTTGGTGCAAAGCGGATGTGCATTCCATGGACTTCGTTCTGAAGATCCAAACCAACATCTTAAGGACTTCCTCAAAATCGTAGATTCCATAGACCTAGGTGTTGAAACTAGAGAGACTACCCGTTTACGCCTATTCCAATTCTCTCTACGGGATCAAGCTAGTCAATGGCTTGAGCGTTTACCCGCGGGATCCATCACCACATGGGATGATCTCACCACTCGTTTCCTTGCTCAATTTTTCCCACCGGGGAGAACTACTAAGCTTAGAAATGACATCTTGATGTTCCAACAACGTCAAAATGAATCTCTTTATGAAGCATGGACTCGTTTCAAGGACTTACTCCAAAAAGTCCCTCATCATGGCATAGATCTTTGGCTCCAAGTCCAAATTTTTTATGACCATATCGACATCTCCACGAGGCGAGCCATTGACCAATCGGCCGGTGGTAAGCTACGTGATCTAAGTGCGGAACAATCATGGGAACTCATAGAAGATCTTGCTCTCTATGACAACGAAAGTTGGAATGATTCCCGTGACTTGAACAAAACGGTCAAGGCAATATCTTTGCCTTCGAACAATTCTAGCACTCCCGACCGTAGGATCATGGAACTTGAGGACCAAGTCAAGTCTCTCATGAAATCTTACGAAGCTCCAAAATCCTCAAGCCATGTAAGCAGAATCACTTCCACATGTAAATTATGTAATGGCCCTCACGAGACGCATAACTGCATGGAGCTTCCAAAACATGCTTATAACGAATTCACATCGTCACACGTGGGATGAGGCCCTCGCACTTCTGACGAGGCCTATGAAGCATGGAAGGATAAACCTAATTTCAAAGGATACCAAACGCGGAGCGTATCCTTCAATGACTCCTCACCCCTCACTTGGTCCGAGCATTTTCCCTCACAAAGCACTCCTAGGTAGAGCTGTAAAGACGCCTTGTGAAAGTTCATTCTATCTCAAGAATTACAGCTCTCCACGCTCGAGGCTAAATTTAGACAACAGCAGGCCGATGTGAATAACAAGATTTGTAATCTGTTAACTGCTATCAAAGAGCATGTTGTCAATAAACCTATTCGCGTTGATGAGGTCAAATCTGCTACCGTCATGAGTCCACCAACCTCCCCTGTGAAAATAAAGAGTCCTAGCAAGTTATTCAAACATCTATCTCCTAATGGAAAAGAACCTGTCAACCCCCTAGGACCAATCCACTTCGTAAACACCATCACCACGTTATCTACTTCAACATCCAACCCAACCCAACAACAAACTAACAAATTCAGTCGGACAGCTAAAGATGAGACCTCAAGGGTTGACCATGATTCAACAAGAAAATCTACCAACTCACCCGAGCAATACACGGCGCACGAATCCGGCAAACCGGATGAAGGGAAAGAGAAATCGGAAGAGCATGAGAGAAATCCAACCATTTTGGGTAAATCTATTATAGAAGAACCCGAGAGAAAAATGGATGATGTTATTAGTGGGAGTAGCAATAAGACTAAGGAAAATAACCATAAAGTTTTCAAGATCTCCTGCACCATTAAGGAAAAGCTCCTAACCGATAGTCATATAGATCCTAGCTCCCCAGTCAACCTAATCCCCCTTTCCTTATACCATGAGACTTTCCCAAAACGCATTGCATGCGAAAGGGTAATGAATAATTTATCAATCAGGGTCGGAGAGCTTGTTTACAATACTAACCTCGCCATGGTCGATGATATAGACCCTCTCACCAATCAACCGTTAACCAACCTTGTTTTGGGGAAACCATTTATCAATGAATCAGGAGTAATCCTTGATGAGATGGATAGAAGTGTAATGTTCACCAATGGTGTTAAAAAGGTGATTTTTCGTGGGGGAAATGAAGAGGTTTACGAATATCGTCCTTCCCTTGAGGGGAATCTATTCGGATCCAGGAATGGAGAGTCGGGAAAGATAAGGTGGCGTGATCCGAATAATTTCAAAATTCCATGCATGATCGGCCACAAGCAGTTTGATAACGTCTACATCAACATATTCATGCCTAAGAATGTTATGTCTCTGTTCCATTACAACAATATCTGCAGATGGGGAATGATTTACAAAGGAGAGAAAGTGGTTGGTAAAGATCATGAAATCCGGGTGTTCGTAGGAAACATGGCATTTACTATGGAGTTCACAATTGTGGATAACATAGAAGACTATGTCGACCCCAGGTTATCACAAGTAGTTTTGGGAGCACCCTTCTGTGAAATCACTAATTTAATAGTGGATGACTTGAACGGAATCATGACCTTCACTGATGGGATTAGGAGGATTTCATACCAAACGCCATACAAGAGAAAAGACCTTAAGGAAATCGACTGTGACGGGCTTGATAAGATGAGCTCCCAACTTATCTTGTGTGATGAAGACGTTAGAAGAGGATGTGAGAACATTACTGATTTATCTTGTGGATTCTTTAAGGATATTGGCAAGCTTGATTCTAAGTATCGAAAAGATGTCTTCGAGTTCGAAGACCCGAAGTACTTGAACTATGAAAGCGATACTGGTTTAGAAGACGACCTAGAGAGTGGAACCAATGATGAAATCACGTAGTAACCCATGACCTTGAGTCTAGCTACAAGACTCGTAAATAAAGAAAAGCGCTTCTTGGGAGGCAACCCATGTTTTGTGTGATTTTATTTGTTTGTTTGTTATTTGCTTCCGTATGCATGCTTAATTTTTATTGTTGGTTGATCATGTTTCTAAAACTAAATAGTGGAAATACTTTACTTTGTTGTTTTGGCTTAGTCTTAACTCCACCTAAAGGTATTTTTGCAAAAGATAAGTGTAAGGGGAAACCCCAAATATGTTTTTAAGAAACAAACCGATCATGATTCTCCACAATATTAAATGAACATGTGTATTCGTATTTGTTAGAGTCAAATGCTTGTATTGAGTCATAATGAAGTTTTGCAGGATTTTCCAGGAAGTAGGACCAAGTTTTTCCAGAAATTTTCCGGAAACTTAACATAAGGATTTCTGCAGGTCAATTCTGACGGCGTCAGGGGTTTACTCTTGACGGCGTCAGGAGTTAAAATCTGGAAATTTTATCGGTTTTGTTTTTCTAAAGGAGTCTTATGGTTTTTTGTGAATTATTAAGTTTTATAATCTCCAGGAGATCTGCAAACTTCATTCCACAAGCATTATATCTTATCTTGTTTTCTAGGGTTTAGCAACTTATATAGAATGCCGCCGATTTTACACGAGGTTGTCTTGTCTATTTTATCAGGTTTTACAGGTTATGTATGACAAGAAGATGATTTACATTCTGGAAGGGAAGCTTTGATTGTTCATTTTCTTGGAGGAAGATTTAACCTGGCCACCCTATTATCCATACCGAGCAAATCAGGGGAGTATTTGATTTCATTCTCTTTACTTTTTCACTTTTACATTCTTTACTTGAACATTGGGGACAATGTTCATCTTAAGTGTAAGGGGAGGGTAAAAAGATGATACCTTACATATGCACTTTCGCTTGAGTTTGTTTTGTTTAATGGTAGATGAGTAATAAAACTATGAGAAATACTTGTTAGTGCAATTTTAGCGCCAAATTTAAATTTTTTTACAACATTTAGGAGTGAAACTTCAGCCATAGCAAGCGTCTCATGGATAGGAGATTGTATGACTAGCACATAACCGTATATTCAGAAAAATTTTCCACCCAAATATGTGAGGTTCGCCTTTAGATTTGATAGGAAAAACATTCATTATTAGTGCTTATGAGTGTACCGGTAGCATTTAGATTCTAGAACTTGCGTTAGTGATGCATCCCGAGACCGCTAGTGAGACTACATTCGTGTGGTAGGATTTACTACATGATAAGAGGCATTAGGATTACCCTTGTGTTAAACTCGTATTATAATTACTTGACCATTTAAGTCATATTACTTGGCTAGTTAAGTCAACTAATTTTTCCCACACCCTTAGCGTTGTACTCATTTTTAGTACACGAAACCCTTAGTACACCCCTCCGAACCTATCTTTTCGTTTCTAACTTTAAGCATCTTACTTAAAGGAAGAATTTGTTACACCCCACTTAAATGTACACCCAAATCGCCTTAGCCTTCCGTGTATGCGCTCATTTTTAGTGCATTATTGTTATTTGTTAAACCCTAAGTTAACTTTCTAATTGATTACATGGTTGCTAAGTCGAGTCATATCCTTGTACATATTGTTTTGGGACGACTGGGACTCATGGGTAAGTACTTATTTTATGGAGTAATGGGGAAGAAAATCATTTATTACCCCCATATGTACGTTAATCTTAAAAGTGCTCCAAGTGTTTTGATTTTCTTAATTCGAGTCATTAGTTTAGTTAAGTGTAAAGTATGTAAAGATTCAAGTGTAAGGGAAATGTTCATTCCCTATGATGTATTATTTTATATGGTAGGGTAAGAGTGTATGCAAAAAAAAAAAAAAAAAAAAAAAAAAAAAAAAAAAAAAAAAAAAAATCTAAAAAACAAGAAAAAGAAAAAAAAAATAGAAAAAGAAAAAGAGAAAAAAACATACGGACTACCATCTCTTTTTATTCTATGTTTATTTTATGTTTTTGTTATTTTTCATTTATTAGCTTAAGTCGAGTCTAGTCTTGGCTTAGCAACGCCACATTGTACATGTAATTGACCAAGATTGTTAACTCGCCACCAGTAAAACTTCCTTTATCCAACAAAACCGTGTATTTCATATCCCTACACCTAACGTTACAACCCTTTAAAAGACCTCTTTGATAGTTTATCCTAGGTGCTTACGCCATGTGGTGGAGGTTTGATCCTTTCCCAAGCCTATGGTAATCTATTTTGCTATGACAGGTAGTGAGAGATATTTTCCGTTTCCATATTGTAATTTACACTTTATTACACCCGAGATATGTGAGTATCTAAACACTATTTGTGAGGTGCTAGTGTATGACCTCCGTGCTTGTCTATTGGTCTTTAGTGGAACGATTATTTGTTGTAATTACTTTTATGTTAGTGTTAAATGACCCCTAACTTGTCTTTTGAGTAGAATAAAAGCTCATTTGCTTGAGGACAAGCAAATCTCAAGTGTAAGGGTATATGATGAGGCGAAAAATGATCCATTTTTAGGGGGTCATTTATGCCCGAATCCGAATTTATTTGATCAAATATTGCCCTAAATCGTTCCTTTTGTGATTTTAGGTACTTTGGGAGAGAAATCTGGAAAAGGAAGCAATTCGGATGTTTTTGGAGCATAAAAGTGAAGAAAACGCCAAAGTCTTAATTTTCCATGCTGGGAACAGTAGGTGACGGCGTCAAGAGCAAAACCTTGACGGCGTCAAGAGCAAATTTCATGAATTTCCATGACGACCCAGAACAGATTTGACGGCGTCACGTAGGAAGGGCGTCAAGAGTAAAAGAGTCATGACGGCCTGGAAGTATATAAGTCTTGACGGCGTCAGAAGTAGATCTAAGCAGTCCGAGAAGAGTTTTTTCGGCGAGGTGACGGCGTCACATTGTTTGTCTTGACGCCGTAAAACCTATTTTTCTATATATAGTTTTCTAATTTTCACATTAAAAGAAGGAGAAGTTTTGGAGAAACCCTAAGTACGATTTTGGTGCAACTTTTACAGGTTTTTCAAGGGTTCCAAACCCTTGATACCTTGCATTGTAATTGAGATAAGTGTTCTTCTAATTCAATCAATATGTCTATGTGTTGGTTGTCTATATCTTGTTCTTGTCTCAATTCCATTATGCTAGGCTAGATCTATCTTGTGTTTGCTTAGATCTAATGAAACATGTTAATTATGTGTTGATTACTTGTTTATCTTTGTCTTGGATGAGTGATTTATATGTTAGGCTTAAGAAAACTGGCAGATCTCCACTTGGTAACATGCTTGAACGTCTTAAGAAACATGAACCGAGGCGCACTAGGTCTTTATTGGTTGTATTTAATGCATGAGCCACTGTTTACAATCCCTATAGTTGTGCTGGGCATGGTGTAGGAGGAGATAAGAGCTCATAGAATTGGGGAGTTATGTGTGCCACCCCATGAATGGTATTAAGGAATACGATCCGTCATCCATGCAATTATAACAAGTAATTAACGTGTAAAAGATGTCTAGGGAGTAGTGAAATCTAAGTAAACACATTTTCTCCAATTACTGCTCACAAAGTTAGTTTAATTAGCTTAATTTCATTTTAGTATTTTATTTTGATTGCATCTTAGTATTGGGTTAGTTGATTAGCAACTAATTCGGCCAAAATCCATCAAACCCGAAATTTTAATTGCTTTCCATAAAATATAAAAATACAAAAATAATCATCCCTCACCTTTAGAACTAGTATTTAGGCTTTCTAATCCTAGCGACACTATTCCTAAGCTGAACGATCAATCCCCCGGTACTTGTCACTATACTATACTACAACGATCAGGTACACTGCCTGGTGGGGGTTGTAAGCTTCTCGAGATCCCTCGAGAGGTAAAGCCTGTTGCGATTCTCACGCATCAGAGACACTGAGCACTACAACATAACTCCTTTAAGTGATAGCAAATGTACGCATTAGGCACAATAAAATGGATCGTACCCCTTCACTAGAGTCGTTAAGTCTTCATCACCATACAAACCAACCAAGTTATCTTAAAAAGGCTCCACTCCCTTTAAGATATGATAAGAATACAAAACTTGAGAAAATCAACTACAACATCAAACAAACGATAATCAAATGTCTCCAACAAGTAATCTTCTCCACAAAATGATGATGGTTGATAACTTCGTCCTCCCTATTAGTAATCTCACATGACTAGTAGGAACCAAAACCGACCAAAAGAAAAAGTATACAACAAGTCAGCAGGAACCATAAAGAAGTCAGCAAGAACCGTATGTATCAGTAGGAACCCATCAGTAAGAACCAATCAGGAGGAACCGAATGTTATTAGCAGCAACAATTAAGAGTATCAGTAGGAACCAACATAGCGTACCAGCAGAAACGAAATAGAGTAACAACAGAAAAATTCATCCGATCATCAGAAAAAATTATTATCATCAGAAACAAGATTCCACATCAGTAGGAACATGATAGTAGCAGAATCAAAATTAACGTACCAGCAGAAACCATGACCAATCATCACCAATCAATTTTATTCCATAGATTCACTTGTACGAGAATAATTATGATGACAGATCTCCATATTCACAATTAATACTTGAATTCTCGTAGCTATTTTGCAGCAATCAACTAGACGACAACCTATCTTAGCCCCACATATCCAAATCATCAGCAGTAATACGACATACTCACGTGAATACTATGATAATGACAATTCAGTACCTTGACCAATACCCAATCATCTTTTTCTTGTCCCAAAAACGAATCTCAAATAACTAAGGACAAACCCTTAAATAAAATAATCAACAGCAGATGTAGTATACGACAAGCAGCACTTTGAATTCTTTTAATTAATCCTCAAATACTCCTCGCTTTAACCATTCTCCACCAATTGCAAAGAACGAGCAGGTTAGATGGAACACATCAATATGATCTCGAAACCCATGATTCTTTTGACTCGACATAAATAAATATCAATTTTAAATTCACATCATGACAAATCTGTAGTACTCACCCTTCTTAAATACAGATCCATTTACAATTTATCTATATTAACCCCACACTCTTTAATTCATACGAGGTTAATAACAACCAATATTGTCATGTGCAAACAACCTATGATCAGTCCCCATCAATAACCCCACTTGCAATTTTATGGTACAATTAATAACATTATTTTGAACCAAAAGTGTACTAGGTTATGATTTAAATAATGCACAATTCGACCAAGCGACCAAGTAGAAAACCAATTTGTGCACCGACCCATGTTTGTATCAATTCGCCATAGACCCACAAGTACACGGTTTAATTAAACAATAAATGACAATCTCCTTCGCATATTATAATATTCACCGATAGACCAATTTAATGATAACAGAATATTGATCACAGTGAATTTGATAACAGAATATTGATCAAACCATAAAAATTCGTTTATACCTTTTCCAAAAACTGCTTTCATCAACGAACCTTTTAATTAGATCTGCTCAACATTCGTACCTTTATTAAGACTGCTTCTTCCACGACAATAAACCCAGATCTGCTGCATTCTTTAAAACTGCTCTTTATTCATAAACACGACCATCAAAACCTTGAAACCCTAGATATCAAGCCCCCTGTGCTCTGATACCAATTGTGAAAGATCGTTTAAGCCCATCTAGGATATAGTAATGTTAACGTGCACAGCGAAATAAGAACAAGAATAACATCAACATTACTTCAAGGTTTTCTTTATTAAAAATATAATAAACTACTACACTACTAATATACACACGCTATAATCGTGTGTCTAGACTCTCATCGAAAGAGTTCTCTATTGAATTGGATGATCTGTAACCCTAGACGCCTACCCTATTTATATAATAGAGGGAGGTTACAAACCCTAATATTTTTAGCTTACTAAGAAAGCTAACTATTTTATATTAAGTCCCTATTGTTTCTTCTTTCTTCATTTCTTCTTGTGGGTTTTGTAATCTTCAAATCTTGTAATTCCCAACATTTGCATTGTGTGAAATAAAAGTGGTTCATTAATGTTCTATTTCTAAATGTGCATGGTTTCATTTACCCCAAAAACCAATTGATTCAAAATTTAATTTACGTAAATATGAAGATAAAAGTTAATGGTTGTTATATATATTGTAGTTTACACTTATTCATATTCAAAAAAGTAACACTTATTGATGTTGGATTTCAGACCAGCTTTTAATATTTATAATTACTTGTCTATCTATGGTCTACTCATGCACTAACGGGTAGAGAACCCAGTCGTGTGTAGTGTAGTAATTGGTAAAGCCTAGGTCGTCCTAAGAGCTATGAGTGCGGATCTAATCTAAGTTCTAATGTCACTGACTTTAAAGGGGGTTTTGAATAGATTAATATTAAAATAATACAATTAAATAAAAGCAAAATGAATAAACAAGAGGTAATAAGTTGGGAGAAATGTGCTAGCCTAGCTACTAATCATGTTACACCATAATTAAGTCTTCCTATTGATGCTTTCTACTACTTCATGTGGGGGTAAATGTCAATAGACTCCTCAAGTAAATTCGTCTAGCCTATGATACATAGGTTCTTATTCTATCTTATGATCGACATAAGTCATGGGTAACCTATGCTCAATCATTACGTACCAGCTACAATCTAGACCTATTATTGCAAAACCCGACATCTCTGAACTTAGGTTTTCCCTAACTTCTTAAGTATCTCCATTTGGTTGGTGACGATCCTATTGTCAATTCGCATGTAAGAATGTGGTAGTCCTATGGTAAATTCTTACCACTCCTCGCAACCTACTCATCTAGGGTCCGATGGTCAATTCTCTTAGCTTTATAGGTACTACCAAGCTTTAACACTACCGAAACAAGGGTGTCCACGAATAGGTAAAGAAAATATGCACATAAAGCAATAAGAAAACAAGAAAACTTAAATCATGGCAATAAAGATTTCATAACTAGGCTAACACCAAAGGTGTTTAGCCAATCATATTAAATAATGCAGAAAATTCAATGTTAATGATCATAATGAAAGACATTGAATTAAATACAAAATTTTGATACGAAATAACTAAAACTTATGTAGTAATGGCGTGAATTCTCCTTTGAAAAATGGTCTGTATGTTGCTGAAAATCGTATCTCTGGAGGCCCTTTACGTCCCTTGGTATTTTGTGTTGGGAAGTGAGGATGAAAATGCAGAATTAGGGCTTGTGTTTATAGTCTAATCAAAGTTACGGCGTAACCCATAGAAATGGTTACGTTGTAACCATCGTATCTCAGACGATCTTATCCATAGTAAAATATTTACGGCGTAACCTTGAGAATGGGTTACGACCGTAAAACTCTCGTAGTGAATTTCATAACTTTACGCCGTAACCATACAAATGGGTTAAGGCGTAACCTTTTTTTACCATAAAAATATTCTAAATCTTTGGATTTATACGGCGTAACTAAGTTGTGAAGTTACGCCATAACCTTGAGTTGCGTTGACTTTCATCTTCAAGTGTAAATCATAGTTACGACGTAAGTAGAGAGTGGAGTCTACGTCTTAACTTCCTTTTGGTCAGCATACTCTTGTACATCTTCTTTAATAATCTTCCAAATTCGCGTCTCTTTGTTCATATGCTCATTTATGCCCTAAAATGAAATATTATGTAATAAGAGCATATGTTCAAGTAAAACAATACAAATTATGAGCATATTAAAGGGAAATTTGTTGGTGATTATGAGCCCAGAACAGGGTTAAGATAATCAATAGCCTAACTACGTACCAATGAAGGTTACTGGATATCACTTGGAATCGTGTTATCACTTTCCAAAGTAAACTATTCGACCCTAATGCCTGGGTATCATGAATATCTACTTGGGATAAGACCAAATGTTGTTAGTGATTTAGGCACAAATCAATAACCCTTCGTGTTTATGTGTTATCTGTTTTCTGTGTCTTTTTCATGCTTTATTTGATTTCCTATTTATAGGAAGATACTCATCGCTAGTCAAAATGGAATTATGAGAATTAAATGGCTCATTAATCTCCACATAATTATCCCCATTATAGCCTAAAATAGTGGTTACATGACCAGTTAAAACGAGGTCATGAGTGCAGATGTAACTGCCATTTGAATAGGTCAAATCAGTTACATAACAGCACTCTATCAGCAGAAATTCTACTTATCAGCAGGATCCTGACACAAGTAGCAGGAACCAGCAATCAGCAGGAACCATCAGTAGGAACCAGCACTCAGCAGAATCCTGCACAACCACTATAGAGTCAGGGGAATCAATGACTTGATGGGTGTACACTCCGTACCTCCAAACCTATTTCCAAGTATGATTAGATCCCTCAAGTGCACTAAATTTTCTAACAATCCTCCCTAAATTTAGTTCACTTCATTTGCATGAAAAACAAACATTAAACAAAACATATTCATAAACGAAAATATCCTGAGGATTGAATTTCCATCTTAGTACATTACACTTTCAAATATTCGAGAATCGGGGTGTTCTAAGAATTGAACCCTTCAACCCATTTGAATACCTGAAGATAAAATACACATACATTTTCAAACACTTAAACACTCCTGACACTATACAAGCCATGTGTCCATATCCAATTCATAAATGTTGTAAAAGCTAAAAGTCCCTAGCTTCCTGAAGTGGCAAAACTTCAACATTTACATAGGTGGTTCCTCTTTATTCATGCTCTTGCTTAGCATTTTTCCAAAGAAATTAACCATTGAGAAGTAAAGACTTCATCCTCCTTTTCAGCAAGTTCTGAGCACAACCTTGGGATGTAGTATAATACATGTGCTCCAGTACACTGAATGTTCAGCTTTCCACATTGAACTCAGCTCCCAAGTTTCCTCAGGAGGGAGTTGGGTGTCCTAGCATTCAGTGACCAAGTTGGACTTCAAACCCATCCCTTTAGCAGACTTTATAACCAAGTCTCTAGCAAGACCCTTCGTCAAGTGATCAGCTAAATTCTGTTGAGATCTAACAAACTCTATAGAAATCACCCCATTCATGATAAGTTCACGAATCATGCTATGCTTGACACCTAAGTGTCTAGACTTCCCATTGTACATCTGGCTATAAGCCTTTGCCAATGTAGCAGCACTATCACACTGGATAGAAATAGGTGCTATAGGTTTAGGCCACAATGGAATCTCAAGAAGCAAGTTTTTCAACCATTCAACTTCTTTACCAGCAGCTGCTAAGGCCACAAATTCTGATTCCATTGTTGAACTAGTGATGCAAGTTTGCTTCTTGGATGCCCAAGAAATTGCACCTCCACCAAGTAGGAATACCCAGCCACTGGTAGACGAATTATCTTCAGTGTTACTGATCCAACTTGCATCAATGTATCCTTCCAACACTGAAGGATAACCAGTATATGAGAGACTATAGTCCATAGTTCTCTTCAAATACTTCAGTACCCTCTGAATTGCTTGCCAGTGCTGAGCACTAGGATTACTAGTATACCTGCTCAGTTTACCTACAGCAAAAGCAATGTCAGGCCTTGTACAAGTCATGGCATACATCAGGCAGCCAATCACCCTGGAATACTCAAGTTGAGATATAGCTTTGCCAGTATTAAGCATAAGCTTCTCAGTGGTATCCATGGGAGTACTCACTGGAGTACAATCAAAGCAATTAAATTTCTTCAGTACCTTCTCAATGTAATGAGACTGAGAAATTGATATACCATTGCTTTCATGTTTAATCCTTATACCAAGGATAACATCAGCCTCCCCCATGTCCTTCATGGAGAACCTTGATGACAAAAATTCCTTTGTCAGGTCAACTTGATTTTGGTCAGTGCTAAAGATCAACATGTCATCAACATATAGGCAAATGATGACTCCTTTACCAGATTCATCAAATTTGCTATATACACATTTGTCAGCCTGGTTAAGAACATAACCATTAGACAAAACCACTTCATCAAACTTTTGATGCCATTTCTTAGGTGCCTGTTTCAGTCCATATAAAGACTTAATCAGTTTGCACACCTTGTTTTCATTTCCAGGCATGATGAAGCCCTGAGGTTGCTTCATATAAACCTCCTCATCCAATTCACCATTCAAGAAAGCTGTCTTCACATCCATCTGATGAATAATCAGATTGTGAATTGATGCCAAAGCAATCAGCAGTCTGATGGTACTGATACGTGCCACAGGGGCATAAGTATCAAAGTAGTGTATCCCTGACTTTTGTTTAAAGCCCTGAATGACTAGTCTAGCCTTGAAATTTTCAATAGTTCCATCTACCTTCATTTTCCTTTTGAAAATCCATTTGCAGCCAAGAGGTTTGCAACCTGGAGGTAGATCAACCAACACCCAAGTGTTGTTGCCCATGATGGAGTCAATCTCATCATTTATTTCCTCTTTCCAGAAAGCAACATCCTAGGACTTTATTGCTTCTTCAAATGTTTTGGGATCATCCTCAACAATGAAGCAATAGGAATATTGGTCAGAGACCTCATTCCTTATACCTTCAATTAAGTATAATTGAAACTCAGGTCCAAATGACTTTGGAGTCCTGACCCTTTTGCTCTTCCTGAACTCAGGTTCAGGTTGTTGAACCACAACCTCATCAGGGACCTGAGATGATAATTCATCAGGGACCTCTGATACACCAATGTCATCAGTACCATTTGGAATCCTGTGACTTGGTCTAGGGACTGATGAGAATCTATTCTCATCAAAGAGTGCATCCCTTGATTCTATTATTGAGTTAATTGAAACATATTCATTAGGTTCAATAACATAGAACCTATAAGCCTTGGAATGCTCAGCATATCCAACAAAGATGCATTCAATGCCTCTTTCACCCAAAGTTTTCAACTTAGGATCAGAGAGTTTTACAACTGCCCTACAAACCCATACCCTGAGATAATTCAGGTTGGGTTTCTTTTTATTCCAGAGTTCATAAGGGGTAACCTTGTTCCTTTTATTTGGAACCCTATTTAATAAATCGCAAGCTGTTAACATAGCTTCACCCCAGAACCCTTGACTCAGTCCTGAATAGGACAACATGGAATTAACCATCTCCTTTGTTAATACAAATATCGCCTAAAAACGTTATTTATATTTTACGATCTTTGCCAAGTTTTGTTAATGACAAAGTATGAACTTTTGTTTATAGTAAAAACATCACTTTAGTTTTAAGTCTTGTATAACTAGATTTTACATTTCTCTTTTAACATAACATTGTTTTTATTTCTTAAATAAGTAAGTGTCACATCACATCAACATGCATTTATGGTAAGTTTGTGTGTTTGACTTACCATAAGCTCTTACACATTTTTAGAAGCATTCCACTTTTTATTCAATGTGTTTGACTAGAATTTAGTTGATGTGACTTTGGTTGGTTTGGAAAGATTTATTGCAAAACCTATTGTGTGCCTGGCGGAACCCTGGAGGTACACGGGTGGAACCCATCTGAGGGTTCCGCCGTATCCGCCAGACCTGCTGAAGGATTTGCTATAAATACCAAGCCACTTGCTAGTTTTTACCCATCACTTTAGGACATATATTTCACATATTCTCTCATCTAACTCAGTAACATTTGACTTGTGTGATTCTCTTATGTAGCAAAGGAGTTCACAAGTTCTTCCAAGAAGTTACAAGTTTCAACTCAAAAGTTGCAAGACTTGTTAGCTTTGTTATGTATGAACTTTGGTAGTTTATACTTCATTTGTATCTTGTGTAGAAGTGATCGGTTAGTATTTTAGGCCTCAAAATACATAGTGTGACGGGAGTTGTTGTACCCTTGTAAAAGAACTATCGGGAGTGGTTGTACCCTTGTAAAAGAACTCGACATCTAGCTTAGTGTCGGAAATAGTGGATAGGCGACGTTAGGTTGGTTCTACCTTGAACTAGGACCCGGTATCTAGCTTTGTACCGGATAAAGTGTAAGCGACGATTGTAAAGGTTTCTCCACCCGTGAAAGGAGCTTGTTGACTAGTGCTTGAAACTCTCGAGTTGGAAACTCGGGGCGTGGATGTAGGGCAAGGAAAAAGAGTCCTTGTAGCCGAACCACGATAAGCAATCGTGTTGTGGTTTGATAGTTTCTTTCTTTATCTTTGCATATTACATATTGTCTTTATTTAGAATCGTTAATTACACGTAAAGCTTTGCAAAGACTAACAAGTATTTTGAGTCTATATCTTTGATCAAACGTAAAGCTTTTCAAAGATTAAACAAGTAATTTGAGTCTATATCTTTAAACAAACGTAAAGTTTTAAAAGATAATCAAGATTAAAAAGCGGTAAACTATTCAACCCCCCTTCTAGTTTTCCACAATTGGCATCAGGAGCTACGTTACTCAAGATCTTTAAAATATATTGTATTTTAAAACTTGGATCGATCCATGGATTTTGAAAATCTCAAAGAAGGGCAACCTATTCAAAAGCCACCGCTATTTGAAAAAGAAAACTTCCTTGAATGGAAAAGTAAATTTGAAAACTATGTGAAATCAATTGATCAAGATCTTTGGCATATTATTTCTATTGGTGATTTCAAACCAACGAAAACAAGTTTTGAAAATCAAGATGATTATCCTAAACTTGATAAAAACACTAAAGCTAAGATAATGATTTATAAAGCTTTACCAAGGACCGAATATGAAAGAGTGTATTTTTGTCAAAAGGCTAATGATATTTGGAAAAATATGTCAAACTTTCATCAAGAAATATATCAAGTCAAAGATGATCAATTTGATCTCACATATGAATTAGAAGTCTTAGAAAAATTAATAGATAGACATTTAGTTGAAATAAATACATGTGCTACTAGTTTAAATGTTTTAAATGAAGGTGTAAGTGAAGATGATTACTTATGTCGAGCTCAAAGTGGCCTTGCTTACGATTCATGGAATGACACGGATGAAGATGAAGCCAACTATCCGGTTTGTGATTCTCAACTTAATAAAACATCAAGCAAGGTACAATTTGAAACCAAACACTTTTGCTTTGACATATTTATCCTAGAGTTTTATAAACTAGAAAATGAGTCTAAACTCTTATGCAACATGGACCTAAAAACTATCTTTAACAATGAACATTCAAAATCTCTTGTGAACAATCTTGAAAAAGAGATAATGTTAGAAGATAAAATGTCTAAACTTGAAAGCAATATTGAAATTGATCTAGGATGCAAAATATGTCTAGAATACAAACATGAAATTAAAAGACAAAATGAAAAAGGAAAAATGCTTGCTAAATTTGAAGAAAGTTCAAAAGCTCTCAAAAGTCTATTAAAAAGTCAAAAGTCATTTAAAGATAAAACCGGATTAGGATTTGACTCAAATGCACCAACAACAAGTAAAACAAAACAAGTTGTGTTTGTGAAACCTAGGAGTGAATTGTAGGAGAAATTCTATCTCTATTAGGAGCTCATGATAAAAGGTTAAAGATATCATGTTCAATACCTTTATATGTTTATCTAACCTTCTTAGATTTATAATTATTTAAGTTTAGCTCTCTTACGAGTCAAGATAATTTGCTTTAAGATTATCTTCTTGGTGGTTCATCTATGGAGCTTAAAAGGTACACGTTTCTTCAACCTATCTTTCATTGCTTCTTGGTGATTGACATTAAGCTTTGTCGTAGGTGTTATTAATAGTTTTTACTCTAAGGTGTTTATGTGATGTAAGTAACAACAAGGATTAGATCTTCCGTGATTAAATGATTTAGACACTACATCTAGTAGGAGATATAAGGTGCTTTACCTCTTTAAACTTTCGGGAAAAGACACGAGAAACTCTTGAGTGAGTCTCACTTAATACTTGTCTATAAGTGAGCTAACTAAGAATCTCCTAAGTGATTTAACAACCAGCACTTTTGTGATGCTTGCAAATCTAACAAAAATACAACATTTCATAGATGTTTGTGGTACAACATCTTTTGACATTATACCTTATATTTTCAATCGTGTCTTTAATTCAATCACTCTTTTGTTAAAGTTTCATATAAGACACACAAAGAAAAGTAAATCATTTGAATACATTAGGATGATTGGGAGAAAATGATTTATAAACATCTAGGATTTGCACATCTAATTCGACCCATAGTCTTATGATGTTGTATCTCTTGGACATTTACACTTATAATGTTTTAAGTAAATAAACCTAAAGAGTCGAGGAGTCATTGAATTTAACATTTGATGAAAGAACACCTCCTTCTAAGATATCATCTTTGGTTGATGATGACTTAGTCGAAAGTCCAACATTGATAAGACAAGTAAGTTAAGATTGATAACAAGGAAGATGAACTATTAAGAATGAAAAACAACATCTTTTCGTCTTGTGTCAAACATTGAGTCAAGCAATATTGACATGGTCATAAAAACTTGAGTCATGGGTCATAGTTGTGATTAAAACAAATTTGATAAAAATAGTTTTTGGACATTAGAGTAAAGCAACCATTAAAACAAAATAGATCTTTCAAAATAGAAAATAATGTAAATCTATGAAAGACTTTTTAATAACCTAAGCAAGCTCCAAAAGCAAGGAATAATCACTCAAAGACATTCTTAGTTATTCACAAGTTCACAATGATTAAGTCTTATATGACTTATCAAGAATGAGATTAGTAAATCCATACATTACACTTTTATACTTACTTACCCAATGATTCTCCAAAACACTTAAGGCTCTCAAATTAGTATCGAATGGAGAAGCACGTCAACAAGCTCCACTAGAACAAGCAAACTCACGTCTACAACAGAATTCCTCTTATCAACATGTTTTTCCCTTCAACAAAGGAAGCATCGTCTTCAGCGTCAACCCAATCCATTATGTTCTTAATTGAAATATTGTGATCATTCATCATCACCTTGGTAAAAATGTTCATTGAGGAACGTCTCAACCAAGAAAGTCTTATACGATAACCACATTTTCACGAAACCTCTTGAATGAGTAACATTCATCTTCCCTAGACTTAGTTAAAGACTCATGAGACCTAAAACCTTAGTTTTGAACATTAGGATAAAACCACAAAAATTCAAGACAAAACCTTTTTATTTTTTTTCTCTGTTGTACCCGCGGAACCCTGAGACCAAACGGGCGGAACCCTCCCTTTGGTTCCGCCTGGTCCGCCGAATCTGCAGCATGTTTTATTTTAATTTCAAAACCAAACACGTCTTTACTCACAACTTCAACTTACCAACAGCCATCCCTCACTCACAAATACCTTACCACACGAAAATTAGGGCTCTCACTTACATCTCTTCCAATCCAATCAACTTTGTAAGTATTTTTATCATAATTGCATTTTCAATCAAAGTCTATCATTTTCATCTACATACATTAACTAGAAACTTAGGGTTTATGCATAAACTTGTTGATTCATGAAAAACCTTGGTTATAAACTAATCATAATTTCCATTAGTTAGGAATTGTATCCTTTTTGTTAGTATAATGATTTACCAAACACACCAAGTTCATTGTCTTTCAAAAATCACTAGAACTCCACCTTTCACCACATTGTTAAAACAAATGAAAAACATCATTAAAACATCACTTGCATAATGTCTCTTGAATGCTAAAGGGAATACATAACTAATATGTATTTTCGGGTACATTCAAACGAAGCTATATTGAACTAGGAGCGTTTGGGTTATCTTTTGTTTTATAACATAACTTGCATTACAAAAATGGTTCAAGCATCAAAATGAGTCAAGATAATCGCACCTCCACATTGTTTTCATATAGGCTTATACTAGAACATCCACATTATAAAAGTTATTAATTTAAACTTAAATTTTGTGTTTTCTAGGAATCAACATGCCTCCCGCAACATTCTCCGATCACAAGGAAACTCTTAAGTACTTACCCAAACACCATAGGACCAAAGGCCTTACTAAAGATCAAGTTGAAACCTTTAAGAGTCTAGAAAAACGCTACGTTCATGAAGGAAAAACCATTGATCCATCCTTCCTGAAAGGAAGATCCATTCGCCAAAACTTTGCCGCAATCAACTTTGATTGCCTCCTAGACATCGATGAGCAAATTTGTCCTAGGTTCATCTTAGAATTCTATGCAACCATAAGCCTTTTCTTCGATGAAGATGGTGAGTTCTCACTAACCTTTACAACCAATCAAATACCAAACATCATACCCTTGAAAGATTTTGCAACAATTCTTGGTGTCCCTAATGTGGGTACATGTCTCTACACGGATAAGTTCCCTCTTTATAGTCTTGATTCCATTTAGCGTTATCATCCATACGACACTCCTCTTGCTAATAAGGAAGAAATTCGTGAGCATCTCTTTGTAGTCTTGGGTACAATTTAAGAAATGGGAAGAAATTCTTAGAGCCAACATTATAAGTTCCATAGGAAATAGAGATCATGTCAACACATGTCTTAGCTACATGCTCTATAGCATTTCAACCGGTCAACCTTTTAACTTAGCCTATTACCTAGCCAAAATAATGGCCGACATATCCTTGGTAGGAACAACCGCTCTTCCTTATGGAATGCTTCTCACCCGCCTCTTTAGAGCAATCTCGCCCATTCCTCCTAATGATAAGGGAATGTGCCTTGACTATTCTCTCGTTCCTTACATTTTCGTCCCTCTAAGTGATAAAAGAGTCTTCAAAGTTAAGGGCAAGCGTACTCGCTCTCCTTCACCATCATCTTCATCATCCGATATGAGCGATGACGATAAACTTCCTAACTCTAAGCTACCCCCTTTAGACTACCTTCAAGAACTTCCCGTCATTAGCAATGCATCCGAAGAGTTCAAGCAAACCAAAGGAATTTTCAAGTGCTTTGGAATGTACCTAAGAAAGCTCAATAAGAAGATAGACCGGTTGTGAGATGTGTGATTAAGGAGCGTTTGGCTTATGTAGGTTTTAGAACTTTGTATGTGTTAAACTATGTGATTTGTATTGCTTTTTACTTCCATGCTTTATTATTTTCTTCAGATTATGTTTTGTATGAGCTTTTATGCATATTGACAATATTTGAAGTGTTTGTCAATTGTTTATGCATATGGAAAATTTCACTAAGTATAGTGAAAATCGCTAGCCCCCGGTCAAAGTCCTATGATATGAATGTCTACATGTCCATTTTTTGCATTTCCTAATCAGACATATAATAAATTTTCATTTTTAAGAGTTTTTGAAAAATTTGAAAATCGTCTCGCGGGTCAAAAACGTGGACTGCCTTGTTTTTCAGGCCTGGCGGATCTGGCGGCACCCTAAAATGGGTTCCACCATTGTAAATACTGGGCAACCCAGTTTTGGCCCAACGGACCAGACGGAACCCAAAATAGGGTTCCACCTGTGTTTCGCGAGGGTTCCGCCAGTCACCTGCAGAAATTTTTTGTCATTTTTCTAAATTTCAAAATTTGTAAAATGTCAAATCATTATCTTTAGTAAGAAACATCTTCCCTTACTTCCAATAAACATATTAGGATCACTCTCACTCACTAGAACAATTAGGAAGTCATTTCCCGCCAAAAACTCAAATTCAAAAATAACTAACCCAAGGAACCCTTACAAAGGATCCTTCAAAACCTTTAGAACACTTTAAACCAAATCACTTCCCATGATCACTTAGCATTGAGTGCATAAGTTAGTCTTTCACTCCACCAAATTCCATTGGATTGACATCCAATGATTTGACATGTTCTTGGAAATTTTCTAAATCATTAGAAACCTCAACATTTGTATGGTAAAACGTCAAATCCAAACACCCCTTCCAACATCTCTTCCACTCTATAAATTTGACAATTTTGCAACACTTCAAATCACACCATCACCATCAAAATCCCTTCTACTAAAGCTTCAAAACCACACCTTTGAAATGACTAAATCCAACGCCTCATCCGAATCATCAAAATCCCTTGCAAAAACCGCTAGGATTAGTGTAAAACCTTGTTGCTTCAACAAAACCATCAAATCAAGCTCATCATCATCAAGTGATGCATCTCTTGACATCTCTTCACCTATCCAAGATTTCCTTAACCTTACTACCTCAACACCATCCTCAACACCTTGCAATACCAATGTGATCACTATTCAAGATTTGCTTAATCTTGCTACTCCAACACCCTCTCCAACACATTGCAACACCAACATAGCCACTATTCCGCCACCAACTAGACCTTCAAGTGATTCAACATCACCTTCTCAACAAACTCAACCATCAAAAACTCCATCACCTCAATCACCAACACTTACACCAATGGAACTTTTCCATACACTACCAACATCACCACTACCCTATTTGGAAACTTTAGAAGACCTATCACCTAAATCATCAAGCCCTCCGTCATTGTCACTCTTTGAAACCATTGCTCAAATGGAAACCCAACAAGAACCAAGTTTTCAACCAAATGAGTCATTAGATGATGCACCTCATCAACCATTATTGGTTGAACGTTTAGCTTACCGTTATGCTAGACCATCAATTTTCCTCAAGATCAAGGTCATACACACCTACAATCTTTTGTGTTTCACCCAATTTACAAAGACCTTCGTGGTAATCCTTCCGGAGAACCAAGCTTTCGCCACTTTGTTCAACAACAAGAACAACCACAACAAGTCCCGCAACAACAAGAACCACAACAACAACAACAACAACAACAACAACAACAACAACAACAACAACAACAACAACAACAACAACAACAACAACAACCACCACCACAAGAGCATTCCCAACACTTTGAATCTTTATTTCCTTCGTATAAGAAAATAGAAGCATCCATTTGGGAAAAATCTCCAAACCTTAATGATGAGATTAACACTCATTTAAACCACCTTCATGCCTTCAAACGTATGGTTGACTCTCAAATCAACCATATTATGGTTTTACAAACAACGTTACACTCATCTAGTAAAGGAACCAAAAACACCTCTCAACCATCCACATTTGCTCCTTCAAGTTCAAACCATCCACCACCAACAAATCAAACCTCTCTTCCACCAAACTTTCCCCGCCATAATTGCGGACATTGTGAAAGAACCGCTCACATTAGTGAAGGGTGTCGAACGGATATTCGCATGCTAACCGAAGAAATGAGGTTTATCCTAAACCACATTTTGGACCGTCTAGAGTCTTTGTCTCACCCACCTTAACTCTAGAGTCTCCAACAACAATAGGGACCCATCCATAATAGCACCAAAAACATAAACCAACAAACCAAACACGTCTCACTTCCACAACACTCAAAATGAAATCCTCTACACCCTCCAACACCCATTTTCATCCCTAAACAACATTAGCCTTGTTTTTGGAAAATGTTTCTCAATAAGGAAAATGATTGTTTCCTTATATATTCTTAGTTTCTTTTTATTTTATTTTTAGAAGTAGGATGTTATCTTTCGAATTTCTTGTCTTGACTTTCTTAAAGTCAAATTTTACATGAAATGAATTTCATTCTACTATAAGGTATGCATTGTTTGTTGACCATTTAGGTATTGTGAGTAAAACTTTGCCTTGTTATGGTAGCATACATATATCTTGTGTTTTTGAAACTATTTTTTTTTGTAGAATCATTATCCATGTTTCCCTTCCTTAATACTCCATTTAGGGGAGTAATATTCAAGGGGGAGCATGAGAATTGCATTATTCCGCTTCGCAACTTTTCACCTCATGACTTGCTCTATGCTCGTCCATTGCGACAACTAACATTTTTTTGTAGGTTCAAAATCCATGTCTCTTATCTTGGCACTCCTTTTAGGGGGAGTATCAAACAAGGGGGAGCACGTGCATTGTTCCGCTTCTCTAATCTTCTTTTTGTTTCGACAAAAAGGGGGAGAATTTATATTAAACTTGTTCTCATCTTTTGTCTTGCATATCACATCATCTTTGCAAAAACAAGTTTTAATACAAACTTTATAAGACTTAACACTAAAACTAGTGGCTTACTTATAAATAAAGTTTATGTTTTGTCATCAACAAAAAGGGAGAGATTGTTAATACAAATATCGCCTAAAAACGTTATTTATAATTTATGATCTTTGCTAAGTTTTGTTAATGACAAAGTATGAACTTTTGTTTATAGTAAAAACATCACTTTAGTTTTAAGTCTTGTATAACTAGATTTTACATTTCTCTTTTAACATAACATTGTTTTTATTTCTTAAATAAGTAAGTGTCACGTCACATCAACATGCATTTATGGTAAGTTTGTGTGTTTGACTTACCATAAGCTCTTACACATTTTTGGAAGCATTCCACTTTTTATTCAATGTGTTTGACTAGAATTTAGTTGATGTGACTTTGGTTGGTTTGGAAAGATTTATTGCAAAACCTATTGTGTGCCTGGCGGAACCCTGAAGGTACACGGGCGGAACCCATCTGAGGGTTCCGCCGTATCCGCTAGATCTACTGAAGGATTTGCTATAAATACCAAGCCACTTGCTAGTTTTTACCCATCACTTTAGGACATATATTTCACATATTCTCTCATCTAACTCAGTAACATTTGACTTGTGTGATTCTCTTATGTAGCAAAGGAGTTCACAAGTTCTTCCAAGAAATTACAAGTTTCAACTCAAAAGTTGCAAGACTTGTTAGCTTTGTTATGTATGAACTTTGGTAGTTTATACTTCATTTGTATCTTGTGTAGAAGTGATCGGTTAGTATTTTAGGCCTCAAAATACATAGTGTGACGGGAGTTGTTGTACCCTTGTAAAAGAACTATCGGGAGTGGTTGTACCCTTGTAAAAGAACTCGACATCTAGCTTAGTGTCGGAAATAGTGGATAGGCGACGTTAGGTTGGTTCTACCTTGAACTAGGACCCGGTATCTAGCTTTGTACCGGATAAAGTGTAAGCGACGATTGTAAAGGTTTCTCCACCCGTGAAAGGAGCTTGTTGACTAGTGCTTGAAACTCTTGAGTTGGAAACTCGGGGCGTGGATGTAGGGCAAGGAAAAAGAGTCCTTGTAGCCGAACCATGATAAACAATCGTGTTGTGGTTTGATCGTTTCTTTCTTTATCTTTGCATATTACATATTGTCTTTATTTAGAATTGTTAATTACACGTAAAGCTTTGCAAAGACTAACAAGTATTTTGAGTCTATATCTTTGATCAAACGTAAAGCTTTTCAAAGATTAAACAAGTAATTTGAGTCTATATCTTTAGACAAACGTAAAGTTTTAAAAGATAATCAAGATTAAAAAGCGGTAAACTATTCAACCCCCCATCTAGTTTTCCACATCCTTCAGAACCCTGTTTTTCCTTTCAGAGATACCATTTTGTTGAGGAGTATAGGGAGCAGTCGTTTCATGGATTATGCCAACAGACTGAAAATACAGAGTATCCATGTACTCACCTCCCCTATCAGTCCTGAATCTTTTGATCAGTGACACAAGTTGCAACTCAACTTCAGTTTTAAATACTTTGAATTTATCTAATGCTTCATCCTTGGTATGTAATAGATAGACATAACAAAACCTAGAAGCATCATCAATAAATGTCACAAAGTACTTCTTGTTCCCCAAAGAGGGAGTGGCATGCAAATCACACAGGTCACTGTGTATAAGCTCCAAGAGCTCAGTCTCACGTTTTACACCCTGAAAGGGTTTCTTAGTTATTTTAGTCAACATGCAAGTCTTACACTTTTCAGTGTCCATGTCAAAACTGGGATTAACCCATCCTTAGACATATCTTGCATCCTTTCATAGTGTACATGGCCAAGTCTAGCATGCCACAGGGTGGAGTCGTTCAGTTTAGAGGTTGACACAAAGGTTGAATTAACAATGTTAGAGACAATATTAAGCCTGAACATTTGATTACACAAATATCCAAAACCAATAAACACACCATGTTTAGACAAAATAAATTTATCAGATTCAATAACTTGTTTATATCCATGATTATTCAAAACACTACTTGAAACCAAGTTCTTCCTTATATCAGGAACATGAATAACATTAAACAAAGTTACAATCTTTCCAGAACTAAAAGTAAGATCTACACAACGACGACCATGCACCAAAGTTGTTGACTCATTTCCCATGTGAAGAATAGAACCATCATTCAGTGACTCGTAAGTCTTGAACCATCTTCTATCTTTGCACACATGAACAGTTGCTCCAGAGTCAACCCCCCACGCAACATCATCATCCTGCACATAGTTAGATTCAGATACATATGTAACATAATAAACCTGAAGAGATTCATTACACACATTCTGACCTTTCAGTGAGTTGGCAGAACCACCACTCCCTGAGCCACTAGTGCCTGAACCATTGGTTTTACCACCAACCTTAACACCTTTGCAATCCTTTTTAATGTGACCCGATTTGCCACATTTCCAACAAGTAGGTGTTGCCTTCTTGTTAGGATCAGCCCTTGTGTTATCATGATGTTTACGTTTGCCTTTGTTGTCATTGTACCTGGTGGAATTGTTATGTTCCACCATATTGACAACAGATGCACCAGTAGCATTGCTACTCTTTGGCTTTTCATTATCTTGCACCCTGAGGGATTCCTCAATACGCAGATGACTACCCAACTGAACAAGTGTCAGTTCTTCCTTCTTATGTTTCAAGGTATGCTTGAAATCTTTCCAAGAAGGAGGGAGTTTGTCAATGATACAAGAGATTGAAATAGCCTCATCCATGTTCATTTTGTGTTGTGTAAACCTTCCAAGTATTCCAATAAGTTCATTGTATTGTTCCATGACTGGTCTTGAATCAGTCATTTTGTAATTTGTGAAATTACTTACAAGAAACTTCTTACTTGAAGCATCCTTAGCCATATATTTGGCATCCAAGGAATCCCACAGTTCTTTAGAAGATTCAACATTCTGATAAATGTCAAAGAGAGAATCAGACATACCATTGAGAATTAAACCTCTGCATACATAGTCATCATTCTCCCATTTGCTTCTTTTCCTTATTTGTTCCACAGTAGCATCATCCCCATGATCTTCAGGAATAGCAGTGCTAAGAACATACACCACATTCATGCTTGACAGCGAGAAGTGCATCTTCTTTTGCCATCTTCTGAAATCAACACCTTCAAACTTTTCCAATTTGGAAAAGTTAGCAGCCATATGCCTCATAGCAGCAGCCATTGATTATCACAAATAGTTTACTTTGATTATAAGTGATTATGAGCCCAGAACAGGGTTAAGATAATCAATAGCCTAACTACGTACCAATGAAGGTTACCGGATATCACTTGGAATCGTGTTATCACTTTCCAAAGTAAACTATTCGACCCTAATGCCTGGGTATCACGAATATCTACTTGGGATAAGACCAAATGTTGTTAGTGATTTAGGCACAAATCAATAACCCTTCGTGTTTATGTGTTATCTGTTTTCTGTGTCTTTTTCATGCTTTATTTGATTTCCTATTTATAGGAAGATACTCATCGCTAGTCAAAATGGAATTATGAGAATTAATCGACCCATTAATCTCCACATAATTATCCCCATTATAGTCTAAAATAGTGGTTACATGACCAGTTAAAACGAGATCATGAGTGCAGATGTAACTGCCATTTGAATATGTCAAATCAGTTACATAACAACACTCTATCTGCAGAAATTCTGCTTATCAGCAGGATCCTGACACAAGTAGCAGGAACCATCAGCAGGAACCAGCACTCAGCAGAATCCTGCACAACCACTATAGAGTCAGGGGAATCAGTGACTTGATGGGTGTACACTCCGTACCTCCAAACCCATTTTCAAGTATGATTAGATCCCTTAAGTGCACTAAATTTTCTAACAAAATTGACACTAAAATATTATGATTAATTGATGTTATCACTTATCCTATTATATTTATATATTGCATATGTTGTAATACCTATTTTAGCTCTTTGTTTGTTAATATAAATAATCATTGAATTACAATGGTCAAGAGTCAAAGTAACTTTGATCCAGCGAATGTGATAAAGTTCTGCCGGAGTGCATCGACAAGACGACAACAATAGAATAGTAATAGTAATTTAGAACTTAATAAACAAGCACAAAATGTGTTACTAATATGTTCTTAAAATCATTAATTTACATATATATATATGATTTGAAACTGCATACCTAATTGTATGCTACCAGCGTGATATCTGTGCGTTGCAGTGGTGGGTATATCCTGAAAAAAAAAGTTAATGAACCAAGATTTTATATTATTACATTTTTTGTGATAATAAATATACAGATGTCAAAATTCCATGTCGTATATTTCAACTCTTTAACCAATGACAATGTTTTTCATTTATTTTAGTGAGTAATGTTTTTCCATTGTTTAAAATAACTATAGATTCATATAAATTAAGTTTTATGGATAGGGGCATTTAAATATTTGTGAAACCGCCAAACTAAGCTTTCTCACCAATCCATAACCGCAAACAACGATTACCAAGACACTGAAACTGGAGAAACCCTCTTGTCATGATTCAATTTCAGATTTTTTTTTCAAATATCTCCGGTTATCGGAACCAAACTATGTCTAATATACAAATAGTTTTTTAACAAGTATTCATAAAAGTGTACAAATATGTATTCAAGTTTTGTTTATTTTCTTTTGACTTAAATGCTTTGTTTGTTGTGTTTAAGTAAATTGTAATTTAAGGTTATTAGTTGTAATGCTTAATACTCCCTCGGTTTCAAATTTATTGTCCATTATTGACTTTTTTAGTCTTTCTTTTTCAACTTTGACCTTAAATATTTTTGTGGGTGTTATATAATATTTGAAGCAAAATATATAAATGGATTGGGTTTTAAGTGTACTTTTCAATGGTATAATTTTTATCAAGTATTATATAATAATATATAATATATATATATATATATATATATATATATTTATGGTCAAAGTTGAACCAGTTTGACTTTGAAAATTCAAACTGGACAATAATGTTGAGACGGAGGGAGTAGTTAATACTACCTCCGTCCCAAAATATAAGTCCAATTTGACTTTTTCAATCGAACTTTGACCTTAAATATTTTTCTTTGTATTATATATCACTTGATGAAAATTATACCAAATGAAAATGCTTTTCAAACACTATCCATTTATATATTTTGCATTAAGTATTATATAATACAATCAAACATATTTAAGGTCAAAGTTCGAATCAAAAAGTCAAACTGGACTTATATTTTGGGACGGAGGGAATATAATATTGTATTTACCCAAGGCCTTTGGTCCAGGGACAGAACTAGGAGTTTTCGCGGGTGCCCGAGACCCATATGAATGTTTTCGATGTAGTGTTAATTTATGAAAAAAAACATTAATTTTTTAAAATGCATCTTAAATGCACCCGGTACATCGAAATATGTTTCAATATTATAGTTCCAAAAAATTTGTGCACCTAGTCATATTTGGTCATGATTCACTAGTACAAAAACGACCTATGGTCACACATGGTCGATTTGGAACAGCCACACATTCAAATATTTGTGTGGCTGAAGGTAGGTAAATTGACAGCATTTACGAATTAGTCACACATGAGCATTTCGAATGTGTGACCATAAGACCTCTATTGCCACACAATCGACCCTTATGTGACTAAACGTAACTGGTGATTTTGTTCCAGACCATTTAGTCACATATGCATTTGGGACGTGTGACAAATACAAGTAACATTGATGCCATATATGGTCACACTAAACTTATAGTCACATTTGCTTCTAATAGTATGACCAAATGCCATATACGGTCACACAAAACAGTTTGTCACACATTATTTAAGTGTAGCCAAAATCCAGTACATATAGTCACACTAAACAGTTTGTCACACATTATTTAAGTGTAGCCAAAACATGATTTGTGTGACTAAATGTTAACAAAGGCCACACAAAAACCCAATTCATGTGGCAAGTGGATGATCAATAGTCACACAAAATACACATTCCTTCACTTTAAATAGCATATGGTCACACTTATTAACATTTTTGGTCACTTGATGGTTAGTTGTATATGACTAAATACACTCCCAAAAACATGCTTTGTGTGACTAAATGTTACCAAAGGCCACACAAAAACCAAATTCATGTGGCAAGTGGATGATCAATAGTCACACAAACTACACATTCCTTCACTTTAAACAGCATATGGTCACACTTATTAACACTTTTGGTCACTTGATGGTTAGTTGTATGTGACTAAATTCACTCCCAAAAACATGCTTTGTGTGACTAAATGTTACCAAAGGCCACACAAAAACCAAATTCATGTGGCAAGTGGATGATCAATAGTCACACAAAATACACATTCCTTCACTTTAAACAGCATATGGTCACACTTATTAACACTTTTGGTCACTTGATGGTTAGTTGTATGTGACTAAATTCACTCCCAAAAACATGCTTTGTGTGACTAAATGTTACCAAAGGCCACACAAAAACCAAATTCATGTGGCAAGTGGATGATCAATAGTCACACAAAATACACATTCCTTCACTTTAAACAGCATATGATCACACTTATTAACACTTTTGGTCACTTGATGGTTAGTTGTATGTGACTAAATACACTCCCAAAAACATGCTTTGTGTGACTAAATGTTAGTAAAGGCCACACAAAAACCAAATTTATGTGGCAATTGGATGATCTATAGTCACACAAACCATACATTCCTTCACTTTCAACACCATATGGTCACACTTGTTAACACTTTTGGTCACTTGATGGTTAGTTGTATGTGACTAAATTCACTCCCAAAAACATGCTTTGTGTGACTAAATGTTACCAAAGGCCATACAAAAACCAAATTCATGTGGCAAGTGGATGATCAATAGTCACACAAAATACACATTCCTTCACTTTAAACAGCATATGGTCATACTTATTAACACTTGTGGTCACTTGATGGTTAGTTGTATGTGACTAAATACACTCCCAAAAACATGCTTTGTGTGACTAAATGTTACCAAAGGCCACACAAAAACCTAATTCATGTGGCAATTGGATGATCAATAGTCATAAAAAATACACATTCCTTGACTTTAAACAGCATATATGGTCACAGTTACTAACAATTTTGGTCACTTTATGGTTAGTTGTGTGTGACTAAATACCCAAAAGAAACATGCTTTAATTTGTGTGAATAAATGTTACAAAACGGCACACAAATATCAATTTCATGTTGCAATTGGATGAACAATAGTCACACAAAATATGCATAAATAGCAGCTCAAACATTTTTTGTTTGCTTAATTAAGCTAAATTTATTAAGAAAGTGAGCCATAAAGGCAATGTTACATGAAACAACAACCAAACAAAACTATACAGCCATAACATAACACAAACACCTAAATACATTGGACAATTCCCAAGCTCTTATTACATAACATAGTTCACTTGGATTTTCGTATAACAACACCTCCACAGTCGGTTAGATAGTAGTCAGTTCGTGATTCGTTACCCAAGTCACTTCGATCCACACGTGGCAATATGTTATCATTGTGCTGGTGAATGACGGTACTAAATTCCTCATCTCATCATACTTATCTTTGTAATTCTTGGGAGGTGTCTTAAACACAATAGACAATTTTTTATCTAACTGGTCTTGCACATAAAACACTTGACATGCTTGTGAGGCTAATATGAACGGATCAACCTTGTGGCCTAAATTATTCAGGTCAACCAATGTATACCCAAGAATAGTATCGCGTTTCACACCACCTTTGCGATTAACCCAATCACATTTGAAAAGAGAAATTTGCCTGTAACGGTAATCTAGCTCCCATATCTCTTGCAAAACCCCATAATAAAACGCTTGCCTTGTGGTTGCAACTTCTTTAGATATGTGCATATCTAATGCCTCAACACTAACCCCACTGTTCTGGTAAACTTTGCCTTCATGACATTTCGTACGAAAGGTATACCCATTGATGATATATGCATCGTATTTCACTACGCTGGCGCGTGGTCCATATGATATCCACCTTACAGTTTCTGATACACTTTCTTTGTCGATGTTCAACTCTCTCTCAACCTGAATTTCATTACAAGTTGGAAGGATTTAGTATGACATCCTAATTGTATTCCCAAACACACATTCATTCTATGTCTGGCAGTGAAAACTAAACTATGTATATGGCAGTGAAAAAAAAAGTCAATTATAAATAGCATAAGATTAATTACCTCGTTGCGTAACCACTTAGCAAAAGATTTAGTGTGTTCATTCTCCAGAAATGCCATTCGTTTACCCGGGTTTTTTGTTTTCAAAACCTGCTTGTGTCGCCTGAAACAATGTGTTTGATTATTATATTTGATAGATCATTTTAAGTAAGGAAATAGACATGTGTTATAATTAAAACTTACTCGATATACGGTACAATTTCATCTGTATTCTGTATTATATACAAATGTGCTTTCTGAAAGAGTTCCGCAGAAACTTCACTTGATTTGCCAGCCGACAATGGCTTTCCATCCTCATTTTCATCAGTTTCATGTTTATCATGTTGGAGACCAATAGTTTCCATGGATTTATGATATTCGCTAAACTCTATTGTTTCTTCTGCAATAATCTCCTCAGCAATGCATCCTTCTGGTCTATTCTTGTTTCGCACATGTCCTTTAATAACCTTCATACATCTTTCGAATGGATACATCCACCGAAAGCATATGGGACCACATAATTTGACCTCCCTAGTAAGGTGCACAGTCAAGTATATCATAATATCAAAAAAAGATGGAGGAAAGAACTTCTCGAGTAGGCAGAGTGTCACTACCAGTTCTGCTTGCATATTATCTAGTTGTTGCGATATTATTTCTTTGCTACATATCGATTTAAAGAAAAAGCAAAACCTGATAATAGCATATCGTGTGGGTGGGTGCATGATTGAACGTATTGCAACGGGCAGAAACTCTTGCATTAACATGTGATAGTCATGCGATTTTAGGCCAATGAGCTTCCTATCCTTTAGGCTAACCAAACTAGAGAAATTTGAACAATAGCCTTGAGGTACCCTGATGTTGTGCAACGTATCACAAAAAATGTCTTTTTCAGCATTACTTAATGTGTAACCTGCTGGAGGTAGTGTTGTACCGTCTTGTTCTTGCCTAGCAAACAACTCTTGTTTTACCCCCAACTCAGCCAGATCCAATCGAGCATTTAGTCCATCTTTCGTCTTTCCTGGAACATGTAGCAAAGTTCTGACGAGGCTCTCAGCAACATTCTTTTCCACATGCATAAAATCAATACAATGTGGAATAGAATTATGCCTCCAATACCTAAGTTTTCGGTACCAAATGTTGAATTTCTTCCAATACGCACCGTTTTGTCCATTTACTTGGCTTGAACAACCCTCTTCGTCTGTTGTGTTTCTTTTATGCTTTTTAATCTTCCCACCTCTGCCTCCCGTATGTTCTTGGTTTTCTGATGCATTATTGTTTGTTCGTTTTCCTTTTCCCCACTTATTTTCAATATGTTGTACCTCATTGTATATTTGTTCCCCGGTCATTGGAGTTGGAGCCGGGAGAAAATCTGGTTGTCCATTAAATGCCTTCCTTTGCCTTCTGAACGGATGGTCATATGGTAGATATTGTTTGTGTCCAACATAACTTTGCTTGGACGAGGCAGAAAGTCTAACACAGTTTGTATTTTTCCCGCAAACCACACAACCTTTGAATCCACTGTACGGGCATCCACATAGTGTACCAAGTGCAGGGTAATCATTTATTGTCCATAACACAACGACACGTAGCTTAAAGTAATCTTTTGTAGATGCATCATATGTATGAACCCCTTTTTCGAATAAGGTGTGCAGATCATCTACCAACAGTTCTAAAAACACATCGATATCATTTCCCGGGTATCCTGATATTAATACCGAAAGATTCATAAACTTTATTTTCATATACAACCACAGAGGAAGGTTGTATATGACAGTTAAAACTAGCCATACACTGTGATGCCTATTTCCCGTGTGTACGTCAACCCCATAAGCCGATATTCCCAGCCGTATATTTCTTGGATCTTCAGCAATTTCCGGGAATTTTTCATCTATGGTACGCCATGCCTGTGAATCTGCGGGGTGACGTAACACACCGTCGGTTATCCTCCGTGTGGCGTGCCATCTTAAATCTTCTGAAATTCTTTCTATCATAAATAGTCATTGCAGTCTTGGTATAATTGGGAAGTACCACATTACCTTTGCTGGAATGTTTTTGTACACTTTATGTGTCTTCTCATCCACCTTCCATCTTGATGTCCTACAAGTTCGACACACAGTCAAATCCTTGTCATCTTTCCAGTAAAGAAGGCAGTTGTTCATACATACATGTATCTTTTTGTATCCTGAACCCATCAACTTCACAACTTTTTTGGCTTGATATGTCTTTTCCACCATTTCGTTCCAGCAGGTAGCATCTTTTTTTAATAATCCTAGTAATTCAGTAAAGAACTTATCAGAACATCCGTACTATGTGTCGCTCCTCGTCATTTGTTGTGATGTTTACCTCTGCTATTGATGCGTGGGAATCGCACCTTGCTTTACCTCTCAAGGGATCTCGAGAAGCTTACAACCCCCACCAGGCAGTGTACCTGATCGTTGTAGTATAGTATAGTGACAAGTACCGGGGGATTGATCGTTCAGCTTAGGAATAGTGTCGCTAGGATTAGAAAACCTAATTTACTAGTTCTAAAGGTGAGGGATGATTATTTTTGTATTTTTATGGTTTTATGAAAGCAATTAAAATCTCGGGTTTTGAAAGAGTGGGCGGAATTAGTTGCTATTCAACTAACCCAAAACTAATATATATTCAAAATAAAATACTGAAAATGAAATTAAACTAAATTATACTAAGGTTGTGAGCAGTAATTGGAGAAATTGTGTTTACTTAGACTTCACTACTCCCTAGATATCTTTTACACGTTAATTACTTGTTATACTTGTATGGATGACGGATTGTATTCCTTAATACCATTCGTGGGGTGGCATACATAACTCCCCAACTCTATGAGCTCTTATCTCCTCCTACACCATGACCCAGCACAACTATAGGGATTGTAAACAGTGGCTCATGCATTAAATACAACCAATAAAGACCTAGTACGCCTCGGTTCATGTTTCTTAAGACGTTCAAGCATGTTACCATTTGGAGATCTGCCAGTTTTCTTAAGCCTAACATATAAATCATTCATCCAAGAACAAGAATAAACAAGTAATCAACACATAATCAACATCTAGGTTTCATTAGATCTAAGCAAACACAAGAGAGATCTAGCCTAGCATAATTGAATTGAGACAAGAACAAGATATAAACAACCAACACATAGACATATTGATTGAATTAGAAGAACACTTATCTCAATTACAATGCAAGGTATCAAGGGTTTGGAACCCTTGAAAAACCTGTAAAAGAGGCACCAAATTCGTCTTTAGGGTTTCACCAAAACTTCTCTCTTTCTAATGAAAAAACTAGAAAACTATATATAGGAAAACTGGGCTGACGGCGTCAAGACAAGCATGTGACGCCGTCACCTCGCCGCCAAATACTTCCTCGGACGGCCTTGATCTACTTATGACGGCCTATGTGACGCCGTCACCAACCACGGTATTTTATTCTTGGTACTTTGACGCCGTCAGGATGACTTTTGACGCCGTCATCAACTACGGTGTTTTATTCTAGATGTCTGACGCCGTCAGGGTGTAACTCTTGACGCCGTCACCTAGTGTCTTCAGCATGGAAAATTGATACTTTGCCGTTTTCTTCACTTTTATGCTCCAAAAACGTCCAAAATGGCTTCTTTTCCAGAATTCACTCTCCAAACACCTAAAATCACAAAAGGAACGATTTAGGGCAATATTTGATCAAATAAAGTCGGATTCGGGCTTAAATGACCCCCTAAAAACGGATCATTTTTCGCCTCATCAGCTATTCGTATAGTTGGCATTCCTATTTCAGCTGGTATGACGGCTTCTGTTCCGTAGACAAGGGAGAATGGTGTGTCTCAGGTACTGGTTTTGATTGTTGTGTGATGCGCCCATAAGACATGTGATAACTCGTCCACCCACTTTCCTTTGTGTCTGTCAAGACGCGCTTTTATTCCTTCACATAGACTGCGATTTGCGCGTTCAACCAAGCCGTTGGTTTGCGATTTGCGCGTTCAACCAAGCCGTTGGTCTGATATGATTTCTTCAGGTAGTCCGAAGCGACATACAATATTGTCCCATACGAAGCGTTTTACCTGGTTGCCCGTGATACTCACCACTGCCTTTGCCTCAATCCACTTTGTAAAGTAGTCTATGGCTATGATGAGGAATTTTAGCCCTCCCGCTGCAACTGGGAAAGGGCCTGCGATGTCAATGCCCCATTTATAGAATGGCCATGGTGAGGTGATGAGGGTTAGCTCTTGTTGTGGTTGGCGCAGAATTGGCCTGTGTACTTGGCAATTGCTGCATTTTTTTATCATATCTCGCGCATCGCGGTGCATAGTAGGCCAATAATATCCTGACCATAGAGTGCGCGCTACAACAGACCGTGGTCCTGAGTGCATGCTACATGATCCAGCGTGAATTTCTCGGAGTACATAGTCTGCTTGAAGAGGTGCAACACATCGGAGCCAAGGTTGCAAGAAAGAACGTCGATATAGGATGTTATCTCGTGGTTCAAATCGCTGCGCTGTGCGCCGCACTCTTCGAGCATCCTTATGATCTTTTGGTAAGACTCCTTTGCTAATGAATTCAATGATAGGTGTCATCCATGTGGGATCTTGTTCTTCTATCACCGTGGATACTTCCATCTCCAAGATCGATTTGTTTTTTAGAGTTTCTACCAATACCTGTTTTGATAAGTGCGCAAAGCTTGTAGATGCAATCTTGCTAAGCGCATCAGCGTTCCTGTTGTCCCCTCTAGGTACTTGTTTGATTATGAACCTATCAAAGTTCTGAATTAAGGACTTGGTCTTTTCCAGGTATTGGATCATGTGTTCATCCTTGGCTTCATACTCACCTAGCACATGGTTAGCTACTAGCCTTGAATCCACGTTTGCCTCCAGGTTGCGTACACCCATTTAATTTGCAATGCACAGTCCAGCGAGTAAGGCTTTGATGAGGCGAAAAATGAACCACTTTTAGGGGGTCATTTAAGCCCGGAATTGAATTTATTTGATCAAATATTGCCCTAAATCGTTCCTTTTGTGATTTTAGGTACTTTGGGAGGGAATTCTGGAAAAGGAAGCATTTTGGACGTTTTTGGAGCATAAAAGTGAAGAAAACGGCAAAGACTTAATTTTCCATGCTGAGAACAGTACCTGACGGCGTCAAGAAGAAAATCCTGATAGCGTCAGGAGTAAAATCTGTGACGACCCAGTGAAAACCTGAAGGCGTCAAGAGAAGGGCGTCAAGAGTATTTTTGGTGACGGCCTGCATAAGGTGTACACATGACGGCGTCATACCCAGATCTAGGCAGTCCGAGAAATTATTTGGCGGCGAGATGACGGCGTCAGCAATTTGTTCTTGACGCCGTCACCTCAGAAAAACTATATATACTTTTCTATTTTTCATTCATTAAAGGAGGAACTTGCGTGGAGAATACTAGGGCCGAACTTGTGAAACCCTAGGTCGTATTTTACAGTATTTTCAAGGGTTTTTACCCCTTGAAACCTTTCATGTTCAATTAAGATAAGTCCTCTTTCAATTCAATCAATATGTCTATGTGTTGTTTGAATATATCTTATGCTTGTCTTGATTTCAACATGCTAGGCTAGATCTATCATGTGTTTGCTTAGATGTAATGAAACCTAGATGTTAATTATATGTTGATTACTTGTTTATAGTTGTATTGGATGAATGATTTCAATGTTAGGCTTAAGAAAACTGGCAGATCTCCATTGTGTAACATGCTTGAACGTCTTAGGAAACATGAACCGATGTGTACTAGGTTTTATTGGTTGTATTTAATGCATGAGCAAATTCTAATGATCCCATGTTAGGAGCTTCTTCGCCGGCTCGACAAAGGATTGAAGTAGGCGCCTATAGGATTGGGGAAGTAAGTACGCCACCCAATGAATGGTATTAAGGAATACAATCCATCATCCACGCAACTGTAACAAGTAATTAACATGTAAAAGATATCTAGGGAGTAGTGAAATCTAAATAAACACAATTCTCCCATATATTGCTCACACCACTAGTTTAATTTAGTTTATTTTCATTTTTAGTATTTTATTTTGATTGCATCTTAGTAATTGGGTTAGTTGACTAGCAACTAATTCCGCCCAACTCCTTCAAAACCGAGATTTTTAATTGCTTTCATAAAAACTAAAAAATACCAAAAGAATCATCCCTCATCTCTAGACCTAGTCTTTAGGTTTTCTAATCCTAGCGACACTATTCCTAGCTGAACGATCAATCCCCCAGTACTTGTCATTATACTATACTACATCGATCAGGTACACTGCCTAGTGGGGGTTGTAAGCTTCTCAAGATCCCTTGAGAGGTAAAGCCTGGTGTAATTCCCACGCATCAAGTTTTTGGCGCCGCAGCCCGGGGAATAGTTATTGTCTAGGTTAGAATTTCTTTTTATTAGGTCTACTTGCTAGATTCCTTTCTAGTAAGATTTTATTTTTATTTTTAGGTTCTCTTTAGTCTATCTTATTTCATCGTGCTTTTGTTCGTAACTCTTCACCATCCGACATCATGGACGATGGTAACATCTTTGAACCCATCATCCCACCATAACAAGACCACCCACAAAACCCACCACTAGCTAACCAACCTCTTAGGCCCCGAACCTTAGGAGATTATTCCCGACCTAGCCACCAAGGCTATCGAAACACTATTGAGCTCACCGGAGACAATGTGTCTCCCTTGCGATCCGACATCATCCGGTTGGTGCAAAGCGGATGTGCATTCCATGGACTTCGTTCCGAAGATCCAAATCAACATCTCAAGGACTTCCTTAAAATCGTAGATTCTATAGACCTTGATGTTACAACTAGAGAGTCAACCCGATTACGCCTATTCCAATTCTCTCTACGTGATCAAGCTAGTCAATGGCTTGAGCGTTTACCAGCGGGATCCATCACCACATGTTAATGACATCTTGATGTTCCAACACCACTCGTTTCCTTGCTTAATTTTTCCCACCGGGGAGAACTACCAAGCTTAGAAATGACATCTTGTTGTTCCAACAACGTCAAAATGAAACTCTATATGAAGCATGGACTCGTTTCAAGGACTTACTCCAAAAGTCCCTCATCATGACATAGATCTTTGGCTCCAAGTCCAAATCTTCTATGACCATATCGATCTCTCCACAAGGCGAGCCGTTGACCAATCGGCCGGTGGTAAGCTACGTGATCTAAGTGCGGAACAATCATGGGAACTCATAGAAGATCTTGCTCTCTATGACAACGAAAGTTGGAATGATCCACGTGATTTGAACAAAACGGTCAAGGCAATATCTTTGCCTTCGAACAATTCTAGCACTCCCGACCGTAGGATCATGGAACTTGAGGACCAAGTCAAGTTTCTCATGAAATCTTACGAAGCTCCTAAGCCTTCAAGCCAAGTGAACAAAATCACTTCTTCATGCGAATTATGTAGTGGTCCCCATGACACTCGTGATTGTGTGGAACTCCCCAGAATAGCTTTTACGGACTACGCATCCTCGCGTACCGATGAAGCGGGAGATAAGTGGTACACTTTCAAACCCGAGCCAAACCCTTATGGTGATTCCTACAACCCTTCTTGGAAAAATCACCCAAACCTTAGGTGGAAACAAAACCAAGCCAATTCTTCCAATCCACCTAATCGTTACCAACCAAACGGTCCACCCTCCAACCGTACTTTCAACAACAATCCTTCTAACAACTATGGTAGTACCAACAATCTTGAAGGATTGATGTCTAAGTTTATGGCATCTCAAGAAGCTCGCATATCTTAGTTTGAAGCCGATTTCAAACAAAAGCAAAGCGAGATGACCACCAAAATTGACACATTGTTGAAAGTCCTCAATGACCGAGAAATGGGAGCACTCCCAAGCGACACGGTCAAGAACCCGAAACTAAACGTTAATTCTATATCATCAGTTTCGTCACCCACTTCTTGTCCGCAATACTACTCGGTTAAATCAACGAGCACGTGTTTCAAACAAAACCAAATTCTTCAAAAGGACCAATAAAATAAAACACCCGATATAAAACTGGTCAAAAGCATAGTTGAAACACCTCCTACGCAAGACCTTGACGATGAATTCAAGGAACTTCACCTTGAACGTCCCGTCATTGATGTCTTAGGCCGTGCTCCCTACTATAGTGCCCTCCTAGAAAAGTATGAGAAGTTTAAACTAGGTAAAAATGGGACCGCCTTCGTTCAAAACAAGTTGCCTAAAAAGCTTGATGATCCGGGCATATTTGTTTTGCCTTGTAAGATAGGAAGATCTGAAGCTTTCGACACACTAGCCGATTTAGGGTCAAGCCTCAACTTGATTCCCTTATCCCTTTTCACCACTCTCAAGCTAGGAAAGTTAGAGGAGACGAGGGTGTTAATTGGTCTAGCGGATGGGAGTATTGCCCACCCGGTTGGAATGATTAAGGATGTAGTTGTTCACGTAGGGAAGTTAACTATCTTAGCAGATTTTCATGTCCTAGACATGGTTAGTGACGCTACATGCCCATTGTTGGTAGGAAGAGGATTTTTTGCAACCGCTAGCGCCATGATAGATTGTAAGGAGTCTAAGATAGCGGTAGGTGAGGGTGATACTTGGTCGGTATATGATGTTAAGAAACATAGCTATGATTGTGAGGACGAACCAACACCACATTGGGTAGAGATGAATAGGAGACCATCTAGATATGGACCTTGGATAGAAAGGAACTTTATAGGACCTCAACGCCCATTCTATCTAGAAAAAGATTTCATCGATAAGACACATTCGGTGGAACAACTCATAGCTAGAGATGAAGAGCTAGACCCTTTTGAGGACCCCTTAGTCTTTAGGAAGATGATTGAGTTCTTAAGCGTAATGCCTATTAATATAGAGATGAACAAGTGGAAAAGAGAGGGAGATAAGTGTAAATGGAGGTGGGACAAGCCACCTAAGGAAGGTGACGGATCATGGCATATGAAGATGATTTTGTATGATCCGGATGGAGAGAAGTTTGAAAGGTCATACCGTACTAAGAAAACCGATAGGAAGTTAAAACCTAAGTTTGATCCCAAAGATATCCTCAATGAGGAACTCACCCATGTCACGTAGTAACCCATGACCTTGAGTCTAGCTACAAGACTCGTAAATAAAGAAAAGCGCTTCTTGGGAGGCAACCCATGTTTTGTGTGATTTTTATTTTGTTTGTTTGTTATTTGTTTCCGTAAGCATGCTTTATTTTTATTGTTGGTAGATCACGTTTCAAAACTAAAAAAGTGAAAATACTTTATTTTGTTGTTTGGCCTAGTCTTAACTTCATCCAAATGTATTTTTGCAAAAGATAAGTGTAAGGGGAAACCCCAAATATGTTTTTAAGAAACAAAACCGATCATGATTCTCCACAATATTAAGTGAACATGTATATTCATATTTGTTAGAGTCAAATGCTTGTATCGAGTCATAATGATGTTTTGCAAGATTTTCCAGGAAGTAGGACGAAGTTTTTCCAGAAATTTTCCGGGAAACTTAACATAAGAATTTCTGCAGGTCACTTCTGACGGCGTCACGAGTTTCCTCTAGACGGCATCACGTGTAAAATTCTGGAAATTTTACCAGTTTTGTTTTTCTAACGGAGTCCTAAAGTTTTTGTTGAATTATTAGTTTTATAATCTCCAGGAAATCTGCAAACATCATTCGACAAGCATTATATCTTATTTTGTTTTCTAGGATTTGTTAGCATATATAGATTGCCGCCGATTTTATGCGAGGTTGCCTTGTCTGTTTTCTCAGGTTTTACAGGTTATGTATGACAAGAAGATGATTTATATTCTGGAAGGGAAGCTTTGATTGTTCATTTTCTTGGAGGAAGATCTAACCTGGCCACCTTATTATCCATACCGAGTGAATCAGGGGAGTATTTGATTTCATTCTTTTTACTTATTTCACTTTTACATTCTTTACTTGAACATTGGGGACAATGTTCATCCTAAGTGTAAGGGGAGGGTAAAATGATGATACCTTACAGATACACTTTCGCTTGAGTTTGTTTGTTTGATGGTAGATGTGTAATAAAACTATGAGAAATACTTGTTAGTGTAATTTTAGCGCCAAATTTAAAATTTTTTACAACATTTAGGAGTGAAACTTTAGCCTTAGCAAGCGTCTCATGGATAGGAGTTGAATGACTAGCACAAAACCGTACTATTCAGAAAAATTTTCCACCCAAATATGTGAGGTTCGCCTTTAGATTTGATAGGAAAAACATTCATTATTAGTGCTTATGAGTGTACCGGTAGCATTTAGATTCTAGAAATTGCGTTAGTGATGCATCCCAAGACCGCTAGTGAGACTACATTCGTGTAGTAGGATTTATTACATGATAAGAGGCATTAGGATCACCCTTGTGTTAAACCCGTATCATAATTACTTGACCATTTAAGTCATATTACTTGGCTAGTAAAGTCAACTAATTTTTCCCACACCATTAGCGTTGTACTCATTTTTAGTACACGAAACCCCTAGTACACACTCCGAGCCTATCTTTTCGTTTCTAACTTTAAGCATTTTACTTAAAGGAAGAATTTGTTACACCCCACTTAAATGTACAACCAAATCGCCTTAGCCTTCCGTGTATGCACTCATCTTTAGTGCATTATTGTTATTTGTTAAACCCTAAGTTAATTATCTAATTGATTACATGGTTGCTAAGTCGAGTCATATCCTTGTACATATTGTTTTGGGATGATTGGGACTCATGGGTAAAGTACTTATTTTATGGAGTAATGGGGAAGAAAATCATATATTACCCCCATATGTACGTTAATCTTAAAAGTACTCCAAGTGTTTTGATTATCTTAATTCGAGTCATCAGAATAGTTTATTGTAAAGTATGTAAAAATTCAAGTGTAAGGGAAATTTTCATTCCCTATGATGTATTATTTCGGATGGTATGGTAAGAGTGTATGCAAAAAAAAAATAAAAAAAAAATAAAAAAAAAGAGAAAAGAGAAAAAATCATACGGACTACCATCCCGTTTCATTCTATGTTTATTTTATGTTTTTGTTATTTTTCGTTTATTAGCTTAAGTCGAGTTTAGTTTTGGCTTAGCAACGCCATATTGTACATGTAACTAACCAAGATTATTAACTCGCCACCAGTAAAGACTGCCTATATCCAACAAAACCGTGTATTCCATATCCCTACACCTAATGTTACAACCCTTTAAAAAGACCTCTTTGATAGTTTATCCTAGGTGCTTACGCCATGTAGTGGAGGTTTGATCCTTTCCCAAGCCTATGGTAATCTATTTTGCTATGACAGGTAGTGAGAGATATTTTCCGTTTCCATATTGTGATATTACTTTATTACACCCGAGAGATGTGAGTATCTAAACACTATTTGTGAGGTGCTAGTGTATGACCTCTGTGCTTGTCTTTGGTCTTTAGTGGAACGATTAATTGTTGTAATTACTTTTATATTAGTGTTAAATGACCCCTAACTTGTATTTTGATTAGAATAAAAGCGCATTTGATTGAGGACAAGCAAATCTCAAGTGTAAGGGTATATGATGAGGCGAAAAATGAACCACTTTTAGGGGGTCATTTAAGCCCGGAATTGAATTTATTTGATTAAATATTGCCCTAAATCATTCCTTTTGTGATTTTAGGTACTTTGGGAGTGAATTCTGGAAAAGGAAGCATTTTGGACGTTTTTGGAGCATAAAAGTGAAGAAAACGGCAAAGACTTAATTTTCTATGCTGAGAACAGTACCTGACGGCGTCAAGAAGAAAATCCTGACGGCGTCAGGAGTAAAATCCGTGACGACCCAGTGAAAACCTGAAGGCGTCAAGAGAAGGGCGTCAAGAGTATTTTTGTTGACGGCCTGCATAAGGTGTACACATGACGGCGTCATACCCAGATCTAGGCAGTCCGGGAAATTATTTGGCGGCGAGATGACGGCGTCTGCAATTTGTTCTTGACGCCGTCACCTCAGAAAAACTATATATACTTTTCTAGTTTTCATTCATTAAAGGAGGAACTTGTGTGGAGAATACTAGGGCCGAACTTGTGAAACCCTAGGTCGTATTTTACAGTATTTTCAAGGGTTTTTACCCCTTGAAACCTTTCATGTTCAATTAAGATAAGTCCTCTTTCAATTCAATCAATATGTCTATGTGTTGTTTGAATATATCTTATGCTTGCCTTGATTTCAACATGCTAGGCTAGATCTATCATGTGTTTGCTTAGATGTAATGAAACCTAGATGTTAATTATATGTTGATTACTTGTTTATAGTTGTATTGGATGAATGATTTCAATGTTAGGCTTAAGAAAACTGGCAGATCTCCATTGTGTAACATGCTTGAACGTCTTAGGAAACATGAACCGATGTGTACTAGGTTTTATTGGTTGTATTTAATGCATGAGCAAATTCTAATGATCCCATGTTAGGAGCTTCTTAGCCGGCTCGACATAGGAGTGAAGTAGGCGCTTATAGGATTGGGGAAGTAAGTACGTCACCCCATGAATGGTATTAAGGAATACAATCCGTCATCCACGCAACTGTAACAAGTAATTAACATGTAAAAGATATCTAGGGAGTAGTGAAATCTAAGTAAACACAATTCTCCCATATATTGCTCACACCATTAGTATAATTTAGTTTATTTTCATTTTTAGTATTTTATTTTGATTGCATCTTAGTAATTGGGTTAGTTGACTAGCAACTAATTCCGCCCAACTCCTTCAAAACCGAGATTTTTAATTGCTTTCATAAAAACTAAAAAATACAAAAAGAATCATCCCTCATCTCTAGACCTAGTCTTTAGGTTTTCTAATCCTAGCGACACTATTCCTAGCTGAACGATCAATCCCCCGGTACTTGTCATTATACTATACTACATTGATCAGGTACACTGCCTGGTGGGGGTTGTAAGCTTCTCAAGATCCCTTGAGAGGTAAAGCCTGGTGCAATTCCCACGCATCAGGCTTCGTATTCTGCCTCATTGTTTGTGGCTGTGAATTCGAAACGCAGCGCGTAGGTGAACTCCATTCCTTCTGGATTAGTAAGGATAAGGCCTGCGCCTGATCCATCCACGCATGAGGACCCATCTGTGAATAGAATCCAGGATTCCTGTAAGTCAGTTTTGCTTGTTGAAGGTGGGCTATCAGTATCTGGCTTTTCAACAATAAAGTAGGCTAATATCTGCCCCTTGATTGCAGTGTGTGGTCTATACGAGATGTTATACTCGCTCAACAACACACTCCACTTTTGTAGCCGCCCTAATGTGTCAGGTTTAGAGATAACTTGTTTGATTAGCTGGTCTGTGATTACAGCTATTGGGTGCGCTTGAAAGTATCTGCGCAATCTTTTAGCTGCGAATACTAGAGCTAAGACTAGCTTTTCCATGGCGTTGTAGTTAGTCTTTGTCTTCTTCAATGCTTTGCTTACAAAGTATATGGGTGTCTGGACGGAGTTTCTATCTGTCAATAGTACTGCGCTAACTGCTCCGTGGGTTGCAGATAAGTACACGATTAACTCTTCCCCTGGTCGCGGTGCGACAAGTTTGGGGAGTGATGCCAAATGCTGTTTTAGCTGTTGGAAAGCTTCTTCTGCTTCCTCAGTCCAATGAAAGTCTCCCTTTTTGGTGCACTTCGTGAGTGTTTTAAAGAGAGGGAGTGATTTGTCTGCTGACTTAGATAAGAAACGGTTTAGCCCAGCTAGTTTTCCGTTTAATGACTGGACTTCTTTGAGTGTGCGCGGTGAGGGAAGATCGATAACAGCTTTTGTTTTTTCTGGGCAAGGCTTGATGCCATCTGGTTCTATTAAGTACCCAAGGAACATGCCTTCTGTCGCGCCAAAGGTGCACTTCTTGGGACTTAACTCCATGTTTATTTTTCCCAATGTTTTGAACGTTTCCTCGATATCGCGCACCAATTCATCCTCTGTGTGGCTCTTGATGACAAGGTTGTCAACGTAGACTTCCAAGTTTCAACCTACTTGTTTTTTGAAAGCCGTGTCCACCAATCGCTGGTATGTTGCGCCTGCGTTTTTTAGGCCAAAGGGCATTTTCATATAGCAATAGACCCCTTGACTTGTGTGGAAAGCTGTTTTTTCTTCGTCCTCCACTGCCATCTAGATTTGATGGTATCCTTTGTATGCGTCTAGGAAGCACTTGAAAGGATATCCGCACATGGATTCTACTTTCCAGTCTATCTCCGGCAGTGGATAGCAGTCATGTGGGCATGCCTTGTTGAGGTCTGTGAAGTCCACGCACATCCTCCAACTGCCATCACTCTTCTTTACCATCACTGGATTAGAAAGCCAGTCGTGATAGTATACTTCGCGCATGATGCCTGTGTCTACAAGTTTATGTACTTCTTCCAGAATAGCTTTTGCGCGATCTGGGGCCTGGCCGCGCTTCTTCTGTCGTATTGGGGAGTATCCTTGTTGGATTTGTAGCTTGTGCTCCGTGATAGAGCGTGGCACTCCGGTCATGTGCTTTGGTTCCCACGCAAAAATATTTAGGTTCTTTTGCAAGAGTGCGCACACAGCTGCTTTACCTTTGTCAGATAAAGATCCTCAAATCGAAATTTGCTAATCTGGGTAATCGGGGTGAATAGCGACCTTTAAGTTTGGTGTTTTTTCTGCGCGCTGTTCTAGAATATTCTCCACCTCACTGGTTACTGCGTTGCATTCTTTGGGTGGTACTGTGGTGTTGTAGAGGGTGACAATTCCTCCTTCTACTGGAAATTTGAGCATCCCATGTGTTGTGGATGGTACAGCGCGCATGGATGATATTCCAGGTCTCCCAATGATGCCGTTGTGCGGTGAGGGAGACTTGATTACCATGAAATTTATCCATGTTGCTGTTGAGTGTTGTTCATCGCCCACAACTACAAGTAAGCGCAATTGCCCCATAGGCCATATCTTTTCCCCTGTGAATCCAGTCAGCGACGTTGTGGCTGGTATCAATTGACTTTGTATTTCAGGTCGTAGCCTTTTGAAGCAATGCTCATATAGAATATCTGTGGATGCCCCTCCATCGATATACATGCGGCGAATCTCGTGTCCCCCAGTATGTATCTCAATAGTTAGTGGCTCTACTACTGCGTTGTCCGCAGCTATAGTGGGGAAGGATATTTCCTTTTCTGAAGAGAACCTTTGACTGACTTTTTGTTTTGTCTTGCATTGCCATGACTATATCATGTAGATGATGTCCGCTTTGTCTTTGGGAGGTTCTTTTTTGCCCCCATTCCTTTGTTTGTCCTTCCCTTCTTTAATGTTTTTTACGAGGTGATCCATTCTATCTTCCCTTACTAATTTTTCAATTAGTTGTCATAGCTGGACGCACTCGTTGGTTGTATGGCCTTTTTGGCCATGATATTCGCAGTATCCATTCCCTATGCGCTTGTCCTCTGCGGTACGCATTGGTGGAGGCTTTGGGAAGTTTGCTCCTTCTGTTACAAATATTTCCCTCGGAGTCTTTGTGAGAGGGGTATACTTGTCATTATCTCGTCCACTGCGATAACTCTTGCTGCGGTTGCTATTCTGATTATTGGATTGTCTCCTAGGCTGTTCTTGTTGCCTATAATTTGAGTAGTCTTTTTTGCTATCCGCAACGGCTGCTTCTCCTTGTATGAAGGATCTTGTACGCTTCATTAGCTCATCGAAGGTTTGGGGAACCTTGTCGTTTAGCTTCTGAATGAGTTCTGGGTTATTAATCCCATTCATGAACCCTGAAATTTTTAGGACTTCGGGACACGCTTTGACATGTATGCACTCATCTTTAAAGCGTTCCATATAAGCACTGGTTGATTCCCCTTGGCGCTGTTTTACTCTGGCTAGTTCAACAGGGTTTTTAGCGCACTTCTTTCTTTGGGTGAAGTTTAAACGGAATGCTTTCCGCAATTCTTCAAACCCGCCAATGCTCCGTCGTGGGAGCTTGCTAAACCATGTGCACACATTCCCTACTAATGTGGAATTAAACATATGGCACCACACAGGTTGTGGCCAATTTTTGATAGTAGCAGCCGATTCGAAAATTTTTAGGTGGTCATCCGGATCACCTGTTCCATCATATGTTTTGACATTAGTGGGCATGCGCCTCCTCTTGTGATCGGAGTAATCGCTGATGCGTCGTGTAAATGCATCAACTTTCTGGCGACGCCACGGAAGAGACATGTCTTCGTCTTCTTCTTCACGACGTCTTCCTCTAGACTTTCAGTGTCCTGTTTCCTTATCCTCATTGTCCGAGGAGTCGTTGGAGGAGGAGTAATCTCTTTTGCGGCGCTTGCGCCGGCTTCCTTTAGAGGAAGAGCTTGAGGGGCTTTCACTTGGGGATATTCTCCTCCCTAATCTGTCGTGAATTCTTTTGCTCCCAGACCTGGAGGAACCTTCGCTTGGTGAATGTTGAGGTCCTAATCTGTCTTGTATCCCTTGACTACCAAGTCTGGAATGAACATTAGTGCGCCTCTCGCCGTCTTCATATTCCTCTGAATATTGTGAGTCAGATGTCGTACCCAGCCTATCATGGATAGTGGTACGTCTTTCATTATTTTTGCGTCTTCATCGTGGGTGGCGCGGTGGTGATGCTTCGCGTTCAGGGCCAAAGTTGAGTCGGGCTTGCAGGCTCGTACTCGACCTTCTCCTCGCTTCTTCTTGCATGAGGGCGGTTAGAGTTTCGTAATTTTGGGATACAAAATTACTCAACATTAGGTCAGGCGCGTCCTCATTCGCTGCAAGAATATCTGCCTCAGTGTTGTCCACTGTAGGTGCCGTTTGGTGAGGAGTATTGAAGAGGGTGCGCTGGAGTTCCTCAACGCTTGGGACCACTGTGGTGGCTTGGGTAGTCCTTATAGGCAATTCTACCGCTGGAAGATGTAGGGTTGTTCCCGTCTCTTGGTGACCAGGCGCACTGGTTTTCCAGAAGCCTGCCTAGAGGTCGAATCTTGTTGGTTCTTCCTCTGGGGGTCACGTGTTTTTTCCAACTGCGGAGTCCGCTGGCTTGAGTTTTTATTCTTCGTCATTGTAGTTCTTTAGTTCTTAGTGTGGTCCCACGGATGGCGCCACTTGTTGATACAAAAGTTGGGCGTTCTTAGTTTGGGCTCTTGCTCTCGTACCAATTCGTTCTTAATGCTTGAAACCTGCGCACTAAGAAAATAAACAAACACCGTTAGGCTTATCGTGGGATTGTCTCCCACGATTATCCTCTGACGTGAGAGTAAGTAATCGGTTTTAGGGTTCTCGTAAAGAGTTTAGGGTTTTGTGAATCGTACCTTTAATGAGAATTATGTCATTCCTTATATAGGTGCAGAATCCTCGTAGGTTTCTTGCCCCTTACTCTTCGCACACGTGGTGCTTATCCGGGTTAAGGATATATATTCCGTAAATAGAGAATCCTTATCTATGCCCGAGTAGTTTTGATTGGGTTTTGGGCTTCGTAAGTCCAAACCATTGGCGTTATGGCCCAAGTCATTGTTATGGTTGCCCACTCGTGGCGGGTTTGGGCCTAGTAATGTTTATCATTTGGGCTCGTGGCCCTAATATAGACTATACGTCATCACTTACCCTTTAAGTTGAGTAGTTTAACTATTGCGGACATCTTTGTGAAGTCGGGACATCCTTCGTAAAGAGGCTTCTCTGCATCTAATAATAGTTCTTGAAACTTGACAAGGTCATCCTCTGATTCAAAATTATCTTTTGTAGTGTTAACCATATCTACCGTTGCTGGGCCATCTGTTGGAATATATGAAGCAAAATCCATGTCGTCAACAAATTCTGTTGTAGCGTCAACAGGTTTTGGGGAACTTTTTGATGGCTCATCCTTCTCTCCATGTTTGGTCCACTTTATGTAGGTTAGATCAATCCCATTCCTGAATAAATGCCACTGCACTGCCTCCACTATCCGGTTTATGTGGTTACAACAGTTTGTACACGGACATGGCATTTTAAGATGAAGTTTATTAACTCGTGGGTCGATGTTCCCCATCTTACGCAAGTTGTCTACTGCATAATTAATAAACGCCTCTACTCCATCAATATAAGATTTGGTGGTCCTTTTAGCTACCATCCAAGTCTTGTCCATGTTTATAAATGTGGTCCCTGCAGGCAAGTTTAAAAGACAGCCCAAGTTATTGATGAGTATAGAAGACAAAATGAAACTCCAATTGATGAGCATAAAAAATAAAAAGACAGTCCAAGTAAGGAACATATATAAAAGATGGAATGTGGTATTGAATTATGCTAATAATTCAATGAAGTCTAATGAAACAGTTCCTAAAGGGGTGTTTGGGTCAAGGAGGGATAACCAATTAAGAAGCTAAATTATTATTCCATGTTCATGTAGTAAAAGCCTTTACATGGTTACTTATATTGTAAAACCAATTAACTATCTACATTTACCAAGAAAGTGACATAATTTACAAGAGGTTATCGTCTCAAAACAAATGTTGAATTACCTAATATGGTTATAACTGTAGGGGTACGTATATATTTTGTTAGAACGATTAATACAAAACAAACATAACAATACTTACCAGTGGTGACGGGTGTGGTGGGTCTACGATAGGAGGAGAGTTGTGGTAGTGACGGGATTTGTGGTGATATGAGAGGTATTCTTGGCTGTGATAGGAGGAGTTTTCAAATTTTGTTGATTAGTTTAGAATGGGATTGATGAAAACTTTGGGGGAATACATTCAAATTTTTACAAAATTTACAAAAAATTTCACGAAAATATTGGAGGGAATGTAGCTTTAGCCACGTTTAACAACTAGTAGCAAAGGTTATAAACAAGTTTCTTAAACAAAAAGTGCAAAAAAAAAAACCCATATGAAGTCAGGGGTGAACTAGGGCTCGAACCAGTGACCTCAACAACACCTTAAACTTAACAACACACGACAACACCATCTCTGCCCTTGGTACTTTCTCGTTATACACTTCTTCTTTATTTCTTTTAACCACTTTTTCCTTTTTAGCTTGTTACTACTTATTTAAATAAGCAAGCTTATTACAGCTTATTTAAATAAGTTGTTTTCTCACTTTTATTTTTCCTTCAAACTTCAACACTTTAAGTAGTTATTGCACATTTTTCTTGAGTATTATTCATCAGTTTAATATTTTTAATCATTTTATTACTTTGAATTAGTTTTTAATTATTAAAAAATAAAATAAAAGTCAAAAAAATAAAATTATTTTTCCTAAAATTATCTTTAGTCATTTAGGACTTAAGAAAAGTTAATTTGCATTTCTAGGCTTTAAATTACAAATTACTATTTGCCGGCCTATTAGAATCATGTGAGTAGCTAGGACTGTAAACGAACTAAATGTTCATTGAACATTTCATGATTTGTTTGGTAAAAGTTCGTTTATGTTGTTTATTTATTAACTTAACGAACATGATCAATATTTGACATTAGCTCAGTTAAAACGACCCGGGAATATCTCAGGGAGCGAGCATCTTGACCATTTGGTCGGGTTTTTGATAACATAATATTATACATACGTACTATTCATTGAATCATGTCGTAACATGACACCCTAAAACAACTATAACCCAATGCCCATATGATGTCAAATACCCATTAATGAATGTGACCAGTTATAACCTACTACCAATGACCCACCATGTGAATTAACCATTATCACCGGTCATCCATGGGTTGCATAGACTTGGTATGTGTATAGTTATATTGTGAAGGTTATATGAAGTGTGTTAAAGTTATTAAAGGTGGGCACGTTAATTTTGACATTTGAGGAGGCCATAAAATCAGTAAAGTCATATGTACTATGATGAAGACTGTGTCATACTGTCGTTAGGGTATCTTTTTATGATACGTTTGCGTCCGTGTGTACACGTTTTCGTCCATGTTTACACGTTATCCCCCGTTTATCATAATATAATATTATATATACTATTGATTCAATCATCTCTTAATATGTCAACCTTAACAACTATAGACCAATGCCCATATGATGTCAAATACCTAATACCCATGACCCACCATGTGAATTAGCCATTATCACCGGTCATCCATGGGTTGCATAGACTTGGTAGATGTAAAGTTATAGTGTGAAGGTTATATGAACTATATTAAAGTTATTAAAGGTGGGCACGTTAATTTTGACAATTGAGGACATAAAACCAGTAAGTCATTAGTACTATGATGAATACTGTGTGATTCTGTCTTTAGGGTCTCTTTAGGTTATATGATACCTTGCGTCTGTGTGTACACGTTTTTCGTCTGTGTGTACACGTTCTCGCCCGTTTTGTCATGCTTTAGTCCGTTTCTACACGTTTCTTGTCCGTTTCCGTCCTTTTATAGCCGTTTTCATATATTTTAGACGTTTTCCTCCGTTTTCATACGGTTTTGTCTATTTTACACACTATCCTACATTTTCTTACGATTCATACATTTTCTTACTTTCTCACACGTTTTATTCTCGTTTAGTTTGTTTTTTGACGTTAACGTCTGTTTGCATATGTCTTTATTTGGGTGGCGTTAGATAAGTTGGGCACGGTAAGTCGGTAACCCGACCCTTGTGCACCTTTTTCATTTTATTCGTTTCGATACGTTTACATACGTTTTATTACTTTTCGTACGTCTTTGACATTTTTTGTTAGTTTTTATACGTTTTCCCAGCATTTTAGAATCCCGTAAGTAGGGCTGTAACGAAACTGAACGTTTAGTGAACATTTAATAAACCATTTGGTAAAAGCTCGTTATTGTTCATTTATTTAGTAATTAAGTTAACGAACATGAACAATATTTATGTTTGCGAACGTCCGATTTTCATTTAAATAATATAATTTTTTTTTAATTTAAAAAAAATTAAAAGAAATTGCATTTACTACACTTTGACCCAAAAAAATTATGCGTGCATCTCCCATTTATATCTCACGTAAACTTTAATTCTGGCCATTTGGTTTCACAACAAAAATTAAAACACCAACTAACACACACAGGCAACCAAAACGTCATCTCCAACTTCTCTGCAATACAACAGGTTAGGGTTTCATCTTTTTGATCAACATCAAAGTAAACTTTTTTATTTCCCTTTTTTATGAACTTGTTCATAATGTGTCGATCACTTTACCTTATATGTATTTCTCTGATTAACTAATGTGATCATGTTACTGTAGTTTAAACTCATTTGTGTGAAATGGTTATAAACATTATTTTAGTCATAAGAAGTTGCATGTGGGTTTCCCTCTCAAACACAGTTGATAGCCTAGAAATTAGAATCTAAGAATATGATACTTGCAATTTCAAGTCTAGTAACTTTGTTGATTAGTAATGAGATACCTTATTAGGGATTGTTGATTATTTAGGGGAAAATGTTATATATTGAATGGATTGAAGTTGTGGTATAAAATTGGTTATTTCTCTCACAAATAATCAGTTAATTAATCACTATGGATATGCATTTGACTTATGTTTGTCACTTATAAGCAATGTATTACCTTTTTGGAATGACTGTTTTTCAGTTTGTATTAGCCTGTAGGAATGAGTTGGTTTCGGTCGGGTTCGGTTAGTGCTAGCCTGTAGGAATGAGTTGGTTTCGGTCGGGTTCAGTTTGTATTAGCCTGTAGGAATGAGTTGGTTTCGGTCGGGTTCAGTTTGTATATATAGAATTACTTTAAACGGGGAATGTTAAAGTATTTGTGTGTTGATCCATTTGGGTTTCATTAGCAAGTAAGGATGCAAATTTATAGGTTGCCAATCATGTGCCCTGTTTTACCTTAACATGTGCCCTGTTTTTCGTTTATGATACATAAAGATTTTATGTGTGTTTGAATTTTATAGTATAAACAATGTATTACCTTAACATGTGGCTTGTTTTTGTGTAGAAATATGGCCGTTGAATTTGTGATAAGTTTAAACCAAAACACGTTTCCGGAGTCTCAGGTAATCTCACACATACGCCTTAATTACATTTTATACCATAAATGTTTGTATAATGAATGTCAAATAAATTATTGAAATGCCTTCAGGAACTTCCACATGTCTACGCCGAATCATGTTACCATGGAAGGCGAGAGATTTACATCACCAGCGCTCAGCGGGTTCGTTTCAGAGTACAAGTAGAGACTGAAACAAACCGCCCCATTGTGCTGACAGGAGAGAGATGGAGAACGTTTGCTTTGGAAAACCTGAGTCGGGCTATTAGGATGGAGAACTGCTTCTTTGTTACCGGATACACTCAAGACGGAGCTGAATTTGGTGGCTACCACATGAATGTCGGTCGGGTTTCAAGGTTCCAGTCTCGTGTTTTTTCCTTCTATGATCAGATCCAGGTATTAGAGGTTCATAATTTACTAATCTTATGTCAAACATGTGATTTCATAAGTCAATGAATATTAAATTTTAATGTACTTATAAGGTTACTCTTAAAATTTATTTGCAGACACTGCCAGCTGCATTCCTTGGTGGCTTAGGTAATGCACAACAGATTAGAATCAAAGTAGACGGGGAAAACTTTGATGTTGGTTTGATTGCTGTTGAATCGGGAGGAGCCAACGGGCAGCTGCTGTATGAGTTGGACCCCGATGATTGGAACAAGCTTGAAGAATCTGTTGGTTTAAAAGCTGGAATGATTCTCATCTTCACAAGGAATCGCGCAACAAAGTTTTTGCTTACCAGCTTCAGTCGTGAAGGTAGTCTAACTACCGACGCGCATTTCCTTGGTGCCACCAGCTTGCTACCTGATCAGCCCGGTTTGTTATTGACCGAAAGAGGTAAAAATTTACGAAATACTTTCATACAACACGTTATATCTGTCAGTGATTTATTTAGTGATTATAATTAAAATTCTTTATAGATGACAATCGCTTGAAGCATATTTGCCAATGGCCTTCACATCAAGACCACTTTGGTGAAGGTCATGCATTCTATAAGAGATTGTCAACAATTAGAGTGAATCAAGAACTTGTACATGTCTCAGCATTCATAGATATTCTTTACTTTTGTTTAATTAGTTGGAACAAACTATATACTTACTAGTAATTTGAACTGCAGGATATCCCGGCAGATTTCCTGTTGCAGCATCCTATCCACCAATACCGGAAGGTCCTCATGAGACATCGTGGTGTCGAATGTTTCATGAGTATGATGATGAAGCCCCACAAAGCCGATCCTGAGATGCCCGGTGGTGTGACTGTCTATGGGATGTGGAGGAAGTTTGCCGCTGATTGCTCTTTCGCAACAAACAAGCTCATCAGGTTCAAGTTCATGTATTTCAATATTGATGTCAGTGGTGGTGATCATTTGCAAGACTCTGTGTATCCCGTGTTTCATCTGTGCTAACTTCATTGGATGTGTCCAGCTTCGAACAATTTCTGCTTCATTTGAACTCAAACAATATTTATTATAGTTTTTGTTAGTAAATACCCCCTTAAGTATATAATTTTTTGGCAGTTATGTGTGTTGTCAACATGCATTCATTGGGGGTATTTTACTTATGATATATTACTAAATTTGAACAATATTTAGTATTGTTGTACGTTAGTTAAGTTGAACAATTAGTGTTAATTAGTTACTTTCAGCAATTATGGAATCTAATATAACTCTACTTTTATGAATATGCATGTAATGTAATTTAGTATGTCTTATGCAATCTTGTTAAACTGACATAATTGACATGTTATCTGAAAACAAAATGCTCAATCTTAAACCAATTAACTATCCACAAATTTTTTGATTAGTATTGGGATGGGGTTAATGACATTTTTTGGATGAATAAAATTAAATTAGGCACATTACCAAACTGCTTCTTAAGTCATATTGGAGGGAATTGACAAATATATTTGAAGAATATATTGGAGGGAAAGTTTAAAAATATCTTATCAAAAAGTTTTTCTTAAAAAACATAAAAAGGGAAGCTGGGAAATCAAGGGGAACCATAGGCTCGAACCCGAGACCTCACCAACCTCAACCTTTTGAACGCCTCAACACACCACACCCTTACCACTTGCCCTTGGGACTTCTTCATTTAATATCTTACATTGTTTTGTATATAAACAAACTTTTTAGGCTGTTAGCTTATTTCTCCTTTTAAGCTTATTACAGCTTATTTAAATAAGTTGGTTTGTCACTTTTATTTTTGCTTCAAACTTAAATACTTTAAGTAGTTATTGCACATTTTTCTTGTGTATTCTTAATCAGTTTACTATTTTTTATCATTTAATTACTTAAAATTAGTTTTTAATTATTAAAAAATAAAATAAAAGTCAAAAAAATAAAATTATTTTCCCTACAATTATTTTCAGTCATTTAGGACTTAAGAAAAGTTAATTTGCATTTCTAGGCTTTAAATTACAAATTACTATTTCCCGGCCTATTAGAATCATGTGAGTAGCTAGGACTGTAAACGAACTGAACGTTCATTGAACATTTCATGATTTGTTCGGTAAAAGTTCGTTTATTTATTAACTTAACGAACATGATCAATATTTGACATTAGCTCAGTTAAAACGACCCGGGAATATCTCAGGGAGCGAGCATCTTGACCATTTGGTCGGGTTTTTGATAACATAATATTATACATACGTACTATTCATTGAATCATGTCGTAACATGACACCCTAAAACAACTATAACCCAATGCCCATATGATGTCAAATACCTATTAATGAATGTGACCAGTTATAACCTACTACCAATGACCCACCATGTGAATTAGCCATTATCACCGGTCATCCATGGGTTGCATAGACTTGGTATGTGTATAGTTATATTGTGAAGGTTATATGAAGTGTGTTAAAGTTATTAAAGGTGGGCACGTTAATTTTGACATTTGAGGAGGCCATAAAATCAGCAAAGGCATATGTACTATGATGAAGACTGTGTCATACTGTCGTTAGGGTATCTTTAGGTTATATGATACGTTTGCGTTCGTGTGTACACGTTTTCGTCCATGTTTACACGTTATCCCCCGTTTTGTCATGGATTACTCCGTCTCTACACGTTTTTATCCGTTTTCGTAGGTTTTTGTCATTTTCATGTTTTTTCATACTTTTTCCTCAGTTCTCCTACGTCTTATAATTCTTAGTCGGTTTTTATACGTTTTAGTCCGTGTTTACACGTTCTCGCCCGTTTAATCATGTTTTAGACCGTTTCTACATGTTTTATACATTTTCCTCACTTTTCATATCATGTTTGTTCATTTGTATGCGCCATGTGCTGATTTTTGTGTTTATGCAGTTATATGTGTGTTTGGGACAGCGGGTTTGAAGATATATGGGTGTTTGGGACTGTGTGTAAGCACAATTTTTGTCTTGAAAAGTTATATGCATGGGTGTTTTGGAGCCAAAATTTTAATGAAATGTTTAAATTCTTAATTAAAATTTTTGGAGCCAAATTTTTTCGTGAAATGTTTAAATTCTCAAACAAAAATTTTAAAATTAACTCTGGAAATTGTGATTTCCTTAAACGAAAAACTGCCCCATCATATGCCCTATTTTTTCTCCAAAAAATCAGCCTTCATTCAAAACATTAAATCAATAACTTTTTAAACCATTATTCACCAATTTAGTTTACTATTTTTCTTTTACACATTGCTTCAGACGAATCATGGAAACCCAAGAGAATGATCATGATAATATTGATTTTTCTGATAATGAAAATCCTGACCACACTTTGGGATATGAATCGGAGCAGTTTTCTAATGATGGTGAACGTGATAACAACCAATCAAATGGTTATGTCAAAAAGAGGGGCATAACCAGGTTAGCAAAGTTTCGAAGGGAATATGGAAAAGCAGGTGGAGAGAAGCTCAGTGTAACCTTCGATGCTATGAATAGGATATCAGGAAAACACCGAGCATTGTTTTCTAGTTTTTTGGGAGACTTGGTTCGTGAGCATGTAGGTGTCAGGATTCTATCCTGGAAGAAGGTTGATTCAGAAGCAAGAGACAAAATGTGGGACGAAATCACGGTAAACCTATACTATTTTTTAACCCAGTAATATAGCATGAAATATATACGTAGCATTTACATTATGTGCAACTAATTAGGAACATTGTGTTAATCTTTACAGCGATTTTTTGATGTTGACTTGACAGCCAGAAAGATGTTAATGAATCGTCTTGGCCAACTTCTACGCAATTTCAGAAGTAAATTGACACAAAACTACATATTGCCCAACCTAGAAATACTTTCTAAGCTAAATGAAGTCCCGACTAACTATGATGCAATTATATCAGCCGATGATTGGGTCAATTTTTTAAATTATACACAAAGCGATGAATACAAGGTGTTAATTAGTAACTTTTTATTCAAGTTCAAGCATTTGATGTTTCCATATATGTTAGTTCTATAGTATATAATCATTACTACATCTAAACGCCTTATGATTTTGTGTTGCAAGGTGAAATCAGCTGCAACAAAAGTGGCGCGTTCCAAGTCTCTTTATCAGCATAGAATGGGACGAGGTGGATACGCCCTTGTGATAGATCAAATGGTAACTTGAAACATTTGCACTTAATAGCAGCATACTTGCGTTTATATTGGTTTATCTTACGTGTGTATGCATTTGATGTTTATAAGATCGATCGTAAAGAAATTGAACCAGATGAAGAACCACCGCGTACCACGTTGTGGTTGTCAGGAAGGAAGAACAAAGACGGAGATTTTTATGATGATGATACTAGAGCCGTGGGAGAAAAAATTGTAAGTTTTACTGCATATTTTATTATAATGTGCATAGTGGGGCTAAAAAGTCTTCTTGCTTATATTAAAGTGGGATCAACATATAATAACCTATTTCCCATATTGTGTGTGCAGAAAGAAACGGAAGACAAGATCAAACAAGGAACCTTGAAGGTTGATCATGGCAGTGATGCCATGACAGTTGTATTAGGTAAGGAAAAGGGAGGATATGCGAGAGGAGTGGGAGGTGGAGTAACCTACAGGAGGTATTTTGATCTGCCTCGAAACAAACAACCATCTGATGAAAGAGTGGTGTTACTTCAAAGTGAACTTGAGAATGAGAGACGCCAACGTCAAGAAAAAGATGCGGTAATCCAGGATTTGATGAAGCAATTGGCTGCACAAAAGGGGCAGTCGAACTCAATGTCAACTCCATTGGCATCAACTGCATCGACATCAACTCCATTGGCAAAAACTCCATTGACGTCAACTCCATTGATGCCAAGTCCATTGACACCACCAGAAGTAACATTCCATCTTTTATTGACCCTTTTAAAAACTGCTGCAGTCTTCTTAAACACTTTATATTGCAGGTGTCTCCGGTGAACATTAATCATATAAACAGCAGTGCTGATGCGGATGCCGGAACACGTGTTTTTGGATGTGAGAAAGTTGCGAGCATTCAGAAGTCTAACGGACTACCAACTTTGGAAAAGGAAAAGGAAACAAGTGTAAGTAATAAAACTTCCACATGTGATTTTTTAAATCTACATGCATGTCTTATTTACTGTGTTTTATATGTATAGGTAACTGTTAAATCTGTCGCATCTAAGAAAACGACTAGAGCAAAACGAAAGGATGCACGTCAAGCTTCCCAATCACAAGAAGATGAGTCTTCATTACTAGTACTACCACAAGTATGTATTTAAATATGTTCATATATTATTTTGTTTAACTGATTTATGATACATACATGCAACAAATCATTTTTTTAGGTAATTAACTGCAAACTGTGGCACTCAAAGAGAACAACTATTATTGCTTTGGGCAGAGTATACATGAGTGATGGAAAACAAATGCTTCATAACAAACCACTCCCTAAGGATTGCTACAAAGTGTCTATTGATAAATCCTTACAGGATGCAGCTTGCATACCGGATGTAGGAGGTAACGGTTTCAAAACAGTTATGAAGGCAGTAGGTGGTTTTTATGCATGGCCAAAGGAGTAAGTGATTTTGGAAGATCAGGTACATACAAGCATCTGTTTTATCAACCTATATATATATATATATATATATATATATATATATATATATATATATATATAATTTCTCATATTTAATTCAGTATTTGATACACCCGGCTTTTTGTTTCCTACAGGCAACACCACCAAGTACCATACAAATGATTAGTGAGCATAACAAAGTTCCATCTAAATTAACAGGGAAGCGCAACTACGTCTCTATTGAAGCCATGAAAAGTGAAGCTGCTCAGAAGATCAAGACTAAGAAGTTAAATTTATGATAATTTTATTATTTACGGCACTACAATTTTATATACATTCCAATTTTATTGTATTTGAATTTGTTTAATTTGATATATTTGAATTTTATTGAATTTTATTATTTACGGATTTTTGTTGGTGACTGTTTAATTAATTCGTTGTGTGACTAAATGTTACAAAAGGCCACACACGCATACAATTCATGTGGTCATTTGATGATCAATAGTCACACAAAATACAAATTTCTTCAATTTAAACGGTATATGGTCACACTTATTAATACTTTTGGCCACTTTATGATTAATTGTATGTGACTAAATACCCAAAAGAAACATGATTTATGTGAGTAAATGGTACAAAAGGCCACACAAACATACAATTCATGTGGCCATTGGATGATCAATAGTCACACAAACCACAAATTTCTTCACTTTAAACACCATATGGTCACACTTATTCACACTTTTGGCCACTTTATGCTTAATTGTATGTGACTAAATACCCAAAAGAAACATGATATGTGTGACTAAATGGTACAAAAGGCCACACAAACATACAATTCATGTGGCCATTGGATGATCAATAGTCACACAAAACACACATTTATTCACTTTAAACACCATATGGTCACACTTATTCACACTTTTGACCACTTTATGCTTAATTGTATGTGACTAAATACCCAAAAGAAACATGATATGTGTGACTAAATGGTACAAAAGGCCACACAAACATACAATTCATGTGGCCATTGGATGATCAATAGTCACACAAAACACACATTTCTTCACTTTAAACACTATATGGTCACACTTATTCACACTTTTGGCAACTTTATGATTTATTGTATGTGACTAAATACCCAAAAGAAAAATGCTTTGTGTGACTAAATGTAACAAAAGGCCACACAAAAATAAAATTCATGTGGCCATTGGATGATCAATAGTCACATAAAACACACATTTCTTCACTTTAAACACCATATGGTCACACTTATTCACACTTTTGGCCACTTTAGGATTTATTGTGTGTGACTAAATACCCAAAAGAAAAATGTTTTGTGTGACTAAATGTAACAAAAGGCCACACAAAAATAAAATTCATGTGGCCATTGGATGATCAATAGTCACACAAAACACACATTTCTTCACTTTAAAGAACATATGGTCACACTTATTCACATTTTTTGCCACTTTATGTTTAATTGTATGTGACTAAATACCCAAAAGAAACATGATTTGTGTGACTAAATGGTACAAAAGGCCACACGAAAACCAAATTTATGTGGCAATTGAATGATCTATAGTCACACAAACCATACATTTCTTCACTTTCAACACAATATGGTCACACTTATTAACACTTTTGGCCACTTTATGGTTAATTGTATGTGACTAAATATACAAAAAGTAAATGTTTCGTGTGACTATAAGAGTTTTTGGTCACACAAAGCTGATTAATCCAACTAAAATTGTACATATTTAGTCACACATTTTTACGTTTTGGTTACTCTTTTGTAAGTGAGACTAAAAAGAACCAAAACATGTGACCGTAGGTACCCTATGATCACACCACCTTTAGTCACACACACGAAAAAAACCATGTGTGACTATATGTATATCGTCACACATATTTGGTGTAACCAATTCCAGTTTTTGTTCTATTGATTTGGTCTCTGCTTTGGTCTACTGATATCTGAGTTGTTCACCAACTTATAGTTTGTGGGTTTAAGCCTAGCTGGATGCATTTGTGAAATAAGTGGTATATGTGTGAAAAGAATTATCATTCCAAAAAAAAAAGTTTTTTTGCACTTATTAAATGTTGTAATGCATTAAATAGAAGGAATGTCAACCCGTAAGGTATGTTTGGCAAGAACTAACTGCAATCTAATAACTGTAAGTTGGTAACTGTAAGATGTAGGCTGATAACTGTTAATATAACTGGTAGCAATGGCTGCAAGCTGTGACGTTTGTTTATATAAAAGTGTTTAGCAAAGTAGCTACGGGTAAAATCATAAAATGTGAAATTACATAAAAGAACATATATTAGAAACATATAGAAAACTTAAAGTGGCTATACGCGAGTTATAAATTATCAAAAATGTGTATTCTATATTAACGTAACAAGCTTATTTACATAACAATCTTCTTTCTTATAATTAATTATTCAAATTCTTTTTAATGTCACACTATACTCACACGATTCTCGTAAATACTATACTCTTTTTTGGTTACATAAAAGATGCGAGTAGTCTAATAACATATCTAAAAGTCTTGTAATCAACAAATTTATTATGAGGTTAATTAGAAATTTTAAGTGTAATTAAGTTAGGCCAAACAACACTAGCTACTGCTTTCTCAAAGCAAATAAAACAATTATAAAATAAAAAACACAATTATCAGAAGACATATATCGATCCACAGTACTCTCCTGATTAAGTTAAAGAAATAATTTGAGGGGTCGAGAATGTGAAACTCTAAACCTGGATTTTCAACACAAGAAAATGTCAAAGAGGACATAGTCTTCACTCCATCTTAATATGAATATAATAAATACTAATAATTTTATTATATATACTCATATGTATTTTGTCATAAGCATACAATATATTCATCTTTGACACTAACTCCCTCTTTTCCATTCTCTTTCTCGCCACTTTCCAAGAAACATTGAATCATCAAAATTTTGTTCTTTCTAAAAATAACACCACCTTAAAACCCTAACTAGTCCAATTTTGTTTCTCTCTCACACTGTGTGTGTTTAGAGTGTGTGTGTTTGAGAGAGAGAGCCATGGGAAATTGTTTTCCAAAACCTGTTAATAATTTCTCATCAAACTCCAATAAAGTTCCACCACAAGGTATGTAATCTCTGACGTGTCTGTTTGTTTTGATCATTTTTCATTGAATTCACCATATTTTTATTTATTTTTTCAGCAGTTATTATCAAGGATGAGAACAAGAAAGAACCCATGATTGAAAAACCTCCATCTATCGCCGCCAAAGAAGGCGGCGACGGTACTGGTAGTGGTAAGGAACCAGTACCAGCAAGTGGGAGAATAATAACGCCAAATTTAAAATGTTTCACGTTTGCTGAGCTAAGATCCGCGACACGAAACTTTCGGCCTGATACCATGCTAGGAGAAGGAGGTTTTGGTAGGGTTTTCAAAGGATGGGTGGACGGGGAAACCTACGCGCCGTCGAAAGTCGGAATTGGGATCGCTGTGGCTGTCAAGAAATCAAGTCCTGATAGTGCTCAAGGCCTCAAAGAATGGCAGGTAATTTGTTAAAAAAGTTATTTAAATTTTCGTCTTCATTTTTGCTTTCTATTATTATCGTTGTTGCATAAATTATTGCATGTCAAATGCATGCATGACGTAATGGATGATGAATACATGTTTTTCATGAATTGTACTTTCATCATTGGAATTAGTACATTCTTATTTAGTCGTTTTTGTCTTGTTCTTTGCTAGAGATGAATTTTCTAAGGTATAGCACAACATACAAATATATTGTAGTTGTATATGGTAGGGGCATCTCAACTAAAAGTATAACAATGATGCATTTGGAAAATTCATAATTGGATACAACCAATCTATCGAATATTTGGTATTATTTTTAGTCTTATTTGACTTCACTAATTAAATGAGCATTTTACTTAACTCTTTTTTGTTCTAATAAACAATTATGGATTTTAAAATTTGGGATTTCTACGTTAATATTATCAATATTTGTAACCATACTTTTATTTTTGTTTTTGTTTCTTATCTAAAATAATTTTAACTAAATGTTGTTGCTCACTTTATATATTTTAAAGGCCATGGTATGAACACCTTATTAAAAAAATTTCATACGCATATCATTTTCAACAACTTAGTACTTAACTACTGTTATTTTTTATTTCCTTACAATTAAAGTAATAATATTATATTATTTTATTTGAGATGGGGACCCTTAATTCTTGGGTCAAAGGGCCTCTCTCTCTCCCTTCATGTTTATCAAAGGGTTGACATTTAGAGAGTAAAGTTTGGTTTGACATTTTCTTCGATACATGTATTGTTTTCATACTAATTCTCTCTTTACAAGGAAATTAGATGTTTAACTATTTCAATGTTGACTATATGTAAAACTAGTAAATAGTTGTATTGATACATAAATTACAAGTAAATTTGGTTTGTTACAAAAATGAGTATAAAGTACAATTTTTACGTTTTCAGAAGACGGATAATACGTTTGGAGATCGAGCTTTTACCTTAGTCTATTTGAATTTTACGTGTTAACGTTCCCTGTTAGTCATATTCATGGTCGTAAGTTCAAGGCTTGGTATTGCAAGTTTAAAATTGTATCATCATGTACTATTACTTTACGATAACTCGCGCATAATAGCGACATTTTATAGTATCGTCAATTTATTTATGTACCTATTTTATTTTTTTGTTTTTTATATATATGGGTGTAAATAAGAGTAATAAAGTTTCTGAATTAAATAGTAGTTAAGTATTAAATTAATTAATAGATTGTATTTTCTTTTATAAGTTGAGGTATTTTATTTAAACATTACTCATTTTATAAGTTTTTAAGAATGATCAAAGTTTAACAATTTTCTCTTTATATGTAGTAAAGATAATTCTATCAAGTTGATATTTTAATTTCCAATATATATTTGCATTTTAAAAAGGGAAATGAAGAAATGGATATAAATTTATAAAGGATTTGTTTAACCATTGTCTTCAAGTCAATATATAGTTTAGACGATTAAATAAGAAAACTCATTCAACTAAAAATTAGAACTAACTAAGGTATCATAAGCTCAATCAGGGGCGGACCTAGGTATTAACTTTGGGGGGCGGTGCCCTCCACGACTCGTCGAAAAAGTTCAAATTTTAGTGTAAAAAAAAAAAATTATGACCTTTTTATAAAAGTGCACCCCTCCAAAAAATCAAATTGCCCCCACCTTGAAGCCAAAAATGTAAAAACCTTAGCTTTTAGTTTTAAAAAAAATTATGACCTTCTTATTAAAGTGTTTCACGAATTTTATCAAAAAAAAAAAAAAAAATTTACCCCCACCTTGAAAAATCCTGGGTCCGCCACTGAGCTCAATTAATGTGTATCAACGCAATTTATATGTCGTCAACCTTAATAGTTTTGTATATTTATATTGTTTCTCAGAATTAATTAAATGATTTGTTAATATAATTATCTTCTTTTTTTTTCATGCAGGCAGAAGTGAAATTTTTGGGAAAATTCAGCCATCCAAATCTTGTAAAGCTTGTTGGATATTGTTGGGAAGACAGAGAATTTCTTCTTGTATATGAATATATGCAAAAGGGTAGTCTTGAAAACCATCTTTTTAAGAGTAAGTAATAGTTGATTAACACATACATCATTTTTATATAAAATTAAAATGATTTATATTAAATTTGTTTCAATTGGTTTTTATTTACAGAAGGTGCAGAACCACTCCCATGGTCCACAAGGATTAAAATAGCAACTGGAGCAGCACAAGGCCTTGCTTTTTTGCATACAACTGAAAAAACTGTTATTTATAGGGACTTTAAGTCCGCAAATATTTTATTAGATGGGGTTAGTACTTATTACAATTATCATTTCATATAACAAAATAGTACAGATAATTAAGTTTACTTTTGAAAACATTTCTAATTTTGAGCTTCTTATTTCTTCAGGAGTTCAATGCCAAGCTCTCCGATTTTGGACTAGCAAAGTTAGGTCCTGCAAATGGCGAGTCTCATGTCTCCACTGGTGTAGTCGGTACATATGGTTACGCAGCTCCAGAATATATCGCCACTGGTTAGTTTGATTTCCTAGCTCGTTAATTTCCCGTGTCAATGTTTGTGGGAACTTTGGTTAATATTTTGAGTGAAACTTAACTTGTTGGTTTTCAAACAAAATTGAAGATAATGTTTGTGATACTCTTGTCTATAACATTTTGACCAAGTAGAAGTTTTGAATCTTCAAATAGTTTTAAATAAAAATCCAAAATAGAATTCAAGTACCTGTTTCACATGACACGCTCATACCTTCTTATAGATAAAAAAGTAAGATATATTAAATTAAATCATATCAATAATTAGCCGGCCAAATAAGATAACAAAGTTATCAGTCTTTAGTTTATAAAATAGCAACGAAACTTAAAAAAATATGAGTAAATGTAACAAACTTTCAGAAGTGTTACAATATATACCAGACACGTGTCACTATCGAGAATGTGACAACGAATCAAATTGTGTATATTAGAACACTTATGAAAGTTTATTACAACTCATATTTGTTACGTTTAAGTACTAATACGAGGCATTAAAGAAAGTTCGTTGCTATTTTATGTACCAAATCCGGGATTTAGCATTATACACTATAAGAAGGTATGTTTCTTTGAACGTGACATGTGAAACACGTACTTGATTTTTATTTTGGATTTTCAATTAAAACTATTTGAATATTCAAAACTTCCACTTGGTCAAAATGTTGTAGACATAAGAGTATCAATCATTTGTTGTGTAATATTCATCGATTGTGTATGCTTCTTAAAGATTGTTGACTAGACGTCGTTTTAAAAGCAAGCTGTCTTAATGTTTTGGTCTTTGATTGCAGGTCATCTATATGTTAACAGCGACGTTTATGGTTTTGGAGTTGTACTATTAGAAATAATAACGGGTCTACGTGTACTTGACACCAATCGACCTGGCTCACAACATAATTTGGTCGACTGGGCTCGACCTGCATTGCCCGACAAAAGGAAACTAAAAAAGATCTTAGACCCGCGGCTACTAGAGCATGATTTACCATTAAAAGGAGCTTTTAAAGCCTCAGAGCTCGTCTTAAGTTGTCTAGAATCGGACCCCAAAAACCGACCTTCTATGGAAGAAGTTGTAGTGAAATTACAAGAGATTAGTGCCATCAAACCTAAACCAAGAGAGACAAAGGTCCATACAACCCAATCAACGGGTCCTCGTCGTTATCAATCTGCCAATCATTCTCCGCTCCACAAGAAGCCCGGTGGTGGAGGTCAGCCTGGTCATCTCTCGCCGATGAAATCGTACTGACCAAAAAAGTCAAGAACATTGTAAGTGTCAAAAATCAATTTGCCAAACATGCCCAAATGAAGAGCCCAATTAGAGGCTGTATTATGGTCAAATGAGTTATGAAAAGTGAAATATGTCTGTTGTATATTTAGCGGTAGAATAAATTGTATACTAAACTCTTATAGCTTGAATATGAGAAGTTTTTGTAATAAATAAAAAAAGTTGATTCTTTAGTTATTTTAGTGTCAACAAATACATCATAAGAGAGTAAGAGACCAAAATCATTTCGGTAACGAAAAAGCAAACAACTGGACTACTTGTATGTCATACAGTAAAAAGTGCAATACCACCATGCCCTTTTCTAAGACATGACGACGTTGTTAAAATTAATTCATTAATTGTAACGAAAGCCCTATTGAAAATCTTTGACCAAATCTCCTAAAAAATGTTATGTACCAATCAAAGACTAAACTATTGAAATCGACACCCTTTAAATTCCACTATATACAGATAGATACGTGTCGAAGACTAAATAGTAGTAAAACCCTATACTATGTATAATGTATTTGGGACTTTTATAAATAGAAGTCTTAGTCTTAGACTTTTTAAGTTTACACAGCTTGCTACATTTAGTAAAGGGCATGTTGGTATTGCACATTCGACCATAACTTAATAGCTCCATTATATATAAAAGACTTGGTTGGGTCTTCGATTATTATAAATACTAATCTAATTTATGTATAAAATTTTAATCATTGTTCATTCTATTTCTTTTTCTTTTCCTCCTTAAGTGCTACTCGAGAACACAACTTCTTTTCCTTTTCATTTTCTTTCTATAACTCGAGAACACAGTGTTAGATTTACTAATTTTTTTGAACTCTTTTCAAACTGATGTAACTCAACTGTATCAAATTTGAGTCCGAATGCAAAGCTTAATTACATAAGGAAGGAAAAACAATCTTTAGAATTTTAGTACCTACGATTGGTAATTTAAGCCACAAAATTATTCAATGCTGAACACAAGCTAAGCCTCAAATCGCGCTTGTGTAATCATGTATTGTTACAGAAATTCTAAGTTATTTGGGTTCAAGCATGTATCAGAAAGCACATCAAGACTGACAGATCAAGTACGAGAATAAGATCTCATCAAGCTTGAAAACTTGTCAAAAATGCGCCAAGTCTGTAATTGTGCCATGAGAAAAAGATATCTCAAGGGGCAAATAAAAGATAAAAGAAATAGTGCAAGAAATTACGAGTGATGTGAATATCCAGCTACAACAATAGGGCTCATTAGTTAGCAAATGTTCATGTTCATATTTACTAATCACTACGCTCGACAAATTCTCAACTAATTAAAATGACAAGTCTAATGAGTAGGATACGTTACACAACAGGACACCCTAACTTAAACACCCGCAAGGCTACAAAGCCTTCTCAGAAGCATTTGCGGTGGACGACAGATGGTCCAGACTCATCATAATCAGCCTTTGTTATATGTTGGTTTTGAGGAAACACGACCTTCGCAAGTATGGCACCTCCCACCCACGCCGAATAATTGGATAAGTCCTCTGGCATGTATTCTGGAGCCTGTAATAAAAACTCCCTCATAAATCAATCTTATTAAACTATTAGTTGATTTATGTGTAACAGAGAATCGGTCAACGGTTAAAGATCATTGCAATTGAGGGTTCATGATTTAGTTTTAGGCAGTTGCAAAAGGTGCATTGATGCAACTTTGCATTTACGAATGTGTTAATATACCTTTACTAAAGAAGGTCGTATGGAAGATGAGCATAGACTAGCTTCCCTCTGAAACCTGTCTTCAAATCCTGCAGTGCAGTAATACGAAACTTGTCAGCAAAATGCAGAAAGACTGGGCCAAAGTGTACTCAAAAGTCAAAATGCTATTATTCTAACAGATGGTATGATTACCTGTCATAGAAACTGTTCCACCACAGAGAACGGTGTTCTCCAACAGCTGACGATGATTCTCAGATGATACAGTTGAGATAACGCGAACAAGCTGCTCAACAAGACCATGGGTCTCTAAACCCAAAATGGATGGTTGGAACAATGCCTCTCCCACTGTATACCTTTCTCTTTTAATGGAAATCACCTGAAACCCCAAAACATAACAACAAAACAATTTTTTTTTTAAAAAAAAAAAATAAATAAATAAATAAATAAAAAAAAATAAAAAAAAAGCACATAATGAAGCTTGAACTTGCAATAATATATACTTCAACCTCAGCAGTAGGCAAAATGTTATATTATCATACAACGGGAAGTGATCAAGTAAGAAGAATAATTAAAATAAGAAGGGTAAGAAGTAATTCTAGCCACACATTACAAATTAGGAGGGAAAATTTGAAGGAAGATGCATCCATTTTTGTAGGTGCATCTAAAATATGTGGTTGTGGTTACTTCCTATCCTTCTAATTATTCTTCCTATTTGATCCTAACTCATCATACAACAATTGAAAATTATAATGTTTAACCTTCCAATGTAACGGAACAATCACGAGAATTGATTGACAAGTAACGGAACCCACCTGGCCATCAGGCAAAGTATGTTTCTCCTCCGGGCATGATTCTAGTGTCTTCTCATAGGCAAGATCATCCTCAGCACAGCACGCATACTGCTCTTTTAATTTCTCAACTTCTGACATATCAAGCTTCATCAGCGGATTGGACTTTGCAAGCTCTTGCGCAAACAGCTTTGTCAGATCAGCACCTCCAATTTCTAATCTTCTTGAAGACACATGCTGAACAGCACCCTCAATTACTGGAGCAATATCTGAAAAATGTTCAAAAGAAAATCGGCAACGTAAGCTATCAGTTTATATACAACAGCTACTGGACCGATGCAAAAAAGTCTAAATGTTTCCTAATACCTAAGTAAACTACGACTCATCAAATGCGATATAGCTATTGGTTTTATGTGGTTGGGAGCGTAGCCTTTAACTATAGACCAAATAAACAGTGACAGCATTTAAAACTGACAGAAAAAGGGTAAGAGAATCAAACAAAAAGAAAGCAAAGATAACATTTTCGAAAGTACCAAACATAGTTCCATTTTCCTCTTGAATTAAAGAAAACACTCACCTGGTAGATATACAGTTATTTCGCAAAAAAAGAGATATTTTAAATAAGAGAAGCAACTTCTGGCTATAACCCATAAGTTCCTATTGACCAGTTGATCATTGGTTACTATTTGATATTTTGATGATCATTTATCCAAAATAGTTTATGCTACATTCCTTTTGCCCATCCCTAGATTACTATTTTCATCTTAGGCATCACATCTTAATTATCTTCACATCGCGGGAATTGAATCGACAACATAAAAAAATGAAAAAAAGTTTCTGTATTCTAGTCTTCAAATAGCTCAAGACAGTGGATCATTCCTTTTACAATTCTAATCATCTAGACATTCCTAATTGGTAGTCAAGTCACAAGCACTATGGCCACAACATGGTGAAACTGCAACCTAATGCACTATGGCAGCTGCAGACTATGGATAATGGATACCATATCATAGCCTAGAAATAGTGCATAACCCTGGACAAAATGCAGTGTGGCCTCTGCTATTCTTATATGGTATACATGAAGTCGAATGCAGTTCCCGTGTAAAGAGATTAAAGAAAAATTAGAGGCACAGAGTCACTTAAAGTCGAAGTAAAGATAAGAGCTACATTTTTTAAAAAGGAATCGATCATTCCAAATGAAGCACTGATCATACCAAATAATTTATATTTTTAAAAATCGAAAAAATGATTCAAGGTAAAAAGGCCACCCGGGACATGTCTTATATCACACCCACTGTAGAGAAAAAAAGGGAGATTGCTGACTCAATGGCACTCGCCCAATGACTATAACATATACCTAGTCTATTAGCAACGTGGTAAAAAAAATATACCTATTTTTCCATGACCAATATCAACAGTGCACCCAGAAATACGTCCTAAAGCGTAGAGTGACAATACTGCTTGTTCGGAAGCATAGAAGCCGGAGATATTGAATGTTTCAAACATCAACTGCACCAACTGTTCTCTGACAGCCTGTAAGAAAAACAAAATTCATTAAACTTGATATAGACATAGAATAGTAAAGAACATCACAAACTGAGGTCATCGTGAATTTTTATTTCACTTAAAACCAGTGTTGCAAAAACCGGCCGAATCGGCCGATTAATCGGTAATCGGCCCAGGACCTTGGAGAGAATTCCACGGAAATCGGCCGATTAATCGGTCGAGTCAAGAAAATCGGCCGATTAATCGGTAAAAAATCGCTAATCGGCCCCGGACCGCCTCAGTACCGATTCACGATTTTTGCAACATTGCTTAAAACACATGTGTAACCCACCCCAGCAGGATTTGGGTATAGTTGTTGTTGTTGTTAAACCCATGTGTAAGACATTTCACAAAACTAAGCAAAAAAATGTTAACCATTTGATGTTCATGCTTGCTACCCAGTCCTATCAGTGGGTATATAAGAATATGTCCAACTTTTCTTAACCCTAAGTCGATTGCTACATGTATTAGCATTATGAATGCTAGATAACAATAGATCAATGGTTGAAGAGACTAGTGTAACAAACTCTATGTTACCAGCAATTATTATCGGACCGCATACAAGTTTCCTTAGCTGAAATAAGTGAATAAGATGAGACAAGCTGCTGGAAAATTTTGCTGATATATCACACTTCTAAGGGTAGTTTGGCACTTTCATTTGAGCTTTGACTTTGGAAAACTTTCGGCCTGATTTAAATACAGCCAATTGTTGTAAATGATTTCTCAAAATCCTAATTTTTGCTTTTCGGCAAACAATCAATATGCATTTTGAGGAAATAGATATAAATGCTATATATTACCCACCAAGATACACAGTAGCTTTATAATTTATTTAAATTCAACGGCAAGCAAAAACATCCTTTGATTTTAAGCACACAGCATAAAATGACTCAAAGGTGACTTGCAATATCCAACAAAAAGAGTAAGTCAAAGCATAAAAAATCTATAGGAACGCACGCAGAGAGCTTTGGGTCACCTTGGGTGTTAGAAGTGGGTCTGCAAATAAAATTTGCCCTTCGTTACCAATTTCCCATCCTAGGCCATTGTACAGAACATGGTGCAGTAGATCCTCCATGGCATCCCAATCTTTAACAAACCCTCGTACAACTGGATCAACGTTGTTAGCCAGAAGGGATGGCGAATCAGGAACAGATCCATCTTCATTCATGATCTTCATTTGAGTTGGAATCATCTGAGACACACCTCAAACAAGTTACACGACAGAATACAAAGATCCACATGCTCATAAAGTGCAGCAGCTGGTAAAAGTTGTTAAAGTGAATGTCAATCATGCAAGTAAACAACTGATGGCTGGTGCAATACTTAAATATTAACGCAAATCTTTATGTTGTTGTGCATAAAAGGCCTAGTGAACACTTTTTATTACACAATTGAGATTTTGAAGGCAGGGATTAGATATTACCATGAAAGGAGCTTGATCGGGAATTGCAAAACCTGCTTTCAATAGCTTAGAGCCAGCATCAATCACCACTGCCTCCATTACGACTTTTCTATATCTGTAGTGATAATAGAAATTAAATTGAGGACGAAGTGAAATAATACCCTATCGAATAGGTAAGATAGAACATTCCTATGAGCAACACTCTATACATGATAAGTAACATGACCCCCAAATGATTTTAGTTCTTGATTCTAGAGGCGTGAAATAAGAGCTGTAACAATACAATATATTTACTATGTGAACGATACTGAGCACCATATGTCTACTAGAATACAACCTTATGTTAGCTAAGGTTAAACTCAAAGAAGAGAATCATGAATCTTCCTTAGGACCAACCGGGAAGGTTTTCATATCCCATTAGCAAACAATCAAACTTAAATTTAAAACACCTATAGACATAGCGTCCGGGTCGTCGGTCCATGAGACCAGGCACCCTACAATCATGTCATCTTATAATGGTGAAGCTAATTCAAATAGGCCCTCTTCCTTGAGAGGCACTCCAACTTTAATTTTTTGATTTCTAAAAATGCCACATAGAGATAGTATTTAATTATCTGATGCAAAATAAGGTTTCGACTAAATCAAGAGACAAGAGACTCATTCCTCTACTCTACGACACCTTATGATCAAGGAATCTGATAATTTGGGGTTACAAGTTTTGTATTTTAAGAAATGAAAACCCCAAAAAATTTAGAGTGTGTTTCGTTGGTGAAAATAATCCCATTTTTTCTAGAAATTTTTCATAGGAAAATGGAAAAACTAAAACCCGTTTAGTCACACTTTTTTCCAACAATTTTCAAAAAAAAAAAAGTTAAATTCTCACTGTCCAAATTTTAACTAAAAAAAATGAAAACCCCAATCTACGCTTCTCCACTCCATCTAAACGGGTTTTCAAAATTCTCAAGTCTTCTCTAGAGAAGAAAAATCATTCCCTTCCCAAGGAGTCTAGAAACCGGAAAACAAGAAAATTCTTCTACAACTAAACGCTACCTTAGTCTTGCTTTTCATGAAATGTATACGTAGGAAGTATTTCTGCATTAAGATTCAAGGTTTGTTCACATTAAGGTTTTGTTATATGTTCCTAAGTGAAAATGTGTTAGTATATAATATATAAAATAAAAGTTTGATTAGCTTACTTAACACGGGGCCACGCCAAGGTCAAAGGCAGGGATAAGCGACCTAAAGTTTCACGAGTCATGACTATAGCCCTACTTTGAGTATCAAACTATTCCTTAATATGCAATTGAATCAGTATATTATTTCTTAAGAAGCCCCAAAGCAAACATAATTAGAGACAAATTGTTGAATAGCATAAAATAAAAAATGAATTTGGAAACCTAATTTTTTAATAATAATGCTTCTAAAGTTAAAGCTAGAGCACAAAATCAGTTAATTAATTAAAACAGCAAAATTATATTAGATAATAATAATAATAACAACAACAAGATGGATGGAAATTGAAGGAGGTAACCAGTACAAGTAAATGAAAGGCTCGGCGTCAGGTGCCGGAAAGTCAGAAAAGAAAATAGAAGAGTGTTTGGCTTACAGATTCAAAAACACATTTTTTTTTTTTTTTTTTTTACTATTAAGACTTATTGGACCGGGGCTTTCAACTAAGCCCAGTACAATATTTCATCATGGGCCCAAACTCCCCTAATGGTTTAAAAGTTTCTCACCACACGAAGGGGTTCATGGGTCGGGTAATAAACCGAAAACTGAATCGTATCGAACCGAAAAAAAACCAAACCGAACCGAACCGAATTAAAAATTCGGTTTTCGATTTGGATATAGCTTTAGCTATCTGAACCGAAAACCGAATTTATATAAATATATATTTTTTTTTTATATATTTATATTATTTTAAATATAAAAAATATCCATTAAAATTTTATACTAATATAAAAAACACTTTTTTATGCTTGAAATATTTTTTTTTACCAAAAATATATATAATTAAATTAAAAATATATATAAATAGTGTAATTCAAGTACAAATTTCGATTTTCGGTTTTGACCAGTTCGGTTCTCGGTTCGGTTTTCGGTTATGACCCAAAAAAAAATTTTAACCGAACAACCCGAACCGAATAAAACGATTAACCGAGAACCGAACCGATGAACACCCCTACACAACATAACCAAAAAGTAGAATGTAGAGTGTAGACAGGGTGTTCACGGATCGGGTAATATCCATAATAACCGAAAATCGAAACCGAATTGAACCGAAAAATTCTGAACCGAATTTATAAGCGAACCGAATTGGTCAAAACCGAACCGAACATAACTAAATAATTGATTATGGGTTTGGATATGGTTTTAGCATTGAAAACCGAAAACTGAATTCGTATAAATATATATTTTTTCAATGTATTTATACGAAGAAAAAAAATTATTAACTATTTCTTTAATATAAATATAACATTATTTAAGCCTGAAAAAAATTTTGTGCTAAAACTATATATAATTAAATAAAAATAATAATTAAAATTATGTAATTCGGGTTATTCGGTTCGGTTTAATCAAATTTGAATTCGGTTCAGCTCGGTTTTTGACCAAAAAATTTTTAACTGAACCGATGAACACCCCTAGTAGACGGTATGGGTATTAATCGGGTCTGGTTGATCAAATTCCGGTTAATTTAGGTTTCTCATGATGAGTGAATACATTTTTTTCTCATCACATTAACAACTTTTATTTTCATCATCTTCATATGACAAGTCTCGTTCGTAAAATGTGTTTGCTATTGTATGGAGTGTAGTCAAATAAAATGATCGCTTCAATATAATTTTCTCATAATGTAAAAAGATAATGAGTGGGAAAAGAACATATTGTGGTATGTTTGTTTGAGCACTTTGGTATGGTTTTGTGTGAAAAAAACAGTAAACGCACGTTTGGTGTGAGAGTGTAACGTTTGAATATGGCATGATGTCTAAATATTCCAACTTTTAATGTAGCTAGATGGTAGGTGCATTAATGGTGAATTAAAGAATCAAAACAGGCATGGTTCATGTTATAGTGCAGTTTTGATTTCTTGGGATGATATTGTGTCATCAGAGATATGAGTTCAAGTTTGCTTGATATCGGATAACATTTAGATTTGTTAGTCTGACTGATGAATGTATAGTCTATTGATAGGTCTGTTGTTTGTATGTTTCACAACTAGATGGGTGATGTCCATCACAGTTTAGAATATCTTGTAAATTGTTTTGTTGATACTAATATAATTCATCATTTTGCACCTAAAAAAGAAATTTCAACTTTTGCTATAGTTTGAAAATAAATATTGATGCTTCCTATTTTTAAAGAGTGGGGATTTGCACATTCAAGTTTTGATTGACACACTTTATTTTATATTGTAAATAGTTCTACGTATATCACAATATACTTAGAGTGCTAGGTGTAGATGGCAAGGTTTGCTCCTCATTCGGGCCTCACATGTGCCACATCACCCCAACACTTCTTCACAACTAACCTCTCCTCACCAAACAACAAACCTCAACTTACTTATTTAGACCCCACCACTTACAACATTATTTTTTTATTCAATTTTTCAAATAACAAAAAATCATTTTATTCAAATAAAAATATAAATAATATTTTTTTATAAAAAACGTTAAAAAAAATTAACTGAAGAAAAAAAAATACCTTCAATTATCACTCATCTTCTCCATTACCCACCTTCAATTATCAACCAAAACCTTAAAAAAGAACTATCATCTCATCACTTAGATCTGAAGAAAAAACACACACACACACACACGCCTCCATATTTTTCTCACTAAAAACACACAAACACAAATACCTATAGATCGGAAAAAAAAAAAAAAAAAAAAAAAACACCTGCAAAATGTCAGACTCTTGTGCTCGCCGTACCCACGAAACACTACCCAACGAAGAAGAACGGCAAGGGGGGGAGGTGCAGCAACGAGCAACGGCCCGTCGTTGGTCTTGCCACGTCTGAACGGCGAAGCATATCAACGAGCTGCACCTAGCTCTCTTATCGTGTACCGGTACTTTAAAGTGTACTTGTTAAAAAATGATTGAGATTATTTTAAATCAATCTCAAAATTACGAAATTATAGAATTTAGAGAACTGATATGTCATTCTTTTGTTTCTGCTCATCTTTTTAAGTGAGGATTATTAGATGGGTTTTTCTAACTTGTGTTTTAAGGGCATAAGTTAAGTACATCAAAAGTACACAAAGGCTTACGAAAAAGTACACATGAATTCACATAAAAGTACAGACAGGTGTACTTTATGTGAATCCCTATGTACTTTTAATGTGTTTAACTTGTGCCACTAAAGCATAAGTTAAAAAAACCCCTTATTAGATATGCCAAAATCAATATAATAGTAGATGATAAAAGAAAATGGGTTGTTTAAATATGTCAGTAAGTGGTTGTTGGTAGAGGAATGAATTAAAGAGTAGTGAATTAGGGGTGTCAATCGAGTCGTGTTCGTGTTGATCTATTCGGGTTCGCGTGTTGGCGGGTTAGTATAACATCTACCCAAACACGACCCATTTATTAATCGTGTCAAGAAACTCAACCCTAACCCGCACCTGCATAACACGTGTAACTCATTTTTGACCCGTTTAACCTATTTAAATAAATAGGTCAAATAGTAAATAAGGTTGGTGGTTTATTGATTTAACTAGCTTAAATGCCAAAATTACATGAAGATTTAAAATATGATAAAAATAACAGACAAATAACTATACGATAATTTTCTCGGTTATAAGCGTCAATTTCTATGATATATGAGGTATAATCGTAATTCAATCATATTAAGTGCATAACAGAATACATTTAATCTGCATTCAACATAAAAAGGCATGTTATATATTTTATTTTTAGAGTCTTATATAATTAAACGGGTTCACAGGTTGACCTGTTTAATATTTACTCAACTCAAACACAACTCATTTATTAAACGGGTTAGACAGGTTGATCTATTTTTGACCCAAACCTGTTTATCCTCAACCCAAACATGTTTAACTTCGTGTCGGGTTTTTGTCGTTTATCGTGTCGTGTCGACAATTGTCACCCCTAGTAGTGATGCTAGAAAAATTAAAAAATTAAAAGGAGTAGTGGAAGAGGACGATAAACCATTAAACACTAGTCAAAAACTGGATAATATTTGACGAATTTTGACACAGAGCAATGAGCATGGACTGAACCGGGTCACGAGACACTCATGAATTTTTTTGATGTAACGTTAATTTTTAAAAGTAAATCGGCATCTTAAGTGCGCCTATTTTATCGAAATGTGTTTCTAGTGTTATTTCATTTACAAATAAAAAATTAACTTAAAATTTAGTAAAAGCCCAATATGGCAATGTAAATTAAAGCCAAAAAAATTTTTATGCATTTGATCATATTTTATCTTGATTCCGTCTCAAACAGGTAGTCAACAATTAATTCGCCAGAGTCAACAATTCTTCTTTATTCAAATAGTCAATAAGTACAACCTTAGAAAATTTAACAAGATTGATTTGCCATTTGATTTACTTTTAGCATGGGGTGGCGAATGGCACTTTGAGTAATCATTATCATAAATTTCTAGATGACTCAAATCATTGTTATTCTTTTCTATTAATTCAAAAGTAACTAATAATCTTAGAATATATTCACTATTAATGAAATCATTGCTTATCTAAGCTTACACTTTGTCATTTAAGATCACGCTTCCTAAAGTTACTAACCAAAATAGTTCATCAACTCATCATGTGGTTAAAGGGAGAGGAATTCACCGAAAATTCAATCATCAATGATGCTAGTTGTATCATACAATGAAGATATATTTATCCCGTTTGAATCGCAACTTGGTTGAACTAGCTGAAGTCGATTTTCATGATAGTTTGGATATGATGATTTACTTTCGTAGTTTATGAACTAACACTCTGTTCCCGAGTTTTTATTTGAAAAGAAAAGAAGAGAAGTGGAGAGGAAATTCAAAAAAGATTGCATTCCCAAGTTTTTTCTGGAAAGAAGAGAAGAGAAGAGAAGAGAGGAGTAAATTATGCCAAAACTTCTCTCCTAATCTGTTGAAGCATAATTCCGCTAGGCAAGTCTGGACGGCTCCCACGTGCCATTCATCCTTGTCACGAGCCTTGAAGCATGCTACAAACAAGAAAGAACCCGTTAGAAGGAGTCCCGCGGCCGGAGCCCCGGGACCACCCTCCGAGTGTCAAGTCAGTTCTACTCATAGTATGGAGGGATATAAATATGGAGGGTGAACCCTCTAGTTGAGAGTAATTCTAGAGAGAGAAAGTATATGTGTGTGTGTTCTAGAGAGGGAAAAAACCTACTATTGAGAGTGGTAAATACACTCTATTTATAGGCAGACTTCTTTGTCTTATCTGGTGATGGTGACACATTTAGGCGGGAAACTGCAATGTTTCCTTGGCCATTCGGATTGGTCGGTTCGGACAAGCCTTTCATCTGGGCCTTCCATCCGGTGCCCTTCATCTGAGCCATTCGGCTTGGATCCTTCGGACAATCCTTTCATCTGGGTCATTCAGCTTGGGTCCTTCGGACAGACCTTTCATCTGGGTCATTCGGCTTGGGTCCTTCGGACAGACCTTTCATCTGAGCCATTCGGATTGATCCTTCGGACAGACCTTTCATCTGGGTCATTCGTCCGGTGCCCTTCATCTGAGCCATTCGGCTTGGGTCCTTCGGACAATCCTTTCATCTGGGTCATTCGGCTTGGGTCCTTCGGACAGACCTTTCATCTGGGTCATTCGGCTTGGGTCCTTCGGACAGACCTTTCATCTGAGCCATTCGGATTGGTCCTTCGGACAGACCTTTCATCTGAGCCATTCGGATTGGTCCTTCGGACATGCCCTTCATCTGGGCCTTCCATCCGGTTCCCTGACGGATCAGGTCTATCAGACCACATACGTCATCATAATCTTCTTCCCAAATTGGAATGATTTGGAGAGAAGGTGATTTTAAAGCCTTTTATGCTAACATCTCTATTTTTTTTTTCCAACTCGGGAACACAAGATTAAAAATCAAAAAAATTTCCACTCCTCTTCTTTTCTCTCTTTTTTTCATCTCTTCATTTCTCTTCTCTCCGTTTTATACTCGGGAACAGGGAAGGATGTAGAGTGTAAGTAGGGGGGCCGGCGCCCCCCATGGCTAGCCGAAAAAGTTAAAATTTAAATGTAATTTTTTTTAAATTTTGACCTTTTTTCGAAAGTGACCCTCACCCAAAACTCAAATTGACTCCACCCACATACTAAAACCTAACATTCAACGCTCTAAAGCCTTATAAATCATTCATCTCTAAGTAAAAATACTCGATTTATCGTTATGATCTTTTTTTTTCCGCATTTTGTTGTTATGTTCAAAAAAAAAAATTGCCCCCCACATCCATTTTTCCTGGGTCCGTCACTGCTCGGGAACAGAGTGTAAAGGATGTTACGTTCTGGTTAGTTGGATTGGTTCAAACGGATCGATTTATTTGATCAATCAACTGCAAATGTGTAATGGACAAAGTTTTTACGTAAAGTTTAGTTCCCAAATAACAAAACTACATTATGTCCTAAAACATCTTTCAAAACAGTTCGTTGTTGAAAGTTTCAGTTAACTGATAGTCATACTTTTTAAAGATCTCACTAGAGTTACTAACTATTTAACTTCTATAAAGTTACTATCAATTGCTCAACTGAAATTGACGTAAAACAATTTTAAAGAAGCACAAAATTGACATGGCAATGAACGATAAGATATTTAATTTGTCTTGTAGCATGCATATGATCCAGTATCGCGTGCTTCATAACTTGCCCGTATTAATTGGTTTTGCATGCTTTTTATGAAATCTCAACCAACACAATTAAAACTAGGCTTCATGCATATCCACAATAAAGATGTGAATTTACGGAAACATCCTGGGTCATATAGATACTTTGTAAAGTATTGCATATGGCTACGGAGTGTTATATTTAATGTTAAAAGATACTACTAATATATTTATGACTTTATTTATGTTGCTATCGGTGTCACAAACCCGAAAAATATTGTTATCAAGACCTTTTACACTTTAAACTATTAAGACATAAGAGCTTGTTGGAGAAAGAATCTTTGTGGGGTGAGCTTTTTGAAACAAAACGGTAGGAATGAAGGGTTGGAGTGACAATTTTTATATGATCGAGGCGTGGCTTAGAAAGATTAATAATCACGTCATATGAGTGCTAATCATGACCATGCCTTTTGTGTCTCTTCCCCTTTTGCTAGGTTACACTTTATACTCTCTGTCTTTAATTTGATTACTATGCATTCTGAGTCAAATCAAGTGTACCATTTTAACTTGTAATAGCTTGCTTCTAAGATGGCTCGCACCTTAGGTGTTCCAAATGACCTTATTTCTTTCAAGACTAAATTAGGATCAAACTAGCAACGGTTTAAAGATGATCAAAGTTTTTAAAATGTTAGCAAACAAAAACACAACCAAAATAGCACAATATGTAACATGGTTCAGTAGACCTCATTAGGGATGGCAATGGGCGAGAAAAAACCCACAACCCGCGGGTACCCGCCATAAATGGGTGGGTAAACACGTAAATTTTCACCCACGGGTGGGTCGTGGGTGAAAATCTTTACCCATCAGTGGGTGGCGGGTGGGTGACGGGTAATGCATACCCATCGCGGGTAAACCCATGACACCCATTTAAAATACCCACGGGTATATCCATCAAAATACTCGTAGGTGTACCCATAAACCCATGTTAAAATTAATTATACTAATTAAAATATTTATGATGTTGCATGTATACATTTAACAGTTACTACCAAATCTAAAAAAACACATTAATTTAAAAGTTTGTTTGAGTTTTAAGACTAAAAAGAGAGTATGAAATATCAATAATCAAAGTTGTGTTTGGCAAATTGATTGGTGTCTTATTACGCAGTTTCATAGTTAGTTTCCATATCATCGTTATGTAATTTTGTTGCATAACACTAACCCATGGGTTTACTCATGGGTAACAAATACCCGCGGGCAAGGGCATGGGTAAAAATTTGTACCCATTGGTGGGTGACGGGTGGGTGATGGGTGAGAAAAAAACTAAGTGAGCGGGTGACGGGTTAGAGGTACCCGTGCTCATTACCCACGGGTGCCATCCCTAGACCTCATTGATCAAATACTTCTACGGAGTAAAATAGACCTCTCTTATTATAAAAGTTTGGTACAAAGTACAATTGATAACGAGAAATGAGATGTCATATTTCGGTCTAGGCGCCTCCATTTATGGTATGAACTTGGCTTTGTAATCAAGAAACTACTTAAAACCCTAACCGACTTGCCTGCTTAGCGAACCCACTCACCAAGCTCATCAAGTGAAGCTCAAACATGTGCAATTGGCCAAGCTTGCGTCTACCCTTTTCTAGATCCGTCTACTTGCTGATTTGGCTCGACGTATCCCCTCTTGGATACACTTACTAGAACAATTCAAGTCATACTTTTAACACTTTGCCCGCGCACATTATAGATGACCATCATATAAGTTACTGATATTGAATACGCAATTTGTAAGACTAGAATTATAGTATCCTAAAAACATTCTTAATTATCTTTCTAAAAGTATGTGGTTTCATTTTATTCGTTAGAAAAGATGATCCGCTTTTTAACAGTCCAATCAAGAACAAACATGTGACATTAGGAATAAATTTACGAACATTTTTATGATGCTAAATCATTTTCCAATTTAATTTGTAATAATCTGGAATCCAATATGTGTGTTTACATTATTGCATTCTATCGTCTTCATGGTATCATCAAAGCACTCATGATTAGTAACAAATACAATTTTGGTTAGGCTGAAAATACGTAACATAACATACAGTACTTTATTAATTGTCACTATCGCTAAAACTTTTATTTTTTTGTCAATATCGCTAACTTTCTAAGTGAATTGACTAAAATACCCTTTTGCTCTTCCTCTTTGAATTTGTTCTTGAGTTTACGTTTATTTTTTAAGCAAAATTCATAATCTTTCCAAATTTCGACCATCCACCACCACCTCTTCCACCAATTATGGCCATCTACCATCGGGTACTAGCCAAATTCAAGATTCCAGCCACCCGATTTCTTTACACCCATCGTTTAAGTCCACCAAATCAAACAAAAATCATAATCTAAACTCAAAATCGATTTACATTACTTTTGATTTATCATTACCTACAAAAGTTAACATAAAACCCATTGAATCCCAATCCAAATTCACACTATAATGTGTCAATTTCTTACTATCATCAAATATATACTCAAATCATTAATAACAAATACATCATATACTTAATGACGAATACATTCGATAAAGTGCCAATAATGAACACTTATTTTACAATATACCTTGATCCTAAAAATCAAGTCAACCTAGCAATTGATTTTCAGACGTCATAGATACATTATAACAAATAAATAGATATAGGAAAATATTATTTTGTGAATAAACTAACACTAGAATAATGAAAACATAATATATTGGATGGCTATGTATATAAATGGAATATACAGATAGAGTATATATGTAATTAATTATTAATTAATTTTTTTTTTTAAATCACTTGGAGAATGGAGATAACGGTTGAAATGGTCATGTTAGTGATATTGACAACATTTTGATAGTATTTTAGCTATAATGACAATAAATAAAGTAACTTATGTATTTCGGTTTTTAGCCAATTTTACAAGTCAATATCCTTTGGCACTACAACAACAGCTGCTTTTAGCGGGGACATTTCTTCGCTTTCAGCGGGGACTTCTCCTCGCCCAAACCTTTTGGCGGGGACATGTCCCCGCCGAAAGTGCCTCGGGCAAAGCCCCACGCTGTAAACTTTCGGCGGCGACGTACCACTCTTTTGGCGGTGACACGTGGGACCCACGCCGCCAGCGTGAACAATATCGGTCAGGTCAAACTTGCTAGCGTGGCAATATTTTTGGCGGGGACTAGTCCCCGCTGAAAGTATTTTCCAAGCAAATGGTGTAACCTTTTTGCGGGGACGCTTCCCCGCTGAAAGTATTTTCCAAGTACATGGTGTACGTTTTAGGCGGGGACAGTCCCCGCTGAAAGTTGTTCTCACTATTATTGTAGCAACCTTTTGGCGGGGACATGTCCCCGCGAAAAGTGTCTGACCCATTTTGCAGCAAATTGCTGCAAAATGGGTAATTTCCAGATTTTTTCCGGAATTTTTCCGGAAAAAATCTACATTAACACTACAAATCCAGAACCTGTATATAACCTAATTACAATACCACAAGACACTCAAATCACAAATTCGCCAAACATAATATGATACATATCCAAATTTCTTAAAAATTAACATAATCATGTGTTTGTATCCAAATTCGCAAAATACGGTTCAAAAACCGTTATCACATGATCACTACATAAGCTAGCTATCCGCTATACGCTACAAAACTATACGTGGGAACAATGTAGCGAGAATCCTAACACATAAACACATAATAATCCATGAAACTATCCAAACATTTGTCCATAACCCAAAACAAATATAAATCAACCCAAACAACCCATACGCTACTCGTGAGTCCCCCCACTCCCCCCACTAGCCCCACTCCCCTCCTCCGGGGTACCTGTAGACTCAGCTGGTGATGGTGAAGCCTCCTGGGATCCCGATGTCGTCGCCTGAGTCGCTAGCTCTGCCATCTGTAAACGTACTAGTACAAGAAAATATAATTAGTGAATAAACACATATACACATATACGCATATACACACACATTGAAATAAATAACAATTTATACAAAAAATAATAATAATAATAATAAATAAATAAATAAACACATTTAACCACTCGATAACAATTTCATTCAAATAAGTGTCATTTAACAAATTACAATTTGAGATCAATCTCCCTCATCACTAAGATAAAAACCCTCATTATTAGTGTCAGCTTCATCTTCACGATCGACGTAATCTTCACCATCAGATGCTAAATCATGAGGAACGTGGTCATCATAATCAATATTATCTTCGTCGTCGTCGACATAAGTGATAATTGGTTGTGGTGGTGCCTCAACTTCCGCTGGCTCAACATCTCTATTTATGGTGTCATAATTCAACGTATCCAACTCAGCAGAGAGTGTGACATGTGATGATGTGTTGTCATGTACAACATCCTGATTGTCTTCTACCACGATGATATCCGGGTTCCAAATCTTTCGATGATAAGAATCTTGGACGGCCTTGACATTACCACGTTTACCCGAGAAATCAAGGTAAAAGACTTGTGTTGCTTACGTTGCAAGAATGTATGGTTCACTTTCAAACGATACACGATCTGTCATAATTTGTGTAATGTTGTTTCTATAGGTACAACGTTTTATGCGACCATTGTTATTAGTGTCGAACCATTTAACTTTGAACAACACAACCTTGAACGGAATATATTCAAGCTCGATAATTTCTTCAAGCTGGCCATAATACATTCCTCCGCTAGGATTAGGAGTTGAAATTCCGTTGTTTTGGGTTGAACGACGTAAATCACGGTCGTGTACGATAAACTTCACACCGTTCACTGTGCAAGAGTCGGCTGAGAATGCAGCACATGATGGTCCACAAGCCAAAGCGAACAACTCGGAAGTACAACTTGGGTCGTCCTTTACTTTCAATTCACGAATCTAAGAAAAAAAAGTTAAGAATAGATATAGATGAGTAATAGTCATTATTTTTGCAGGGTTTTACATACAACAAGTCTACCTTGTTCCCAAACCAGCGAGGAAATCCTTCTTGTATGTCATTGCCAGGAAATTCCCTGTAAATGTTCATGATATTAGAATAAGTCGTCGAATAATAACTTACGTAAAACAAAATTTTTAAATAAAACGTGTACCTCTTGTACTCGTTCATGTACGGGTCGATTTCATGATTGTTGTGTAGTACATACCATACTACTTTCTGCATTGCGTCCGGTTCAAGCCGAATTAATGATTGTTTACCATTCAGTTTACAGGCTGATCAAAACACTTGAAATCGACTTGTTGGGCTTGGACCGTCCTCATTCCGGTCAGGACGATTAAATCTCGTCTCAACACCCCGAAAATAATGCGAACAGAAAGTTAATGCTTCATCAGCAATATAACCCCTCCGCTATTGATCCTTCAGGCTTAGCTTTATTTCTGACATAATTTTTGAGCTTTTTCATGTACCTTTCAAATGGATACATCCACCTCATGTAAACAGACCCGCCTTGAATAGCCTCTTCGGGTAGATGAATAACCAAGTGAATCATAATGCCAAAAAAAGTTGGAGGATAGATTTGCTCGAAACTGCACAAAATATTGATAAGCTATTCTTTAGCTTTCAACATGTCATCCACCATCAAAGTTCGAGCGCATATTTGTTTGAAGAATGAACAAAGCTCGATTATTGGTGTTGCGGTGGTTTGGTCCTTCAAGTAATTTTGAAGTCCAGCAGGAAGTAACCGCTGCATCATTATATGGCAGTCATGAGCCTTCAAGCCTGTTATGTTGTTATCACTGTCTGTCACTTTATGCTTGAAGTTAGATCCGAACCCATCGGGTAGTTAAACACCTTTGATCAATTGGGAAAAAAAATCATGATATTAGAATAAGTTGTCGAAATGAATACGCGAATTGAATTGGAACAAATAAATTCTGAAATAAAACGCGTACTTTTGATGAATTGACAAAAAAGTTTTCTTTCTTCAGTTGTGAAAGAGTACGTGGGATGAGGCTTAGAGCACTTCCCACCGCCTTTGTTGACGAGCCACAAAGCATTACGAATATTCAAATTTTGTAAGTCTTGTCTTGCCTTGTTGGTGTCTTTTGATTTGTCATTCATTAACAAAGTACCCAACACACTTTCACACACATTTTTTTCGATATGCATGACATCTAAATTGTGTTTTAGTGTAAGAAAAGACCAATACTTTAGCTCGTAGAAAATAGATACTTTGGTCCAATTCAATTCGCGGTCAGGATCACGTTTTTTCTTCGCACCCCCAAAACTTAGATGTTTCCCCGGGATACGTATAGGCAATCTCCCAAGTTGAGTCAAGATGTCATGACTGGTATATTTTTTAGGAGGTGGTCTATCATCGAGCTGAGTATAGAATGCCTTTTTGTTCTTCCGCCATCTGTTGTTGGCTTTTAAGAATCTTCTGTGACCAACATAAGCGGTTTTGCTTAACACGCGCATAGATGGAGTCTCTATATTACAGGTCGGACATGCCTTGTAACCTTGCCTACTCCACCCAGACAAACTACTTCGAGCGGGAAAGTCATTGATAGTCCATAAAAGCGCTGCTTTCATACAGAATTCTTCGCCTGCAACAGCGTCCGTAGTCATAACCCCATCTTTCCATAAAGTCTTAAGGTCTTCAATCAAAGGCCTCAAGTAAATATCTATGTCCTTCCCGGGTGATTTAGGGCCCGGAATTAACAACGTCAACATAAGAGAAGTCTCTCTCATACATATCCAAGGAGGCATATTGTATGTTGTTAATATTACCGGCCACATACTGTAAGACTGACTAAGGTTGCCGTACGGATTGAAACCATCAGCAGCCAACCCTAATCGGACGTTTCTTTTTTCATAAGCAAATTCTTTCTTATACTCGATATCAAATTTCTTCCATGCTTCACCATCAACCGGGTGTTGCATCTTACCGTTCTCCGTAGACTGCCCAGACGCATGCCAAGTCATATGTTTTGCAGTGTGTTTAGACTTGTACAAACGTTGTAGTCTAGGAATGATAGGAAAGTAACGCAACACCTTGTTAGGAACTTTATTCCCCAGTGTGTTCTTGTCTTTCCATCTACTAGCATCGCAGATGGGGCAATTCTGCAAATCTTCGTTACCCACCCCCCGATATAAAAAACAATCATTTACACAAGCATGTATGGATTCGTATCCTAACCCGATCGTTTTATATGTTTTCTTTATTTCATAGTATGACGGTGGGATTTTGTATCCTAGAACGGGCGGGAAGCATTCACGTAGAAATTTTAGTGTTTCGTTAAACGTGGTGTCACTCATTTTACCTTTGACTTTAATGTTCGTAAACTTTGCCATAAAGTCCAATGAAGACATCCATGTACAGCCCGGGTATAGTGGGTCGTTAGCAGTGGCAAGTAACGCTTCAAACTCGTTACGTTGAGGAAGTGTTGTTGCTTGAGTTGGCTCGTTACTTGTCTCGCCAATATTTTCTTGAGTTGGCTCATTCGGATACATATCATGAAGGAAATCAGCCATGTCACTCGTCCCGGGATGATTTGTGTTGGGTACCAATGTTCGGGTATCCGGTTCACCGTGATTATACCATTTCGTATAACTTTGGTCCCAACCATTTGAGTGTATGTGATCAAACAAATCTTCGTACTTTATCCAACCATTGTTATAACAACTAGCACATGGACAATGTATATTCCCATCAATATTCACAAAGTCCTTGGCATACGCGCAAAAAGCTTTAAGACCTTTTAAAAAAACGAGGCTAGCACGAGATAATGAGACCCAACTCTTATCAACTGGCATAACTGCGTTTTAATGATGCAACAAATAATTATATAGAATTAAACATGTTCACAAGTTATGCGTTTTAATGATGCAATTACGAGTTGTGCATTTTGTTCACCTAATCCAACTATGGAAGGCAATCCTAACCCACTCTTTGAATGTTTCGTCTCATATATGAATGCGTATAACTGAATTTACTATTTGAGAAAATTTCGGCAGCATTTCCCCTCAACTCCCCAAATATGTGCATTAAAGACATATTCGTAGGAGTAAAGGGGAAACACTGTCGAAATTTTCACAAATAGTAAATCAATTATACGCATTCATATCCTAAATGAGACAAAACATTCAAAAAGCAGTCCCAAACAGGGGACTTTCCGAAATTAATTTCTAATAAATTAATTTCGGACGGGTTTTCTATGGGATGATTAACTTCGGACGGGGACTTTCCAAAATTAATCACTAAAGTCCTATAATCATTTACAATATATGAGACGATCAAATACCATATAGTACTAACATATTCACATTGTCAATTTCGGCTTATGTATCATAACATTAAGTAAACTAGTCCGTTTTTTTTGGATACCTGTGTTGGGGCTGTTTTGCAGCGAACAAACACCCCTTGTTGGGGCTCTCGTCTGTGGTCTCGGCTTATAACAAACACCCCCTGCAGCGAACAAAACATTCAAAATATAAAAACAATAAACGCAAAACAATTAAGAATTAACAACAATAAAGTTAACAATGTAGACTGGATTTATTTGCCTAGATGGTTGTCTGTGGTCGAGATGATGGTGGTGCGAGTGTGGGTTGCGGTGGTGGAGATGGTGGTGGTGTAGTGGTGCGAGTGTGGGTTGCGGTGGTGGAGATGGGGCACAATGTAGACCGTCTGTGGTCGAGATGATGGTGTTGCGGTGGTGGTGTAGTGGGTTGCGGTGGTGGAGTGGTGAATAGTTGTGGAGATGGTGATTTGTTGTGATGGTGGAGCAGAAGCATAAGCAGAATTGAAGCAGAAGATGATTTTTTTTTTTTTTTTTTTTTTTTTTTACAATTGCGAATTGTAGATCTGATAATAATAGAGGTAATTTTGTGCTTTACTTTCCGCGGCGACAAGTCCCCGTAGATCTGATAATAATAGAGGTAATTTTGTGCTTTACTTTCCGCGGCGACAAGTCCCCGTGGAAAGGTTGTTTTGTCTTTTAGTATATACTTTTGGCGGGGACACATCCCAGCTAAAAGTTTTCGCACTTCGCCAAAACATTTGGCGGGATAAAGTAAATGCTTAGAGGGAAAAACAAAATTATTGGTAACACCTTTTAGCGGGGACATGTCCCCGCCAAAAGTGTGCAAAATTTTTATTAAACCATTTAAATTTAATTATTTATAATTAATTTAAATCATTTATGATTTATTTAAATCATTTAAAATTATATATAAATAATTAATAATTAATTATTTTTATGATGTGGTATCACACGAGTCGAGATGATGTGGTATCACACGAGATGTTAAACGAACGACTCGAGATAATGTGGTATCACACGAGATGTTAAACGAACGAGTCGAGATGATGTCGTATCACATGAGATGTTAAACGAACGAGTCGAGATGATGTGGTATCACACGAGATGTTAAACGAACGAGTCGAGATGATGTCGTATCACACGAGATCTTAAACGAACGAGTCGAGATGATGTGGTATCACACGAGATGTTAAACGAACGAGTCGAGATGATGTCGTATCACACGAGATCTTAAACGAACGAGTCGAGATGGTGTGGTATCACACGAGATGTTAAACGAACGAGTCGAGATGATGTGGTACCACACGAGATGTTAAACGAACGAGTCGAGATGATGTGGTATCACACGAGATGTTAAACGAACGAGTCGAGATGATGTGGTATCACACGAGATGTTAAACGAACGATTCAAGATGATGTGGTATCACACGAGATGTTAAACGAACGAGTCGAGATTATGTGGTATCACACGAGATGTTAAACGAATGAGTCGAGATGATGTGGTATCACATGAGATGTTAAACAAACGAGTCGAGATGATGTGGTATCACACGAGATGTTAAACAAACGAGTCGAGATGATGTCGTATCACACGAGATGTTAAACGAACGAGTCGAGATTATGTGGTATCACACGAGATGTTAAACGAACGAGTCGAGATGATGTCGTATCACACGAGATCTTAAACGAACGAGTCGAGATGATGTGGTATCACACGAGATGTTAAACGAACGAGTCGAGATGATGTGGTATCACACGAGATGTTAAACGAACGAGTCGAGATTATGTGGTATCACACGAGATGTTAAACGAACGAGTCGAGATGATGTCGTATCACACGAGATGTTAAACGAACGAGTCGAGATGATGTGGTATCACACGAGATGTTAAACGAACGAGTCGAGATGATGTCGTATCACACGAGATGTTAAACGAACGAGTCGAGATGATGTGGTATCACACGAGATGTTAAACGAACGAGTCGAGATGATGTCGTATCACACGAGATCTTAAATGAACGAGTCGAGATGATGTGGTATCACACGAGATGTTAAACGAACGAGTCGAGAATATGTGGTATCACACGAGATGTTAAACGAACGAGTCGAGATGATGTGGTATCACACGAGATGTTAAACGAACGAGTCGAGATGATGTGGTATCACACGAGATGTTAAACGAACGATTCGAGATGATGTGGTATCACACGAGATGTTAAACGAACGAGTCGAGATGATGTGGTATCACACGAGATGTTAAACGAACGAGTCGAGATGATGTGGTATCACACGAGATGTTAAACGAACAAGTCGAGATGATGTGGTATCACACGAGATGTTAAACGAACGAGTTGAGCTGATGTGGTATCACACGAGATGTTAAACAAACGAGTCGAGATGATGTCGTATCACACGAGATCTTAAACGAACGAGTCGAGATGATGTGGTATTACACGAGATGTTAAACGAACAAGTCGAGATGACGTCGTATCACACGAGATGTTAAACGAACGAGTCGAGATGATGTCGTATCACACGAGATGTTAAACGAACGAGTCGAGATTATGTGGTATCACACGAGATGTTAAACGAACGAGTCGAGATGATGTGGTATCACACGAGATGTTAAACGAACGAGTCGAGATGATGTCGTATCACACGAGATGTTAAACGAACGAGTCGAGATGATGTGGTATCACACGAGATGTTGAGATGTTAAACGAACGAGTCGAGATGATGTGGTATCACACGAGATGTTAAACGAACGAGTCGAGATGATGTCGTATCACACGAGATCTTAAACGAACGAGTCGAGATGATGTGGTATCACACGAGATGTTAAACGAACGAGTCGAGATGACGTCGTATCACACGAGATGTTAAACGAACGAGTCGAGATGATGTCGTATCACACGAGATCTTAAACGAACGAGTCGAGATGATGTGGTATCACACGAGATGTTAAACGAACGAGTCGAGATGATGTCGTATCGCACGAGATCTTAAACGAACGAGTTGAGATTATGTGGTATCACACGAGATGTTAAACGAACGAGTCGAGATGATGTCGTATCACACGAGATGTTAAACGAACGAGTCAAGATTATGTGGTATCACACGAGATGTTAAACGAACGAGTCGAGATGATGTGGTATCACACGAGATGTTATACGAACGAGTCGAGATGACGTGGTATAACTTTTGGCGGGGACATGTCCCCGCTAAAAGTGTTCGAACTTCGCCAAAACATTTGGTGGGATAAAGTAAATGTTTAGAGGGAAAAACGAAATTTTTGGTAACATCTTTTAGCGGGGACATGTCCCCGCCAAAAGTTATGTATTCCCGCCAAAAGTAATGGCGTGAATAATGCCCGGGACAAGAAAAAGCGCAATATTTTGGTCAAATGTTATGGTCTGAAAAAACACTTTCGGCGGGGACATGTTCCCGCTGAAAGATTGCGTTGAAAATGCAATGGGCGGTCAGCGATATTGTGTGCCAGCTCAGCGCTGTTTTTGTCGTTTAGCGACTTTTGGCGGGGACAAGGGCGTCGCCGCTGAAAGTTTTGTCGCCCGTCCTCCTGTTTGTTGTAGTGTGGCTTAGTGATATGCAATTAAGTAGCCTATTAACTTAAGATCGTAGATTCAAATTTTTACTGAAAAGTAAAAATTTTCCTTTTAATTAGTGCCATGTCATTTGAGAAATAACTAAACGGACTTTATTGATTTGACTCGGCATTACAACTTTCATGTGGCGAATATTATCTATTTATTTATCAATATATATCTCATTAGATTGAGAATGGATGTTTTCTTGTCATGCTTTGTGGTAATTGAGTCTGAAAATAAATCATCTGTTTACGAATACCAAACAAAAAATAGTTAAATGCAAAAGACAAAGAAAAACAATGGTGAGTACAAATGTGAAAGCCATATCATCATGATGAGGAGTTAAATTTGGTTTTATTATCATCGATCTCCAATTAGCTAGGCCACACTAGTTTTGTCTTTTCAAAAAAAGCAATTTTTCTCATTTCCATTTTCATTTATAAAACACACTAAAATTTGCATGGAGGAAACCAGAGTGAATTCCAGGACATTCATAGATTTTTGCGATACATCATAAATTTATTTATAAAATACATTGATTTTTTGATTCAATAAATTTGGGTATCTAGTCTTGATTATTTTTTCTTAAATGCATCTGGTGAATTTTTGTTCTTCTTCAGTCTGTATGTAGATCGATAGCGATTGGGCATCACAGGTGGAAACATGGACGAGAAAATGGTACGAATGAGGTCGACAGAAGGCTATATAGATAACAAGTTATGAAAGCATACCGTCGTATTTGAAAGGACAAGAAGAACTGTTAAACGAAAACGAAACCCCTTGTAGGGCTCGAACGAATCTCAAATGTATTGATCTATATCTATGTCCTTTTCTTAAACTTGAGGTACCCCATCAAACCAACCAGAACGATGCACATGTATCCTCTCCATATTCACAGGCATATCGACCATACATCGCACTGAATGCTAAAAAAAACTCACAAACTTAAATTAGTACAAATGTGAAAGTGAGAATGTTAGGGGCAAATGTTTTGAAGGTGTGTCAACTAGTGAAGTTTAGTCAAATGGAACACATTACAAAATGTACAATGCATCACACCTAGAGTGGTCTCCACCACTCAACACTTCATCATTAACTCCACTCGTTTCAATTGTGTGTTGCTTATAAATTCGAATTCTTTTGTCATATGACATGGACTTGTAACAACAAAGGTATCGACGTATAACACGTTAAAAAAAGGTTATATGGTACGTGTAGGGAACTTGAAATTCAGAGTTACTCACTAAAAGTAAAAATATTTGTTAGTGGTAAGAGTGAGAGACATTGGTGTAGCACCCACAAGAATATTAGAGCAACATCTTGCACGATATGGATTAAATTTATATGATGTGATAAAACAATAGAATGACGTGCCATTTTAAAATGGGTTTAATGTTGTTCTCAGTATCTAGCTTATATATGTGACATCTTTTAAAAATTTTAATTTGGATGTTCGTTGCCACACCTAGCCCTAGTTAAAGGTCCCAACAGATGGTATGATTGTGACCAACTGACCAACCTAAGTTTGTGAGCGATATGTGTGAATGCGTCATCTTAATCCAAGTTAAACTTTAACACTTGTTGAAAAGTAAGCCTATAGTAGATTTGTGGTAATTAAGATAAGAGATTTTTTAAAATGTGTCCGGAAGGCACACATTTAAGGTTTTATAAAAGTAAAATCATAGATTATTAAATTGAAAATTACATTTATCAATAGTAATTTGTGATTATATATAATAAGAATTTAACGTATTTTTTGATATAAAAGGAAATTATGTGTTTAATAAGCAAAGTTTAAGATGCGCTTGAGGGCACATATTAGAAAAACCTGCTATACGTATTTTTCTATCAACTATTTAAAGTTACTACTCATCTCATTTGAACTTGTTTAATTGACATATACGATAAGTAACGAAGCGTTATTATCTGTTTTCAAAATCACGATAAGACTTGTAAAAAGAAAGTATTGTTTAGTTATGTTTGTCAATATAATTATTATGAAAATTAATAAATAATTGCTTAATGTAGTTAGGAACATGCCAAAGTGGACGCTCCATTACATCAAAATGCTTACCTAAACTTCTGCACTTCGTAACATGAAATTTTCACTTTGCTTTTGTCCCACAATTTATGGTAAATTGTGGTTTCGTAATGGAATTGTAACACACATTAGTTTAGTTTAATGAATTTAGAATGTATTTCAAAAATTATATATGTGAATTATTAAAGTTTCCATTCCATATATGTCCATTTTTGCATAAGTATTCATGCAAAGTTTTTGTTTACCACGCTTTTTAAAGCATTTCTTTTCATACATGATCTTATCCATTATAACATGGCTTTGTGCTTTGTTCATATCGGGAAGAGATCTAATAAGAAAAAAAATAAAATAAGAATAATAAGAATAAATTTTAGCTACACATGATACACTTTAAATGAGGAAGAGAAATTTCAAAAGAGATGCATATATTTTTTGTAAGTGCATCTAAAATGCGTAGTTGTGATATTTTCATTTTTCGCATTTTAATATTATTTTTCATTTGATCACAACTCTGTTCGGATCACCTTGTAAACAAAATCCGGATTTTGAAAATGAAATTTGCATCGTAGCTTAAGCTGCAACCTACAAACAAATAGATATTTGAATCTGGCTTTTGAAAATATACTTCAAGGATGTCACTGATTTAATTATTAAGAGTAAGAATGCGTTTGTTTCATTAATATATTTTAGGTTTGAATCTGACTACCATATCTTACCGGTAAGAGGTGGCTAGAAAAATCTAAATCTGAATGAAATAATGTTGTTTGGTTTTGTATAATTGTCCGAATGATTTTAAGTGTTCGTTTCTGCAATTTATTTAAGTAAATTATGTAAATACGTAGTATGAAACAAGACTTTTTATCATAAATATAACATAGTTAATAAACCATCAAATATATTATATTAACGCAAGTCTTCAATCTCCTATCAGGTAAGAGGCAATAAGACAAGTTTGATTCTATGACAGCTTAGTTACTACCTTCAGAAGAAATGCGAGGAGTGGTATTGAACATACACAATTTGATTCTATGGCGGAGATCATGAAAACAATCTCGCTGGTGCCTCGTGTTGACAGGTACATATGGTCGCTGGAGAATGATGGCTCATTTTTGGTTGCTTCGATTCGCAAGACGTTAGACGACAACCGGTTCCAGGAGGAGAGTTTGTCGACAAGGTGGGTCAAATCCGTGCCTATCAAGGTTAATATTCTGGCTTGGAAAGTTAAATCTAATGCTCTTCTTACTCGTTTTAACATATCTCGTCGTGGCATGGATATTGATTCTATTGATTGTCCCATTTGTAAAATGGGTGTCGAAACGACAAGTCATGTGTTCTTTCAATGCAATGTGGTTAGACAGGTTAAGAGAAAGATTTCTTCATGGTGGAATGTGGAGTATATGGAGGTTAATTCATAAGAGGAGTGGCGTTCTTGGCTCGTGTCTACCCGGATTCGATCAAACATCAAAGTTATTATCGAAGGGATCTATTACGGCTTGTGGTGGGTTATGTGGAATTTTTGGAATAAGACTTTATTTGATACGAAGATTCCGGAAAAGGTCTTGATCTTTGATAATTTAGTCTCTAGCTATTTTTATTGGTTTAAATATCGATGTAAAGCATCGTTCAAATGGGACGATTGACTTAAAAACCCTTATATTGTTTGTTGTTGATCTAGCTTCTTGCTAGTGTTTAATAAAATTGCCGTTCCAAAAAAAAAGAGGCAATAAGAGCATCTACAATGGGGTGGTTTTTAAAAGACTTTTTACTATTTAAAAAAGCTTTTGGTATGTTTTTTAACATTGGAGCAAAGACTTGGTTCATGACTTTTTAGCAAAGACTTTTGCAGTAGAAAGCTTTTGACAACAAAAGTGAAAAGCTATTACACCAAAATAAACTAAACATTTATTATGAAACAAATATATAATTAAAAAACTCATTCATTAAATGCAACAAGTACAAAAAGTAAATGCAAAAAGCTACGAATGGTTTTTGCCATTGCATATGCTTTAAGACAAGTCTTTAACCTCTTACTGAGTAAGATATTATATGTCTAACTGGGTTTGACTAAAAAGAAAAAAACAAACAAGCAAAATGTATACCAACCTTTTACTGGTAAGAGTAAAAGGGCTACTAAAAAAAAAAAAAAAAGCACTGATGTTTTGATTTTCATCTCCAGAATAATAATTATTAGTTTATATGCTTACTTTTATACTTATCAAAAGCAATGCTATGTCCACATAAATTTTACACAATAATAAAATTCATCTAATGAGTTGGTATATTCAAATATCTTTAATTTTCTAATTAATTAGCAAGGATATCATTTTATGAATCTTTTTGTGTAAAAATTTTGTGAAGATATCGTTCCTCATTTATTAAGCAAAATGTTGTTGTATTGAGTGTGAATAAGAAAATATATCTTTTTGCATATGATGAATTTGAGAAGCATTTTGAGTCTATCTCGTGATCACACTTGTACTAAAGAATCTGTTAATTCAAAATGCCATTACCACAACCACCCTTTCTAACCTACTACCACCTCATAAACCAATGTTAACTATTTATTCTTATACGAATCTATACTACTTATAATACATATTAGACCCTGTCTCCTATTAAATTTTTAAGATTTCCTAATATAGATTTTAGCAAATACATATATTAAAGCTTTATGTATAATTAATTTATGCACAACCATGTATATTAAACACATGTATTTAATACTCTTCTTAAATCACCCCTTTACTGAAAAATGCACCATTTTACCACATAGTACAAACTAATCAAGCTATTAATCATCTACTGTTAAAATCCAATAACCCAAGCACTTAAAACACAGCAAAAAAACATAACTTACGCAACTTAAAAGACCAACATATACAACTTAAAGGAACAACATGGTTAAAATTACTCAAATATAAAATTCTCACAATCTATAAAGTTATTGTAACGAAAAACATAAAATTAAAAGACATTAATCGTCACAAATTTTGCTACAGGGTACCCGTCGCTGCATCGCGCGAGTACCTTGCTATATTTAGTTATGTATCTAATAAATAACATATTTTTTATACTCTTTCAAGCTATGGATGTTACACAACGCGGGTTAGAATGCTTGCGTGTTGCGGCAGTAGTATTAATTGATAAAAAAGTTATTATAAAATTATTGGAAATTATATAATTATTTTACTTTCTTTTCATCAAAAATATTACACATGTGACATGTCTATACAATTTGATATTCATGTGTATTCACATAACTGAATTATAATCCAATTCCTATTCTTTATCTATTAACTTAACGCAATTATAGAAACATAAAAGTTCAATTATTTCACCAACAATTTCTTTTAACAAAATAGTTTACATTCTAAAAGTAAAACGTATATGAAAACTCTTTCATAAACTAATAATAATTATTGTAATGAGTCTACCGCCTATACTATTCGAATATTTGCAATCATGTTGACTTATTATTGTAAAAATAAGAAGTTGATTGTAAAATTATAATCGCTATCTTTTTATAAAATGTAAGTTAAAAGCATTGCAACATTTAACTCATTTTATTTGAATTTTTAATACCTTTTTATTGGTATTTTTTTTTAATAAAAATGCTAAATTTTAATATATTACCAGAAAAATAAGAAGTTGGTTTTATTATTATTATTATTATTATTATTATTATTATTATTATTATTATTATTATTATTATTATTTAAAGATTCCAACCCCCCAAGTAAAGAACTGTTACGAATAATGAAGAAACTAGTATATTTAATTATTATTATTATTATTATTATTATTATTATTATTATTATTATTATTATTATTATTATTATTATTATTGTTATTTATAAAATCGCATGTAAAAAAAATATTGTAATATTGGGCTCTTGTTATTCGAAGGTTAAAGGAGTTTTTATTGGTATATTTTTTATAAGAAAATTGTTGAATATTTATGATATGTTTAATAAATAAAGTTTGTTATGTAAAAAAATATAAAAAGTAAAAGTTTAAAATAATTTTTGTAACTTGGTACATAGTTTAGGGGGTGTTTTGAATTTTTAATTAATTCCAGATCTAAACAACGTAGGTTTATTTATTTATTTATTTTTAATTGTTAGATAGTTTAAGGATGTGTTTTTAAACTAATTTTTTTGAAAAAAAAAATCAATTTTAAAAATAAACTTCCAATACTTTCTATGAAATCGTACATATGTCAAACATATTGCAATATCGGGCTCAGATATTTTCAAAAATGTCAAAAACAGTCCTTCCGGTTAACTTACTTTTACAGTCCTTAATAAATTTTTAAATGCATCTTTGTCGTTAAATGCGATTGCAGCAATAGTCCTTATGTTAAATATGTAACTATTTGTATAACAAAAATTCACACAAATTGCCACTTTAGTTATCTACTGATTTCAGTAACGGTCCCTGAGTTAAATTTAGGGATTGTTTGTTTTACAAAATATACAGTTAATTACCTCACTTTACAAAGAACGTTAATAATTTAAAGATTTTAACAAAAAACGATGACGAATAAAGATGTTAACAATTAATTATTTATAGATTATTTGAAATTTAAGAAACTGAATACTTATTGTTGATTTTTTCCCCCGCCACAACTCCTACCCGTTTATACTATATATGATGATAGTAATAATTAATCAAACATTTTGGTAAACAATATCTTTTAATACTAAAACACGCAAACAAGAAAGGACAAGAGCGTATTTTAATGCTATGTTTTGTAACTAACACTTGCTACTTGTTGCAAGCAAAGTAATATTACTAAAGCTAAAACAAATAATGTAAAATGAAATAAAAAATAAATGATACTATAAAAAAAATGTTTAGTTTCTTTTTTATAATATAAATAATATTACTAAGTTTGGTTGATTGTGTTTAACATGCTGAAGTAACACGTGCCACATTAAAGAACCCGTAAATTAAACGCACATTCATTAAGAAAACGTGAACGGGACACATAATTGGAATAAGATTTCCGATTGACCTAGATTACCACTACTTAATCGTTTCCATAATAGTTTGTCTTGGAAAAAAAAAACAGAAAAACACACACAAATATGGAATCACCAAGAAGAAGCTTTGACACGTGGTCCTTATCACCAATAAGTGTGGATCAAGTTCTTTTGAATCATATGCAACCGAGCCTGAGGTTGAACCCCAAATAAGAAAGATTGAGAGGACGAAGACCACCGATTTGACCATCTATCGGCGTGAAGTGATCAAGACTTATGCCGAAAGCATTGTGTAGTGTTGAAAGGCACGAGTGTCATATACGTATGAAAAAAAATACACATGATAGTCATGGGTGGAGTGTTGAGGGGAGTACGGTTACTGTTTAATATATGTAGGAGGGATATCTAATGCCACGTGATACTCACGTGACAACTGCAAATTTTTTAATGTTCATAGCCTATATCGCATATGTGGCGAGATTGACGTGATAGTTTCTCAGACACCGTAGAAAGTGGATGGGAAAACTGATAAATATTATCATATCGCAGCCACCACGGAGAGTGATGCGTGGGAATTGCACCAGGCTTTACCTCTCGAGGGATCTCGAGAAGCTTACAACCCCCACCAGGCGGTGTACCTGATCGATGTAGTATAGTATAATGACAAGTATCGGGGGATTGATCGTTCAACTCAGGAATAGTGTCGTTAGGATTGAAAATTAATCTAACTAGGTCTAAAGGTGAAGGATGATTCTTTTTGTGTTTTTATATTTTATGAAAAGCAATTAAAATTCTCGGGTATTGGAAGGAGGGGCAAAATTAGTTGCTAATCAACTAACCCAAAAGCTACTAATCAAACTAATATGCAAGAAAAATAAACTAAGGTTCTACAAGATAAGTGAAGCATGTCTACCCATGATATGTTACTCCTTGCTAGCTATCCAATTCTACCTATTGAATTGTCATACCTTGTTTTAATTGACGAGTTGTATTCCTTAATACCAATCATGGGGTGACGTACTTACTTCCCCAATCCTATAAGCTCCTACTTCATTCCTATGTCGAGCCGGCTAAGAAGCTCCTAACATGGGATCACTAGAATTAGCTCATGCATTAAATACAACCATAAAAACCTAGTACACATCGGTTCATGTTTCTTAAGACGTTCAAGCAAGTTACACAATGGAGATATGCCAGTTTTCTTAAGCCTAACATCGAGTTCATTCAATTAAACAAGAGACAATAGGAAACAAGAATTATAAGCTAAACCAATTAGACCTATCGAAGTGTCACACCCTAATTGATGAAGATAGACACAAACATCAACAAGGAATCAATAAGATCTAATCAATTATATACAAGTTTCACACAATCATAAGTAGACACAAGGTGAATTAGCAAATCATCATCAAAGAAGAGCAAACAACAATGATAATGGAAAACATAATTAAGATAGAATCATCAAACCAATACATGATGTTTATGGAGTGATTGAAACCCTCTAAGTTGCTGAAAAATACCTACCTAAACCCAGGAATCGACCTTAGGGTTTAGGGCTTACAAAAAGTGAAGTTATGATGTTATATTTATAGGCTAATTTTCTGTCGGCCCATCTTGACAGCGTCAGCCCGTTACTCTTGACGGCGTCATGACAATTTTTTCACCAAATTGTAGATCTCTTCGTCCTCTTCGCGTGGGCTTTTGAATCACCTAAATCCGAGCTCGTATGCAAAAGTTATGACCAAAACAATATCAGCTACTCAGCGCGCAAGTTTTGACAAATTAACACGTGACGGCATTGGGTGACGCCGTCACGTTTCTTCTGGATCGTCACCACTTTTACTCTTGACGGCGTCATCAAATTGCTCTTGACGCCGTTAGGTACTGTTCCTAGCAAGGAAAATCAAGACTTTGCCGTTTTCTTTACTTTTATGCTCCAAAAACGTCCAAAATGCTTCCTTTTCCAGAATTCACTCCAAAAGTACCTAAAATCACAAAAGGAACGATTTAGAGCAATATTTGATCAAATAAATTCGAATTCCGGCTTAAATGACCCCCTAAAAACGGTTCATTTTTCGCCTCATCAGAGAGCCCCAATGTATCGTAAAAGTTTGTAGGTTATCTACTTCATTTTGCGTTTTCCAAATACACTTCGAAAACATATTGAAATCAATCTAATTTGAAAAAGAAAGTATTCTAGATTGAACAACATTGATTTTTAGAATATAAAATGTAATATAATTAGAGATGTTGAGGCTTTAACCGACTATGCAGGTGTGAATTAACAAATATGAAGCAAGACCTACTCCCTCCCATCCCAGGAATTATTGAAGAGAGTTATCTCCAGTCACCAACATTGGCATAAAAGACTTTTTGAGAAATTCAAATGATAAAAAAGCAAATTTAGCAGTTCCTCGCATCCCCAAGTCATGAGCGATAGCGAAGCCAAGCTGGATAATAAAAAAGAGAATAAAAATACAACTGAGTGAGAAATTTTGTTTACGAAAGTTCAAAAAGTCCATTTTAAAGCAACTGAGTGAGAAAGTGTACATAAAATTACCTTCTTAGGGGGTGGCAATGTTGCCTAACCATGCCTAAAACTTAATTGTAATTAGCCAATAGAATGAATCCAACACATTTCATACCTAACCATGCCTAACTAGTTATTTTTAGTGGCAATGTAATGCCTAACCATGCCTCAACTTTTTTTATTTTTTATTTTTTAAATTCATAATTATATTTAACAATTTAATTAAAAACATCAAATTTTATTAATAATTCAAATAAAAGTTACATAATACTTAAGAAAATAAAAACAAAAAAAATATTAAAAATAGTAAATGACTAGTCATCGAGGTATGGTAAGTCTTGCGCCGCTACGTGCTCCGTAAGATCATATTGAAGATGGTTATGAATATCTTCGTCGAGTAACTCTTCTAGCACACTATCGTCATAAACTGGCGTGACCGGCTGATCCATTATATGAATCGGTGATGTTGCCACACCATCGTCTTTTAAAATCATATTGCCCAATATAATACACGTATAAACAATTTGTCGAATCTTTGCGACGGTCATAGGTCGTAGAGGACGACTGAGAATAAACCATTTTCCTTTTAAACGACCAAAAGCTCGCTCGACATCCTTTCTTGCAGACTCTTGTAGTTTCTTGAACTTCTTTTCATTCGGGTCAGTAGGATACAGATATGCTTTAACAAGAGTTGAATACTTAGGATAGATTCCATCGGCAAGATAATATCCACGTTTGTAGAGACGTCCACGTAAATAAAACGAACTGTTTGGCGCCGTACCATTTCGCTCGGTAACATATATTGGAGATTGATTCAAAACATTGATATCGTTGTTTGAGCCGGGCGGACCAAAAAACGAATGCCAAATCCACAAATCATATGAAGCCATCGCTTCAAGCATAATAGTTGGGTATTGGTAATCACCTATCTTATATTGGCCTTTCAAATATTTAGGACAATTTCGCCAAGTGAAATGTGTACAATCAATGCTACCAAGCATTCCATGAATGTGATGTTTTTCTTCATGTACCTCGAATAACCGTGCAATGTCATGGGTTGTCGGCCTACGTAAGAACTCTCGACCGTATAACTTTATAATCGCATCACAAAATTTATCAAGACATTCACCTAGAAAAAATGAAATATTATTTTATAAAAAAATAACGAAAAAATAACAAAATATTATTTTATATATAAAAAAAAACAAAAATATTTTAAAAAGAAAACATAATAATAACGAAATATTATTGTACAAAAAAACATTTAAAAAAAAATTAATAACGAATAAAAATAATAAATAACAAATAAAAAATTTTTAATAACGAATAAAAAAAATTAATAATAACTTGAAGTTCTTCGTGCCATGTTTAAATAGTCATCGAATTTATCCGGAGGTTCACCCATTGCGAGTTGCCGTATTGCCGATGTGCATTTTTGTAACGACGTGAAACTAATCTTTCCAAACGCGTCTTGACCCTCTTGAAACCATTCGAATTGCACTTCAATGTCATTTACAATTTTTAAAAACAATCTTTTACTCATACGAAAACGATCACGAAAAACATCTTCGTTAAACTTTGGTTGTTTAACGAAATAGTCATTCATTAAATTTTCTAAAGCTTTATCACGAAAACATTTTACATAACCACGGATGAAGGTAGAGCTTGCCGTGTCTTCAAGAGCTTCGTACGCGGCTAAAAAGGTTTCGATTGTACTACCGAATTGTTAGAGTATTAGTTAATTAGGCCTGTATGTTTTATTAATATTGGGCCTAACCTATTTACCCTATTGTATTATCTATATATACGGGCATTGTAATCTTTTGAGGATACGGGAATAATATAATTCTACATGTAGAATTATATTATTCCCGTATCCTCAAAAGATTACAATGCCCGTATATATAGATAATACAATAGGGTAAATAGGTTAGGCCCAATATTAATAAAACATACAGGCCTAATTAACTAATACTCTAACACGAATAACCATTTTTCGGATGAGTCGGGGGGAATAATTATCTTGTTTGAGGATGAACAAGATGATGACATGGTTATTAGAATATAAATTGTATGTGTGATTTGATATTAGTTTAGATGTGAAAATAAAAAGGAAAATGGTGAGTATTTAAAGGATTTTTTTTTTTTTTTTTTTTTTTTTTTTTGGAAAAAGTCCCAAACGGTCATATACTTAAATGGTCCAACGGTACAAATTTTTGAATGTTTCTTTCATACCGATCGGTGAACATCACCGAATGGGTTGCCGATTTGTGCATGCCGACTAGGAGGCAATGGGCTTGCCGAGCCTTGCCAAGCCATGCCGATCCATAGATTCGTACGTTGCCATCCCCCTATATCCATATTTATCAAGCAAGATGTTCTGCTAAAAAAATAATAAAATTAAGCAAAGATTGTTGGTGTATTGAGTGCGAATAAAAAAATATATCTTTTAGCATATGAATTTAAGAATCATTTTGAGTCAATCCCTTGATCACACTTGAATCTGATTATTCAAAATGCCATTACCACAACCACCTTCTATGCCCAATTACACAAACACCCTTCCTAACCTACCACCACCTCATAAGTAATAAACCAAGGTTAATTATTTATTCTGCGGTTAATGTTATTAACACCCCTTATGATGTGACAATAGAGGATTTTGGTCAAAATATACAAACCACGATACACACAATACAAATCCGCAATGCACAAGACCCCACGAAACCCCCTCTGTGAGAGGGTCCGTATAAACTTCCCATATTCTTTTAACATTTAGTTATATATATCTAATAAATTACATTTTTTTATGCTCTTTCTCTCTAGTTTCACAATTTCTCTCTAGTTTCTAGTAACATATTTTTATGCCATTACCACAACCATAGACGTTACACAATTTCTCTCTAGTTTCTAGTAACATATTTTTAGCAAAGTATCTATATTTCATATGTTGATGTTCTCTAAGTCTATAAGTAAAGAGCTCCTATACTTCTAAGAATGATAATACAAATGAATATCATGTGTGACGGAGTTAAAGAGAAAACAAATATTAACAATAAATTATAGCTAATAAATTTATACTATATGATGATGGTAATAATAGATCAAATATTTTGGTAATCAATATCTTTTAGTAAAGAGAAAACAAAAAAATAAAAATAAAAAATAAATAAAAATGAAAGAACTTAGGGCCCGCTTGGTTCAAGGTGAGTAAAGAAAAAAAGAAAGGGAAAAAAAATGCAAATGAATGAATGAAGTGTGTAATCAATCCCTTACCCTCAATTTACTCTATAATGGTTGATTAACCACTACGGGGTAATCAATCCCTTTGCACTCACTAATCAAACACAAATTAATGAGTGAGGTGAACACTTTTGAATACCTTACCCATTCCTCACCCCCTTAACCCCCACCAAGCACCCCTTATTTTTATGCTATGTTTTGTAATACTAACACTAGCTACTTGTTGTAAGCAAAGTAGTATTACTAAAGTTAAAATATATATATATATATATATATATATATATATATATATATATATATATATATATATATATATATATATATATATATATGAGAAATGATATAAAAGATAAAGATAAATGATGACTCTTAAAATCTGAATACTTAGGTTGGTTGTGTTTAACACGCGCAAGTAACACGTGACACATTTATAAACAACCCGTAAACTAAACGCATATTCATTAGAAAAAATTAAACGGGACACAAAACTGGAATAATACTTCCGATTGACATGAAGTAACACCGCTTAACTCTCTCTATAATGGGTTTGTCTTGAAAACAAAACAGAAAAACACACATAAATATGAATGCAACCGGATTTTGCTAAAACCTGTATGCAAGCAAAATAACAATTTTAAATTTTTTATATTTTTTTTAATAAATTTTTTATAAACTTTTTTTTATAAATTTTTATTAGCTTTTTTTATAAACTTTTTTTTTTGTATTTTTTTTTCTAAACTTTTAAATAGAATATTTATGAAATTTATATTAAAAAAATAAAAATATATATTTATAAATTTTTGTCAACCAAACATGTGAATGTATTTTAAATTCCGGAATTTTAAATTCTTAAAAATTTAAATTATATAGAATTTAAAATTTCAGGAATTTCAAATTCCCCAACCAAACACCCCTTAGGGTGTGTTTGATTGGAGGGTTTGTGAGGGGGGTTTTGGGCTGATACAGAAAAACAATGTTTGGTTGGGGTTGAAGAGGGCTCACAAATCTCAAATATACTGCTATCTTCAGATATAAGAGGAAACGATAGCGTTTAATTATTACATCTCTCATACTTTTTTCTAAAACTTATACTAAACTCAAATTCAAATCGTAATTAAAACCTATCTACAAATACAAACCAAATGAGCCATTATTAGTATAAATGTAAAATGAGATTCAAAAATAGTAATAACTTAACAGGTTTTTTTTTTTTTTTTTTTTTTTTTTTTTTTTTTTTTTTTTGCAATAAAGCTGAAACAAAAGTGTTAAAAATTTATGTCAAGGTTTTTACATAGATTTGGGCTAGTATGTGGAGAAAGGACAAAAGTAATTAACCGAAAGCGAAGTACAGTTGTGTCACTTATTCAATCACTTAATGCTTAAATGACATAAGTACCCTTATGTTTCGTACTTAAATTCAGTGCTATAAATTCTTTAAATTCGTTTGTTTCTCACACTTACTCACCAACTAAGCCGCCTAAATATACTCCCACTCCACTCGCCGGAAATTCTTCACCGGCGTTATCATGAAGCTCTCATTACCACGGCACACGGTGGCTCTTTATCTACAGGCATGCTTTGTTTCTATTCTTTATTATATTACATAATATGTTTTTTAATATATATGTGCATGTGCTTGTGTTTGTGTGTTTGTGTGTCTGTGTTTTTCTTCATTTTTAGATGCATTCTTAGTTTTCTGTTCCTATGTTATGTTTTTATAAGCTCTTTTATGACTTATGAGCTTATTATGATTTAAAGATGAGCTTATGAATTATAAGTTGCTTATAAATCCAAAAATAAGATTATACAAGAATTATATTACTAAGAGTTTAGGAATTTGGTTAATTAATTCAGTATAATTTTGATGAACATGAGTACCACAAGTCAATATTCAAAAACATATATATACCTTATTAAATGTTAAAGTAGACCCATATGGTTTAATGTTACAGTAAATTATAAGAAATTTTATAATATACTTTGTGAAATACGTACGCTGTTTTAAAATGACTTAAGTACTGGGATAATAATATTGAAATGTCACAAGGTAAACAGTATTCATTTTGATTTATTTGTTTTCTATATTTCTATGATGGCTAGTTGAAGGTAGGTTGGTCATGGATTTTGAATTTTTTTGATTGCCCTTTTTAAGGGGAAGTTTGTTTAGATGAAAAAAAGAGAATGATGTTTATTAAATTCTAAAATTTTGTTGTAAAGTTAGTTATAACTTACAAGTTATCAGTTATCACGAATTTATGTTTTATTTTTGTCTGCAATATCTCCTATACGTTCAGAAAATTGGATTTAAAGCCATAATTATTATAGGCTTTGTTCCTAGTTTTCATTTGGAGAAAAGAAAAAGGAGTTGAAAGGAACTAAGAAAAAAATGTGTTTTCGAGTTTTCATTTCCTCCAAAAGTTGGGAAACGATAGAGTGAAAGTTTTAAAAGAAATTATATACACATATATTTTTTCCTTTTTTTAGTGTATATACCAAATAAAAATGATAGTATTTACTTCTCACCTATTATTTTCCCTCATTTTTTTTTTTTTTTTTTTTTTTTAATTCAGATTTAAATTCGGGAACTAAACGTTAATGTCGAATTGGCAAAAAAAATGTTAATATAAAATACTAAATTTGTTAAGATGGAGGTATCTACTACTTTCAGGCATATAAAAAAGAACATATACTCCGTATATGGTAAGTTTTGCTAAAAAAAGAGTTACTTAGAGCATCCACTATGGTGGTTTATAAAAAGGTCCAAGAAAAGATGAAGAGGTCTATAATTTTATTAACGATAGTGGAAATGTGTTTCATGCTTATGTGGAATGAAAATGTCTAATATCTTGAACCTCTTCTAAATTTAATGCTTTTGTATTTAATGGGATTTTGATAAAGTTTAAGATGTTTATCCATAGTGAAGAAAGGTTTATAACAAGAAAATGGTTTATGAATTTATGATTTCGGATAACTAGGCAGTATTATAAACCTTTACAAAGGTCCGCCATAGTAGATGCCTTTATACTGTCATTTTTAACCAATAAAGGAGTAAAAGTTCAAATTTGACTACTTTCCAAGACACAAATTTTGTTTTATTTAGATTCTTATTTTTTGTACAAAAAATCCATTATCTGTTGTAAATTGAATTTCATAATAATCATTTCTTGCTATAAATTGTTCTTTTGTTACATTTTTATGAATAAGAAAACATTGCATACCCTACACTACATTGATGAATTTAATTTTCCTTATTTCATATGACCTTTATTGACAATTTACTCTTCCATTAAACACGATAGTAGAGTTTTAGATTGTCCAACTCACATGGGGGGACCTTATTCTATCATCATCTATGTGTGTGATACATATTTTTCATTACCGTAGAATTTATCGGTCGAAAAAAGATAGATTTCAATACTGATTTTGACACTATATCCAATATATCTGGTGAACTCTAAGGGTGCGTTTGGTATCCCACTATAAGAATGAGACTATTACTATGAAAGTGAGTAAAGGTGTTTGTTTAAGATGAGGGGCCCACCACTATGGTAATGAATGATAGTTATAATCCATACTCCATATACATCAAGAGAGCTAGGTATGGATCTTTTATAGGTGAGAGACCCACCACTACTATCAAACTCATACTCATTGTCATTCATAACAACATACTAAACGCACCCTAAAATGACCAACTAGTATTATTTATTTAATTTTTAATTTTCTTCGGACTTTATATATATGATATATATAATGTAACATCAATTATATGGGACCCAAATTATTTATGTTGTTGGTCAGGCATGCTGGTTACTTCAAGATCACTCCACTTATTATTTTGAGAATGTCAATCATTTCATTTTTTTTTTGACTAGTTAGATAAAGGCAAAAATGTTCTCATTGCCCAAAAAAAAAAAAAAAAAAAAAAAGAGGATAAGTGTAAGAGTGTTCATGATCTGCATCCCAATGTAATTTAAATATATATATATGGTATGCATATGCAATGGGAGGTGATTTGCACACTCCCAAATTTGATTGGCACACTCAAAATATGAGTGTATTGACATTTATACCCTTGCAGGATATGAATAAGTCCAAATAATGTGAGGGTATAAATGTAAACAAACTCAAAATTTGAGTGTGCCAATCACTTTTGGGAGTGTGCAAATCACTTCCCATATGCAATGCCAGAAAAATAATTGGATTGAATTAAGTACACGAAGCTGTATATATTTATTTTATTAGGTCTATTATTGCTGTATATGATCAATTTGACTATTGTAATATCTCCTTGCTTAATGTCACTGGCCTACCAAATTTAAGTTCTATGGTGTCTATTTCTTGTTAATATGATTATTGTACCATAGAAGAAAAAAATGACGACAAGTGGGTCTATTTAGTAAAACTATGAAAGGGAAAGCACGTAACTGTAATGAAAAATGAAAGATTAACATGAGTTTATAGCTTGTAAAATGAAAGAAAAAATAGATATGGAATTAGCATGTCAGCATGTGTATCTTTATTGACCGGCTAAAATACACTTTATGTTTGTTAAAAGCCTATTTATATACGGTTTTTCGTGTTTTCACATCATATAACACCTGAGCGCATTTAATGATTGCATATCTGATTCAGTTTGCGAGTTCTTGTTAGCCGTTGTTTACAAACTTTCTCTATCTCATTACCTACTTTCGGTTAAGTTCAGATGATTCAATACTCAATTATCATACGCATTGTCAGTTTCTTACTCTAGTATTGTCAATTCATCCATGTCTAGTTAAATAAATATCGAGATAATCTTGTAATTGTGGATACATGCTTGCAGGTCTTGTTGTTTTTTTCAATAGGCAATGTAGCAAGGTCCGATACACGAATACTTCTGACTTCAAATACCACGTCGAGGTGAACTTTTTCTTCAACTTTTCATGAACTCGTTTCCAAAGTTGTAAAATATTGTTGTTTATTTGGAATTTAAGTTCATATACTTTTTAATTAGGTTTGCTTTTGGAAAGCACAAAATTTTATAGCAACTATGTTTTATAGTTGGCTGTCGCCTTTTATATATTTGTTGACGCTAGATTAACTGTTTATGCTATAGGGAAAAACATGGTGAAGAATACTGTGCAATGTATGATATATGTGGAACACGTAGTGATGGGAAAGTAGTAAACTGCCCCATTGGTTCTCCATCTGTAAAGGTACTAACTGTCTTTTCCTCACGCATATGAAGTGTCGAGTTGTACAATATTATGTGTGGAGTCTTTGCTCTTATATATTATGTCTTATTATCAAGCACATTTACACAATCCAAAGCACGTAACTTAATTATGATGGTCCTTGGTAAGATTAAAATGATAATAATGACATCAAGGATTATCAGCGCACACTACATGAGTCTTTCACTATCTAATATTGTTTGCCTATTTTCCAGCCAGATGACCTATTGTCAGCTAAGATCCAGAGTTTGTGTCCTACCATTTCGGGAAACATTTGTTGTACAGAGGCTCAATTTGATACATTACGTTCACAAGTCCAACAAGTAAGAAATGTTGCTCTATTTCTAACTTTGAAACAATTCATGACTTCCAATGTTTCGGCATTCTCGTGTCACTTTATACCCAATTCATTAGATTTGATATAGTATCAAATATATGCATACAATTAAGCTTGAAGTACTACATGCGTGTCATGTCATCCATTTGAAGTAACTGGCGTCCCTTCTTTCTGTCAGTTATTAATGGATATAGTTTTCTAAACGCAAGTCTAGCGTAATGTTATGTGCCTTTTACGGGGAGTTCAACAATGGTCAACATTAATACTTTATCTCATTTTAATATTATGTTTATATTTTCTTTTGTTGCAGGCCATACCTTTTTTAGTTGGATGTCCAGCATGTTTACGAAATTTTTTGAATCTATTTTGTGAGCTTACATGCTCTCCAAATCAGAGTCAATTCATCAATGTGACGGATATTGCTCAGGTCAGATATGTTTATATTCACGACCTTTGAGATCAGCAACTAGCAGAGCAGCTATTTTTTATTGACATTTAATCATGTCATTAATCTTGACAAGCAACATATGAACATGGTTAACAATAGTGAATTGTAGAAATAGCTTAGTCGCCTTATAACATTAAACATATTCACATCGATCTCTGTTGTCCATACACACATGGTGTAGTTCATATTGCATGTTTCACATTTGTCCAACGGAAATGATCATCTCTTACTATTTTTATGTGATTGTTTCAGTTGAAGAAGAATTCAACAGTGGGTGGGATTGACTACTATATAACTGACACCTTCGGACAGGGGTTATTCGATTCTTGCAAGGAAGTAAAGTTCGGTACCATGAATTCTCGGGCTATTGAGTTTGTTGGCGCTGGCGCTACAAATTTCAGAGGTAAAAATTATCTCTTTTTCTCCCTGTAACCACATATTCATGCACAAACTTACACTTGTATGAAATAGTTAATGAGAGTAACTTGCCGTGTGTGTGTTTTTTGGCAGAGTGGTTTGCTTTCATTGGTCGAAAAGCAGCCCTTAGTATGCCCGGTTCACCCTATGCGATCAATTTTAGGTCAGATGCTGATGAATCAGTAGGAATGAAGCCTATGAATGTCACCGCTTATTCATGTGGTGACACATCGCTAGGTTGTTCTTGTGGTGATTGTCCTTCGGCTCCTGTTTGTTCCAGTTCTGCCCCCACACAACCTCACAAAAAGGGTTCTTGCTCAGTGAGGATCGGCTCTCTTAAGGTGTGTAAATTCAAGTTACGAATGTTGAAAACAGATGATTCATGTATTTAGTGGTTCAGTTATGGATGTTACTTGCAGGCGAGATGTATTGAAGTTTCATTAGCCATAGTCTATATTGTATTGGCCTCCTTGTTTCTTGGATGGGGTTTGTGCATTAAAAGAGGATCCCAGAATCCCTCTTTAAAAGCTAATCCATTTGCGAATGTGACTAATGGTGGTAGAGTACAACATGTTCGTAGTAAAAAAGATGAAACTATTGGAATGCAGGTACATACTAATTTGCAATTTTGGTTACGTGTTGTACAATATACTATCTTGTTATATCTTTCTTATGGTTTTTTCAATTACTAGATATTGGCGGATAGCCCTCATATCACAAGCGGGGTTCAGCTTTCACCGGTGCAAGGATACATGGCGAAAAAATTCAGGTCAGAGCTTATACCATCGAGACTAAATAGTTACACATATTATGAAACCTCAAATATTGATTGAGATCTTAACTCTCAGGTTGTATGGAACATGGGTTGCTAGAAATCCAGTTCTTGTTTTGTGCACTTCGCTGGGTGTTGTTCTTTTTCTTGGTTTAGGTTTAATTCGTTTTAAAGTAGAGACACGGCCAGAGAAGGTATGATCATAATTTTTCTATACATACTCAGATTCAATTATAAAAGTTTGTACATATGCTATATTTGTGATCATTCTAATATAACCTGAATCATAATCATAGTTTTTTGTGTTTTTATATTTAAAATTTTAAATTGCTGTTTTTACAGCTTTGGGTAGGCCACGGGAGTAGAGCTGCAGAAGAGAAACAGTACTTTGACAGCCACTTAGCACCTTTCTACAGAATCGAGCAGGTAAGGATATATCTAAATGCTTGATTCCTACACATGCAATGACACATTTTCAAAGTTTTGCTGTTTTCCAGACAGACATGATACATCTAATACTTCACCTAAAAGCATGATTTAAAGTTTGTTAATTACTTGTTGAGAATGTTTTGTTTGGCTACAACTGGGAGAATAGTTTATATGCCAGTATCACTTTAGGTTATAGGGCATGTTCCTATTGGCATTCTACATGATCATGCTAATAACGACACATACTAACATTTTGCAGCTACTATTAGCGACTAAACCTCAGGCTGCACATGAGAAACCACCAACTATTGTCACAGAGGAAAATATTAAGTTGCTTTTCCAAATACAGCAAAAGGTACTATTTGTTTGACGGATATCAAGTAGATAATATTTGTTTGGCGTCATAATAGAACAGGCATGCCAAAATAAATTGGTTCTTGTGCTCAGCAATCCATATGTTACATTATTTTGATAGGTAGACGGAATTCGAGCAAATTATACTGGATCATTGGTTTCTTTGACAGACATATGCATGAAACCTCTTGGTGAGGCTTGTGCCACACAAAGTATTCTGCAGGTAATTATCTCTTATGGTGATTAGTTTTAAAAAGCATTAATACCCTGATTTTGTAGCTTTGACCGAACTTATGGTGCTTTCCATTGATTATCTAAGATATGTTTATCTGCTTATTGTAGCTGATTAAATTGTTTTCCATGTACCATATCGAGTTTATACAGTGTATGCGATTTTATCATATGTTGTATACTATCTGAAAATTTCTTTTTCTTCTTATGCTGTAGTATTACAAGATGGACCCTAAAAACTACGACGACTATGGGGGGATTGACCATGCTGAATACTGCTTTCAGGTATAAATACTGATGAAATTTCACTGGTCATGGTACCTATATTTGGTTGAAAATTTATTCTCGATAGGAAGTGATACTTCTTAAAACAAGGTGGAATTAACTTTTAATTGAGATTTCATTAATTAATGTATCGCGCTAGGTTTAGAGGTCTGCATCTTGTTGTACTACTAGAATCATGCAACATTTGTTTTGTTTGCAACAACGTTGATTATGTATATAGTTTTTTTTTTTTTTTTTCCATATTTGTATTACAAAAGTATAGTTCTCTTTTTCTATGCATGATTGTACATTTACGGAATCCAAAAGTGGTTTTTTACTTATTTGTATGATTTATTGTAGCATTACTCTTCTGATGAGAATTGCATGAGTGCCTTCAAAGGCCCTCTAGACCCAAGCACAGCCTTGGGAGGGTTTTCCGGTAACAATTACTCCGAGGTAATTTTTTGATCTATTATTAACTACAAATGTACATATGTTTTATAGTGACCCTACAATGATGATTTAAAGACAGGCATCTGCATTTATTATAACTTATCCGGTGAACAACGTGATCGATAGAGAAAGCAACGAAACTAAAAGGGCAGTGGCTTGGGAGAAGGCCTTTATTCAGTTAGTGCAGGTTTGTATTTTATTTTCTTTTTTTTCAGTTCAGACTCGTAAGTTCATGTTCTTCTCATTTTCCATGACGGTATATGGTACACAGGCAGAATCCAGAATAAGAATTTAACATTATCCTTTTCATCTGAAAGTAAACAACAATATGCTTACACTTGACTAATCTTTGCATCAGGATGAGCTCCTACCAATGGTGCAATCCAAGAATTTAACATTATCTTATTCATCGGAAAGCTCTATAGAAGAAGAATTGAAACGAGAAAGTACTGCAGATGCTATAACAATTTTGGTGAGAGCATGGTTTAGCTTAAATTCCATCAATTATAATTGGTGTTTTAATTATCTTTTGTTGACTATTTTTCAGATAAGCTATCTTGTGATGTTTGCTTATATATCCTTGGCACTGGGCGACACACCTCGTTTCACCTCCTTTTATATTTCTTCCAAGGTAATCAACATCTATCGAAGCCCTTCATTTTGAATTTTTTTTTAAGATAATCACCATCGTTGATCAGGGATTAAAATGTTATTATATGATCTTTATTCTATTCCAGGTATTGCTTGGGCTTTCTGGAGTAATACTTGTGATGCTCTCCGTTATTGCATCAGTTGGTTTTTTCAGTGCGATTGGAGTAAAATCTACACTCATCATCATGGAAGTCATCCCTTTTCTTGTTTTGGCTGTAAGTTTTAACCTTTTAGTTATCCCGTATATCGGATTACAAATACAAATAATACCAAACCTACTCCTAAATTAAAGAGACTAAAACATAGTACAATCTAATCTGATAGGTGGGGGTAGACAACATGTGCATTCTGGTACATGCAGTTAAAAGACAGCAGATGGAGTTACCTTTGGAAGGACGAATAAGTAACGCACTTGCAGAAGTTGGACCATCTATAACTCTAGCCAGTCTATCCGAGGTTTTAGCTTTTGCGGTTGGAAGCTTTATTCCTATGCCAGCATGCCGGGTATTTTCTATGTTTGCAGGTCAGCCTTGGAATTCTTTTATCTACTTTTAACAGATTGCCGGATGTGTAAAATAGGCGGGTTGGTTAATGGGTCAAAGTGGGTTTGCGTAAACACACCTGTCATTTTGTGCAGATTGAAATGGGTCAGGCTGGGTTTGTTGACAAAAAAGTTACAGTTATTCCAACTAAAAAGTATATTAAACAAGATTAAAAAATTAGTAAACTTTTGACCAGTTTCACCTTTTGCGACATTAGAGATAAAACAGAACCTCAATCAACCCGTTCATAAGTGTATGGGTGGATATTGTCACTAGTAAAGTTGTCTAATGGTTGTAGTGTAGACAGTATTTTTGTTTAACTTTGGTCGATATATTAATTTCAGCAATGGCTATCCTCTTGGACTTCCTTCTGCAAGTTACTGCTTTTGTAGCTTTGATTGCTTTTGATTTTCTAAGAGCCGAGGACCGAAGGGTTGATTGTTTTCCTTGTTTTAAAGTTTCTGGATCGCATGCCGATTCTGATAAAGGTCCGTGAAAGATACATTTCCTTGGATTGTACGGCACATGTTATTTTTCATTCTTTTAGTTTGCACAATATCGAAGGCGTCTGAGAGAATCTCTATTGTAGGTAGTGATCAGAGAAAAACTGGATTACTAACACGATATATGAAGGTAAAAACATGTTTTTATCATTGATGAAATGCTACTTTTTAATGTGGTCATATCTTCTGAAAATTGTGCTACTTTCCAGGAGGTTCACGCGCCAATCCTCGGTATATGGGGTGTGAAATTAGTAGTCGTTGCTGTGTTTGCTGCATTATCATTGGCCAGCATTGTAAGTTGTTTAAATCATAGTACTAATAATCAGTTTTCCGAGATTTTTCATCTGTCGTCCATCTGAAATCGTAATCTTATTACCTATAAGGCATTATGTACAAGGATTCAACCTGGTTTGGAACAACAAATAGTTCTTCCTCGAGACTCATATCTACAGGTATAAGCGCTTTATACAATTTTATTATTACAAGTTCGAAGTCATGTGGTAATTTGTCAACTGCAAAGATTTCAAGTCTTGAACTGTCGTTTCTCATGCAGGGTTATTTCAATAATGTCACGGAGTATCTTAGAATTGGCCCACCACTATATTTTGTGGTGAAAAACTATAATTACAGGTATACCGTTTTGTTTGGTTCTCTTTATGCACACTGCTAACTTTTTGCACTTAGTTTCTTGTCATCCTTGGAAAATATGGGTATGCACCTGATTAATTGCATCAAATATGCTCGCATGCATGTCAGCATGTGTGATTGATTATATCTTCATGATTTTTCAGTACGGAATCAAGACAGACCAATCAGTTGTGCTCCATTAACCATTGTGATTCGGACTCCCTTTTAAATGAGGTATGCCTGATGTTATTGCATACTGTTAACTGCCAGGGCAAAGGCCTGTTGAATACTTATGCCTATAGTTGAGGCATAGGTTCGATTCCTGTACACTTAATACCAATTTCTACTTGCTTGCGCAGATATCAAAAGCATCTCTGGCACCAACAACAAGCTACATTGCCAAACCTGCTGCTTCATGGCTTGACGATTTTCTTGTTTGGGTATCTCCAGAAGCTTTTGGCTGCTGCAGGAAGTTCACTAATGCAAGTTATTGTCCTCCTGATGATCAGGTTAAACTACTTCTCTTTCTGCTTCCTTGATTACCGTAACGTCTTATATCCGTTGTGTTCATCTGTTAATTGTTTAATATCGTTCAGTTCAGTTTAAAGATATGCCAATATGTGCTGAAAGTATGTGATATTGTTTCAGCCTCCTTGCTGTTCTTTGGATGATGGTTCCTGTACTGTAAATGGATTTTGCAAGGACTGTACCACGGTAACTACTTCTATAAATCCGCTATTTGGTTGAATTATGCTAAGAAAAATCTTGCAATATCTACTTGGCCATGATTAGTAGGAGAATAACTGAAGTTTTGACATCATTCTCAGTGTTTCCGTCACTCGGATTTCCAAAATGACCGTCCAACTACATCTCAATTCAAGGAGAAGCTTCCATGGTTCCTCGCTGCTCTGCCCTCCGCTGATTGTGCAAAAGGTGGCCATGGAGCTTACACCAATAGTATTGAACTTAGTGGTTAGTGCAGCTCCATTAAATTGAACACAGTATACATGTGTTGGTTCTAAACGCTTGTTTGATTGTGCAGTCCCTTTTTCAAATCTTGTAAGTAGAGGTGTCAAAATGGGCGGGTTGGGTAACATGTCAATATGGCTAATGATCGGGTCAAACTTGGTTGGGCCGATCCACAAACACTATTTTGGTGTGCTTTTAAAAATTGATGTATCAAATATGATTACTAAAACTATATTACTATAACTAGAATTGATCCGTTTGCATATAAAAGGGTTAAAAGACCTACCTTAATTTGTGACATTTAAGTTATCATAATATTCTGCACTTTACTCCTCAGGCTTTGAGAATGGTGTTATTCAAGCATCCTCCTTCCGTACATATCACACACCCCTGAACAAGCAGGTAGCAAGAAATATATTCAACTGGAACTGAGTTGTTTGTATCAACATCTATATTGATCAGAACTGTTTTAATTCAGGTCGATTTTGTCAACTCTTTGAGGGCTGCACGAGAATTCAGCTCAAGGGTCTCGAAGTCCTTAGGGGTAATGCCATAGTTAAACACGCAATGACTCATTGAGGTGTACAAAAGCCTAACCGGGTCTAAAATAGTGGCTAAAGTAGTCATTTGAATGGGAAAAGGGACTGATTTGGGCCCTGCAGTCCCAACTGGCCGTCCTAACATTTACTTCTAAATATTTAATTATCACTACTATATAAGTATGAGAATATATTATATTATTAAAAAGTTGCTTTAAATCATTTTTTATAAACCATAAACATATACAAATGTTAGGACCGATTGCAACTTTCTAACTCAACGGGGCTCATGACCGGTCTCAAGCTTTTTGTGCATTTCTACGCCTCGTTATCAAGGTTTTTGTATTTCTTAATCTTCTTCATTTTTTTCCTGTCTTTAACACTATTATTTCATTTCAGATTGAGGTCTTCCCGTATTCCGTATTTTACATGTTCTTTGAGCAATATCTTGACATATGGAAGACAGCATTAATCAGTCTTTCAGTAGCTACTGGTGAGTAATTTCCGTTGTTCTGCAAGCTGTTGGTTTTGTTTACTTCTCAAGACCCATTAATCACTTTTCCATGATGTTTCAGTCGCCGTATTTGTTGTCTGCCTGGTTATTACATGCAGGTAGGTTCAATTTCCATTTGGTAGCATTGTTCTACTTTATATTTCTTAGTTAGTTGAATCTCCTTCGTAAGTACGGCGCTGATCTTTTTTTTCTTCCTTGGTTTGTTGCTTCTATTTCAGCATATGGAGCTCGGGTATTATTGTTCTTGTACTGGTGATGATTCTTGTGGATCTCCTGGTATACTTCATTCTTATTGCTATCTTTTTGAGCATTAAGGTTTATTATAATATGTCGAAATAAGTTGTACTTGTACTCTATGCAGGGAGTCATGGCCATCCTGAACATCCAACTGAATGCTGTGTCCGTTGTTAACCTTGTGATGTCAGTGGGAATTGCTGTTGAGTTTTGTGTACATATCACACATGCTTTCTTGGTAAGTGATACTGTGCCTATATTACCGTGGAATTTCCCAATTAATGTATTATGCTTTAGATAGGAAGTTGTGGTGGCACGATGGATGGGTCAGGTGGGTTGGATATAACCCAAAGCAACGCATTCACTAAAGCTGAGCATTGTCATGCACTTCTCAACACTATATTATATTTTTCTGGCAGGTAAGTAGCGGAGATAGAGATCAACGGACAAAGGAGGCATTGGGTACAATGGGTGCTTCAGTTTTCAGGTTTCTGCTTCTGCTTGTCTTCATTCCATTTTCTTGGGATTCATATAAGTTGTACCTAAAAAAATAGGAACTTATTTATTCATTTTATATAGCCTAGCATTGTATTTATTTATTTTTTCTATCAAAATAAGCCACAAAACTAACGGTTCTTTGTCGTCGTCTTTGCTTCTTCAGTGGAATAACAATTACAAAGCTAGTAGGAGTAATCGTTCTTTGCTTCTCAAGGACCGAAATATTTGTGGTATTACTCGAATCTTGAATGTCTGAAAAAAGATTCGATGAATATGAATTTCCACAAGTTAGACTCTTACATACGTATAGCTACTCTTTTTAGTACTTACAAATTGTGTCTTGACATGCAGGTTTATTACTTCCAAATGTACCTGGCCCTGGTTCTTCTTGGATTCTTGCATGGGTTGGTTTTCTTACCGGTAAGTTGGCACGGATACATTATGAAAGCTAATGGAGTCATTAATTAGTAGTTTTTGAGTGATATCCAAAATAGTTACTTCTATGATATACGGTAAAATCAAGTGCGCAAACAAGTTTTTGACCACAAACTACTGATCATCTGTTTGCAGGTGGTACTAAGCATGTTTGGGCCACCATCTAGACGAGTTTTGGTTGACGGGAAAGAGGATAACAAGTCTTCTGCTTCACCATCGTATTAACTCGTGCAACAGAAAAGTAGATTACCTCTCATTTTCTTAGCGAGAAGTTCTCCCTAGTGTTATATATCCCATCTATGAAAAAACGAGTGGCAATACGTGTACATAGTGGTACCTCAGGTTATAGACTTCAGATGAACTCAGATATAACTCAACACGTATCCATTTATCTAATTTACAAACTACTTATAGCTTTTAACTCACTGATGGATTCGGGTTTGGTGTCTATGGCCAAATGTAACACGAGAATGTGTGTATAGCTTTTGAAGAGAGCATTTGTTTACATAAGGTTGAATTAATAGTAATGTCTCGTACCAACATGTATGTGACAACCAAACTGAGTTCAAAGAATCATTGTATCAAGATCAAACGAATACCTTACTAACATTCTGATATTCCATAGTAACATCACAATGCCACACTGAGTAGCATTAAACCGCGGCTTGATTCGAACACACGAAACTCCAAACCAAAGGGAACACCAACAAGCATCAACGTCATCATATATAGCAACCTGATGAAGTTGAACATAAGCATACAACTTTAATTTTGAGTAAGTATGGAGTTTGTTTTTGCGTTGATTGAACCACATCCTTCCAAGCTATATATATAGCAACCTGATGAAGTTGAACCATGATCTCTGAACACACATCCTAGAAATAAAGGTGCAAGCGGGTGGTTTGTTATTTGAAAACAAAGGCCAAGTCAAACTTTATTTCTTTGGATCAGGTTAAGCCCACGACTAAAAAAAATTGCCATAACGCCAGCCAGCCACGCAAGCTTGGCGCCGGGCATATGCCATGGTACACGATGCTCTTACTCCTACCTCATTGTAACTTATGCTCTGAATCACACAAAAATGTAATATGTGTTTTTCACCCATTATTTTTTTCATCTAAACCATCAATTCATCAAACTGCTTTCACCACCAACACTAACCAGAATGGATACTAATCTGCCCATGGTTTTAGCATTTTATGAATTTTTTGGTACCCAATACTCAAGAACAAAGATAGAAGTATGTTTACTATAAATAAGTGTGAAATGTCACAAACTCAATTTATTTATGGCTACACACTGTTTTCCATATTTATAAATAAACACCACTTCTGAATGGTTTTTGTTAACTGAAAAGAACATCATGTTTATCGAAATAAAAGGAGTTTACAAGGATTATCAATATTATCAGACATGTTCGGCAGTTGTAATGTTCAAAATTTCATTACAAAAGTGTGCAATCTATCTAAGAAGAGATGCAATCACAAATGACAAATTGACAATGACATATATGCATTTGGACAGTTATAGTCTACATTCCTCAAAAAGTGGACTCATCCAGTTCAAATGGATTGTATCAAGAAAGAATGAAATACAACTAATATAGTGTCATAATCAGGAAAACAAATTGCACATAATGGATAATCAACAAGTCGATACCATCATTTTTCTAACTCTCCAAGGTAGAAGATATCAATCATATCGAATACTCTAGTTGCATGTTGTGGCCTGTCACACACAAGAGTACACATATTAACCGACTGCAAAGTGTACGCATATGCACATAAACATTTATTAGCAGCCTGCAAAAAAACTCAGTGTACGATTCACGTTTTACTGCTATATGTAGTAATTTTTTTAGCCATATAACGTAATGCTTTTTTTTAATGGTAAGGGTGTTGCATCCAATGGTAACAAATTGCAAACATTAGCAGAAACAGTATGTATGTTGCATTAAATGGCGCATTGGTTATGACAATAAAACTGAAAAGCACATAACATTTTTCTTGCACTTTGCTAAACCTATATTGATAAACAGAAATGGTAAAAGAAAGACTGTCTTACACTTTCTGATCAGTTAAACCCCGTCATGTAGATATCTTTACATAATTTTCTAAATGCACATGCGGAAACAGATATGAGAGAAATTAGAGGCTCACCCAAAGAATCCTTCGGTGGAGTCATCACCAGCATGCGCGAGGATAGCATCGCCACCAGGGTGTTCATCTACATAAGGAGTGACATCATATACCTATGGTAAACCAGAGTCAAATGTGAGACAATAACACATGACCACCAACAAAAACCATGCATTTCTATTCTACTTTTAAGTGACGTTTTCACATTAATGCAAAGTTCATACTTCACAGTGATGGAACAAAGTAACAGGCTATATAACCTAACAGAACCTTGTCTTTGATGATGATCCAGCAATCTGTCCTCTTGTTATGCAATGAAACTTCGGCTTTGTTGTACGTTTTTACAGTCTGCATTCACAAAGTAATGAATGACTGAATGGAATTAGTGCATGGGTCAATTTGGGTTAATATTTAATCTTAAACAGGTCTAATGGAAAAAGATATATAGCTACAAAGGAAAAGGGAAATTGGGCCATACGGGTCAAACAGGATGACATTGCGCGAAGTGTGGTCTTATGGATACAACATAAATAGATTTATTCACACATTTAGAATGTTCCTGAGCTAATAATGTATTTTAATCATACTAATGTTATGAACTGTAGTAAAAAAAATGGTTGAAAAGTGTTTTGCCGGTCAGCCTGACCAGTTTCAACTCAGTATACAGATTGACTTGACCTGCCTCAACTGAACAAGTTACCCAAGTTTCCACCTCTAATATAGATTGAAATGTGAATTACGCTGCTTTCAAGCACAAGATAACCAAGCATATTATCTTTTCAAATAAGGCTTTCGATTTGCTGGAGACAATATAAACAGTCAACTACTGAATTTGAGGTGTTGTGGGCCTTGTGGCGGTCCAATAATCTAGTACACGCATACTATGCTATGCTTAAATCCAAATAATTTGTAAGTAATATAACTACACCTTTTTCACAATCACAATTAGAGCTCCAAATCCAGAGAAACCATTTTACTGGTATTAAAGTTGATATCTAATAGCATCTCAAGAAGTTGTATCGCTTTGCTAAAATCAGTTGGTAAATAAAGTACATCTATTTATTCACTAAAGCCTAAGGGCATAGTTAACATCCAATAAGAAAATCACTATACGTCTTCACTTCTTTATGCTGATCAACTGCCTTCTAAATAATTAAAGGCCATCAAAATTGTTAAAGATGATGCAAAGATAGAATAGTCTCATAACTGTAACAAAAAGACAACCATTTACGGTTTGTAACCAGAATCCCATTATACCTATTCAATTAATACAATATTCTAACAAAAAATACAGTCTGATAAAAGATTAGTCCTTTCACATACTTAAGAGAAAAGGACAACAAATTGATCCGTAAAATAATTTTTTTCATGTTTTTAAGCTCCAAACATTTTTTTAAGTAGTTGTTTGCTTACCTTTTAACCAAATCTTACGAGTTGACAAGTTTTGCGAACAGCAGAACCAAGTCTGACGATTTAGAAGTTAAAAGACGACTCAAAAACGCCCAAAAGCCAACATACACTCTTACTTTGAAGACATGTAGTTATAGAGATGATGGAGGTAATAACATAAATGTTTATTGAAGCAAGCAATGACAGTAGATCTCATTGTTAATCCATCTATATACTGGATAGTACTAGGTAAACATCTTGAGTGGCCAGGGAAAGGGGTGGAAATGGTGGTGGGGATACCCGGTTAGGTCACGAGTCAAAAAACTGGCCCGGGGAAAACTTGATCCGTTTACACGTTTTTACATATACATACCATAGTTAGATACAGACCAGTGACATAACTGTATGGTGTAACTTAACTAATCAACAAAATGCCGAAAATCTAATCAAATCCACATAAGAAAGAAGTAGTTTAATAAAGTACCTTAGTCGTCTTAGCATCTGAATGAGCTTTCTTGGTTTGATCTGCATTACACAAAAACGACAGATTCAAAAGCTGGAAACACCCCATAAATACATATATCCGCTTCCCTCAAAATAGGAATCATAAAAACAAGAAGTGAAGAGAATTACCTTTATCGGATTTGTTAAACAACCGAGGGACTAAAAACAATAAACTCAATAAGAATCCAATGATCAAAGTGACCACAATCAGCTCCATTTGAGCACTCAGCTGCTGCAATGTCTGTGTGCGGCGGATCTATCTATAATGTGTTTGGATACTGCAATGATAGGATAAATTTATATAAGCTCACAAGCCGAAATCAAATAAGCTCATAAGCCCAAAACACCCCCTTAGTAGTATCTAGAAAATTTCTACATTCTATCCTATATATCTATAATCATATAACTATTGGCAAATGTGGTATTTCAAGTAATAGCTAATATTAGTATTGCATTTTTTTTTATTATAAATTAGTGTTTAAGGAATTTAAATTGAATACTACTTAATAAATGGAGAATAATAGTTAAAGAAGAAGAAGAAGATGCCTTTACCTTGTGAGGTGACCAGGAATTGAGATCTGTTTGAGTCAAACTATAATGTTAAAAACTGAAATTAATGTAATCCTCATTTTGCCCTTGTCCTTTTTAACTACATATGTGCATTAACTACAATCAATCCCCATTTAATCAACCACTATCTACTTTTTTTCGTTTAATTAAATCTGCTTCTCAAAATTTAACCTACACTCTCTCTCCCTCTCAAAATTTATTATATCATCACCATCATCAAACCAAACCCTAGCCGCCCCATACTCCGGCCACCACAGCCGCCACACCGCCGCCTCCCATAACACACCACCACCACCATTCGAACCCCCATCATCTCATCTCTTTGATCTACTACCACACGCGCCCTACCCCCTAACTTTACTCTCGTTACCACCTCAAAATCACCACATCTTGTATATTTTTGGAGCTCTCACGTCTTGGTCTTGTAAAATCGAAGGTAGGGTTAGTCACAAGAGACTTGTGACTCGTATTTGAATGAAACGCGACCCACGGGTCGCGAGTTATAATTATTTGATTGATTTATTTATTTATTTTTTGGGATGGTAAAACTCAGCTATGTCTGATGTTTTACTGACTAAAAGACGCGATAAGATGCCGATTCTAAATGGGTATGTTTTTTTTGGGCTGATTGATTAAATTTAATGAATTGATTGATTTTCTTGATTGATAAAAAGGGTTTTTGTTATTGTTGTTGTTTTATAGGAGGACAACGGGACCGACGAGGCGTTCGACGAAAGGACAGTGGTCTGCTCAAGAGGATGAGATATTGTGTAAAGCTGTTAAGCAGTTTAATGGCAAGAATTGGAAAAAGATTGGTACTTTTTATTATCTTACGACTCGTTTTATGTTTTTAAGAGTTGATTTATCTTTTTGATTGATTTTACGGCGGAAAGTGATGGTTTTTTTGATGTGTGGTTGTTGTTTCAGCTGAGTGTTTTAAGGACCGGACTGATGTTCAGTGCTTGCATCGATGGCAGAAAGTTTTGAACCCTGAGCTTGTTAAAGGTCCTTGGTCTAAAGAGGTTCGTTATTCAATAATTCCAATTTTTTTTTTTTTTTTTTTTTTTTTTTTTTTTTTTTTTTTTTGGTGAAATGGACAAATGACTTATTTATGTGACATTGAAATAACTTTATATCAATTTGTCTGAGATTTATGATTACCGATCAATTGCTAGCAAGAGGGTTGGATAAAAGTTACCTCAACCGACAAAATCATTATTTTTTACAAAAAGTTTTTAATTTAGTTTGAATTTTGCTTGTCAAAGTCTATATATTTCATTTGATTTTGGTTTCATTTTTGATATGTAAAACATTGATATTTGGTAAGGTAATGTTGTCTTACTTAAGTTACATATGGATTATGGCTTCTTATGGCTTAACTCATACAATATTCAAGGAAGATAATGATTGGGAGTTGCAAAATGAACCAATGATGTTTGCTATAATAACTTTAAACTGATCGTACTAAAGTTTCTGAAACTTAAGTTGATTAGAGAAAAAAAGACACAATTGTGATTGCAAAATAGGATTATCTTAGTTACAGGGCCAGTAGTGGTTAAGGAAGCCAAAAAAAAAAGCAGTAACATAAGCCTTGGTGGAAATTGAGCAGTAACCTTATATCTTGCAAAAATAGGTATAAATATGAAAGGTTGTTGCATAAACATGTAACAAATAACTTACCTGGATTAATTGGTAAAAAAGTGAAATATTGTTGCATGAATAAGTATTTTGCCTTTGTCATATTGGCTAAAGTTTATATTACATTACTGAATCTCTGACTTTCTGATGATTAATGGGTACTTTTGTGTTCAATGTATATTAATCTTTCTTAACACTTTAAAACATACTCAGGAGGATGAGAAACAAGTTTGGTATCCGGGATTCTTGTTTCTTGGTGAATTTTATTGTGTAAATTTGTAAGTTTCTTTGTGAATTTTGTTATCAAAAGTTATGTTGTTAATTGTTCGTTATACTCTGGATTTTTTAAATAATTTTGTAGTAGGTTTGAGTTTAGCATTTGCTCCTTCACGATAGATCAGAAAATTAACTTTCGCATAGATCAGAAAATTATCTTTTTCACTCTTTTTTTATAGCCGTTGTGACTTAAAAAAAATAAAAATAAAATTAATTAAACGTTTGAATTTAAAAGATCCCGCCTTGTATTTAATTTTTGAATTTAAAATTTATCCCGCGCAAGTACTTGACCTAATAACATTCTGTTTGTGCAGGGACCTCCAAAACACATCCCAGATGAAATGTGAGGCTAAAAAAGACGAAATTCTAAGAGCGGCCAGAGTTGCACTTTTTGCAATAAATTTTGCTATCTCAGATGACCCTAAAAGTAAATCCATAATCATTCTAAAATTAGTTCATTTCAGTTTACACTATGCATTGCTTTAAGACCCATGATATATGCTTTCAGGTGGCACCATTTCAGTTTACACTATGCATTGCTTTAAGACCCATGATAGATGCTTAAGTAATGGGTCAAAAAGACAACTTAATTTAAGTTGTCTTTTTGACCAATTGCTTATAGTTGCTTAATTAAATTGTTTTTTTGTAGGGTTAAGTGGTTTACCTTTGAGAAAAATAACAAATGCACAGGTAATAGGCATTCCCAAACAGCCCTTCAAAAAGTTCAATTATCATACGTGCATTTTGTATACATTTTATATTTTAATAGTAACTGATCCCATTTATCGGAATATAGGATGCTTCCCTAGGAACTAACTGATTAGTTAATAAGCTTGAAATCTAGATATCGACAGGTAAAAAGAATCAGTTGTAAGGTGGATGTTGTTTGTGTGCTTGGTTATAATAATTAAATGTGTCAATTGACCTGTTTGGAAAATAGTCATGTTGTGTACATGTGATAACATAGGTGTATTGACTTTGTAAAATAATCATGCTCTGTTCTTTTGGAAACATATGGCCATTTTTTAGGAGTTTATCTGGAAACCAGTTACCAACTCTGTAAATTCGTCGGTTGTCACGCTTTTTACTGAGTGATTGCATTACAGCGTGATACAGAACAAGTAATAGCTTTTCATGGAATGATGGAGGTTGCAACTCAAGGTGAACCTGTATTTTGTTAACTGTTTGAGGTTACTTATTAAAATTTCTCATTTGCTTATTCAGTTTTTGTTAACTATTTTGGCTGATATACGTTGTTACTAATAGGTTGCTTTAAAGTTGTTGATTCCAAAATAATAGTATGTTAGAAGTTCATAAACTTACATACTCAACTATGTTTAGTATTGATACTCAGGCCTTTATATCTATAGGAAATCAGGAAGGCTTGGGATGCTTACACCACTCTAAAATGTAGGTTGTTGCTTCAGGTTTTTCAAATTTGAAGTTAGTGGTTCGTAAATATGCGGAACAAAATGAAGGTGGTCTATTGGAACGTTAGAGGCATGCTTTCCCAGCTTCAAATATGTTGTTCACAAGTATAAAGAAGCAAACTGAACCTGTTTTTTTTTTTTTTTTTTTTTTTTTTTTTTTTTTTTTATATATATATATATATAAGTGAATGTTTTTATATGTTGTTTGATAGATGTTAAGAATTTTTCTTAGACTTTAGTTATCGTGTAGTACAACCGTTTGCAATTACATTATGATATGTTCACGTTCTATTTTGAACGCTACACAAAACACTCACCACAATATCACAAATCGTTAATTATCTGCCGCTAGGAACCGTTGCTATGCACGGGTATTCGTCTAGTTGTTATTAACACATGGGCAATGTTTCACATGGGCAATGTTTGGAGCGGTTGAGAATGAGCTTTTTGATTTGTTAGTGTTTTGTTTGGGATGAGAGCGGTGACATTTGCTATTTCTTTTTTTAAGAAATTTCATTTTTTCAATACTTCTTTATGAAGCTGTGAGTTTTTTAGACTACTGCTCACAGCTTAATGCTGCTGCTCATGCTCATGCTCATAGCTACTTTTGCCGAATATATTCACTGATGGATCAGAACTGGTTAACTGCGGTTCAATCAGTGTGTACCCCACCAACAGTAACTTGTATTATTATTATTATTATTATTATTATTATTATTATTATTATTATTATTATTATTATTATTATTATTATTATTATTATTATTATTATCATTTAATCAGTGTTAATAAATATTAGAGTAAACGAGTGGGGGTACCGGCGCATTGCTGCGGATATATTGTGATTAGAGCTGGCAAATTGGGTACCTGTTAGGACCTGTTAAGACCTGTTAAGGGAAAAAAAATGTACTATGCAATTTTTTTATTTTTTAAAATAATTGTTTTTAGTATTCTAGGGTTCAATATTTAACTTTTTTGATATATAAAACGTATATCTGTCATACTCAAACCACCAAAACCAAGTGATTAATGTAAACTTGAAATAAAATGTTTGAAAAAAATTATTGCTGAAATATTGTGGTTAATCTAAACTCGAAATAAAACGATTGAAAAAAATTATTTTTGTTATTAACGACTAATTTGCAAAAGATCGATAAACGTAAGTACTATTTTTTTAAAGTTAGTCTTTTGAGACTAACTTTGAAATTAAAAATTAACCTGGGGTGGTCTAAAAATAAAATTAAAAAAAAAAAAAAAAAAAACTGATAACATTGTTTTAACGAATGAACAATAATTTTTAACGGGATCGATATGTTGCAAAATTATTCCTTTGAGACTATCTTTGAAATTAAAATTTAACATGAGATGCTGTTTTTGTTAAATATTTAACCTCAAAAAAAATTAAAAAAAAAATAAATAAACAGATGAACAGTACTACTACAGTAACATGCTACAGTAACTGGACTCACAAAACTACTGTTTCGTCCACTGTAGCTGCTACAGTGCACGTTCCCCCTTTTAGTATATATAATAATTACACAATTAGTTGCTAGGCCAGATTTCATAGGACATCAAAAAAAAGGGTAAAACTAAGGATACGCAACATATTTCTACAAATAAACACAAGTACGCAATGTACTTAGTAAAGTGTCAAACGTACGCAACATATTTTCAAAAAATCGTCGATCTACGCAATATGACCTGCTGGCAGCAGGTTACCAGGTTACCTAACTTTAAAAGTTACACCTTTGATCCCTAAACTGTCTCATATCTCGCGTACATGATCCTATTTTAGTCCTATTTACCAGCGTTACACTGTTAGTCCCCAAACGTTACACCGTTAGTCCTATTTACCAGCGTTACACCGTTAGTCCCCAAACGTTACACCGTTAGTCCTATTTAGTTACACCGTTAGTCCCCAAAAATAAATATATAAAAAAATTCCAGATTATTTAAAAAAAAAATTAAGATTTAAAAAACATATATAAAAAAAATTCCAGATTATTAAAAAAAAATTTCAAGATTTAAAAAACATATATAAAAAAAATCCAGATTATTAAAAAAAAATCAAGATTTAAAAAACATATATAAAAAAAATTCCAGATTATTAAAAAAAATCAAGATTTAAAAAACATATATATAAAAAAAAATTCCAGATTATTAAAAAAAAATCAAGATTTAAAAAACATATATATATAAAAAAAATCCAGATTATTAAAAAAAAAAAAAAAACTTAAAAAAATCTACGATAAGTGTTTTTTTTCAGATTTAAATTTTTTCAAAAAAAAAAAGAAAAATCGATAAACTTGTTTGTACATTTTTTTTAGTAATCTGGAATTTTTTTTATACATATGTTTTTTAAATCTTGATTTTTTTTTTAATAATCTGGAATTTTTTTTATATATGTTTTTTAAATCTTGATTTTTTTTAATAATCTGGATTTCCTTTTTTATATATGTTTTTTAAATCTTGATTTTTTTTTTTTTTTTTTTTTTTTTTTTTTTTTTTTTTTTTAATAATCTGGAAATTTTTTTATATATGTCTTTTAAATCTTGATTTTTTTTTAAATAATCTGGAATTTTTTATATATATATATTTTTGGGGACTAACGGTGTAACTAAATAGGACTAACGATGTAACGTTTGGGGACTAACGGTGTAACACTGGTAAATAGGACTAAATAGGACAAACGGTGTAACATTTGGGGACTAACAGTGTAACGCTGGTAAATAGGACTAAAATAGGATCATGTACGCGAGATATGGGACAGTTTAGGGATCAAAGGTGTAACTTTTAAAGTTAGGTAACCTGGTAACCTGCTGCCAACAGGTCATATTGCGTATATCGACGATTTTTTGAAAATATGTTGCGTACGTTTGACACTTTACTAAGTACGTTGCGTACTTGTGTTTATTTGTAGAAATATGTTGCGTATCCTTAGCTTTACCCCTAAAAAAAACACAAAATCGTGCACATTTAGTCCAAAATCTCAAAAATATTACGTAAGTGGTCCAATTTTTCTAATGTCGTTAGCTTTTCTCATTATCTCGGATCTCACGTGCAAATCACACGTGGGTACCTTTGTCAAAACTTTTTTTTCCCACCCTTTTCAACCCTGACACACACGGTACCTTTACTGTAGAATGCCACTTTATAGCTTTTGGTACTTTTTATAGTTTGATTATTTTGTGATTTGGATTCATCTCACACACCCATATTAATTTCTTCCCACTCCCCTCTTCTTGCAATTTGTTATTGTCTTTGTGTTTGTGATTGGCTTTGTGTTAACTAGAAATGTACAAGTTCAATATAATTTCTAGTTGATTTCTGGTTAACACAATCTCAAAAAACATAAAACATACACTAAAAAACACACTTTTTTTTCTTTGATCTCTTCATCTTCACCAACACACCACCAAGACTAATCCATATCAATTATTTTTTTCAATACGCAATCCAAGACTAATCCGTTGGCCAAATGTCTAAAGGTAAACATATTTCTTATCTATTTATACTTGATTTTAAGGTTAATTAGTTAAAAATCTATATTTTTTCTGAAACCCTAATTTATGCAAGTGGTAGAGGCAGTTGAGGAAATAGTAACGTTAAAAGAGGTGGTGGTAGAGGAAACATGTGAGCAAATGATAGAGAAATCATTTGATGAAGAGATAGATGATGAAGTTGAAACTGAAATTCATGGAAATATCAATGGTGATAGATTTCTTACAGGGGAATAGGAACATCAACTAAAATTAGACGAAGACGCATTAAGAGAAACATTAGAAGAGGAAGCAAGGGCTGAAAAAGAGTTTGAGGAAATAATTAGGCAAGAACGAAAGTATGAGGAGATTTTGTTATTAGATTTTGGGGTGGTGGAATATGATTTTGAATCAAATTAATCTGTAACTTATCTTTTAGGATTATTTTGTGTTTATTGTTGAATTTTGAAGTTGTTAATGATTATGTTTGTTATTTGAGTTAAATCACACCGTTAGTCTATTTGATCATCTTCATACTTAGTACTGATACAAAAGTAATGCTAGTAGCAGTTGACATGAGTTGATAATGGTGTAAAGTACATACAATATTTTTGTATATTTTTGTGGTTTGGGTTGAAAAGTAACTTTTTGACTTATAACAATGTTATTCACTATGTGGCATGACCCATATCTTGTCAGGTTTAAATTGTCACGTCTTAATATTTGTACATTTCAACTTTATTCACCATTAGTCAATGTGGTTTGTTTTAACATCCGCAAACTTTTTCCTTCGGCAATATAAACTCTAACACTCCACCTCATTTGTTGACTTGTCATCCACTCCATTGAAAAATACTCCACTTTAAACAAAATAGAAACCCTAATTTATAAACGATTAAATAAATGATATTCATTGTCCTTTTTCACGATTTGCTCAACCAAATACATAAAAAAAAACATAACCCCCTAATTTCTAATGGATGTCAAGGAAGAAGTCGTGTTCAAAATACATAAAAATGGCTTTTTTGCATTTGGTCCGTTAAGGTATGAACATGGCTCAGTTTCGAATGTCTATGCTTTTTTTCCTGTGATAGGGCTATTTTTAGTCTAAGCCTAAATCATATTTTCATATTTTGGCCGAGATTAAGGAAACAAAATGGGCATTATTTTTCTATTTACCTAAACAGTCATATAGATAATCGACAGAGGTTAGCTGATTATTACTTAAGAAACATGGGCTCTGATGGAGAGGTTCTGATTTGGGTTGAGGATGATGTTAAGTTACGTTGCTTGAGTTCCACACCTTTTAAGACTAGACTTGAATGGAAGGGTGTTGATCAGGGTAGGTGTAGTAAACAAGAAAAAGAAGGTGTTGATAAGGGTAAAGGAAAAGTGATTAAGGATGAGGATGTTGTAACTAATAAAAAAAATGTTATGGTAAGCAACTACAAGAGGGGTTTTGATCGTAAGGGAAAGGCTATCATGATTGAAGACGTGGGTTTTCTAAACAAGAAAAAGAAGGTTCTACCAAGTATGGTTGGTGCTCTTGTGATTAGAGAGGTTGCCACGGAAAATGTACAAGTAGATTTATTGTTAACAAACCTAAAAGTAGAGTAAAAATTACAAGCTGCGTACTTTTCCTAAGAGCACCAGCATATGTGGGAGTGCATGAAGCACAATTCACCTGTTCAGCGGTGAGTTTTCATCTTGTTTAGTCTTTTGGGCATGTCCTAATTTTCAAACTGTATTCTAACTTGTTGTTTGTAACTTGATTTTGCAAGTTCATTAGAAGGGTTAGAAAGTGTTTGTTGTTGCAGTTTCATCAAGATGACGTGTAGAAAGTAATTTCATAAGGATTTTTTTTTTTTTTTTCTGAAAATGTAATGTGTGAACAAATTGGCTTATGGGACAAAATGTTATTTGTGTAATTTGTTTATCTTTTTGTAATTTGTGAAAAATTTGTGTTTGTCTTACAATTTGTTTTTCTTGTGAATTTTTATGCTACGTTTTGTACTCTTGTGTTTATTTGTAATCGCGTATGATTTTCTCTATGATTTTACTTCACTTATATCGCAATTATTTTTAGCAATAACAAACACTAGAAATAGACATTAGAAAGGAAAAAAAAAGTTGGAGAGGCATCTTAAATAAAGATGGTATAGCTTCGGCCAAGTTCAAAACAACAAAAAATAAAATAAATTAAGATGGTACAGCTTCGGGTAAGTTCAAAACAACAACTCGCGAAAACCAAAATCAAAACACTCACATCCTCAAATGATACCTTCAAACTTGATTTCTTCACAACCAAACACTCCAAATCCTACTTAGCCATCTGGAAATTCTCTGATAAGCTTGAAGCTAAGTTTTCTTTGATGAACATTCTTTGATAAACAGTTACTTGATGAACATTTATATGATGAACCTTTTAACAAAACACCATTCAATTTACTATCTATTTCTCTCAAGAAAAAGTCAAGATGAACCTTTAACAAATCATTGTTCGCCTTTTATACATATGAAAAAAAATAACTCAAAAATCACCTTTTTACGGCCTTTATTCGCAAACCAAAGCATACCCATGAATCACAATTCATCAACGTTAAAAGCATCACAAGTTTAGACATTGTTCAAACTCTAAAATGACAAAATTATTTCATTGGGTCATTTCATCAAACACTTTATGGGCATTTTCATAAACACTTGATTTGTTTCAAAATTTAAAAGAAAAAAAAGATGAAAAAACTCATGTTGCCTGATATTAATTAATGGTTTGTTAATTAATAATTGGCATAGTAATTTCGTTGACTCCAAGTTAACGTAACCCTAATTTTGATGAACTTTGAATTTTTGAAAATTGTTGTAATTTGTTGCACTTGAATGAATTTTTGATGCAATTAAACAAAAATATGAACATAATTTTGTGATTTTGAAATTGAAATCGGGGAAGAGAAATTCATCAAGGGAGAAGATAAAGATCGTGATACTTGAGAAGGTTGGAGACACGTGTTGGGTTGTATTTTTTTACTTTGTAGAAAGTGGGCTTTTACTCCCACTTTTCACACAATCACAACTTCAGATAATACTAGACGAATACCCGCGCCTAGCGGCAGCGGTGTATAGTCTTCAACAAATTTCGATTAGATCAATATTTGTGTGTATTCTTTTATCCTTGTTCGAGGCTTAGGGATAATGGTTTTGTATAACAAATTTCAGATAGATCGATATTTTTGCCTGTTCTTTTCTTTGTAAGGATCAAATAACAATTGTGTAAAGTAAAGCTCGCGCTTAGTAGCAACGACGTATATACTCTATTACACGCGATGTAACTGGTGGTAATTACTAATTAGTATCCGGTGAACAAATTTTGTGAGACTATTTTATTTTGTGAGCACTGGTAGTAACTAGTATCCGATGAACAAATTTTGCGAGACTATTTTATTTTGCGAGCGAACAACTTTGTTGAGGTGAACAAAAATAGGGGTGAGCAATCCCGACCGAACCCGAAAAAAAGACTAAAAACGAGCGTCCCTGAAACCGAATCGACCATACTCGAGTCAGGACTCGGTTTTGGTTTTTCAGACATTCGGGGCTCGGGACAATCGGTTTCGGGTCGGGACGGGCCAAAAACCGAAAAATTACAAACAAAACCGACTGGTTTCGGGATTCAGTTCGGGATTCGGGATTCGGTTTTGGTTTTCAGTTCGGGATTCAATTTTGGTTTTCAAGACATTCGATTTTGGGATAAATTAGTTTCGGGTCGGGATCGGCCGGATGCTCACCCCTAAACATAACCACACCACAGTCAAACACCATAACAATTGGCATTATTTATAAAAAAAAAGAAAAAAAAAGAGCTTCAATGGCAAAATAAAAACGTTATATATATATATATATATATATATATATATATATATATATATATATATATATATATATATATATATATATATATATCATCTATAATGGAAAAATGGTCAAAAGTGAAATGTTGAGTTTTCAACAATAGTCAAATGAGAGAGAAAGTAAAAAATGTAATTAATACTCTTATTAAAATACCCCACTACTTAGAAGTATAATTGTTTATTCACATTGTACAACAAAATTAAAGCATATCTACCAAATTAAATACAACCAACCAAACACAAATCGGGTTGACCTGGGACGCTTCAAACCCGGCGGGTCGACTCAACATAGCAAGTTGACCCGGTTTAACTCGACCCATTTTTCGACCGGAACGGTTCAACTAATTGAACCAATCGGGTTTCAAAACATTATCCATTACTTAAAAAATTACAATGATTTATTCACATTGTACAACCAATTAAAGACATATATACCAAATTAAATACAACCAATTAAAACACAAACCGGGTTGACCCAGGACGCTTTAAACCCGGCGAGTTGACCCAGGACGCTTCAAACCCGGCGAGTTGACCCAGTTTAATTTGACCCGTTTTCGACCCAACCTAGCAAGTTGACCTGGTTTAAATCGACCCATTTTTCGACCGGAACGGTTCAACCGGTTGAACCACCCGGGTCGAACCGGGTTTCAAAACATTATCCATTACTTAAAAGTACAATGATTTATTCACATTGTGCAACCAATTAAAAAATATCTACCAAATTAAATACAACCAATTAAAACACAAACCGGGTTGACCCGGGACGCTTCAAACCCGGCGGGTTGACCCAGTTTAATTTGACCCGTTTTCGACCCAACCTAGCAAGTTGACCCGGTTTAAATCGACCCATTTTTCGACCGAAATGGTTCAACCGGTTGAACCACCCTGGTCGAACCAGATTTCAAAACATTATGTTTAATTCTCAAATCTTCAAACTTTTATTATTTTTCGTTTATAACCTATAAACTTTTTTTTATCAATAAACTATTTGTCGCTATAAAATCTCGTTGCTATGCACGGGTACTCGTCTAGTATATATATATATATATATATATATATATATATATATATATATATATATATATATATATATATATATATATATATATATATATATAACCCTTAAAACTTTTTAGATCTAAAAGTAATACCCTTGGCGGGTTGACAGCGGTTGTGGCCTCGAAAAGCTATCAAATAGATGCAAAGTTGCCTAAAAACCACATATTCGAGAAAGTATATATTCCGGTAACTGAAGCTATTCCGATTATGACAGCGGTGACTGTGCGGAATGGCATAGCACATATGGTTTTTTATATAGGCAACTCTTTAAATCATTTTTTTTCATAAGTTTCAACTCATGAAATCATTTCTTTGAAGAGTTGCCAACCATGAAATCACAACAAAAGGCCCTGATTAAATAGTTGCCGAATTCAAGAGTATGTATTATAGTGATTGATTGAAGAATTTCCGAAATTCAAGAGTTGTCAAATATGTAGCCAAAGGCAGCTCATTCATGTTTATGAAGTCAACCCTTCTTTTTCAGTGATTTAATACTTTCAAGTTTGTCAATATGAAGAATGTCCAACTTATTAGGAATACTTTCCAAAAATGCGTTAATTGTTAATTGTGCAGCCAATTTGAATTTATTGATTTCCAAACTTTCCAAAATTCCTAACTTTCCAAAAGTTTAGTTTCCAGCCAAAATTTGGTTCCAGTATTGCCTAGTCTTAAGTATTCCACTTTCAATATTTGACTAACTTTCAATATTCCATTTTCAAGATTGACTATGCACCTATGAATATGAAGCTGTCTCACATCTAAGCTTTCATGCAAAATCATAAAAAATTACGTCATTTTAACAAGAAAAACATCAAATCCACCTCATTTGTATCATGTCCTTCACAATATTTATGTTTTCTCTTGATTTTATAACAACATTACTTAAGTTGGGTTCACGTTGATACATGCATTTTCTACATCACATAGTTAGGTGATTTCACTAACTAAAAAATTAGCTTTAGATTCAACAATGGTTTGAATTAATTCACCATTAAAATGCGTTTTACTATGCATATATTAGTTCCATTACTCAAATTTTGAAAAAATAATAACCAAAATGATGCATTTTGTAGTGATTTTTAATGGTTTCGTATGTAAGCTTAGATGTGAGACAGCCCTATATTCACTTTTCTCATTATATATGGTATTGATTATGTAACACCCTCAGTTTTGAAAACATGCAGCGGAAATTAGATTGGGTGTTACTTCGTAGCGCACAGTTTAGTAGAAAATGATTTGTCATTTTAGTCATTTTAAAGATCTATCATTCGAATATAAATATCAGAGTTTAAAAGAGGTCCTTGTTTGTCCCAAAGTTTATTAAATCAATTTTCGAATGATAGGAAAATTTATAGCCTTTATGAGTATCCGTGCTCCTCCGTGCCATCCTTGTTCATTATGGACCTGAGATAAACACATGCTAAAAGTGTCAACACAAAGGTTGGTGAGTTCATAGAGTTTATAATAACAGTTGATTATCAAATTAAAGTGTGAGTAAATCCAAAATGTTCATAGCTTAAATTGTTGATTTATCAAAATCAGAAAATGAGTGATTTCCTTATTATTTCAAAAATAGTCCGTTGGTTTGCCCTTCACCGGGTCAACATCCAAAATAGTAATTGGTTTATCAATCCATTTAACACGAGATTCGATATTTGGGCCACGTTGTTGCGTCCATAACATAAACAGTTTACGGGGAACCGTATTTAAACAGTTGAAACTGTATCCGAACAGTTTGTAGAGAACCGTATTTAAATAGTTGAAACTGTATCCAAACAGTTTGTGGGGAACCGTATTTAAACAGTTGAAACTGTATCCAAACAGTGTGTGGAGAACCGTATTTAAACAGTTGAAACCGTATTTAAACAGTTTGTTCCATAATTCCAAATATCGATAGTAAAATCGTTAGAAAAGTTGTTACACATGCATCTCTTCCAAAGAGTTTATAAAACAGTTAAACGATAGAAAGTGTAGCTATGAACTTATAGTAATATGTAAATAGTTAACGAGTACTTGTAAAAGTATAAAACAATAGTTAAGCATGTATATCCCCCAAAAACGTTTATAAATCATTGTAAAACAAGTAAGAGTAGGGGCTATGACTCACCTGAGGAATATGATAGGCATAGATAACGTAATGTCAGAGGTAGAATGGAAATAACTTCAAAGATAACCTGAATGATATGAAAGTTCGAGATAAGTTTGACTTATCGAGAATCGTGATTTGAATAGTGTCGGATGACAAAATGACTTTTGTGGCAGAGGTAGCTTGCGTGGCAAAACGCTTAAAGTTCAAGAGCAAGTTATATACAATATAACTTGTCTTTATGCATAAGTATCGTTTAATGTTTTATATTTCTTGTTATGAATTTATAATATGTATCGAAAGTTGGTGAATGATAAATTATAGTAATTGCATGTTTACGCCTGGTTAAGTGAGCCGATGAGTGATAATAACGTCAAGTCATTACGTTCGATATATATATTCATTATAGTATCAAAAAGTAGCTTTATATATGCTATTATGACGTCGTAAAACATTACTTTGTCAAATTATATTTATTAGGTTGTTAGATTTCGACGTGTGAAAATATATATAAAATATTTATTAAATTCGTGATTAAATAATATATTAGGACAAATATGTTATTTATAATTATTACTTCATTATCACCTCAAAAATGTAGATCTCGGTATATGTTACTATGATATTAACTTGCCAAATGTAATTAAGTTTCTATGTAAACTTTTGAGCTATACAAAGTTACTCTTTTAATACCAAAATGATTTTCGTACTTAGTCCAAACTAAATATGTTTACAAACTTACAAAAGTTTTTAAGGAAATGATATGTGGTTCAAAGTTTGGGGCTATAAACGTAAATATTAATATAAGTTATAAAACTTATTAAAGTTTTTAAGTAAGTTGTCAAGTTATCAAATGTTGAGGGCTGAAACTGCCAAAAGACAAAAGTTACATAAATAATAAAAATAGCAAAATGCCTTTGCCTAGGCTCGAACTTACGACCTGTAGCTCACAAGCCAAATGACATAACCAAATGAGCTAGGAGGTTTCTTGTGTTAGTCTTTGTTGTTTAATGTTTATAACAAGATTTTGATGGTTTAAAATTTGTTATAAATCTCCATATCAGTAGTATGTTGTGCATGCAATCTATTACCATTATTCATTTTATATCAGTTTCGCATGAGTCATTTTACGTTTTCAAACTAATTTTGGTTAGTCATTTAAAAGATGTTCTACGAAAAAGCTTTTAGTTATTAAAAGGAGATTTTAAAGAAACACAAGATTAGTCTCGGTTAATTTGTTTAAGTCTCGCGACAAGATTTCTAGGTGAACTCAAAACTTAAGTTTTTGCTTATGTTTTCTCACGTCATTTTCAGGTTCAAAATCTTTAATAGGCTCGACATAAATAGGTCGACACTTTTGTAAATAACTCTTGTTTATTTTTGAGATGCTTGCGAGTTCAAGGGTTAGCCACACAAGGATTGAGGATGCCATATTGCCACATTCATATCCAAATCGATTACGAGAGCTTATGAACTAATAGAAAAGATAAGTGGTACGTAAAATGTGGATGTGTATTATAACGAGAATAGTATAGAGTATGTATGGAAAGAAGTTTGAAAGATACTTACAACACCAATGACTTTGAGAGCTTGAAAGGATAATAGCTCACGCCTTCGTGTTCTTCTTTTCTTTAACGCTCAATAGGAACTAAGAAGGAGTAGTTTTTATGTTTTGTGTTGATTTTTATGTTGTGTGAGTTGAAGTGAAGCTCGCTGTGGTTTCAAGAAAAGTGTACTTGTGAGTGTTGTGAGTTAAACCAAGACCTGACAAGGAATCATGAGCAAGTGTTTACCACTCCAAAGCATGATTCGAACTCCTTGAATTCTTGTCCATCCCACTCGACTTGGCAGCATGTAACCACTTAGGTGTGAAAAGTTTGTATGCGTGAAGGGAACGAGCTGTATGCGATGTTTATATATACTAGAGTTAGGCTTGTGGAAACAAGCATGGTTGAGTGTTACGTTCAACAGGATGCATGCCACCTCCTCCGATGTCCAATCAAGATCGAACAAGTGAACATGTGTCAGACTTCGTGGTTGAATGTTCCTGACAGCTTTGTAGTGATTGGGGAGCAAGGGAGTCCGGTAGGAAGTTTGTGACACGTTTGAGCTATTTTAACACCAGGTGATCTTTCATGGTTTATTTGGGTCGTTTCTGAGGCAGCAATTTAGTGAGGGAGGTCACAAACTTTGTACTCCTCCATTCTTTGTAACATGGCCATTTGATTTGTGTACAAACATGTATATGTTGTGTATTGAATTTACGATAAAATGGGATGTGTTTGGTGCTTGGTCATGGCAGTGAAAAGAAAGAAACAATGAATTTTTAGAATAGAGTTTGTTGGGTTTGGCCTGGTGGTATTTGGTAAATCAGGCCCAAACGAAACTAAAAATAAATAAGGGTCCGTTTGTGCTGTAGCGTTTCACAAGAAAAGTATTGAAACGAAAAGAAATATATATATATATATATATATATATATATATATATATATATATATATATATATATATATATATATATATATATATATATATATATATATATATATATATGAAGTGCAGAATGTTGTAAGAAAGTAACATGTAGGTGGTTTCTTGATCTCGCCTAGTCGACCAAGAGAAAGAAGTAAGAAGGAGAAAGGGGCTCGGTTTGGTTTAAACTGAGATTGGTTTGTTGGATATATTCAAACAACATTGTAAAAAAATGCAAGTACTTATGGATTCGTTTGGCGTAGTCTAGGTGTCAAACGCATAAGTTTATTTATAAAACTTAAATTTGAGTCAAGCTGAGAAAAGTAGTAATCATGCTAAGTTTTGGTGATTTTAGGCTATCTCTTGATTGTTAGAAGGAGAACTAAAGTCCCACATGATTCTCGACAGTGAGAAGAATGGAGTCGAGCAAAAAGATTTATGGGTTGTTAATGAAAATCGTAAATGAAATGGCTATATTAAACGTCACTTGGACGAGTTTTTAACTATTTAATAAAAAGGGTTGGATTGAATTTGACTGGCATAGGAACGGGCTAGTGAATTGGTTAAGCCCAATGGCTTATTAAGGGCGCGTTAGGTTTTCCAGGTTTTTAATGGTGCGTTTTTGTTTAAATATATTACGAGGGAAGTGATATAAATGACGAATGGGGTGTATGGACTTGGTTAACTATTATTCCATCAAAAGATTTTATATGATAAATGTTTTTGTCCATCTCGATTCCTTGTTGTGGGCCAAGTAAGAATATTGGTGTGCCGGGTCAAGGTCCAATAACATTAGTGAGTACTTGTGGAAATTTTTGTAGGCTCGGGATTTTATAGATAACATGTTTGGTTGATTGATGAAGTGTATAAGTATTAAATATGAACGTTTTTAATTATTCGCGACATTTAGATTGTTAATTATAAATGTGAGTACCGTTTCAAAGTAATTGGTAAATATGTTGTGATGTCAAAAAAAAAAAAAATTGTCATGGGTAAAAATAGTTATTTTGTGTTATAATAATGTGTTAATCGTAGGAAAATTTTACGGGATGTTATAGATTATGTGTTATATATGGTATGAGAGTATTGGTGCCATGCAACATTTCGTGAACCATAACTCATCTAATGTCAAAAATTCAACTTTTCAACATTTTTAACATTCAAGAAAGTCAAGATTTCAACTTTTGATCATTTTTTTCTTTTTATGTAGTTAAGATATGAGAAAAACTCAACATAAATCATAAATTCTTTAAAGATTAAATAGACAAATCTTATTCACTCAATTTTTATTTTATTTTATTATTATTTTTAATCAAACTTAAAGAAACCCACTTTTATCATTCTTTTTAAAATTTAAATATCTCACAAAACCGTTAGAATCATACCAACAAGACGAAAATAAAATCATCTTTCTATAGAGGGACACTTTTATATATTTTCGACGGACATTTTTTTCGAGTTTTTTTTTTTTTTTTTTTTTTTTTTTTTTTTTTTCAATGTTGAAAATTACACCAAGAAAAACTACATGCAATTTGTAAAAGTACACTTGATTTGTTACTTTAAAATGATATGTGATTTATGAGATCACATATGATTTTTAAAATAGCAATCGTAAATCACATGTGAATTATGACATCACACGTGATTTTTAAAATAACAAATAACATATGATTTTACAAATCACATGTGATTTTTAAGCGTAAAATTTCAACACTAAAAAACTCGAAAAAAAAGTTCGTCGAAAATAAATTGAAGTGTCCGTCTACTGAAAGATAAAAAAAAAATTATCGTCACGATAGTGTACTTTTTTGTCTTTTAATGATTTACCGTTTGTAAGATATTAATTATTTTTTTAATGAAAAAATAAATTACCAGAATTTGCCGATTTGCTCTTAAAAAATTTGTGATTTATATTGATCTTACTTGGTTAGCCAAAGCCCGATATGTCGGCTTATGATTCATTAGGATTCTAAGACATATGGGGAATAGGTAGGGATGAGCATTTAGACCCGAATCCCAGAATTAAACAGGAACTGTACCGATTTTTGATATACGGTACGGTACCGGGACTACGAAACAAAATGAAAAAAAAGCGAGACTACTAATTCGGTATGGGACCGATACCAAATCGGGAAATTTCCGTAAAAAAGGGGGAAAACCCGATTTCCCAGTACCGGCAACCAAATCCCGTTCGGTACGGTATCGGTACCACTAATTTATGCTCGTGAAAAAATCGGTACCACTAATTCGGTACGAGATCAGTATAGAATCGGTACCATGCTCATCCTTAGAAATAGGTAATTATTAGAAGTTTCATTTAAGGATATATGTAATTCCCCCTAAATAGTCAATATATATTTAGAGAAAAATACATACTAACCGCAATGAGCCCGAAGCCCATAATATTGTAATATTTAGGGCCCGTTTGGTTAGGGGTATGGATTGAAAGAATGATCAAATTAATTGTTTGGTTCATTTATGATTCCCCTTACACACCCTTTTCAATGATAGATCCATTCTTGCACCCACTTGTGACTTTTGATGAAACCCACCAATCAAATTTTACCTTTTAATTAAAAAAAAATTCAATCACATATTTGTTTACTAGCTTATAAGACCCGTGGAATCCACAGGTTTTTAGAAGAGATATTGCAACAAATAAAAATTAGTGTGTAAACAAAATAACGAAAAGAACGAAAGTAAACAACTTGAATCATTATATGAAGTAATAAGTCAATGAAAGTATAGAGTACAATGCTTGTAACTAATAATGTAATAAACGCCCATGCACGTAGGCTCCAATCTTGACCGCCTTTAAAAAGCAAATGTATATAGTGGAAGTTAAAGAAGTGATAAGCCAATGAACATTTCGTGATCACCTAATGAGTATAAAAATAAAGTGTAAGTAAAACATTTGTGTGATTGGTAATACATGTAAAAAACGGTAAATAGGTTATTAATTAAGGAGTTACATGTGTGAATAAAGTAATAAACAACAACGAACATAAATAGATTACATTGTTTTTTGAAGGAAATAATGAGTAATATGTCAATGATACGATAAACAATTTAGTTTGTAATTATTTAGTAAATAAATGTGCATGTATCGTCTTCTCCGGGTAGATATTCTTGAAGAGCAAATGTATATAGTCAACGTCAAACACTTGAGTAGTCCATGTTCATTTCCGTGAACACCTAAATATTTAAAGAAAAACAAAAGTGAAACTAAAAGGAAGTTGGTGATAATAGTATATGTAAAGTTAAAAAAATGGTACAAAATATGTCATTTATATAGTAGTACGTACCTATTTAATATTGATCATAGGTCTTAAAGTACTTCTTTGTAAATAATATTTATTGTACATTTCGATATATTACCATCTGTATTACAAAGGACAACTTTCAAACTTCTTTTGCTTTTGACCATGGAGACCATAACGTATAGTTGTTCATGTGTGAAAATTGATTGTGATAGATACTAACCAACATTGGAAAATGATTTACCTTGGCTATTATTTATTGTGCCCCCACCCTGTAATGCTAAAAAAACAACACCATGGCATAAATCATTGCAAGAGAAATCATTTGTTTATATTAGCAGTGTTGCATTTTCGGTAAATCGTGATTGTTTTAATCATTTAATTGATGTGGCTAAAAATTACACTTCTAATTGGCGACTGTAGTGATAAAAATGTTGAACGATTTTGAGCAACAGTTGCTGGAAATATGATTTTAGTCAATAGCACATCCAATTTGAAGCGAAGGTGTAATATGCGAGCACAAATTTTGAGTAACAGTTGCTGGAAATACTTAATTGAGCTTCCACAACCGTATCATTAATCCTACATAAAATAAAATTGGTTACATAAAACGAAACACACGAACAAAAGTGACACAAATTAAAAGAATACAAACCTCACAAAAGTTTAAACCAATGATTGAGAGTATGAGTAGTGTCATGCATGTTGTTACGATTGTGTCATTTTTTTTCCTCTCATCAGATGATATATTTTGAGTATAAGCAATTAAAGGCAACATAACAAATGATATCCATAATATTAACAAAGTATAAAGAGATATAACATTTAATTCTTTTGAATTTGTTGCATTATGTTACAATATTGGACCATGTGGAAAATGTCGAATAAACCGCAGAGTTTGCTCGGTTGTAAGAAAAATGTTTGGTGCCAACTACTCTGGTGCCCCCATCACAATACATGCCACATGGATCTTTCCTAGAGCCGATGCTAAACCGAAGTCGCTAATATTAACCTGTTCATGTACATTAAGAACTCAATAATCATCTAAAACATAGTAATGATTTGATAAGAATTGTGAATGAATGCTTTGAAGACTTTCTTTAATTCCCTAACTAATGATAATAAAAAAAAATTAAGTTATCTTACCAAGCTGTTAGGAATACATTTATTCATATGAAGACTCGGTCACCCCGAGTATTGTTTAGCATGTTGTAGCTCGTAGTATTTATCATATTAGTTAGTACGTTGCTTAGTATTAGTTAATATTTGTGGAGTCGGGTCGGGTCTTTACCCACTGTTAGCTCGATCCACAGCCCGTTTTATGGGGCGTCTAGTTGCTTGTATAAATACCTCTCTCCACTAGTGGAGAGGGTTGGACCTTTTCATTCTAATCTAACCTATCACAAGTTTCTCTCAAAGGCTCCCAACTTCTTCTACTTCTCTCTCTAACTTCTCACTAGAATCCACACATATTAAACATCCTAAACACAAACCAACCATGTTCTTTCATTAGGGTATATTACAATTGGTATCAAGAGCCATGGTTTCATCCTAGGGATTGTGTATACTCGGATTTGTTGCTTGGTTTTGTGGTTTGTGTATGGTTCGAATAGCTTTAGTAGTGTTCTCATCTCTTTGATCTCGTTAGGTGTAGTTTTTGGTATTTTGTTTGTACTTTCTTATCTGGAAGTGTTGGAGGCATCGTGTGTAGCTCTTAGTTTAGTAACATCATCACTTTCGTGTAGTTTGGAGGTAATTCGTGTGATACTTCATACTAGCGAGTTGATTATTCCTGGTAGAGAGTTGGCAGGTTTGTATAGCGAGTTGGGGTTAGCGTTTTGGCGCTTTGCTATTTTGGGACTTTAAGACAAAATGCTAGACAGTGACGTTTCTGTCTTATTGGTCTAGCGAGTTGAGGAAGCCAGCGAGTTGACACAGTTAGAGGTTTGATCTGTTTAGCGGGTTACTATTTCTAGCGAGTTGGTGAGGCTAGCGACTTGATACTGCACAGCGAGTTGACCCCATCTAGCGTTTTAAGCCATTTCCAGTGAGTTGATCTTACTAGCGAGTTGTGAGACTAGTGATTTGATACTGCTTTGCGAGTTGATCCCATCCACCGTGTTGAGACATTTCAGCGAGTTGATATAGGCTAAGGCTTCCAGCGAGTTGCTTACCATAGAGTGTTGATCCTATCCAGCGGGTTGGTAAACTTTTAGCGAGTTGTTGTTCAATCTCGTGTGGTCGTTGCAACTAAGTCTCATTATCTCACTTCATCATGACAAGCAATCCATCTATTGCTGCTCTGAACTCAACTGGGCAACCTCAAACCTCTGAAGGATGTGCTGAATGCCTCAAGCTACTTCACACCCACATTGTAAGACTTTTTGAAAAATCAGGCTACTCTGGAGGCTACCGACGTGCATTTGTGACACTCTTTGGGAATGACATCGAATCATTCACCGTCACAATGACCCTATACTTAGATCAAATGCAACTACAAATCAACAAAGCTGATTTCTCTGAAAAGTGTTGTACTGTAGCAAACGGGGTGATTCTTAAACAACTCCAAACCTTCATTGACTCAAGATTCACAATGGAATATGACTACGACTCTCATATGACGAGTAAACGGTTTGCTGATCATACTGGATTAGATGTGGATGCTTTCAGAATCACTTTACTTCAGATCATGGGAAATGTTAAGGAGTTCATCAAGGAACGTGCACAACTCCTACTAACAAGTGAGGTTGCCGCTGCTGAAAGGACTTGTATTGTGTCTTCAGAAGCCCTCTCTACACATGAGGTAGATGTATCACACCAACAGGTCACAAGGCAACCTCAAGTTCCTGATATTCATGTTTCTAATTGTGACAAGGATCCTGATCAGGATTTACCCGTCTATGATTCATGTTCATTGGAAGAGACTGATAGTGATGTTACGTCTAATTCAATCTACACGAATCCTATTTGGGAGAATTGGGACCAGGATGCTACAAATGGTGATGTGACAGATCCTTTGGTTTCAAACAAACTCACAAAATCAAATGAAACGGTTGATATGCATATTTTCAAAGAACTTTCTAATAGATTCTCTCAATTGGAAAAGCACTGCATTTCACTTGAAATCGCGATGCAACAAAATGAAGAACACTTTCTAATCAATCAACCACGCAAGGACTCGGAACTTCCTGAGCTCCGCGAATATTTCATGATTAATGAGTTAAAAGCTCAAATTGAAACCAAAGACCTGACAATCAATCGCCTTACGCACCATATTAATGTGATGGATGATATGTGTAGTAACCTTAAGGTTAAAGCCACACAAAATAACGATATTAACTCTAAAACCTTTACTGAGTTAGTGCACAAGGTGAATGTGTTGCATAATGAAAATGAATCTTTGAAAAGACACAGAAAAACCCTAAATGAATTTATCAAAGAAGAGAGATCTAAAACTGCCCTACATATAAAGTCTTTGATGGCACACAATGATGAGATCAATACTAAACTTCAGAAGAAAGACCTCAAGATCACGACATTGAAGAATGAATTGTCAAAATTGACCAAGAAAGATATGAACACTAAGTTTGATATATCTTCTATTTTGGGTGCACCTCCGTCCCTACCACATAGATAACCTAGGTCTACCAGACAACTGTCTGCCTTTTGTACAAATAGATCTAAGTTATCTAAATCAACGTGTGCCCCTCAAGCAGATACTAAGCAGGAATTATCAAAACCAGTCACTTCACAATGCCATCATAAGGTTGTGCCATCTCAAGAGAATCCCCACAGAAAAGACGGTAAAGTGAATGTTGGTATCCCAAACAGGGGTAGAATTCCATCTCATAAGAACAAATATCTCATAAGGCTTAGTTCACCGTCTATAAGGCAGTCCTCCAGTGGACTAGGAAGGTCAGATTATAAGCTCTCCAAAACTTGCCTTAAGTGGGTCCCTACGGGTAGAATCTTTAAGTTGATTGGTCTTAGTTGGATACCAATGAGGTCTACTATAAACCCTAATGTTAACTATGTGACCCCCACTGTACGGGACTCTAACAACACCAACTCATATCAAAACAAGCAAAATCTTCATGTGGGTGTAGGGTCTTCTGTCTTATGAGCAGGATCTCCTACAGAGAATCTCAAAGTTTGGCGACCTAAAAGACATCTCCATACAGTGACAGGGACTCATATGAACAGACAATGCTGAGCATTGCATGATGACTCCTGGTTACTCTCTTACCAAGACTCGGACTTCAGTGATGGTGATGTGTATGAACGACTGAGTTCGTTTACTCAGTATCCTTTGTATATATATATACATATACAGTTAAATGTAGAATTAGCTCACTCATAAATTCTTGTATTATCACAACTTTTTGCATTGGCAAGTCTTCTGGCATCGATAACATTTACGGTCCTAGAAATGTCATTCAATAATGGCACGGGACTTTAAATGAAGTTTGAACAGAAGTTTAAAACTTGCCATCATGGCTTGCTATTAGTTCTGATAGCAACCCGCTCTTTTACTTCTTACTCATGCATATCTCAGTCAATCAACAACCTCTATTTTTGGTTTTCACACTAAGGTCATTGATTAAGGGGGAGAGTGTATTCTGCTTTAAGCATGCATTCTATCTTATGCATCTGTGGTGTTAATGTGTGGTTTATCTATGTGTGTCTTTAATTGTCTTTAATTGCCTTATGCATCTATGGTGTTAATTCATGGTATATCTATGCGTGTCTTTAATTGCCTTATGCATCTGTGGTGTTAATTCATGGTATATCTATGCGTGTCTTTAATGTGAGATTTCATGGTATATCAATTTGAGTCATTCACAATTAGTGGGTCTGGTAGGTCATTTTGTTGAATGTTTAAAAGAGAACACATAAACAGAGGGATTATTTGGTCAATTTACGAAAGTTTTAAATGAGAACACATAAATTGAGGGACCGTTTGGTCAATTTTCGAAAGTTAAAAGGGGAGTATATATATACTTTTTGATAGCGAGTTGGTCATTACTCCACTTTCCCCAACTCGCCGCTCCCCTCTTGTAACTTGTTGATCTCTCTATCGTGTCTTCCTAACAGGTTTGTGATCTAATTTTCGTACCATGATTATCACTTGGTCATATCTTTATCGTGTAACACTTGATTAATTCCCTGTCTTATTTGTACCTAGGTTGCTCTACTTGTTCGATTGTGAATTAAGTGGTTAGTGCCTCGTCTTGTGTTATATTTGTTGGTATATGATTAGTGGTTTGCTATGATATTATCCCACTCTTTGCGCACCACACCTAGGCTTGCATTTGTTCGTGGTGTTTTGCGCTTCCTGTGATTTCTAGTGAATGTGTATTGTGTTCTTCAAGGAGTTTGTAACTTGTGTTATGCGTAAAAGGATTGTAATGACTTGAACTACTTGTATACTGAATGGTGTACATATGCTTTAAGGTTGCCTGTTTGATTTCTAGATGTTAAGGTGTGTTCTAGGTAGCGAGTTGATGTATTTCTTATTAGCGAGTTGATGTAATTCTTGTTAGCGAGTTGATGTACTCTTGATAGCGAGTTGCCATTTGTCTTGATAGCGAGTTGAGGTAATTCTTGGTAGCGAGTTGATAAAAGTTCCCGATAGCGAGTTGACTGATATTCTTGTTAGCGTGTTGATGAGGGTTCTGGTTAGCGTGATGACCACAGCCTTACTAGCGAGTTGACTGATATTCTTGCTAGCGAGTTGATGAGAGTTCTGATTAGCGTGTTAACTGAAGTTCTTGTTAGCGAGTTGATAGAAATTCCCGATAGCGAGTTGACTGAAACTCTTGGTAGCGAGTTGATTAACACTCTGTTAGCGAGTTGATCAAAATTCCTGATAGCGAGTTGCAATACTGATAGCGAGTTGTCCTCACGTACTCCAGCGGGTTGATCTCTTATAGCCAGCAAGTTGTCCATTATCATGAGTAGCGATATGTTGGTTCACTAGTATATGTCTCATTGATGTGTGGTTATACCTTGTATGCATATGCTGTATTGACTGGTTATGTGTTGTTTCATAGTATGAATGTGGTGTGTGGCTCAAGTGTTATCATTCCGATTTGTGTGCATACTTTTATCATTTTTGTTTGTACACTTACATGGCATATTTAGTGCTTAAGCTGTTCTTCATGACATTGTTGTGTATGCCTATCTAAAGAGCTGACTAACCACTAACCATACATGTGTGCCTATCGTGGTGTGTTATGGTGATTGTGCAGATAAATAGCTGATGCTAATGTACCAACTGAATTGGGGTCAGTTCCACCGCCACCCACACGCACTGATGATGAAATATTACCACACAATGAATGGGTCTCTACTAGGAAAAGCAACCTCTACATAGACGTGGATAAACCCCAGAATAATCCCATCTACAAGATTGTTGTGGATATTTTGAGAAACACATCATTCTTTAAGGCTTTCACAGTTTCATCATCAATTCCATCCATATACATCCAGCAATTTTGGAACACCATGACTCATAACAAGGATAACAACACGTATCGTTGTCAACTCGATGAACAATGGTTTGAAATTAACAAAGAAACGCTCAGGAATGCTCTCCAGATCAACCCAATCCTTCCTGACAAACCATTCTCATCCCCACCAAATCCTGAGGCCCTCCTAAAGTTTGTCAATGATCTAGGGTATCCTAAGGAGGTCACCACACTATCGTCTATGTCCACTAATGAAATGTATCAACCCTGGAGAGTACTGATCACACTTATCAACTTATGTCTCACGGGGAAGACATCTGGACATGAGAGACTGCGTGCCCCTGCACTGCAGATACTGTGGGGTATTGTGAAAGGGAAAGATATAGATTATGTTGAACGAATCTGGGAAGAATTTTCTCACTCTATTAATACCTTCTTAGATGACAGGATGAAGCTGGAAACTCACAAAGAAAGCAAGAAATGGAAATCCAAGTCTCTAATTCCAAGTATCAGATTCACTAAGCTCATTATACTTCACCTTCAACAATCTCATAATCTACACCCTAGACCTGAATCCTTAGTGCATCTGGCATCTGATGAACACTGTGTGGGAAACCTCAAGTTTGTTGCTAAGGGTACGGATCAGGAAGTGTTTGGAATGGATATACCCGAAGCTCTTATCTCCAGCAATATCCTTGATGCACCATATTACAAGAGTTATCTGAACAAGGTTGCTACATATCACAAACAATCAACCGCCAAGTCCACTACAAGCAAACCGGCATGTAAGAAACGCAAAGATGCCTCAACTACTGAAGTGGCGTCTAGTGGTACTAAGAAACACAAACGAAGCAAAATTGCCAGTAAACCCGGATCCCAGAAAACCAAGAAAGCACAAGCTACTGATACTGATGACAATCCACTTGAAACACTGTCACCAACAGAAGCTGCTGACATTCAGAAGGCTGTCAAAGAAAGTCTCAAACACAGTGAGACACATCATGGTCCCCCTTTGACAGGTGTCAGCATTAAAGAGCTGGAGTCTGGTAAACTTAAGAAATTACCGAAAACTATAGGGAAAGGAAAGAGTGTAGTAACTGAGGAACAAGCTGCACATACACTCCTTCACATGTCATCACCTGCCTCTAAATCTAAAGTACCTCAGTACGAATTCAAGAAACGATCCCCTGAACCATCTAAGCCTAAGAAGGTTTCCTCAGAAGACACACAGGAGCAGCCTCAAAGTCATGAACTCTTCATTGAATCCAGTGATTCAGAGTCCGATTTAAATAGTTATAAGAATAAAGAAAAAGCTCCTGTAACTGCCACCATGGAAAAGTCATCTAAGGACTCTCCTCCACCTGAATTCGTACCCACTAGTGAACCTCACCCAACACTACAAGATGACTTTGTGGCATCTATTTATCCTGGGGTTCAAGTGAACTTAAAGATGAAATCTGACGAACAAAAGCTACTTGTTGAACCTGACACTTCAACGGGAACTCTTTCCTCATTCAAACAGTTAGATCATGATTTCACCTATGGGGATCTCGATGTTGATGACAATCCTGATGGGAAGGAAACCTCTAAACCCACCAATGAGAGTGAAGTCATCTCTATGGTAAATGTTCCCATTGAACAAGATGTGTCTACCATTCCCACCATGACTATACCGATTCCTACCACTACATCATCAAGAGATACTTCCACTGCTGCACCAACTACCACCATCCCTCCAAGTACTCATGAAAACCTGTCAACTCAAGTTGAAAGGGCCCTGTCTACTGCTGAAAGAGCTAATGATGAAATTCTAGACATCAGGTCAACACTTGAGAAGCACCGAGATGTACTTAAAGATCTCCAATAGCTCAACCTGCACCAAGTCATTCACCATCAAGCTTCTAGAATCTCTAAGCTCAAACATCTCAACATTAATACACTGGTACGTGAAGCTATTGAAGATCAAGTGTCTGATGCTGTTAAACGTGCCATGGATGCACCACTCAAAGCTCGATTCAGAGACTTGTCCATTTTTGACATGAAAGATCTACTACATCAACGAATGTTTGAAACAGATCATCACAAAGGACATGAGGCACACCAACAGCTGTATGAGTCACTGGAACGCTCTATGATGATTGACAACGCCGATGAGCTTGAGAAAGATTTGGCTGAAGAACAAAGAAGAAAGAAACGTAAGCCGAACATCCCTAAACCACCATCAGGGGATCCTCCTAAACCACCTCCTCCTCCACCACCTTCAGGATCTGATGGAGCACTTGGGTCATCTGGTGGAGTTGGTACACACCAATCTATGCAACCACCTCATGCACAATAATCATCGTCACAGGAGAATCAGCCTGACCCTACAACTGAATCCATTCATCCCAAGTCTTCCCGACATGTCACTTACAAAGCATGGACGACAACTGAAACACGACATACGTCATCAGTCGCAGAGGAACATGATCCGGGCCATGATACTGGATTACTCGACGAAGACCTTTCGTCTGCTGAGGAGGAAGATGATGACGATGATAACACTGCCTCTCACAAGTCTAAACGGGATCAATGGTGGAAATCGTTTACACGTAGTGACGAGTATCCTAATACTCCTGTAACCATTACTGAGGATGTTATCAGCACATGGTGGGAACCCGATGAAGCAGATCAAGAGTCTCTTACCCCTGAACCTGAATGGATGATCACCTCCGATGATCAATCTGTCCCTGATAACAACTAGGCTAATGCTGTAGCATATAATTATGTTCCACCTCCCACAAACTCACTACTAGCTCAGACAGGAGATATGGGTGCATTCATTCAATGGTATTGCAAGAAACAAGGGATATCCAGAATCACCAAAAAGGACTTGGAGGGACCCGCTTACGAGATTGTCAAAGCTTTCCATCCTGATATAGTGCATTTACAGTATCAAATGGAAGAATGTTACAAGATGCTTACTGATCAAGTTGAAGACGACATCCTTGACTACAATCTCGGAAAACCACTTCCTCTTGGAGGATCTCCAGGTCATCTCACTCTACAAGCTGACTTCTTCTTCAACAAAGACCTTGAGTATCTTCACTTAAATTGCACTATCCATCACCAAGATGAAAGTTGCTCGCTATACAAATGCTGGCTTGGAACAAATGGTACCGGATAATATGTGGTGTGATGAAGAGTGCAAATATGATATTGCAACATCCTTTGGTATCTCCCACTGGTGGTTCAAAAAGCGCGAGTTCTATATTGCAAGACACACTGCTGCTGGTGATCCCAAAGCCGCTTACTCCAAGAAAAGGATTCTAAGTGTAATTCGAGTTGAGATCTTCCCCACCTATGGATACAATTACTTGAAAAAGATTTTTCTTAGATGATCACGCTATTGGGAGCCTGTCATATCCAAGGGTGACTTCAAGCATCTACACCCTAATGACTTTGAAGATCTGTACTTGCTACATCTCCAAGGTAAACTGGATCACCTTTCTGCACTTGAAAGAAAAACTCTTGTCTCTGCTGTCACTTAGTGGATCTGTGGGCTTGTCGTCAGACAAAGAGTTAAGGACTTCCAGCTTGGTATTGAAAGCTATCAGACTCAGCTCAATCTAACTAGACCTCGATGGGAAGCCAGAGACATGGAATACAAGAAAGATTACGCAGTCATTGAGTCTCCTAGAGCTGTGGTCTTTACTGATTGCTTCAACACTCGAATGCTAATGAGACTTGAAGAAATTCACCACTTCAGTGATGGAACGCTCGAACAGGTGGAAGCTGCTCTGGATCTCAGGGATAAAGAATACAGAATTGCTAAGGATGGGAGGTACACTGCTTTCTGGACTACAGAGGTGTTCCAAAGAAACAAGCAATTTCTTCAAGCCATCAGAAAACTCTTGCTAGAAAGACGAATTTTCCGAAGTCTGGAATGCTTTGTTGGTGGAAGAATTCGTGAAGGGGACTACAAACTCATGGAACGTACCATCTAATTGTGTTTCATCATGTTATGTATTAGTTGTTTCTATATTTTGATGGTCTCTAACTATGTAATCATGTGAACTTGTCCTGCACAAATGCACTAAATATAGCGTGTGTGGTTGCATTCTTGATTATGTACACATCATTATGGTTTGCTATTACTTCAGATAGCAACCCAGTCTTATTATTGGGGAAAGTTCGTCACCAAAAAGACGACTGTTCCTAACAAAGGCATGAACTACTTTATATTCGTGCCTTTCCGATCTGATGTACGCTTAAGTGCATCATTTCTGATAAAAGAAGAGAAGTCTTCTTTGCATCTCAAATATTTTTCCTTCAATGATTCTTCGGGAAAATATTTGCTCCAAACTTGGTGGTACCATGGTTTTTGAAGATCAAACAAACTCAAAATGTGGTTTAAAATTTGCCACTCAATCGATGCTAAAAGAATTAATACTTTGTGCAAAATGTTTAATTTTAAATGTGTCATCGATTGAGGGGGAGAACGATTTCAAAAACTATATATCATCAAAACAAGATCTTTGTGCATAACTCCAGTAGATTAAGTGCAATTGTTATGTGTTAGTATATGAATTTTTCATGAGTTTCTCGCTAAACTCAAAATTATTTATAAACTCATCATCTCTAACACATAACATACTCCCTCAAGGTTTGAGGGGGAGCTAAAATGTCGTCTCAAAATTAGTCCTTCTTGAATATGACACATCTTTCTCCCAAAAACCTTTAAACTTATTTAAATCACTTGGGATCACAAATCTCAATTGGTTTGAAATTTTTGATCGGAGGAGAAGATGTGATTTAAATATGAAAAACTAATTAAAACGTGATGTTTTAAACCCAAATATATGCTCTTCTCTATGTGCCAAACTCTTTTGTATATCAATGTACATATTGAGGGGGAGCAAATGATTTGTGAAAAAGGATCCTTACATCTTAAGAGTTCGAGACTCAGACTTGACTCATGAATTGACGAAACACAATTGTCTTGAATCAAAAGGACTAGTCCTGGACGGGTAATAACTTCAAGCTGGTTTAACCAGTGATGTAAGCGTGTCTCGAAAAGGACTAGTCTGAGTAGAATGTACCATTTCGAGAAACCTTGGGTGAATCTGATCAGGCCGGGTAATAACTTCAAGCTAGTTTAACTAGTGATGTAAGCGTGTCTCGAATGCCCGGTCATGTTCACTTAAGGTAGATCAATTCAAAAAGTGAAACTCTTCCCGACATGTGCAAATTTTCAAATCAATACATATGAGCACATGTTAAGGGGGAGCATTTGAAAATGACAAAACTCTCAATGTGTTAACAAAATGAGTTTCTTAATCATAAACACATTGAGAGAATTTTCAATGACTTGGTGTATGGCAACATAGGATAGTCATGAAGTTATAAGGTAGCTAAGGTTAGGAAAACCGTCCTATGATCCGCCAGAGCCGGAGGGATCTACCCATGGGCAATACCAAATAGATAGTATTAGAAAGTCCATAGGTATGATTATGAAAAAAAAGGAGAAATGTGAGAATGGAGAAAGAAGGGGTTGAAGAATTAAAAAGAAATGAAATGAGAAAGGGTGAAAAGAAATAGCCCTCCAATTATTCAACCTTAGGGCAGAAACCGGGTTCAATTCATAATCTACTGATTGTTGCTAAGGCGACATTGGTATTGAAGACAAGACGTCATGGACCCAGTGACGCACTGCACTAAACCTTCTAGCCACTCAAGTTCTCTTAAAAGAACTTGTTTCATTCTCACTGGGAACCGGTGTAATCTATCGACATATCTCTTAAAGATGGTTGATATTGAAGCATGAGACCTCTCCCTAATCTCCGCATAGGAAAACCAAATGCACTTATTGAGTCTAGAGCCTCGAGATGCATAAAAAGATCTCATAGGAACACGTGCTACTTCTACCCTGGTTGTCCAACATTAAGGACACCAGTGGTAAACTATGAGTCCTACGCAGATCTTAGCAATCTGCCAGAACATTTATGAGGGATGTTGCTTTTGTAACTCCCAGTGATTGAATGGAAATTCCTGCCAGGGTCAACATCAAGCAGCCCTGAAAGCAGGTCACTTAGGTAATTGCTTGTTGTTGAGTCTTAGACATTGATAGATCTTTTGAGCACTCTAGGATCGTTAGTTATGTTAATGTAATCACTAACACACTAATAGATAATCTCTGTAACTTGTATTTTAAAGCGGAAACAAACACAAGTTTTAATAACTTAATACTAAGAACAATTGATCCTCTATGGATCTTTTCAATAATAATAATAATGTTTTCTAAAAACGTGTTGTCAATACATAATCGTGTGTTCCTTTTATACACAAGGAACCCTAAACCGTTTCACAAGAAACGTATATTCTAAAACTTCTAAAAGATATGCATTATCACTTCCTAAATAAACTCATGCATATCCTTACTATATTACATAAAACACGGAATAACTATATCCGTAGTAACTAATAATGCTGAAACTAGACTTCAGCAGAAACACTCTTGTCAGCAGAATCTATCTCTTCAGATCAGCAGATTCTTCAGCAGAATTCTCTCTTAGCAGAATTCCCAACAATCCTCCCCTAATCTTGAATTTGACATGGTTAAGTTCAAGATTCTTGATAGATCTTTAAAGTTACATACCAAGAGGATTGAAGTCGAACATTATCAACAAAGAATCACCATCAGCAGGATCTCTATGATCTGCACATACTTGAAAACTCCATTCTTTGCAGCAACAAATGACCAAATGTACATCAAAACTTATTAGTTTCATACTATTCTCATCACATCCAGGTGTGTTAACTCCTGTGAGAGGTGAATCATTGAAAATAATGGATTTGATGTCTCTTTACCAATAGCCATCACTACTGGAGTAGCCAAATGTTTAAGTTCAAAAACTATGGTACACTGATGACCATATGATTTTTAGCAAATCATCAGCTGTAAACGGATTTGAGTTGTCTTTACCTGTAGCCGTTTGCTCAGGACTAGTCAATTATTTGGTTGATTGAATCACCTTGGTCAATTGAATACCAAATATGGTTTTCCACTGCCTTTACCACAAGCCATATACATGTGGGCTAGCCAATTATTGGGAATCCATAAAGGAAAAATCCATGGTCAATTGACAACCATTCAAATCTCAGCTGTTAAGCATGGGTAAGTTGAGTACCCAATAGTTTTTAGCAAACTATTACAGCTATCAACATATTTGATGTGTCTTTACCAAAGCTGTACCCTTTGGACTAGCCAACTTTTTGATGGAATAGTCACCATCAGGGAAGTTGATAACCAGAGAAGGTGTGAAAATGATCATCACCAAACCTGCAAACAACATACAATACTATACAAATCTTTTTTTTTTTTTTTTTTTTTTTTTTTTTTTCTAATAAAAATAAAATAAATAAATATACAACAATATACCATCAAATAGAAGCTACTCTGGAAGTCCTGATTCTGAGTTTAAACACTTTAACCAGAGATTCAGCAAACAACCTAGCATTCCCAGCTGGATCAGGAGGAATCTCCAACTTCTGTTGAAGCATTTTCTCCATAAGAGACACTGTCAGAGGATACCTTTTGCCAAGATCCATAAGAAGTCTGAGTCCAGATGTAGTTTCCAACACATGAACATATGGCATAGGGTAAAACTTCCAACTCTGAACCTTCCACCTTTGATTGTTTTTCCACACATCATAACCAGCACCAATGGGAGTAGAAGAATCAAAAAGCACTCTGAGATCACCCAATAGATACAATCCAGACCCTGTAGGAGTATGAGTTGCATAATATTTGTGAACCAAATCATTGAGAGTGAGCAAATCCTGATGATCCACAAGATGTAGTATTTCTTGTAGAAATGTGAATGACAGAGAAATTTTATCAAGTCTATAAATGGTATTGATCTGTCCATTTTTAGACAATTCCAAGTGAACCAAAACATCTCTAACTTCCTCAGGCCAATCATCAGGGGATCCTTCTTTGATAAATGAAGCATCAGGAGCATTCACATCTATTAGTCTTTGTGCTGAATGTAAAATTCTCACTTTAGCCATTCTCTTAGCCCTTCTTCCAGGAACATAAATTGCATCATGAGGTAAAGAAGGTTCCTCATGAGCCACAGCTTCAGTGGATACACCTTCTGCAGTACTAGTTTCCACTGATGGATTATCCATTTGTTCATCAGTAGAATCCTGAGAAGAATCAAGTGCAGCAGATGCATATTGTTCATCCATGTCCTTCCTTACCTGTTTAGCCCTAGCAGCTGCAATCTCTACATCTCTTTCCTTAAGCTCATGAAATCTTGCCATCTCAGCTTGTTGATCAGCTAACCTCTTTGCAGCCTCTTCACCCAACCTCTCCTCCTCCATTTGTTTCCTGGTTCTCTTTCTAGAGGGAGGATCTTCTGCTACAACTTTAGCTTTACCTTTATCAACACTAGATAAAGCAGCGACAGGTGTTACATCAGCAGAAGTGGCAGGTAAAGATACCTGATCAACAACAGGAACATCCACATGGACAGAAGAACCAGCATCAGCAAGAATGGTAGGAACAAGCTTAGGAGCACCCATTCCATCCTTTTCACACCTAGACTTGATTCTATTATACATCTAAACCAATTATTCATCTGAAAGTGCCCAAACTTGTTTCCTAGTCCAAGCATTATTATATAAGGCACTGCTTTGACTTTTCACATAAGTTCTCATATAATCCCTTTGCTGTGCTTGAGTTATGGGTTTATCTCTTTTTGCTTTGGCTTTTTGCTCATCTGCTTCTTTCTTCCTCAATTTCATTTTCTTAACAATTTCAAAAACCCAGTCCTTTTTATCCACCTCATTGCCAAGAATGTCTGCAGCTAAACCAGGAGCAGCAATCACTTGTTCTCCAATATGCTGCGAATCTGACTCATCAAAATTTTGAACAACAACATTCAATTCTCTCTGTCTTTCAATAGGCAAGGTAGAAATGTATCTTTTTGTAGCAGACTGATATTTTGAATCAAATTTGGCTTGCTCTGCCTCTGCCAGCTCTGAACTCCTCTTATAATCTTCCCATTCTTTCAAGAGTCTTTCTTGTTCAACTCTTTCTTCATCTGTAATAAGCTCATCCTCACAAACTTCAACCCCTTCAGCAAAATCATCATGAGGAATATCCAAATCTTCCATAGGATCAGCAGTTAACTTTTGAACATCTGAATCAGGTAGATTATCAGCAGATCCTTGAGGCTTGAGGGTTTCAGTGATGTCATCAGGAGAAACTTGCTTAATAGCAGTTAGAGCATGATCAGCTGAATCCATATACTCTTTTCCAGCTACAAAGAATGTATCTACTGATGCATGAAGCCCATCAGTAGTCTTGTCAGTAGCAAGGTTACTGGTTGGTTGTTTCTCCTGAAGAGTATCATCAGCTTCTGCCATAAGAATGTCATCACCACTTGACACCTTAGAGGATTCAGTAGCTTTCTTTGCCAAATATTGTCTTCTACTTCTTCTGCTAAAGTGAATTGTTGGCTTAGGTTGTGATACTTCAGCAACTTTGGGAGAAGAAACATGTGACTGTCTAGCAACTTCAGCAAAAATTTCAAAAGAGTCCAAATTACCCTCCTGAGGCACTTCAGCAGTATCCATTACCACCTTGCTTTTCTTCTGCTGAGTCAATTGTGCCTTCAAATCTTGAACTTTGCTTTTCAGCATCTCAATCTCACTACCAAGAGTAGACTTGGTATTATCAAGTTCCTTTTGGAGATCATCAGTCTTTCTCATATACCTGCAAAGCAAATCATATACAGAAGTGAGAGTAACAGGGTCCTCTGCTCCACCAACAGATTGCTCAGTGGTAAAAGGAGCTTCATTGAACCTAGTAGGAGAAAAAGACATATGTACAACATTAGGAGAGCCTTCATCAACTGGCTCTCTCACTGGAATAGGTGTAGGTAATCTAGTGATCTCAGGCTCAAGAGGTATAGGTACCTGTGTACCAAGAGACTGAATTGTCTCTTCAACCTCAGGAGTTTGCTCAACAGGAGCAACCTGAGATGGTGAAGGAACAGGACTAGGTGACATAAGTACAGGGGAAGGTGGAGGTAGGTCCGGAGAAACAGGTAATGGTTCAGCAGTTGTAGCTGGCTCTTCATCATTTACCACTGAAGGATTACCATCAGCAGCAACACCAGAAGATGATGGATTACCATCATCACCAGCATTTTGAGAGGGCAAATTGCCAGCAGCATCACCCTCAACTACATCATCATTGCCATGTGCCAACATAGCAGCTAACAGAGGGCGATGTTCCCCATTATTGTTAGTTTTCATTGAGGCAAACAACTTAGAACCAAGACTCTTAATGGGCACATGAATCCTGTCTTTAGTGGTTATGTCTAAAATTGTCACACCCCCAAAATCGGGTTCAGCGGAAGCATACGTGTAGCCGGGGTGTAACTCAATTGGTATTACAACACAAGTACAAAATTGGTTTTCACTTCAATCATTTAGAATAAAATCGTTTAACTAAAAGTATCAAATTTACATTGTTTAAGATTAGTGCGGAAAAAGGCCTTTAAATTGGTTAAAAACAGTCCCCATATGAATATCAGAGTCTTCTATGACCATGCCATGCCCTGCCAAAACCTCCAGTAGTGTGCCGTTGCTTAATACCTGAAAATACATGCTAAAATGTCAACACGAGGTTGGTGAGTTCATAGAGTTTAGTGAAAAATGAAATACATTGCATTTAAATGAAGATTTCCCAGCAAAGGCATCGTAAATCCACTCAGTTACAAGTCCCGCCATAAGAGACTTGTAACTTGTGTGTTTACAACCCACTGCCAAAAGTAATATGTTTGGTTTGTGTAAACAAGTATTTCGCGGAACACAAGATTTTCAGTAGGGATAACCATTATAACAAATACAACGTTAACCCAAAAATAAAATACAATGCCTTAAGCTCATGACCCCGAAGCTCGACGTAATCGTATACAATCAAGTATAATAATGCCCCAAGTAAGTGTTTGCCAGACACTCGGAAATAATCCGAATGATATGCGTCCGTTTAACAGGTTGGCGCGACCAACTCGGACGGGGTGTCAACCCAAATAGATCTATTCATAGCATTCGCGCTCACACACGTGTAATTAACGGTTCATGACAAAGGGGACTTTAGTGGCAGTAATCGGTAGCCTAGGCAATGTAACAGTTTTGTACTTATGTCCACAATAAAGTAATGTACTTGTGTCCTTAAGAAAGTAATCAAGGATGGAACAGGTAATTCATAATGTATTCGAGTAATCAATCAAGTATTTCAACCATCCAGTAATGTTTGAGAAAATGAATTGCGTTCAAGTAAAACAAGCATTGAATTTGAATAGTAACGAGCATGTATCTTCCCCCAAAACAGTTGTAAAACAAGTAAAAGTAGGGGTTATGAACTCACCTGGAACAATTGATATGATAATCAAAAAGGAAAACGCACGAAAATCGAGGCACAAGCGCTCTAATCGCAACCTAAATGATTCATATGTCTTAGGTTCGAAGACAAGGTCAAGTATGCAAGTCATACACTACATTATCACTTGTACATGTTGTTGAAATTTTTGTCATCAAAAATGTAGGTAATCAAGGTGATCTATTATTTAAGTCATCCACCTTTTTAGAAAACGTAATTTGTAAATCTTATGACCAAACATTAGTCGTCTTGTAATTATGTACTTTGAAAACTTCTAACGTACCTAATAAGTATACATAATGCTTTACCATTTTTATTTACGTCATTTTAGCCAAATTACACTCTAAAGTGTCCAAAAATCCATTATATATATTTCCATCAGCTTTTAATAATAGCACAAAAGCTGTCAAAATTTTATTGTTTCGTCGCAACTTACTTAGGCCATAACTTTTGCGTTGTAGTTCCTTTTTTCGAGTTCTATATATTCCCGCGAGGGTATTCAAGTATACTTTAGGTTTTTCAAGGTCTCGGCTAGTCTAGATATCATTAAATCTCAGTTTCCTAGCTAGAAAAATCGGGACAGATTCAATATTTCAGAAAATATAGTTTTCGTCGTCAATCTTGAAAATAGCATATCTTTTTTGTTATAAGTCCGTTTTAACTCATTCAAGCGGCCATGTTTTCGTTATTAAGTCTATTTTCTATATTTCTAGCCTATTAGGACCACCAAGGTACTGATCTTTCTGTGGAAAGTCGAATGGGATAGATTCAACCTCAATAGTGTCCAACTATTTTTCCTAGTGTTTTATTTATTATTACCACTTGACAACAACTTCAAATCTAGTCCTAGTTCATCCATCAACTTCTCAACTAGACTATGGTGATCTAAACATAAACTTAACAATATTCAAGGTCCATGTACAAGATCATCCTAGTATTTAAAACTTCAAATCTACTAACATATATGTATATATAAAGTTTTCATCATTTTCTTGTAAAGATTTTTACTAGTAAATTTTCTTGTAATCCAAAACTTGTTCAAAACATATTTTCTTGTTAAGAGATCAAGGTGGATGTAAAGCTTTATCAACATGTACCAAGTGATAAGTAAGTATAGATACTTGACAAGCATGAAAATCATGTAGTATTAGTAGTGTAAAAATTACTTACAAAGAGGTTAGTGAGATGAGAGTTGTAAAACACTTGTGTAACCCCCAAGATTAGTATCCAACCCTTGTTAATCTTGCCCTAAGTACTCTTGAAAGTAACCAACAAACTCTCATTTTCTTCCTTGCTCCTTGTGTGTGTCGAATTATGTGTAAGAGTGGGAGGTGATTATATATATATATATATATATATATATATATATATATATATATATATATATATATTTTGTAACTAAGAAATGAGCATTAGGCTTATGTATATATATGGCTAAATGGTCAAATTGGTGGTCAAAAATATCTAGCCCTTGGTCTTTGTGTTTGCCGAAAATTAGGGAAAGGAGGGGGCAAGGTTTTGGTGAAGCACACAAAAATTAATTACATGTTTCCTCTCATGTGTATAAGGTTGAAATTTTGTACATTTTGTTGTGTAATTCTAATACAAAATAGGGGGGGGGGGGGGGGCGGCTCATTAATTAGGAGTGGAAGAATTTGGTTTGAATTTCTATAAAATGTGTATTTTGAATGTATTGGGTAGTAAAAATATGTATTGGGTATTAGTTTAGTAGTTAATGAAAGTTATACGTAATTAAACGTAAGATATAAAGAATTTAACTTGGACGTCGGAAAATATTTTTGGGACTTTTGTAATAATTTTGAAAGTATAAAAATACCCTAAAAATAATTGTTGAGAAAGTCGAGTATGTCGAGTGTTACATACTTGAATAAAAATTAACGTTTGTTGAATTTAAAATCCGTAAGTATTTAGAGAATAGAAATTTGTTTTATAGAATAAAATGGTGAATTGGGGAAGGAGCAAGGTACCGGAGCGTTGTGGACTAAAATTAGCCTAAGTCCTAGAGTTCTTAGAATTTATTCAAAAATTCGCATCGATTCAAGTAAAAGAGCTCATGTGAATTGTTTTAAATTAAATGTCGAGAATTTTAAATTCGAGTTTAGAAAATAGTATTGACCTGGGAAATAGCGGGTTGTGATATTAGCTGCGAATTTGAAGACTCGTAAATTCAGTTTACGTAATGATGAACGATAATCATGAATAGTGATTTTCTTCCGGGAATGAATAGTGTTGTATGAATAGTAAAATTTCTGAACGCTTCTCGGAATCACAAACTGACTCCGAAAATGATGAATAGTAAAATGATGAATAGTGACCGACGAATAGTAAATGATGAATAGTGAATAGGAGAAATGTCCTGAAAATGCGGGTTGTTACAGTCTCACCCCCTTAAAAGGAACTTTGTCCCGAAGTTCAGTTTGTGTTGGTCTCTAGAGTGGTATTGGTGAAAACATGATGATATTTATCGTGTAAGCTACTAAACTCTAACAAGGTTCAAGTCGGACGGCCACTAGGCCTACTCTGTCAGAAATATTGAATGGTCCAGTGTATATCGGGTTTAACTTTCTGAAGTTTTATGAATGGTATCATGCCTTTCCTAGGCAGAACTTTCAACATAATCCTGCCACCAACTTGAAATTCTAAGGGTTTATCGCTTATCGAACTTGTAACTGATTCTTGATTTGTAGGAAATTCCTGGTTATTTCATGAATGCTTACGGGACTAGTGAGTTGGGCTTTTCCAAATTTTGATTCGTCAATGGATGTTGGCACTTCGACCATAGAGTGCCTCAGATGGTGTAGTCTCTACGCTCGCACGATAACTATGGTTGCAACTGAATTTGGTTTATGGTAATTGGATAGTCCAACCATTTCTAGAGTCAATCACTCATGCTATGAGCATATCTTCCTATGTTTGAATCGTTCTCTAATTCTGACCATTGGTCTGTAGATGATAGTTGGTGTGGTTCTAAAGGAATCTTAGTGTAATAGCTAGGAGTTTGAGGTGAATTAAATTCCTCTATTAGAAATAATGGATATCATGAATCTTGTGGAAGAACTTACAAGGTTAAGTCCGTCAAAGGGTGTTGTTGAAAATAATAGATTAGGATAAGGTTGTGATCCTCCGCAGGATGTCATGAATTGAGTCCTTCTCCACCTACGATGCTTAGTCTCCATTACTAAGATTTTCCCTAAGTTATATGTCATCAGATCACAACTCTTAAAGGTATAAGTGATGTAATATAGTGATTGATTTTTCAAAGTTTGTTTTGAGATCGTGTGTTTTGTTCATAAACCTTCCCTGAATAAATGAATTTACAAATTTTTAAGCAAACGGTTTTCTAAGTAACATTTTTCTTGATGTTTCAAAATTTAATAGTTATGCAAGATAGGACTGTTTTCAACATTAGATGGATATTATGGTTTACCAAAGATCGATGTTTAAAATTTCTTAACATTCAATAGTTTTGTAAAAGAATAACCAAAAGGAATTTACTTGTCAAAATAAGTGTCTCAGAAAAGTATTTCTTACAAGATACATGGTTTGTATAACGGTAGTTTGGAGAAAAATTCATTTAAAAGTGAAAGATTAAGAGGATAAAATAGCCAGGTATGTAGGTCTGCACAAATGCATAGGTGTCTAACATGTTTGAATAAAGTCTATTGATGAGGACATGTTCAATCTATAGTCTCGGTTAAGAGGTTGGATTTATCCCTATGGTGTTGCTTAGTGAGCATTCGCATCGAAACTAATCTTATAATTCCATCAAGCCAATACTTTCCAGATGGTGGAATTGTGGCAATCAGGCCAGTGATAGTGGTTCGAATGGTTTTGTGATATCTTGAGGTTTCTGTTGAGTTTTGAATGGTCTTAATGTACCGAGGGATCATCCTCATATAAGGTATGGAAAGTCTTTCCTAGGGAGGTCATTGATAATATCCACTTATCAATATAGGGAGTAGTGAGGGATGAATGACATCGGAATCTATAGAGTGTTAGCTAATTTCTTATATATATGGGGGTGGGGAAAGGAAATGATAGTAATGGTGAGAAGGGAAGAGACTGTGACAACTGCGACATAATAAGATTGTGATGAAAGAAAATACTATGATATGAGTGTATCGTGCATAGACGTGAATGTTCATGAGATGAAATGACTAGTTGACGTGCTTCCAAGCGGCGGTTAACGAAATGATGAAAAGTATGAATGTTCCAACAACGAGGGTATACACATACATGAATGAAACATTTGGAAATTGAGTAGAGGATTCAATCCAGACATAATCTTATTATAACCATTCTCAGTGTTGCAAAATTCACTTCTGAGTCAGACATAGGTGGTCAGCCTATATCTCACTATCTCGGGTTGAATATAGATGACCAGTCTATATTCCACCGAGGTTCCATGGATTTTGAAATACTCAGCTCAGTTATACTAATACCATGTCCTTCACAAATACCAAGACGTTCTGAAAGACAAAAAGCAAGTGACCAAACTCGAGGTCAATTGATGGAACTATGCAAGGAAAACATAATGCGGTGACATATACGATACATGAGCATGCTTATATGAAAGACAATTATAGTAAACAACTAGAATAAATGAATATAATATATCAGGTAATGAGATACAAATCTCATCACCTATGTCAGCAACAAACCACAAGTGAGGCATCATCTTGGCAGGCAAGCACGTGACGGTCATAGGGTTAAGTTTTCGTAAAAGTAGCTATAGTCTAGGCTTTAAAAACACTTAGTTCGCTATAGCCAAAGCTCTGATACCAATCTGTCACACCCCCAAAATCGGGTCCAGCGGAAGCATATGTGTAGCTGGGGTGTAACTCAATTGGTATTACAGCACAAGTACAAAATTGGTTTTTACTTCAATTATTTAGAATAAAATCGTTTAACTAAAAGTATTGAATTTACATTGTTTAAGATTAGTGCGGAAGAAGGCCTTTAAATTAGTTAAAAACGGTCCCCATATGAATATCAGAGTCTTCTATGACCATGCCATGCCCTGCCAAAACCTCCAGTAGTGTGCCGTTGCTTAATACCTGAAAATACATGCTAAAATGTCAACACGAGGTTGGTGAGTTCATAGAGTTTAGTGAAAAATGAAATACATTGCATTTAAATGAAGATTTCTCAGCAAAGGCATCGTAAATCCACTCAGTTACAAGTCCCGCCATAAGAGACTTGTAACTTGTGTGTTTACAACCCACTGCCAAAAGTAATATGTTTGGTTTGTGTAAACAAGTATTTCGCGGAACACAAGATTTTCAGTAGGGATAACCATTATAACAAATACAACGTTAACCCAAAAATAAAATACAATGCCTTAAGCTCATGACCCCGAAGCTCGACGTAATCGTATACAATCAAGTATAATAATGCCCCAAGTAAGTGTTTGCCAGACACTCGGAAATAATCCGAATGATATGCGTCCGTTTAACAGGTTGGCGCAACCAACTCGGACGGGGTGTCAACCCAAATAGATCTATTCATAGCATTCGCGCTCACACGCATGTAATTAACGGTTCATGATAAAGGGGACTTTAGTGGCAGTAATCGGTAGCCCAGGCAATGTAACAGTTTTGTACTTATGTCCGCAATAAAGTAATGTACTTGTGTCCATAAGAAAGTAATCAAGGATGGAACAAGTAATTCATAATGTATTCGAGTAATCAATCAAGTATTTCAACCATCCAGTAATGTTTGAGAAAATGAATTGCGTTCAAGTAAAACAAGCATTGAATTTGAATAGTAACGAGCATGTATCTTCCCCCAAAACAGTTGTAAATCAAGTAAAAGTAGGGGTTATGAACTCACCTGGAACAATGGATATGATAACCAAAAAGGAAAACGCACGAAAATCGAGGCACAAGCGCTCTAATCGCAACCTAAATGATTCATATGTCTTAGGTTCGAAGACAAGGTCAAGCATGCAAGTCATACACTACATTATCACTTGTACATGTTGTTGAAATTTTTGTCGTCAAAAATGTAGGTAATCAAGGTGATCTATTATTTAAGTCATCCACCTTTTTAGAAAACGTAATTTGTAAATCTTATGACCAAACATTAGTCGTCTTGTAATTATGTACTTTGAAAACCTCTAACGTACCTAATAAGTATACATAATGCTTTACCATTTTTATTTACGTCATTTTAGCCAAATTACACTCTAAAGTGTCCAAAAATCCATTATATATATTTCAATCAGCTTTTAATAATAGCATAAAAGCTGTCAAAATTTTATTGTTTCGTCGCAACTTCCTTAGGCCATAACTTTTGCGTTGTAGTTCCGTTTTTCGAGTTCTATATATTCCCGCGAGGGTATTCAAGTATACTTTAGGTTTTTCAAGGTCTCGGCTAGTCTAGATATCATTAAATCTCAGTTTCCTAGCTAGAAAAATCGGGACAGATTCAATATTTAAGAAAATATAGTTTTCGTCGTCAATCTTGAAAATAGCATATCTTTTTCGTTATAAGTCCGTTTTAACTCATTCAAGCGGCTATGTTTTCGTTATTAAGTCTATTTTCTATATTTCTAGCCTATTAGGGCCACCAAGGTACTGATCTTTCTGTGGAGAGTCGAATGGGACAGATTCAACCTCAATAGTGTCCAACTATTTTTCCTAGTGTTTTATTTATTATTACCACTTGACAACAACTTCAAATCTAGTCCTAGTTCATCCATCAACTTCTCAACTAGACTATGGTGATCTAAACATAAACTTAACAATATTCAAGGTCCATGTACAAGATCATCCCAGTATTTAAAACTTCAAATCTACTAACATATATGTATATATAAAGTTTTCATCATTTTCTTGTAAAGATTTTTACTAGTAAATTTTCTTGTAATCCAAAACTTGTTCAAAACATATTTTCTTGTTAAGAGATCAAGGTGGATGTAAAGCTTTATCAACATGTACCAAGTGATAAGTAAGTATAGATACTTGACAAGCATGAAAATCATGAAGTATTAGTAGTGTAAAAATTACTTACAAAGAGGTTAGTGAGATGAGAGTTGTAAAACACTTGTGTAACCCCCAAGATTAGTATCCAACCCTTATTAATCTTGCCCTAAGTACTCTTGAAAGTAACCAACAAACTCTCCTTTTCTTCCTTGCTCCTTGTGTGTGTCGAATTATGTGTAAGAGTGGGAGGTGATTATATATATATATATATATATATATATATATATATATATATATATATATATATATATATATATATATATATATATATATGATGAGTGTCTAAATACTCATCATTTTATACCAATCTGAGCTGCCAAAACATCCAAAAACACTCAAATATGCATCAAAATACTGAAAATATTTTAGAAGTGTGTTTTATATGTTTCAAATGCAAAATAAGCAAAAACAGATGAAAAACGTACAAAGTTTGCATAATTGGCAGTTTCAGTCCCTCAAGTTTCAAAAATTGTCAAAACTAGTCCCTGGTTATTCTAAAAACTTGAAAATGTCACCAAAGGTCCTTTTTAATCACAAAGTTACATATTTAGTCCTTTGGTGCAAAGTTTCACAAAATTACAAGTTTAGTCCCTATACTTTGGAAATTGACATAAATGGTCCTTGGGATGTTAAAAACTTTGAGAAAAATAAATATTGGTCCTTGTATTATTAATCTTTTGCAGGAATGGTCCTTGGGTGATAAGTTTGGTGAAATTTCATATCGGGTCCCTGGAGTTTGAAGATATGGCAAAACAGGTCCCTCAAAGTTTCAAACTTAACACTTTTAGTCCCCGGGTGTTCAAAATGGGGAAATTATCATTAAGGGTCCTAGGGGATTCATAATTGTCACTATTAGTCCCTGGATGAAAAGTTTGGAGAATTTACATAATAGGTCCCTCAAGTTTGGCAGTTTGGCAAAAATAGTCCTCGGGTATTTTAAAAGTGAAAATTATCAAACATACCCTTGTACTATTCATTTATGGAAAAATAGGTCCTTATGAGAACTTTGGAAATATCACAATACCAACCCCTCAACTTTACCTAATTTACAAATTTGGTCCTTGTGTAATTTATAAAAACCAAACGGATCCTTTTTATATTAAATACCCGAAACCAAAATCCAAATAATAAACAAACAAACCAAGCCCACCTTTTTCTGGCCCAAATCCCTACCAAGCCCACCCCTTAAAATATAAAACCCGATCAAATGGTCAAACTTCACAAAACCGCCCCACTGTTCATCCCTTCTTCCACCTCACCTCTCCACCTCTCCATAGCTACCTGCTACTACCACCACCTGCCCACCACCTTTACAACTCACTAACCACTCCCTCCTCACACTCCTTCCACCTGTGCAGTAGCCCACAACCACAATAAATGCATTCCCACCACCAAAACACTTTATCTCACTCACAATCCTCTGTTTTTGCTATCTACTATCCCACTTGGCCTCTAAACATAATTTTCTATGTCCCCTCATCTTCCAAAACACTCCAAAGGTCTTTAATTGCAAAATAACGGCCACAAGTCACCTTTAGGACTTTTGGCACCAAAAGGTGTTTAAACGGACAAGATGAGTTGCAGTGATCTAAGGGATGAGATTTTTGATGGGATTTGCTGAGAAGCCAAGTGGAAAGAAGAAAAGTCATTATATAACCAAAGGGAAGAAGCAGAGAAGATTATTAGAATAGTTTAGAATAGTCAAAATTAGTATTAGTGTAATTTTAGAGTTCCAGTTGTAATTTCTTGTTTAAAAAGCTTGTACTCAGTTTGGTTAATGTAATCTTGTCTTTTATTAATCATAATTTCAAGTTTAGTTCACAATATTACAAATTACCATTTTCAAGTGAAATCGACAAATTCACTTGAATCTTGTAAAAGGTTGTTAAAACTACTTCATTAAGCTCAATAAAGCTCTGACAAAGCTTTGAAAAGCTTTTAGATCATTTAGAAGATTCACAATTCAGTTTACTTAAAAAAAATAAAAAAAATCAAAGAAAATCAATGAAAAATAAAAATTAGCTGAAGAAGGGTATGCAAGCATGGATCATGGTCAAATATGGATGGTTATGGTTGTAGTATCTCATGGGAGGCTTAGGAAATGAGTTTGGTTCCATGGTTCTGTGTTGTTAACTTGAAATCAATTTGTAAGTCTCATTTTCAATTTTTTTCCTTTTACTATCTAATTACTTATTAGCTGTTATATTTGGATTTCTATGTTTATTTAGTGATCTTTAATCATAATAAGTATTCAAGTTTCAGTTTTAGAGTCTAAGTATCACTTAATCTTTGGAAATCTCATCATCACAGTCAATAAAGGGGTGTTTGGCACAGGAGAGCACCCTGTGCATTTGTGGAGTTTAGTGGCCAAATCTCACCTAGATACAATTCATTAGGTTCTATTAGCATAATATAACCATAAAAATCAGTCCCTTTGTGATAAAAGTCAAAAATCACCTCACCATTCTCCCCAACAGTTAACTCTTAGGAGAATTGGATTCCAAATCCACCATTTCAACTCAAGGGTTGTTTATTTAGCTTAGAGTAGCTTTATTTCATCATAGTATATCAATATCAATCCATTAGAGCCGTTAGAACATCAACAAAGTCAAAGTAAGTAGTTTTAGCAAAAGTCAACTTCACCCCTTTTCAGATTTTTATAAAAGTTCTAGGATTTTTAGTGATTTGTGTATTTGCTTTCATGGATTGAAATCTGTTCCTATGTAAAGTCCCCCACCTCATCTCCAAAATCCCATCATCCCTTTATTTTTGCAATTTTTTTCCTAGGCTCCACAGCCCCCCAAAGTAGGTTGCAGGGGAGCTGTGTGCCCTGCACCAGCAGCCACAGTCCCACCACCACTACTTAGTGGTGGTTTGGTGACCACCTCAGTGGGCCCCTAACCTCCAAACTTGGTTCTTCCAACCCCCTCCTACCAGGGATCAATAGTTGACCATAAGTTTGACCTAGCACCCAGTGGACCTCACCTGAAATAAGCCTTATACTTTGTCCCTATTCTGTGTTGCTTTTGAGTTTTGGAATAGCTTATTTTTTCTTATCAGCTTATCTACTGAGCTTATTTGGAAAATTTTAGCTTAGAAAAGTCCAATATACTTATTTAGATCAGAATAATCCATAGTGGGTCCCACACAAGCTCATTTGAGCTTATTTCCATTTTCAGTCAACCAAAGTCAACTGTGGAGGTAAGAAGCCCCCACAGTGCTTATTATTAAGCTATAAATTAGTTGTTTTTATAAAAGTTGCTTGTTTTTAGATATAAATTAGTTTTGTAAAATAAAAATTAAGAAAAAAAACAATATAATAGTAAGTGATAGTTTCTATTTAATATAATTTAATTTTAATTTTCATTTTTAGATTTTTATTAAGTAAGTTGTGTTTTTATATTTTTATTAATTTCCTATTATATTAAAGTATTTTTAGTAATTTTATTAGATTTTTATATTATCATTTAGTATTTATTAGAATTAAAAATAGTTTTATTAATAATTAATCAATAAATAAGTTTTAAATAGCATAATTAATTTTTATAAAGCAACACCTAATTTTTATATTTTTCCTAGTTTTTATAAGTCATAAAATAATTTTAGTAATTTTTCTAGAATTTTTACTGTTCATTTACTAGTTTTGATAATTTAATTAGTTTAATTAGATATTAATTAATAAATAGAATAATAATTAGTAAACTAGTTTAAAAATATATAAAATAAAGTTTTCATAATTTTTTAGGATTCCTGTGATGGTTAATTAGATTTATAAAAATCTTCTTAATTATCTTAGACTTTTTAGTATTTATAATAATTTAAATCAGATAAATAGTTAATAAATAATTAAATAGTTATTAATTAATAATAATTAGATAAATAGTCTTCATAATATAATTTTATTTTTAAAATAAGTTTTATAGTATTTTAGACTTTTACAAAGTTTAATTTTATTTTTCTAAGACTTATTTTACATTTTCTTAATTATTAGTGTATTATTAGATAATTAATAATAGTTATTAAATAATAATAATTAATTAAATAATTAAGTAATTATAAATTAAATATTTTAAGTTTATTTAATTTGCATTTAAGCCCCTAAGGTTTGCAAATTACTACTTTAGTTAAATTCGTTTTTGTTTCATACGTTTACGTAGATTTGAATTAAACGTACGTGTTTTAAGTTATTAAAAGTTTTTAGATATCTAGGTTTTACGTAATCGTTCAAATAGTTTATCTAAGTTATTTTAAGTTATAAAACCCTAGTGTAATCACACACACACACACACACACACTTTATACCCTTTCCTGTTCACATTCACTCGATCACAGATTCGTTTTTAATAAACCATCGCACAGCTCGTTGGGACATTACGACCCGGGAAAACACTGTATTACCCGGAAGCATTTGCCTTAGACGTTTGACTTGGTTGACCATCACCTGGTAAACTTAGTTGACTGTTTGAGGCGAATCAAAATTTGACATCCCCCACACTAAACTATTGCTAGTCCCTAGCAATCTTTTGAGAAAAACTTAATGGATTTGAAAAACTCTTTACCAAAAGCCATCACTTCTGGAGTAGCCAGGTGTAAGAACTGTGGTACACCTGATAACCGTGTGATTTTGAGCAAACCACCAGCTGTCAACAGATTTGATTAGTCTTTACCAAAAGCCGTTTGCTTCTGGACTAGCCAACTCTTGATGGAATAGTCAACATCTTGGTGAGCTGATTACCAATTATGGATTTTCCACTGCCTTTACCACAAGCCATAATCTTGTGGGCTAGACAACTCATTCGCTTTTTAGGATATGGCGAGTTGAGGTACCATACAATTTTGGGCAAATTGCAAGCCATCAACGGATTTGAGTTATCTTTACCAAGAACCGTTTGCTCCTGGATTAGCCAATCCTTACGTGGATTAGACATGGCGGACTGATAACCATTTATTGCGTTCTAAGTGAGAAAAAATTTTAAAATTTGGGCTAAAATGGGGGTTCTTGATGGAACATGTGTTTAAATTCGTTAGAATAACGAATCTCCCCCCACACTTAGAACTGAATATTGTCCTCACTATTCAAAGTACCGGATGTTAAACCAACACTTAGAACGTAAGAAAGAAAATACTCCATAGCCTTTATTTAAGTTTATGTACACACATTTTTTTTTTATTTTTTTTATTTTATTATTTTTATTTTTATTTTTTTAGAGGATATATACATATATACAACATGTGGGTTAGTATCTCCCCCACACTTAGGGTGAAAACCCTAAGTAAGTGCTACTGTTTTTATTTACCGAGTCGCTAGCTTGACTCGACCCCAAATTCATTTGTCCATGGGGAAGCATGATGTGGAAGGAACAATCTCAATCGGACTTTCATTCAAGAGGTTTGGATAAACATTGAAGCACGTGAAAGTTCCACACTGATGAGATATACAGAGAGACCCTAGCTCATAATTTATAAATGAGAATGCCGGGGTCAAAGATAATGTCTTCATTCCCGAAGGAGTGAAGAACAGGATAGGGGACAGAATATATGAAGAAAAGAAAGAAAATCATAATGAAAATCATGACTAACTCCTCATCTTCAATAGGAGAATTCATTGTTTCATGAATCTCCTCTTTTAAGCTTGTTTGATCAAGACATATTATGGGTATGTCTAGATCAAAATAGAAATTATCATACTTCGGTGGAGAAATGATCTGAGTGAGTTCAAAGGAGAACTCCTCGTAAAGAGAATCATTCACAAGATGTAAATCTGTGAATTCATGTTCCGTTGTGGACTCATCACTATCCTTGATCTGAATACCAAATATTGGGTTATCAGAAATCAAAGTGAATTCAGATTCGAATTCAAATAGAGGATTGGTGATAGTAGTTTTGAATGCTTCATGAACAATGTGATTAACATTCTCTACTGGACTGTTGGGATAAGCACTGAGTGAAGGATCATTATATAAGAGACTTTCCATCTCTTCCAGATCGGCTTCGAAGTCAAAGAGATCATCATTACTTTCAGATAGAAGTGGAATGATGTGAGTGAGTTCCTCTGTGAAATCCTCAAGAAGAGGATCAACATCAGAATGAGGCAGTGATGCCTCAACATACTCAATGTCTCCATAAGATATACAATCATCACTGGAATTAGAGACATTCTCAATTTGATCATTTGGTTTATCAGGGGGGGGGGGGGTAGGAATATCACACATATGATCAAGAATTCCCTGTGACTCACTTGGGATTGAGACAAGGTTCTCAACACTAGACTTTATGAATTCGTCCGATTCCTTTGCAGGAATAGTGTCAAGATGCTCGTCCCCCATGCTCAGAGAGTGAGTGAGAACCTCGGGTGTGATAACATCATACAGAGGGAGCTTAGAAGGACTAGCATACATGGATTTTATAATTTCCATTTGTTCTGCTGCTAGTAATTCTCCCACACTCTTTTCTCCCTGTATATCTATGGAAGGAGTCTCAACTGATGAACTTGATGAGGTATCATCACTTTCATCATCTTCATCAAGAAGAGCAGCGTTTTGAAATTTGGTACGTGTTATAGCTGCTTGTTCTAAGACTAGTAATTCTTCCATGCTTCTTTCGTCTCTAGCTGCATGTTCTTCAGCAAGTAATTCCGCGATAGATTTATCACGAGAATGTTGAGTGAGTGAAGACTGTGGGGGTGTGAATGTGTCAAAACCGGATGTATCAGAACTAGAACAATGTTCAGGTTTATAATATGGTTGACATTTGAAATCATCATGAGGACCCCCACAATGTACACAAGAAAAACTTGGTGCATTGTGAAACGACATATTATCCAACTCCTCCTTAAGGTCTTTAAGTTTGTCAAGAACCTCTAGACAAAGGTCTTGCTGAGTTTTATAAGGAGTTGATTGGATCATTTGGCACTGTGGAGGTTGGTCTTGAAATGAATAGTCGTAATTGTTACAAGGAAATGGATTCCTTGTTTGACAATCCGAGCTAAAGTGAGGACCTCCACAGTACTCACAACAGTTGAACTGATGTGGCTGTGAGTCGTATGTGCTTAAGTTATAATTGTTATCAGGAACCTGCTCATAGACAAGCGTGTCTCCTGATTGACAATCAGAACTGTAGTGTGAACCACCACAATACTCACAATAGTTAAACTGCTGAGTCTCATGGTGTGGAAGCTGGTGGAATGAATCAGTCATGTCAGGGTAGGAATAGGGATTCTGGTTATAGACAGACCCGTTTCCTGACTCTACCATGCCACAACTGGGGCAATTACCACCATTATAAGGACTACCACACCATTGACAGACAAGAGGGTAAGAACAAGACATAGAAAGAATCAAAGGGTTTAGGGGATGAGAAATGAAGAATCAAATAGGTAGGAGTGTAAAGGTGAATATTTTTGGTATTTTTGAAAATTTTTGTAGTAATAATAATAAGGAAAATATTTTTGGTTTTTTGTGTTCGTTGAAAACTGATTTTAAAAAGTTTTCAGGAACAGTTTTGTTTTTATATGATAATAATATGAACAAGGATGGGTAAATATACAATGAGCGTGTATTCAGGTTCACTAATACGCAAAATCGTTTAGAATAAGCGCACAACCTCCCCGACAGCGGCGCCAAATTTTGATTCGCCTCAAACAGTCAACTAAGTTTACCAGGTGATGGTCAACCAAGTCAAACGTCTAAGGCAAATGCTTCCGGGTAATACAGTGTTTTCCCGGGTCGTAATGTCCCAACGAGGTGTGCGATGGTTTATTAAAAACGAATCTGTGATCGAGTGAATGTGAATAGGAAAGGGTATAAAGTGTGTGTGTGATTACACTAGGGTTTTATAACTTAAAATAACTTAGATAAACTATTTGAACGATTACGTAAAACCTAGATATCTAAAAACTTTTAATAACTTAAAACACGTACGTTTAATTCAAATCTACGTAAACGTATGAAACAAAAACGAATTTAACTAAAGTAGTAATTTGCAAACCTTAGGGGCTTAAATGCAAATTAAATAAACTTAAAATATTTAATTTATAATTACTTAATTATTTAATTAATTATTATTATTTAATAACTATTAATATATATATATATATATATATATATATATATATATATATATATATATATATATATATATATATATATATATATATATATATATATATATATATATATATATATATTGTAACCAAGAAATGAGCATTAGGCTTATGTATATATATGGCTAAATGGTCAAATTGGTGGTCAAAAATATCTAGCCCTTGGTCTTTGTATTTGCCAAAAATTAGGGAAAGGAGGGGGCAAGGTTTTGGTGAAGCACACAAAAATTGATTACATGTTTCCTCTCATGTGTATAAGGTTGAAATTTTGTAGATTTTGTTGTGTAATTCTAATACAAAATAGGGGGGGGGGGGGGGGGGCTCATTAATTAGGAGTGGAAGAATTTGGTTTGAATTTGTATAAAATGTGTATTTTGAATGTATTGGGTAGTAAAAATATGTATTGGGTATTAGTTTAGTAGTTAATGAAAGTTATACGTAATTAAACGTAAGATATAAAGAATTTAACTTGGACGTCGGAAAATATTTTTGGGACTTTTGTAATAATTTTGAAAGTATAAAAATACCCTAAAAATAATTGTTGAGAAAGTCGGGTATGTCGAGTGTTACATACTTGAATAAAAATTAACGTTTGTTGAATTTAAAATCCGTAAGTATTTAGAGAATAGAAATTTGTTTTATAGAATAAAATGGTGAACTGGGGAAGGAGCAAGGTACCGGAGCGTTGTGGACTAAAATTAGCCTAAGTCTTAGAGTTCTTAGAATTTATTCAAAAATTCGCATCGATTCAAGTAAAAGAGCTCATGTGAATTGTTTTAAATTAAATGTAGAGAATTTTAAATTCGAGTTTAGAAAATAGTATTGACCTGGGAAATAGCGGGTTGTGATATTAGCTGCGAATTTGAAGACCCGTAAATTCAGTTTACGTAATGATGAACGATAATCATGAATAGTGATTTTCTTCCGGGGAATGAATAGTGTCGTATGAATAGTAAAATTTTTGAACGCTTCTTGGAATCACAAACTGACTCTGAAAATGATGAATAGTGACCGGTGAATAATAAATGATGAATAGTAACTGATGAATAGTTAATAGGAGAAATGTCCTGAAAATGCGGGTTGTTACAAAAATTATTTGTAAAAACCTAGGGTACATTAAAAACTTATGATTTTGTTTCTCAACATTTTCTAGCATATTAGCAAAAACAAACTTTGAGAAATTAAAAGTTAACCCTTTAGATAGACAGACAATACCACATCCCAAATGTGCAGAGAACTGATCTCATCTACCACACTTATTGCTAATACATTGAAGCAACAAATGCACCAAATACCTCCACTTGGGACAGAGCTGATTCTTCAACCACTTAGTAGTGTCAGTGCTTTGATAACCAGTTTCCCTCAACCCAGCAAGTATCTCTTCAGTATTGGAGTGATAAACACCATTCTCATCATCCAACTGAAGCTTTGTGCTTATCAAACTTTCAGTCACAACATACTCATTACCATCAATCTCAGCCACTATCTCTGTGTCAGATCTCTTTTTAGCAGATGCCCAAAACTGCTTCACCATTGATTCATATATCACATTAGGACAATGTGTCAAAGCATAATGAATCTTTGAACGCTGTAGAAACTCCACCATTGAATCAAATTCTTCATGGCCCTTAGCCTTTTTCAAAATAGCAAACTTGTTATGATCTTGCTTCAATTCAAGTCGAGCCATTTGAATTATTCTGCGAGAGACGGTTATGAATTATAATCAGAATGATGGGTTTAAATGGAGTGATGGGAGAATAATTTAGTTTAGGCAAAGATATGCAAAGTTGGTTATATTTAGAAGTTCCCCAATCATGGTCAAAATTATCAGAACAAACTATTGACCAAGTCTGACGTATAAAGTGGATCCTTCCAATTTCAAAATTACCCTTCAACAGAAATAGAAGTCAAATCTGCTGATGGATAGTCAATCAGCAGAAACCAAGCAAGAGTAAAAATATCTTCGGTGAATATCTTGATTTTTACTGTGCCACCCAACTCGCATTAATGACCATAAAGCCTAGACTTTGCCTATTCAATAACCCCCAAATCACACTTCTCAGATATCAAATTAACCCCAAATCATCTCAAAACCCTAATTTCTCAATCAACCCCAATTCATCATCAAATAATGTCATCTAAACCCGAAATTATAGACCTAACATCCTCCTCTTCATCATCAGAGGATCTTCCTCCATACCCATCTAAATTAGATGATTCAGATTATGCTAGAGAAATGGAAAGAAGATGGAATGCTTTGGAGAAGGGGGAACCAAGTAATGCCCCCGTTCCTGCTGAGAGACAATATGTCTCTCCCTTCATTTTCACATCTGATCAAGACGAAGATCCCTCATTTCTTCCTCCTTCCACACCAGAGAGACCCCAACCAAGGCCTAGGAAGAGAAATCCATCTCTTCCAACATCACGGGGTGTGGTGTTAGGTCTTCCTGCTCCAGGACCTGGTTCTACATACCATGGACACAGGGGAAAGGACAAGAAGACAGATGTAGTGGGTAAGGGGAAAGGGAAAATGGTGTAGGTGATGATGGGATGTTGCCAAGGACTAAAGTTATAAAACTCGGTTCGTGAGCATCTTCATCGTCGTTTTCATCATTCTTCCTCCTCTTCTTTTTCCATTTTCACCTTCAGCTTCTTCATCATACTGGTTATGCATCAATCAGCTTGTGTAATAGATGATAGGAGCTTGAATAGTTAGAATAGACTTGTATAGGGTTGAATTTTGTAATTCCATTTGAAGTTGTTTGTCAGCTGTAATTTGTTCTTAGAATGAATGAAAAATCATTTGCTAACTTTGATCTCTTAATTTCTTTAATCAGTGGAAATCAATCTCAGCATCCATTATACTTCAGAAGAAACAAATCTCAGCATTCACTTACAATGTCTTGGTAGGCATCCCGCAAAATAGACACAGACTAGCAAACAAACCAAACAAACTTACAATACATTAGTTGGTTAGTGTTAGCCAAACAATAATATACTAAATATACACAAGTTATACAAAGTTTACAATCACAATCCTCCCCTGAGGCATATGCCTCCCCTCAAACTTTGCATTCAAGGGTTAAACATACCAATATGGACCACTAAGTGTTGAAACCTAGGTCCATCAAAAGCTTTAGTTAACAAATCTGCCACATTATCATCTGTGTGAATTTTGACCACTTTAATTAAATGTTTCTCATAAGCATCCCTGATAAAGTGGTGCCTGATTTCAATATGTTTGGTTCTATTATGAACAAATGGATTTTTAACAATGCAAATGGTACTTTGATTGTCAATAAAAATGGTGGTATTCATGAAATTATACCCATAATCCAGCAATTGATTCTGTATCCATAGAACCTGTCCACAACAATTGGCAGCAGCAACATACTCTGCTTCAGTAGTAGAGGTAGCAACAATGGTCTGTTTCTTGCATTGCCAAGAAATCAGTCTTCTTCCAAGGAATTGGCAACCTCCAGTTGTGGATCTCCTATCCATATTGGCACCAGCATAGTCACTATCACAATATGCTTCTAGCTTAAAAGGAGATTCTTTTGGGTACCAAAGACCTAATTTAGGCTGGCCTTTCAGGTACTTAAAGATCTTTTTGACAGCATTCAAGTGAGAGGTAAGTGAAGTGACTTGGTGCCTTGAACAAGCACTCACAACAAATGTAATATCAAGTCTAGAAGCAGTCAAATACATCAAAGAACCAATCATGGACCTGTATAAATGGACATTCACAGGAAGATCAGGCTCAAGATTGTTCTTTGGTTTGAGAGCTTCATAGGGAGTAGTGGCAATTCTGACATTATCCATATCAAACTTCTTCAACATATCTTTTACATACTTATCCTGATTGATAAAGATACCATCAGGTTTCTGCTGAACTTGTAAACCTAAAAAGAAAGTGAGCTCCCCCATGGCACTCATCTGAAATTCTCCCTTCATCAAATCCTCAAACTCTCTACACCATTCCTCTTTAGTGGAACCAAATATGATGTCATCCACATAAACCTGCACTAAAATGATATCCCTGGAGTCTTTCTTTAGGAAGAGAGTCTTGTCAATGGCACCTCTTGGTGCCTGATGAAGTCCATAGAGAGCTTTTACAACCTTATACACATAATCAGGATGATCAGGGTCTTCAAATCCCTTAGGTTGAGTCACATAAACCTCCTCTTCAATCTCACCATACAGAAAAGCACCAATGACATCCATCTGATAAACCATAAAGCCCATATATGATGCATAGGCCAAGAATATCCTGATTGCTTCAACTCTGGCCACTGGTGCAAAGACTTCATCATAGTCTATGCCTTCCTCTTGCCTGAACCCCTGAACCACTAACCTTGCTTTATTTTTCACCACAATGCCCCTTGCATCTCTTTTATTCTTCAAAATCCATTTTGTCCCAATTGCATATTTACCATCAGGAAGAGGGACCAGTATCCAAACCTGCTGATTCTTAAATTGCAGCATCTCTTCTTGCATTACTTCAAGCCAACTTGAATCAGCAAGTGCTTGAGGAACACTGGTAGGCTCTATCTGAGAAAGGAAGCAAGCAAACAGACAATGTTTGAAGTCTGTATGATTGTTCCTCTATTGATTGTAGACATAGGAAATGAAAGCAACTTCACCATATTTAGTGTTCTTCACTGTGCTTCTAGTTCTAACAGGTGCTTGAGGATCTCCAATAATCTTTGATAGGGGATGAGCATTATGGATCCTTTTAGTTGCTGTGGGGTTGACATTGTTTATGGCATCAAGGTTGTTGACAGTGGGTCCAAACTCAGTATCATAGGAAGATGAGTTAAAGAGACCAGGATTGGGTTGATAATTACCAAGATCAGAAGGACTTGGAAATCTTATAAAAGGCTTCTCAAAGTCTGTAGACACTTCAGTAGAAATGGGAGATTGTGCAGCAGGACTATCAGCAGCTTTGATCACATTAGCAGGAATAGGAGAGCTTCAATAGAACTATCAGCAGCATCCTTGTTTCCACTGACTGCTTGTGCTAATTGTTGAAGTAAGGCATCAGCTTTGTAGGACCGAAAATATGTATGATTCTTGTGGTTCGGGGGGTCTAGGTTGATGATTATAGATGAAATCCATATTTAGTTTTAGAGAGAGAAAGTAGAGAGAGGGTGGAGAAAAATGGAATATATTAAAATGAAAGTAAAGATACAAAAATTCCCACACCCCTCATGGAGAGTCATGAGGGGTATTTATAGGCTCATCACAACATTACTTTGCCTAGTGTACGATAGTAGTCCCTGCGGGTACTACATGTTACAAATCTAGTCCAATTCACATGTGTGACGTTATCTTTATAAAAAAGCGAGGCTAACAATCTCCCTCCAAGATATCGTCACACGTGAATGGTTACAATGAGACCTATAAATACATTAACAATGTAAAATTACAACAATAGTGAACTATGTTGACGTTGTTGAAGCGCAGAGTCTCTGTAGTCTAGATACTGAGGCAGACTTGAAGTTCTCTCTTCCGACGATCTCGGCGTACTGACTGCAAAGGTCTTTGTAGCTCTGAACTTCAACTGTAATGGTCTAGTTAGGTTATTACTCCCTCCTAACTAGTGAGCCTTTATTCTTTTTCCTGCTCCCTCCTGAACCGACAACTCTCTTTTCATCACGCAGCGGACAAAGTAGATTCAAAAGTGTAGGCACATGGTTGTCGTTCAGGGAGCATCATGACAATATAACTCACATAACATTGCACAGAAGGTTGGTAATACGCTCCGATGTACACATCATTAGTACTTCTTCGGTTCCAGTGTAAGCACAATTCCCTCGAACAACCAACGTACTAGAGATGAAACACTACTTCTTTTGGCATGTTCTTCTCCCTCCTGATGGTTGCGATTTATCGAAATCATCATACTATCTTGTGTACATGCCATAATTACCCGTACTTTACACTTCTGATGCAATATAGATAGACCGTGTAAGCATAATTTGTGAGTATATGTCGCAAAAATATACTCTCAATACTTCTCTCAAATCAACCTTTAAACGAACCTCCTTGTAATTCATCGGCTACTAGTAATGACCACATATGGAGACTGCCCGATATGACCAGCTTGAAAAAGAAGTAATCATCCCATCTTGTGACTTAACGCTTGTACGATAGATGTGACTTAATACCTATACTGAGCACTACAATGTAACTCCTTTAAGTATGAGGTTGCACGAAATATTCGCTACTTGAACAATCCACTACTTCGTGTGACACTGAGTACTACAACGTGACTCCTTAAAGTGATAGTTATACTGTGAGCACTACAACGTAACTCCTTACATCAGTAATAACTAGATTGTCGAGACTGAATTTTTTAATTTGCGCAGACAAGTTATCTTCAAAAGTCGTGCATCCAACCACCCCTAGACTTTGAGATAAATAAGTACACATTTTGACATGCCACTTCAAAATCAAATCAATAATATCGTACAAAAACCCCGTAGTCATTTTTGTCGAACCGAAACAATTCTAGCCGTGAATATATGTATCCCCGTGAAAATTTTGCAATACCAAAATACCACTTGTTATACCAAAAATAAAAAATTGTATCCAATATTTTGTAAAAAAAAAATTGGATGACAATATTTATAGTCATTTATACGTTTGTAAAACAAGCTTAGCTCAACCCAATTATAATCTTATCAGCCCAGTTCATAAGCCCATTCCAAAATAAGCACAACTTGGTCCATTTGCCCAACAACAATAAACCTGATCCAACACTAGTCCTATATACGGTTATGATAAAAACTTGTGGATACCCCTTTTTTTTTATTTGACCGTAACCCTAGAACACACTTCATAAAAATAACGCCTACTACATATCCTCTCACCCAACTTAACTTGCAAATCTGCTTTACCCCATCTTTATCTCCATCAATCCAAATATCATCTCATCATCAAAACGAATAACAAAATAAACAACCCCTTTCTTACTGCTTGTGCAATACTTACCATCAAACACTCTTGTTGGCTAAGAAAACCGGGCAAAGTTTAAGACGACTTCAAGATCTTGAATAGATCTCAGGTAGGTGGTTATTGTTGTGCTCCGTTTTGTTTTCCATTTCAACGAACCAAAGGAATGATATAACATACTTGTTATTTATTCATTCCTTTTATTCGGATAATATAATGAAGTGTATGCTTCGATATGGATCTATGATGAGGTTGTTCAACAACAAAAAAATCTTTAAAAGATTAAACGAATAGTTGAACCGATTCTGAGATTGATTTATCATTTTCGTTTTGAGTCATAGTGAAGTTTGTAGATGGGATATAGGTAGACTTGGAGTTGTTTGAGGAGTGGGATTAGAATAGGATTGGAGTATGTTGCGATGTGCTTCTGTTGTCGATTTTTCATTCCTTATTGGCTCATAGAAGTTGGACTGATGATGGTTATACGACTGAAGTCGAGTTGAGTCTTGGTATTAAGGTTTATGGTCGTGGTCTTCATCTTCTCTTCTTCTCCACTGTTTTCGAAACTTTGCAAATTGTGTTTGCGAAACTTTTTACAAAAATTTCGAAACTTGGCATTTATCGAGAATACATATTTATCGAGAACAGGGTTTTTGAAAACATGACATTATCGAGAACATACACTTTATCGAGAACATGATTTCGATAACTAGGGTATTGTGTTCTCGAAAACTACTCACGTTCTCGAAAATAGGTACATATCGAGATTTCTTATACAAGAAATTCCGATTAGATTCCGGCGACCCATTTTCCAGTTTCCGATGAATTTTCCGACCATTTCTTGACCACGATTCACGGTAATGGAACAAAAAGTCTTGAAAATGATATATTAGTTCCCACAGATTTGTTCTTTGGACACAAGGACACACAAAGAAAAACAACTATCATAAACTGCATAGAAATCTGTGAACTTTTTGACCAAGGGAGACAGTATGACTTGTATATAAACTGTCTATCAATAAAAGTAGGAAAAAAAAAATTTCCGACTACATAAATATTGCACAAAAACAGTTTAAAACAAGCATATGAGATGAAACTGTTGTGAATGATAAGAAGAAAATTTTTTTTGCTCCGTACCAAAAAATGGTAAAAACAGCTTCAAAACATTATTCGAGCCACAAAAATCAACACCGTAGCTCTGATACTAATTGTAGGACCGAAAATATGTATGATTCTTATGGTTCGGGAGGTCTAGGTTGATGATTATAGATGAAATCCATATTTAGTTTTAGAGAGAGAAAGTAGAGAGAGGGTGGAGAAAAATGGAATATATTAAAATGAAAGTAAAGATACAAAAATTCCCACACCTCTCATGGAGAGTCATGAGGGGTATTTATAGGCTCATCACAACATTACTTTGCCTAGTGTATGATAGTAGTCCCTGCGGGTACTACATGTTACAAATCTAGTCCAATTCACATGTGTGACGTTATCTTTATAAAAAAGCGAGGCTAACAAGCTTCTTGTTCAAACTTGTCACTGAGTCTCTTAGCTTCCTGAGTAGCTGCATGTTCTTGCTTCTTGAGTCTAACAAGATCCTCTGCATAATGTGACTCATCTTCTTGTTCAGCGGCAGAATTATTACCTACAAAATGGTTAGGTGGAAAAGAAGGTACAACAATGGTTTGATCATCTTTCTCAGAGTCACTCTCTGAGTCATCTTCCAGGGAACCTGCAGGGTTAGAAATTGGATCCTTGGTACCTGCATTTGGATTAGAAACATATCTAGTGTACCCCAAGTAATAAGTCAAATAATCTAGGTCAAAATACCAAGAATGACCTTGTCCTTGAGTATTAGGCTGATCTTCTAGAAATCTTAGGTTTAGGGTCTCCTCTATCCTTTTGGCATTCAAATTGTAAACCCTATAGGCCTTGCTATGAGCTGAATAATCCACAATGTATCCCTCATCAGCTTTCCTATCAAACTTTCCCAATGTATCAGCAGTAATCAAAATGGTCACTTTGCAACCAAAAGGTTTAAGGTAATGAATGTCTGGAACTTTCCCAGTGAGAAGTTCATAAGGTGTTTTGACATGATGTCTAGTGATGGATACCTGTTCAAGACATAGCAAGCAGTACTTACTGCTTCAGTCCAAAACATAGTGGGTAACTTAGAGTCTGCAAGCATGGATCTTACTGCCTCTATTAAGGTCCTATTTTTTCTTTCAGCAACCCCATTTTGTTGTGGGGTTCTGGGAGTGCTATAGTCCCTTTTTATCCCTTTAGACTTACAGAATTCTATGAATGCAACATTTTTGAACTCTGTCCCATTGTCACACCTAATGCCTTTAACCTTTTTATTTAGCTGGTTTTCAACAAGGGTAATAAATTCTTTTAGAATAGGAGTTGTTTCATCTTTAGTTTTCAAAAAGAATACCCAGCAAAACCTGCTATAATCATCAGTGATCACCAAACAGAAATACTTATGATCAATACTTCTGATAGGAGTTGGACCAAAGAGATCCATGTGCAGCAACTGAAGAGGTTCTGAGATGGTGCTCACAGCTGTTATGGCTTTGTATGAGGCTCTGTGTTGCTTTCTTTATTGCATGCAACAAAATTGTGTTCATTGGTGAAGACCTTTGAAGGAAGTCCCTGAACCAGACCAAGTTTAGAAAGCTTGTTAATGGTCTTGTAATTCACATGAGCCATCCTTCTATGCCATTTTGTAGATTCATCCAGGGAAGCTTTGGCCACCAAGCATGTTAGATCACCTTCTGGTTTAACATCATTCAGATTGAATGTGTACATGTTGAAGGTTCTAGGAACTCTCAGCAAAACAGTTGTATCTTCTGGAAGTTTGAAGTCCTTGGAGAGCACAAGACATTCATCCTCAGAGAAGAAAAATTTATTCTTAGTGTCACAAATTTGTGATACAGAGAACAGATTAAAGTGCTCAAGTTCCTTCACATAATAGACATTTTCAAAATCTAACAGTGGTGTTTTAATAGTACCCTTCCCAGTGATTCTTCCATCTCCTCCACCAAAAGTCACATTGCCTCCTCCTTCTATAGGCACAAAGTCATGCATCTTATCTTAATTCCCTGACATACTTCTGGAACAACCACTATCTACTATACCTACTTCAGTACTCTTCAAGGGATGATCCTACAACAACAACAAAAATATACAACAATTAGTACACATTGGAGACTCAAGTCATTGCTGACTTGAGCCTGCCTTGTGGATCATAAGAGGTAGGCCATGCAGATGTTTTAGATCCACCATTGTTCTTGGGCCTGTATTGCATATTAGGTCCCTTCTTTGTCCAAGAACAACCTGCTGAGGGCTTCACAGCAGTATCCCAATACCCTCCACCAACATACATAGAGTCAAACTGTCTAGGCCAATAACCATTATAAAAGAAAGAACTAGTGGGTTGCACATAAGTTCTAGTACCAGTTCTTCTCCATGAAGAATGTTTTTCAGCAGAATTATGTTTCTGCTGATGTGGGACAAAAGATGGTATTTCATTAACATTCTTTCACATGTGCCTAGGTTTGCTTTGATTAACACATACACCCATTCTTTGCTCATGAAAAGTACAATCCTTAATCAAATGAAATTTACTTCCACACACAAAGAATTTCTTCTTTTTAGAAGATTTATTAAAAGTGAAAGATTTTCCATAACATGAAAAAGAATTCAAACCACAAACATTAACAGAATTGTTTTTAACAGAACTAGAAACATTGTTTTACAAAGAATTAAAAAACAAGTCTTCAGAAGAAACTGTATTTGAATCAGCAGTAACTCTAACAGGCTTGTGGGGAGACTTGGGTGATGTCTTGGGTGTGGTCTTGGGAAGGTCTGACTTTTCACTTGAATCACAACTGGCATATGAAGTAGACCCTTGGTCAGAAGACTTGTCACTGTCACAACAAGAGATAAAGTCAGTAGATTTAGAAACAGGGTCTGGCAAGTCACTTGACTTTTTGCCATAAAGATGGCGTGATCCATCAAAGTCAACAGGTATGGACAGGTCTATAGGCATGCGTTCTCCTCTAATAGGTCCAGGTACAGCATTTAAACCCCCTTCCTTAACAAATTTTACAGGTGTTTGAAATTCTAGGAGAGGTTCAGGGTCAAAAACACTGGATATATCAGGATAAGTTAATTCCTCAGGATCTATATATTTCTCATATCCTAATGCTTTTCTAGACCTAACAGATTGACGACCATCAATCAATTTATTTAAATTAGAAGCCCCTTCTTGCCACTTCATACGACCAGCCTGATGCGTAGGGATTGCACCAGGCTTTACCTCTCGAGAAGCTTACAACCCCCACCAGGCATTGTACCTGATCGATGTAGTATAGTATAATGACAAGTACCGGGGGATTGATCGTTCAACTAGGAATAGTGTCGCTAGGATTAGAAAACCAAATTACTAGTTCTAGAGATGAGGGATGATTCTTTTTGTATTTTTATATTTTTTAGAAAGCAAGTAAAAATCTCGGGTTTTGAAGGATATGGGCGGAATTAGTTGCTAGTCAACTAACCCAATACTAAGATGGAATCAAAATAAATTACTAAAAATGAAAATAAAACTAAATTAAGCTAAGGTTGTGAGCAATAAGTGGAGAAATGTGTTTACTTAGATTTCACTACTCCCTAGATATCTTTTACACGTTAATCACTTGTTATAGTTGCGTGGATGACGGATTGTATTCCTTAATACCATTCATGGGGTGGCGTACTTAACTCCCCAATCCTATGAGTGCCTACTTCACTCCTATGTCGAGCTGGCTAAGAAGCTCCCAACATGGGATCATTAGAATTTACTCATGCATTAAATACAACCAATAAAACCTAGTACACATCGGTTCATGTTTCCTAAGACGTTCAAGCATGTTACCATTTGGAGATCTGCCAGTTTTCTTAAGCCTAACATTGAAATCATTCATCCAATACAACCATAAACAAGTAATCAACAAGTAATTCATTAGATCTAAGCAAACACAAGATAAATCTAGCCTAGCATGGTGGAATCAAGACAAGCACAAGATATAGACAACCAACACATAGACACATGTAAGGGTTCAAGGGCTGAAAACCCTTGAAAAAGCTGTAAAATACGTATATGGTTCGGCCTTAGGGTTTCTCCAAACTTGTTCCTCTTTATGAATGAAAATTAGAAAACTATATATAGATAATAGAGTCTGACGGCGTCAAGAACAACCTTGTGACGCCGTCATATCGCCACCAAAATAATTCTCGGACTGCCTTGATCTACATCTGACGCCGTCATATATTCCATTTTTCCAGGCCGTCACAACTTTAACTCTTGACGCTCTTCTTTGTGATGCCTTCATTTCTGTACTGGGTCGTCATGATCTTTACTCTTGACGCCGTCAACTTCTTCCTCTTGACGCCGTCACACACTGTTCCCAGCTTGGAAAATTAAGTCTTTGGCGTTTTCTTCACTTTTATGCTCCAAAAACGTCCGAATTGCTTCCTTTTCCAGATTTCACTCCCAAAGTACCTAAAATCACAAAAGGAACGATTTAGGGCAATATTTGATCAAATAAATTCAATTCCGGGCATAAATGACCCCCTAAAAGTGGTTCATTTTTCGCCTCATCATATACCCTTACACTTGAGATTTGCTTGTCCACAAGCAAATGCACTTTTATTCTAGTCAAAATACAAGTTAGGGGTCATTTAACACTAATATAAAAGTAATTACAACAAATAATCGTTCCACTAAAGACCAAAGACAAGCACGGAGGTCATACACAAGCACCTCACAAATAGTGTTTAGATACTCACATCTCTCGGGTGTAATAAAGTATAAATTACAATATGAAAACGGAAGATATCTCTCACTACCTGTCATAGCAAAATAGATTACCATAGGCTTGGGAAAGGATCAAACCTCAACCACATGGCGTAAGCACCTAGGATAAACTATCAAAGAGGTCTTTTAAAGGGTTGTAACGTTAGGTGTAGGGATATGAAATACACGGTTTTGTTGGATATAGGCAGTCTTTACTGGTGGCGAGTTAACAATCTTGGTTAATTACATGTACAATATGGCGTTGCTAAGACAAGACTAGACTCGACTTAAGCTAATAAATGAAAAATAACAAAAACATAAAATGAACATAGAATAAAAAGGGATGGTAGTCCGTATGTTTTTTCTCTTTTCTTTTTCTATTTTTTTTTTTCTTTTTCTTGATTTTTTTTAGATTTTTTTTTTTTTTTTTTTTTTTTTTTTTTTTGCACATACTTTTACCCTACCATCCAAAATAATACATCATAGGGAATGGAAATTCCCCTTACACTTGAATCTTTACATACTTTACAATAAACTAATCTAATGACTCGAATTAAGAAAATCAAAACACTTGGAGTACTTTTAAGATTAACGTACATATGGGGGTAATAATATGATGTTCTTCCCCATTACTCCATAAAATAAGTACTTTACCCATGAGTCTCAATCGTCCCAAAACAATATGTACAAGGATATGACTCGACTTAGCAACCATGTAATCAATTAGATAGTTAACTTAGGGTTTAACAAATAACAATAATGCACTAAAAATGAGCGCATACACGGAAGGCTAAGGCGATTTGGGTGTAGATTTAAGTGAGGTGTAACGAATTCTTCCTTTAAGTAAAATGCTTAAAGTTAGAAACAAAAAGATAGGCTCGGAGGGGTGTACTAGGGGTTTCGTGTACTAAAAATGAGTACAACGCTAAGGGTGTGGGAAAAATTAATTGACTTAACTAGCCAAGTAGTATGACTTAAATGGTCAAGTAATTATGATATGGGTTTAACACAAGGGTGATCCTAATGCCTCTTATCATGTAGTAAATCCTACTACACGAATGTAGTCTCACTAGCGGTCTCGGGATGCATCACTAACACAAGTTCTAGAATCTAAATGCTACCGGTACACTCATAAGCACTAATAGTAAATGATTTTCCTATCAAATCTAAAGGCGAACCTCACATATTTGGGTGGAAACTTTTTCTGAAAGTACGGTTATGTGCTAGTCATACAATCTCCTATCCATGAGACGCTTGCTATGGCTAAAGTTTCACTCCTAAATGTTGTAAAAAAATTTAAATTTGGCGCTAAAATTACACTAACAAGTATTTCTCATAGTTTTATTACACATCTACTATCAAACAAACAAACTCAAGCGAAAGTGTATCTGTAAGGTATCATCATTTTACCCTCCCCTTACACTTAGGATGAACATTGTCCCCAATGTTCAAGTAAAGAATGTAAAAGTGAAGTAAGTAAAACAAATAAAATCAAATACTCCCCTAATTCGCTCGGTATGGATAATAAGGTGGCCAGGTTAAATCTTCCTCCAAGAAAATGAACAATCAAAGCTTCCCTTCCAGAAAAATAAATCATCTTGTTGTCATACATAACTTGTAAATCCTGAGAAAACAAACAAGACAACCTCGCATAAAATTGGCGGCAATCTACATAAGTTACTAAATCCTGGAAAACAAAATAAGATATAATGCTTGTGGAATGAAGTTTGCAGATTTCCTGGAGATTATAAAACTTAATATTTCAGCAAAAACTTTAAAACTCCGTCAGAAAAACAAAACTGGTAAAATTTCCGGATTTTTACACGTGACGCCGTCAAGAGCAAGTTCATGACGCCGTCAGAAGTGACCTGCATAAATTCTTATGTTAAGTTTCCGGAAAATTACTGGAAAAACTTGGTCCTACTTCCTGGAAAATCCTGCAAAACTTCATTATGACTCAATACAAGCATTTGACTCTAACAAATACGAATATACATGTTCAATTAATATTGTGGAAAATCATGATCGGTTTGTTTCTTAAAAACATATTTGGGGTTTCCCCTTACACTTATCTTTTGCAAAAATAGCTTTAGGTGAAGTTAAGACTAGGCCAAAACAACATAGTAAAGTATTTCCACTTTTTAGTTTAGAAACATGATCTACCAACAATAAAAATAAAGCATGCATACGGAAGCAAATAACAAACAAACAAAATAAAATCACACAAAGCATGGGTTGCCTCCCAAGAAGCGCTTTTCTTTATTTACGAGTCTTGTAGCTAGACTCAAGGTCATGGGTTACTACGTGACCTCATCGTTGGTTTCACTCTCTAGGTCATCTTCTAAACCAGTTTTGTATTCCGGACCTAGTTGCAAGCATTCTTTGTAGAAACCAAGCATCCTATTTTTCACATACTCTACTCCTCTACGTCTATCCTCATCATTCCTATAATAAGCCGCTTGCTTGTGTTCCTTTTCTATATTACAGAGAAGGTGGTATTGCTCAATTTTGTAGGGCATTTGGTAGGCAATCTCATCATTCTCTTCCTTGAATCTAACTATCCCTAAAGTCGGATCATAACTCATCCTAGTGGCCTCAACAAATGGTTTTCCGAATATTATTTGGCTTAGGCAATCATCTATCACCGGATGAGTGTCTTCCACTATCATAAAATCGATCTCATAAGTGAAATTACCTATGATTACATGCAATCCCTTCACTCTCCCTACAAAATTACTTATCAAATTCCTATTGGGCATCATCCTAAAATCAAGTTGTTTCTTCATCACCCAATTGTAGTAAGTCCTAGTCATGATGTTTATAGGAGATCTAGGATCGATGTAAGCTTTCCATATATGCATATGCCCGATATTGCATGGTATGTTAATGTTAGAGGGGTCTCCCATTTTGATAAGGGGTGTGCCAAGGATATATGGTCTCTCGGGACTATCGAATAAATCCTTATGGTATTCCCGTTCTTCCTTGGTGGGAAACTTTTCAAAGTACTTCTCTATAGTTTCTACTCCCTCTAACCCCTTTTCCTTATTAACCTCAACTTCCCTGCTTTCATCCCTAGTTTCGGTTTCTACTCCAACCTCATCCTTGTCACTTTCTTCTATCTCCTTATCTATTGGCTTAATGGTGACAACATTGACAAAGTGGACATGTTTAGATGATGAGGGGTCCTTAATTTGGATTCCGTTATTGGTATCCCTAGTGTCCTTCCTAGGTGTAGTTAACGCTTGGTTGCTAAGGGCTTTCAACAAGTTGTCTATCTTGTTGGTCATCTCCGTTTGTTGTTGGTTGAATTCGGTTTCGAACCTAGCTATGCGAGCTTCTTGAGATGCCATGAACTTAGACATCAATCCTTCAAGATTGTTGGTACTACCATAGTTGTTAGAAGGATTGTTGTTGAAAGTACGGTTGGAGGGTGGACCGTTTGGTTGGTAACGATTAGGCGGATTGGAAGAATTGGCTTGATTTTGTTTCCACCTAAGGTTTGGGTGATTTTTCCAAGAGGGGTTGTATGAATCACCATAAGGGTTTGGCTCGCGTTTGAAAGTGTACCAATTATCTCCCGCTTCGTCGGTACGCGAGGATGCGTAGTCCGCAAAAGCTGTTCCGGGGAGTTCCACACAATCACGAGTGTCATGGGGACCACGACATAATTCGCATGAAGAAGTGATTTTGTTCACTTGGCTTGAAGGCTTAGGAGCTTCGTAAGATTTCATGAAAAACTTGACTTGGTCCTCAAGTTCCATGATCCTACGGTCGGGAGTGCTAGAGTTGTTTGAAGGCAAGGATATTGCCCTGACCGTTTTGTTCAAATCACGGGGATCATTCCAACTTTCGTTGTCATAGAGAGCAAGATCTTCTATGAGTTCCCATGATTGTTCCGTACTTAGATCACGTAGCTTACCACCGGCCGATTGGTCAATGGCTCGCCTCGTGGAGAGATCGATATGGTCGTAAAAGATTTGGACTTGGAGCCAAAGATCTATGCCATGATGAGGGACTTTTTGGGGTAAGTCCTTGAAACGAGTCCATGCTTCATAAAGAGATTCATTTTGACGTTGTTGGAACATCAAGATGTCATTTCTAAGCTTAGTAGTTCTCCCCGGTGGGAAAAATTGAGCAAGGAAACGAGTGGTGAGATCATCCCATATGGTGATGGATCCCGCGGGTAAACGCTCAAGCCATTGATTAGCTTGATCCCGTAGAGAGAATTGGAATAGGCGTAATTGGGTTGTCTCTCTAGTTGTAACATCCAGGTCTATGGAATCTACGATTTTTAGGAAATCCTTAAGATGTTGATTTGGATCTTCGGAACGAAGTCCATGGAATGCACATCCGCTTTGCACCAACCGGATGGTGTCGGATCGCAAGTGGGTCACATTGGCTCTGATGAGCTCAATGGTGTTTCGGTAGCCTTGGTGGCTAGGTCAGGAATACTCTCCTAAGGTTCGGGGCCTAAGAGGTTCTATTGGTGGGTTTTGTTGTGGTGGGATGACGGGTTCAAAGATGTTCCCATCGTCCATGATGTCGGGTGGTGAAAAGTTACGAACAAAAACACAAAGAAATAAGATAGACTAAAGAAAACCTAAAAGTAAAAATAAAATCTTACTAGAAAGGAATCTAGCAAGTAGACCTAATAAAAAGAGATTCTAACCTAGACAATAACTATTCCCCGGGCTACGGCGCCAAAAACTTGATGCGTAGGGATTGCACCAGGCTTTACCTCTCGAGAGGCTTACAACCCCCACCAGGCAGTGTACCTGATCGATGTAGTATAGTATAATGACAAGTACCGGGGGATTGATCGTTCAGCTAGGAATAATGTCGCTAGGATTAGAAAACCTAATTACTAGTTCTAGAGATAAGGGATGATTCTTTTTGTATTTTTATATTTTTTAGAAAGCAAGTAAAAATCTCGGGTTTTGAAGGATATGGGCGGAATTAGTTGCTAGTCAACTAACCCAATACTAAGATGCAATCAAAATAAAATACTAAAAATGAAAATAAAACTAAATTAAGCTAAGGTTGTGAGCAATAAGTGGAGAAATGTATTTACTTAGATTTCACTACTCCCTAGATATCTTTTATACGTTAATCACTTGTTATAGTTGCGTGGATGATGGATTGTATTCCTTAATACCATTCATGGGGTGGCGTACTTAACTCCCCAATCCTATGAGTGCCTACTTCACTCCTATGTCGAGCCGGCTAAGAAGCTCCTAACATGGGATCATTAGAATTTACTCATGCATTAAATACAACCAATAAAACCTAGTACACATCGGTTCATGTTTCCTAAGACGTTCAAGCATGTTACCATTTGGAGATCTGCCAGTTTTCTTAAGCCTAACATTGAAATCATTCATCCAATACAACCATAAACAAGTAATCAACACATAATCAACATCTAGGTTTCATTAGATCTAAGAAAACACAAGATAAATCTAGCCTAGCATTGTGGAATCAAGACAAGCACAAGATATAGACAACCAACACATAGACATATTGATTGAATTAAAAAATACTTATCTCAATAACACATGTAAGGGTTCAAGGGCTGAAAACCCTTGAAAAAGCTGTAAAATACGTATATGGTTCGGCCTTAGGGTTTCTCCAAACTTGTTCCTCTTTATGAATGAAAATTAGAAAACTATATATAGATAATAGAGTCTGACGGCGTCAAGAACAACCTTGTGACGCCGTCATCTCGCCACCAAAATAATTCTCGGACTGCCTTGATCTACATCTGACGCCGTCATGTATTCCATTTTTCCAGGCCGTCACAACTTTAACTCTTGACGCTCTTCTTTGTGACGCCTTCATTTTTGTACTGGGTCGTCATGATCTTTACTCTTGACGCCGTCAACTTCTTCCTCTTGACGCCGTCACACACTATTCCCAGCTTGGAAAATTAAGTCTTTGGCGTTTTCTTCACTTTTATGCTCCAAAAATGTTCGAATTACTTCCTTTTCCAGATTTCACTCCCAAAGTACCTAAAATCACAAAAGGAATGATTTAGGGCAATATTTGATCAAATAAATTCAATTCCGGGCTTAAATGACCCACTAAAAGTGGTTCATTTTTCGCCTCATCACAGCCACTTCTTTATCTTACTTTACTTGTAATTCTTGTTTTTCTTTTTCTACATCAGATTTTTCTTTTTCAGTATGTCTTAAATCTATCTTTGCACATTCTAAATCACTTTCTAAAACTATTATCTTTTCATCATATTTAAGTTGATTCTTTTGAAACCAAACCTTCTGTTTTTCTAAAGTTTTTAAAGCCTTTTTATAGGCCTCAACTTCTACATAACACTCATTGTATTTAGGTTTCAATTCATCATATTCTTGTTTTAGTTCATTATATCTTACACTACAGCCAAAAACATAATTGTGTACCTGAGAGATGCCCATCAAGGAAACTTGCTCCTTCTTATCCTCTGAGGGGGAATATGCCAGCATATTCACTTGTTTAGAAGTAGAAGCTTCCTCTTTAGGAGGTTCATGAACAGTCCAATCAATATGACAATCCAGAGTTACCAAAGCTTCGGAAGGTGCAGCTTTAGAAGTCCTTGATTCCAATAGAAATGAGCCATATCTAACTTCATCACCAGACTTTCTTTCCTTGCATTCTCTTGAAAAGTGGCCCATCTGACCACAAGTGTAGCACTTAACCTTCCTTCTGTCAAATCTTGCTGCATCTCTTCCATTAAAACCAAACTTTCTCCCAGACTTATTCTCAAACCTTTTGATGTTCAAGAAATCATTGCTAACTGCCATTTCAAGTGCATCTCCTCCATCTCCAATGGATCCACCTGTTCAAAATCCTCATAAGCTAGAAACTGCTGATGTTCATATTCAGCAACAAAGGAGTGAAGAATATCTTCCATTACATTACTGGATTTTGATTTAGGAGTTGGTTTAGTTTGGGTTTGAGAAGATGCTCCTGAGGTGTAAGAACTTGAGGCATGATGCACCGGATTGGATGTGTTACTAACAAAGGCTGAGTGAGTGGATGGACGAATGGGACCTCTAACATCAGGCTCAAGAGATTTAAGCTTGTTGTAGAGGTCATCAAAAGAGATCATGTCCAATCCACCCTTGGTTTTGAGAGCAATGCTGACTCGCAACCAGGATGGTGGCAAAGATCTTAGAAACTTAGCATTGTAGTCCTCATTATCCGGCCTAGCCTTCAACTGATTAAGTTGACTCAAGATCCTGTGGAACCTGTCATAACCTTTGTAGATTCCTTCTTCCTCAGATATCTGAAACTCTTGAAACTGTTGCTTCAGCATTGACTTCTTCATCCTTCTTGACTCCTCATTCCCACCAAATCTAGCCTTAATAGCCATCCAAATGTCCTTGGCATCTTCCATGAAGTGGAAGTCACCCATGTGGTCATCTGGTATAGCCTGAAGGAGAATTGTTATGACCTTATTCTCCCTCTGCACGGCAAGAACTTCTTTAGCAGTTTTGGGACCTACAATAGTCACAATCCCATCAGCATCTTTGACATGTCTCTTTAAGCTGTTGTCCTTACGAACAACTTCCCCAAGGTTCCAGTCAATGTTTGTGATCTAGTTTTCCATCTTCATGCACCACAATTCATAATCTTCAGCATTCTTAAGGTATGGGAATTTGGCATTACTGTTTGAGAGATTGAGTTGTTGGAGAGAAGTGGTGTTTAGGTTCTGGGTTATATCAGCTTCATTATCTGATCCAGGCATTTTTTTATTGTTTTTGATTGAGAGGGTGTAAGATTGGTGTTTTCTTAGTATCACAGAGACTCTCCCGAGGCTCTGATACCACTTGTTGAGTCTTAGACCTTGATAGATCTTTTGAGCACTCTAGGATCGTTAGTTATGTTAATGTAATCACTAACACACTAATAGATAATCTCTGTAACTTGTATTTTAAAGCGGAAACAAACACAAGTTTTAATAACTTAATACTAAGAACAATTGATCCTCTATGGGTCTTTTCAATAACAATAATAGTGTTTTCTAAAAACGTGTTGTCAATACATAATCGTGTGTTCCTTTTATACACAAGGAACCCTAAACCGTTTCACAAGAAATGTATATTCTAAAACTTCTAAAAGATATGCATTATCACTTCCTAAATAAACTCATGCATATCCTAACTATATTACATAAAACACGGAATAACTATATCCGCAGTAACTAATAATGCTGAAACCAGACTTCAGCAGAAACACTCTTGTCAGCAGAATCTGTCTCTTCAGTAGAATTCATCAGCAGAATTCTCTCTTAGATGAATTCCCAACACTTGTGGGTTACGCTTAGTGGTCGCGATGGTTAATAATGGTCAACAGTCGTGGAGTGATCTCCAGTGACTCACCCAATCGTTGATTTACTTAGGTAGTTCGTGTAAATCCTTTCAGGGTTTGCCAATTGGGAACGGTCATGGTAAGGGTTAGAAGGAGTCTCCACACTATGCTGTTGACGATCTCTAATTCCAAAAGGTATATATGTCGGATGATTTGTTGCTAACTGTCTACTTGTAGGAATTTCTGACGGTTGCAGTTGATTGCTGAAAAGATGTTGATCCATCAACACATGCTCACACTTCAACATCACAATATAAGTAATCATGATCATTGATTGGGCCTCATATATGCTTCCACAACTCTGATGCAGAAGATCATGATCCTGAAAAAGTGTGAGCATGCCAACACAAAGATGTTTATATCACACGGAGACGCTACTGCTCAAAGATGACTTTCAGATACTCATTCGGATGATGAACTTGAAGTTATTTACAAAGATCATCCATTACATTGAACAAGTCATTTGGAGCCTGCCACTTAAAGCAAAAAGATCTCAACAATGAAGAATCAAAAGGCTACGAGCTACAAAGATGTCTTCAACGACTTGAATGTTCTGATTCAATATTTATTTTTCGGGGTGACCTCCCTTAGGGGGAGATTGTTAGGAATACGTTTATTCATATGAAGACTCGGTCACCCCGAGTATTGTTTAGCATGTTGTAGCTCGTAGTATTTATCATATTAGTTAGTACGTAGCTTAGTATTAGTTAATATTTGTGGAGTCGCGTCGGGTCTTTACCCACTGTCAGCTCGATCCACAACCCGTTTTATGGGGCGTCTAGTTGCTTGTATAAATACCCCTCTCCACTAGTGGAGAGGGTTGGACCTTTTCATTCTAATCTAACCTATCACAAGTTTCTCTCAAAGGCTCCCAACTTCTTCTACTTCTCTCTCCAACTTCTCACTAGAATCTACACATATTAAACATCCTAAACACAAAACCAACCATGTTCTTTCATTAGGGTATATTACACAAGCAATCCCAATCCCATCCCCATCTTCTAACCAAACTAACATGTATTAAAATACGAAAATAACACGAAATTTGAAATTATAGAGCATATTTACCTTTCCATATCGATAAAGATGTTGCTACAATTAAGATCACTATGAATGACGCATGGGTCGTGGGTGTGCAAATAATCCAAGCCTTTCAAAATCTGTCTTGACCACTTCTTTATGACTTCAATTGACACACGCTTGTGTTTCTTCCTGTGATCTCTTAAATTTCCTGATACGCATGCCCCAAAGGTCAAGTGGTTGTTCTCAGTGCATCTCTAGAAACCATAAACAGCTACTAGGTTTTTGTTCTTTAAAGTTTTTAGCAGTTTTATACTTTTATTTTTTAATAGTCTCCTTTTAGCATACCCGTACTTAGCAAAACATCTCAGGTTGTTTCATGGTAATATACATCATAATAATAAAGAAAGCCCGTATCAAGCATAAACACAAAACTTTTTATCAAGTTCATCCCTACGAAATTTTAACTTTAATTATTTCAAACAATAAATTGATCTTAACAATAATACTTGCTTTTTGAATGTTGCTATCAATAGCGTGACCTGCAACCCTCATTTCTTTTGACCACTTCTAGCTAAAATCAATTTTCATTGTCATCTTTCCTATAATTAAACCACCAAGACTTATCCTAAAGTTAAAACTAAAGAAAATCTGAATGGATTTTACATTAAATTGATATATAATCCGTTAATTGGTACGTATATACTGGTGTGGTTCATCTATGAATCTTTCAATGTTACCAATAATATAATGATACGTATACTTATTGATAGTAACCAAAACTTACTCGATATCAATGAGCGCAAGAGGTTTCATCTTTCCCGGAGTGACATTCTTGTCGTAGTTATCAAACTCATCACACAACTACTTCACCAGTCACATCTACAATAGCAATAACCAATCAGACAACGATAGATACATGTATGATAGAAGTATAAAAAATTGGATGCAGATATATTTTGACATGGTTCTGCAACTTCCCATGGTTAGTTTGAAATATTAAAATATTAGAATTGCATTATAGTTGTAAACGTATAAAGACATACCAAAATGACCCATGGCTCCACTTCCAAAGCCATGCACCGAACTGTTGAAATCATGAAATTTGTTGACGAATATGTTTCCGTAAAATCTGAGTCGGGTTTTGAACAATAGGATATTTGGGCTACATTTCACCAAGACTATAACATTGCAATTTGCAGAGTCACATAACTTCACTCTTCAAGCTGATGCTTGTAGCCATCTACTAATGTCGTCTTAACTGTGGCATACATCTTGTTACTCTGCACTTACAAAACACATATTAGTACAAACATATTGTAACAGAATTTAAAAACACATATGGACTAAACAGGTTATGTGCAATGAACTCAAACTTTTGGTCAAAATAGGTGTTCTTACATGGGCCAGTTTTAAATAAAACTATAAAAAATGTACATACCAAAAACAAAGTGTTGGTAACTTTCCACTCATTTGACAATAGGGATGGCAACGGGTCGGGGTCGGGGTCGGGGCGGGTTTTAGTGTACCCGTACCCATTTATAATATCCAAACCCGTACCCGCCGGATACTCGTTAATATTATCCATCGGTTTTTTGGGTTTCCCCGCGGTTTGGCTTCGGTTTTCCTCGTCGGTTTTGGGTGATTTGGCCATTCCTAATTTGACCCGTTCCAGTTTTAATTTTTGACCAGTTGCACCTTGGTATGTGTTAATTCACATACCATTTCATGGTTAAATACCGACCCAAATGGACTAAATAAGCTAACAAATGCCAAAGAATTATGTGTTTTATGTTTGTGAACTTGCAGGAACAGATATCTCGTTAAAAGACGAAAAACAATCAGAAACAAGCAAAAACGAGCACGAGAGTAGATGCATGTGCAGTCAGTCAATAAAATTCAATTCAGAGCCGTAGGAGTCCTCAAAGATTAGAGCATTATCAATTAAAATCCTTGGATCATACTTGTGGAACTTGGCAGAATTAATCCTTAAAGTTTCATCAATTGCACATTTGGTCCTTATGTGTTTATTCAAAAAACTGAATTCACAAAAATAAGCCTGGTCCAATCCCTTTTAAATAATCCAAAGTGTCCAAATCCAAGATACAAAAGCCATAAGCCCAATCCATTACCCAAATCCCTTAAACCCAGTCCATCCCATGGTCAAACGGTCAAAGTCAACAAAGTCAAACCAAATAAAAAATATATTACCCTTACCCGCCCCCCAATTCACCCTGCTTCCCAGAAAATACTATTACCCATGAACCCTAAATTACCCGTACCCCTTAATTACCACAATTAAGGGTAATTCAGTCAAATCAAACGATTCTAGAAGCATGTCAGAGGGTGTCAGAGCTATAAGAAGCAAAAAAAGGGTTGATATGATGAGGAAGTGATTGGGATATGATCAAGCGGCTCAGGATTGCATCAAAGAAGCACATCACACAGATTGCCAAGCTGGCAATCCGTGGCTATCCATTCTAGATCCTTCTTCCCTCATTTGCTATAAATAGATGTGTAGGGCTAGTGATTTAGGTGTAGAGTGATAGATTAGCGAAGCTCTGCCAAAATTCTCTCTTGTATTAGTTTAGTTTAATTGTAATTGTTTTTAGTTTAATGAAATCAGTTTTTACTTTTAATCAATTCCACTTTTAGTTTACTTGTTATTGTTTCCAGCTTATTTCTCATAAGTTTTCAGCTAATTCAGTTTGTTTTTACTTCAATAAAGTTAGATTTTAAATTCAGTTCTTGCATCATTTAAAATTTCATTAAAATCAGAAAAGTAAAAAAAATAAAAATAGTGGTAATTTGAAATCAGTTTATAAATAAGCTGATTTGGGAAATTAAATCTCATTTTTAGATCCTTAGCTTTGGTATGAGTGTAGTACAGTTTCATTGTTCAAAAGTATGTTGGTCAACTAAAGTCAATTGAGGCAGTTTGGGTGGATAATTGGTGGATTGTTGGTAGATTGAGATAGAAAAGGAAGGTCTCATCCTATCTAAGTGATAGGCAAGCTTAGTGAATCAATCCTGTTCATGCTGGAGTGAAATTCATTGTAAGTTCAATTTGAATTCAAAGTCTCTTAGTTTATAAATTTCTCGTTAATATTACTATTAGCATATTATTAATTCTAGTTGATTTATGTTATTGTATTACTGCATTGATTAGATTAGATGATATTGTAGTTGTTCTTGTTGTTTAATTCATTTGTTATCTCTTAGAATATAGCTTAATTCCTGTTGATCATCTGTCATAGAGTAAGATCTGTGCTCTTGCACTTCTATAGTAATAGGTTGAATTTGGTTGTATCACTTGCTTCATATAGTGATTTTATTGATAGATGATTGAGTAGCTTAGAGATTGTGGAGTTTAGCATATATTTCATATTGTATCTGCTAGGTTCAGGACTGTTTGGATCTACATGATTTCAGTAGTTCTAGATGTTGTTTTGATGTGATTTTGGCACCAATAGTTTGCATTAGGATAATGATAGCCAAATCAGTCATAATACTCATAGGTTTAAAAGTCAAAATTAGCCTTAGATTTCATTTCTGCTAGTGAAAATTGAAAATTAGAATCTGCCATTTGTAGAATTGTTGTATTTAGTGTTTGGTTGTGTGGTTTTTGTAGTTAAACATCTTCACATAACACCTAGGGTTAGATTTGATTGGCTGAAATTCTACAAAGTCAAACTTTAGGTGAATTGACAAAAGTCAACTGGTTCTCTTTTATTACCAGTTTTCATTACCTGATCTAGGCAGCAATTAGGTTAGCATTGGGTTGATTGTGATAGGGCTTTTGTGTTTTCTGAGTAGCCAGTAGTACAAACTAGCTTTTGCCCCCATTAGTTTGAATTTAGGAGTTTAATTAATGAGCTTATTTGTGTCTACAAGTTAGTGATTTAGAGCTAGCAGGCTGATAAGAATTTAAACTTGCAGTAGTGGTTTTTGTTTTAATACCTGAGTTTTATTGTTGTATCTGAGTTCCTTTAAGTGTGATTTCATGTATTTCATGCTCTCTAAGCCTCTAGCTTATTCAAGTGCTAAATTGCTTATTGCTTATGCTTGATATAAGTTGCTCTTTGTTCATTTTTGAGTACCTGTGCATAAAGTGTTTTGAAATCAGTTTGTTTAGGCATCATTTAGTATTAGAATCTTTCTGTAACAGTTCTATTAACTTTCGGTGATAAGTGCTTATTAATAAGCACTTATCAAAACTGCTTATTGAGCCAATAAGCACTTCTGCTTATCTTTTTCTTTTCAAAATTTTTTTGCAAGCTTTCCATATTATTTTAGATTTTCTGTAAATTTTTCATATTTTTCTGAGTTGATTTGATATTTTTCTTAAATTTTCTTCATTATTAATCATTTTTAGATCAATTTTAATCAACAAAAATTCAGAAAAATTCAGAAAAAGTTTTAAAAAATACAAAAATATTTCAGATAATTCTTTTACAATATTTTAGATTTTTAGATTTTATGCTTTTCCCATTATTTTTCACATTTTTTTTTATTTTTAATTACTTTTTAATTCAATAAGTAGAAATTAAATCATAGAAAATTAATAAAAAGTCAAAGAAAATATTTTTCTTTTTCTCAAAATTCTTTTTAATAGTTTAAGATTTTTAGAAAATTATTTCAAATTTGTAGGATCGTTTTTAGAATAAAAGTTGCGTTTTATTTCGTACGTTACGTTTAAAATCGCGTTTGCATTTCGGTTTTTACGTTTTAGACCTTTGTGCATATATAGCTTGTACTCTTTGCATAATTCACTATTCCTTTTCATATTTTGAATTTCACAATCACTTCTCACTATTCACTTTTCACTACACGATTCCCAATTCGATTATTCGAAACTCCATTCGATTTTCGTTGGGAGAACGACCCGGGAAATACTTTCCTAAGTATTTCTTCAGAAAATAAATATATACTATAATTGAGCACACATCAATTTTTGGCGCCGCTGCCGGGGAAGGTCGAAGTGAGTTTTTGAATAATTGTTTTGAAAAATCGTGTTTTGTTAAGCTTTCCTCTATTTTGTATATATATTTCTATAAAAATTGAAAAATTCAAAACACTTTTCCTAAAGTGTTTACAAAAATACCAAAAAATTAATAAAGTTACAGCCTCGACTCTGCCGTGGAAGGGAGGGAGTTGTAAACCAAATAAGTCTCACAATATAACAAAAACATAAATTAATTGTTTATCGGATTATTTCAATTACTACAACCAATTAAGCGGGAAATACGGAAGCTAAGACATTAAATTGCTAGCTGAAGAGAGATCCATTCTTCTCTCCCGTCCCGTCGCGTGTGGTTTCGAAAGAAATGGTTTTCAATTAACGTTACGTTTTATAAAAAGAAAAACAAAAGAAATAAAAAGTTTTTGAGATAAAAAGATAAAAAATAAAAAGATTTTCTTTTCTCTTTTCTTTTTCATTTTCTTTTTGAATTTGCTTGTGGTGTATGCACACCCGTTCTTCTTTGGAGAGTTTTACGTCTCCGTTCTCTAACCCCGAGCGGGTTTTACGACATACTAGTCGGGTTTATTTCCTTGACGGCGAGGAGATGAACCAAAACGAACAACACAACGGACCCCCGCTGATGGGTGGTCCGCAGCACAATGTTATCCCACCGATGGGACAACAACCGACATTTGATCCACGTCCAATGGAAGAACAACTCCAATCACCATTCAATGGTGTGAGGAGAGCTATTTTGATTCCGGACATCAATGCCAATTTTGAGATAAATCACGGATTACTCAATTTGATCACGGGTATATCCTTTCACGGGTTTGATCACGAAGACCCCTATTGATTGAGCCTGAACCGTCAGATTATTATTGACCAAGGTCAATAAGTCAAAGACAGCCTAGAATCAATACTCCGGTGATAGTGTAGTGTTTCCCCGGGTCGTAAAAGTCCCAGCGAGATTGAAATGGTGCTTTTGGAATCGTTTATGAGAAAGTGGCACTGAGGACAGTAGCCAGATGATGTGGGAATGATATTGCTACTGTTATTTTGGTATTGACAAACAGATATAATATTCACAATAATCAAATACCAGATATATGCACAAATTGACAATTAAGAACACGTATCGGACTGGAAAAGTGGGTTTTTGGTAATTATGAAACTACAGGGGGTGCTTTTGACACTTTTCAAAACTTAAAATTAAAAATGAAAAATAAATTATAAAAGTGATTAAAATAATATTAAACTATTATTTAATTAATTAAACTATTTAAAATCTAAATTAAAATCTAACTTAAATAAACTAAGAATGACAAATGATTTAAATTATACTAAAAATTAACAAAAATATTTTCTAAACCTAAATTAGAACTTAAAGAAAATATAAAAAATTAAAAATAATATTTTTGTCTTTTTGTGGTTTTGTAATTAATTAAAAACTATTTAACTTAATTAAACTAATTAAACTACTTTTAATTTATATTAATACTAAATTAACTTGAAAAATTACAAGAAAATTTATGAAATTACTTAACCATTACAAGAATCCTAAAAAATTATAAAAACTCTAAAAATTATATTTTAAGATTAATCTACTAATTAATTACCTTTTAATTAACTTAAGTCTATTTTAAACAAATAAAATAAGAAAACTAGAAAATGAACAGTAGAATATTAAAATTTATTTTCTAAAAACTTATTATGCTATATTAGAACTAGAAAAATTATAAAAACTAGATTTAACCTTATAAAAACTAATTAAGCTATTTAATATTTAATATTAATTAATAATAAAGAAAATTAAAATTAAATCTAATTAGCACTAAATGACAAAATAAAAATCTGAAAAATTTATTATAACTACTTTAATATATGAGGTATTTAATAAAAATATAAAAACACTAGTTACTTATTTAAAATTTAAAAATGAAAATTAAACTTAAATGGAATTAAATAGAAACTATCACTTGTTTTAACTTGGATTTTTCTTTTACAGAACTACTAAACACCTTAAAATGACAAACTTTTGTAAAAACACTTTTTGAAATAGCTTATAAATAAGCTGTGACACCCCCTTGTTCTAAACAGTTGACTTTGGTTGACTGTTTGGTCAAATAAGGTCAAATGGCCTTGGGTGGGGTCCACAATGGTGAAAATAGATGCAATCAGGTTTAACAAACTCAAATAAGCTAGAAATAGCAAACAATAGCCCAAATAAGCTGAACAAAAACAAATAAGCACTTTAACACTTCCACAGTTTACTCAGATTAGGGACAAACTTGGTGAGCAAATTCAGGTGGGGTCCACTAGTCCTAAGGTCAAACCAAGGGTCAAAGGTGAGACCCTGGTAGGAGGGGGTTGTAAAATCCTAACTATGGGGTCTGGGGTCCACTGAGGTGGTCACAAAACACCACCCAAGTGATGGTGGTGAGGTGGTGACTGGGTGAGCAGGGCACAAGCTTGCCCTGCAGGTTACTTTGAGAGTTTATGGAGCTCAAATTAAATTTTCTAAAAATGAAATGAAATCATATTATCAAACTTAAGCTGGTAGAAAACTAAACCTCCAATTTTCACAATCCCAAATAAATCACAAAATTCAGAATTGAACAAGCAACTTTGATGAAATCTGAGAACACGAATTTTGACTTTTGACAAGAACACTCAATTTTTGACTTTGGTGAGATTCTAAGTGATCTAACTTACTAATTATGAAGTTTTAAGCTGAAATAAGTTTATTAAAAGCTAAATCACCTACTCCTTATCAGGTTATGAGCTTATGGACTCAAAATTCCTACACAGTTGACTGTATGGGGAATTAGATGTAAGATTTGACTTTTTGCTTTTTACTAAACCTAATTTTGTGACTTACTTAACCAACCTAGACCTAATGTGATTTAACTGAACCAGAAATAACAACTGAAACACCCTTAAGGATGGTGAGCACTGATTATCCAGACACACCTTTATATTTAGAAATTGCAGATTATCAAAGCAAATGAATGTTCTGATTCAAGTTTTTGATTTCAACCTACTAAATATTACTAAGTGACTTTGTTTAAGCTCTAAAAAACAGATTAATACTACAATGGCATAAGTTTTATTCTAAAGCTAATTTTGACAGTTGAAGTTAAAGTTTGAAGTAATAATAGTTTCTAACAAACAAACTATGGTTATTAAACTAAAAATTACTTAAATATCAATTAAGAAACACAATGCAAGCACAGATTATCAGATACAAGCTAGGAATTTAGAAACTAAATCTTTGAGTGGAAAATGAAATGAGTAAAAACTTACCAAATACTTCTAGCAAGAACAAGAAGTTTTCCTATGTAGCCTATCTTTAGATAGGCACTCTCAATCAATCCAGGTCCTCAATGATCCTCCATACCTGAAACAAACAACAAAGACATACACAGTTTGACCAATGTTTGACTTTTTTAACTTTTTGATTTTTCTTCTAGTGTAGCTAAATTTTAAGGTCTCTAAAGCTTAGATAAGCTTATGGGAGCTTATATGATTCTATTCAGTCCATCATGAGAGCTTAAATCCTATCAAACAACCATGGAGTTCAAACAGTGACAATTGAAAATTGCATAAACAAATTGAGCTTAGAAAACTTGCATTTATTAATGAAAATAACTTAACAATACATGGAATTGAATTCTACAACTGCTTAAAAGCTTGTGATTACACTATAAATACTTAAATTACTTCTACGATTACACTTCCTAAGAAAAACTAGACTATTGTTCTTCTTGCATCTCTCCTCCATTTATAGCTGATAATTAGGGTTTCCCCCATCCTTCTGAGCACATCCCATCAATAATCTTGGCCATTGGATCACTTTAGCTTCATCTCAGCCTTTGAATATTTTTCGCGCCAAAATTAAGAATGGGTGTTCTTGGACTGTTTCAAGCAATTGGGGGTGGTGGTGCATTAAATGTGATGTGAGGTAGGTGCAGAGAGACGTGGGAGGGTGATGATGGGCTATGGCAAGTGGTGGTGGTGGTATTGCAGGCTACGGGGTGGTTTTGGGGGGGAAGGAGAGTGGATTGGTGGTATTTGTTGACCGAGGTCAAAGATAGGGTCGGGTCAAAGGGATTGGGTGGACTGGGCTAGTTTATCTTTGGGCTCAAAGTGTGGATTGGACTTGGATTGGTTTTTGGTTTTGGTAACATGTGATCCGGTTTTGGTTTTAAATAGGGAAAAATCACAAGGGCTTAAAATGTCAATATGGGAAAGTTAAGGGACTGGATTTGGCATTTTCTTAGAGTATTTCAAAGGGTGTGTAATGCCAAAGATGAATAGTGTGAGGTTATATTTTTGAATTTTTCACTTTTAAAACCCCAGGGACTAAATCTGTCAACTTCCCAAACTTCAGGGACCTGTTTTGCCAATTTTGGATTTTGAGGGGTAAAAGTGTAATTTTCTCAAACTTTATCACCCAAGGACTTATTTTGATAAATTTTTACTTTTCTTTGCCTTGGGTTGACTTTTCTTTGCTTTTTAAACTTCCAGGGACTAGATTTGACAACTTTTGAAAGTTGGGGGACTGAAACTGCCAATTATGCAAACTTTATGTGTTTTTCATCTGTTTTTGGTATTTTTGCATTTGAAACATGTAAAACACTATCCTGGGATATTTTCACTATTTTGATTCATTATTGAGTGTTTTTGGATGTTTTGGCAGTTCAGAATTGGTAAAAATGATGAGTATTTACACACTCATCAATCCCCCACACTAAAACATTGCTAGTCCCTAGCAATCTTTTGAGAAAAACTTAATGGATTTGAAACTCTTTACCAAAAGCCATCACTTCTGGAGTAGCCAGGTGTAAGAACTGTGGCACACCTGATAACCGTGTGATTTTGAGCAAACCACCAGCTGTCAACGGATTTGATTTGTCTTTACCAAAAGCCGTTTGCTTCTGGACTAGCCAGCATCTTGATGGACTAAGTCAACATCTTGGTGAGCTGATTACCAATTATGGTTTTTCCACGGCCTTTACCACAAGCCATAATCTTGTGGGCTAGCCAGCTCATTTGCTTATGAGGATGCGGGGGAGCTGAGGAACCATGCAATTTTTGGCAAACTGCCAGCCATCAACGGGTTTGAGATGTCTTTACCAAGAGCCGTTTGCTCCTGGACTAGCCAATCCCTTTGTCATTTAGACTTTGGCGGATTGATAACCACAAAAATTTTGGAATAAAGTGAAAAATTTTGAAAAATTTTGGCCTAAAATGGGGGCACTTGGAAAGTTTTGTGATAAAATTCGTAAGAATTTCCCCCCCCCCCCCACACTAGAACTGAATATTGTCCTCAATATTCAAAGTCCCGGCTATTATACCGAATCTCTGACTAGAAAAGCTAATATTCGATTCTAACTGTGGAAATTTCTATTTTTCACTTTATTTTATCTGTACATACAATTTCTTTTTTTTTTTTTTTTTTTTTTTTTTTTTTTTTTTTTTTTTTTTTTTTTGCTCACTACCTCCCAGGCTTGTGTTAGGTTTACCACGCAAGTTAATCACTTGTGAATGATTAACTGTAATAAATTCGTCCTAATAGCCCGGGAGTTGAATGATAAAGTTTATAATATACATACACCGTCCAGGTTTGTGTCAGGTTTACCACGCTAGCTAATCACTTGTGAATGATTAACTGTAATAAATTCGCCCTAACAGCCTGAAAGATGAATAATAATATACATACACTTCCCAGGCTTGTGTCAAGTTTACCACGCTAGCTAATCACTTGTGAATGATTAACTGTAGTAAATCTGTCCTGACAGCCCAGGATTTGAATGACATAATATACAAAACATGTTTATTGAATTTTGAAAAATATTTACTTTTGAAACGGTGGGGGATGGCCACTCCCCCACACTAGGGTGGTAGAAAGTAGAAAGAAGTCAGAAATACGGGTGAAAACCCATATATGCTGCTAGTTTTTGTTCACCGAGTCACTAGCTTGACTCGATCCCCGAATTCATTGGTCCATGGGGAAAGTTTGGAGATCCGGGACAACCATGGGTGGTGTGTCCTCTCCAAAATAATGTTTCAATCTATGACCATTCACTTTGAAGTTGGGACCTTCGGGTTGAGATAACTCAACAGTCCCGTATGGGTAAACTTTAGCAATGGTGAATGGTCCGGTCCATCGGGTTTTTAATTTCCCCGAGAAGATCTTTAATCTTGAATTGAAAAGAAGGACTCTGTCACCGACGTTGAAAACTCGGTTCTTAATTTTGGAGTCGTGAATCTTCTTTGTCTTTTCTTTGTAGATCAAAGAGTTCTCGTAGGCTTGATCACGAAGTTCGTTTAATTCATTGATTTGAACCTTACGGTGATCACCCGCTTTATGAAGGTCGTAGTTAGCATGTTTCAAGGCCCAGTAGGCTTTGTGCTCGAGCTCGATCGGTAAATGACACGCCTTCCCGTATACAAGCTTGTATGGAGTACACCCGATGGGTGTTTTGTAAGCTGTACAGAAGGCCCAGAGTGCATCATCTAGTTTATCCGACCAGGAAGCACGGTTTTCACCTACTGTCCTCTCAAGAATCCGTTTAATACCACGGTTGGAAACCTCCACCTGCCCACTTGTTTGGGGGTGATATGCGGTGGAAAGACGATGAGTAACACCGTATTTCAGCATGACTTTTGCAAATTGATCATTGCAAAAGTGAGTACCGCGATCACTAATGATGGCACGTGGGGTTCCAAAACGAGCAAAGAGGGATTTCAAGAATTTCACGACTACTCGGGCATCATTAGTGGGTAAGGCCTTTGCCTCAACCCATTTTGACAAATAGTCAACAGCCACGAGTATGTATTTGTTTCCGTGAGAAGATGGGAATGGCCCCATAAAGTCAATGCCCCAGACGTCAAAGATTTCACAAACTTGAATAGCATTTTGTGGCATTTCGTTCTTTTGTGAAATATTCCCGTGACGCTGACAAGCATCACAGGCTTTGACTAACTCGTGGGCATCCTTATAGATTGTGGGCCAATAGAAACCGGAATCAAACACCTTTTTGGCGGTGTAGTTAGGACTATGGTGGCCCCCGGTGGGTCCAGCATGGCAAGCCTTGAGAATATCAGTGGCTTCCTGTCCGTATACACATCGCCTGATGACTTGATCGGCACAGATTTTGAAGAGGAAGGGGTCGTCCCAGAAGTAATGTTTAACGTCTTTGAAGAATTTTTTCTTTTGTTGGGACGTTAACCCCTTCACTATGAAGTTACCCGCATGGTAATTTGCAAAGTCGGCAAACCATGGGGTAGTAGAGTCACCACGAAAAGCAACCGCATTGAGTGTCTCGAGAGGAAATGTTTCATTTATTTCCTTTTTCTCGGACACATCTTGATGAGGGTTCTCTAATCGTGAGAGATGATCAGCAGCAAGGTTCTCGGCTCCTTTTTTATCACGGATAATGATATCAAATTCCTGAAGGAGGAGAACCCAACGAAGAAGCCTCGGCTTTGCATCTTGTTTTGCAAATAGGTATTTCAAAGCCGAGTGATCTGTGTACACTACGCATTTAGTCAAGATTAGGTATGACCGGAATTTCTCAAAGGCATACACCACAGCTAGGAGTTCTTTTTCAGTGGTGGTGTAATGACCTTGAGCCTCAGTCATAGTTTTGCTTGCGTAGTGTATGGGCTGAAAGTATTTTGCTTTTCGTTGCCCCAAGACCGCACCTATGGCAAAATCACTAGCATCGCACATAAGCTCAAAAGGTTGGTCCCAATCGGGGGCAACAAGAATCGGTGCCTCGGTAAGCTTTTTCTTTAATGTTTCAAAAGCTTCGATGCACTCAGGAGAGAAGATGAAAGGAGCATCCTTCTCGAGGAGATGGGTCATAGGCCGGGCAATCTTAGAAAAATCTTGGATAAACCTACGGTAGAAGCCGGCATGACCCAAAAAGCTCCGAACACCTTTTACGGTGGTGGGATGAGGTAATTTGGCAATGACATCGATTTTAGCTCTGTCAACCTCAATCCCGTTTTTCGAAATCTTATGGCCGAGGACAATGCCCTCCTTGACCATAAAGTGGCTCTTCTCCCAGTTGAGACTTAGATTCGTTTCTTTGCAACGTTTAAGCATCTGTTCCAAGTGGGAGAGGCAAGTCTGAAATGAATCCCCGATGACTGAAAAGTCATCCATGAATACCTCCATAGTTTTCCCGATCATGTCGGAAAAAATGGACATCATGCACCTCTGGAACGTGCCTGGTGCATTACATAAGCCGAAAGGCATACGTCTGTAGGCAAAATTTCCGTAGGGGCATGTGAAGGTAGTCTTCTCTTGATCCTGGGGATCAATGGGGATTTGGAAGTAACCCGAGAAACCATCGAGGAAGCAGTAGTATTCATTCCCCGCAAGTCTTTCGAGCATTTGGTCCATAAAAGGGAGAGGAAAATGGTCTTTACGGGTGGCTTCATTTAACTTTCGATAGTCAATACAAACACGCCAACCCGTGACCAAACGAGTTGGAATCAACTCGTTATCCTCGTTGGTGACAACGGTAATGCCACCCTTTTTGGGAACACAATGAATTGGGCTAACCCAAGGACTGTCAGATATAGGGTAAATCAATCCCGCATCAAGAAGTTTAAGAACTTCTTGTTTGATAACTTCGTGGATTTTTGGATTTACCCTTCTCTGATGTTGCACAGCTGGTTTAAAGTCATCCTCCATTAAGATTTTATGAGTACAAAAGTTCGGGCTTATGCCCTTAATGTCGGAGAGTTTCCAAGCAATTGCTTGCTTGTTTGACTTAAGAACCTTTAGGAGTGCAGCCTTTTCCTCATCTTTTAAGTCTTTGGCAATAATGACGGGTAATTTATTATCACCCTCCAGAAATGCATATTCTAGATGAGGAGGCAAGTCCTTGAGCTCAACCTCGGGAAAGTCTTCAGTTATTTCAACATTTTTGACTTCCGCTTTATGAAGTATTTGTGGAGACGGAGAGGGTGAAGGATCGTCATTTAACAATCTTTCAAGGAGAAGAATGTCCCCCTCCGGGTCAAGATAGTTTTCATCAACTCCATCGGGAATTGAGCTATCTTGAGCAAGAAAAGCCTCGAGCTCTTCCAAAAGGAAGTCACTTCCCTCAAACGGAGTGAGGGAAGGGGAAGAGTCGGAAATGATCGGGTCAGTAGAAAGACTGCCACTGGATGAGAAACCGAGGACCTCTTGAGAATACTCCTCAGACGCAACATCGATGACATCAATTCGGTTAACCGTTTCAGCGTCATAGTTGGAGGAGTATCTTGAAGTCTGATCAAGATTGAATGTGATGGCTTCGCCACCAACACGTAGAGTGATTTCTTCTTCGAATACATCGATTAAAGCACGACCCGTTCTTAAGAATCCTCTCCCGAGAATGAGAGGGACTCGTGGGTCAGCATCGAAATCAACAATCACGAAATCTGCCGGAAAATGGAACTTTCCTACTTTCACGAAGATATCTTCGGCAATGCCGAGAGGACGGGATATGGTACGGTCTGCAAGTTCGAGTGTCATGCAGGTCGGAGTGAGAGTAGGTAGAGAAAGTCTTTTCCAGACTGAGTAAGGCATCAGGTTAATGCTTGCGCCAAGATCGGCCAAGGCAAAGCATTCAACCATCCCAGGGAAAATACATGGAATGAGAAATTTCCCGGGATCTCCAAGCTTTTCAGGAAGCTTTTTCAAGAGCACTGCTGAGCAATGCTCATTGAGTGAAGTTTTTGCCATTTCACAGAGTTTTTCTTTGTTGCTTATCAGATTTTTGATTGTCGAAGCAAACTTAGGCATGAGAAGAAGAGCGTCCGCGAAGCTAATATCGAAGTGTAATTCTTGGAAAATTTGATAAAATTTTTCCATCTGATGATTAGCTCTTTCGCGGTTCTTTTGATCATACACACGTGAAGGATATGGAATTGAAGGCTTAGGATCATTCTTCGGAATTTCATCAGGACTCACAGGAGGATCAAATACAACTTTCGGCTTACGAGCCGGGACCGGGACAACTTGAGGGTGGACGTTGTTGGTACCTCCGTTATTAGTAGGAGGTACCTTGCCCGTAGTAACCTCAGGCTCACGTTCCGCTACCTTAGGAGGAGAAGAAGAAGTAGAAGGAATCGAGGGTCCATTGTATGATACCCCACTTCGGGTAGTGATCGCTTTGACATCGCCCCTCGGGTTTGCGATCGTGTTGCTCGGTAATGTACCCGGGCCCGAGGGTCGATCATTTAAAGACTTCTGAAGATCAGAGATCGTCTTGATCAATAACCGATTCGTTTCCTCTTGTGCTTTCATGAATTGTTTAATTTCAGCATCGGAGGAAGACGAGGGTGGAACAACGTTTTGATTTTGAACAGGGGGATTTTGAACACGGTTGTTTTGAAAATTCCCTTGATTTTGATTGTTGTTACCCTGAAAAGTGTTTCTCTGATTGAAATTACCCTGATTGTAATTCCCTTGATTCTGGTTTCTTTGAAAATTTCCTTGAAAACCTTGGTTTTGATTGCCATTTTGAAAATTGTTTTGATTAAACTGGCCTTGATTTTGGTTCGGGTTTTGGAAATTTGAGCTTTGACCTTGGTTGAAATTCTGATTCGTGTTACGGTTTTGATTTTGGTTAAAACCGGGAGGTCCGAGAAAATTGTTGGAACGATAGCTTAAGAGATTACGGTCCTCTTGCGGTTGGTAAGAATTACCCCCCGTGTTATAGGAACCGTTAGCAGCATAAACGTTCTCTTGAGGAAATTCAGCAGTAGCTGGACACTCGGAATACAGATGTGGGCCCCCACAAGTTTCACAACTTCGGGCCACGGCTTTCACTTGTTGATTTTGAACCTGATGTTGTATCGTTTGGTTCATTCTCAACACAGCCGTAGAAATATCATCCATCTTTTTGGTAAGAGCAATTATTTCAGGAGATGATGATGAGGGAGTAACTGAATTACATGACGCATCCCTCTCCGCAGAGGAATCCCAAAAGTTATGATGGGCAGTCATGTTCTCGATTAAGTCATAGCACTCCTCGGGACGCCTTTTCATAAAGGTCCCACCAGCAGCAGCATTGAGAATGTCTCGGTGCCTCAATGTCAGACCATTATAGAAGGTAACTATGATGGTAACTTGCAACATATTGTGGTTAGGGCACCGATCAATGGCTAGCTTATAACGCTCCCAAGCCTCAAAAAGAGACTCATCGGGACGTTGCCGGAAGTTGCTGATATCATTTCGTAACTTGGTAACCATGGAAGGTGGAAAATATTTTGCTAGAAACTTGGTTACCATGTCATCAAAGGTACGAATAGAATTCCTTGGAAGTCGGTCAAACCATGCAGTGGCATGATGAGTGAGAGAATAGGGGAAGAGGTACAGCCGAAGGGCATCATCGGTGACGCCATGTTGTTTCATGCTTTGGGTGACCGTTAGATATTTGTCAAGATGCTTGTTAGCATCGTCACCCGGTAATCCGTGAAATTGACACGAATTCTGGACTTGTTGGATCATGTGGTGCTTGAGGCCAAAGTCCGCGGCCCCAATAGTGATTGGTGCAATAGGCCCACCCCACCCTTGCATGGTAGGTTGGCACAGCTCCTCCATAGTTCGGAGATCGGGAGCTGGCTCATCCCTATTAGGGTCAGGGGGTGGTAATGGTGGTGGTGGCTCAGCGGCCATTTCGGTTTCTGTGTTAGAACGTAACTCGGGTACGTCTTTCTGTTTTTTATTCTTTGCTTGAGACCGAGTGCGCATGCACTAAAAACAATTTTTCAACACAAGTTCGAGGCAAAACTACAGTGAACTTAAACCAATAATCACAAGTGAGCAGCTTCTTTGAAAAAGGTACACTACTCACAGGGATACAAAGGCAAGTTTTAATCTTAAGTTTGGGAACTTATTATGGGTTTATTAATTGATTTTTGAAAAACTGCTTTAGGCTTATGGGTGTGTGTGCAGAAAACTTGGGAAATATTTTTGGAACTGATTCGTTAACCGAAATCATCCCTTTAAGATTACTCGCAGGCTGGCGGGAGGAAGTAAATAGGTTTCCTCTTCAGTTCGCAATTTAATGTCAGAACTTACCTTAAACCAACTGTTTCAGGTTGTAATCTTAAAGAACACGAAGTAATTTAACTTCACAGTTTGTTTTTGATTGTTTTTAATTTTTTTGGTGTTTCTCAACACTTCAGGAGAAGTGTTAATGAACGTTTTTGATATGATTATGTTTTTACAAAACTTTTTACAGGGAGGGTTTTGAAAACCACTAAACTTAAAACGATTTTAAAACACGCAACAACCTCCCCGGCAGCGGCGCCAAATTTTGATTGAGCCTGAACCGTCAGATTATTATTGACCAAGGTCAATAAGTCAAAGACAGCCTAGAATCAATACTCCGGTGATAGTGTAGTGTTTCCCCGGGTCGTAAAAGTCCCAGCGAGATTGAAATGGTGCTTTTGGAATCGTTTATGAGAAAGTGGCACTGAGGACAGTAGCCAGATGATGTGGGAATGATATTGCTACTGTTATTTTGGTATTGACAAACAGATATAATATTCACAATAATCAGATACCAGATATATGCACAAATTGACAATTAAGAACACGTATCGGACTGGAAAAGTGGGTTTTTGGTAATTATGAAACTACAGGGGGTGCTTTTGACACTTTTCAAAACTTAAAATTAAAAATGAAAAATAAATTATAAAAGTGATTAAAATAATATTAAACTATTATTTAATTAATTAAACTATTTAAAATCTAAATTAAAATCTAACTTAAATAAACTAAGAATGACAAATGATTTAAATTATACTAAAAATTAACAAAAATATTTTCTAAACCTAAATTAGAACTTAAAGAAAATATAAAAAATTAAAAATAATATTTTTGTCTTTTTGTGGTTTTGTAATTAATTAAAAACTATTTAACTTAATTAAACTAATTAAACTACTTTTAATTTATATTAATACTAAATTAACTTGAAAAATTACAAGAAAATTTATGAAATTACTTAACCATTACAGGAATCCTAAAAAATTATAAAAACTCTAAAAATTATATTTTAAGATTAATCTACTAATTAATTACCTTTTAATTAACTTAAGTCTATTTTAAACAAATAAAATAAGAAAACTAGAAAATGAACAGTAGAATCTTAAAATTTATTTTCTAAAAACTTATTATGCTATATTAGAACTAGAAAAATTATAAAAACTAGATTTAACCTTATAAAAACTAATTAAGCTATTTAATATTTAATATTAATTAATAATAAAGAAAATTAAAATTAAATCTAATTAGCACTAAATGACAAAATAAAAATCTGAAAAATTTATTATAACTACTTTAATATATGAGGTATTTAATAAAAATATAAAAACACTAGTTACTTATTTAAAATTTAAAAATGAAAATTAAACTTAAATGGAATTAAATAGAAACTATCACTTGTTTTAACTTGGATTTTTCTTTTACAGAACTACTAAACACCTTAAAATGACAAACTTTTGTAAAAACACTTTTTGAAATAGCTTATAAATAAGCTGTGACACCCCCTTGTTCTAAACAGTTGACTTTGGTTGACTGTTTGGTCAAATAAGGTCAAATGGCCTTGGGTGGGGTCCACAATGGTGAAAATAGATGCAATCAGGTTTAACAAACTCAAATAAGCTAGAAATAGCAAACAATAGCCCAAATAAGCTGAACAAAAACAAATAAGCACTTTAACACTTCCACAGTTTACTCAGATTAGGGACAAACTTGGTGAGCAAATTCAGGTGGGGTCCACTAGTCCTAAGGTCAAACCAAGGGTCAAAGGTGAGACCCTGGTAGGAGGGGGTTGTAAAATCCTAACTATGGGGTCTGGGGTCCACTGAGGTGGTCACAAAACACCACCCAAGTGATGGTGGTGAGGTGGTGACTGGGTGAGCAGGGCACAAGCTTGCCCTGCAGGTTACTTTGAGAGTTTATGGAGCTCAAATTAAATTTTCTAAAAATGAAATGAAATCATATTATCAAACTTAAGCTGGTAGAAAACTAAACCTCCAATTTTCACAATCCCAAATAAATCACAAAATTCAGAATTGAACAAGCAACTTTGATGAAATCTGAGAACACGAATTTTGACTTTTGACAAGAACACTCAATTTTTGACTTTGGTGAGATTCTAAGTGATCTAACTTACTAATTATGAAGTTTTAAGCTGAAATAAGTTTATTAAAAGCTAAATCACCTACTCCTTATCAGGTTATGAGCTTATGGACTCAAAATTCCTACACAGTTGACTGTATGGGGAATTAGATGTAAGATTTGACTTTTTGCTTTTTACTAAACCTAATTTTGTGACTTACTTAACCAACCTAGACCTAATGTGATTTAACTGAACCAGAAATAACAACTGAAACACCCTTAAGGATGGTGAGCACTGATTATCCAGACACACCTTTATATTTAGAAATTGCAGATTATCAAAGCAAATGAATGTTCTGATTCAAGTTTTTGATTTCAACCTACTAAATATTACTAAGTGACTTTGTTTAAGCTCTAAAAAACAGATTAATACTACAATGGCATAAGTTTTATTCTAAAGCTAATTTTGACAGTTGAAGTTAAAGTTTGAAGTAATAATAGTTTCTAACAAACAAACTATGGTTATTAAACTAAAAATTACTTAAATATCAATTAAGAAACACAATGCAAGCACAGATTATCAGATACAAGCTAGGAATTTAGAAACTAAATCTTTGAGTGGAAAATGAAATGAGTAAAAACTTACCAAATACTTCTAGCAAGAACAAGAAGTTTTCCTATGTAGCCTATCTTTAGATAGGCACTCTCAATCAATCCAGGTCCTCAATGATCCTCCATACCTGAAACAAACAACAAAGACATACACAGTTTGACCAATGTTTGACTTTTTTAACTTTTTGATTTTTCTTCTAGTGTAGCTAAATTTTAAGGTCTCTAAAGCTTAGATAAGCTTATGGGAGCTTATATGATTCTATTCAGTCCATCATGAGAGCTTAAATCCTATCAAACAACCATGGAGTTCAAACAGTGACAATTGAAAATTGCATAAACAAATTGAGCTTAGAAAACTTGCATTTATTAATGAAAATAACTTAACAATACATGGAATTGAATTCTACAACTGCTTAAAAGCTTGTGATTACACTATAAATACTTAAATTACTTCTACGATTACACTTCCTAAGAAAAACTAGACTATTGTTCTTCTTGCATCTCTCCTCCATTTATAGCTGATAATTAGGGTTTCCCCCATCCTTCTGAGCACATCCCATCAATAATCTTGGCCATTGGATCACTTTAGCTTCATCTCAGCCTTTGAATATTTTTCGCGCCAAAATTAAGAATGGGTGTTCTTGGACTGTTTCAAGCAATTGGGGGTGGTGGTGCATTAAATGTGATGTGAGGTAGGTGCAGAGAGACGTGGGAGGGTGATGATGGGCTATGGCAAGTGGTGGTGGTGGTATTGCAGGCTACGGGGTGGTTTTGGGGGGGAAGGAGAGTGGATTGGTGGTATTTGTTGACCGAGGTCAAAGATAGGGTCGGGTCAAAGGGATTGGGTGGACTGGGCTAGTTTATCTTTGGGCTCAAAGTGTGGATTGGACTTGGATTGGTTTTTGGTTTTGGTAACATGTGATCCGGTTTTGGTTTTAAATAGGGAAAAATCACAAGGGCTTAAAATGTCAATATGGGAAAGTTAAGGGACTGGATTTGGCATTTTCTTAGAGTATTTCAAAGGGTGTGTAATGCCAAAGATGAATAGTGTGAGGTTATATTTTTGAATTTTTCACTTTTAAAACCCCAGGGACTAAATCTGTCAACTTCCCAAACTTCAGGGACCTGTTTTGCCAATTTTGGATTTTGAGGGGTAAAAGTGTAATTTTCTCAAACTTTATCACCCAAGGACTTATTTTGATAAATTTTTACTTTTCTTTGCCTTGGGTTGACTTTTCTTTGCTTTTTAAACTTCCAGGGACTAGATTTGACAACTTTTGAAAGTTGGGGGACTGAAACTGCCAATTATGCAAACTTTATGTGTTTTTCATCTGTTTTTGGTATTTTTGCATTTGAAACATGTAAAACACTATCCTGGGATATTTTCACTATTTTGATTCATTATTGAGTGTTTTTGGATGTTTTGGCAGTTCAGAATTGGTAAAAATGATGAGTATTTACACACTCATCACCTATGCTCACATCAGATATTTCACCGACATCGCTGAGACCATAAGAATGAACCAAGTTCCTCACGATGTGGTGAAATTGAAGTTATTTACTTTCTCCTTAAAAGGAGCAGCCTGGACTTGGCTGGAAAAGGAACCGCCTAATTCGATTCACACTTGGAATGATCTTGCTTCCAAGTTTATGAACTATTTCTATCCTCCCTCTAAAACTTCTAACCTACGATCCTAAATCTTTCGGTTCCAACAAGCTTTTGATGAATCATTTAGTGAAGCTTGGGATCGATTCAAAAATTTGAAGGAAAAATGTCCTAACCATGGGTTCACCGACCTTCAGCAGATTGACACTTTCTATAATGGGTTATGTCAGGTTGACCAAGATTCACTCAACTCTGTTGCGGGTGGGAACTTATTGGCTAGAAACACGAATGATGCTTTTATGATAATTGAGAATAAGGCTCGTGTGAGAATGTCTAGGAATAAACCTCAAGTGTCTAATAATGGTAAAAATAATGATGAAATGATGAGTATGTTATTGGCTTTAACAAAGAAAGTTGATGAAATTTCAATTGAAAAGTCAAACCATCAAGTCAATGTGGTTAGTCATGGTTGTGAGACTTGTGGTGGTCCACATTTGTATTATGAATGTCCGGCCACCGGTGCCTTTTCTCGAGAGAACGCGTATGCTGCAAACGTTGGTAACAACGGTTACCCACAACCTCAAGGAGACCGTAATCTCCTCTGCTACCGTTCCACTCATTATCTTGGACCACCCGTTCTCGAAAAATCAAACCAAGTCAATCAAGTCAACCATAATCATAATGTTGTGAATCGTAATAATCAAGGAAATCAAATTCATAGTCGAGCTAATAATGGTTTTCAAAATCATAATCAAGGGTTTAATCAAAACCGGGGTTTTCAAGGTAATTATAATCAAGGTCCACCTCAAGGGAATTTTCAAAACCAACAAAACTATGGAAACCCTGGAAATTTTCAGAACGCTAATCATGGTAATTTTCAAAACCGTGGGCAAAACTTCAACAATAATCAAAATCAAGGTGTTATTCAAAATCCGTCGCCCACAGATGATTTGATTAAGCAATTGCTTCAAAACCAACAATCTTTTATGGCAAAATATGAAGAATCAACACGGTTGTTTGCTAATCAAATCAGTGATATTAACAAGCATTTAAATGATCGACCCTCGGGTTCGGGTACTAGTTCTTTGCCAAGCAACACGATCGCAAACCCGAGGGGCGAAATTAAGGCGATCACGACTCGCAGTGGTGCTAAATATGATGGACCCACAGCTCCTACTACCTCTTCTTCTTCGTCTCCGCCTAAGGTAGTGGACTGTGAGACCGAGGCGACAAAGGACCCGATTCCTCCTATTAATAATGAAGGTTCCGAAAATGTCCAACCTCCGGTTGTCCAAAAGTCAAAGGATAAAGAAAAAGTCGTTTTTGAGAACAATGTGAAATACAAGTCTAAATTTCCATATCCATCACGATTTAATGATGAAGAGCTCCGTGCAAAGTCTAAAAAACAAATGGAAAAATTTCTGGATATTTTTCAAAAATTGCACTTTGATATAAGTTTTATGGATGCTCTCGTGTACATGCCAAAATTTGCTTCAACGTTCAAACACCTCATAAGTAACAAAGACAAATTGCTTGAATTAGCCGAAACGCCGATAAATGCTCAATGTTTCGCGATTCTTCTCAAGAAGCTTCCCGAAAAGCTTGGTGACTCGGGAAAGTTTCTCATTCTTGTTCGTTGAAAGATCAAGAAGTTTGTAACACCCTGACCGATTCAGGTGCAAGTATTAACCTTATGCCATTATCGATCTATGAACAACTTGGAATGGGGGAGCTTAAACCGACGAGAATGACTTTAGAGCTTGCTAATCGATCGATAACTCATCCGGTTGGAATTGCTGAAGACGTTTTTGTTCGTGTGAATTCATGTACTTTTCCGGCAGATTTTGTTGTTGGAAATTTCGAGGCTGATCTGAGAGTTCCTCTTATACTAGGGCGACCGTTTTTTCGAACCGCAAAAGCCCTAGTAGATCATTTTGAGGATACTCTAACTTTACGACATGATGATGACATAATGATTTTTAAAGCCGATGCTTCGAAATCAAAGAAGTATTCTGTCAAAAGCGTTGATGTTTGTGATTATTCATTTGATGATTTTGTGAAAACTTTCGTCTCCGACTCTTCCCAATCATTTCCTCCGACTAAGGAATATGATTCTTTTTGGGAAGAGGTCGATGAATTCCTTGCTACTGAAACGATTTCGTTTTCTGAGACTGACGAATCTTACTTTGATTCGGAGGGAGATATTATTTTTCTTGACAAATTGTTGAACGATGAACCGTCAATCCCTCCGGATAAAGTTAAGACGAAGATTGAGCTTATAATTGATGATCCTCTGGAGCCCGAGCTCGAGGAATTTTTACTCGACTTTGAGAGTTTTTCCTTTGATACGACTGAGGAGATGAGTGGCAATACCACTTATCGTCCTGATTTTTCTTATCCGACATTTGAAGCTTTTCATTTTGATACCGATCACTCGGAAGAGACGAGTCGTGGCAGTACCACTTTTCATGCTTTTATCTCTCTTCCGGAGTATGAGTCGTTTTGTTTTGATGAAATTGAAAAGTTTTCCAATACTGAATATGAAAGTTTCAGTTTTGATATTGAAGTTGATCATGATCCGGGTGGTGTTCTTAAAAATGAGAGTTTTAATGAAAATTTTATCCCAACCCTCCCACCCGGGGAAGTTTTTAAAATGAGCTTGAATGATAAAATTCATAATTTCACAATCATGACCTTCTTGCCATTTGTAACATTTGGTGTGGTTTCTCTTATCCGTCATTCCGTCGGGAGTGAGGATGTTGTTTTTGACCCTGGTATCATTTCTAAAAGTTTTCACCATTAAAATACCATCGGTTATCTCTTCGGGGTGGAACTTTTAACTAATTCATATGTTTATCCAAATATTTTTAATGAAAGCCCGAGTGAGATTATTTTTCCACCGATTTTTCCCCAAGGACGATTGAATTCGGGGATCAAGTCAAGCTACGTGACTCGGAAATAAAAAACAAAGCGCTTCGTGGGTGGCAACCCATGCTTATCCAATTTCATCTTCTTATTTTCTATTTTCTAACAAATAACGTGAGAAGGGGGTGCCTCTTCTACTTTTGTGTTCCGTGGTTGTTTGTGATGTTTGTTTAGGATTGTCCGCAATTTATGATGACTCTCGTGCTCGTTATCTTCTCTCCACTCGAGTTTCATTCATCGGTGCTATTGGAAATCCTATATCTGTATATCTTATCGACTAACGTTTTCTTTGGCATAATTAATAAACGGCCTTAGAATTTTTTTAGGATTACCTTAACCCGTAAAACATTGAGGACAATGTTTCATTCTAGTCTGGGGGAGGGTGAATCTTCAATTCGATTTTGACCTTGCATTTTTCACATATCATGTACTCTTGCAACTCCGTTTTTCCTAAAAAAAATTGAAAATTTCAAAAATTTTGAAGAAAAATCAATGAAAAAGCACAAAAAAAAATGAGAAAAATTGAAAAAATTGTGCAAAAATATAATAAAGTTTGAATAAGTGTTTTGACACCTTGTTGACTTTCTTGCTGGCGAGAGTAGGAATAAATATTTTGACTTGACCGGGCGTGTTGAGCCCTAGCTTGTTCCCTTAACCAATGATGATCACATAAGCTTGTGCTTGTCTTGTACACCAGGAGCTATAAAATGCGAATTCTTTCTTAAGAATCTGCAAGTTCCCGTACTTGACTTTATACATGCGCAGCTTAAAAGCTTTCGCTAGTCTTTTACATAAGGAGCTAGAAAACGCGAATTCTTCTTCTAGAATTTGCAAGTTTCCGTATCTGACTTTATATATGCGTGGCTGATTATCGGCTAAGTATTCGCGGGTTTCATTAGTTGGAATCTTAAATTGCGAGGAGCGAGAAATGATAGAGTTTATTTAGAAGTTAGATGCTAAACGTGGAGTAGTGGTTTTCTTTAGAGCTCATTAGAGTTACTTGTGGCTTTTTACTCCCATCAGATACGTCATCAATATATAATAGATGTTCTAGGTTAATTAGTGGTATTTAAGTTTGAATAATATTTAGTTCTTTGTTTTCTTAAGAGAATTTTTGCTTTAAAAGTTGGGTACATATCAAGGAACATCAAAAATAAGAGCCAAAAAGTGAAAAATCAAAAGTCAAAAGTTGATTATCTATGTGATTTTGGAGCTATCCGATAAGCTTCCATTGATGTTATGAGAAAAAAGTCAAGAAAGAAAGAATAAAGTGAAAAGTATGAAAGTATGAAAAAAATGAAAAATAAAAAAAAAGTGAAAGTTGAAGTTATGTTGAATAAGAGTTTGAATGTAAATAAGTTGTTGGCGCGTGAGGTGCATGTGTGTAATTCTTAATTGGACACATGAGGTACACGTGTAGTACTCCGCAACTTATATGTATGATATTGTATGTACCAAAAATTCCTTGATGTGGACCGAATTTTTATTGCAGTGGTTCTTAAGAGAAAATGGATAACTACATATCGTTTAAAATTAGGTGTCACTATCGAACTAATAAGTATCGAAACGAGAAAATATGAAGCAATTCATTTCTCAACAAAAAATAAAATATTGAGATACAAAACGTAGGACATGGGAGTAAGGAGTTTTCACAAGTAACTTTTATGAGTAGTGTTAGCATCTAATTTGTAGATAAGCTGTGATCTCGTTTGTACGCTTAGTTTGGGACTCGTGAAAAATCAAGGATGACGATTTTTATCCGTATAGTCACTTTTCTATGAGAAGTGTTTCTACTCGTTGACCCTAATAATTATTGCAAAATAATGAAAGTTCAATAAACTGTCACATGTATGAATAATGAAAAGTACAAAAATAAAAGTGAAAGTGGAATAAAGGAATAAAAGCAAAATTTTGAAAAACGGAGCGTTTTCAGGAATAAATGATTTTATTACTTCTTTTGAACCTCCTTGCTACTTTACAAAGTTAGCAGAAAGAGTATTAAAATTATTTATCCCGAAAGCGTGAATTGATCACATTGCGTGAGGACACGACAATACCTTAGTCTGGGGGATTTTGGTATGTGTTAATTCACATACCATTTCATGGCCAAATACCGACCTAAATGGACTAAATAAGCTAACAAATGCCAAAGAATTGTGTGTTTTATGTTTGTGAACTTGTAGGAACGGATATCTCGTTAAAAGACGAAAACCAATCAGAAACAAGCAAAAACGAGCACGAGAGTAGATGCATGTGCAGTCAGTCAATAAAAGTCAATTCAGAGCCATAGGAGTCCTCAAAGATTAGAGCATTGTCGATTAAAATCCTTGGATCATAATTGTGGAACTTGGCAGAATTAATCCTTAAAGTTTCATCAATTGCACATTTAGTCCTTATGTGTTTATTAAAAAAACTGAATTCACAAAAATAAGCCTGGTCCAATCCCTTTTAAATAATCCAAAGAGTCCAAATCCAAGATACAAAAGCCATAAGCCTAATCCATTACCCAAATCCCTTAAACCCAGTCCATCCCATGGTCAAATGGTCAAAGTCAACAAAGTCAAACCAAATAAAAAATATATTACCCTTACCCGCCCCCCAATCCACCATACTTCCCAGAAAATACTATTACCCATGAACCCTAAATTACCCGTACCCTTTAATTACCACAATTAAGGGTAATTCAGTCAAATCAAACGATTCGAGAAGCATGTCAGAGGGTGTCAGAGCTATAAGAAGTACAAAAAGGACAGATGACATCATGTTATTGGAGTGAACGCGTCATTGATTGTAATCCAAGGGTTGATATGATGAGGAAGTGATTGGGATATGATCAAGCGGCTCAGGATTGCATCAAAGAAGCACATCACACGGATTGCCAAGCTGGCAATCCGTGGCTCTCCATTCTAGATCCTTCTTCCCTCATTTGCTATAAATAGATGTGTAGGGCTAGTGATTTAGGTGTAGAGTGATAGATTAGCGAAGCTCTGCCAAAATTCTCTCTTGTATTAGTTTATTTTAATTGTAATTGTTTTTAGTTTAATGAAATCAGTTTTTACTTTTAATCAATTCCACTTTTAGTTTACTTGTTATTGTTTCCAGCTTATTTCTCTTAAGTTTTCAGCTAATTCAGTTTGTTTTTACTTCATTAAAGTTAGATTTTAAATTCAGTTCTTACATCATTTAAAATTTCATTAAAATCAGAAAAGTTAAAAAAAAAAAATAGTGGTAATTTAAAATCAGTTTTCAAATAAGCTGATTTGGGAAATTAAATCTCATTTTTAGATCCTCAGCTTTGGTAAGAGTGTAGTACAGTTTCATTGTTCAAAAGTATGTTGGTCAACTAAAGTCAACTGAGGCAGTTTGGGTGGATAATTGGTGGATTGTTGGTAGATTGAGATAGAAAAGGAAGGTCTCAGCCTATCTAAGTGATAGGCAAGCTTAGTGAATCACTCCTATTCATGCTGGAGTGAAATTCATTGTAAGTTCAATTTGAATTCAGTCTCTTAGTTTATAAATTTCACATTAATATTACTATTAGCATATTATTAATTCTAGTTGATTTATGTTATTGTATTACTGCATTGATTAGAGTAGATGATATTGTAGTTGTTCTTGTTGTTTAATTCATTTGTTATCTGTTAGAATATAGCTTAATTCTTGTTGATCATCTGTCATAGAGTAAGATCTGTGCTCTTGCACTTCTATAGTAATAGGTTGAATTTGGTTGTATCACTTGCTTCATATAGTGATTTTATTGATAGATGATTCAGTAGCTTAGAGATTGTGGAGTTTAAAATACATTTCATAGTGTATCTGCTAGGTTCTGGACTGTTTGGATCTGCATGATTTCAGTAGTTCTAGATGTTGTTTTGCTGTGATTTTGGCACCAATAGTTTGCATTAGGATAATGATAGCCAAATCAGTTATAATACTCATAGGTTTAAAAGTCAAAATTAGCCTTAGATTTCATTTCTGCTAGTGAAAATTGAAAATTAGAATCTGCCATTTGTAGAATTGTTGTATTTAGTATTTGGTTGTGTGATTTTTGTAATTAAACATCTTCACATAACACCTAGGGTTAGATTTGATTGGCTGAATTTCTACAAAGTCAAACTTTAGGTGAATTGACAAAAGTCAACTGCTTCTCTTTTATTACCAGTTTTCATTACCTGATCTAGGCAGCAATTAGGTTAGCATTGGGTTGATTGTGATAGGGCTTTTGTGTTTTCTGAGTAGCCAGTAGTACAAACTAGCTTTTGCCCTCATTAGTTTGAATTTAGGAGTTTAATTGATGAGCTTATTTGTGTCTACAAGTTAGTGATTTAGAGCTAGCAGGCTGATAAGAATTTAAACTTGCAGTAGTGGTTTTTGTCTTAATAACTGAGTTTTATTGTTGTATCTGAGTTCCTTTAAGTGTGATTTCATGTATTTCATGCTCTCTAAGCCTTTGGCTTATTCAAGTGCAAAATTGCTTATTGCTTATTGCTTATGCTTGATATAAGTTGCTCTTTGTTCATTTCTGAGTACCTGTGCATAAAGTGTTTTGAAATCAGTTTGTTTAGGCATCATTTAGTATTAGAATCTTTCTGTAACAGTTCTATTAACTTTGGGTATTAAGTGCTTATTAATAAGCACTTATCAAAACCGCTTATTGAGCCAATAAGCACTTCTGCTTATCTTTTTCTTTTCAAAATTTGTCTGCAAGCTTTCCATATTATTTTAGATTTTCTGTAAATTTTTCATATTTTTCTGAGTTGATTTGATATTTTTCTTAAATTTTCTTCATTATTAATCATTTTTAAATCAATTTTAATCAACAAAAATTCATAAGAATTCAGAAAAAGCTTTTAAAAAATACAAAAATATTTCAGATAATTCTTTTACAATATTTTAGATTTTTCAGATTAGATTTTATATTTTTCCCATTATTTTTCACATTTTCTTTTATTTTTAATTACTTTTTAATTCAATAAATAGAAATTAAATCATAGAAAATTAATAAAAAGTCAAAAAAATATTTTTCTTTTTCTCAAAATTCTTTTTAATAGTTTAAGATTTTTAGAAAATTATTTCAAATTTGTAGGATCGTTTTTAGAATAAAAGTCGCGTTTTATTTCGTACGTTACGTTTAAAATCGCGTTTGCGTTTCTGTTTTTACGTTTTAGACCTTTGTGCATATATAGCTTGTACTCTTTGCATAATTCACTATTCCTTTTCATATTTTGAATTTCACAATCACTTCTCACTATTCACTTTTCACTACACGATTCCTAATTCGATTATTCGAAACTCCATTCGATTTTCGTTGGGAGAACGACCCGGGAAATACTTTCCTAAGTATTTCTTCGGAAAATAAATATATACTATAATTGAGCACACATCACACCTAAAAGTCAAATCAAGCCATTAGTCAAAATTGCCACCTTTAGTTTACGCATATATAATATAATTTTATCTCAAAATTTACTCGTAACGCATATGGTTCTTACATGTACAACATTGTTTAATAATACGTAGGCTATAGCTATATGCAATCACAAGGGGGTCACAAGACTTGCTCGAGGGTTTCTTACATTTGTGATGCGTGGGAATCGCAACAGGCTTTACCTCTCGAGGGATCTCGAGAAGCTTACAACCCCCACCAGGCAGTGTACCTGATCGTTGTAGTATAGTATAGTGACAAGTACCGGGGGATTGATCGTTCAGCTTAGGAATAGTGTCGCTAGGATTAGAAAGCCTAAATACTAGTTCTAAAAGTGAGGGATGATTATTTTTGTGTTTTTATATTTTATGAAAAGCAATTTAAAATCTCGGGTTTTGGAAGAGTGGGCGGAATTAGTTGCTATTCAACTAACCCAATACTAAGATGCAATCAAAATAAAATACTAGAAATGAAAGTAAACTAATTTATACTAAAGTTGTGAGCAGTAATTGGAGAAAATGTGTTTACTTAGATTTCACTACTCCCTAGACATCTTTTACACGTTAATTACTTGTTATAATTGCATGGATGACGGATCGTATTCCTTAATACCATTCATGGGGTGGCACACATAACTCCCCAATTCTATGAGCTCTTATCTCCTCCTACACCATGCCCAACACAACTATAGGGATTGTAAACAGTGGCTCATGCATTAAATACAACCAATAAAGACCTAGTGCGCCTCGGTTCATGTTTCTTAAGACGTTCAAGCATGTTACCATTTGGAGATCTGCCAGTTTTCTTAAGCCTAACATATAAATCATTCATCCAAGACAAGAATAAACAAGTAATCAACACATAATCAATATCTAGGTTTCATTAGATCTAAGCAAACACAAGATAGATCTAGCCTAGCATGATAGAATTAAGACAAGAACATGATATAGACAACCAACACATAGACATATTGATTGAATTAGAAGAACACTTATCTTGATTAATCATGCAAGGTATCAAGGGGTTGGAACCCTTGAAAAACCTGTAAAGTTACACCAAAATCGTACTTAGGGTTTCTCCCAAAACTTCTCTCCATAATGTGTGAAAATTAGAAAACTATATATAGAAAAATAGGTATGACGGCGTCAAGACAAACAATGTGACGCCGTCACCTCGCCGCCAAAACTCTCCTCGGACTGCCTAGATCCACTTCTGACGCCATCAAGACTTAAATACTTCCAGGCCGTCACGACTCTTTTACTCTTGACGCCCTTCCTACGTGACGCCGTCAAATCTGTTCTGGGTCGTCATGGAAATTCATGAGATTTGCTCTTGACGCCGTCAAGGTTTTGCTCTTGACGCCGTCACCTACTGTTCCCAGCTTGGAAAATTAAGACTTTGGCGTTTTCTTCACTTTTATGCTCCAAAAACGTCCGAATTGCTTCCTTTTCCAGATTTCTCTCCCAAAGTACCTAAAATCACAAAAGGAACGATTTAGGGCAATATTTGATCAAATAAAGTCAATTCCGGGCTTAAATGACCCCCCAAAAGTGGTTCATTTTTCGCCTCATCATATACCCTTACACTTGAGATTTGCTTGTCCTCAAGCAAATGCGCTTTTATTCTAATCAAAATACAAGTTAGGGGTTATTTAACACTAATATAAAAGTAATTACAACAAATAATCGTTCCACTGAAGACCAATAAACAAGCATGGAGGTCATACACTAGCACCTCACAATTAGTGTTTAGATACTCACATCTCTCGGGTGTAATAAAGTGTAAATTACAATATGGAAACGGAAGATATCTCTTAGACACCCCTTTATCATGTGTGTGAAGGTGACGCTTGATGTTCTTCCTAAGTTGTTTGGTCCTACAAATCTCACACTCGATGTACTAATGGAAAGTTCGGAGGTGAACCATTAAACATTTCCTATTGCTGCAAGAATTCATGCAGCCCAGTTCTCCACAGAAAGCCCAATCTTACTTTATCATCAGATTCATCATCATACATACCACAATTCGCCAATCTATTTCCAACAAAAACCAACTAACATGAGTGGTTGATGAGAATTTATATGAAAACTTGCATTAAGCATCAAGGCCTAAAAAAGGGTGAAAGTAAGAGCATCCACATGGACTTGATATGAAGAAAGACAGTGCCTAAGTAAGTTAGCCATTTAGTACATTCTTTCATTTTAAAAGCAGTTACACAATATACATAAAAGATTACCATAATAATTTCACATTTAAGGAGTGTAAATGCACACGACTTATGACTACTCCCTTATAGTCAGTCCAAATTAACCAAGGATGTTCAACAGGTCAAACCTGAGGGAGAGGAGTGCAAGATATTAAATTCGTGGAAGTACAGGGATATCCTCGGGTCGTTAAGTCCCAACGAGATTGAAATTGTGTTTGAGAAACGTTTACGGAAATCAGTGATTGGGAATAGTAACAAATAATGATTTGGATTTAATTACACTACTGATATGATTGATATTAAGACAAATGAACAGTATTAACAATTACAATATTACAGATGTAAATAAACGTAAACCAAATTAAAAACAGATACGACTACGAACAGATAAAAAGGTGAGATTTGAACAAATTTAAACTAGAGGGGGTGAAAATGAAATTTTTAAAAACTTATTATTAAAAGAAAATTAGTTTTTGTTTATTTTATTATTTAATATTAATTAAAAACTATTTAGACTATTTAATAATTAATTAAAACTAATTTAAACCTAATTTAAATTTAAGAAAAATACTAAAGTAACTTAGAAAAATATGAAATTTTTTACAAAACTAATTAACCATTACAGGAATCCTAAAAAAATATAAAAAGTTTATAAAAATGATTTCTAAACTATTTTACTAATTATTTACTTATTTAATAATTAAAATCTACTTCAACTAATTTAATTATTAAAATTACTAAATGAACAGTGAAAATTCTAGAATTTTTTCTAAAAATACTTTATGAATTATAAGACCTAGGAAAAATATAAAAAGCTTTGCTTATAAATAAGCAGAAGGAAAATTAATTTTTGGCTTTTTTTAATTAAAACTAATTAAACTTAATTTAATTGTTATAAATACTAAATAAACTCAGTAAATTATGAAAATTTTTCTTAAACTATTTTAATATATCAGAAACTTAGGAAAATTATAAAAATGAAAATTACTATTTAAATAAGCTGAAAAATAAGCCAATTGGCTTAAATAGAAGCTATCACTTTTCTTAACTTTGGCTTTTCTGAAATTTTCTTTTACATAACTATTTAAATACTAGAAATAAGTAACTTTTGTGAAGACCAATTGGTTGAAGTTCAAAAATAAGCAATTTGAGTGCTTATGAGCTTGACATATTAAGGTTTTTAGCTTATTAGGACTTTAGATTTTGAAAAAGTTACACAAAAAGCTATAAAATGATGCCACAAAGCAAAATACACTAACAACCTATTATATAACTTGAAATAAGCAAAGAAGAACAGATAAGCACTCAGAATAAGCCAAAATCAACAGATAAGCACTTGGCTTATGCAAACAGGCCAAACAGGCCAAAGGGTCAAACTTGCAGCCCTTATGGGGTCCACAACGGTGATCAGGGTCCAAAGTTAAGCTCAATCTAAAAAGCCACCCAGAAGGGATTTTCAAAAAGCCAAGGCACAAGCCCTAGGTCCTACTAATAAGCACTAGGGGGCCTTTGAACTTGGGTGAGTTACACTGATGACTCAGTGTATATCATGAAATGGGACAAACTAAAAGCTCTATGCAGGCCTACCAAATAAGCCAGAAAGCAGCTAATAAGCCCTGAACCTTAAAGATGGGCTTATAGGTTTTCCAAAAAGCCAATTAGCACTAAGGGGGCCCACTAATGAACAAGTTATGATCTAATGAACTTGGTTGGTCTACACTGACTACTCAACGTACAAAGTGAAATAATGCAAACTTAAAGGCACAAATAAGCTGACTAGATGATGACTGAGATTCAAATAAGCTAAGACCTAAAAAACTATACTGATAAGCTATCCAAAAAGCTAAGGGTGAGGGGTGGGGTCCACTGGTTAAGCCAGAATGAGCCAATGAAAGTTGGGTGAAAACCCTGGTGCATGGGAGGGTTCTCTCCCTGCAGGTCCAAATAAGCCACTCAATAAGCTACTAAAAAATTCTTAAAAATAAGCCAACATTGGATTTCAAAAGTTTAGCTGGTGGACTTTGATTTCCAAAAAGCTCAGGGCTTAATTTGTAACACAAAAATCAGGAAAATTCATTGAAATTTTGGATTTTCTAAAAAAGGTATGCAATTTGTCTTTTTAAGTTAAACTACAAAGTTGACTTAAGTGAACTTTAGTCTAATCCTAGTGAATGAAAATGATGTTATAAGTTAAAATGAAACTAAATTAAGCTAGCTACACAACTTATGAGAGGATTTGAGTGACCTTGAGTCTTAAAAAGTTAATAGTGTACACCAATGATGAGATTAAAACCTATTTTGACTTTTGATGAGAAAAGAGGTGTTGCTTATGCTTTGTATGACCTGTTTAGTGCTAATGTAGTATGAATCAAGCTTAGATACCAATTTTAACAACCTTGAACATAAGCAACAAAGCTAATCCAAACAACCTGTTTACACTATGATCCAAGATGAAATTGCATGAAACCTGAATCAAACCTAGATTTATGGACTAGGACCTATCTAAATAGCAATCATATGACAAAATAAGCAAAAATAAGCAATGATCAAGCATTGTTAACCACTAACACAGACTATGCAAATTTACACTAAAAATCCAAATTTAAGAGAAAAAAGAGCTTTGCACCTTGTCCTAGCTTTTACTAGGGCCTCTTTATTAGAAACAAGCTCCTAGCTTATCAAGGATAAGCTAGGTACAGTCCATCTTACCCCTCCATTGTAGGCAACTTCCAAAGCATCCTGTCTCATATGCATAGGTACCCTATAGATTGGTTTGATTCTAATTCTCTTTTTATATTTTCTTAGTTATTTGAAAGCTTATGTGAGCTTGTGAACCAGTTGTAACAACTAATAAGCTTAAACCATATTTTAACTTAAAACATGAATTCTTAAAATAAACTGAAATTGGTACAAGAGCTAGAAACAAGAACTTAAAAACTTATATTAATTTGAGAAAACAAATTACAAGCTAATGTTTTACTGGAATTGAAAAGTTACAAGAAATTCGACACAAGCTAAATTTTTCTAAAAACTACTACTCTAGTCTTCTCTCTGTCTTCTTCATTATATAGGCACCAATTAGGGTTCCTGCATCCCTCTGAGCAATTCCCAGCAGTAACATGGACCATAGGATCCTTAGAATCCAATCCCCACCATCCACGTGTTTTGGCGCCAAAATGGAGAATTGCAATTTTTCTGATTTATTGCATTTGGGGGGGGGTGCATTTAATGCTGTTATCTTGTTAGGTACAAGGGGGTGTTGGGCGGTGGATGTGACTGGGATGGTGGAGGAGGTGAAGTGATGTGTTACAGGCACAAGTGGTGATAAAGGTGGGAGGGAAAGGGATGTTTGACCCTGGGGAGTATTAAAAAGGGATTTGGGCTTGGGTGGCTTTTGGGCTTATGTATTGGATTGGATGAGGGGGTGTTGGATTGGATTAGTGGATTTGGTGTAATAATAATAATAATAATAATAATAATAATAATAGGGTCCGTTTGGTTTAGGGAATTATTACAAGGACCAATGTGTATTTTCTAAAAATTAGAGGGACTGAAAATGTAACTTTTCCAAAGTTTGCAAAGGGGCCTTTTGTAGCAACCCGTAAATTTTCATAAGGCAAAATGACTATTTTGCCCTTTGACTTTGACTTTTGACTATTTGACTTTTGACTATTTGACTTTTATCATAACGTAAATGCAAATACTGTAATCGGTAGTTAACCGGTAACTTCTCAAGTGAAATAATTCAATCTACTTTGAATTATTACTCTCTGAACATTTTCGTTCACCTTTGTCTACTTAACAAGACGATATCTCGTAAAACGTAAAAATCGCACACAACGCGTACCAACACAACAATAAACTCAACAAGCAAATTGATTTGATTATTATTTTTTTATCTCATTTAGTATTACTTTTAATATTTAAATTACTTTTATAAGTAATCACGCAAGTTTAATCGTGTAAACTTCTCATGCGACTAACACAAGACTAGGATAAGTCTGTGTTCAAAATACTCATATTTCATCAATAGTCATATTTTATATGAACTATTGGCACTTTGTCATCTTTACGTGAGCATTTTACTTCTTACGTAATACGCGTACTCAAGCATACGTTAGTAGGTTTTAACAACGTATACATTCTCCGTTAAAGTTATCACTCATCTAGTATACTTATTTGGAGTATTTGGGTAAAGATGTCACAATAATATGGTGTTACATTAGAACAAACATAACAGATCAAAAGCGGAAGTATTAAATAAATAACTTACTTCAAATAACTATGGTCAAGAATCTTTAATTCAACTCTACTCTCAATCCGAGAAAGCATCCAAAAGCTAGCTTGAATACCTGCCGCGGTGAAAGAAAATGTGGCTGAGCTTAAAAAGCCCAGTGAACGGATATAACAATAATAAACTGAAAAATAAATGCTGAAGTACAAATGCTATATTTTGGGGAAATCAAATTTAGGTATAACAGATAGGTACCGGATCCCTTAGAAAGGGAAACAAATTTAAAAAGTATAAAAAGTAACCAGCAAGCGACACGTGTCCCCAACATATTTTATTTAAAATATCTGTTTAGGGGCAAAATTGTAATTTTACTCGTTTTTTACTTTTCCACCTCAATTTTCAAACGCAAATATCTTTCAAATGATAAACTTTTACGAAAAACCGATTTCACCATAATTTTTAAAATTTAATCCTCTTTAAATTGGTATAAATCTCGTTAAATATTTCATACTTTTGTTTTTACATATCAAATGGTTAGTGATTTTCTTGATGTTCTTGATTTTTTTGTCATTTTCGGCCCTATTTTTTACCCTCATAAATGTCGAATCGTTAAAAACTTAAAACACGAAAGTTTTTTATTTTGATTCACTCTTTACACAGGTTTTTGAATCACTCAAATCCAATGTCATACGAGTAAGATATCACACGTTAAAGATGGTGTTTAACTCATATTTGTTGCACACAATGTGTTTGATGAAATGTCTAGCTTAGAATTTTAGTGTTAAAATTGCGTTAAATGCATTAATTTTTGTTTCTCAATGCATTATTAATCATTTTATTAATGTAAGACTCAAAAAGTAAACTTTTTTAATCATTATATTTTTAAAATATACATTTAGTTCATCAGTTAGGTAATTAGGTTCATCAGTTAGGTTATTAGGTTCATCAGTTAGTCATTTTATTAATGTAAGATTCAAAAAGTTTTGTTTTTTTAACTGATGAACCTTATTAACTGATTTAACAAGTTCATCAGTTAATAAGTTCATCAGTTAATATAGTTCAACCAGTTAATAAGGCTGATGAACCTTATTAACTGATTTAATAAGTTCATCAGTTAATAAGGATCTTTAACTGATGAACCTTATTAACTGATTTAATAAGTTCATCAGTTAATAAGGTTCATCAGTTAATAAGTTCATCAGTTAATATAGTTCAACCAGTTAATAAGGCTGATGAACCTTATTAACTGATTTAATAAGTTCATCAGTTAATAAGGATCTTTAACTGATGAACCTTATTAACTGATTTAATAAGTTCATCAGTTAATAAGGTTCATCAATTAATAAGTTCATCAGTTAACATAGTTCAACGAGTTAATAAGGCTGATGAACCTTATTAACTGATGCACCTTATTAACTGATTTAATAAGTTCATCAGTTAATAAGGTTCATCAGTTAATAAGTTCAATCAGTTAATAAGGCTGATGAACCTTATTAACTGATTTAATAAGTTCATCAGTTAATAAGGCTCTTTAACACGCGATATGTCTTTTTTAAAAATCAGTTAATAAGGTCCATCAGTTAATAAGGTTCATCAGTTAATAAGTTCAACCAAAGTAACTGATGAACGAAATGTCTTTTTTAAAAATCAGTTAATAAGGTTCATCAGTTAAAAAAACAACAAAAAAACAAGAAAAAACAAAACTTTTTGAATCTTACATTAATAAAATAACTAAAGGTGCATTGTTGTACAAAAATTAGTGCATTTAACTCGATTTTAAGACTAAAAATCTAAGCTAAACATTTCATCAAACACGTTGTGTGCAAAAAATATGACTAAAATGTCATCTTTAACATACGATATCTCACTCATATCATATTGGATTTGAGTGATTCAAATTTCTGGGTAAAAAATGGCCAAGAAGCTACAACTTTCGTGTTTTAAGTTTTGCAAAATTCGGCCTTTAAACTAGACAAAATTAGAGCCGAAAATGCTAAAATTTTTAAGAAAATCATGACCCAATGAATATGTCAAAAAAAAGTTTCGAAAAAATTAAAAATATTTATACCAAATTAAAGAGGATTAAATTTTAAAAATTATGGTGAAATCGATTTTTTGTAAAAGTTTGTCGTTTGAAAGTTATTTGCATTTGAAATTTAAGGTGGAATTAAAAAAATGAGTCAAATGACCAAAATGTCCTTTAACAAAAAATATTAAAGAAAAAAGGGAGGGAGTGGGTGGGGGACACATGGCACTAGCTTAGTGGCTAGAAACACTTTTTAGCCTTTTTAATTTTTGATCCTTTGTAGGGGATCGCAACTCATAACGGATAATACGAAATAAATGTACAGGTTAGGTAAGGAATTCATACAGACATCTGTACAAACAGAGTCAGAACCATAATAATACCATGAGCTCAGAAACATATCATATCATATAATAATCACATATCTTCATAAACATATAGAGGGGAGACCTCTCAGATAATCAGACAATAATCAGGGGTGTCCTCATATGGGTGGAGTAGCTAGCTTCCAGAAATGTGAAGGACGTGTATTGCACACATAGCCACATTCACCAGACAAATCTTATCATATCATATCAGAATCAGAAACAGAAACAGAAACAGATCTAGGATGCATCCATACGCCCCTACCCATTCACATGCAGACCAATCAAAGGGACGTGGCAGAACATCACTTTACTGCCCTAGAGTCATGTCAGAGGTGCATCCCTGACACAGACATGGAACCCCCATGCTTAGTGAAGCTCATGTAATAAAAGGTTCATACAAAGGTTTAAATCATACTTGTCATATCAGAAAGTTCAGAAAGCAAAGATTCCGATCAAAGGATCATAGTAAAGGTTTAAATCAAAAGGTTCGAAACAGAAAGTTCATAACAGACGTTGTAATCACGAAGGAAACCTTAAGCATAAGGTCAGAATATATGTACCTTAGCAAAGCAATGGGATCAAAGAAAAGATTCTCAGAAGGGAAGAGTTCACTTCTTCTTCAACTTATCTACCTGAATTAAAGTTTATTTTTATCATTAATAACTTTATCTTAAATAAGATTACTCCTTTTAATCAACTTTCCATCTTTAGTAGCTTTTCATATTTAGTAACTTTCCATATTTAGTAACTTTTCATAGTAAAATTAAGTTAAATCTTTAAATAAATCATTATTATGGAATTAGGGTTTATTAGAACCAAATTATGTCAACTTTCCATAAATTAGGGTTTTATAGGTAATTATTCCAAAATTAGTGTCTAAAGTGTAAATATTACATTTTCCACATTTTATACAAATAACCCATAAGTTTTCCATATTTACAATTTCAACCCTTTAGTTTTATTAATGTTACAAATTAACCTTTTAATTAAATAAATTACAAGTTTATCCTTATCATATTCATATTTACACATTAAGCCTTGAATTATCAAAATTTATACCTAACAACCCTTTGATATAAAATTATACTAAACATCCCATAACTTTCATAAATTACAAGTTTGACCCTTTAATTTAAAAAAAATACAATTTATACTTTTTTAATTATAGAAATTACAAATAAATCCTTTTAATTGCCAAAATTACACCTTTACTCCCTCAACTAATTTATATACTAACAAGCAGGGTAGCCCGCGCGTTGCTGCGGGGGCGTTGCATCTTTTCATGGGTAATCGGCACTGTGATGGGTCGAAGAGGCATTTTTTGGCCCGTTATTTTCAAGTACATTATCACATTGTTACACAATTTGTATCCCATCTTTGTAACAACAACAGACTTTAAAGAAGATGCACATGTTTATTCTTAATACACAAAAGTCCATAATATGCATTAAGTAACCTTTGGTTGCCATCTGCAACATAAATGTTTCTATCATTGATGTAGCTCTTGGAACTTAAAGTTGCATAAAATTGTAGTTGTGGTGCTCCTGCAAAAGCACAAATTAAATATTAAGAACTTAAAATAGGCAGGAGAAAATATGTACTTATAATTTAGTGATTTCAAATTTCATAGACCCATAAAAACTACAGTAACAACTTCATCATTTTAGGATAAACTTGTTTAATTGCCCTTTTTTAATACTAAGCATGTCTAAACAACCCATTTTTTTGCTGTACAAACAGCATAAAGAAAGTGTGTAAAATACCACACAAAATTGTCCAAACAGCCTTTAAAGTCTTTCAAAGGTTGTAAAAATCAATGCGGAACACATAAAATATTCCATGCCAAATTTGGCTGGAAAAATAGAATTGGGTTGACTGCTCACTTAAAACCCGGCGGGTCACAATGGGTTTCAAATTTCTAAGAACCAATTTCTTTTGACATGTTATCTAGGCTGGAACTAATTCAATGGGATAAGACTCTTGCATAAAAAAGGTTGCACATATAAGGTTTTATCCTTCAAACGAATTGTTATCAAAAGTTAATAAGGCTCAAAGTTCATTAATCATTTATGCATGCATCATCTTTGTATAAAAAAAATATGGAGCATCTTGGACTGACATACATAAGCAACAAACATGTATTTCTTTAATTCAGTCATGTTTTTTTAACGTGTATCAGAATTGAGTGAACATCGATACGTAGTAAATGAACTGGAAAAAGGGACGTACTTGTGGAAGGCTTTCAGAACTTATCTATGATGTGTATCCTTTGTGACTCCTAACGCCTGTTCAATTTAGGTAAAGAAACATGTAAAATACCGTTAGCAATAGATTTTGGCGTTTATAACTGTAATAATCAGATTATCAGTTGTTGGGGTGTTTGTAAAATTCAATAATATTTTGAAACTTATCATCCGAAACTACTTATTTGACAACTAAATAATCCCAAATCAGGAATGTCCAACATAATATAATCAAATTCATTAACTTTAAATAGCTATATCGATATTAAAAAAAAAAAAAAAAAAAAAAAAAAAAAAAAAAAAAAAAAAAAAAAAAAGAAAAAAAAAAGAAAAAGGTCCCTGTTTTCGCATCCTAACTATAAATTCCCTCACAAAATAACGCATTCAACTATCAGTGGCATCAAATTTTGACACGACAGCATCAAACTCACCCACTTTCGATCACATTTTCATAAAAATTATAACCAAAACCAAAAACAAAAGAAAAAAGCATCTCACCACAGCTTCTCCAGATTCAAACTGCCTCGCGAAATCCTCAGCCACAATCGACGCAACAGTCGCGTCCTTCCCATTTGCTGCTAAACTAATTTTTAAATCAAATGCCTTCTCATATCCAAAGCGTCTGATGAGGTCGCTTTAGATTCATTGCGAATCTTGAATTGGCCACAATAGGAGGTGGATGATGCTGGAACAAAGGTGCTTTAGATTCAGCCATGAATCAATCTGTCCTTTTTTTCTACCATGATCAAAGGCATATCGACTGGTGGGATCAAAGGATGCTGCTACTCGCTTGCATCCACACCACTTCAGTGGAGCAACAATGGTTCCAACCTCAACGAACATGTATCGATACAACCTACAAAGAAAAGAATGTGACTTATTTCAACTAATTTAAATCAGTAAAAATGCAAATTAAAACTTATAAAGCCAAGTTCTTTACTTGCAATTAGCATTACCAATTATACGGGACCCATTAATATGTTATGCTACTTGCAGGGGTGTTTAGGTAAGCACATAGCTAGTGATCATTACTTATTTCAAAATACAATAACCCATTACGTACCTAAACTATAGTTAGCCAAACACCATCCGACTATAGTGGTTAATAGTATCAGTTAATTTTTTTTAAATATTCATTATCATGTGAAAAACTTGATCTCCACTCTGAAAAAAATGACAGAATGAAAATCGACAAAATATCTTTGAAGTGGATTTCCACATTTTTTCCCTTTTAATGTACTTCATTCTCTCGAATTCTATCACATCACCTATAAAATTGAATGCAAAATGGAGCCTAAGCATAAATTTACTGATTTACATCACATAGAAATAACTGATCCGTTTGTGACAGAAAATCATGCCCATTAGTAACTTCTAATAATAAAAAGAGCAAACCATAACTAACCAAGCTTACCTAATCTTCACCATCTTTCAACCGATCAAAGGTTTTTTTAATCACCAAACCCTGCACAGAAAACACTGTAAATAAAGGCCTAAGAAATTAAAACCTTTCAAAAAATAGAGACCATAAAGTATTGGCATGACATCGCTCTAAAAATGAGGCACCAACCACTTTACATTTTCTTACTCTGACATCGCTTTAAAGAGACCATACACGAATTAGGAAAAGAGCCATTAGTTATTTAACATATTTCAGTAATTGTGCTAATAAAAGGACTGTAAACATCTTTCCATCTCCAAAACCACAATCTCGGTATACAATTGAATAGCGACAACATGTTTTCATAATTTAAAAACCTTTCGTAATAAGTTTTTTTTTTTTTTTGACAATTTGGTCTGTGTCGTTTCTTTTGACCCTAAAACAATCATAATTCAGAATTTATGATCTCATCTATGCAAATCTGCCGTATACAAACCTGATTTTGGACATGTTCCATCCTAACCTGATTCGTAACACGTTGAAGCCCAAGTATTTTGTTTGGTGTTAATTCAGTAGCAATTATATATAGCCCTACTTTCATCAAAGCAACTTCAACCTATTCAATCATGATAAAAAAATTCTATTAGGACCAATTTCACAGACGAAAACAATAGACCTTCATAAAGAATAAAAGCAATTTTGAAGAGCTATCTAAAGCTAAAAATAAATTAAAAAATCAAATTGAATACACACTTCATCAAAGAACATAAAAATAAAACCTATTATATTCATAAATGTATTTTGTATTAGAAGAAAATGCGAAAGAAAAAAAAATCAATTTAACATAGGCAAGGTAGCCATAACAGCCCCTCATTATTCGAACCAACATATCTCATAATAATCATGCATTATAATAACTACATTAGCATAAATGCATAAATATCAACAAATGTAGTCAAGCATCACCATAGTGTTATTTGTACACGTATCCTTAACATTTCAGTTTAATCTCAAAACTGTTAATATGCTGTCATAAACAGTTTGTGCACTTTCTGATATCGGTTTCTCAAAGTATTCAATATTTAATAAATCTTTTTGTGCATAAACATATCAATTACAAAATAAAAAGGTTTTAATATTTTTCCCTAATGCTGTTGAAAATGTGGACGTACACTACCACATTTTTCAATTAGTCAAAAGTCATTCACTTATAAAACTACATTTAACAGAACTACGAAATAAGTGAATCAAAACTCAATATTCTATGATGCTTACTTCAAGTAGCTTATAAGTGCTTATTTATAAGTAGGCGCTCAACAAATAACTAAGTTGAACATCAACTTAAAAAAATCAAAAAATAGTAACCTGATCAAGCGCGATCGGAACAACATGAGTACATCCTCTCAACTCCCATTTTGTCAACTGCCCTGCAAAAAAAAACACCCACTTAAAAATTCTTGAAAAAGAAGCTTATTTCAAACTGATTATGAAAAAACAGCTTATCACACATAGATAAGATTACAAACTTTTTTTTAACCTCATAACTATTAAGTAACCAAAACACATTAATACGAATGTCTGAAATCATCATAAACTCATGACCCACAAAAACAAAATATACCTTAGTATTACCATCAACGGATATAGCCGCAACCACTTCCACCCCTTTCCACTCTACCTCTTGAACCTCCAACAACAGCCATAAACTCAAGAGACAGATCTTGTTGGAATTATGAGTTTCACAAATACAAAATGAAAACCACACAAATCAAAAAGTTTTAATCTTTTAAATAAAATCTTGAAAGGGTGTAAATTTAAGGTCAAATAATTAGGGCCGAATTCATTTTTAATCATCAAACAACTAAACCCCAATTCATTAAAACCTTAAAGGAAAAAAAATCGGATTTACTTACATGAAAGCATCAGATTCAAGCCTACAAAAGTTATTATTTTTTATGCGCCTTTGATGAAGATATGTGTCGAACCTTCATGACAGGAAGGTATGAGTCAACGGCTGTCTTTAGATTTCTTGAGGGTTTGTGTTACCTGTGGATCCTAGCATTTGTTACTGTGATTTGGTGAGTTGACAATATTTGGGAGAGGAAGAAATTCAGATGGAAGAAGGTTCAAGAAGAGAGGAGAAAGTCGGAGATAACGTCCTTATTAATAGGAAAAATGTTCACAATGACCAATTGAACAACACATTTTGGCCTATTCAGTTTGGGTAGCGATCTACTGTTCACATTGTACTGTTCAATATGCACTGTTCATAAGTTTTTGTCCTTTAGCGCCTGGGGTTTATATATATTGTATAATTAAACCTATGGTTTTCATAATTTACAAAATGGTCCCTCTATTCTTCATTAATTCAATTTGGATTTATATATATATATATATATATATATATATATATATATATATATATATATATATATATATAATTACATAATTTACCCTTTAATCCTTTTAGTTGCAAAATTTACATATAACACCCTCATATTATATTTTCCTCAACTCACCACAGGTTTTATATTACAAAAATAACTCACATATTTATAAAATTACAAAACACACCCTTATAGTTTTAAAAATCCAATCGGTTTAATATTAAATCCACAAACCCTAACCCTACTTTCTTCCAATCATTACACATTTATTACACCATCTCTGAACATCATTAATGTACTAAAATTTTTCAAAAACCCTAACCCTAGTACACAGAACTTCTTTTCCTTTTTCTTTTTCCTTTTCCTTAACTCAAGCGATTACAAATTAAATCCAAATCTAGTTTCTAAGCTTTAAAAATTACAAAATATATTTTTCGAATGTTATATATCCTGTAAGAGACCAGAATAAAATATACACAAAGCTCACAAAAATCCTTATAGGTCGATTTAGATTTTAAGTTCAATTAGGGTTTTTAGTTTCCATAAATTCGTACGAGCTACAAAACATGCATGATTCAATTCTACTATTTTCTACAGGTCATATAAAATATAAAGAGTGATATAAAAATACCAAAAAGATTTTAGAACGTACGGTTTTGAGCAGAACAATTTGAACCTCTCGGATAGCTTTAATTGACACTATTAAATCTCCAGGCTTCACACGATCGATCCAAACTTGAACCAATATTTTTCTCACCCTCTTTGAACTTATAAAAGACCAGGAAAATTGTTTGGAAGCTGTGGAAAAAGACAGGTTGACTGAATGGGATTTTTAGGGATTCGGTTTTGGGTTTTATGGATCGATGATGGTTTTTATAATTATATAAACTTGTATAATATATATAAGAACGATATAATACTTATATTGGGCTGGAAAAATAATGTGATAAGTCCAAATTTGGATAATGTATAAGTTTCCTAATTATTTGGGATTTCTTTCTATTTTATAAATAATATATATATATATATATATATATATATATATATATATATATATATATATATATATATATATATATATATATATATATAAAATTAATTATATATAATTCAACCCATAATATTTTTATACAGAATTTTATTTTTTTCCAATTTTATAAAAGTGACATATTTTATCTTACATAATTTATTTTGATCGTATATTGCCAAATTTTAAATTTATAGGGTTTTTCTTGATATTATTTAAGTGTTATTACAAAATTTTAAACTTAAGGGCATTTTGGTCATTTTGCATGTTTTAAAAATTGAGGTATTACATCAAGGGTCCAAAGTTAAGCTCAATCTAAAAAGCCACCCAGAAGGGCTTTTCAAAAAGACAAGGCACAAGCCCTGGGTCCCACTAATAAGCACTATGGGGGCCTTTGAACTTGGGTGAGTTACACTGATGACTCAATGTATATCATGAAATGGGACAAACTAAAAGCTCTATGCAGGCCTACCAAATAAGCCAGAAAGCAGCTAATAAGCACTGAACATTAAAGATGGGCTTATGGGTTTTCCAAAAAGCCAATTATCACTAAGGGGGGCCCACTAATGAACAAGTTATGATCTAATGAACTTGGTTGGACTACACTGACTACTCAGCATACAAAGTGAAATAATGCAAACTTAAAGGCACAAATAAGCTGACTAGATGATGACTGAGATCCAAAATAAGCTAAGACCTAAAAAAACTATATTGATAAGCTATCCAAAAAGCTAAGAGTGAGGGGTGGGGTCCACTGGTTAATCCAGAATGAGCCAATGAAAGTTGGGTGAAAACCCTGGTGCAGGGGAGGGTTCTCTCCGTGCAGGTCCATATAAGCCACTCAATAAGCTACTATTTTTTTTTTTTAAAATAAGCCAACATTGGATTTCAAAAGTTTAGCTGGTGGACTTTGATTTCCAAAAAGCTCAGGGCTTAATTTGTAACACAAAAATCAGGAAAATTCCTTAAAATTTTGGATTTTCTGAAAAAGGTATGCAATTTGACTTTTAAAGCTAAACTACAAAGTTGACTTAAGTGAACTTTAATCTAATCCTAGTGAATGAAAATGATGTTATAAGTTAAAATGAAACTAAATTAAGCTATCTAAACAACTTATGAGAGGATTTGAGTGACCTTGAGTCTTAAAAACTTAACAGTGTACACCAATGATGAGATTAAAACCTATTTTGACTTTTTATGAGAAAAGAGGTGTTGCTTATGCTTTGTATGACCTGTTTAGTAATAATGTAGTATGAATCAAGCTTAGATACCAACTTTAACAACCTTGAACATAAGCAACAAAGCTAATCCAAACAACCTGTTTACACTATGATCCAAGATGAAATTGCATGAAACCTGAATCAAACCTAGATTTATGGACTAGGACCTATCTAAATAGCAATAATATGACAGAATAAGCAAAAATAAGCAATGATCAAGCACTGTTAACCACTAACACAGACTATGCAAATTTACACTAAAAATCCAAATTTAAGAGAAAAAAGAGCTTTGCACCTTGTCCTAGCTTTTACTAGGGCCTCTTTATCAGCAACAAGCTCCTAGCTTATCAAAGATAAGCTAGGTACAGTCCATCTTGCCCCTCCATTGTAGGCAACTTCCAAAGCATCCTGTCTCATATGCATAGGTACCATGTAGATTGGTTTGATTCTATAATTCTCTTTTTATATTTTCTTAGTTATTCGAAAGCTTAAGTGAGCTTGTGAACCAGTTGTAACAACTAATAAGCTTAAACCATATTTTAACTTAAAACATGAATTCTTAAAATAAACTGAAATTGGTACAAGAGCTTGAAACAAGAACTTAAAAACTTATATTAATTTTAGAAAACAAATTACATGCTAATGTTTTACTGGAATTGAAAAGTTACAAGAAATTCGACACAAGCTAATTTTTTTTCTAAAAACTACTACTCTAGTCTTCTCTCTGTCTTCTTCATTATATAGGCACCAATTAGGGTTCCTGCATCCCTCTGAGAAATTCCCAGCAGTAACATGGACCATAGGATCCTTAGAATCCAATCCCCACCATCTACGTGTTTTGGCGCCAAAATGGAGAATTGCAATTTGTCTGATTTATTGCATTTGGGGGGTGATGAGTGTGTAAATACTCATCATTTTTAGTCAAATCTAAGCTGCAAAACGATCAAAAATACTAAAAAATGCACCAAAATGCGAACAAAATCCCAAAGATCGTATTTTATATGTTTCTGATGAAAAACGAGTGAAAACAAACGAAAAACGAACAAAAGTTACATATTTGGCAGTTTCAGTCCCCCGACTTTCAAAATTTTACAAAACTAGTCCCTGGTCAATCATCTTTAAAGAAAAGTCAACTCAAGTCTTTAAAAGTCAAATATTATCAGAAATGGTCTTTGGGGAAAAAGTTTTAGAAATATTACAAGTTTGGTCCCTCTAGTTTGAAACTTGGCAAAAAATACCCCCGGGAATTCAAATTTGGGAAATATTCATTCAAGGTCCTTGTGTTATTGGTACTTGGAAAAAATCATCCTTATGAGTATTTTGAGGGAATTACACTTTCAGTCCATGGATTTTCAGTTTTTGGCAAAATTGGTCCTTGAGGTTTCAAGCTAATAAACCAAACGGACCTAAAAGATATAAGTAGCCCACTCTCTTATCTATCCCTCCCATGGCCCAATACAAGCCCACCCCTTTTTCTTGTACGTATGATAACTTCACCAAACCCTAACCCTACACAACATACGTACCCTCCCATCTCCTTCTCCATTCAAAGACTCTGAATAAAAAATACCACCACTATCCCATCTTCCCCACCCCGTGGTCACTTCCAGCCAAACCCACCCATCTCTATCCCTTCCCATCACCCTCAAAACCTTCCCCCAATCCCACTAATCCTACATAACTCGTACCTAACACCCATCAACCAGTCAAGAGAGGCCATGGTGGCAATCCACCTCACTTTGGGCGCCAAAGTTGGAATTAAAGGTCGAGATAGTGTTTGAAGAATTTAATGGCTAAGATCGATTTTACAAGCTTCAAGGACGCTGATGAAACCCTAAGAAGATGAAGACAAAGAGAAGAATAATTGGTACCTACCACTTCTAGGTTTAGTATAAATAGAGGAGCTTTGTAAGCCTAAGGGCATTCATATCTTTTTCATCTCATCTCATCTCAGTTTTATGTTTTTATCTTTTCAAGTTCTTAAAAGTTTTATTGTAATTCGACTTTTTTCAAGTTTAATGAAAGTATTCCTATTCCAAGTTTGTGTTTCCAGTTTAATTTCTAATTATTCCGTTTAAAAATTTATTATCTGGTGTTGTTTGATTTGAAAGAAAAGTAAAATAAAATAAAAAAAACAGAAGAAAAAAAATGGAACAGAGTTGAAAAAAAAAAAGAGGAAGTGAATAGCAGAAAGCAGTTGCAGAAATGGAGTATGGGGTTAGAGTCTCATGGGAGATGTATAAGTTGTTCGTATGGTTCTAAGTTTTCAGATTGTTCACACTCTTTTGAAGCCAAGTAAGTTGTTCAGTTCTAAATTATTGATTCACTTTGATAGTTGTTAATTGTTATTTGTTGTTATCACTCAGTCTCAACTAGGTCTTAGAATAGTTATAACAAGGGTACTGGTCAGGTTTTGGTCCTGATTTGATACTCCTCTTTGGGATTCTTGAGAAGTGGTAGACGTTAAGGGGTGTTTGGGTTAAGACCATTTCATGGTTTTGATCACTTTTAGTCAAGGAATTCACTTAAAACAACATTGAATCACCAATATTAGTTGTTAGGAATGAACAAATTCCAATTTCAAAAAGTTTCGAAGGTTTTCAATTAGTGTATCATAAGCTTGTGTTTGTCACTGTTGTGTTAATTAGTTGAAGTGAAATTTTAGAAAAAGTCCATTTTCAGTAATTTCTTTTGCTTAAAACGAGTCTATTTTAAGTTATGGTAGCTTAGTTGAGACTGCAAAACACCACCATTTGACCTGGTGCACTCAGCAACTTCCTTCCCTCACACCATTGTTTGCTTGTTGAATTCGTAGCAGCTGAGTTATTGATTCTTTTTACCACTCGATCTTGGCTGATCCCTTGTAGTAGTTAATTTTCCTTGTAATTGATTCAATAGTTGTTACTTATTCTTGTTAATTGTTGTCGTTGTAATTGATTCAATAGTCGTTACTTATTCTTGTTGCTAGCTGATACCGTTCTTGTTGATTGCTCTTGTTACTTTTGTTGTTGTTCGGCTAAATGGTTAAGAGCTCAGTAGTTATTCTTAAATTTTAGTTGGAATATTTTGTGAACTTGCAAGAAACTAATCTTGAGCAGATCATCTTCGATTTTAAATCTATAAACCTGCTTTTGAAAACCTTGAGTAATTGTGTTTAGGGAGTTTGAAAAGAAAATAAAAAGCTAAGAAAAAGTGGACCAAGAGATTCGAACCTGAGTTCCCACGTACACAAATCAAACTCCCCACCAACTGTGCTAGTGATGCTTTCTTGTTATGTTCCCAATTATTAAATATTTGTAGTAATACTTTTCTGTTTTTGCTTATTTTACCTTAGCAGCTTATATTTGTGCTTTTTACTGCTTATTCGTAACTGCTTAATCTGCCTTTTCAGTTTTCCTAGGTTAGTAGTAATATCATTTAATTTCCAAAAAAGTTCCAAAATTATTTAATTAGTTGTAGCATTTATTTTCATTTAATTTAGTTAAAATATTAATTAAATCATAATAAATTAAATTTTTGTTGGAAAATTAATTTCTTTTTTTCAAAAGTTTTCTTTTGTCTTTTAGTGCGGTAGAAAATTAGTTAGGAACCCGTAGGACGTTTGGAACTCAAAATTCGCGTTTTAATTTGCGCACTCGCGTAATTTTTAATTAAACATCACGTTTTTTATTTAGTTTACGTTTTTAGGATTCCCAATACCTAATTATGTTTTCCTGTAGTGTTTTAGGTTTTTTCCTAGTTAGTTAGTTGCCTTAGGTTAATTTATGTTTACTTTCGTTCGTTAATTTTCAAATTCGTTAATTTAACGTATCGCAAAGCCAAATAACTTTTCCAATCATACAAGATTTTAATCCAAATCTCATTCGAAGCTTTCCATTCACACCTCGTTGGGGTACGACCCGGGAAATCACTTCCCGGTCTCACAATTTGAATATCACTTTCACAAGTTTTGCGAGGTAATCGTTTTCCTAAACGGTTTACTCGTATTACTTCATGTTTATTTGTCTCAAGACAAATTAAAACTCACGTTTGTTGATATTTTGATAAATTATTGTTTAAACACCAAAACACAACGAATCAGGGGGGTGCTTTTAATGATGTTGTCTTGTTAGGTACAAGGGGGTGTTGGGCGGTGGATGTGACTGGGATGGTGGAGGAGGTGATGTGAAGTGTTACAGGCACAAGTGGTGATGGAGATGGGAGGGAAAGGGATGTGTGACTGGGTGTTTGACCCTGGGGAGTATTAAAAAGGGATTTGGGCTTGGGTGGCTTTTGGGCTTATGTATTGGACTGGATCAGGGGGTGTTGGATTGGATTAGTGGATTTGGTGTAATAATAATAGGGTTCGTTTGGTTTAGGAAATTATTACAAGGACCAATGTGTATTTTCTAAAAATTAGAGGGACTGAAAATGTAACTTTCCCAAAGTTTGCAAAGGGGCCTTTCTTGCCAAGTCTGAATAGTACAAGGACCATATTTGATATTTTCCACTTTTGAAACTCCAGGGATCATTTTTGCCAAATATGAAACTTCAGGGACCACTTTTGTAATTTACTGAAAATACAAGGGTTTGATCTGCCACTCTTCCAAAGTTGTCACAAGGGTGCAATTTTTCAAACTTGAATAGTATAAGGACCATGAATGATGATTTTAATCCAGGGACTGAATCTGCCAAATTTGAAACTTTAGGGACTAAACTTGTAATTTCTTCAAATCTTTCACCTAGGGACTAATAGTGACACTTGTGAATTCCCATGGACCATTGTTGACTTTTTCTTCCAAAATCCAATGCTTAGGGGCCATTTCTGTCAAATTCCAAACTTGAGGGACCATTTCTGCCAGTTTTGCAAACATTTGCTCCAAGGACTATTTTTGGCATTTGGTGATTCTCCAAGGTGTGTTTTGACATTCTGAGCTCAAAAATGACAATTTACTTCCCCGGCTCTGGCTTTTGACATGATTTCTAAATTCATGCTCGTTTTTGTCCTTTTTGGCTTGATTTGTGCCAATTTCTGAAATATCCGTTCCTGCACGATCACAAACACAAAAACACAATATCTTTGGCATTGGTTAGTTTGTGTTTGTTTTGGTCTTAAAATGGACAGGAAAAGGTGTGTGAATAAGCACACACCAACTTACTAACAGAAAAAAGCTATACCTTAATCACCTTCTCTTTATTAACCCCCAGGTGATCCTTCTTCTGAGGGAGTGTCACTATCTGAATCTGCATGGACGACACCAAAAATCCAGGAAAAACCATTCATATCCAAATCAATATAAACATCACCAACTCTATTATTATCGTTATATCATTATTTTCTAAAAAAAAAAATTACCGCTTGAAGAGAAGTCACTACTTGACCTACTGGCATTATCCCCTCTGTTCTCTCCTTGATTGATTGCAGTAGCAGCAGGAACTGCTCATCTATTAAAAACACACATAAGCAAATGAACGTATTTGCATAGAGTAATCACATTTGAATAAAAATTAAAAAACTTAAGTTAAAGTTACCTGCTCTTTTTTAGTTTGGTGCATCAGGACAGATACTACTGGATTCTGTAACAATATCAAATGATCAAAGACCATACATCACGAATAAATATTAATAAAACTACAATTCGGAATAAATTGTTTACGACATGTATTGTGCATTTCCAGCTAATGCTCTAGCTTGTTGAATTTCTGCTCTCCTTTTAAATTTACTCAAATTCTTCCTATAATTTGTAACATACCGATCAAGTTCTCATAACGTTTCAATTTCAACACTGTCAATATCAATATCAATCTCCTCATCATTCTGTGACAGCGTATTATTCTTCTTAATAATCAGAACAACGCCATCAAGATAGGGATGAGCATTTCGACCCGAATCCCGGAACCGTACCGAAACGGTACCGTTCCCGATATACGGTACGGTACCGGGACTAAAAAATAAGGTGAAAAAAAATTCGGGACCACTAATTCGGTACGGGACCAGTACCAAATCGGGAAATTCCCGAATAAAAACAGGGAAAACCCCGATTTCCCGGTACCGGTACCGAAACCGGTACCGATATCCGAATCCCGTTCGGTACGGTACCGGTACCACTATTTATGCTCGAGAAAAAATCGGTACCACTAATTCGGTACGGGATCGGTACGGGACCGGTACCGTGCTCATCCCTACATCAAGATGATCCGATGGTAAACTTTGAAGATTTGAGCTAAGCTTTTGTTTCTCTTCATAAGGCATGTCCCTTTTATTTGGTTCACGCGCTTTCGGTTTCTTAGGTAAAGGTGTCCTCCTAAAGGGAAAGATTGTCGCGGGTCTTGGTAAACCCATGCGCTTTCGGTTTCTTAGGTACATATCGTCTCTATATATCTGTCACACAGTGAATTCCATTTCTCAATCATTTCAAAAACTTGCAACTAATATCATGATCCTAATTACATAACTTTTCCTATTAACAAAATTATAACTTTGCTCTATCTATTAAACATATACTCAAAAAACTTCAATAATTACTGTGAACATATAATCAAAAGCATCAACAATTACTATGACACCTAATCACATTATTTAGTTTCAAATTGGGAATCGAAACACACCGATAGAGAAAGCAAAAGTTTTCATTCCAACATTGCATCAAACACCTTGTATGCATATACAAACAAAACAAAGGATGAAGTTCTAAATTGACTCAATTTGACAAAAAATTTGCAGATGCAATGATGACATAAAAAACATCAAAAACAAAATTAAAATAGACCTAAGTTATTGGGATGACATAAGAAACATCAAAAACACAATTAAAACTGACCTAAGTTATTGGGATGACATCAAAAACATCGATGGCAGTTGAAGACCGATTCTTCCCATTTTTTGAAATATACAGATCCGGTGATGCAAAGTCAGAGAAGTTTGGCTAAGAAGCATTTAAAAAACAATTCAAATGACGCTCCTCTTTTGAACTATTCGAATTAAATGGATTGAAACCGTATAGATGAATAAGCAGAGGTGAATGAATATGTGATTAATGGTTTATAAAAATAGACCCAAGAGAATGGTTAAACAAAAGGGTGCATTGTGGTGTTGTACAAAAGGGGTTAAATAAGGAAGGACACATCATCCCATTTAATTTTATTAGCTTCATTTGGTGGTACAAAACTTCATTATATTAGAATACATAGATAAACTAATTTATAATAGTTTCATTTATATATAAACAAATACATACTTTAAATAGTGATTGGATTATATGAGGAAAGAGAATAAGTGGGTTACAAGTGTCATATACATATGTGGGTAGGATGATATGTATGAGGATTTTATAGGATTTATCATTTCTCATTGTTTTATCATCATCAGCATTAAAAATCTCAATCAAAATACAAAGATCTAAACTGTGAAAAAAAAAAAGAAAAAAAAAAAAACAATTCATACACTCTTTATCATCATTATAATTATTTCAAACAATCCGTACACTTTCTAAATCAATACAAAACTTATCAATAAAAGTTGGTACTGATCATCTACCGAATGATAAATTTATTGCGTTCTCCATTGTTGCTCATGATCGATTCTATTTTACTTTGGCTTCTAAATACATGCTTTTCCTTTGTGATTTAAGAAAACCAATGATTCCTGTTATAATTGGGCTTCTGAAGAAGGTTATGGTATCTTATTAGGATATTTTTAGAACAGTGAATTTAGTCTCTTTTGCTATGGGCTGGATGTTAGAGAGTCGAGCTCTTCACGGGTATCAGGTTCTAGTAAATCATTTTGTGCCTGGGGACTCCCTTCCAGTCTTTCTATGGTTACTAATGAATGTCGTTGTGGTAGTTGTATTGTTAAGGATGAGTTTTGTAAAGACAAGCTTCCTAACTGGATTAATTGGCAACAAAAGAAAGAATTCGTGTTGGGTTTTGGGATTCTTGATAAAGAAATTTCTTCTAAATTGTTTAAATCTGATGGATTTGGTGGGTTTACACTTGTGACGCTAAAGACATTCAATTGGCATGTTACGAATACTTAAAGTCGGATCTTGCGCGAGCCTTGAGTATAGAATTAAAGGTCTTTGAGTACTTTAAATTCAATTGGCTTGACGGATACTTAAAGTCGGATCTTGCGCGAGCCTTGAGTATAGAATTAGCTAAAGACATTGACAACGGAAGGCATAAGATGATGTTAAGTGATTTAATGTTGGGTGGTGGTGGATAGATAAAGATTAATGAAGAAAGAAGCTTGTGGAAAAAAGAAGAAAAAAGAAATAAATAAATGAACAAAAATAAAAGGACAATAATACCCTCACATGGAAGGCACATGGGACTTTTTTAAGCGGTGACCGGTTTAGCCGGTGACCAGTTGCAAAAGTAGCACATATTGCATAACATTGACGGCTTCAATAAGTTTTGTTGGTTATATTAGTATTTTTGAGAGTTAATTACCTAACAGTAGAAATTTCTAAAAGTTCATTACCTATCTGTATAATTAACCCTAAAATAAATAGTGGCTGTTAAAGAAAAGGTTTAAACCTACCTTGACTGCTTTCCGAAAGCTCAAGTAATGTGATATTCTAAAACAGTATGTAACTTTAGTAACTATGACTTAGGATTTTTAAGAGGGTGTTGCACAAAAGAATGGGCTAACTAAAGTTACACCGTAAGAAATGAAAGTAGCAAAAAAATTAAGGGGTTGCACATACTACAAAAACGGCTGTTTTGAAATCTTTTTGCACTTCGTGACCTAAAATCGGGTGTGGCACGGCATGTGGGTTCGTCGATGTAACTATGGTATGGTCAAGGAGACAAACATCAAAATTATGTTTTTAGTTAATGACGTCAAATTGTCTCACCTACAAAGAAGGTAGATACCAAGAATAAGAGCAAGAGGTACGGTGGAGCATTTTTTTTTTTTTTTTTTTTTTTTTAAGGTTTGGGAGATGGAGGAAAAGGTTTTACCCTAATCAAATGAAATTCAATTAAATTAAGGAAATAATTAAAAAAAAAAAAAAAGGTAGGATAATGATTTATATATCATTTTGGATATCTTTTCTATACTATTTTTTTTTTTTTGTTTTCTTATGTGGGAGATGGAGGAAGACAGCATATTAGGGTGTAGTGGTTTTATATACTTCATTTGTATATAATTTTGGGCTTAAATATGCAAAAGGCTTATTTGTTAATCTTTAGGTATAAATTTTGGGCTTAATATGCAAAATGTTTGTATTGAGTATATGCATGATCTTGTAGCATTTCTTTATACATTCCATATACTTAAATATATTTATGCAACTTTTTTTTTTTTTTTTTTTTTTTTTTTTTTTTTTTTAATGAAGTTTATTTTAGTTAATATTGTGTATGTTTTATTTTATGTAAATAAAATTAAAAAAAAAAAGAAAAAAAGGACGACGTCACCACATTTTCTGTTGTCAACTGTAACGGCCAGAATGTGGTGTCATGAGATTTCTGGTGTCATAAAGACTTTTGCTAACGTGGCAACACTTTTTGTCCACGGCACGAGAGCCACGACTCCACTGTACCTGGTGCTCTAAGGGAAGAGAAAGCTTATGTGCCCTCTATCTATTATCTTTGGTAAACATGTAAAGTCTTTGTACATTGTTTTCTAGCTTTGAAAAAATCTCAATTTGTTTTGAATGTGTAATCTGGTAAAGTTGTATTTTTCAAAAAAATAAAAATAAAAAAGGGGTAAAATTTGACCTGTATCACTGTATGTAAGTATGTAACTGTGTAGCACAGGTGGTTGGAGAGCTTGATGGTAGCACACCGGGAGCATGATGGTAGTACGAGGTATCAGATATGTACTAATTTGTGACTGGGGATTGACAAATACATGATACTAGTACTACACTACATACAACAGAAATCATGTAAAAACAAAAATTCTTGTCATATATTTTAGTTTTGGCACTTCCCGTCATGTGAACCCCACACGTTCCTTGTGCTGTGAATTAACACTCAATGAGGCCCCTCAGAATGTTTAATACGACACATTAAGATCAAAAAGTAGTAGGTCCATTTATGTGAAGTTTCTTTGTTGTTACGTACAAACAAAATGTCCTTTGCAACTTGCATTAAACAATAGTCACTCACCGTTTCTTGATTTTGTATCTTTCTTTTTTGGAACTTACTGTTTTAGCCATTTACTCGACACCGAAATGCTATCTACTACTATTACGTACTTTGGATTATCAACATTTGTGTCCACTCATTTCACTGAGGTTAATGAAAAACACACTCAATGTGAACCACACTAGATGTTCCAATTCTAAAAGTCATGTTTTAGCAATTTACAGAAGATTCTCCATCCTTAATTAATTATAATGGGGCTTAAAATGGAAATTTACAAGTTCTAGACTTCTAGTGGATGCCAAGTTGCTCATACTCTCATAGCACATCCATTGTGCACCCTATGCCTTTTTAAGTACAAAAAAGGTACAAATAGTAACATATACTTCCATAGTGCATCTTCCATTATGAACTTCTATAGTGTCCACGTAAATGACTTTTATGATTTACTATACCATATTTTGCTCTTGGAACTAAGGTTATCAAGATCGCGGTCTTACTTAGGATTGTTTTTGTCTCTGCAAGATCGAATCGGGATCGTAAGATCCTACAAAACTGTAAAATTTTTAGATAGGGGTTGTAATGTTATATAGTTCTACATAAAATTCGATATAATAGACCAATTTAAGTGAATATAGATAAAAATTTTAAAGTTTAAACATTGTAACAATATAAACAATGTAATACATGCAATTAATTCATGTTACAATCGTTTGATAAACGATTTGGGTAGAAAAGAATTGGACATGAGCAAAGTCGGGTCATGTATAAGGGTAAAATTCTGTCAAAATTTAGGAAGTGGGATTAACTTCACTAAAATATTTGTTTAATAATAAAAATTAGGCTTTATAGTAGGATCGGGATCGATAGCGATCCTACGATCTTACTAGCTATCTTACGATCTTACTTCGATCATATGCTATCTCTGATCCTACTTAGATCTTGCAAGGTTTACTAATGTATGATCGTAAGATTGTACGATCTTGCGATCAAGATCGTGATCTTGATAACCATGCTTGGAACTGTATATTCACGCACACAAAAAATAAATAATAATGATACAAACAAATTTAAATTTCATTCATTTACAATTTACGATATCAAGTTCAAACAAGTTTCTTATAAAATTGGTTATCTTCATGACTTTAGAATTTTCCCCTTTCAAAACATATTTCTATTTGAGAGTACTTTGATCATTATATCTTTCTTTTAAAACCACAAACAAAATCAAATAATACAATTATTTGTTAGTGGACTATTATCGAGTGTCTAGTATAGTTTATAAACAATCAAGTAGAAGAATTTGTATACTTCATATCATTGCTTTTCGAAAACAAACTACAACAATGTACAATTATTACAAATACAATTCACTACAACATGAAATAAAAAAATAAAGTGTCTATTACAAACTCAATTTGTACAAGAAAGCTAACTATTACTCCATTATACAATTAAAAACATGTATATGATAGAAACACTTAGATTCAAAATTACCAAATCTTTGATCCCCACACTTTTTGCAACTGCTACAACATGAAAAACACACTCAATGTGAAACACTTAGATTCAAAATTTCTTGATTTAAACCAACTTGGTCGTATACATCGAGCACACCCATGGTTTATGCTAGAAAATCTTGGGTCGACCCATCGAGCAGAAACAACAACCCATTAACGTACATGTAGGCAACTCTTGAATTGTAACCCGAATCTTCAAGCCAACTACTTCTTGGGTTTAACCAAAAAAACCCGTATCGACCTATATAACATACATACCGGTTGGAAACAGGTCACTCACAAGTGCATGTGACTGACCTAGCTTTTGTGAAGTATATAGTAGAGTTGCCTTTTACAAGGCCATATTACTACCTACACTACCACCGACTTGTTGAGGTTCGAAAAGGGCGAGCTTAATGGTCCCACTATTACAAGATCTATAAACATCGATACATTCCTCTAAATCGGCATCACAAGTTAAAAGAACCCATTCGGAATCATCGTCAAAGTACTTGAGATGGAACTGGTTGATCTCATTTATACTAAACCTCTTAGCAATTTCTACTAGTAATTGATTGTAACCCCAATCCTTTTGCAATCGAAAACGTACCTTTTCTTCACCATAAGTGATCTTAACTCTCTGAACAGTTTCATCTCGAGCATTATTCCCATTTTTCGGGGGTAGTGTTGTGGGGAGCTCGGTTAGCGATTTATGGCTATGTGATCTTTGAAAAACTTTTGGTTCTTGTTCTGGATCTTGATCTTGACTATAAAGTGACACATGAAGCTCAGCATCACTACGAGCTCTTTTCAAAGAGCCACTACCAATATCTTCACCAGTCGGCGTGCGCGGATGTGGGTATGGGTGAGTCCCACTGGAAGATGATTGACCAGAACTTGAAGTTTGACTGCTTGAAGGTGAAACTGACAATTTTGTGACACCCATGATGGACTTTGAGTCGACTAATTGTTGGAACTTAGGGTTTGTTTTAGGATCAGGGTAAGCAAGATTTGGGAAATTTGAGTAAAAAGACTCGATCTGGAATGAACCTGAAGCCCCATGTACAGAATCCATGACAAGCTGGATCTTTTGTAATGAATGGCCAACCTTTTTAATCTTTCGCGAAGGCCAACGTTGTATCCCGTGCTGTCTGCATATCCTTTTCAACGTTGTAGGACAAACTGCAAATATAATCGCATAGAAAACATTTTTTAGAATTTTGTCCAATTTTTTGGTTTATTTTGTATAATGAATGCGTTAGTTATAAATAGTCAACTTATTTCATTGAAAAGCATAAAAGTGGATCTAACAGAATGCTTACCACCGAGGTGTTTTGCAGCATCTTTCAAACTCCCAGCAAAATACTGTCTAAGCATTTCCAAAGTGATTGTTTTCTCTGTTTTGGAACCACCACGACGTCTCTCTGGCCGTTTAATATTATCGGTGATCAAACAACCCTCACCGGAGCCCGACTCATTTGTTGGTTTAATCAAATCCATGGTTATGTCCGCCAGGATTTCTTCGACTTTCGGCACTATTTCTACGCTGCCGGGAGCTTCTTCCAATAATTCCTTGTCTGTGACAATCCTTAAACTCCGGCAAACGTTTTGTATAATAACCGACAACGAGTTAAGCAAACTCTTCTGCTCTTCTTCATCTGTACAATCAACCGGCAAGAAAAACTCCAAAACATAATCAACATTAGCCGTGAAAGTGCTTCTAAGACGTATCGCCACAACCCCACATAAATTGAAAATCCGTGCATGGTGCGATAACGGGTACTCGGTTTTTGTCATCAATTTCACATCAGGAAAATAACACGGTTGGTTTGTCTTGAAGGCTCTACCTACCACGCCTTGACCTTTTAACAAGTGGTGCTCCGAACAAGCTTCTTGAAAATCTTTGTAACGCGGATCATGCACGTAGCAAGCGGGGTCCACAGTTGATATACAGTGTATTAAGTTTGCATCTGAATGCCGACATCCGCCTTTCCCTTGTTGTGTACACGGTATCCATGTTTGAGCCAATGGCAAGTTGTGAGTTTTGCAAGCGGATTTTAGGATTTCCAAAATTTCAGGTAATGCGGCTTGATACAAACCATCGGTCATCTGGCAACATATTTTGATTAAATGTTAAAAAAATAATAATAAATAAATAAATAAATAAAAATCATATTTTGTATTCTTTGTTTAATGTTGTAATCACTGACATATTACCTCGGATTTTTTAGAGCTGGAAGACTCGGAACTCCTGAGATCGACCGCCTGTCAAAAATCGAAAACTTCAAAAAGTTTAGAAATTTCTCAACAATATTTCATATCAACCCTGGAACATGACATATAAACAGATAGAACTCAGAGTGATTATTCTCACACTGAGAATCTAAATTAACTAGACGCTTAAGGGGTGTTTGGATATATTATCTTCTGCCCAATAGTCTTTCCTTATTTCGTGCAGATTTTATTATTTGACATTTTATCTATTTCTAGTAACTTTGATAAATATATATTGCCAAACACTCAAATATCTGACGGTTTGATCATTACAATCTCTGAATTTCAGACAGAGAAAATTTCATATTACAACGAGCTTATAGAGTTGAATAAAAAGGCTAATGTAATTACAATGACAAATTAGTAGGAAAAATATTACCTCAAGAGCTTTACAAACACCTTCGATCTCAGGAGTATAATTATTCTTTTGTGTAGTCATAACAACCTCAATAACACCAAGACAGCTTTGACTATTCTGATCAAAAATCGGGACAGCAACACTTCCACGAACATCATACTGCTGAGCATAAGTAACTCTCGGGTACTCCTCATCTTTAAAAAACCGAACATCAGGAGTCCATTCTGGCACTTTACCCATATATACCCTCCCAGGTAATCCAACAATATCCTTAGAATTACTCTCGGCAGGAAAAGTATAATTTTCAGATATGTGTCTATAATTAGAAAGTTGTGGGCAATCCGGACCAAGTGAAAAAAGTTTATCACTTGTACTCAAAACTTTTTTTCCTCCTCGGTTTTCCGGTAACCATATTTGAATAAGCGTGTTTCTGTTTAGTCCCGAATTTTTTATATTCTCGATCGCGTAGATTAATCTTTCTTTCACCCCGATGTTCACACTTGGTGGGATCCACCATCTTCGGCTCGTCTCAGAACTTTCTAGAAAGTTTTCTGATTGATTAGGAAATCCGAACGAATTACTAACAAGGGATTTTGACAAAATCCCATCTTCAGTTTGACTTTGACTAACCGAAAGATTCTTGAGAATTAACGGTTTTGCCCTTTCTTCTTGAACATCTTCAGGCAGATGATCAATGTTGTTGAACTCCAATGTCGGCCATATAAACTGAGTATCGAAAATGGGATTATTAATGTTATTATTGTTTATGTATTCGGATCCATCTGTAGCTTGTAACCAACATCCATCTACAAAGAGTTCATCCATGTATTCGAAATCCATCATGGATTCGGCTGGATTTCCAAACATGTTATTCGGAGAAAACACACCATCATCCATATCTCTACTCTTGTACTCAATCCCACACAAACTTTATCTACAAAGTTGCAACTTTTTTTTTTATCATATATTAAGCAAAATCTGTCAAAAATGAGGAAACAGAAAGAAAAATTATACTACTTGATGATAACAGAAGGAAAAAATCATAACTAAGGCAGTAACTTTCTTGGAGACGGTACCTGCTAGCCTCTTGTGGGCTCTATCGCCGGGTCTAATCTTGTAATCGAAATCGCAGAAATGTTATCTAAAACTTGGGGCTTTATTGTTTATACTTATACCTCAATCAAAATCTGTCAAAGTTAAGGGAAAAATAGAACAAGAACATTACACATACGAAAATCGGACGAATTAGAATAAACGAAATAGCACTAAGCTGCACTGAAAATCCCACAATAGCAATCTAAAAATAACAACTTTATTGATCAAATCCAAGAAAAAGAAGTTCAAAAATAAGACTTGATCCAAAAAGCCAATCTTGCACTGTAACTCAACAAATTTAATCCAAACTCACAAGTTTATTTTTCATATTTGAACCCAAAAATATGAAAAGTCGAATGATTAAAAGCCACACAAATATAAAATGAAATTAACAGTGAAAAAGTGCAAAAGATTATATGCTTGGCAAATCAAATAAAGATTCTATCAACATGAACTAGTCAAACTCATAACAACTTACAAACCTATATTTCCAACCAAACTAAAGATTCCATTTAAAAGGTAAATAGTAAACAAACAAATATACAAACAAACAAAACTTGTTATTTCTTACAGATTTCACAAGATTGTACTTGTACCCATACTTCCACTTGCAAACTTAACCATCACCAAAAAAAAAATTAAAAAAAAAAAATGAAAAATGAAAAAATAAAAAGAGCAAGAAAAAAAAAAGTTTTGAAAACAAGATTCTTGAACATTCCAAATATGAGTTTAACACATTCTTATCTTAACAAAACTAAATTCCTAAAATACCCAACAAAATGTTTTTATAAACTTATTTTTGCTAAGATATCATCATGTGGGATATTTCATATGCAGAAACACATAGAGCATACCTTAAAAAGTGTTTTGAAACATAGATATTATCAGAACATATATAAAGACATACCTTGTAATAATCATACATATATGAAAGTGTTCTTGTAAACTTCTCTATATAGGGAATCTTGGAGGATAGTCAACTACTTGCTCTAGAGAGAGAGAGAAATAGAGAAGATACCAAAGATAAAGATTCAAGTATATATCAAGTACTTAATAAGGTGATGATGCAATAAATGAAAAAATAATATCCTAAATTTAAGCAAAATTAAAATAATGGGTGATGTAAGATCCAAATAGTTAAAAATATTTTATTAAAAGTAGGCGAGAAAATAAAGAAATGAAAAAAATGTTGGTGTGTGTGTGGATGTTGGATGGGTAAGCAATTTTACAACTTGCAAGTTGGTAATATATATAGAAAGGCAAAAAGTTAGCTTTTTAGTCATGCAACTAGTAACATATTCATTTTTAGACTATTGCTTTTGGTTTTTATAATCTGGCCACTATAGTTCTAACAGTACTTCACCAGCTTTTCACAATTTTTGGTAACGATGACTTTTTTATCAGCACTACGCTGCGGAGTGCGAGATTTTATGTGAAAGTTATTTCGTTACAAAAACATTTCTTAAATTTAACTCAGGGATCGTTTATGAAATCGATAAGTAACTACATGAGCTATTTATGTAATTTTTTGTTTCACAAATGGTACACAAATTTAACCTAGGGAATGTGTCTGTAATCTCAAGTGTTCGTTACACAAATAATCCCTAGATTTTACCTATTGACTTTTTATGTAACGAGAGAGATGTTTTTGCAACTTTAGGGACTTTTTTTGCAACACACAGAAACCAGAAGGACATTTTTGTAAATTTTTGTTACAAGAACATTCCTTATATTTAACTGAGAGATTTTCTATATAATCAAGACTCAAGAGTAAATGATAAGGACCTTGTTTGCAATATTTCAAGGACTATGATTTTAATCTTCAATAAACCACGTGTACTATTTTTGCCGTTTTTTTGAATGTTTACTATTTAATGAGCAGTAAACATTTAACAAATGTTTATATTTAAAAATAAAATGTAGCTAGATGAGTAACCTTAAAAAATTGCATCTATGAAATTTGAACTTGAAACATCTTATTAGTACTTCTCAATGTTTTACCACTAAGTTGCCTCTTGAGGGTAAATTACTAATGTATAACTTTGTATAACTAATGTACATATTTATATTTAGGGGTTAGTTTGGCTATAATTTTTGTAGTTAATTGGCTACAATCCTTCACCAAAATAAACAATAAAATGAAAAGACCCACAGAAAAAAATCAATGACCGATAAAAAGACTCAGGGACCACAATGACTACAATTTATAATAAAATTGTAGGGAGTTACTACAATGCAATTGTATCTAATATATTATCGTATATTTATTATTCGATTCTCAAGATTTTACCTCCAAATTGCCCATTGAGGATAAATCAATATAGCTTTGGTACAACTAATTTACATATTTATATTTACTATCCGATTTTTCTTAGCTAAACATCCGTTCCATAGTGTAAAATGAAAATAATATAAATAAGTATGTGAAAATAGAAAAGAAGAGAAAAACATTTTGTTAGCATTAAAAGTGACGATCATTATTGAGTCAAACAGTTAGTTTAATATATTCATGTAATAGTTAGTAAATGCTAGTTTAATAAGTTTATGTGTATTATTCATGCTTGTATAAAGTCTAAGGGCTAGTTATGTAATATGGTCAAAGATATGTGAAGCCCTAGACTACAAGTATAAATACCCATGTAAGGCCTCATTTAGAGGTTGGTTCTCTTGGTAATATCAAAGTTATTCATTTCACACACAAGAGTTCCCAATCCTCTCTCTTCTCTCTACTTATCTCTTCTATTTTCAATATAACTTGTGCTAGATATTCGAAGCAAGGGTCCTAACAAGTGGTATCAGAGCCTAACAATGATTTAGGAGGGTTAAGAGGTTGTTTGGTTCGTATTTTTAAAGCTTTCTACACGTTTTTTTTCTTTAAAAAATTCTTACTTTTCTTGTTTTTTTTGGTTTTTAACACTTTTTTGATTACAAACTAGTGTTATAAACCTTATCTAACAAGAAAGTTTCAATCTTTTTGAAGATTTTAGCTTAAAAAATTCGGATCTTGTTTTTGTACTTGTTTTCGAGATCTTCAATAGTTTCATAAAAATCATCAAGTTTGCAACTTTCTACAAGTTTTGGTGTTTTTAAGCTTAGAAGTACAAGAATCTTGGATTGCAAAAGTCGTTTGGGTGTGCTTTTTGCTTATACAAAAAAAAAAAAAATTGTCCTAATTTCGAAATCACACTTTGACAACTTTTCGAGTACACAAGAAAAGGCTCCGTTCGTGCTCAAAATTGGATACTCGGTATTTTCTCTCTTGTATAAGAAAGAAATTACTTCGACTTTCGGGCTAAATTTCGAAATTGTATAATTTCGAAATTTCTTGTGAAACTGGGTTTTCGAGAAAATCACAAGATTTTCGAGAACTTCAGAGTTTATCGAGAATTTTTCAATTTTTTCGAGAACTTCAGAGATTATCGAGAACTTCAGAGTTTATCGAGAAATTTTCAATTTTTTCGAGAACTTCAGAGATTATCGAGAACTTCAGAGTTTATCGAGAAATTTTCAATTTTTTCGAGAACTTCAGAGATTATCGAGAACTTCAGAGTTTATCGAGAATTTTTCAATTTTTTCGAGAACTTCAGAAATTTCGAGAACCTACCTAAGTTTCGAAATTTTTGACGATCAAACACACCTCCTATTTCGTTGGAAAGATCAATTCATCTACACAAGTTATCCTATCTATCTTTAAAAAAAAAAAAAAAAAAAAAAAAGAGTTTTTTGGCGGGAAAAGTTGAGTAAAATTTAATTTTTACAGGTGATTAAACGTTCAATTTTTACGCGAGATTCAAAGTTTGGTGTAAGGTTGAAAATTTTGACCCGAAATTCAAATTTTTCGGCCAAAATTCAAATTTTTCGGCCAAAATTCAAATTTTTTCGGCACATTTTGGCGTAAAAATTTTCAATACTCAAATTTTTCTGGTAACCTTAAAATTGTATTTCTTTGCGTTTTTCAAATTTTGAGAAATAAAATTTTCGTATTCATTTTTTGGAGGGAAAATTTGAAATCACAAAAGATCCTAAGTTCAACTTTATCACACATCATTAAACAATGGAAATGAAAATGCAAATCCAAGAGAGAGATTTTAAGAAAAAGTTTACAGTGTTCAAGTCACAGGTTGAGAAGGTTATAAACAAATCAGGTTATGAGTCATGGTTCGAACAAGCATTTGAATACTACGTCAGAAACCGATTTCATAATTTCAAAGAGAAACTCATCAAAAGCCTAAATCAACTTGAAAATCTACTCAATGAAGAAGAACCTCATACATGTCACTGCAAAGAAGCTCTTAAAGTGATTCAGACTCAATTTCAGAGTATCTTTAACCCTTGGATAATGGGACAGTCAGAGTTTATCGGTGCATTTTACCAAAAATTTTGGGTAAGCTATACGACCTTCAGAACTCAATGCATAAATCAAATGGATGAACTCGAAAAGATACTTGATGCTGAGGAAGCTGAGTTTAATGAGATTGAGAAGCTGAAACGGGAAAAAGAGCAGAAGGAAAAAGAGATGCAGTTAGAGGAAACTAAGGTGATTGAAAAAGAGACAGAGACAGATGTTCAAAATGAAGAGGAAATAGTCAATGAGGGTGATGCATCAGATGTCAGTTCGGTTTTCACAGGCAGTGATTCATCTTCAGAACAGCAGGTTGTAAGCAGCAGTCCTAGCTATGATTCGGATGCTGGTGTTACTCAAAGGAATGAAGCTGTTTGGGACCCCGAAGATGATCATATCAGACCTTCATCAGACACAGAGATATTTACTAAGGTACTACATTCAAACAATAATGATGTTGTGTTTGATAATGTGTTTGCTCATAATCAGACACATCCTGAGCATTCTGAGTCTATTAGTGACACATATGTGGAGGAACAAAATGATAGCAATATCACTTTTGATACTCCAGATATGGATCCTAATAGAGGTGAGCCTGCCCAGGATGGATCTTCTTATGAACAAGATCGTGCCTTATTTGCTTCTTTAATCGATAATTTCAAACATGAACTTGAAAAGTGCAAAGAGGACAATCGTGAAGCTAAGCAAACGAATGTCTCATTGACAAAAGAGCTTGAGAGATTTAAAGAAATGGAAAAAGGTTTTCAAAATGTAACAAAAAGAAAAGCTGAACTTGAATTTGAAAATTCAAACCTTAAATCTCAAGCTCAAAAGTTTGAAATGTATGGAGAGTCTGTCAAACCACTTTTAAAAAGAAATGAAGAACTTGAAGTTGGTTATAGAGAAGCTGTTCTTCGTGAAAAACGTTCCATTCAAAATCTGGATACTCAAATGGTTGTTAACAACAGAAAGGTTCAAGCGCTTTTAAAAGAGAACAATGATTTAAAAAGTGAAAATTCAAAGCTTCAGAAAACCACATCAAATTTTGAGATTGTAAACACAAAACTTGAGAATGAAAACAAAGAGCTTTTAAAAAGAACAAACGATCTTGAAAACAAACTTCGAAAATTGGGACAGACTTCTCAGACATTCAACATGCTGCCTACTAAAGATGAGGAGGTTGAGAAACAAACATCTGGAATTGGTTTTGTGAATAATGCTAATGTGGAAAATGAAAAACCGTGTGTTTTAAACAAAGTGAAAAAGCTGACACCTATTTTGTACAACGCTGAAGATATGGGAAAAGAATTGTCAGATGATCTTTTGTTTGAGTCTCAAGATATTTTAAAATCCGAAGAGGAAAAACGTTTGAAAGTAAAACAAACAAAAAACCCACTCTCGTATCACGGCTTTGTGTATGGTGGTCTACAAGTGACTGATTTTCCAAAAGCACCTTTCAAAAGAAAAGACACAAATGTGAAAAGATTTTTCAAAGAAGCTCAACTTGCTACTTATGATGCTACGTTATGGCAAAATAAAGCAAGGAAACAATTTTGTAATCTTAAACATCACATTGAGCATACGTTAAAAGCCATTTGGTTTAAGCAAGTAAACATCGATAACAGCGTTTGGTCTACTCCTCTTTCGTCAGATGTACGCCTTAAGATTGAAGTCCAAAAGATTTTGAAAGATGAGATTGAACCTCATGTGAAAAATCTCAACTTAAGTTTTGAGAACTTTGAAAAACATCTTGTCACTGAAATGAGAGAAGATTTAAAGTACGTTCATTCTCTTGAAGACGAATTTGATGAAAAATGCTTAATACTTGACATTCAAAAGGAATTTTTCACAAATCAAATAGAGTCTTTCAAATCAAAATCTGTTTGCCATGAGAAAGTGAATGAGAATTTTGAACAAACATCTTCTTTGAAATCTGAAAATCTTTGTCTCAAAAAGAAAATCACCGAGCTTTCACAAGAAGCAACTGATGTCAAAGCAGAATTGTCAAAAAGAACTGCTCACTTTGAGAAACATCTTGCAATACTCGAAGCACAAAGTATCTCTTTCCAACTTAAACTGCAAGAGAAGAATGAGAAAATGTCTTCTGAAAACTCTTTGCCATCAGTGCTTAAAGAAAAAGAAAAGATTTTTGTTGAAAATTGTGATGATACCAATATCAAGTTTGATTTCGATGAACTTGATACAAAAATTCTTGAACTGGAACATACTGTGGCATCATTACAAAAAGAAAATGAGCATTTGAAACAGACTTACAAAAACTTGTTTGATTCAATCAAGCGGTCAAGAGTTCAGAATCAAACTTCAAACAAATCTGACTCTCAGATCACACCAAATCATCTTTTTGAAAAAGAAAAGTCTGTGCTTCAAAAGAAAATTGTTGAATTGGAAAAAACGATTGCACAACATATCAAGGATTTTGGTGATGCCAAAAATGATTTTTCAATTGAAACAGATAAATATGAAAAATATTTTGCACATCTTGAAAATCAAAATGCTTCTTTACAAGAAAAACTGGCATCGTCAGATCATCTTTCTATTCAAAAAGAATACAATGATTTGAGAACGTCATACAATGCCTTAAAAGTAAAGTTTGATGTTCTTAACCGGTCAAAAGGAAAATCTCATGTTTCAAACGAGTCTAATCCACAAGTAAGTGTTTCAGAGAAGGTTTACACGGGTGAATCTTCCAAACCATTTTCGAAAAAGGTTTCTCAGTTTACAACCTATTCTTTGCAAAAAGGAAGGAAGTTTTCAAAGAGACCTAATTTTTCTGAAACATTTACTCCTCAAAAGGTTTCAAATGCAAGTGCTCTAAAAGAAAAGTATCAAGGTTTTCTAACTCCATACTCTCGTTTTACTCCGGTAAAGCCAGTGTGGAAACCAAAGCAAAGCCATTCAAAACATTTGACATATTCATACTCTGAAATGCTTCCGCTACAACAAAGGAATGGCTATGCTTGGAAAAATCCTAATTCTGGAAGGTTTCCATTCATCTCAAAAACGAATTTTCGAAATGAAACGCCGAGTTTCAACAATGGATGGAGAACTTCTTCTTCAAGTTTTAAAACTCCAAGAGAGACACCGAGTTTCTCAAAAAACTTTCAAAAGCAAAAGAGTTTTAAATAACCGTTGATTCCACGAGCTTTATTTCAAAATGAAACACCGGTTTTCAGTTCTCGTTGGAATTCAACTTCTTTGTCTCGGATTGACACAACTTACAAATGGATTTCAAAATATGGTAACCCAGTTGGCGTCATGCTTAAATGGGTTCCAAAAGTTGTTGTTTAATCCAAAAACATTATGGCTTTCGTATACTTCAGTACGAAACCCGGGCTTCAATAATGACTTCTTAGTATTTCAGCTAAGGACTCGTTCTTCAAAGAAAGGAAAGTGCTTAAATCAATTCAAAGGTTTTAAATATTTTTTGAGCACTTATCCTAAAAACATTATGGCTTATGCACACATAACAGTGTATAACCCGTGATTTTCAAAGAAAGGACCCTGTTGTACATTTATGTGCGACAATCCTAAAAGATAGGAAGACTTCTCACAAAAAAGCTTATCAAAGTCTTCTTAATTTTTTATTACTCCCTCAAATCCTTAAATCGCTTAATTTAATCAAAATGTTCTATTTTTGAGGGGGAGTAATAAAAAGAAGTTCCAAAAAAATCATGCTTAAAGGAAACTAATTCGGAATTTACAAACATCCGTTTCTCCCATAAGCTATCCAAAAAGAAAAAGGTTTTAATCAATTGGTATCAAAAATACCATGGATATGCTATTTTTGAGGGGGAGAAGACGTGATTAAAATGTGATCGTCTTGAATCTCAAACGAGCTCGACTCAGAAATGACCCAAGAATTGACGAAACAACAAAAGTCAGTAATCGAAAAGACTTATCCTCGACGGGTAATAACATCAAGTTAGTTACTAGAGCTAGTTGTCACCTAAAAGCTGACAATGGAACTCTTTAACTAGCCACGTAAGCGTGTCTCGAAAAGGATTTGTTTGAGTAGAAATGTACCGTTTCGAGAAACTTTCTGTGGATATGACCAGGCCGGGTAATAACTTCAAGCTAGTCTAACTAGTGATGTAAGCGTGTCTCGAATCGGTTGTGTTCATTGAAAGTGAATCAATTCAAAAGTGCAAACTCCTCACGCATGTGCAAATTTCTTAAAAATCCATGAGCACATGTGAAGGGGGAGTCCTTCAAATGAAATGCAAAACTCTCGAAGTGTTAACAAAGTATGTTTTATTATCATAACGCTTTGAGAGATTTTCACAAATGGTTTGATGGCAATTATAGGCTAGTCATGGAGTTATAAGGTGACTAAGGTTAGGAAAAACCGTCCTATGATCCGCCAGAGCCGGAGGGATCTACCCAAGGACAATTCCAATAGACTAGAATTAGAAGTCCTTAGGTATGATTTGAAAAAAGGAGAAAAGAATGAAAGGAGAAAGAAGGGGTTGAAGAATTAAAAAGAAAAGCAAATGAAAGGGTGAAAAGAAATAGCCCTCCATATGTTCAACCTTAGGGCAGACACCGGGTTCAACTCATATGCTACTGGTTGTTACTAAGGTGACACCGGTATTGAAGACAAGACGTCATGGACCCAGTGACGCATTGCACTAAACCTTCTAGCCACTCAGGTATCTCTTAAAAGATATTTGTTTCATTCTCACGGGGAACCGGTGTAATCTATCGACATGTCTCTTAGAGATGGTTGATATTGAAGCAGGAGACCTCTCCCTAATCTCCGCATAGGAAACCAAATTATGCACTTATCGAGTCTAGAGCCATGAGATACATTAAAAGATCTCTTAGGATACACTTTCCTATGAATACACTTGTGTTCGCCAAAAAGGACACAAGTTGTAAGAGTCTTTATGAGATCTACGGATCTTGCCTTATCTATCATGATGGTTACTGTGTCCCAAAACGGTCTACAGTTGTGGGGTGATCTCCAGCAACTCACCTGAATCATTGATGTACTTCAGTGGATCTAGTAAGCCCTCTCAGGGGTATCTGGTTCAGGAACGGCCTTGGCAAGGGTTAGAGAGAGTTTTCACACTATGCTGTTAACGATCTCTAATTCCGAACCTGTAAGTACCGGATGCTTTATTGCTAACTGTTTTATGCAGGTACTGATGAATGTTCCTTGGAGAAAGACCGTTACCATCACTCAAAGATCCACATGCTCATACCCTGCAAAGCTCTCTTCAAAGATCAAAGCAAAGCAAAGTTCAGAACGTTTCTAAGTCAAAGTCAAAGAATCTACAAACTAAAGAAACAAGGATTCAAAGTCAAACAAAGTATGAGCATGTTGGAAAAGACGTAAAGATATCCATATTTGAAGATGATGATCAAAGGCAAGAAAGATCACAAAGCATGATTGGAACAAAGGAACTAGCAAAACTATTACACAAAGACTCAAAGTTCAAAAAGAACAAGCTTCAAAGATCAAAGATCAAGGTCACAAAATGATCACCCTTAGGGGGAGATTGTTAGCATTAGAAGTGTTGATCATTTATGTAATCAAAGAGAGATCTCAATGATCGTCCCTTAGGGGGAGATTGTTAGCATTAAAAGTGACGATCATTATTGAGTCAAACAGTTAGTTTAATATATTCATGTAATAGTTAGTAAATGCTAGTTTAATAAGTTTATGTGTATTATTCATGCTTGTATAAAGTCTAAGGGCTAGTTATGTAATATGGTCAAAGATATGTGAAGCCCTAGACTACAAGTATAAATACCCATGTAAGGCCTCATTTAGAGGTTGGTTCTCTTGGTAATATCAAAGTTATTCATTTCACACACAAGAGTTCCCAATCCTCTCTCTTCTCTCTATCTCTCTCTCTCTACTTATCTCTTCTATTTTCAATATAACTTGTGCTAGATATAAGATCAAGGGTCCTAACACATTTAGTTGCATTTAGTTTTGAACTTTATGTTCCAAGTCGAAAAGAAAAGAAAGAGAATTGGAGCTATAATGTTTTTGTTAATGCAAATATGCACATATTTAATATAATTATTTCTTTTTTGTTTTGATGATGATAAAAGTATAAAATGAGGCATTTAAAACGTAAGTGGTAGCTCGAATTGAAAAAAATAGAACCAAGAGATCGAAAAAATAGAACCAAGAGATCTGGACCTGCACCTGGCGCACCCCAAAAATGCACCAGATGGTAGTGCCAAAAGATATGGAGTTTTCGTCACATTTTAAAACGGCTCATTTCAACCTCAAGTGACATTCTACCTTTAATTGTAGGTTTGCATATGATATATAAGGCTATTAGTATAAACTGTATAATCATTTCGTATTTTGTGCTTAAAATTTTTCCTTGTATTATCGAGTTGTACTTTTTATTAACCAACCTAGATTTTTATACAAGTGTTTAGGTATTTTAGTAAAGTGTAACTAAAATGATCAAGTGTTTTAAGTAAATACAAGTAAACCATATATAAGGAGTTGTTGTTAGGGAATCTACTATGATAAACCTTTATAAATGTTTATAATAGTGCCAAGTCATCCTACATCATTAATTCATAAACCTTTTTTAGTTATAAACATTTCTCTACTATGAATAAACTTTTTAAAGCCTTATAAAAATCTCACTAAACACCAATGCATTAAATTTTGACGAGGTTCAAGATGTTAGACCTTTTCATTCCACATAAGCATGAAACACATTTTCACTATGGTTAACAAAATGATAAACCTCTTCAAAGTTTCTTAGACCTTTTCATAAACCACCATAGTGGATGCTCTTAGTTTTAACCTTTTAAATATGGTAAAGGATAAAAGGAGTTTTACATTGGTCTAACAACCTCCTTATTTGGTTTAAGCATCCCATTAAAAAAAATATACGTAGTATATAATAAAAAATAAAATAGATAAATAAACTAATGAACAACAAACCTTTTTTTTTAGCATCAGTTTTTATGTTTGAAATAATTGCATGTGTGTAATACTATAATTATGGATTATATGAGCTCATTAAATGTACATTTTATATTTATAAAATGCTTAATCATCACCCTATAGCTATGGTTAGCAAAACTCTTTAATTAAACATCTTGGATATGCAGTACTTTGTTACACCAACAAATAATATCCACATTTGCATAGACGGACCTACAATGTATGCTGGGCGTGGGATTTTGGGTTGCGACGGGTAATATTTTCCAAAAAAATGTTGTTTTTTGTTTGTGCAACCTCCGATATTTGTGTTATTTTTCTTTCTAGTGCAACTTTACCTTAGCTCAAAAATACTTTTGGAGCGAATTTAGCACCTATTAAAGGGAAATCGTTTTGCAACACCCTCCCAAAATTCCTAGGTCTGCCCCTGCACATTTGTGCATAAATTGTTAGTGGAATCTTGCACAAAGAGCACTTAAGCATTGATAAGCACACTTAATTTTGTTGGAAAATTGGTCAATGACAATTGATTGTGTCATGAAACATACTAATGTTAATATGAATAAAATTAATGTAAGGTTAATTTTGTATTCATGAGGCATTAGGTGAGATTAATTTTGATAATAAATGTGACCGTTTTCCTCCATTCTTGCTCCTTATAAATTGAGACTTATTTTCTCATATCATAAACACACCGAAAAAATACAACTCCATCACTCCTCTCCAATTGTGTTACCATTCATATTTTTTGTATCCGGTCCGTAATAGAGTGAAGGCACATATTGGTTCGCCTTGATAACTCGTTTATGCTAACGAGGTTATCCGTTGTTGTTGTATCCTGGGAAATAGACGTTTACGATTCTCAAGAACTGTGGAGAGGACGAATTTGTCTTAAAGAAACTGTTAGCATCACAGGCCTCAACATTTTCCTTATTTATGTTTTAATTTTTGGGTCTCCACGATCAAATATTTACGGTATGATTCTCTACACTTTTATGTTTTAATGTTATGGTTTATTTGTCTCTAGTATCAATAGACATGTATACAACAAATTTTTGCTTAGATACTCAAAGCACAAGAACACTTAATATATGCATAAATACTCAAAGCCTTGATATGAACAAAAATGACTAGCTAATTCTTAGTTGGGTAACTCCAACATTTGTATTCCTCAATCTCAATTAGCGATAAAAGCTTCAAGACATCTGTAATTGATAAGAATACTTGCACGATTTTCTGACACAAACTATGGTAGAAGCCATTTGACTAGTTACTTCCAAATGTAAAAGTTGAGTTGTACTAAAACAACCTTTTTCCAAAGATTTAAAATACTTTTTGAAAATGTTAACCTGTGGTAAATGAGGGTTTAACAAGTTCCAAAGGCTATATTTTACAAGGCAAAAGATGCACTTGGTACGCTAGTAGACGCGCCAAGGCACACGGTTGTAGTGCCAGGTTGGCTCGGCGTTTTGCCCGTTATATAAAGCCACTTTTGTCATGTATTTACTCATATCTTGCCAATATAGATTTCTCACAACTCTTAAAAAATGTTTTATTTTTGAACATGATATATGTCTACGTTTTACACATTATACATGAGACCAAAAGACGTTCCATTACATATGACCAGAAACATTTTGCACAAGGCCAAAAAATGTTTCGCTATCTCCGGGTAACCCCTAACCACCCCCTCCCCCGGGTCTGACTCTCCGTTTTACACATGTGACCATGATTGTAAAGGGTGCAAAACTACCGTGTTCAAATCATAAAACATAAAACCAACGTCAACGAAGTGTAAATTGATCAAGCTTAGTGGTCCTATATTTTTATTGATACAAAATGCGCAGTCGGCTACGTTTTTTCTCCTTAAGATTCCTTTAGGTGCATAACACATATTTTTAATAAAATATCTAAAGTTGCTTCGATAAACATATAAATACTTTTTTGAATTTTCAATTAAACTCAACAAATTCTTTAGTATTAGTGTGATATAAAGATACATATTTCTAGTTTCATACACATTAATAGTTGATATAGATGTGGATAAGCAAGTACAATATAGTGAATGCAAAGGGACGGAGCTTGAGTCATTTCTTTGAAGAGTTCAAAGTATCATTAATTTATTTTTGGAAGGCCAATTGATTAAATAATTTGTTCAAAAAAAAAATTGATTAAATAATTATTTTTTTACACTAGCTTTATAAACAAATTACACTTAATGCAAAATCTTTTGGATAGGCCAAGGCCCACCCTTGCCCTATGATCCTCCGTCTAGGGCTGAGCAAAGGTCCAAAACCGAACCGACCCGAGAACATATTTCATGAAAAAAATGAACCAAAACCAAACTGAATATGGTTGGTTCGGTTCGGTTCAGTTTAGGTGTGTTTTTATCGGTTTTGGGTCGAACCGAACCTACCCGAACTGAAAATAGGAAAAACATGAAACGGAGACTGAATCGAAGGGCTGTCGGGTCGGGTCGGTTTTTGTCGATTCGGTCGGTTTTGTCGATCCGATTCGGTTTTGAGTCGTCCATTTTTAGCCCTACCTCCGTCCATGGTGAATGCTTGTCTTCCGTTCCGAGCTCGTTAATTATAGATGTTAGAAATATAGATTGTTTCGACTTATTTTTCATGTATGTTATTCGATCATATGTTCCACAAAAGGTGTAGATTGGCGGGAACCATGATCTGGGGTACCTTTTGGCATGGGTACCTATCTGAAGCAAATGGCAAGGATGGAACTCGAACCCGAGTCTATTAACTCAAGCACAAAGCTCCACCCATTGAACTAATGCTCCAGTGGTTATTCGATCATATGTTAATGCATAAAGTCTATCGCATTATTTAAATTGCGATAAAATAAAACCATTCGGGATGCCTTAAAATTAACTATAACTGTAACACCGTTTCCCGGGTACAAATAGGCCCCACCCTAAATGGAATTGACTAAGGACTTAACGTGATTGGCTAGTCAAACCCGATGGTCAACCTAATAGTTAACGAAGGTGTAACATAGTTTTGGAAGTTATGAAGCATAACTTGAGGGACTAATGTATTATAAGTTGAAATGTGGCCAAAGTGGGAAGATAGGGCTTAGAAGGATCAACCTTGCCAAGGGACCAAAGTACTTCAAGTATTAGGATAAATATGGCATTATCCACATTCTTCTACAAGTTTCCACCACTTTCTTGTGGGTGTTTGTGCGTGTGTCGGTTTGGAGAAGGAGAAAGGGAGGGAAAAGTGGAACTATGGTGATCTTGGAGAGGAATTAAGGTTGCCTTCACAGTCTTTATACCTAGTTAGTGTTCTCACAAGGTTAGTAACCAATCTCTAATCTTGAATTAATAACGAGTATAAGGTTAAGGTTCATGGGTAAGTGGGGATTCATCATATGATCAAAGTATGATCATATGATGATCAAAAAATAAAGATGGGTAAGTTTTTAATGGGCTATATAAACCATTTTTGATAATGATGTTGATTTGTGTATCAATAGGTTTGATGATGGTGGATGATGATGATGATAGTGAAATATAGTGATGATGATGATGATGATATTAGCTTTGGGAGCTAAGGTAAGTAAACCGGTTATAATGTAAAGTTATAATGATTCTATACATTATGTGTTATGTGGCTTAATGTGTTAATGTTAATGAATAACTTGCACTATTGTGATTATGTGAAAGTGAGCATAAGGTTAGTTAGGTGTTAGACAAGAGTGGATTAAGGAATAAGGAATGTTAAGGCTCTAAGTGGTTAAGGTATGTGATTATGGTTAATGTTGTATTGGATTAATGGTTGTATAATGTGTAATGTATGAATGAGTTATGATGTTAAGTTATACCCGCTTTTCTTACTAAGCATTCGTGCTTACGGTTTAAGTGTTTAATATTTTGTAGGCTCATGTGTGATGCTATGGCTTGGATTAAGGATCAAGGTTTGGATATATGCAATGTTAGAAGGTTTGGGTAAGAAAGTAGAGCTAGGTAGAATACCGAGCTCAAGTCAAGGTTGTGCCCCCAGATGTCTTTTAAATGCTTGTAATGTGGAGTCAAGTTTTGTAACACCCCCAAAATTTGATACAGCGGAAGACTCAACAAGCTTTCGGGGTGCTACGGGGATTGGTATCCATTCAAAGTCATGAAAGAACGAGATAAAGTAAACATAAGAAAAACACAGCCAAAACGGGTTTTAAAGTTTACATTTATCCCAAAAATTATCCAAAGTAAGGCCCAAAAGAAATAAACATAGGTCCACAATTATTTATCAGAGTTTCAAAAAATAGATCCATAAACCAGGTGTCATTGCCAAGCCTCCAATCCAAGCATCCAAAACGTAAACTCATTGTTGATATAAATAATGCCTTAAAACGTTATTAACATATATCGATATCTCTATGTTTTGATAATCACAAAACGTAAACTCATTGAACTACAAATTATGACGTAAACAAGTATTTTGTCGTAAATATTCACTTTAGCATCCAAATCACTTAAGGTATGAATAAACAAAGTGTCTAATGCATTTTATGATCAAAGGAATTTTTATCTTTACAAACCTTACATTTTTTATAAAGTGGGACAAACATTTTTAAACTTATACAAAATATTTTTTGTATTTATAAGAAATGTTTTATTCAAAATAAATATTTTGAATTCAAATTTCTACCAAAAAAACGGCCATATTCTTCAAGAAAAACCTTCCCCACAAAAAGACAAAAATTCTGAAGAAAAAATATTTTTTTTATTAGGCGGCCCCCTTAATTAATTAAGGGGACCGGCAACACAATTAAGGGGACCGCCCACGCTCCCAAACAGTATTTTTTCCCCTATAAATACTGGTTCATTCCACAGATTTTTCTCACCTTTTGCACGAAAATTTTGAGTCCCAATCCCTTCAAAACATCCTTCTAAATCCTTTGATCATAAGATTATAAGTCTTTGTTTCAAGTGATCCAATCCTTCATCACTCAAAGTGCAAGAGAAGAATCTTCCCTATCATAAAGCCAAAGATGTATTAGGATCTAGTTAGTGTTTATTTGATGTTGTGAGTTATGTATATGTAATAAGTAGATCAAGATGATCTTACTTAGTAGTGAGTTTATGAGTGAGTAAGAAGTAGTGGGAAAAAGTAGTAGTGTGGAGAAGTCATGAAGTTGTGAAGAAGTAGATGTGTGAATATGTAGTGGAGTATAGAAGAAGTTGTGAAGTAGTGAAGAAGTCGTGAAGTCGTGAAGCCATGAAGAAGTCATGAAGTCGTGAAGCCATGAAGAAGTCATGAAGTCGTGTAGAAGTTGTGTAGTGAAGAAAACTCTCGAGTAGGTGACTCGGGGAGTGGAGTAGGGCAAGGAAGGTGTCCTTGTAGTCGAACCACTATAAATCATCGTGTCCGGTTTGCATTTCCTTTCTCTTATCTCTTTTCATTTATTCTTGCATTTATCGCTTTACATTTATGCTTGCCTATATGTCTTATTTGTTGCTTATATAGTTGTGATGATTGATTGTGTTGTGCATAGAAGTTAATATTGTGATTGTGTGTATAATTATATGATATGGTCAAATAGATTATTATTCACACTTCTCATATTAAGTTTAACTTGATAGATAATTTGATACAAAACGTTTTAAGATTTTAAAAGGAAAACGTATTCACACAAAGACCGACCAAAGCTCCATTCATAAAACTAAGTTTTTCCAAAAGCTTATATATATAATTGATCATATTGATTATATGATGTTTACATACTAAATTCCAATTAAAGGTTTTCCAAACAAACAATTGAATAAATTCGAATCAACATTTTGAAACAAAGTTTTTATAAAATGAAAAAGAGGGGAAAACTATTCAACCCCCCTTCTAGTTTTCCACAATTGGTACCAGAGCCACGTCGCTCAAATTTTCAAAACAAATGGTTTTAAAAATTGAGTACGGTCTATGTATCAAATTACCCATTAAGGAGGATTAAATATGAAAAGTGTTTTGTTGATTAACTTGTATTAGTTTTGATATTATATACACTAATTATACTAGCTCGAGATAAGATTATGTTTAAAACAAGTGTTATATGTTCGTTTTTAAAATCAGAAGGTTACACATCTTTCCACAAAGTCAGAAAACAATTTTTAATAAAAAATTTATTTTTTAGTATCAGATGGGCGGCCCCTTTAATTGTCTGGGCGGCCCCCTTAAATTTAAGGGGTCCGCCTGTCTGTTCGACAGTTTTTCGGAAACTTTGAAAAATCGTATATAATTAACCGTAACTCCATAGAAGTCGTGCCACCCGGCGTTTTAAAGGTAATTGAGTCTACTTTCATTTAAAAATACTTACAAGTAACCATTACAAATTTAAATAAGTAAGAAAGTCAAAATACTATACGGTGGTCAAAAATTTGTGTTTCGTTTTAACGTAAAACTTTTGTTTTACCTTTTCCTTCAAGTCGGGCATTCCTAGTTGATATACTTTTGAAAAATTAAGTATTCATGTTTTCAAAATATTGATCTTAATTAAATTATAGAATGGGGAGGAAACTATTTTACTTTCAAATAAAATCGAGCTAAGTAAACATTGGTGTATATAATACACAAAACGACGACAAGTGTTTTATATGTTATGTGAACTTCTTTGTGATTTTATTTTTTTTGAATATATTAGATAATTGTTGCTACTTGAAGTTTAGCTATTTTTATATCTAAGCATATGTGCCCTATTAGTTTATAGCTAGCTTTCCGGTTTATACTTAACTAGATCTTATGCTAGATTTCTTGCGTTAGGATTGTTATAATATGCTTGCATTGCATATAGGTATAGATGGCTTAATGTTACTCAAACATCTTGTAAATGAGTTAAATCTAGTCACCTAAATATTTCAAACAATTTAATCTATTCTTCACAACACACTTAAAATATTTTCAACAAATTACCTTGTTTTACCTTAGGTTGTTTGAATAAGAGAAATTAAATTATTTTAAAACATTAGTAGTTATATAAAAGAAAAAGTATTTTCAAAATCTAAGTGTGTTCATAATAAGTAATAATGAAGAGTCTTTCACATAAACAAAACATATAACAAACATGAAGTAATAAGTTAAATTTCAATCATTCACTAACCTCACTCTTAAATAATCTTAGGATTAATGGAACACACTATCAAAATGTCTATTTATTTTATATGAGTGTTTGTGAGGGTCAAGAAAGATCTTGATATTATATCAATTCATTATTCAAATTATGGTTGATATATTCATCAAATCTAATTGACGCGTTTTTGAGTGTGGACAAGAAATTGGATTGCTATTTGTTTAGCTTCAAGATTATATCAAATTACAACAAAAGATATAGTCCTGAATCTACATACTCAATCACACTAGATTGATATGAAAATAGTTACATCCTTTGTAGATGAAAAGAGTATGCATTGGATCATAACTCACACTTGTGTTGATAATGTCATATTGAATCTACTTGTCCAATAATTGTGTTCCAAATATTAGAATAACATTTTAAACACATTCATAAAATATACAATGAAGTAGGATTGACGACTTGGATGTTTCGTCCGAAATATTCAAGCAATTTACATTGCAATGCAATGGATAAATGTGTCATATCCGAAAAACCAAACATGAGCAAACTAACAACATATGTAAACTTTGCTCACACTACTTAAAATTATCACTTCAAGATAAAATACATATTTAAGAATAATACACACTATATATTCTATGTATTTCATTTTCTTTGTAGCATGAATGGTTGTGTTACAAGATAATGCACTACATTTTTTTTAAATAATATAAGTTATTAGAATTGAAAAATAACTTGTCACAATCCATAAACAAGTAAAATTTATTTTTTCAAATACTTGTTAAAGTATGATATATATCATTGGCAAAAATCATAGAAAATAATATTTGTTTAAAAATATATTAATGTCTAGTTTTGATATCATTTGAGAATCACAAACTCATTTAAGATAAATAATCTTAATGAGATTCATTTCACAAGAGATGCTAAGGTGCACTCTTAAGTCTAGCACAGTTATTAAATCTAGTAATATGTCATCAAAACCAAACAACCGGTAAATCATGAAGAAAGGATTAAAATTTTTTTTTGTTTACTCTTATCTAAACATTCAACACGTCTCTATTAGGATCGTGAATAAAATATATCATCTAGATTTACCTTCATAAAAACATGATGTTTGAGTCACATTAAGCCAAGTATTAGTGAATCAAGCAAACTTCATATTTGGTAATCTTCGATAGGTAAATTTAGGAACTCAATTTCTTCTAAAAGGAGAATGACTACTGGATAATCTATTGACTAGAAATTCAATTTAACCTAACGGTTGAATTGCTTCTATGTGAGAAGTTGGGTGTGTGTAACCCGTAAAAATGGTCGTGTTTAACCTGAATTGAGCACCACTAGTAATAGTCTCATACTCATTCTCCAACTTGATTGAATTGCTCTTCCTATATATACCTAACGCTAGTTTACTTTTATGAACTTTGCTTCTCATTAGATTCTTTCATTCCTAGATTTATGGCATTAAGTTAGATAAGCGTGCGAAAACAAAGGAACTATAAATGTTAGGTTATACCCCATTCAACACTCTCGCATCTAACATATAAATTATCGTCTTCATTTCCTTTAGGACCATAGGATATGTAGAAACGATAGCATGAGATAATAATAGGCTTAACCAATCCTTTTGAGCATGAGATCTTTAATAAACATTTTCTAAAATATTTGATTTATGATATTTGTTGTCAAAAATCTAATATCTCTAAAAATATTCAAAAACCTCACATTTTGGAAAATAATTTTTTTTTTCAAATAACTATCCCACTTTTAAATAACATGTTTTCACTATCAATATCCACAATTTTGTTTTGATCAAAACTAAAGATTGGGAAAATATTTTTTACCGTTCATTCACACATTTTGAAGTAAAAACCCAATCTATTTTATTCAAATAACTCTCACATCTAAGTGAAAACTTACTTTCAAACATTGTTGAATAATGCTAAAAACGCCTCTTTTAAAATCATGCATGGTGATCTCATATTTGTCATCTATATTTATATAAATGACACTTATAAGTGAACTAAATCAAATCAAGAGGACCATGGTTTGTTCATTAAGACTTTGTTTGTAACAAGTCTAGAAATCCATGCTATCATAACTACTCACTTATTACACATTGATACACATTAGGATTAATCCTCCTAGTTATGTAGTTATGAAATACTTGATGTTGCTTATTGTTTCCTAGCACTTATCTTTTACTTGCTTGATGAGTATGTTTGCATGCTAGATGAAATTGCATGTTTACTTAATCTCTTTGATTAACATGCTTTGGCTACATAATTAGTATATGCTTAATTGCCTCAAATAGTTGGACTTGTTTGAAACAAAAAACACAACCTTTCTGCAATTCGCTACCAAAAACCCTTTTCTGGCAATCTGGGAGTCACCAGATGGGCGGCCCCCTTAAATCATAAGGCGGCCCCCCTTAATTATTAAGGGGACCGGCCATCTGATGGTCGAAGGTGTTGTTTCCTTTTTCTACTTTTTAGCCCATTTCATCCTACACTTCCCAAAATTCATAAACCTATTTTATCCTAAACCTTCTATCAAAATTTATACATCCTTAATCCCACCAATCCTACATTATAAACACTCTCATTCCTCTCAATCTATACTCATCTCTTCATGACCTCTCCCATTAAACCAAAACCACCAAATAACCCGTTTGGAGAAGAAAGCCTAACTTCCATTAAAAGCCCGTCAAACCAAATGATGTTGTCAAACATCCAACACCAAATTCCTCCTATGTCTTCAACATTACATACCTAACACCTCACTCTCCTTCTCACCAACATTACATATCAAAAACCTTTACTCACCCATATCCTTCTACATTACACTCAAACCTCATAATCTTTTCACAACTCAAGCGATGTTGTTCATAATCAACCAACACCTAAACCTCACTCTCACACAAATGATCCATTTAACAACAAATCATCCATTCGTGCTTCCACTAATGCTCCTTCTTATGATGAGCATGCATAATCCCAAATCAATAATCCCAACCTCATTACCAACACTTTACATGTTGCTCATTCAACAAAAACACCATCCTCTCATGAAGCATCTCTTCCACCCATATCATGTTTTCATGATTACCCAAGCTCAAACATGTCTCCACCACCAAGAGTATCACCACCACATCCTACAACTTCACATGTCATTCCTATGTTGCATGTTCAAACCCTCACCCAAGACAACTATCATGCTCCACCACCATCACCTTCCTCCGAACACTTAATGTTCGTTGAGGCGCTAAAAGAATCCCATGAGCTTAGTGCTCTTTTAGCCTTACATCTTGCTCAACGCAATTTGGATCCATTTTCATCTAGATCACCCTCATCACCACACAACATAAATCAACTTGAGAAGCATGTCAACAATTGACCTTGTTGCATCTTTCTCCTAAAAACCATTGCATTCAATGAACACCTCACTTGGATTGAATACCTTATCACTAGATCACATCCAATACCCTCACTTGAACAACATCCAAAACCTCAATCAACCTCTTCCGCTACAAACTCTCCACCACCAAAATATCTAACATCCATGCACCCAAACATATGCCTCCATTAATCCAACAACCTTACCCTACTAAACTACATCATTTCAAACACTCCATCATTAACCATTCTAAGCATACTATATGCTTTTGACTTTCACTTTCAAACAAGAATCAACCAACCTCTTGTTGCAAGCAAGTCCGATGGCTCTCTTTGGCAAATTAGGATCTTTAACTTATTGAATGCATTAAGCATAATAAATGAATATATTGCTATGTGAGCTTAGTATTTGTTTGCTATGCTTGTTGCTTTCCTTATTTTGTTATATATGCTTGTGCTTCTAATATTTTTCTTGCGAGAATTCCGTATCTCGATACCTTGGTGCCCTTGAACGAGGGGGAGCACACATCAAGGGGGAGCTTTCTACCCGTCTAACTTCATTCATGAAGCTAGTCGGCATAACCTTTTTGATTCTACAAAAAGGGGGAGAAGTGAATATAAACTCACTAAGTACTTGTCTAAAAATTAATTTTTAGATTTAATGAGTTTAGGTTTTGTAATCATCAAAAAGGGGGAGATTGTTGATATAAACAATGCCTTAAAACGTTATTAACATATATCGATATCTCTATGTTTTGATAATCACAAAACGTAAACTCATTGAACTACAAATTATGACGTAAACAAGTATTTTGTCGTAAATATTCACTTTAGCATCCAAATCACTTAAGGTATGAATAAACAAAGTGTCTAATGCATTTTATGATCAAAGGAATTTTTATCTTTACAAACCTTACATTTTTTATAAAGTGGGACAAACATTTTTAAACTTATACAAAATATTTTTTGTATTTATAAGAAATGTTTTATTCAAAATAAATATTTTGAATTCAAATTTCTACCCAAAAAAGGGCCATATTCTTCAAGAAAAGCCTTCCCCACAAAAAGACAAAAATTCTGAAGAAAAAATATTTTTTTATTAGGCGGCCCCCTTAATTAATTAAGGGGACCGACTAGTAAATTAAGGGGACCGGCAACACAATTAAGGGGACCGCCCACGCTCCCAAACAATATTTTCCCCCTATAAATACTGGTTCATTCCACAGATTTTTCTCACCTTTTGCACGAAAATTTTGAGTCCCAATCCCTTCAAAACATCCTTCTAAATCCTTTGATCATAAGATTATAAGTCTTTGTTTCAAGTGATCCAATCCTTCACCACTCAAAGTGCAAGAGAAGAATCCTCCCTATCATAAAGCCAAAGATGTATTAGGATCTAGTTAGTGTTTATTTGATGTTGTGAGTTATGTATATGTAATAAGTAGATCAAGAAGATCTTACTTACAAGTGAGTTTATGAGTGAGTAAGAAGTAGTGGGAAAAAGTAGTAGTGTGGAGAAGTCATGAAGTTGTGAAGAAGTAGATGTGTGAATATGTAGTGGAGTATAGAAGAAGTTGTGAAGTAGTGAAGAAGTCGTGAAGCCGTGAAGAAGTCATGAAGTCGTGTAGAAGTTGTGTAGTGATCGAAGTAGTGTTGTGAGATTGGTTCTAGCTATTATTAGAACTCGACATTTAGCTTAGTGTCGTTAAATTGTGTAAGCAAAAGTTGTGTACGATTTTCTCCACCAAAAGGGAGCTTGTTGAGTAGTAAAGAAAATTCTCGAGTAGGTGACTTGGGGAGTGGAGTAGGGCAAGGAAGGTGTCCTTGTAGCCGAACCGCTATAAATCATCGTGTCCGGTTTGCATTTCCTTTCTCTTATCTCTTTTCATTTATTCTTGCATTTATCGCTTTACATCTATGCTTGCCTATATGTCTTAGTTGTTGCTTATATAGTTGTGATGATTGATTGTGTTGTGCATAGAAGTTAATATTGTGATTGTGTGTATAATTATATGGTATGGTCAAATAGATTATTATTCACACTTCTCATATTAAGTTTAACTTGATAGATAATTTGATACAAAACGTTTTAAGATTTTAAAAGGAAAACGTATTCACACAAAGTACGACCAAAGCTCCATTCATAAAACTAAGTTTTTCTAAAAGCTTACATATATAATTGATCATATTGATTATATGATGTTTACATACTAAATTCCAATTAAAGGTTTTCCAAACAAACAATTGAATAAATTCGAATCAACATTTTGAAACAAAGTTTTTATAAAATGAAAAAGAGGGGAAAACTAGAAGAGCGGGAAACTATTCAACCCCTCTTCTAGTTTTCCACAGGCATCACTTAATTACCTGAGAAAACGCGCTAAAAGTCAGCTTTCGCTGGTGAGATCATAGGTTTAAGTTCATGATTCAATATAGTGGACATATACGCAAAACGCTTGCTAGCTAGACTAGGCCTCAATCATCCAACCAAAATAATCCAACCCTATAGGTGCACGCTATAGCTCAAATCAATCCAATCAATAGCTTACCTAGCTCATGTCTAGGCCTCGCTCTATAATCAATCCAATAGCTTACCTAGTTCGGGACTAGGCCTCGCTCAACAACCAATCAATAGCTTACCTAGTTCGGGACTAGGCCTCGCTCAATAACCAAATCAATAGCTTACCTAGTTCGGGACTAGGCCTCGCTCTATAACCAAATCAATAGCTTACCTAGTTCGGGACTAGGCCTCGCTCAATCCTACCTAGTTCTATAAGAAAAGCAAGTTTTGAAATCAAAAAGCGATAATAGTCCACATAAAACAATTTGCACGTTTCTCACCCCAAGTATTGAAAACAAAGTTCAAGAGTAAAAGTGGGGCTATGACTCACCTCAAGTCCAGAAAATCCTCAAAAGAAATCGATAGATGAAAGACGTAAGCGAACTCAAGTAACGGCAACTACAGACTCGGCACTTCCTAACAATATCAAACTCGTTCAGAAATCATTTCCTCAAAAGTCAAATATTCCCATTCCCGAACGTATTCCATTTTACTTTCCAAAAATATCCATTTCTCGATTTATCTTCATATTAATTTGAAATTTGACGTTTGGTATCCATATGGGTGGTGGGTCGACACAACTCAAACCAAGAAGCCACAACAAAAGAAATAATAAACCATCTATAGGTCTAATATTAGCCCAATATATTATTTAAATAAATCATCGAAGTTTATCAAATCCGTCGATTTGATAATCCCCCATATTTATTTACGTAATATAACGTTCCAAAATTATACCCAACCTAAAGCACATAGCACAAAGTATACTATATAGTAAATATCGTAGTCCAATAAATTCCTATATATATCGTCCAATTTGCCAAATTCGTCAATCTAGCCAATTCCACGAGATATATAGTAATTTATTATCCTAATACACGTACCACAACCTATGGGCGTCGTGGGATACGATGCCCATTAATATACTCATTTTATATAGCCAAATAACTCGATTTAACCCGTCGATTAAATAAGTTACGTACTTATAGAAAATGGTTATATTAATCGTCATATATCCGTGACAACATAAAAGTCACATAATAAAGCCCACTTGGACTTAAGTAACCACAACTCGTATAACTCAATAAATTTTCTAAATTTATAAAAATTATCATGTTATTAGTTCTCGACATTATTTATGGTTATTATTTATAATAATACTCCGACATTTATTGCACTATTCGCATAGTATAATAATTATCGTTATATTATTATAACGTTTACTCGTGATCGTTTTATTATTAATATACGCATATATATATATATATATATATATATATATATATATATATATATATATATATATATATATATATATATATATATATATATATATATATATATATATATATATACACGTTTATCACGTCTATATAGGTATATAAACGATTATATTATCAATAATATTATTACGAGTATTATTTTTAATGTTTGATTTTAAATATTTATCGAGTCATAAGAATTTGGTCACATGTCCGAGTCATCACTCTCGGCTCATATTCCAAGTCCAAAAATAGAAATAACCAAGTCATAATATATAAACCAACTCCGTCCAAATCAATCCCAAATCCACGTGCTACAACATGAGGGTCCGACTACTGCACCCGACTAATCCTATCTCCGTCATTCTAAGTGACCGTCTCACAATCGGTCCCCAAATCCACACTCGTCAATACAACTCCAAAATCAATCAAACGTATACCATGTCGAGTCCACAAAGGGTCTCGACCCAAACCAATGCTTCGGTCCAAAAGATATGCCACAATAATAATAATAACAACAATAAATCAACAACAAGAAACCATCAAATATGCATATTATATGGTTTGGTTTACCACGCCAAACCCGAGCCAAACGACCCACTTGGGTCTCGGCTAGAACCACGAGTCACAAGGACTCAATACCAAGGCCACAAGGCCACGACTTAGCTCACTTGAGCCGGTCCAAAACTGCAAAACGGACCCTATAGGGTCGCGGCACACCAAAACAACCACAACATCAAACAATATAGGACCAAGAGTCCTCTTAGACTCCCAACGAGCCAAGAAATGGTCACACCGAGACCATAGGTCTCGGCCAAGCTCCATTCGAGCCAAAATACCAAAACCAAACGCGACCCATATCACAAATCGAGCACTAACTCGAGTCAAACTTCACACCCAAGATACCAAACGGATTTTTGTGACAAAAATATTCATTCCCATCATTATTATTTCGAAACCCAACAAAAACAACCCGTGTGGACACGGATTTAACCATGAATCGAGGCACACGACATGAAATTCGTGGCCACTCACCTTCAAAAAGGCTCCAAACTTGATTTCTTTAAAAACCCAACAAGAAAATATAAGAAAAATGGTGTTAAGGTGGTGGTAAATTCGTACGGGGTGGAAATGGTGGTTTTAGAGCGCGTGGTTTATACCAATAGATAGATCGGGATGAGGTGGTGATGATGGTGGTGTTATTTTGTTTATTGGGATGGTGGTGGCGGCGTTAATGGGGGTTTAAGGGGCGGCGGTGGTGTTGTATTAAAAAGAGAGAGAGAGATGTGAAAGTGTTGGTGAGGGTGATGGTGGGTTGTGTTTGCTTTTGGTCTAGGTTCACACAAGGGACGATTTTTGTATCTTACTCTAAAAAAAACTTTTTTATTTATAATAATAATAATAATAATATTATTAAGGGTAGGGTAGGTGAAGTAACCCGGTGTAAATTACACGGACCAAACCCGAAACCTTTTAAAACAAATCAACTCTCTCGAACCGAACTCGTTCCAAATAATCAAAAATCTCGTGATCCGTTCCAAAAATATAAATATCCGAACCAATATTTAAAATAATAAAAATTGTTAGGTTATCCTAGTGCCGGAGTCAATGTAGTGCCAAATAATGATCTCAAAAATAAATCTTCACGGATGAACCAAACCAAAGCATTAATTAATAATCAAATTCCATAAATAGCGTATGATTTAAAATCACCTTCCAACGTTCACAAAATCTCGTCACAATAAACTTTTCAAATATTCCAAAATTATAAATTTTAAAGTAATGCGGGTTTTCAAAATGGCTCCCTAATTTGCCAGTTGTCACATCCTCCCAGCCTCAGAAGAAACCCGTCCCGGGTTTCACTCGGAACAAACCATCTACGAAGAAAAAAGCTTCGGATATCTATTTCGAAACTCATCCTCACGTTCCCACGTGAATTCCGGTCTATGCCGCGAATTCCAACGAACTTTGATGAGCGGAATACGACTTCTCTTAAGTCGTCTAATCTTTCTATCCAATATCTCAATCGGTTCCTCCACAAAATTCAAACTCTCATCCACACGAATATCCTTAATTGGTATAACCGGCGTTTCATCCGAAAGACACTTCTTCAAATTGCTAAAATGAAACACGTAATGAACCTTACTCAGTTCCTGTGGTAAATCCAACCGATAAGCCACGGGCCCAATTCTTTCCAAAATGAGAAATGGTCCAATGTAGCGGGGGTTAAGTTTCCCACATTTCCCAAAACGTATTACACCCTTCTAAGGCGAGACTTTCAGCATCACTTTGTCGCCAACTTGAAATTCTAGGGGTTTACGCCTCTGATCGGCATAACTTTTCTGTCTATCTCTAGCTGCTTGTAGTCGATCACGAATTTGAGTCACTTTCTCAGTAGTCTCCAAAATAAGTTCAGGGCCTGTGAGTTGGCTATCCCCAACTTCAGCCCAACCAATAGACGAATGACATTTACGACCATATAAAGCTTCAAATGGTGCAGCTTTAAGACTTGTGTGGTAGCTATTATTGTTAGAAAACTCTGCTAGGGGTAGATACTTCTCCCAGCCTTTACCAAAGTCTATTATGCATGCACGAAGCATATCCTCCAAGGTCTGAATAGTTCTCTCACTTTGACCATCGGTTTGGGGGTGATATGCAGTACTCATATCAAGTCTCGTCCCCAAAGCGGTTTGAAGTGATCGCCACAACGCTGACGTAAAGCGACTGTCGCGATCAGAAATAATCAATATCGGAACTCCATGACGAGAAATGATCTCCTTCACATACAACCTCGCAAGTTTATCAACGCTATCATCTTCACTAATCGCCAAGAAATGAGCAGACTTAGTCAAACGGTCCACAATTACCCAGATAGCGTCACAACCGCTAGCTGTCTTTGGTAATTTGGTAATAAAGTCCATCGTGATCTGCTCCCATTTCCAAACCGGAAGTTCTGGCTGCGTCAATAATCCTGACGGTCGTTGATGTTCGGCCTTAACCTTAGAGCAAGTCAAACACTTACTAACGTACAATGCTATATCTGCCTTCATATTTGGCCACCAATATAACCTTTTCAAATCCTGGTACATCTTGTCAGACCCAGGATGAATAGAGTATCTTGACTTATGCGACTCATGCATAATCAACTCTCGAATTCCTCCATACAATGGTACCCAACTTCGCTCTCCAAAACATAATACTCCATCAGAACGCTTTACAAATCCTTTCTCATTTTCAGCCATCCCAAATATGTTCTCAGCAGGTCGGTTTTCTGCTTTCAATGCCTCCGTTTGAGCTTCTAATATTTGAGACGGTAACGGCGATACGATAGTCATTCCCAATGACCTAACTCGTAATGGTGGTATTCTCTCCTTTCGACTAAGAGCATCAGCAACAACGTTTGCTTTACCAGGATGGTAACGAATTTCGCAATCATAATCGCTTAATAACTCAATCCAACATCGCTGTCTCATGTTGAGCTCTTTTTTATTCAAGATGTGTTGTAGACTTTTGTGATCAGTAAACACAACACACTTGGTCCCATACAAATAGTGTCTCCATATCCTCAAAGCAAAAACCACAACACCTAACTCCAAATCATGGGTGGTGTAGTTCTTCTCGTGCTTCTTGAGCTGTCGGGAAGCATAAGCTATCACTTTCTCTCGTTGCATTAACACGGCTCCCAAACCTTTATGAGAAGCGTCACAATAGACGACGAAGTCCTCGTTACCTTCAGGTAACGCCCAGATAGGAGCACTACACAACATCTCCTTAAGTAATTGAAATGCTTCCTCTTCCTTGTCTCCCCATTCGTATTTAACACTCTTTTGAGTCAATTTGGTCAACGGTTTTGCTATCTTCGAAAATCCCTCACTGAATCTTCGGTAATAACCGGCTAAACCCAAAAATTGACGAACTTCTGTTGGGGTCGTTGGTGCAGCCCAATCTTTAATCGCTTCAATCTTAGCAGGATCTACATGAACTCCTTGTCTATCAATCACATGACCCAGAAATTGTACCGTCGGAATCCAAAATTCACATTTAGAAAACTTGGCATACAGTCTCTCTTTCCTGAGCAATTCTAAGATAAGCCTTAGATGCTCCTCATGCTCCTTCTCACTCTTCGAATAAATTAGAATGTCATCGATGAACACAATCACGAAGTTATCTAAGTAAGGCTTACATACCCGATTCGTGAGGTCCATGAATACCGCCGGTGCGTTGGTCAACCCAAACGGCATCACCTGAAACTCGTAATGCCCGTAGCGGGTTCTGAAAGCCGTTTTCGGAATATCTTCCTCGCGAACTCGAAGCTGATGATATCCCGATCTCAGATCGATCTTCGAATACACACTTGATCCTTGAAGCTGATCGAACAAATCGTCGATCCTCGGCAACGGGTATCTATTCTTCACCGTTAACTCGTTCAACTCTCGATAATCAATACACATACGAAACGATCCATCCTTCTTCTTCACAAATAATACCGGGGCTCCCCAAGGCGAAGAACTTGGTCTTATAAATCCTTTTTCGGCTAACTCCGCTAATTGTTTCGACAACTCTTCCAGTTCAGTGGGTGCAAGTCGATAAGGCGCTCATGCCACGGGTGCAGCACCAGGTATCAGCTCAATCTGAAACTCCACTTACCTAGTAGGCGGGATTCCTGGAAAATCATCAGGAAATACATCCGAAAAATCATGAACTATAGGCACATCTCCAATGCATCTTTCCTTCTTCTCCTTCCCTCCTTTCTCAGAAATTTGAGCTAAGAAAATGCAACATCCTTTTTCCATTAGCTTCAGCAATTTAGTGCAAGATATGACCGCTAATCGAGATGGGCCTCTCAATTCCTTTCGATCCCCTGGTATGTTCAGAATCTCCTTGCCGTAAGGCACACGCACGATCTTCTCATCACAAAGTATATGAGCACGATAATTCGACAACCAATCCATACCAATAATGACATCTAAACTTCCTAATGTGACGGGTAGAAGATCTATGTTGAAAGGACGATTCAGAAAGTTTAACGTGCAACCGCGAATGATAGTCCTAATCCTTTCTATGTTCCCATTAGCTAACTCTACATCATAACCAATTCCTAAGGCCATCGGGGGTTTCTCTAGTAAGGGTGCAAACTTAGTGGACACAAAACTCTTATCAGCACCAATATCAAATAGTATGGAAGCATAACGATTATTGAGAAGGAACGTACCAGTAACGACGTTCGGATCTTGTCCTCTCTCGTTCCCAAGTGCATACACTCTTCCATGAGCAGCTCTAGCTTCCACACGTTGGTCCCCATTATCTTGTCGACCATGGTTTCCTCCAGCTCCACGGTTTCCATGATTGTACCCATTACCACCCGATCCTTGATTTCCTCGGTTCCACGATTCCCTACACTCATTCCTATAATGTCCCTTCTTTCCACATCCATAACAAGTGACATTTGCCTTACTCATAGTTTCAGGAGTAGCTTGAACCATAGCAAGTGGTCGAGCTCTACAATCCTTAGCTATATGTCCCATCTCAGAGCAATTCTTGCACATCACAGTACATCGTCTAGAATGATTCTTATAACATCGGTTACACTTGGGTGTATCTCCATTGTAGTTCTTCTTGTCTCCATCTCCCATAGCATAAGCTCTAGTTGTTGTTTGTCGCTTGTTTCGATGATCATTACCCTTAGAATGATTATCCCTTTTCCTCTTTTCATTCTTGTCTTTCTCAGCTTCTTCCAATACCAACGAGTCCATCAATTGTTGAGCGATAGTGATAACCTTATGAATGTTTGCAGGCTTAGCAGAAATCACATCGTTCCTTGTAGCTACCGGCAATCCACTGGTATACCTCTCAATCCTTTGAGTCTCAGTCCTAACCATATCAGGACAAAGCAAGGCTAACTCTCGATAGCGGCGATTGTAAGTTGCCATATCGGTACCTTTCACCTTGTGATTCCAGAACTCAATCTCCAGCTTCTTAACCTCATTCCTTGGGCAGTAAGTCTGAATCAGCAAAGACTTAAATTGCTCCCAAGTCATAGCATAAGCCACATCACTCCCAACCGAATTTCGGTAATTGTTCCACCAAGTTAAAGCTTCATCCTTGAAAGTAAAAGAAGCAAACTTTACCTTCGCATTCTCCGCACAACCACTGACATTAAACACTGACTCAGTCTTCTCTATCCACCTGACCAAGTAGACCACTCCTTCAGTTCCACCAAACTCAATAGGTCCACAAATTCTAAACTCCTTGTAGTTACATCCATTAGCACGAATAGGTGGAAATGTTCCAGCAGAATTGTTGGAATGATTTGACTCAGCTAGTAGCTCAGCAACTCGTTGCTCCACAAGTTGGTTGATAATTGCTTGATCCACAGTAGGTGCATTAAGTGGAACATGATCATTGTCTCCCTGAACATCAACATTCTGATTCCTGTTGTTGCGGTTAGTAGTGTCCAGGTTATCAGGAGTAGGGGTTTCAACATTTCGAGTAGGACGGCGTCCTCGACGACCAGGGGTAGTCGCTGCAGGACCAGTTCTGGTAGCTCTAACAGGGTTTCGTCGTGGGGCCATTGATCTGAAACATCATACAAGGTTCATGAGTCTCCGATAGAACTTATCATATGCTCAACAAGAATTAAATCAACGAAGCCAAGTCATGGAAAGAATATCAACAATACACCACAAGACATCAATAAGGAGAATATGAACTCATTTTCCATAATATCCAAAAATTACATAATACCATATAATAATAACCATCAACCATACAATAGAGATCCAACATCGTTCCAACTACCAAAAAACACAAAAGATAAATAATCGTTCCAAATGAGACGAATACTGAACGGAAAATACATCAATATATGATAACTAGCTTTTCTAACCGAACACTCCTCGGTGTAGAAAGCAACAAGACAACATAACTCAAACATCTAGCCACGCTGCTGGCGGAGGTTCCTCAACTCCTGCCTCAAGCCATCAAGCTCTTTCCATAGTGATCCTAACTCCACACTATGGGTGTCGCTGTCTCTCTTGAGGTCAGCCACCTCCTTCTCTAGCTCGGCATTCCTCTGCCATAACTTGCGGTCGGCCTCTCGAGTTGTGATAAAACCTCGCTGTAAACCCTCAATATGCTTGTGAATCTCCATCAAACCTCTCCTCATCTCCGTAACTCTCCTCTCAGCCGTAACCATGTCAATCCTCAACTCCCCAATGAACTCAACGGTCACCCTATCAATCCGCTCAGACATACGTGTAACTCTCTCACCAAGATCAGTAATCTGAGCCCACATCCTACCAGTCTCACCTAACTCTACATGCTCAGCAGAAACCTCAGAAGGTGCATCCGACTCAACGAGACTACCAGGTGGTAACTCAAACAGAAATGGATGATCAGGTGAAACAGGCTCTATCGGACGTATAGGTGAATCAGGCTCCTCAGCCTGAGCTGGCGGCACAAACAAACCATCATCATCAGGCATCTCCTCCTCCTGAGGGTCATCCTCCTCCTCAGGGTCATCATCACCCAGCTCAGCCTCCTGAGGGTCATCAGCCTCATCCTCACCCTCGTACTCCTCCTCCTCCTCATCGGAAGAGTACGTCATCAATCGTCATCTCCTAACAGGTGAACCATGTGGAGATGTGGTAGGTGATCTACGATGACGACGCAATGATTCAGGTAGTGCATCTGACAGGAGAGTGTGAGCATCCAAATGTAAAGGTGGTGAAGTAGGGCGTATCGACATACGTGCCGTAGCTCGGTGGGCAAAACGTAGAGCCACACGAGCCAAAGCCTGATGAAGAGTAAGCTACCTCGATGTACCAGGGAGCCCTAGAGAAGATGAGGGTCCCTGCGTAGATGCAGCAGGAGGTGCAGAAGTAGAAGTTGTCGGTGACACAATAGCTGAATGCATGGCAACCCTGTAAGGATCATCAGGAGCCATGGTGATCTGTGTTGGGCGTACAGGTGTAGTAAGAATATCCTCAACAACGTCAAATGTACGGGAGGCCATAGTCTGTGACAACGACATAGGGTAGGTGTAAGTTTTTCAAAACAACTAAACCGCGAACTCAAAATACCATATCAAAATCATCATATAATTCCAAATCATATATATATCAAGAAAGATTTAAAATACCGCATTACTAAAATCATTCATAAAATAATTAAACCATATAATTCCTCAAAACGCATATAATTCCTCAAAACGCAATCATATCACTAAATCAATAAATCTCAAATCCTCAAATCATCCCAAGAATCTCATATCCAATAATCATCTCAATATACCTCAATAATAACAATGATGCTTTGGCATGGCGGGCAATGGTCGAGGATCGTTTTCTATAAAAATCGGTTATAGTTTAGGTGTCTATTTACCTAGTTTTCTATAACCTTGGCTCTGAAACCAATCTGTAACACCTCCAAAATTTGATACAGCGGAAGACTCAACAAGCTTTCGGGGTGCTACGGGGATTGGTATCCATTCAAAGTCATGAAAGAACGAGATAAACTAAACATAAGAAAAACACAGCCAAAACGGGTTTTAAAGTTTACATTTATCCCAAAAATTATCCAAAGTAAGGCCCAAAAGAAATAAACATAGGTCCACAATTATTTATCAGAGTTTCAGAAAATAGATCCATAAACCAGGTGCCATTGCCAAGCCTCCAATCCAAGCATCCAAGGGCATCACTTAATTACCTGAGAAAATGCGCTAAAAGTCAGCTTTCGCTGGTGAGATCATAGGTTTAAGTTCATGATTCAATATAGTGGACATATACGCAAAACGCTTGCTAGCTAGACTACGCCTCAATCATCCAACCAAAATAATCCAACCCTATAGGTGCACGCTATAGCTCAAATCAATCCAATCAATAGCTTACCTAGCTCATGTCTAGGCCTCGCTCTATAATCAATCCAATAGCTTACCTAGTTCGGGACTAGGCCTCGCTCAACAACCAATCAATAGCTTACCTAGTTCGGGACTAGGCCTCGCTCAATAACCAAATCAATAGCTTACCTAGTTCGGGACTAGGCCTCGCTTTATAACCAAATCAATAGCTTACCTAGTTCGGGACTAGGCCTCGCTCTATAACCAAATCAATAGCTTACCTAGTTTGGGACTAGGCCTCGCTTAATCCTACCTAGTTCTATAAGCATAGCAAGTTTTGAAATCAAAAAGCGATAATAGTCTACATAAAACAATTTGCACGTTTCTCACCCCAAGTATTGAAAACAAAGTTCAAGAGTAAAAGTGGGGCTATGACTCACCTCAAGTCTAGAAAATCCTCAAAAGAAATCGATAGATGAAAGACTTAAGCAAACTCAAGTAACGGCAACTACAGACTCGGCACTTCCTAACAATATCAAACTCGTTCAGAAATCATTTCCTCAAAAGTCAAATATTCCCATTCCCGAACGTATTCCATTTTACTTTCCAAAAATATCCATTTCTCGATTTATCTTCATATTAATTTGAAATTTGACGTTTGGTATCCATATGGGTGGTGGGTCGACACAACTCAAACCAAGAAGCCACAACGAAAGAAATAATAAACCATCTATAGGTCTAATATTAGCCCAATATATTATTTAAATAAATCATCGAAGTTTATCAAATCCGTCGATTTGATAATCCCCCATATTTATTTACGTAATATAACGTTCCAAAATTATACCCAACCTAAAGCACATAGCACAAAGTATACTATATGGTAAATATCGTAGTCCAATAAATTCCTATATATATCGTCCAATTTGCCAAATTCGTCAATCTAGCCAATTCCACGAGATATATAGTAATTTATTATCCTAATACACGTACCACAACCTATGGGCGTCGTGGGATACGATGCCCATTAATATACTCATTTTATATAGCCAAATAACTCGATTTAACCCGTCGATTAAATAAGTTACGTAGTTATAGAAAATGGTTATATTAATCGTCATATATCCGTGACAACACAAAAGTCACATAATAAAGCCCACTTGGACTTAAGTAACCACAACTCGTATAACTCAATAAATTTTATAAATTTATAAAAATTATCGTGTTATTAGTTCTCGACATTATTTATGGTTATTATTTATAATAATACTCCGACATTTATTGCACTATTCGCATAGTATAATAATTATCGTTATATTATTATAACGTTTACCCGTGATCGTTTTATTATTAATATACGCATATATATATATATATATATATATATATATATATATATATATATATATATACATATATATATATATACATATATATATATACATATATATATATATACATATATATATATATAGATATACATATATATATATATATATATATATATATATATATATATATATATATATATATATATATATATATATATATATATATATATAGGGTAGGGTTCTAGAGAAAAGTGTATTTGTATAGAAAAGTGAGAAAAAAAGTTATAAGGGTATACATATATATATATATATATATATATATATATATATATATATATATATATATATATATATATATATATATATATATATATATATATATATATATAGGGTAGGGTTCTAGAGAAAAGTGTATTTGTATAGAAAAGTGAGAAAAAAAGTTATAAGGGTCGAATTTACCAATAGTCGAAAGTTAAGGGGGAAAAGATGAAAAAAAGATACCAAACAGGGGACACGCACAAAACACACGTTTTCTCTCATACCACCACAAACCACACACACACAAAACGTGTTTTCTTTGTGCTTCTTTCAATCTCATCGTTTTTTTATTTCCGATCAAATTTCTGATAAAAAACACAATAAATCCGATCAAATCACATCGTTTTTTTTTCCGATCATCATAAAAATGGCAAAAAAAAGATTCAAGAACTGTAAGTGCACTAATTTTATGTATTCCGATCATGATTTTTTTTATTAATCTCTTAATTTAATGTATTCCTTTTTTCAATTTCATCTACTCGCATAAGTCCATAAACACTGGTGAAGAACAAAAGAATTGAAGAAAATCAATCCAAATGTAAGAATTATAAAATTTGTTAATAATGAAAAATACGTGATTAGCATATATGTTAGAATGTGGTTGTATTTTGGTGCATTTGTGTTAAAAATATGTTAATAATGTGTTAAAGCATCAGTGTTCATAATTTTGAAAAATATGTTAAAGCATAAGTGGTTGTGTTTTAGGGCATCTGTATGTATTACTTTAGGGCATATGTATGGAATAAATTAGTGAATCATTGTATATATTTGTTAGTGCATATGTATGTAAAATTTTAGGGCACCTTTATGTAAAATTTTAGTGCACCTCTATGTAAAATTTTAGGGCATCTGTATGTAATATTTTAGGGCACCTGAATGTACTATTTGTTGGATCGCTAACTACTAATGCGTTGTTATGTACACTGAAATTGTAGATTATAGTTGTTTATATTTGTTGGATCAGTGTCATTGAGTTGTAGCTGATTTGTAGTTGTGGTTAGAATAGAATGAGCATTGATAATGTAGTTTATATCATGAATTATGTGTAAGTAGTTATGCTTGATAGATCAGATTTTTGGACTTGTATATAGATGTGATAATGAGTGATATTGTTGCCGTTCACATGGTTATTATTAGTTGATATTGGTGAGAATGTGTTATACCTAATATAACATACACATGTATGTTGTTGTCTATATTTGTGAGAATGTGTTATACCCAATATTACATCTGAATTAGTTATATTTTAGTGAATGTAATATTTTAGTGAACCAGTTATAATATTTTAGGGCATCCGAATGTAATATTTTAGAGCATATGTATGTAATATTTTAGTGCATACGTTTGAGGCATTTTTGTGCATCCGTCTGATGTATTTTAGTGCATCCGTTTATTCATAGTATTCATTTGGGACTCGTGCTAACAGTTGACTTATAAGTATTTGGAACAATTGTACTACTAAATACTCATTTAGGGAATTATGTTTTAAGCCGTCACTGTGATGAACTATGTTTTAAGCCATCTCTTTTGACGTTTGGTAACCAAAACTTATAAGGTTTTGTTTGTTTCTACCAGTGTAAAACTCGTGGATCTTGCTCTTGTTTCTGGAAGGATATATGACGATGAAGGTTTTAGTTACATTAAGGAATCTGTTGCAAATAATACATTGCACCTCATTGGATTGATGAGTGATGGGGGTGTGCACTCTCGTCTTGATTAGTTACAGGTGAATAAGTCTGAACATACAAGTAAACCAACAAATCTTGATTTATGTTATTTGTTGATATCATAAGTCTTTTGCTTGCAGCTGTTGCTCAAAGGTGCTAGTGAACGTAGTGCCAAGAAGATCCGTGTCCACGTACTTACTGATGGCAGTGATGTATTGGATGGTTCAAGTGTTGGCTTTGCAGAAACACATGAAAAGGACCTTGCAGACATACATAGCAAAGGTATAGATGCTCAGGTTGCTTCTGGTGGAGGTCACATGTATGTCACCATGGATCGTTGTGAGGTACCTCTTCTAGTGTCCTAGTGCACTTGTTAATTTTTGAGCCTACTTCATAATTAAAATAGCAATATCTTTTGTGTTAGTCGCTGAGTATTTTTGGGTACTAACCTTTTATTTTGTGGTTTAATAAGTGGACATGCCCACTCCAAGTTATAATAACTAGAGTGCATCCTTTGGTGATCTTCCATACACAAATTCTAACAGTTAACCTTATATCCAAACAACTCTTTATACTCTTGAGACTACATTTCCTTTAAAAGCCATCCTATAATAACTAGAATGCAGCCTGCATCCTCACAAACTAGCTAAATATAATAGCCTACCCAGGCATCATCTCAGTATACAAAGGCTAGTACAACTCCTGCCATCAATCCATCCAACCAAATAACTAAGTATCTGTAGTACATACTATTTTGGACCCAGAGCTTATGATACTTGATGCAAATTTGTCCCACCAAGTGTTCTGAAACATCATAACTACAAGAGAGAATCACAAAGCCCATTAAAACTACAATTCCTTTAACTGTCACTATGATCCAGAATATCAGTTAGCAGTAACCATCCACCCTCACAAACCACCTAAACTGAAATAGTAACAAGAGACATGTCTAGTACTTAGTAGGAAGAAGATACTTTAGTGCATTATATCAAGAATGGCATATCGGGAGGTACTTTAGTGCATCCGTTTGAGGTAATCTAGTGCATCCGTTTGTGGCACTTTCGTTAATCTTTATTATTTGATCTGTTGAATAGAATAACCTAAATTGACCCATTCGTAAGTAAATGGGTTAAAGTTGCCACCACTACTCCAGGGACATGTTGCGAGTCGTTTATTAGTTTAAAAAATTGATCTCAAGTAGGAACTCATAGATTTGTTAGTGTTTGACTTTTGAGATCAGAAAAGATTGATACATATAAGGTGCCATAATCAAATATAGTTGTTTTCCTTGGATGCACAAGGAATGTTTCTTATGTAATGTGAATCTGATGGATACATAGTACTAATTTGGATCAAAGTGTCGAATTTGAAGCTCGTGAATCAGCTACTAATGTTTTTCATATCTCATTAATTTTGATCAAAGTATGTTAGGTGTCCATGTGGTTTCATTAATTTGTAGGACAAGAAGTTACATTCCGCAACTAGACTCATTCATCTGTAAATGAGTCGAAGTTGCCACCTCTAGAAAAAATGAATATGAAAATAACAAGAAATAAGTATAATATATTACATCTTCTAGACGCCCTTCCTCGTCAATTGGTGCATCGAAAAGGTAGATATTAGGGCATCTATGAGTATCATTAGTGCATCGAAAAGGTAGATATTAGAGCATCTATGAGTATGGTTAGTGTCTGTTGGCTATTTTTTCACGAATTTCTTAGGGCTGATGATATAAAAAGTTGATTCCTTTTTCAGGCATCGATCATTTTTTTCCCTTCTTCCAGAAAAGCCTTTAACATCAAAATTTTTTAGTAGAAGCTCTTATAACTTCTAAGAACATTGAGAATTATATTAGATGCCAGTTGGCAGTTACCTGATGTCAACGTTGTAATCAATTTAAACTGAATTTTTAGGGCAAAAATAGTTGGCAGTTTACCCATTTTTTAAAGTTGGCTTTGCTTGACTGCTGGCCTTTTTCGGTTGGTTTTAGAAAGTGCCGTTTCAAGTATAAGCTGGTCTCGGACTCTCGGTATGATAAATACGATGGAGTTAGGATCAAACATTTTAAGGTGCTTCCATATTGCTTGCCATCATTTTATTTTGTAAGGAAGATATTTAAACTTACATATTTGTGCATCTATGCAGACCATGTCTTCAGTTGAATGGCATCGAAAAGGAGACTATTTCTCTACTGTCATGCCTGCAGATATCCTTTTGTATATATATGTATTTTAGTTTATTTGTTTACTTCTTATAGCCAACTTGTTTTTGGGTGATACGGTAAAGGTGAAATTAGATTGAATTACCCAAGAATAGTGTTTTTTAATCTCAAACTGGTCGAAATGAATTGAAAGCCCAAATTTTTGTTTTAGTTGAATACAACCGCATGAATTTTTTAATTCATATATGTAGGTTGATTTATTTGTATACTACTATTTTTCCTAATCTTTGCCTTGGTGTGCATAATAAATTCGCCATTACCAAAAAAAGACTTTTTTTCCCACTTTTGATTAACACATGAAATATTTTGAGTATCTGTAAAAGAACATGAACAAAAAAGTGTTATCGGGTCAATTCATGTCGGTTCGTTTAATTACTGTTAGAGAATTTCGTTAAAGTGATACATCCGCTATTGAAAAAATTGCTACCATTTGTGAAATTTGGAGTAATTGTTATATCTTTGACTTATTTGTTAGGTGATTCGAAAGCTGTACTAATACACATGCTCTCCAAGAAAATTACCTGAAGATTACCATTTAAGTTGCATGGTATTGCAGTATGTTCAACTTTTCATCCATCACGGTCCATCTTTTTTTTTACTACTGTTTCACTTGGTGTAATTACATTTACTAGACTCGGTTATTCTCATAACTTGCAGTTCCCGTTGTTATCGATATCTAAAATGTACACAGGCTGTCTGATTTTCTCAACCGCGTGTGAATAAGGTGAACAATGCTGTGTAACTTCCAGGTTAGCTTTTATTTGGCTTTTATCAATATTACACCCGCGGTGGCAAATTCTCCACATTTACTTAGGATTAAATATGTTTTTTTTTAATGAATATGCAGTCTTTTAAATTTCATGATAAGTAGCGTTGGAATACAGGATCGAACTGTCAAGTCGTTTCGGCTATCTAGGAAGGTGTACACCGCTTACTAAGGCACCAATAAAAAAGTCATAAGAAGATGCACATCCATCTTATCTATAAACTGGAATTCGCATCGCGGAAGGTGGAACATGAATTGGAGTAAAAAGTTGAAGCGGAACCGGATTGACGAATAAATGTTTTTTTTTTTTTTTTTTTTTTTTTTTTGGTTGCGTATTATTAAGGAGTGTAGGATTGGACAATATTAATAATGAAGTTTGATTTTTAGTGATTATGCTATAGTTGTAATAATCGTGGTCATGAGTTTGTAACTTTGTAGCATAAAAAGTATATACAAGCAACTATCTATAATATAATGAAAAGAAAAGAAATTAGGAAAAAATCAAAGACAAACTTTTGTAGAGTAATATGAGAAAAAAAGAAACAGATCCTAAAATGAACAAAAAATCGTTAAATATGATAAAGGTGAATGAGATGAAAAGTTATAAAATAGACCTTGGAAAATAAAGAAAGTAACAATGAGGCCCCTTGAGTTCGGAAAAAAAAGGAAGGGGATGGGATGGGGTGATTTGTACACTTTTCCCACTTTTCTACCAAAGTGGACTTTTTTCATGAACCCACCTCTATATATATATATATATATATATATATATATATATATATATATATATATATATATATATATATATATATATATATATATATATATATATATATATATATACGTTTATCACGTCTATATTGGTATATAAACGATTATATTATCAATAATATTATTACAAGTATTATTTTTAATGTTTGATTTTAAATATTTATCGAGTCATAAGAATTTGGTCACATGTCCGAGTCATCACTCTCGGCTCATAGTCCAAGTCCAAAAATAGAAATAACCAAGTCATAATATATAAACCAACTCCGTCCAAATCAATCCCAAATCCACGTGCTACAACATGAGGGTCCGACTACTGCACCCGACTAACCCTATCTCCGTCATTCTAAGTGACCGTCTCACAATCGGTCCCCAAATCCACACTCGTCAATACAACTCCAAAATCAATCAAACGTATACCATGTTGAGTCCACAAAGGGTCTCGACCCAAACCAATGCTTCGGTCCAAAAGATATGCCACAATAATAATAATAACAACAATAAATCAACAACAAGAAACCATCAAATATGCATATTATATGGTTTGGTTTACCACGCCAAACCCGAGCCAAACGACCCACTTGGGTCTCGGCTAGAACCACGAGTCACAAGGACTCAATACCAAGGCCACGACTTAGCTCACTTGAGCCGATCCAAAACTGCCAAACGGACCCTATAGGGTCGCGGCACACCAAAACAACCACAACATCAAACAATATAGGACCAAGAGTCCTCTTAGACTCCCAACGAGCCAAGAAATGGTCACACCGAGACCATAGGTCTCGACCAAGCTCCATTCGAGCCAAAATACCAAAACCAAACGCGACCCATATCACAAATCGAGCACTAACTCGAGTCAAACTTCACACCCAAGATACCAAACGGATTTTTGTGACAAAAATATTCATTCCCATCATTATTATTTCGAAACCCAACAAAAACAACCCGTGTGGACACGGATTTAACCATGAATCGAGGCACACGACATGAAATTCGTGGCCACTCACCTTCAAAAAGGCTCCAAACTTGATTTCTTTAAAAACCCAACAAGAAAATATAAGAAAAATGGTGTTAAGGTGGTGGTAAATTCGTACGGGGTGGAAATGGTGGTTTTAGAGCGCGTGGTTTATACCAATAGATAGATCGGGATGAGGTGGTGATGATGGTGGTGTTATTTTGTTTATTGGGATGGTGGTGGCGGCGTTAATGGGGGTTTAAGGGGCGGCGGTGGTGTTGTATTAAAAAGAGAGAGAGAGATGTGAAAGTGTTGGTGAGGGTGATGGTGGGTTGTGTTTGCTTTTGGTCCAGGTTCACACAAGGGACGATTTTTGTATCTTACTCTAAAAAAAAGTTTTTTTATTTATAATAATAATAATAATATTATTATTATTAAGGGTAGGGTGGGTGAAGTAACCCGATGTAAATTACACGGACCAAACCCGAAACCTTTTAAAACAAATCAACTCTCTCGAACCGAACTCGTTCCAAATAATCAAAAATCTCGCGATCCGTTCCAAAAATATAAATATCCGAACCAATATTTAAAATAATAAAAATTGTTAGGTTATCCTAGTGCCGGAGTCAATGTAGTGCCAAATAATGATCTCAAAAATAAATCTTCACGGATGAACTAAACCAAAGCATTAATTAATAATCAAATTCCATAAATAGCGTACGATTTAAAATCACCTTCCAACGTTCACAAAATCTCGTCACAATAAACTTTTCAAATATTCCAAAATTATAAATTTTAAAGTAATGCGGGTTTTCAAAATGGCTCCCTAATTTACCAGTTGTCACAAGTTTCAATTTGTATGTTAATGTTGTTATAACACTTTGGTGTATAAACGGTATGTCAAAGTGTGTTTAAGGGTCTATGGTTAATGTTTAGAGATAAATAGTTAAATAGCCCGGTTGCCCTGGGTCTAGGCATATTTAGCCCGATTTTGAAATATTCACGTTTTAGCCCAGGTTTCCCTGGGCAACAATCGTATAGCCACCCGAATGATGACAAGTGTCACAAAATTAGAGGATTAGTGTGATTCTTCCCTTGCAAGGAGATGTGTTCTTCCACTATCAGGGGGTGACACAAAATTAGAGCCCTCACTATGACTACACTTAGCCCGAAGAGTATACATTTTGAAACAAACACCACATAACCAAATCCCCATGCGTTTAAGAGTTAACTCAGCCCTCTCAAAACAACCAAATCATTAAGAAGAGATTGTTTAGTGATAGCTGGTGCCTCACCATTGCAGTGTCGGTCACGAAAATGTGTGATCAACGAAGTCTTGGTAAGCCCCTTTCCACCACCATTGTGACACCCACTAAGACCCACGAAAGGACAGTCGAATCTCACAATTGTCATAGAAAAAAGAGAGTGTTCTGTTATCACCGCAAAACAAGCACTGAAATAAGCACAACAGTCCACGAAACCACGAACCCAAACACTACATCAACACCACAAACTGTTGTGAAGACTAAACGGTCAGATTCGAGGAAGCGTTACCCCACAACAGTACAACAAACCGTAAAAACCATTGATATGAAGAGGCAATAACCACTGATACGAAGAAGCCAAACAACCAACTGCATTAACCACTGAATACTGCTAAAAATTACTTGACCAACGAAAAGAAACTGTTAGCAACACGTTGATAGCCTCATCACAAACAGCGGGTTAAAAACACATCCAAGCTAAAAGTAAAACCAAAATGCCAAGAGCGTGTACAGGAATGTTACCATGCAGTTCGAAAACCCAAACAAAAAGCTACTGTTCAAAACCCTAAAAGGGTTCAAAGGAGAGAAACACCTAAAACCTTTTTGGAATAATCGAAGGAACAAGTTTGGAAGATCACGGACCTGTTTGGAAGAATCAAACAAAACCCTACAACATATTTGGAGAAGCAAATACCCATAGCAATAACGGAACCGAATTGGGTCTCAAAAAGGAACCCTAAAAAGAAACTGAACGAGGAAGAAATAAATGAAACCTTACCCACAATCCAACAAGGAGCGTTGAATCAAAGATTCAGAGGCAAAAGAGACGGATCGGGACGTAGACGAACAAGGAAATCGCCATAAACGCCCACACTTTTGAGAGAGAAACCGTTTATACATTATTATTATTATTATTGTTATTATTATTATTATTATTATTACTAAATAATTTAATATTACTATTATTATTAATTATAATTATATTTATTTAATATTATTATTATTAAATATTTATTATTATTATTATATTAATAATTGTTTACTTTTTTTTTCAATTTAACTTTATTATTATTATTATTATTATTATTATTATTATTATTATTATTATTATTATTATTATTATTATTACTATTATTATTATTATTATTACTACTAAATGTATTATTAATTATCATTGTTATAAAAACATCACTTTATTAGAAGTTCATGAGATTTACAAGAAATTAAATATTCATATTACTATTATTTTGAATTATAATGACTACGTATTATAATTAATTCACATTACAACTAATTCATATTACAATTACAATTTATTTGACAAATTATAATTCCCTCACATTATAATTCATGCAAATTACATTACAATTCGCTTCACAGATTACAATTCCTTCAAAAATATTCTTCGAACCAAACGCCCCCTCATAGTTTTGTTTTTAATTCATGGTTCCCAAATGATGCGTGGGAATTGCACCAGGCTTTACCTCTCGAGGGATCTCGAGAAGCTTACAACCCCCACCAGGCACTGTACCTGATCGTTGTAGTATAGTATAGTGACAAGTACCGGGGGATTGATCGTTCAGCTTAGGAATAGTGTCGCTAGGATTAGAAAGCCTAAATACTAGTTCTAAAGGTGAGGGATGATTATTTTTGTATTTTTATATTTTTTTGAAAGCAAGTAAATATCTCGGGTTTGAAAGATTTGGGCGGAATTAGTTGCTAATCAACTAACCCAATACTAAAGATGCAAACAAAATAAAATACTAGAAATGAAAATGAACTAAATTATACTAAAGTTGTGAGCAATAAGTGGAGAAAATGTGTTTACTTAGATTTCACTACTCCCTAGACATCTTTTACACGTTAATTACTTGTTATAATTGCATGGATGACGGATCGTATTCCTTAATACCATTCATGAGGTGGCACACATAACTCCCTAATTCTATGAGCTCTTATCTCCTCCTACACCATGCCTAGCACAACTATAGGGATTGTAAACAGTGGCTCATGCATTAAATACAACCAATAAAGACTTAGTGCGCGTCGGTTCATGTTTCTTAAGACGTTCAAGCATGTTACCAATTGGAGATCTGCCAGTTTTCTTAAGCCTAACATATAAATCATTCATCCAAGACAAGAATAAACAAGTAATCAACACATAATTAACATCTAGGTTTCATTAGATCTAAGTAAACACAACATAGATCTAGCCTAGCATGGTGGAATTAATACAAGAACAAGATATAGACAACCAACACATAGACATATTGATTGAATTAAAAGAACACTTATCTTAATTACAATGAAAGATATCAAGGGTTTGGAACCCTTGAAAAACCTGTAAAAGTTGCACCAAAATCGTACTTAGGGTTTCTCCAAAACTTCTCTCCTTTTTTAATGTGAAAATTAGAAAACTATATATAGAAAAATGGGTCTGACGGCGTCAAGACCAACCTTGTGACGCCGTCACCTCGCCGCCAAAACTATTCTCGGACTGCCTTGATCTACATTTGACGCCGTCAAGAATTAATCATTTCCAGGCCGTCATGACTTTTTACTCTTGACGCACTACCTTCGTGACGCCGTCAAATCTGTACTGGGTCGTCATGGACTTCTGCTCTTGACGCCGTCAGAGAATTACTCTTGACGCCGTCACCTACTGTTCCCAGCATGGAAAATTAAGACTTTGGCGTTTTCTTCACTTTTATGCTCCAAAAACGTCTGAATTGCTTCCTTATCCAGATTTCTCTCCCAAAGTACCTAAAATCACAAAAGGAACGATTTAGGGCAATATTTGATCAAATAAATTCGGATTCGGGCTTAAATGACCCCCTAAAAACGGATCATTTTTCGCCTCATTATATACCCTTACACTTGAGATTTGCTTGTCCTCAAGCAAATGCGCTTTTATTCTAGTCAAAACACAAGTTAGGGGTCATTTAACAATAATATAAAAGTAATTACAACAAATAATCGTTCCACTAAAGACCAATAGACAAGTACGGAGGTCATATTCTAGCACCTCACAAATAGTGTTTAGATACTCACATCTCTCGGGTGTAATAAAGTGTAAATTACAATATGGAAACGGAAGATATCTCTCACTACCTGTCATAGCAAAATAGATTACCATAGGCTTGGGAAAAGATCAAACCTCCACGACATGGCGTAAGCACCAAGGATAAACTATCAAAGAGGTCTTTTAAAGGGTTGTAACGTTAGGTATAGGGATATGAAATACACGATTTTGTTGGATAAAGGAAGTTTTACTGGTGGCTAGTTAACAATCTTGGTTAATTACATGTACAATATGGCATTGCTAAGCCAAGACTAGACTCGACTTAAGCTAATAAATGAAAAATAACAAAAATATAAAATAAATATAGAATAAAAAGGGATGGTAGTCCGTATGTTTTTTCTCTTTTTCTATTTTTTTCGATTTTTTTTTTCTATTTTTTTTTTTTTTTTTGCATACACTCTTACCCTACCATCCAAAATAATACATCATAAGGAATAAGCATTCCCCTTACACTTGAATCTTTACATACTTTACATTAAACTAATATAATGACTCGAATTAAGAAAATCAAAACACTTGGAGCACTTTTAAGATTAACGCACATATGGGGGTAATAAATGATGTTCTTCCCCATTACTCCATAAAACAAGTACTTTACCCATGAGTCCTAATTGTCCCAAAACAATATGTACAAGGATATGACTCGACTTAGCAACCATGTAATCAATTAGATAGTTAACTTAGGGTTTAACAAATAACAATAATGCACTAAAAATGAGCGCATACACGGAAGGCTAAGGCGATTTGGTTGTACATTTAAGTGGGGTGTAACAAATTCTTCCTTTAAGTAAAATGCTTAAAGTTAGAAACGAAAAGATAGGCACGGAGGGGTGTACTAGGGGTTTCGTGTACTAAAAATGAGTACAACGCTAAGGGTGTGGGAAAAATTAGTTGACTTAACTAGCCAAGTAATATGACATAAATGGTCAAGTAATTATGATACAAGTTTAACACAAGGGTGATCCTAATGCCTCTTATCATGTAGTAAATCCTACCACACGAATGTAGTCTCACTAGCGGTCTCGGGATGCATCACTAACGCAAGTTCTAGAATCTAAATACTACCGGTACACTCATAAGCACTAATAGTAAATGCTTTTCCTATCAAATCTAAAGGCGAACCTCACATATTTGGGTGGAAAATTTTTCTGAATATACGGTTATGTGCTAGTCATACAATCTCCTATCCATGAGACGCTTGCTATGGCTAAAGTTTCACTCCTAAATGTTGTAAAAAATTTTAAATTTGGCGCTAAAATTGCACTAACAAGTATTTCTCATAGATTTATTACACATCTACCATTAAACAAAACAAACTCAAGCGAAAGTGCATATGTAAGGTATCATCTTTTTACCCTCCCCTTACACTTAAGATGAACATTGTCCCCAATGTTCAAGTAAAGAATGTAAAAGTGAAAAAGTAAAGAGAATGAAATCAAATACCCCCTGATTCGCTCGGTATGTATAATAGGGTGGCCAGGTTAAATCTTCCTCCAAGAAAATGAACAATCAAAGCTTCCCTTCCAGAATGTAAATCATCTTCTTGTCATACATAACCTGTGAATCCTGACAAAATAGACAAGACAACCTCGCGTAAAATCGGCGGCATCCTATATAAGTTACTAAATCCTAGAAAACAAGATAAGATATAATGCTTGTGGAATGAAGTTTGCAGATCTCCTGGAGATTATAAAACTTAATAATTCACAAAAAACCATAAGACTCCGTTAGAAAAACAAAACCAGTAAAATTTCCAGATTTTTACACTTGACGCCGTCAAGAGTAAACTCATGACGCCGTCAGGATTGACCTGCAGAAATTCTTATGTTAAGTTTCTGAAAAATTTCTGGAAAAACTTGGTCCTACTTCCTGGAAAATCCTGCAAAACTTCATTATGACTCAATACAAGCATTTGACTCTAACAAATATGAATACACATGCTCATTTAATATTGTGGAGAATCATGATCGGTTTGTTTCCTAAAAACATATTTGGGGTTTCCCCTTACACTTATCTTTTGCAAAAATACTTTTAGGTGGAGTTAAGACTAGGCAAAAACAACAAAGTAAAGTATTTCCACTATTTAGTTTAGAAACATGATCAACCAACAATAAAAATTAAGCATGCATACGGAAGCAAATAACAAACAAACAAATAAAATCACACAAAACATTGGTTGCCTCCCAAGAAGCGCTTTTTTTATTTACGAGTCTTGTAGCTAGACTCAAGGTCATGGGTTACTACGTGACCTCATCATTGGTTCCACTCTCTAGGTCGTCTTCTAAACCAGTTTTGTATTCCGGACCTAGTTGCAAGCATTCTTTGTAGAAACCAAGCATCCTATTCTTTACATACTCTACTCCTCTACGTCTATCCTCTTCATTCCTATAATAAGCCGCTTGCTTGTGTTCCTTTTCGAAATTAGAGAGAAGGTGGTATTGCTCAATCTTGTAGGGCATTTGATAAGCAACCTCATCATTCTCTTCCTTGAATCTAACTATCCCTAAAGTCGGATCATAACTCATCCTAGTGGCCTCAACAAATGGTTTTCCAAATATTATTTGGCTTAGGCAAGCATCTATCACCGGACGAGTGTCCTCAACTATCATAAAATCTATCTCATAAGTGAGATTGCCTATAATCACATGCAGTCCCTTCACTCTTCCTGCAAAGTTACTTATCAGATTCTTACTAGGCATCATCCTAAAATCAAGTTGCTTCTTCATCACCCAATTGTAATAAGTCCTAGTCATGATGTTCACGAGGGATCTAGGGTCGATGTAAGCTTTCCATATATGCATGTGCCCGATATTGCATGGGATGTTAATGTTAGAGGGGTCTCCAATTTTGATAAGTGGGTTGCCAAAGATATATGGTCTCTCGGGACTATCGAATAAATCCTTATGGTATTCCTATTCTTCCTTGGTTGGCAACTTATCAAAGTATTCTTCTATAAGCATTACCTCAACTTCCCTACTCTCATCCTTAGTCTCGGCTCCTATTCTAACTTCATCCTTGTCACTCTCTTCAATCTCCTTATCTATTGGCTTAATGGTGACAATATTGACAAAGTGGACATGTTTGGATGATGAGGGGTCCTTAATTCGGCTTCCGTTATTGGTGTCCCTAGTGTCCTTCCTAGGTGTGACTAATGCTTGGTTGTTGAGGGCTTTCAACAAGTTGTCAATCTTGTTGGTCATCTCCGTTTGTTGTTGGTTGAATTCGGTTTCAAACCTAGCTATGCGAGCCTCTTGAGATGCCATAAACTTTGACATCAATCCTTCAAGATTGTTGGTACTACCATAGTTGTTGAAAGTACGGTTGGATGGTGGACCGGTTGGTTGGTAACGGTTAGGCGGATTGGAAAAATTGGGTTGATTTTGTTTCCACCTAAGGTTTGGGTGATTTTTCCAAGAGGGGTTGTATGAATCACCGTATGTGTTTGGCTCGGGCTTGAAAGTGTACCACTTATCTCCCGCTTCGTCGGTACGCGTGGATGCGTAGTCCGCAAAAGCTGTTCCGGGGAGTTCCACACAATCACGAGTGTCGTGGGGACCACTACATAATTCGCATGAAGAAGTGATTTTGTTCACTTGGCTTGAAGGCTTAGGAGCTTCGTAAGATTTCATGAGAAACTTGACTTGGTCCTCAAGTTCCATGATCCTACGGTCGGGAGTGCTAGAATTGTTCGAAGGCAAAGATATTGCCTTGACCGTTTTATTCAAGTCACGGGGATCATTCCAACTTTCGTTGTCATAGAGAGCAAGATCTTCTATGAGTTCCCATGATTGTTCCGCACTTAGATCACGTAGCTTACCACCGGCCGATTGGTCAATGGCTAGCCTCGTGGAGATGTCGATATGGTCATAAAAGATTTGGACTTGGAGCCAAAGATTTATGCCATGATGAGGGACTTTTTGGAGTAAGTCCTTGAAACGAGTCCATGCTTCATAAAGAGATTCATTTTGACGTTGTTGAAACATCAAGATGTCATTTCTAAGCTTAGTAGTTCTCCCCGGTGGGAAAAATTGAGCATGGAAACGAGTGGTGAGATCATTCCATGTGGTGATGGATCCCGCGGGTAAACGCTCAAGCCATTGACTAGCTTGATCCCGTAGAGAGAATTGGAATAGGCGTAATCGGGTTGTCTCTCTAGTTGCAACATCTAGGTCTATGGAGTCTACGATTTTGAGGAAGTCCTTAAGATGTTGGTTTGGATCTTCGGAACGAAGTCCATGGAATGAACATCCGCTTTGCACCAACCGGATGGTGTCGGATCGCAAGGGGGTCACATTGGCTCCGGTGAGCTCAATGGTGTTTCGGTAGCCTTGGTGGCTAGGTCGGGAATACTCTCCTAAGGTTCGGGGCCTAAGGGGTTCTAATGGTGGGTTTTGTTGTGGTGGGATGACGGGTTCAAAGATGTTCCCGTTGTCCATGATGTCGGGTGGTTACGAACAAAGGCACAAAGAAATAGATAGACTAAAGAAACCTAAAAATAAAAATAAAATCTTACTAGAAAGGAATCTAGCAAGTAGACCTAATAAAAAGAAATTCTAACATAGACAATAACTATTCCCCGGGCTGCGGCGCCAAAAACTTGATAGCGCCGCACTCTTTTGCGAAAGTTGAGAAATGAATGTAAAGATAGACAATCCCCGGCAGCGGCGCCAAAAACTTGATGCGTGGGAATTGCACCAGGCTTTACCTCTCGAGGGATCTCGAGAAGCTTACAACCCCCACCAGGCAGTGTACCTGATCGTTGTAGTATAGTATAGTGACAAGTACCGGGGGATTGATCGTTCAGCTTAGGAATAGTGTCGCTAGGATTAGAAAGCCTAAATACTAGTTCTAAAGGTGAGGGATGATTATTTTTGTATTTTTATATTTTTTTGAAAGCAAGTAAATATCTCGGGTTTGAAAGATTTGGGCAGAATTAGTTGCTAATCAACTAACGCAATACTAAAGATGCAAACAAAATAAAATACTAGAAATGAAAATGAACTAAATTATACTAAAGTTGTGAGCAATAAGTGGAGAAAATGTGTTTACTTAGATTTCACTACTCCCTAGACATCTTTTACACGTTAATTACTTGTTATAATTGCATGGATGACGGATCGTATTCCTTAATACCATTCATGAGGTGGCACACATAACTCCCTAATTCTATGAGCTCTTATCTCCTCCTACACCATGCCTAGCACAACTATAGGGATTGTAAACAGTGGCTCATGCATTAAATACAACCAATAAAGACCTAGTGCGCGTCGGTTCATGTTTCTTAAGACGTTCAAGCATGTTACCAATTGGAGATCTGCCAGTTTTCTTAAGCCTAACATATAAATCATTCATCCAAGACAAGAATAAACAAGTAATCAACACATAATTAACATCTAGGTTTCATTAGATCCAAGCAAACACAAGATAGATCTAGCCTAGCATGGTGGAATTAAGACAAGAACAAGATATAGACAACCAACACATAGACATATTGATTGAATTAAAAGAACACTTATCTTAATTACAATGAAATGTATCAAGGGTTTGGAACCCTTGAAAAACCTGTAAAAGTTGCACCAAAATCGTACTTAGGGTTTCTCCAAAACTTCTCTCCATTTTTAATGTGAAAATTAGAAAACTATATATAGAAAAATGGGTCTGATGGCGTCAAGACCAACCTTGTGACGCCGTCACCTCGCCGCCAAAACTATTCACGGACTGCCTTGATCTACATTTGACGCCGTCAAGAATTAATCATTTCCAGGCTGTCATGACTTTTTACTCTTGATGCCCTACCTTCGTGACGCCGTCAAATCTGTACTGGGTCGTCATGGACTTCTGCTCTTGACGCCGTCAGAGAATTACTCTTGACGCCGTCACCTACTGTTCCCAGCATGGAAAATTAAGACTTTGGCGTTTTCTTCACTTTTATGCTCCAAAAACGTCCGAATTGCTTCCTTTTCCAGATTTCTCTCCCAAAGTACCTAAAATCACAAAAGGAACGATTTAGGGCAATATTTGATCAAATAAACTCGAATTCGGGCTTAAATGACCCCCTAAAAACGGATCATTTTTCGCCTCATCACCAAAGTAAAAAATGAACCGCTAAAAGAAATAAACTTATGTATTATAAATTATCTATACTTGTTGGAGGTCTTATGAAAGTAGTCTTTTTATCTTTTAGTAGGCATGTGACTATCTACATCTTACGTCTTTCATATCTCGCTCCAGAAGAATTCATTAATTGTTGTTGTTGTTGTTGATCTTACAACTTTACAGGAAAGATGATATCGATATTGAGCATGCTTGAGTATTCTAACTCGTGATTAAACATATTATCTAGGAGAAACATAGAGACTGGAAATCTTATTACTTATCATTACCAAAGTATAAGGGCTCATTTGGTTGGTGGGTTTCTAGAGGGTGTTGATGCGTACGGATCGCAACAGGTTTTACCTCTCGAGGGATCTCGAGAAGCTTACAACCCCCACCAGGCAGTGTACCTGATCGTTGTAGTATAGTATAGTGACAAGTACCGGGGGATTGATCGTTCAACTCAGGAATAGTGTCGCTAGGATTAGAAAGCCTAAAAACTAGGTCTAGAGGTGATGGATGATTCTTTTTGTATTTTTATGTTTTTATAAAAGCAAATAAAATCTCGGTTTTTGGAAGAGTGGGCGGAATTAGTTGCTAGCCAACTAACCCAATAACTAAAGATGCAATCAAAATAAAATAACAAAAATGAAAATAAATCTAATTAAACTATTGTGGTGTGAACAATGATAGGTAAAGTTGTGTTTACTTAGACTTCATTACTCCCTAGATATCTTTTACAGGTTAATCATTTGCTACAATTGCATGGATGACAGGTCATATTCCTTAATACTAGTCGTAGGGCCGTGTACAATATTCCCTCTCTCTATAAGATCCTCCTTCACTCCATGTCGAGCCATTAAAAACTCCTAACATGGGATCATTAGAATTCTCCTACGCATTAAATACAACCTAATATCGTAGTACACATCCGATCATGTTTCCTAAGACGTTCAAGCATGTTACCAATGGAAGTCTGCCAGTTTTCTTAAGCCTAACATCGAGTACAATCATCCGTAACTACTATAAACAAACAATCAACCCATAATTAACATCTAGGTTTCACTACATCTAAGCAAACACAAAAGAAATCTAGCCTAGCATGTTAAATTGAAGACAAGCGTAAGATATATTCAAACAACACATAGACATATTGAATGAATTGAAAGAGTACTTATCTCAATTGAACATAAAAGGTTTCAAAGGGTAAAAACCCTTGAAAGAGCTGTGAAAATCGGACCTAGGGTTTCTCTCAAAGTTACACCCTCAAAGTTACAAACTAATGAATGAAAATTGCAAAACTATATATAGATTATACATGGTGACGGCGTCAAGAAGAAAATTCTGACGCCGTCAACTCGCCGCCCATATTGAAATCGGATTGCCTAGATCCACATCTGACGCCGTCATGTGTATATTAAGCTCTGGGCCGTCATCCATCCTTGAACCGTGAAGGCCTATGGTGACGCCGTCACATTTTCACTGGGCCGTCACCTCTCCCAACTCTTGTTTTACTGATGACGCCGTCATGTAGAATTTTGTGACGCCGTCAGGTACTGTTCCCAGCAAGGAAAATTAAGACTTTGCCGTTTTCTTCACTTTTATGCTCCAAAAACGTCCAAAATGCTTCCTTTTCTGAATTTCACTCCAAAAGTACCTAAAATGACAAAAGGAACGATTTAGGGCAATATTTGATCAAATAAATTCGAATTCGGGCTTAAATGACCCCTTAAAAATGGTTCATTTTTCGCCTCATCAAATACCCTTACACTTGAGATTTGCTTGTCCTCAAGCAAATGCGCTTTTATTCTAATCAAAATACAAGTTAGGAGTCATTTAACACTAATATAAAAGTAATTACAACAAATAATCGTTCCACTAAAGACCAAAGACAAGCACGAAGGTCATATACTAGCACCTCACAAATAGTGTTTAGATACTCACATCTCTCGGGTGTAATAAAGTATATATCACAATATGGAAATGGAAAACATCTCTCACTACCTGTCATAGCAAAATAGATTACCATAGGCTTGGGAAAGGATCAAACTTCCACCACTTGGCGTAAGCACCTAGGATAAACTATCAAAGAGGTCTTTTAAAGGGTTATAACGTTAGGTGTAGGGATATGGAATACACGGTTTTGTTGGATATAGACAATATTTACTGGTAGCGTGTTAATCATCTTGGTTAATTACATGTACAATATGGCATTGCTAAGCCAAGACTAGACTCGACTTAAGCTAATAAATCAAAAATAACAAAAACTTAAAAATAAACATAGAATGAAACGGGATGGTAGTCCGTATGTTTTTTTTTTTTTTTTTTTTTTTTTTTTTTTTTTTTTTTTAAATTTTTTTTTGCATACACTCTTACCCTACCATAAAAAATAATACATTATAGGGAATGCACATTCCCCTTACACTTGAATCTTTACATACTTTATAATCAACTATTCTAATGACTCGAATCAATATAATCAAAACACTTGGAGTACTTTTAAAATTAATGCACATATGGGGGTAATAATTGATGTTCTTCCCCATTACTCCATAAAACAAGTACTTTACCCATGAGTCCCAATCGTCCCAAAATAATATGTACAAGATATGACTCGACTTAGCAACCATGTAATCAATTAGATAATTAACTAAGGGTTGAAACATGTAACAATAATGCACTAAAGATGAGTGCATACACGGAAGGCTAAGGCGATTTGGTTGTACATTTAAGTGGGTTGTGACAAATTCTTCCTTTAAGTAAGATGCTTAAAGGTAGAAACGAAAAGATAAGCTTGGAAGGGTGTACTAGGGGTACTAAAAATGAGTACAACGCTAAGGTTTGGGAAAAATTAATTGACTTTACTAGCCAAGTAATATGACTTAAATGATCAAGTAATTATGATACGGGTTTAACACAAGGGTGATCCTAATGCCTCTTATCATGTAGTAAATCCTAATACACGAATGTAGTCTCACTAGCGGTCTTGGGATGCATCACTAACGCAAGTTCTAGAATCTAAGTACTACCGATACACACATAAGCACTAATAATGAATGTTTTTCCTATCAAATCTAAAGGCGAACCTCACATATTTGGGTGGAAAATTTTTTTAAGTGGTATGGTTTTGTGTTAGTCATACAACCTCCTATCCATGAAACGCTTGCTAAGGCTAAAGTTTCATTCCTAAATGTTGTAAAAAAAATTAAATTTGGCGCTAAAATTACACTAACAAGTATTTCTCTTAGTTTTATTACACACCTACCATCAAACAAACAAACTCAAGTGCAAGTATATCCTATAAGGTATCATCATTTACCCTCCCCTTACACTTAGGATGAACATTGTCCCCAATGTTCAATTAAAAATTGTTGATGCGTGGGAATTGCACCAGGCTTTACCTCTCGAGGGATCTCAAGAAGCTTACAACCCCCACCAGGCAGTGTACCTGGTCGATGTATATAGTATAATGACAAGTACCGGGGGATTGATCGTTCAACTCAGGAATAGTGTCGCTAGGATTAGAAAGCCTAAAAACTAGGTCTAGAGGTGAGGGATGATTCTTTTTGTATTTTTTATATTTTATAAAAGCAATTAAAAATTTCGGTTGTTGGAAGAGTGGGCGGAATTAGTTGCTAGTAAACTAACCCAATAACTAAGATGCAATCAAAATAAAATAATAAAAATGAATATAAACTAAATAAAGATAGTGGTGTGAACAATATATGGGAGAATTGTGTTTACTTAGATTTCACTACTCCCTAGATATCTTTTACAGGTTAATTACTTGTTACAGTTGCGCGAATGACGGATTGTATTCCTTAATACCATTCATGGGGTGGCGTACTTACTTCCCTAATCCTATAAGCGCCTACTTCACTCCTATGTCGAGCCGGCTAAGAAGCTCCTAACATGGGATCACTAGAATTTGCTCATGCATTAAATACAACCATTAAAACCTAGTACACATCAGTTCATATTTCTTAAGACGTTCAAGCATGTTACATAATGGATATCTGCTAGTTTTCTTAAGCCTAACATTGAAATCATTCCTCCATTACAACTATAAACAAGCAATCAACCTATAATCAACATCTAGGTTTCATTACATCTAAGCAAACACACAAAAGATCTAGCCTAGCATGTTAAATTCAAGACAAGCATAAGATATATTCAAACAACACATAGACATATTGAATGAATTGAAAGAAAACTTATCTCAATTGAACATGAAGGGTTTCAAGGGGTGAAAACCCTTGACAATACTGTTACAAACGACCTAGGGTTTATTAAGTTCAGCCCTAGTATTCTCCACACAAGTTCCTCTCTTAATGAATGAAAAATAGAAAAGTATATATAGATTCTGTAAGGTGACGGCGTCAAGAGGAAAAATCTGAAGCCGTCATCTCGCCGCCAATAAAGTTCTCGGACTGCCTAGATCTATATCTGACGCCGTCATGTGTAATTCTGCTCCAGACCGTCACCAAATTTACTCTTGACGCCCTACTTCTGAAGCCGTCACGTTTTCTCTAGGCCGTCATCCATTTTGTCCTTGACGCCGTCAAACAAATCCTTCTTGACGCCGTCATCTACTGTTCCCAGCAAGGAAAATTAAGTCTTTGCCGTTTTCTTCACTTTTATGCTCCAAAAACGTCCAAAATGCTTCCTTTTCCAGAATTCACACCCAAAGTACCTAAAATCACAAAAGGAACGATTTAGGGAAATATTTGATCAAATAAATTCAATTCCGGGCTTAAATGACCCCCTAAAAATGGTTCATTTTTCATCTCATCATATACCCTTACACTTGAGATTTGCTTGTCCTCAAGCAAATGCGCTTTTATTCTAATCAAAATACAAGTTAGGGGTCATTTAACACTAATATAAAAGTAATTACAACAAATAATCGTTCCACTAAAGACCAAAGACAAGCACGGAGGTCATACACTAGCACCTCACAAATAGTGTTTAGATACTCACATCTCTCGGGTGTAATAAAGTAATATCACAATATGGAAATGGAAAACATCTCTCACTATCTGTCATAGCAAAATAGATTACCATAGGCTTGGGAAAGGATCAAACCTCCACCACATGACGTAAGCACCTAGGATAAACTATCAAAGAGGTCTTTTTAAAGGGTTGTAACGTTAGGTGTAGGGATATGGAATACACGGTTTTGTTGGATATAGGCAATCTTTACTGGTGGCGAGTTAATAATCTTGGTTAATTACATGTACAATATGGCGTTGCTAAGCCAAGACTAGACTCGACTTAAGCTAATAAATGAAAAATAACGAAAACATAAAATAAACATAGAATGAAACGGGATGGTAGTCCGTATGTTTTTCTTTTCTCTTTTTCTATTTTTTTTTTCTTTTTTCTTGATTTTTCGATTTTTTTTTTGCATACACTCTTACCCTACCATAAAAAATAATACATCATAGGGAATGAACATTCCCCTTACACTTGAATTTTTACATACTTTACAATAAACTAATATAATGACTCGAATCAAGATAATCAAAACACTTGGAGTACTTTTAAGATTAACGCACATATGGGGGTAATATATGATGTTCTTCCCTATTACTCCATAAAATAAGTACTTTACCCATGAGTCCCAATCGTCCCAAAAAAATATGTACAAGGATATGACTCGACTTAGCAACCATGTAATCAATTAAATAATTAACTTAGGGTTTAAACAAATAACAATAATGCACTAAAGATGAGTGCATACACGGAAGGCTAAGGTGATTTTGGTGTACATTTAAGTGGGTTGTAACAAATTCTTCCTTTAAGTAAGATGCTTAAAGTTAGAAACGAAAAGATAGGCTCGGAGGGGTGTATTAGGGGTTTCGTGTACTAAAAATGAGTACAACGCTAAGGTGTGGGAAAAATTAATTGACTTAACTAGCCAAGTAATATGACTTAAATGGTCAAGTAATTATGATACGGGTTTAACACAAGGGTGATCCTAATGCCTCTTATCATGTAGTAAATCCTACTACACGAATGTAGTCTCACTAGCGGTCTCGGGATGCATCACTAACGCAAGTTCTAGAATCTAAATGCTACCGGTACACTCATAAGCACTAATAGTAAATGCTTTTCCTATCAAATCTAAAGGCGAACCTCACATATTTGGGTGGAAAATTTTTCTGAATGGTACGGTTTTGTGCTAGTCATACAACTCCTATCCATGAGACGCTTGCTAAGGCTAAAGTTTCACTCCTAAATGTTGTAAAAAATTTTAAATTTGGCGCTAAAATTACACTAACAAGTATTTCTCATAGTTTTATTACACATCTACCATCAAACAAACAAACTCAAATGAAAGTGTATCTATAAGGTATCATCATTTTACCCTCCCCTTACACTTAGGATGAACATTGTCCCCAATGTTCAATTAAAGAATGTAAAAGTAAAACAGGTAAAAGAATGAAATCAAATACTCCCCTGATTCGCTCGGTATGGATAATATAGTAACCAGGTTAGATCTTCCTCCAAGAAAATGAACAATCAAAGCTTCCCTTCCAGAATATAAATCATCTTCTTGTCATACATAACCTGTTAAACCTGAGAAAACAAACAAGGCAACCTCGCGTCAAATCGGCGACAATCTATATATGCTAACAAATCCTAGAAAACAAAATAAGATATAATGCTTTTGGAATGATGTTTGCAGATTTCCTGGAGATTATAAAACTAAAGATTCAACAAAAACTTTAAGACTCCGTTAGAAAAACAAAACTGGTAAAATTTCCATATTTTTACACGTGACGCCGTCAGGAATTAATTCCTGACGCCGTCAGAAGTGACCTGCAGAAATTCTTATGTTAAGTTTTCGGAAAATTTCTGGAAAAACCTTGTCCTACTTCCTGGAAAATCCTGCAAAACATCATTATGACTCGATACAAGCATTTGACTCTAACAAATACGAATATACATGTTCACTTAATATTGCGGAGAATCATGATCGATTTTGTTTCTTAAAAACATATTTGGGGTTTCCCCTTACACTTATCTTTTGCGAAATACCTTTGGGTGAAGTTAAGACTAAGCTAAACAACAAAATAAAGTATTTTCACTATTTTAGTTTGAAACATGATCTACCAACAATAAAAGTAAAGCATGCATACGGAAACAAATAACAATCAAACAAATAAAAATCACACAAATCATGGGTTGCCTCCCAAGAAGCGCTTTTCTTTATTTACGAGTCTTGTAGCTAGACTTAAGGTCATGGGTTACTACGTGTCACTTATGCTCACATAACCGAGGGTGAGCCATCTAATAGTCGCCTCATCTTTCTTATAATCATCACTTAACTCTAAACATCTATGATAATTGCTTTTATTTTTCTCATGAGTATATTTAAGCCTTTTTCTTTTATCATTATCACTTAGCATTTCTAGGGGTGGATACCTACTAAACTTCTCCCTGGAGAAATCCTTGAACCTAGGGTGTGCACGGGGCATTTCGTAAACAAAATCTTCATCCCCATTCGAGAATGTAATTAACCCTTCCAGAAGATTTTCATCAAGGTTGGTCAACCTTTTGAAGGGTTTCCCAAACACAACTTGAGTTAACTTACTATCGATAAATTCTCCTAGATTCTCCATCTCCATGAACTCAACAATATAAGCAAACCTTCCTACAAACACATGCAATGACATTGCCCTAGCAATAGTATTATCTCCTTTGTATTCTAACTCATCTACCATGATTTTATTATATTCACTGCGCGAGATTATGTTCATTGGGAGAGATGAGTTAAGATAGGCGTCAAAGCTCCTAAATCCAATCTTACAAGGAAATTGCATATTGAATGAGCTATTACTCTCAATCCTTGTTCTAGGGTCGACATACCTAAGAGGGTTCACTTCCTCTTCCATCCTATCCTCATTAATCACATCACCATCACCTAGATCCTCATCGGAGTCTGAATAGTAAAAAGGACTAGCCCTATGGTCATCATCATGGTCAGACTCCTCTAACTCAGAATTATTGTCAAAGTGGTGGTTAGGCGAGAGGTTAGGTGGGTTCTCATTTTCCACTAAAGGGATTGGGGCGAGCATTTGGAAAATCCTGCGACGAAAAACACGAATAACAGGAATCAACCGATCAATGTTATTGTTAGCCATCGAGGTAGTTTACGAACAAAGGAAACAAAGAAATAAGATAGACTAAAGAAAACCTAAAAATAAAAATAAAATCTTACTAGAAAGGAATCTAGCAAGTAGACCTAATAAAAAGAAATTCTAACCTAGACAATAACTATTCCCCGGGCTGCGGCGCCAAAAACTTGATGCGTGGGAATTGCACCAGGCTTTACCTCTCGAGGGATCTCGAGAAGCTTACAACCCCCATCAGGCAGTGTACCTGATCGATGTAGTATAGTATAATGACAAGTACCGGGGGATTGATCGTTCAACTCAGGAATAGTGTCGCTAGGATTAGAAAGCCTAAAAACTAGGTCTAGAGGTGAGGGATGATTCTTTTTGTATTTTTTATATTTTATAAAAGCAATTAAAAATCTCGGTTGTTGGAAGAGTGGGCGGAATTAGTTGCTAGTCAACTAACCCAATAACTAAGATGCAATCAAAATAAAATAATAAAAATGAAAATAAACTAAATAAAGATAGTGGTGTGAACAATATATGGGAGAATTGTGTTTACTTAGATTTCACTACTCCTTATATATCTTTTACAGGTCAATTACTTGTTACAGTTGCGTGGATGACGGATTGTATTCCTTAATACCATTCATGGGGTGGCGTACTTACTTCCCCAATCCTATAAGCGCCTACTTCACTCCTATGTCGAGCCGGCTAAGAAGCTCCTAACATGGGATCACTAGAATTTGCTCATGCATTAAATACAACCATTAAAACCTAGTACACATCAGTTCATATTTCTTAAGACGTTCAAGCATGTTACACAATGGAGATCTGCCAGTTTTCTTAAGCCTAACATTGAAATCATTCATCCATTACAACTATAAACAAGCAATCAACCTATAATCAACATCTAGGTTTCATTACATCTAAGCAAACACACAAAAGATCTAGCCTAGCATGTTAAATTCAAGACAAGCATAAGATATATTCAAACAACACATAGACATATTGAATGAATTGAAAGAAAACTTATCTCAATTGAACATGAAGGGTTTCAAGGGGTGAAAACCCTTGAAAATACTGTTACAAACGACCTAGGGTTTATTAGGTTCGGCCCTAGTATTCTCCACACAAGTTCCTCTCTTAATGAATGAAAAATAGAAAAGTATATATAGATTCTGTGAGGTGACGGCGTCAAGAGGAAAAATCTGACGCCGTCATCTCGACGCCAATAAAGTTCTCAGACTGCCTAGATCTATATCAGACGCCGTCATGTGTAATTCTGCTCCAGGCCGTCACCAAATTTACTCTTGACGCCCTACTTCTGACGCCATCACGTTTTCTCTGGGCCGTCTTCCATTTTGTCCTTGACGCCGTCAAACAAATCCTTCTTGACACCGTCATCTATTGTTCCCAACAAGGAAAATTATGTCTTTGCCAATTTATTCACTTTTATGCTCCAAAAACGTCCAAAATGCGTCCTTTTCTAGAATTCACTCCCAAAGTACCTAAAATCACAAAAGGAACGATTTAGGGCAATATTTGATCAAATAAATTCAATTCCGGGCTTAAATGACCCCCTAAAAATGGTTCATTTTTCGCCTCATCAAATGTAAAAGTGAAAATAGGTAAAAGAATGAAAGCAAATACTCCCCTGATTCGTTCGGTGTGGATAGAGTGGTAACAAGGTTAGATCTTCCTCCAAGAAAATGAACATTCAAAGCTTCCCTTCCAGAAAAATAAATCATCTTCTTGTCATACATAACCTGTTAAACCTGAGAAAACAAACAAAGCAACCTCGCGTAAAATCAGCGGCAATCTATATATATTAACAAATCCTAGAAAACAAATTAAGATATAATGCTTGTGGAATGAATGTTTGCAGATTTCCTGGAGTTTATAAAACTAAAGAAGTAACAAAAACCTTAAGACTCCATTAGAAAAACAAAACTAGCAAAATTTCCAGAATTTTACACATGACGCCGTCAGGAATTAATTCCTGACGCCGTCAGAAGTGACCTGCAGAAATCTTTCATTAAGTTTCTGGAAAATTTATGGAAAAACTTATGTCCTACTTCTTGGAAAATCCTGCAAAACATCATTATGACTCGATACAAGCATTTGACTCTAACAAATACTAATATACATGTTCATTTAATATTGTGGAGAATCATGATCAATTCCGTTCTTATAAACAAATTTGGGGTTTCCCCTTACACTTATCTTTTGAAAAATACCTTTATATGAAGTTAAGACGAAGTTAAACAACAAAATAAAGCATTTTCATAATTTAGTTTGAAACATGATCTACCAACAATAAAAATAAAGCATGCATACGGAAACAAATAACAATCAAACAAATAAAAATCACACAAAACATGGGTTGCCTCCCAAGAAGCGCTTTTCTTTATTTACGAGTCTTGTAGCTAGACTCAAGGTCATGGGCTATCACGTGACCTCGTCGTTGGTCTCATTCTCTAGGTCGTCTCCAATCTTAGTCTTGTATTCCGGATCCGATTCTAAATGTTCTTTATAGAGACCAACCACCTTTTTCCCAATTGCTTCTATAATCCTATCGGCAAATTCCCTATCAACTTTATATTTTGGCCCTAGAGTTAAGCAATCCTTATAAAAGAGGCTCTTCTTCTCCCATACATAGTCCATGCCCTTTTTCTTATCCTCTTCATTGATGTCCTCGAAGGCACCAATGTTATCCAAATCAAATCGAGGCACAAAACGAAATTCTTTCATTCCATTAGGCATCCTATATGTGATCCTATCAGTTTCACTAGCAAATCGGATCGTCCCTTCTATCTCATCATATTCTAACTTGGATTCTTCACCAAACGGCTTACCAAACACAACATGGGATAAGCGACAATCAATAACATTAGCTAGGTCCTCAACAATCAAAAAGTCAACGATATAAGTAAAGTTCCCAACAAAGACATGTAATCCTTTCACGCTCCCTACAAAGTTGCTCATCCAATTCGTGATAGGCATTATCCTACATTCAAGTTGCTTCTTCGTTACCCAGTTATAGTAGGTCCTAGTCATGATGTTTATAGGAGACCTAAGATCAATGTAAGCTTTCCACACATGCATATGCCCAACGTTGCATGGTATGTTAATGTTAGAGGGATCACCTACTTTAATAGGGGGTGAACCAAGGATATATGGTGTCTCGGGATCATCGAATAAATCCTTATGATATTCCCGTTCTTCCTTGGTGGGCAACTTATCAAAGTACTCTTCTACGTTTTCCTCTTCCTCTAACTTTTCTCCCTTAGTAACCTCAACTTCCTTAATCTCATCCCTAATCTCGGTTTCTATTCCAACTTCATCGTTGTCACTCTCCTCTATATTCTTATCTATTGGCTTAATGGTGACAACATTGACAAAGTGAACTTGTTTGGATGATGAGGGGTCCTTAATTTGGATTCCGCTACTAGTATCCCTAGTATCCTTCCTAGGTGTCGTTAGCACTTGGTTGTTGAGGGCTTTCAACAAGCTATCAATCTTATTGGTCATCTCCGTTTGTTGTTGGTTGAATTCAGTTTCAAACCTAGCTATGCGAGCTTCTTGAGATGCCATAAATTTGGACATCAACCCTTTAAGATTATTGGTACTACCATAGTTATTGGAAGGATTGTTGTTGAAAGTACGGTTAGATGGTGGACCATTTGGTTGGTAACGATTAGGTTGGTTGGAAGAATTGCTTTGGGGCATGTTTTGGTTTTGCTTCCACCTAAGGTTTGGGTGATTTTTCCAAGAAGAGTTGTAGGAATCACCGTAAGGGTTTGGCTCGGGTTTGAATGTGTACCACTTGTCTCCCGCTTCGTCGGTACGCGAGGATGCGTAATCCGCAAAAGCTTGTCCGGGGAGTTCCACGCAATCAGGAGTGTCATGGGGACCACTACATAATTCGCATGAATGAGTGATTTTGTTCACTTGGCTTGAAGGCTTAGGAGCTTCGTAGGACTTCATGAGAAACTTGACTTGGTCCTCAAGTTCTATGATCCTACGGTCGGGAGTGCTAGAATTGTTCGAAGGCAAGGATATTGCCTTGACCATTTTGTTCAAATCACGGGGATCATTCCAACTTTCGTCGTCATAGAGAGCAAGATATTCTATGAGTTCCCATGATTCTTCCGCACTTAGATCACGTAGCTTGCCACCGGCCGATTTGTCAATGGTTCGCCTTGTGGAGAGATCGATATGGTCATAGAAGATTTGGACTTGGAGCCAAAGATCTATGCCATGATGAGGGACTTTTTGGAGTAAGTCCTTGAAACGAGTCCATGATTCATATAGAGTTTCACCTTGACGTTGTTGGAACATCAAGATATCATTTCTAAGCTTGGTAGTTCTCCCCGGTGGGAAAAATTGAGCAAGGAAACGAGTGGTGAGATCATCCCATGAGGTGATGGATCCCGCGGGTAAATGTTCAAGCCATTGACTAGCTTGATCACGTAGAGAGAATTGGAATAGGCGTAATCGGGTCGACTCTCTAGTTGCAACATCAAGGTCTATAGAATCTACGATTTTAAGAAAATCATTGAGATTTTGATTAGGATCTTCGGAACGAAGTCCATGGAATGCACATCCACTTTGCACCAACCGGATGGTGTCGGATCGCAATGGGGACACATTGGCTCCTTGGGTGAGCTCAATGGTGTTTCGATAGCCTTGGTGGCTGGGACGGGAATACTCTCCTAAGGTTCGGGGCCTAGGAGGTTGGTTTGGTAGTGGTGGGTTTATGGGTTCAAAGATGTTACCACCTTCCATGATGTTGGATGGTAAAGGTTACGAACAAAGACAAAAAGAAATAAGATAGACTAAAGAAAACCTAAAAAATAAAAACAAAATCTTACTAGAAAGGAATCTAACAAGGAGACCTAATAAAAAGAAATCCTAACCTAGACAATAACTATTCCCCGGGCTGCGGCGCCAAAAACTTGATGCGTGAGGATCACAACAGGTTTTACCTCTCGAGGGATCTCGAGAAGCTTACAACCCCAACCAGGCAGTGTACCTGATCGTTGTAGTATAGTATAGTGACAAGTACTGGGGGATTGATCGTTCAACTCAGGAATAGTGTCGCTAGGATTATAAAGCCTAAAAACTAGGTCTAGAGGTGATGAATGATTCTTTTTGTATTTTTATGTTTTTATAAAAGCAAATAAAATCTTGGTTTTTGGAAGAGTGGGCTGAATTAGTTGCTAGCCAACTAACCCAATAACTAAAGATGCAATCAAAATAAAATAACAAAAATGAAAATAAATCTAATTAAACTATTGTGGTGTGAACAATGATAGGTAAAGTTGTGTTTACTTAGATTTCATTACTCCCTAGATATCTTTTACAGGTTAATCATTTGCTACAATTGCATGGATAACGGGTCATATTTCTTAGTACTAGTTGTAGGGCCATGTACAATATTCCCTATCTCTATAAGATTCTCCTTCACTCCATGTCGAGCCGTTAAAAACTCCTAACATGGGATCATTAGAATTCTCCTACGCATTAAATACAACCTAATATCGTAGTACACCTCCGATCATGTTTCCTAAGACGTTCAAGCATGTTACCAATGGAAGTCTGCCAGTTTTCTTAAGCCTAACATCGAATACAATCATCCGTAACAACTATAAACAAACAATCAACCCATAATTAACATCTAGGTTTCACTACATCTAAGCAAACACAAAAGAAATCTAGCCTATCATGTTAAATTGAAGACAAGCGTAAGATATATTCAAACAACACATAGACATATTGAATGAATTGAAAGAGTACTTATCTCAATTGAACATAAAAGGTTTCAAAAGGTAAAAACCCTTGAAAGAGCTGTGAAAATCGGACCTAGGGTTTCTCTCAAAGTCACACCCTCAAAGTTACAAACTAATGAATGAAAATTGCAAAACTATATATAGATTATACAGGGTGACGGCGTCAAGAAGAAAATTCTGACGCCGTCAACTCGCCGCCCATATTGAGATCGGATTGCCTAGATCCACATCTGACGCCATCATGTGTATATTAAGCTCTGGGCCGTCATCCATCCTTGAACCGTGACGGCCTATGGTGACGCCGTCACGTTTTCACTGGGCCGTCACCTCTCCTAACTCTTGTTTTACTTTTGACGCCGTCATGTAGAATTTTGTGACGCCGTCAGGTACTGTTCCCAGCAAGGAAAATTAAGACTTTGCCGTTTTCTTCACTTTTATGCTCCAAAAACGTCCAAAATGATTCCTTTTCTGAATTTCACTCCAGAAGTACCTAAAATGACAAAAGGAACGATTTAGGGCAATATTTGATCAAATAAATTCGAATTCGGGCTTAAATGACTCCTTAAAAACGGCTCATTTTTCGCCTCATCAGGTGTAATGACTTGAATCCTAAAATAAAGTGTTTGGTGAGTAGCATGGGTTTAGAATATTGGAATGGTTACCAAATATTTAGGAGTGCAATATACCATGGGATGATGGTGGGTTTTGAAAATAATCTTCCCTCATGTGGGTCAACGTTTTATCTCAACCACACAAATAAAATACCAACCAATTAATTATTTGTCTTATTTGAAATTTTCATTTAAAAATTATGTATTTATTTTAATTAATTTATAAAATATTTCTTAATTTTCTCTCTTCTTATTTAATTCAAAACAAAATTCAAATCTAAATCCCAATTTCAAATCCAAATCCTAATCCCGTCTATAAATCAAACGGGCCTTAAGATCTTTTTACCAAATACCTGAGGAGTTTTACAAGAGGAGAAGAAACTTAAATATTCTTCTTTGATTATTTGACATATTTCAAGTACACTATATTCGGAGTAACCCTGCCCCAGCGGGATTGGGTTTGTTGTTGTTGCTATGGTTGTATATCCGGAATAAAAGATTTTCAAAAAATAATAACAAATTAATGTTAGAGCAACTGAAATAAAATCAATGGTAATGCTCAATTTTGTCATGTAAGAGAAATGGAGTTATCTTTCTCCCAATTTAAATCAATTTGGTCAAACATTTAGATTTCATCAAGAAAAAAATAATTATAAAAACAAATGTGTTGATTTTATAAAAAAAAACGAAAAAAAAAAAATTGGGTAATTAAATAAACTTTATAAATGTAATAATACCTCTAAACTAAAAAAAAAAAATAGGTAATTAAATTTTGCCATGTAAGAGAAATGTTGTTATTTGTAAATACTATTATCTTTATATATTAAATTAATGTACGAGAAACGGTACATTCACTTACAATAAAAAAAAATCGCAAGCTTTCACCTGCACATATTACATGTGATCAGTTGCACCAATCACATTGTGTTACATTTTCTTTTTCTTTTTTTCATTATCCATATTTATTTGACACATGTATATTTAAAAGTTTTTTTTTGTGAATTATGTGTGGATGTAGGCATGTAGCATTACTCAATATACTTTTAATGTATATGAACGGAATTATAAATATTAAAATGAAAGCACGAATTACTGTGATATGTAAATACATATACAAGATTGTACATATACGAACAATTTTTGTTATTCCTCTTTACGAGGTTAAGTAAAAATGTCTAAAAGAATATTTTTTTTTTCTATCCATGTTCAATAATGACTCATGTTATTTATTTTTATAAGTTTAACCCGTGCGTAAACGGGTTTCTAAATTAAATACATCTAAAATTGTTATTATTATTAGTAATATAAATATCAAAATGAAGGCACGACCCTATGAATTACTACGAGATGAAAACATGTTGACGATATTGTGCACATAGCAACGACATATGTAATTACTCTTAAAAGTTTAAATAAAGATATTCATAAAATCATCTTTTAATGATCATTACGTGCTATTAAACGCGCACTGCCTAAAATAAGATATCAATATTCACTAGTACAAAAAGTTCTATTGGTCACGCATGGTCGATTTTGAAATGTCACACTGTAACATTTATACGTGACTAAATGTACCAGAATAAAATGAACAGCCACACTTGATCCGACTTGTGTGACCATTTCGAAATTCTATTGTCACACATTTGAATATTTATGTGACTAGAGGTAACTGGAAAAAAAAATTTGGATTATTTAGTCACTTTTAATTCGAGACGTCTGACAGATACAAATGAGCTCGAAACATTAGTCACACTATAGATATACATATGTGACAAATATATGTCACACAATTTAAAAGTGTGACCAAAATAGATATATGGTCACATGAGGTAATTGTGTAAGTGGCTAAATTATATTGTCAAGTTTGTCACACATTATTTAAACGTGACTGCTGTTCTTTGCTGAATATTTAGCCAAATAGCGTTTGAAATGTGTGACAACGGAAAAGTAAGTTTGAAGCGTTAGTCACGATATGCATTTAATAGTGACAAATATATGTCACACAGTTGACGAGTGTGACCAAATGTCATATATCGTCATACTAAACCATAGAAACATGATTAAGTGTAACGAAAATTCGATACATATGGTCACGTAAGTTAATATGTGTATCTAAAGTTTAGTGTGTGTTTGCTTGCCAAATCCTAATGTGTATAGTCACACTTAATTGAAGCACGATCATGTGACTATAAGCTTTATAATAGTCACACCATATCACAAATGTGTATCTAAATGATGTTTATGGCCACATTATAAGGGTATTTTATGTGACAATTACATTCAAAATAGTCACATTGTGAAATATTCATGTGACTATTATTTATAGCAAAGTGTGAAGTCATGAGTTATCATTAACCTTGATATTAGTCACATTGAGTTTTTGTGTGACTAAATCATAGTCATATTTTGTCACACATTACTTAAGTGTAGTCACAATTCGATAAATATGGTCACACATTTCTGATAACTTATGTAATTTGATATTCACTTAATTGAGTTGAGTCTATTAGTCATGACTGCATATTGACTAGTTTTTCAACCACTGTTTTTTCAACAAATTGTGCCTGAAATTGAGAATCTTTCATACCAAACACAGTTTTTTTTTCAACTCTGCACTATATAAAGGCATAACCACATACATGAAAACTGCATATACAAGACAACTGTAACAAAAATATGCAGGGTGTTTACTACTGCTAGTACATAGTTAATACTACTAGTACACAGTTTATGCTGCCAGAAGTTATAGTTTTCTATAATCTGGAATCCTTTAAAAGAGTATTCGCAAGTACGAACTAAACAATTAACACAACAACAACAACAACAATATAAATCCTTTAAAAGAGTATTTGCAGCAAAACAAAAGCTTAAATAGGTTCTGCAGACAAAAATAAATCTCTAAACAGAGTGTTACAGCTTGAGAATGACACGTGCTTCACTTTGATTTTCGTATAACAATACCTTCGCAGTCGATTCGATAGTAGGCATCTTTTGCTTGTGGATTTATTCGCGGCAATATGTTATCATTTTGCTCGTGAATGACTGTACTAAATTCCTCATCGGCATCGTCATACGTATCTTTGTAATTCTTGGTAGGTGTTTTAAAGACAACAGACAATTTTTTATATGCCTGGTCTTTCACATAAAACACTTGTCGTGCTTATGAGGCTAATATGAACGGATCATTCTTGTGGCCTAAATTATTCAGGTCTACCAATGTGTAACCAAGAGTATCGCGTTTGACCCCACCATGTTTTAAATTAACCCAATCACATTTGAAAAGAGGAATTTGCCTGAAACGGTAATCTAGTACCCATATCTCTTGTAAAATCCCATAATAAAATGCTTTTCTTGTGGTTGCAACTTCTTTGGATATGTGAAGATCTGCTGCCTCAATACTAACCCCACTGTTCTGGTAAACTATGCCATCATTACTTTTCGTACGAAATGTATACCCATTGATGTTATATGACTCGTATTTCACTACGTTGGCGCGTGGTCCAAATGATATCCACCTCACAGTTTCTGATACACTATCTTTGGATATCGCTAACTCTCTCTCAACCTGAATTTCATTACAAGTATATATTACCTTTAAATTGCAGGAACAACTCACTTATATCAACAAACAAACAAGTAGTATAAACAACATACGAGTAATTACCTCTTCGTTTAACCACTTAGCAAAAGATTTAGTGTGCTCATTCTCCAGCAATGCCATTTTTCTACCCGGGTATTTTGTTTTCAAAAATCGCTTGTGTCGGCTGAAACAAAACAATGTATTTGATTATTATATTTGATACAACATTTTAATCAACGAAATAGACATGCGTTAGTAATACTTACTCGATATACGACACAATTTCATCTGTATTCTGTATTACATACAAATGTGCTTTCTGAAAGACACCTCTGGTAAGTACATTTGTTTTGCCGGCCGTCAATGGCTTTCCATCCTCATTTTCATTGGTTACATGTTTATCAGGTGGGATACCAATAGTTTTCATGGTTTTATGATACTCGCTAAAAAACTCTATTGTTTCTTCCGCGATAGTCTCCTCAGCAATGCATCCCTCTGGTCTATTTCTGTTTCGCACATGTCCTTTAATAACCTTCATACATTTTTCGAAGGGATACATCCACCGAAAGCATACGGGACCACATAATTTTACCTCCCTAGTTAGGTGCACTGTCAAGTGTATCATAATATCAAAAAATGAGGGAGGAAAGAACTTCTCGAGAAGGCACAGTGTCACAACAAGTTCTAGTTGCATCTTATCTAGTTCTTGCAAGATGATTTCTTTCCTACATATATCTTTAAAGAAAAATCAAAACATGATAATAGCAAATCGTGTGGGTGGGTGCATGATTGAACGTATAGCAATGGGCAAAAACTCTTGCATTAGCATGTGATAGTCATGCGATTTAAGGCCAATGAGCTTTTTATCATTTTGGCTGACCAAACTAGAGAAATTTGAACAATAGCCTTGTGGTACCCTGATGTTGCTTAACGTTTCACAAAAGATGTCTTTTTCAGCATTCGTTAATGTGTAACCTGCTGGAGGTAGTGTTGTTTTGTCTGCTTCTTTCCTAGCAAACAACTCTTTTTTTATCCCCAACTCTTCCAGATCCAATCGAGCATTCATTCCATCTTTTGTCTTTCCAGGAACATTCAGCAAAGTTCCGACTAGACTCTCAGCAACATTCTTTTCTACATGCATGAAGTCAATACAATGTGGAACAGCATTATGTATCCAATACCTTAGCTTTCGATACCAAATGTTGAATTTTTTCCAATATGGTTCATTTACTTGGCTTGCACTACCCTCTGCTTCTGTTGTTTTCCTTTTCTGCGTTGTAATCTTCCCACCACTGCCTCTCATATCTTCTTGGTTATTCGAGGTGTTATTGTTTGTTCATTTTCCTTTTCCCCACTTATTTTCAATTAGTTGTACCTCGTTGTATATTTGTTCCCCAGTCAATGGAGTTGGAGCAAGCTGAAAATCTTCTTTTCCATTAAACGCCGCCTTTTGCTTTCTGAACACATGGTTGTATGGTAGATATCGTCTGTGTCTAGCATAACTTTGCTTGGATGAGGCGGAAAGTCTAACATAGTGTGTATCTTTCCTACATACAACACAACCTTTGAATCCACTGTATTGGCAGCCACATAATGTACCAAGTGCAGGGTAATCATTTATCGTCCATAACACAGCGGCACGCAGTTTAAACATTTCTTTTGTACAAGCATCATATGTATCAACCCCATCCTCGAATAAGGTATGTAGATCATTAACCAACAGTTCTAAAAATACATCGATATCATTTCCCGGGTATCCCGATATCAATACCGAAAGCATGATAAACTTTCTTTTCATACACAACCATGGAGGAAGGTTGTATATGACAGATAAAACTGGCCATACACTGTGATGCCTAGTTCCTGAGTTGACGTCAACCCCATCAGCTGATATTCCTAGCCGTAGATTTCTCGGATCTTGAGCAAAGTGGGGGAATTTTTCATCTATGGTACGCCATGCCTGTGAATCTGCAGGGTGACGTAAAACACCATCTGTTACCCTCCTTGTGGCGTGCCATCTTAGATCTTCTGAAATACTCTCTAACTTAAAGAGTCGTTGCAGTCTTGGTATAATTGGAAAGTACCACATGACCTTTGCCGGAATGTTTTCATACACTTTACGTGTCTTATTATCCACCTTCCATCTTGATATCCCACAAGTTGGACAAACAGTCAACTCCTTGTTAGTCTTCCAGTAAAGAATGCAGTTGTTGCTACATACATGTATCTTTTCGTATCTTGATCCCATCATTCTCATTTGTTTTTTGGCCTGATAAGTTTTTTCAACCATTTCGTTACCAGCAGGTAGCATTTTTTTTTATCAATCATAGTAATTCAGTAAAGAACTTATCAGAAGCTCCATACTTACCCTTCAAATTGAGTAGTTTAACTATTGCGGACAACTTCGTGAAGTCAAGACATCCTTTATAAAGTGGCTTATCCGCGTCTAATAATAGATTTTGAAACTTGGCAAGGTCATCCTCATCAAAATTTTCTTTCGTAGCATTAACCATTTCTACTGTTGCTGGGCCATCTGTTGGAATTTCTGAATGTGACTCCATGTCGAAATCCGTGTCGTCAACAAACTCTGTTTCTGCATTATCAGGTATTTGGGCTGTTGTTGCTTGCTCATCCTTTTCTCCATGTTTATCCCATTTTCTGTATCTAAGATTAATCCCGTAGTAGAATAAATGGTACTCCACGTCATCCACTGTTTGCTTTATTTTGTTTAAACATGGGGTACACGGACATGGCATCTTAAGCTGTCGTATATTAACTCGTGGGTCGATGTTCTTCATCTTCTGAAAGTTGTGTAGTGCATACTTAATAAACGCTGCTACTCCATCAATATATTCTTTGTTGGTCCTACAAGTTGTCATCCAAGACTTGTCCATGCTATTATTGTTGAGGTCAAATGATAACGTATATATCCTACAAGTTACAAGTTAAACCAATATAAGCATATATGAAGATTTAGATTGATGAAGTTCCAATGTCAAGTCACAAGTGTCTAGCTAATTAATAAGATAGGTTTACAATAAGAATTGCAACAACACAATGGAATGAATGTATTGGGCATCAATCTAATTAAGCTTCAAATGTCAAATATGAAAACGTGTATTAAGAAAAATGTGTAAATTACAACATGTTATCTTTATTGTGTTGTTGGTTAATTAAACGATTCGGCCAAAAACACGATAAGTTAACATTACCAAAGAAACAAGAAACCAACAAATCCATAACAAATAAAATATACAATGAAAATGAATAATAAGTTAAAATTCCAACATAATGAATTCCTAATTAAAAAAAGTACCTAATTTATATCTAAATGAACCTCCCTCCGTTGTTGATGGCCGGACCGACAAGTGATATGATGGATGGTGACTGGTGAATGGTGGCTGTGATGTGACTGGTGATTGGTGATTCGTGATTGGTGATTGGTGTTTGGTGATTGGTGATTGGTGGTTGTGCGTGGTGATTGGTGAGAAATGTGAGAAACGTGGGTGGAGGGAGAATTCGAAATTTGGTTACCAAAAATATAGAGGGCTTTTCAAAAATTTTGGGGAGGACATACCAAAAAAGGGAGCCACAGGTATTTTATATTCCTCTTATAGACTATTTTTATATTCCTCTTATAGACTATTTTTTCATTTTGTTACAAAATCTAAACAACTAAACTATAGAAACTGACTAGGATGGAATTAGGAAGGGTGTTTGTTTAGTGGAAATGTAGCCAATAAGGGATATTTCTCCATGGTTGCCTAGATATTAGCATGTAGTTGCTAAGTCTAGAAGAATGGTGGATATTGAATCAGCTAGTTTCGTGATTCGTGAATGATTGTGTAGAATGTATCTGTTATATTGTATCAGTCAAATGAGTGTGTTCAATTTGACTACTTGTATAATCTTTGTAAGTTGCTGGTTCCTTAATTAATAAAATTCACTATTTCAGGAAGGAAAAAAAAGTGTAGAAACTGATATGGGCATTCCTAAGATCAGATACAAAGAAGAACATACAATCCAAACCTCTACAGCAGTTGTAATCTCACAAAAGGTGAATTATATTACTTACCAAAAGTTTTTTTACAACATTAACAATTGCTGATATGGGCATTCCCAAGATTAGATACAAAGAATAACATACAATCCAAACCTCTACAGCAGTAGAAACTTCAGCAGTAGAAACTTGGTCTTGTTGTACCACCTTAGCCATTTCTTCAACATTACTAGTAGCATCAGTTTCTCCCAATAGTGGGGTGAAAGTTTTATATGCAGACTGGCTTGAACCTTCACAACATCTTCTGGCCAATCATGATCCATTGGGACCAGCATTTTCCAGGGATGAATGATTATAATTCTTGACAGAACTATAAATACATTAGTCGCCAACGAAGACTAGCCACAATGGAATATGATTGACCTGAGTACTAACTAAACAAGCTACTTAAACACAAATAATCTAATTAACTTGCAAACATATCCATACATCAATTTCAAGCAACCCTTAATAATCCATCCGAACCATTAATAATCCATCCCAAACACTCTATAACATCTATAGCAGACAATAAGAATCAAGCAACCCTTAACTGCTTGATTATTTATTGCTTGATTTCATTTTGATAAAACAATCAAGCTCTTATATGGATGCCTGTAATGATGATAAAACAATCAAGCTCTTAAAATAAAAACACAAGATTATGACATACTTAAAAACCTAAATCATATTTATTACTATTAAAGATTAAGGAGGGTGATTACATGTACCAGCTGTTCCTTCAAAACAACAACCAAAAACATAACAAGCTAAGGAACCACCAAACCCAACCAAAAAGACCCTACTTAAACAACCATTCAAATGGAGCTCTGATCATAATAATCCATATCGGCAATGGTTTCCTCCTTCTTGGATACCAGAGCACGAAGGTCAACCAAAATGGCCGAAAGGGACTCCAGCAAACGGCGCTCCATCACTTGAATCTCCTCAAGGGACTCATAACCATCAGCAACAGCTTCTTCTTCATCAAAGTTAAGATCTAAAACCTCACCTATTCTCTTGGTGCGCTTATCAACACTTATCCGCAGCTCATCACGCTTCTCACCCAAACACTGGATCATTACTTCATTTAGAGGAATTTCTTGACTGAAGAGGAACTTGAGACATTTGTGAAGTTTATCAGACCTACACAAATCTTTCAGTTCATCGAGATTAGGAGATCCAGACATGTTTTTAGATGATGATTTGATAAAGGTTAAGTAAGAAATTGTGTTTTTTGATGATGATTTATGTGGCTAGGGATGAAACTTATAGATACAGTAATTAATTAATAATCTACTCTCCAAACATATATATGTGGCTGTGTAAACTAAATCATTGCAAAAAGTAATTACAGAGTACTAATTCAAAGTATTGAGTCTTCCCATGCAGTCTGTTCATGTTCTCATGCATATCAATCAAATCACTATTTAAGTTTTTAATATGTAAGTCTTAATTAATGTATAATTTAGTCCAAATTATGACACTCTAGTAATTAAAGGTAATTTGTGCTTTATTTGATACAACATACAAATTCAAAATATATATAACATGTTAAAAAGATTCTAATATATGAATAACTATATTTTAAATGATCACTACATTTAATACTTATGATAAAGATGACTAAAAAAAAAGATGGTGGGGGTGGTTGCTGGCCGGTGGTGGTGGTGGTGGTGGCTGGTGGTGGTTTTGGTTGTGGCTGGTGGTGGTGGTTGCTGGTGGTGGTGGTGGTGATGGTGGAGGTCGTCGTGGTGGTGGTGGTGGCTGGTGGTGGTAGTGGCTAATGGTGGTGGTGGTGGCTGGTGGTTTTGGCTAATGATGGTGGTGGTGGCTAGTGGTGGTAGTGGCTAATGGTGGTGGTGGTTGCTGCTGGTGGTGGTGGCTGGTTGTGGTGGTGGTGGTGGTAGTGGTTTTGGCTGGTGGTGGTAGTGGCTGATGGTGGTAGTGGTGGCTGGTGGTGTGGTAGTGGTGGTGTTGGTGATGCTGGTGGTGGTGGTAGCTAGTGGTGGTAGTGGCTAATGGTGGTGGTGGTTGCTGCTGGTGCTGGTGGCTGGTTGTGGTTGTGGTTGTGGTGGTGGTGGTGGTTTTGGCTGGTGGTGGTAGTGGCTGATGGTGGTAGTGGTGGTTGCTGTTGGTGGTTGTGGTTGTGGTGGTTTTGGCTGGTGGTGGTGGTTGGTTGTGATTGTGGTGGTACGTTTTTACCCATTTCTGTTTGTTTTTACATGTTTTTTATGCATGTGTTATGACCCGAATAAAATTATAACCGGTTTAATGAGACCGAACTAATCCAACAACACGATTTATACGTTTAGTCCCTTTTCATCCGTTTCCATACGTTTTTACCTATTTCTGTTTGTTTTTACACGTTTTTTATGCATCTGTTATGACCCGAATAAAATTATAACCGATTTAATGAGACCGAACTAATCCAACAACACGATTTACACATTTAGTCCCTTTTCATCCGTTTCCATACGTTTTTACCCATTTCTGTTTGTTTTTACACGTTTTTTTATGCATGTATTATGACCCGAATAAAATTATAACCGATTTGTTAGAAACTTTTTAAGTCTTTCTTATATAACTTTGACCTTAAATATTTGTATTTGTGTTGTATAATATTTGATGAAAATACATTTAAATTAAAACACAATCCATCCATCTAAAAGTATTATATAACACAAGATAGAAAACTTAAGGTGAAAGTTGTAAAAGAAAGACTTAAAGGGTAAAACAACAACAATATTGGGACTTAGTATTTATCATCATCTATGATTACTGTTTTAACTTTTAATTACTCTCCTCGGTTTTCTAATCGAAGAAGCCGCCTGACTCAATAGTACTCATGATCTTGGAGAAAATAAAAGTATTTTGTGTTCATAAGCGAAATTTTTTGAAAATAATTTACAAGAATTTGGAGCCAAAATTTCAATCCAAAATTTTTAAATCACCTAATTATTTGGCATTTAACATAAATAAGAGCCCATATTCATGAAAATACTCTGTTTTGTCTCCTAATTAAACTAAACACTGCAACCAAAACACACAAATCAAATCTTCAATCACCATTACTCTCCAAGCCAGAATCATTTTCTTGTACACATTGTTGCTCAAGAGTCGTCATGGAAATGGTTGAAGACATTGATACTGATATTTTGCTTCTAGATAATGAAGCTGATGTTAACACAATACAGTATGAGGACGAAACATATGCTTCATCTGATGAAGAAAATAACAACCAATTAAATAGAAAAATATCTAATAGGGGCATAACCAGGCTAGCTAAGTTTCGCCTTCGATATGGCCATCCTGGTCAAGTAAAGCACAAGGTAACCATCGATGCGTTGAATAGGGTTACAGGGTTAAACAGAGCACTATTTGCGAGTTTTTTAGGAGATGCGGTTTGTGAGCACATAGGTTTGAAGGTTCTATCCTGGAAGAAGGTGGATAAAGAATCAAGACAAAAATTATGGGATGAAATCACGGTACATATATACTAATTTTTAACCCAGTATATAAGTTTAATTTATCAATTATCTACAACTAATTAAAAACATTGTGTTAATCTTTGCAGCGATATTTTGATTTTGACGTGACATTCAAAAAGGTGGTAATGAATCGTCTTAGTCAACTGCTAAGGAATTTCAGAATGAAACTCAGAGAAAAATACATATTGCCCAACCTAGATACACCTGAGAAAATGAATGAAAGGTCGGAAAAGTATAGTACAATTGTGACACAAGAACAATGGGTTGAGTTTGTAACCTACACGACCACCAATGAATACAAGGTTTTAATTAGTCATCTTTATTTAGTTTATATGTCATTTCATAATTTTTAGTTTGCAGCATTACCGCATATCTAAATGCCTTATGATTTTGTGTTTTTCAGGAGAAATCAGATAAAGCTAAACTGTCGCGTTCCAAATATATTTATCAGCATAAAATGGGATGAGGTGGATATGTTTATGTTAAAGAGAAAATGGTAAGGTTATACATACTGTTTGTTTTACTAATTGATCAGAATCGATTATCTTGGTTTAACTTTACATATATGTGTATGCACTTGATGTCCATTAGATCGAAAAAAAAAAGAAATTGAAGCAGATGTTGAACCGCCGCGTGGTGTATTGTGGGTCAAAGGAAGGAAAAACAAAGACGGAGAATCTCCAGATTCTGAGATTAGTTCGGTGGCAGATAAACTTGTAAATTTGACTGCAAATTCTATTGTTATGCTTATATACCAGCAACATTAACTTTGTACTAGCCGTACTAACTTGTATACTAGCAGTACTAACTTTTAATACCAACAATTCCCATATTTTTTGCAGAGAGAAGCTGATGAAAAGATCAAGGAAGGAACCTTGGCTGTTGATGATGGCACTGATGCCATGACAGTTGTGTTTGGTAAGGAAAATGGAGGTTATGCAAGAGGAGTGGGAAATGGAGTTACGTATAAGAGGTATTTTAATCTTCCTCGAACCAGAAAAGAAACTGATGAAATAATTGAGTTACTTCAAACTCAACTTGATAATGAGAGAAGCGAGCGTAAAAAAAAGATCTAATGCTCAAGAAACTGTCCACCGAGATGTCAGAAAAAGATGACCATGTCAAGCAATTGTCCGCTGAGATGGCAGATACAAAAGGAATGGTTTCTAAAATGCTGAGTCTTTTGAGTTCACAAGGGATTAAGTTGGATATGCCATTAGACTCAGATGTAAGCCATTTTTTTTTATGTTGTTAACAATTTCATTTTCTAATGCTAACACACATGTATTTCTTAATATAATTTAATTATATTGCAGGTGACGACTCCAATGGCCATTGATAATATAGATATCAGCACTAATGATCATCAGGTGGTCGACGGAACTCAGTCCAGTGTTGGTGTACGTACACGTGATAAAGATGTGATAATTCAGAAGAAGCATACAGCTGGGATTGAAACTTTGGAACCGGTAATGGAAACAATGGTAAGGAGTAAAACATTATCCCCCTTTGATTTTTTAATTTTACCTACATGACTAATGTACCGTGTTTTATATATACATATAGGAACGTGTTAACAATGTTAAGAAAACACCAAAGACACGACAAAACAGGTCTGCAGATTCCCAATCGCAAGGAGATGCATCTCCAACAAAAGAACTACCAAAAGTATGTATTTCATGCAACATGTTTCTTGTTATTTTATTTTTAAAATAATGTACCGTGTTTTATATATACGTATAAGAACCTGTTACAAATGTCGTACCTAAGAAAACGGGTAAGTCACGACGAAACGGGTCTCCAGCTTCCCTATCACAGGATAATGTGTCTCCAACAACACAAGCACAAGTATGTATTTCAACATGTTTCTTCTTATTATTCTTAATTTTGTTTAAATAATTTCTGATATATACGTATGCAAAAATTCTTTTTTTTAGACAATCAATTGCAAACTGTGGCACATAAAGAAATCAAATATTGTTGCTTTGGGTCGCATACACAACATTCCAGGAAAACAAATGATACATAACAAACCACTCCCAAATGATTGCTACAAAGTCTCAATTAATAAATCGTCAGTGGATGCAGCATGCATACCGGACATAGGGAATATTGGGTTAAAAACAGTTAGGGAAGGCGTGAATTGTTTCTTTGCATGGCCAAAGGATCAAGTTATTCTTGCTGATCATGAGGAGGTACATACATGTGTTTTTTCAACCTACATATATATATATATATATATATATATATATATATATATATATATATATATATATATATATAATTCTTCATATTAAATTCAATGTTTGACACAAGCGTCTTTTGTTTACTACAGGTTACACCACCAACTACGAAACCAAAAGTTAGTGAACCGATTCCTGGACCAAAACTACAACCGAAGCGCAGAAGTTATGTCTCTAGTGCAGAAGAGCAAAAGCAAGCTAGGGGTCCGGGGAAGATTCAAAAGGTTTTAACTTATAGTAGTTGACAATTTCATTACATGCGACATTAAAATTCTATATATATTTTGTTCATTTATATACATTCGAATTGTATGGAATTTGATATTGCTTTTTGTTTTTAATTCTGTTTTATTTATATACTAGCAGTTTTATTTCTCTGATCCAGCAGTAGTAACTCTGATCCAGCAGTAGTAACTTAGTACTAGCAATACTAACATCATTGGTCACTCTTTTCTTTAATTCGATGTGTGACTAAATATTACCAAATGCCACACGAATTAACAATTCATGTGACCATTGGATTAACATTAGTCACACAGAACACACATGTCTGCATTTTAAACAGCATATGGTCACACTTATTAACACTTTTGACCACTGTTTGCTTAATTGTATGTGACTAAATACCCAAAAAAAATATGCGTTGTGTGACTAAATATTACAAAAGGCCACACAAACATAAAATTCATGTGGCCATTTTATTATCGACAGTCACACAAAATACACATTTCTTCATTTTAAACAGCTTATGGTCACACTTATTAACGATTTTGGCCACTGTTTGCTTAATTGTATGTGACTAAATACCCAAAAAAACATGGTTTGTGTGACTAAATATTACAAAAGGTCACGCAAACATAAACTTCATGTGGCCATTGGATGATCAATAGTCATACAAAATACACATTTCTTCATTTTAAACAGCATATGGTCACACTTATTAACGCTTTTGGCCACTGTTTGCTTAATTGTATGTGAGTAAATACCCAAAAGAAACGTGCTTTATGTGACTAAATATTACAAAAGGCCACGCAAACATAAACTTCATGTGACCATTGGATGATCAATAGTCACACAAAATACACATTTCTTCACTTTAAACAGTATATGGTCACACTTATTAACACTTTTGGCCACTATTTGCTTAATGGTATGTGACTAAATACCCAAAACAAACATGCTTTGTGTGACTAAATATTACAAAAGACCACGCAAACATAAACTTCATGTGGCCATTGGATGATCAATAGTCACACAAAATACACATTTCTTCACTTTAAACAGCATATGGTCACACTTATTCACATTTTTGGCCACTGTTTGCTTAATGGTATGTGACTAAATACCCAAAATAAACATGCTTTGTGTGACTAAATATTACAAAAGGCCACGCAAACATAAACTTCGTGTGGCCATTGGATGATCAATAGTCACACAAAATACACATTTCTTCACTTTAAACAGCATATGGTCACACTTATTCACACTTTTGGCCACTTTGTGTTAAATTGTATGTGACTAACTCCAAAAAAATAACACCCATTGTGTGACTAAATCATCACAAACGTCACATTTATTGTATATTCATGTGGCCATTGGATAATCAATAGTCACACAAAATACATATTTACTTGAATATATCATCTCAAATGTCATATATATTATATATTTATGTGGCCAAAGGACGAACAATAGTCACTCTCAAAAAATATTCGTGTGACTATAAGGTGTTTACGGTCACTGATAATGACTAATCCAACAAAACTTGTGCCTAATTTGTCACACATATTCGGGGTTTTGGTCACTCTTTTTCGATGGAAAAGGCCACGAACTCAACAATGTGACCATATGCCACCTACGGTGGCGGGACCTTTTGTCACACATAACGAAAAAAACGTGCGTGACTATATGCATATCGTCACACATTTTTGGCGTGACCAATAACACTTTTTGTACCAGTGATTTAAATTTAAACAAAATTAACATCAACACAAAACCAGTTAAATAAAGTCAAATTCTTCGTCCAACAAAGATTTATACAAAATATTAACACCCCCTCTTGTCCATACCCACCCTTTTTTGGCAAAGGTATTACGAACTATTACGGACCTCTTCTATCCTCCCTTAAACCCCTCCTTCCTCTCGCTCAATATTTGCGAATGTATTACGAAATGTTTTCTTTATTCCTCCATCCGTCCTCCTCCATCTTCCCTCATCAGCCTGCACCTTTACGCTGCGTTCTCGAGTTTTTCTAGGTGGGAATAGAAATGATGTGAAAAGAAGAGAAAAGAAATGAAAAGGAAAGGAAAGAAAGTTGATTTTATATTTCGTGTTCTTGAGTTGAAATGAAAGGAAAGGAAATGAAATAATGTTGTGTTCTCGAGTTGGGAAGAAAAGAAAGAAAAAGAGACATAATTACATTTATGCACTTTTAGATATGTTCATTTTATCATAAGAGTCGAATATGAGTAAATATTGAAAGTTATATTGGTCATTATATACTAAATAGTGCGAGTGTAAAATACTTTCCGTCCAAATCCGCCCATATTTGGGCGGAAAATTCTTATAGGAAAATCACTAGAATTTTCCTATCATTTCCTTCCTATTTCCTTTCCTTTCTGTCCAAAAAAAACTCGAGAACACAATAAAATTTCAATTTCCTATCATTTCCTTTCCTTTCCTTTTAAAAAATAACTCGAGAACGGAGCGTTACCCAATACACTCGAAAATTTTACCATTCTTTACCAAGTTACTCTTACCATCTATTAATCTTCTTTGAATTATTTTTTTAATAAAAAATTCAATGATCTTGTCTAAAGAAAAAAAAAAAAAAAAAAAAAAAAATCGGTTAACACAATAAGTGCTTGTAAGTTATGCTTTGTGAATTGTATAAAGTGTCATCTCTACAAACTCTACAAGTAAAATAAGTACTTTTGTTTGTTTGTTTTTGCTTTACGAAATCTAAAGAATACAATAAGACATGTGAGATAGTGGCAGTATTGACATTTAAAAGAAAAAAAATCATGATTTTAATAATATGTCACAAAAATGAGTTAAGCTGGAAATAAATATCATCTGTCGTTAATGCGAATTTCCCAAACCATATACTTTATGTTTAACTATCAATATAATAATGAATATAAAAGATCAACTATAAGATTATTAAAATGATAAAGATGCTAATTTCAAGGACAAATTACGCATCTGTCACTAGATGGATTATAGTATGTAAAATTGTTTTAGAACTGCCAAAAATTGATGTTACTTGTGCTAATGATAATATAAAAATGCAATTAGCATGTATATTACTTGAAAATAACGATTTACGCAGATTTTGAGGGGTTAAAAAATAGTTTGCAGATGAAAAAAAGCTGAGTTTAAAAGTTGGCACATGTGAGTGAGTGGTCAATGGTGCAACAAACCAATAATTGGCAACATTTCTAAATTTAGTATTGTGGATTCATATCGCATCAAGAAACCCTTTTGTAAATACAAATATAGTAAAACAAGTTGGCATTCCACAACTATCGAAATGTGAATAAATCTGAAAATATATTTTAAAAATTGTTACAACTAATACTCAAATCAATATCACGTCACATGATCTACTTGGAAATGCCAAAGCATCACTAAAATATACCAAACCGGAGAGCTTTGAGAAAAACAAGGAGAAGGAACCCGCCGCGTTGCGGTGGGGGCCTTTACCATTTGTTTTGATTACTGTAAAGCGCAGAAAGGCATGGTACAGTCATAAAAAATCCTGCGTTTATATTATGGCAGTTTATTTATACAAAAAAAATGCACGGTTAAGGCCCTTTGTCAAGTAAATATTAAACAATCAATTTGTTACACACAGTTCAAGTTCCTATAAACTGATAGCCAAAGCAACAAATTGTGACAGTTGATGACGTATAGTCTATATATGGGCCACGAGCCCAAATGATAAACATTACTAAGGCTAATAACCACCATGCGTGGGCTATCATAACTTGGGCCGCATTAAAAATGGGATTGGGCTCACGTAAGCCCAACCAAACTATATACGGTATAGATAAGGATCTTCTATCTATGAAATAGATATCCTTAAACCGGATAAGCACCACGTGTGCGAAACGTAAAGAGCACGAACCCTACAAGGATTCTGCGCCTATATAAGGAATGACATAATTCTCATTAAAGGTACGATTCATAAACCCTAAAACTCTTTACGAGAATCTTAAACCGATTACTTACTCTCACGCCGGAGTCTAATCGTGGGAGATAATCCCACGATAAGTCTAACGGTGTTGTTTATTTTCTTAGTGCGCAGGTTTCAAGCATTAAGAAGCGAATTGGTACGAGAGCAAGAGCCCATATCAGGAACACCCAACTTTTGTATCAACAAGTGGCGCCATCCGTGGGACCCCTACTAAGAACTAAGGAACTAGAATGACGAAGAATAAAAATTCAAGCCAACGAACTCCGCAGTTGGAAAAAACACGTGACCCCCAGAGGAAGAATCAACAAGATTCGACCCCTAGGCAGGCTGCTGGGACAACTAGCGCACCTGGTCACCAAGAGACGGGAACAACCCAACCTCTTCCAGTGGTAGAACTGCCTATAAGGACTACCCAAGCCACCACAGTGGTTCCAAGTGTTGAGGAACTCCAGCGCACCCTCTTCACTACTCCTCACCAAACGGTACCTACAGTGGACAACACTGTACCACCAGGCGCGCCTAACCGAGATAGGGCGCCCAATACTGAGGCAGATATTCTTGCAGCAACTGAGGACACACCTGACCTAACATTGGGAAATTTTGTATCCCAAAATTATGAAACCCTAACTGCCCTCATGCAAGAAGAAGCAAGGAGAAGGTCGAGTACGAGCCTCCAAGCCCGGCTCAATTTTGGTCCTGAACGCGAACCATCACCACCGCGCCACCCACGAGGAAGACGCGCAGATAACGAAAAACGTACTACCATCCACGATAGGCTGGGTACGACATCTGACTCACAATATTCAGAGGAATACGAAGGCAGCGAGAGGCCCACTAATGTCCATTCCAGACTTGGCAGCCGAGGGATACAAGATCGATTAGGACCTCAACATTCACCAAGCGAAGGTTCCTCTAGATCTGGGAGCAAAAGAATTCACGATAGATTAGGGAGGAGAATATCCCCAAGTGAAAGCCCCTCAAGCTCTTCTTCTGAAGGAAGCCGGCGCAAACGCCGCAAAAGAGAATACTCGTCCTCCAGCGACTCCTCGGACAACGAGGATAGGGAAACAGGACATTGGAAATAAAGACGAAGATGTCTCGAAGAAGAAAATGAAGATATGTCTCTTCCATGGCGTCGCCAGAAAGTTGATGCGTTTACACGACGTATCAGCGATTACTCCGACCGCAAAAGATGGCGCATGCCCACTAACGTAAAAACATATGATGGGACAGGTGATCCGGATGACCAAATAAAAATTTTTGAATCAGCTGCTACTATCGAAAATTGGCCACAACCTATGTGGTGCCTGATGAGTGTGTAAATACTAATCATTTTTATCGTATCTAAACTACCAAAACATCCAAAAACACTCATAAATGCATCAAAATACAGAAATTATCCCAAAATTGTGTTTTGTATGTTTTAGATGCAAAATGTTTAAAAACAAATGAAAAATGAACAAAGTTTGCACAATTGGCAGTTTCAGTCCCTCAAGTTTCAAAAATTGACAAAACTAGTCTCTGAAGGTTTAAAATGAAAGAAAAGTCAACTTTGGTCTTTGGGAAATCAAATTTGTTCAATATTAATCCCTGTATGAAAGTTTTAACAAACTGGCAACTTTTACCCCTCAAAATCCAAAATTGGCATAAAAGGTCCCTGAACTTTCAAAACTTGACAAAGTCAGTCCCTGGTGAAATATTTTTGAAAGAAAGTCAATATTGGTCCTTGGGAAATCATAATTTATCACAAACGGTCCTTGGATTAAAGTTTTCACAAAATGGCAAAAACGGCCCCTCAACTTTGAAATTTGGCAAAACAAGTCCCTTGAAATTTCAATCTTGGAAAATATGCAATAATGGTCCTTGGATTATCAAACATTGGCAAAATTGGTTCTTGTAACAACTTTGGATGAATGGCAGAATTGACCCTTCAACTTGGCAGATTTTACAAAAAAGGTCCTTGTGTTATTTTGAATATAAACCAAACGGACCTTTGTTTCATTTAATACCAAAACAAATCCAATCCAGTCCACCTTACTCCCCAAGCCCATTACCCCTCACCACAGCCCAATCCCAAACAACCCACTCCCCCGTTTTAATATTAAACCGGTCAAACACCACCTTGACCATTTGACCCCCAGTCAAACTCCACCTCATCCTCCACCTCACCCTTATCCCTGCAACACCCTGCCATCTCCATCATCACTACCTCCCCCTCCTCTGCCAACACTCAACACCCTACCCTTATACCTCCAAACAAACACAAACAATCCAAACCACACCCCCTGCTACAAGCAAACCACTCCAACTTGCAAAACCAGTTTTTCCCGCCAAAAGCAAATAGAAGGTCAAGATTATTTGAAGTCATCCAGTGGCTCAGAATGGAAGTGGGAATGCACATGGGACCCACCTGGATCTATTTAAGTGAAGAGAAAGAAGCAGTTAGTTAATTAGTTAGATAGTTTAGTTTAAATTGTCGATTTATTGTAAAATTAGTTTTTAGTAGTTAAATTAATTCTAGAAAGTTTGTAATCTGTTTCATTAATGTCATTGGATCCTTGTTTAATCTTAATTCAAAGAATCTCAGTTTCAAATTCTGTAATTGTAATTTAAATTGAAAATCTCAAATTTCCTTTATGTTATTAAACATTGTTACTCAGTGTTCTTATAAGCTTATTTAGGATCATTAATAAGTTTTCATAAGTCTCTAAGCTTTTAAACTTGCTTGCACTCAGTTTACTAAAATCACATGAAAATACCTCAAAATAGCTACTAAATTAAAAATCATGGGAGAAGAGGAAAGGAAGATGTAGCAATGGAACTTGTGGACTGAAGATGGTTTAGTAGCTCTGTGGAGAGCTGTAGGGTTGTTCCTGGTCTTGGATACCTTTGTTCTTAGCTCATAACCTTGTAAGGTCTTCTCATTTTTTTTTCTTGCATAAACTGCTATGTCTAGTTATAGATGTTGATTGCTGATAAAAGATACTCACTTATGCTTGTTTAATGATAATAGAAGTTAATTCAGTGGTAACTTAGTTTGAATCATTGCTTTGCTGTGTAAAACCCATGACAGCCTAGATAAAGGGGTGTTTGGTTCAGGGTAAAACTCTGGGTTGAGAATGTTTCTGTGTGGAAATACAGTGTCTACTAGGTTTAGTCTAGCTAGTTAAGTCATAATATTGGTAGTTCTCCTAGTGAAAGTCAAAGTTAGCCTTAAACCTTCATAACTGCATAACTATTGGGGTTTAGAGGGGGTAATCTCACCATTTCAATTCATAAGTAGCTAGGATAACTTAATTTAGCTTCATTTTCATTTAATACTTCAATTACAGTCATTAGATTAGATCCAAAACTCAGAAAAGTCATTCTTCCAAGTTTATGAAAAAGGTCAAATGTGCACCTTTTCAGTTTTTTTTCAATATAGCATGATTTGTTTGGAATTTTGTGTTATGTTTTAGGGTTTGAAACTTGTTTATACTTACAGCCTACCAGCTCTTCTCCAATTTCCCACTTTCCTTTCATTTTTAGAATTTTTGTGCTGGGCCCCACAACCCAAGAAAGTAGGCTGCAGGGGTGGCTGATGCCCTGCATCAGCAGATACCATCATACACCACCACCTTTGGTGGTGGCTGCAGCCCTCCATAGTGGGTCCCAGTGTTCCTCTCTTGATTCTTTGCACTCCCAAGGTGGGTGGCTGTCCAGAGCACCCAAGCTTGTGCCCCCAATCACTCTTGTGGGCCCCCTAGATACCCTTTAAGTTTGTCCCATTTCAGTGTTCACACAAAGAATCCAAGAGCTTATTTAGGTGCTTATTGCTTATTCTGTGGTCAACTTGTGCTTTTTCCAGCTTAATCATGTTCCCTTAACTTATTGGAACCAGATTCAACCATTGTGGGTCCCACTTAAGCTCATTTGAGCTTATTTCCCCACTTGGTCAACAAAAGTCAACTGTTGACCCAAAAAGCACTTCAAGTGCTTATTTTTGATTTCCATAAAAGTTGTTTTTGTAAAAGTTTCTTGTTTTTAGGTGTAAAATAGTTTCCTAAAAGAAAAATCCAGAAAAATTAATTTAAAATTAAGTGATAGTTTCTATTTAATATAATTTAATTTTTAATTTTCATTTTTAGATTTTTGTTAAGTACCTTGTATTTTTATATTTCTCTTAAATTCCTCTTATATTAAAGTAATTTTATTAATTTTCTCAGAATTTAATTTCGTCATTTGGTATTTATTAGATTTAATATTAGTTTTACTAATAATTAATTAATAATTAAGTTTTAAATAGCATAATTAGTTTTTATAAAGTGATACCTAGTTTTTATATTTTTTTTAGCTTTTATATAATATAATATAAGTTTAGAAATTTTTCTAGAATTTTTACATTTCATTTTCTATTTTTCATAATTTAAATAGTTTAATTAGGTAATTAATCATTAATTAGTAATTAATTAATAGAAAAATCACAAAAAGACAAAAATACTTATTTTTAATTTTAAAATTTGTTTTTAGTTATTTTATAATTTTAGAAATTTTATTTTCATTTTTCTAGCTTTAGATTAATATTCTATTGTATTTAAGTATTTTAAATATTAATAATAAGTATTAATTAGTAATTAATTAATATTAAATAATTAATTAGTGTAAAAATTTATTTTCTTTTTCTAAAAATTTTATTTTATCTTTAAGTTTGTAAAAAAGTCATTTTCACCCCCTGTGGGTTTTCAGATTTCAGTTTTCACGTTTTATTTTGTACGTTTACGTTATTTAAAACGTGAACGTACGCGTTTTAGATTTTAAACGTTTCTGGTTTCTCCTAACTTCCAGTCTTGTTCATATAGCTTGCTTAAGCTATTTCTTTGTAGATTCCCTAGTTTAATCACTCACAAACCTTTTCCTGTCCAAATTCACCCGATCACAAATCCGTTTGATAACCATCACACCTCGTCGGGACATAATGACCCGGGGAAACCACTATATTCGGCGGAGAGTTGACTCTAGGCAGTTTGACCTTGTTGACCATCACCTGGTCAGTTTAGGTTAACGGTTTGGAGCCAATAAAATTTTGGCGCCGCTGCCGGGGAGGTTGTGCGCGTTATTCTAAAACGGTTTGCAGATTAGTGAATCTGGATATACACCCATTGTATATTTACCATCTTTGTTCATATATATATATTTTTTTATTATTATCATATTAAAACTAAAATGTTCACGAAAACATTTTAAAATCAGTTTTCAACAAACACAAAAACCCAAAAGGATTTTCTTTCTTATTTGTATATAAAATGTCTTTTCAAAAACACCAAAAATATCCATCTTTACCCTCCTATCTTTTTGATTCTTCATCCCTTTACCCTCTATCCTTTTGATTCTCACTTCTTCCACTTGTCCCGTAATTGATTCTAATGGCATCTCTCGATGACGATTTCTTTGAACAATGGGCCTTTGAGAGCAAAATTGAAAAACTTATGGTCTTGTCAAAAATGTCGAGATGTCGTAGTGATTATGATGGACCTTCGATTCCTATTCCCTCTCCGGTGAGGGAAAGGGATCATGAAACGGGGGTGACAAAGGACCCTGTACTTCCCTCTGACAATGAAAGTGCTAAATACGTCCAACCTACGGTTGTCCAAAAACCTAAGCTCACAATTGCTCCTAAACCTTCAAGAATCAATCCTGACCTTTCACGATATAAGGTTATAAGGTCGTCAAGCAAACGTACAGAGCTTAGGGCAGTGACTGAAAAGAACGACTTGCCCAATCTTCACGTTTATCAAGAACAATAACCCGAGACCATAACGGAAGTGGTGGAAATTCCTAGCTCTAAGAGCACACCACTTGTCCCACCTCCGGATTTTATCCCTTGTGTTGGTTGTGGTGAGCCACTTTTCGGTTTGCCATGTCGTTGGTGTACATGTGAACAATGTGGTAATGATATTCGAGACGGGAGTTGTTTGTTTTGTGGTTCAAGGAATTCATTTGTTTATGATCCTAATCAGAACTCATTCAGCGACTCTTCAAATTTTGTCAATTACCCATCACATTCATACGAGCAAGTATCATATTATCCCAATCACAATTATGCTTCGTATCAAAATACACCAAAATTTTCGTGTGAATATTGTGGAGGTCCTCACCAAGGTTTTGATTGTCAAAATAGTCAAAATTTTGGTTACGACCAACATCCATACAATTCACCAAACCAGACTCAACAGTTTAATTGTTGTGAGTACTGTGGTGGCCCACACTACAGTTCTGATTGTCAATCGGGGAACACGCTTGTCTATGAGCAGTTTCCTGATAACAATTATGACTCTAGCACATACGACTCACAGCTACATCAGTTTTACTGTTGTGAAAACTGTGGAGGTCCTCACTTTAGCTCGGATTGTCAAACAGGGAATCCATTTCCTTGCAGCAATTACGACAATTCGTTTCAAGAACAACCTCCACAGCACCAATTGACCCAAGCAACTCCTCAATTCCCGCAAGACCTTTGTCTAAAGGTTCTTGAAGCATTTAAAGAATTTAAGGAGGGGTTGGCTACTACATCGTTTCAAGAATCTCGTGAAAAATCAATGGCAGAATTACTTGCTGAAGAACGAGATGCTAGAAACGAAATGAGCATGGAAGAATTACTTGCTGAGCAAAGAGCGGCTAAAATACGTGCCAATCTTCGCTATGCTGCTCTTTATGATGACGATGATGACAGTGATGATGATGAAGATAACATTGTTATTATTCAAAAAGATTCATCAGATTCATCTGTTGTGATTCCTTCCATTGAAAATCAGGGAGAAAATAATGTGACGAAGTCACTAGCCGTTGATCAAATGGAACTTGAAAATTCCATAACTGCTAGTACTCCTAAACTCCCTCAGTCTATTGATATCACACCCGAAGTTCACACTCACTCTCTGAATATGGGGGATGAGCATCTTAGCACTGTTCCTGAAAAGGAATCGGACGAATTCATAAAGTCTAGTGCTGAGAACCTTGTCCCAATCCCAGGAGAGTCACAGGGTACTTTTGATCATGTGTGTGACTTACCTTATCACCCTGAAAATCCAAAAGTTCATTTTGAGACTTTCTCTGATTTTAATGATGATTGCACATCTTATGGAGAAGTTGAGTATGAGGAGGCACCATTGCCTCATTCGGATGTTGACCCTCTTATTGAGGAGTTCACAGATGAACTTACTCACATCAATCCACTTCCATTAGGAAGTGATGGTGGTCTCCTTGATTTTGAAGCCGATATGGGAGAAACTGAAAATCTTTTAAACACTAATCCCAACATCGAGCTTAGTATTTCACATACTGATGAAAATTCTTTATCTTCTGGAGACATCAGTCATGTGGAAGGTTTACCTTGTGAGCTAGTTAGCTTAGAAGAAGAGAATGATGAGACTGACACTGAAATCAAGGATGAAGCACTTCGTGCAACATTATTGAATGTCAATCTCCTCATTTCTAAAATCGAGGCTTTCAATATGAAACCTATTTCATCTCCTATCCCGATTAAGGATAGTGACATTTTCTCCGACGATCCTATTCCGGAGTTTGAAGCCTTTACTTTTGATCATATGGGAGAAAAGATTAGTGGCAGTACCACTTCTCATTCTCAAATTTCTCTCCCCGAATATGATTCATTCACCTTTGAGGAGTTCTCCGGTGAACTCACTCATAATATGACTCCTCCGTAGTATGATAGCCCGGGGGGAGATGCACTAAATCATGAGAATTTGCAAATTCTCACCCACCCTCCCGGGATGTTTACGAGCTTAACCCTTGAAATCCAAATTCAGGCTAATGAGCCTCATCTCGAGGAAGAAGATCATGTTGGGATCATACTTTTGTATTTAGTCAAGTCTCGGTCATTACATTTTGTAATAGGTTGCTTTAGTATTTATTTCATTTAGTTTATGTCACAAGGCTTATGTGTTAAAGCCCTATGGGCCTTAAAGCCCACGAATTAAGAGATAAGGAAGGAAGGGAGTGTTGCCCTAACTCCTTCCTTATAAATAGAGAGCTTGTGTAAACATTTCATTTGTTGGTTATTTGATTATCTTAAGGAAACTCTTGCACTCTCACCTTTCATATTGTCTCATAATCAACCAATCTCATTTCTCATCTTATTTCTTTCTTAATCATACTTGTGTTTACAAAATGGTGACCTAACAAGTGGTATCATTCGCCTAATAGAGATTGAAGTGTTGTTCTTATTGTCTACGTGGGGTTTCATCATATTTCTTCATCTTTTTTGCTTTTTTCTTGGTTTCTTACACTCAAATCTTAAAGCTTGGATAAGTTTTAAGGTTAATATAGTGTTTAGAAGCTTAGATATTGCATAAAGTATTGATCTTTGATAGGTTTTTAGGCTATTTTTTCATCAAAAAGTCATTTTTTTGGATGAACAGTACGTTTTACGCGTAAGTTGGTCGATAAAAGTACTAATTCCAGCTGTCTACAGTGTTTTTTGGTCGGTTTACGCTTAAGTTTTGGTCTAAACCCTTTTCTTACGCGTAAAATTGGTCTAAACCCTTTTCTTACGCGTAAAATAGGTCTAAACCCTTTTCCTACGCGTAACTGTGGTTAAAACCCTGATCCTACGCGTAACTTGCTCATCTACGCCTTAAACCTACGCTTAAGTTAGATCCTACGCGTAAGTCTGATTTACGCGTAATTTGCCAGAATCTACGCTTAAGCTTCATCAACGATCTTCTCCTCGTGTACCGGTGACTCAGTACTTCCCTAGCTTAGATAAGTTAGTGGAATACTTCGACTACAGATATCTTTCAAGCTTGGATAAGTTTGAAAGATCTGTTTGGTTGTTTAAACCTTACGCATAAGTCTAAACTTACGCATAAGCCTAAGCTTACGTGTAAAGAGAAAACTTACGCATAAACTATTAGTTTACGCATAACCTACTCTTTACGCATAACCTAAAGTTTATGCGTAAGATTAAGTTACGCGTAAGAATTGAACTTACCCCAAGGATTTTGGAACTTACTCAAAGGAACGTGCATTTCAATCATCTACAAAGATCCATTTCTACACAAGTGTTCTAAGATGTCTCAACCACCTAATCATTACTTCCCTCATACTCAGCTACCTCAACATCAGCAGTATCAGCAACCTCAACATCAGCAGTATCAGCAACAACAATATCTTCTGCACCAAATGAATCAACAACCTTCTCAAAGACAAACATACAATCCACTACATCATTACCTAATGATGCAACAACATCAGATCATTCCTCAACAACAACCATATCAAGTGCCACTACAAAACACTCAGTTTTCCTCCAAACAACCTCACTGGTTTGACAGAATGTGTGAAGTTATTACAACTCAACAATCCCGACATGAGGCAGGATCACTTGAAACACCTCCAATGCTTACACCTGGAAACTATGTTCAACGGTCAAGTCGATTCTTACGATTTCTTGAACTAAAGAAACCTCATGGGAAATTCTTGAAACAAGTGATACTTGAAGGACCATTTGAGTGGCCAACAAGATTTGAAGCTGGGGATCCTACTGCTGATCCTCCACGTCCTCCTGGTGATAGACCTCTTCTAGAAACTTCACTCACTGAAGAACAGCAACTACATCGTGAAGCTGATCAATATGCAATGGCTTATATACTTCAAGGTATACCAAATCCGATCTATCGAAGTGTCGATGCTCAGAAAACAGCTAAAGCTATGTGGGAACACGTTCATCACCTAATGGAAGGCACTCAACTGAACAAAGATGACATGGAATCCAAACTCTACATGGAATACACTGACATCACAATTGAACCAGGAGAGACACTTGAATCCTACTATCATTGTTTCACAAATGTAGTCAATGATCTGGAACGTCATAAAATCACAGTACCAAGGATCGCTGTGAACTCCAAATTTGTTGGTAGTCTTGGCCCTGATTGGCATAAATATGTGACATTTGTTCGTCAAACGAAGAATCTTCATGATGCTCCATATGGCTTGTTGTATGATTTTCTGAAACACCATGAACCTGAAGTGGAAAAAGATAGAGCTCTACGAGGAGGATACACACCAACACCAACACCAACACCAAATTCTTTGGCTCTCGTAGCTCAATCTCCCTATGCTCCACCACCAATGTCAAATCATGCATATGTTCAAGAGCAGAACTACTTCAGTTATCCACAATCTTCCACCTCGAACTAAATGGTCCCTTATGATTCATCTCCACAAGATTCCTCTACTCAACTTGTTCCGTCAAACAACAATGATGCTGTGTACTACTCCCACTCCAATGATGATGACGATGATGACTTTAATACGTTGAATCAGGGACTTGCTCTTATTGCTCGTGCTTTCAGCAAATTCTCCAACAAAACAAACAACCGTCAATGTTCATCTTCTAACACAAGGAATCAAGCTGTTGTTAATGATGGAAGAGTGGAAATTCAGAATCGTAGCTATGGTTGATCTAGTTCAGGAAGCTCTTCAGGAAATTATGGGAATGGTCAGAGGTTTAGTAACAATGGAGGGTTCAGGAACAACTCAGGATCTTCTCAGCAAAGGTCTGAACCAGTTGCAACTAGAAACTCCAACTCAGGGAATGCAGTATGGTGCTATAACTGCAATGAACAAGGTCATATTGCAACAGCATGTCCCAAACCGAGAACTCGGGGTAGTAAGTTTCACAAGCAGGCATTACTCATGGCTCTTCAAGATGAAAAAGATGGACATTTCCCTGAACAGGACAACAACTTCATGGCAAATGTGAACAATGATGATGACATGGAAGATCTGGAAGCCAATGCTGCTGTGATGCTTATGGCCAACATGCAGGAACTCCAGCTTAATGATTCAGGTCCAGTGTATGACACTGACGGCTTGTCTCAGGTACATGACCTAAAAGCATGCCTAATACATGAAATAGCCTCACCTTCTGCTTCTGAATCAGATATGGCGCAAGTTGTTCCATCTAAATCATCTTCATCCTCTCAAAAAGATGAACAAATAAGCACAGTTGTCATATTCGATGATGACACAGTTGTTTCATTTGATGATCCTATTGAGAATGATAAACATGATAATTTAGAACAACATGAACCATCATTTGATCCAGATCCTGACCTCATATTGTTATCTAAACAACTGGATGCTCAACAATTGCAAATCATTAAATGCAACGAGAAAAATAAAGTTTTAAAAGAAAAAATGCGTCACTTGCAAGAGACATTGAATGCTATAAAATTCAACTTTCAAATCAGGAAGACAAGATTAAACATGCAAAAAGTTTTGAAAAAGCTTTTCAAGATTCTTACAACAAAGAACAAGATCTTCAACGTAAAATGCAAGATTTAATTGAGTCTAACGGAAAGTTAATTTCGAAACTTGAAAGTGAGAACTGTGAATTGAAAATGCAAGTTGAACGTCTTCAAAGAGACCTTTCAAAAACAGAAACAGAATTGTCAAATTGCAAAAAGGAGTTTTGTGAACATAAAACACGAAAAAGGAAGTATATAGATGACTTACTTGGTGATATTGTTGATCTTGAAAAACAACTCAAAGAATTTCGTCACATTATTTACAAACACGGGAACTCTGTCACAACAATTCAGAAATTTGCTTTAAAACCGAGACCCGATAAAGGATTTGCACTTTGTGATTTCAAATCAATGTTTCTTCACACAGCATTTAAAGAAAATCCCAAGATTTACAGTATTGATCATATGTTTGATAATACAATTGTGCGTGCTGTTGTTTTTGATACTGAGGAAGAAGAAGAACTTGAAGACGAGAGTCGATCAAAAATGAGTTATGTCCAATATTGGACACCATATGACTACTCAAAAGCTCCACCTCTTTCTAAATCTTTTGTTACTCAAAAGGACTTACCTGAGAAATCATGGTTTGTCGAAGAGTCATATATTTCATCTCATAATGAGGCCCCTGTCCGGTGAACTTACACCTTTACCGAAAACGTGTCGTGTCTTAAATTATTTCAAAACCTTTATGGAAGACATCGAAATTTTGGAGGAAACAATTGAACGTAATTCTGAAATAAAAATTGAAACTTTTCAATCCGCTTACGAGCGAGAAAAGAGAGATATTTTTCAAAAACAAATGAAGCCAATTGTTCAACACCTCCGTCTATGTGCTACACGTTGGGATCAGGAATTTCAAAAGGAGGTCAAAAATATGATAAACGTTTTCAATGCAACTGAAAATGACATTTTGGTTCAAAAGCAAAGAAATAGAGTTTTAAAAAATGATGCTGATCGACTCTTGGAACAAGTTCTCAATGCTGATATTTTGTCTGTTATCATGAATGATCTCTATAAATCTGGTACTTCTATGCTTATGGATGATCTTTGTGTTGATAATAACTTGTTGAATGAGGAAATTGAGACACTTAAACAGGAAAATGATAAGTTGAGAATTAAAAATGATGATGTGACAAAACAATTTTCAAAAGAAAATTTTCAACTCAATCAAAGGCTTGAATGGTGTCAAGCTAAAAGTCTTGAAAGAGAATTGAAGTTTCAAAGTCAAAATGTTTCAAACCCTTGTCAGATTTGCAAAAACAACGAGTCTTTAAAAGGTTTGTGTCTCCGATACGAGAAAGAAATTGCGGATTTAAAAATTGAAAACGCCGAATGGCAACAAAACCGCGATGACATCAAATATTGCAATGGTTTACTTGAGTCTAAAATTCAGGACAAAAATCACATCATCATTGATTTGAAAGAGAAAATCAAGCTAATTCAAAAAGGAAAGATTGTTGACACCACAGTAATAGCACCAGGAATGTATCATGTAGACAAAACTGATAAAGGAAAGATTGTTCAAAACACTAATGTTGATAACTCCACTTCTACAGGACTAGTCTCCACAACTAGCGTTAGCAGACCCAAGCGAAAAAGTAAAAAGAAGAATAGGATCTCGCAACGTAAGAGAGGACACCTAGAAGCTGAAGAAGTAGAAGACCAACTTAGGAACTTGAATAACACTCATGTTGCATCAGATTTAGATTCTAATCTGGCAAATTGTAATCAAAATCTAAATGTAACGAATGATGAACCTTTGAATGTTTTGAATATTAATGAATCTTGTGTGTTTTGTCGTAAAAGCGTATCATCTGGTGATCATACAAAATGTTTAGCTAATTCTCTTCTCAATCATCATAAGAAACGTAGGACACGCATTCCTTCTAGGCCCATTATTGCCTCTAAGTCTAACTTAGGAAAGCCGTCTTCTACGGTCTCTAATGATGCTGAAGTTACCCCCATAGGTGCCGAGAACAAAGTTAGGAATCAGCCACCCACTAGTGCATATAACATTAAGAAAGCAAGAACTAGTCGGAATTGGCAACGTTGGTTACAACACAAACCAAACTTTAAATGGATTCCCAAATTGTTGAAAACCTGTGCTTCTAACCAACAGGAACCCACACATTCTTTGGGTTCCACCCTTACTTCTGTTCCATCTGTGTCTTCTTCTTGTGATGCAGGTAGTACAGATTGTTCTCTGGATTGTTGATAGCGGATGCACCCGACATATGACAGGCAATCTCAAACTGTTACACAACTTTGTCTCAAAGTTTATTGGTACTGTCAGATTCGGGAATGATCATTACGCTCTAATCATGGGATATGGTGACTATATCAGCGGGAACATCGAAATCAGCCGTGTTTACTATGTGGAAGGCCTTGGACACAACCTTTTCTCTGTTGGTCAATTTTGTGATGGGGATCTAGAAGTTGCATTTCGTGAGAAAACTTGCTTTGTTCGTGACTTACATGGAAACGATCTTATGTCTGGCTCACGTGGCTCCAATCTTTATACAATATCAATGTCAGATATGATTGCTACATCTCCGATATGTCTTCTCTCCAAAGCAGAATCGACTAAATCTTGGTTATGGCACAAACGTCTTTCGCACTTGAATTTCAAAACAATGACTGACCTTGCTCGTCACAAACTTGTTGATGGATTTCCAAGATTCCGCTTTACCAAAGATCACTTATGCCCAGCCTGTGAACAAGGTAAAAGTACTCGAGCTCATTTTCCTTCAAAACCTGAGCAAAGTACGAATCATGTTTTACAACTGCTTCATATGGATTTGTGTGGACCGATGCGTGTTCAAAGTATCAACGGTAAACGCTACATACTAGTAATTGTGGATGACTTCTCCAGATGGACTTGGGTTTATTTCTTACGAAGTAAAGATCAGGCTCCTTCGATGATCATCACCTTTCTCACTAAAATTCAAGTTCAGTTACGCAATACGGTACGAATAGTCAGAACTGACAATGGAACTGAATTTAAGAATCAGACACTTCGGTCATATTTTGAGAAAGTGGGAATTGAACATCAAACATCTATTCCTAGAATCCCAGAATAGAATGGAGTTGTTGAAAGACGCAACAGGACGTTAGTGGAAGCTGCTAGAACTATGTTGATTAATGCTCAATTACCAGATTACTTATGGGCGGAAGCTGTTTCAACCGCATGTTATACCGAAAACCGTTCCATGATTACAAGACGCCATCGCAAAACACCTTATCAAATTGTTCACAAAAGAAAACCGAATATCGATTACTTTCATGTATTTGGAGCACTTTGTTATCCGAAAAATGATCGTGATGATTTAGGTAAACTTAAAGCAAAGGTTGACATAGGAGTGTTCGTTGGATACTGTGAAAATTCTAAAGGTTTTCGAATCTAGAATCGTCGAACAAGAGAAATTCAAGAAACCATTCACGCTAATTTTGATGAACTCACACAGATGGCTTCTGAGCAACACAGCTTAGGACCCGAATTCAACCGTCTTAACTCTCCAGAATCTTCGGCTGATCCATTGCCACTCAACCGCAAAGAATTGGAAACCTTGTTTGCTCCACTATTTGATGATACAATTGTATACCGTTCTACTGAGGTCTCACCTAATTCCGCTGCTCAACCTGAAAATATTCCAGTACCAGACTCACCTCAACAAACTACTACAAGTGTTGAGAGAAACGGTCCTCCAATTGCATCACCATCTACAGTAGAACAAACTGTTTCTAACTCCCACCATTCAGCTGAAGATCCCACACCACAATCAGTTCCCCAACCAGCAGAGCAAGATCCTGATGCGTTCTTTAATCCGTTTGCACCGGCTCCTATTGTTCCTGACATAGCTGAGTCGTCAACACGCAATTTGGATCCTGCTAACATGCGAGATACCTATCAACTACACCCTTCCACACACAAATGGACTCGAGACCATCCACTAGTTCATATTATTGGCCATCCAGATGCACCTGTTATGACAAGACAACGACTTCACACCGATGGAGAAACTTGTATCTATGCACTCACAGTTTGTCACGAAGAACCGAAGAACATTAAAGATGCAATGACTTATGACAACTGGATTGAATCTATGCAAGAGGAATTTCAGCAATTCATAAGACTTGAAGTCTGGGAATTAGTTGAAAGACCTGACGGAGTCTTTGTCATTGGGTTAAAATGGATTTGGAAGAATAAGCTTGATGCTGAAGGAACTGTCATACGTAACAAATCACGCCTGGTAGCGAAAGGATACTCTCAACTGGAAGGACTTGATTTTGCTGAATCCTTTGCTCCAGTGGCTAGACATGAAGCGGTTCGGCTCTTTTTGGCCTATGCTGCACACAGGAACATGGTTGTTTACCAAATGGATGTGAAAACCGCATTTCTTAATGGAGAACTCCGTGAAGAAGTTTATGTTAGTCAACCTGAAGGCTTCGTTGATCCTGAGCGTCCTAACCACGTTTACCGACTCAAAAAGGCACTCTACGGACTCAAGCAAGCCCCACGGGCGTGGTATGACAAACTGTCCACTTTCTTGCTGGCCAATAAATTTTCAAAAGGATCAGTGGATCCAACACTATTTACAAAAACCTACGGGGAGGACTTACTTGTTGTTCAAATATATGTCGATGACATCATTTTTGCCTCAACAAAAAGAAGTTACTCTAATGATTTTGCAAAATTAATGAAAGATAATTTTGAAATGTCCATGATGGGTGAACTTTCGTTCTTTCTAGGACTACAAGTTCATCAATCACCCCGTGGAATTTTTATAAATCAGTCCAAATATGCTCTTGAAATTTTAAAGAAACATGGGATGATGAGTTGTGATACTTATAATACACCGATGGGCTATACCACAAAACTAGATGCTGACTTACATGGGACTCCCGTTGACCCTACCAAATACCGTAGTATGATTGGGTCCCTCATGTATCTCACAGCTAGTAGACCTGATATAGTATTTGCTGTCTACATGTGCTCTCGCTATCAGTCCAAACCAACTGAAAAACACCTCAGTGAGGTCAAAAGAATCCTTCGATACATAAAGGGAACCATTAACTTGGGAATCTGGTATCCGAAGGATTCTGGCTTTGAACTAATTGCTTTTTCAGATGCTGACCATGCAGGATGTTTAGACACACGCAAAAGCACATCTGGTGGATTACAATTTCTAGGAGACAAACTTGTGTCATGGCAATCAAAGAAGCAGGACTGCACATCATTGTTGTCAACAGAATCTGAATATGTAGCCATGTTCGCCTGTTGTGCTCAAGTCATTTGGATGAGATCACAACTTAAGGATTACGGCTACTTATTCAACAAGATTCCCATCTACTGTGATTCCAAAAGTGCAATTGCTATCTCCTGCAACACCGTACATCATTGCAAATCCAAACACATCGATCTCCGATATCACTTCATCAAAGAGCATGTGGAAAAGGGTACCGTTGAACTTTATTTTGTTGGGACTGAGTACCAATTGGCGGACTTACTTACCAAATCTTTAGCACCATCAAGGTTTGCTAGTCTAGTTCACCAAATTGGTATGCGATGTTTGACTCCAGAGGATCTGGAAAAGTTTTTAAAATACAATTGATCGTCAAACATCACAACTATCTTTGTAAATATTTTTTCAAAAACAAAATACAAAAATATAAAACCAATCAAAAACTCAAAAAGATTTTTTGGACTTTCAAAAAAAAAAAAAATGCAAGTATAAACCACCTCTTTCAACACTATTTTATAAAAATGCATTCAATTATTTAAAACAAGTGTTGAGGGGGAGGAAAAGTCATGTTTTTCAAATTTCTCTAAGATATTTTTGTCTTTTATACTTGCATTTTACCAAAAAAAAATACGTTTTTATCATATGTGTTGATTCAATAAGTGTTTCGGGTTACTCTCCTTGACTAAAATAATTAATTTTTCAGTCTTGACTACGGTCTAAGGTCGAGGGGGAGTAGCACAAGTTGTTCTTATCATGTCTTGGTGTTAACTAACGAAAGTTACATGTGATTAAGTGTTTAAAGCATTAAGAATAAATGTTAGTTAAGGTTAAGGGACTAATTGTGTCAAGTTTTCAAACTTGTTTTACTATTGGTCAAAACTCACTTGACCCACACATTTACTGCACCTGCAAATAGCATTTACACTTTCACCTAATCAATCTAACGATCCACAATCATTCTCTTGATCTAATCATCCATCTTCGAATCTGTAAGTGATAACATGCTTTGATCATTATTGCTAACAAGGGTTTTAATTTTCATAACAATCCAACGGCTCAATCAATCACAATCGTTTAATTGGTTTTTTGAGTTGTGCGTAAAATTAGAACCCAGAGATTAGTTGTTTTATAATTGATTTTGTTAGTGGGAAATGGTCCCTGGATGATTATCAACATGTCTCTTAACCCCAATCACACCCAGATACACTAATCGATCGAGTTTGATATTAGGGTTCATACGTAGGATTTGGGGGTTCTTGAGTTTGAGCATTAGGATTGTAATTAGTGATGGGGATAGTGTTTGTGTATGCCTAGGATCATTTGTATCTGGTTTAATTGCATCTTAATCATGTTTAGTTCTTGAATCTAAGGTTTAGGGTTCGTATGACACTAGCAGATTTCATCTTGAGATTCTGTGGATGATTTGTGTTTATATTTGAACCATATGATCCTTATGTTGTTAGAAACATTTGCCCTATGCTTAGACATACCCAGATTCATGTTTGATTGTGATTGTGATTAGTTGTTCATGCGTGTTTACGCGTTAAGTTGGATTTTGGCATGTTTACGCTTTAAATGTGTGAATTAAGTGTGTTGGGTTAATTATTGATCAGTGGTAATGTTTGTACACTTTCAGGAAACATACAACTCGAATTTCAAAGGTGATTTTTTCTGGAAAAAGGCATTTCTACGCACAAATTATTCATCCTACGCGTAAGATTGAATCTTACACGTAAGATTCGACACGTAGACAAACATTGTCTTGGATAAGACATTGTTTACGCATAAAAGAATAACTTACGCTTAAGTTGTTTCTTACGCGTAAGTCATGATCTTACGCATAAGTTTAAACCTACGCACAAGTTATATCTTACGCTCAAAGTTCAATTCTTTGCATAAGCTCTAATCTTACGCCTAAGATTTAATCCTACGCGTAAAATTAAGCCTACGCAGAAGTTGAACTTACGCGTAACATATAAAGTTATGCGTAGAAATTAAACCTACGCATAATTTCATTTCCTACGCGTAATATAAGTTATGCGTAGATTCTTCTACTTACGCGTAAACTTGTAAAATTCACGAAATTTTCTAAGTGTTGTAATATTTCCAATGTGTAACCTCTTGTAGTGATGAACTCATGTTGTAACTTAAGTGTTATAAGTTTCTATCATGTTATTCAAACATAAGTTTGTCATATAACAAAAGTTTTTCACACACAAACACCCACTGATCAATCAATAATGTGTTCATAATCTAGTAATTGAATGTGCTAACAAAGTATATCATTGCTATGTTTGTGATTGTTTATGATCAAACCAGATGGCAGAACACAATGACATTCCTTATGGACCTGAACCTGAACCCATACGTGCATGGGAAGACACCTTTCCTGAGAACTACTCCAGAAAGATAGGAAAGAACAATCTGAGAGTCAACTTCAACAACATTACATGCAATAAGTCTTCTTGCCTTGTTGCAGTAGATGCTCTTATCTATCACCCGTGCAAAGTTCTACTCACCAAATCTGCTGCAGTGGCATGCTTCTACATACATCAGTTTTGGCACACACTCCACTTGGACCTCCTTGAAGAATCCTTTACTTGTATGCTTCACATGAGACAAGTTACGGTCGACAAGGATCTTCTCCGTAGTGTTCTTGGACTTCCCGAACTTGAACCTAATGAAGAATATGACCAAGTTCCCAGTGAAGAAGAATTGATAGAATGGCTGAGAGATATTGGGTATGATGAGTCTGAAGAGGTAATGACTAGGCACTCTAAGGTCAATATCAGATTTCTTCCACAGCCTTGGAGAACTCTCTACATTATCATTTCCAAGTCACTATCTGGCAGAGACACAGGCCATGAACACCCTAAGCTCCAACATCTCAAGCTGTTTTGGGCTATTGCTAATGTCAAGAATGTTGATTATGCCAGCATTATCTGGGAAGACATTGTGTGGCACATACAACACAAGACGACCAATATTCCATTCGTCCGTTTCACCAAGCTTCTCATTGCAAGCTTCCTCTATGAATATGATGACATACCTCAAAGACTGAATGATGAGTTTCAGCACACATACAAGAATGAGGACACACTTAAGGTCATCAAGAGAATGGATACTAGTACAAGGAAACAAGGAAAGAAACTTCCTGATTGCCTCCTGACTAAGAAGGTTCAAGAATGTAATAACTACAAGTACTACCTTCAAGCTCTTGAAGCAGATAAAGTTGGGTTCTTGGACGAAGTTGTTCTACCGTCATACATGCAGAAGAAAGAAAAGAAAGGTAGCAAATCTGGCAGCTCAGAAAGTTCTACCAAGACCAAACCTAAGAAAAAGGGATCACTTAAGATCAGAATTCCTGCAAAGAAATCAACTGCTGAACCTGGGTGGTTTCCCTCACCACAACCTTCTCCAAAACCTGCTGACTCTGAACAAACCGAATCCGACGAAGGTCCTGTTTACAGTGAAGCCTATGCCAATATCACCAAGAAAGTCAATCTTGATGAAATTGACGATAAGGATTTGACATTCGAAGATTGAGATAAGATTATTGACGAATCTGCTGATCATGCTGAATCCCCCGCACATCTCTATCAACGACCACTAACCAAAGCTCAGATGATTTTGGAAGAAGAAAGGATTAGAAGAGAAAAGATGAAGCAACCAGTATCTGCTGAACATGAGACTGAAGGCCTTTCAGTCGAAGAAGAAAATGAAAGGGCTCTCAACCTAGGTCTCCTCCACAGCCGAATTGATACATTCAATGCTGATCTACCTCCACCTCCAGTGTTCTCTCAGACCACCGAAGCTGGCGGATCAAGCAGCATTCCTGAGCCTACCACAGGGATCGCCACAGACTTAGTTGTTTATGACAATCCCTCAGTGTCTCCCACCGACATTGAAATGACTATGGGAGAGGAAGAAGAGGGAGATCCCATGGATACTGATGCTCCAAGGCTTATGTCTATGGAAGAAATGGAGCTCAGAGAAAGGGCTCAGGAAGAGGAACTGAAAAGAAAACAAGAAGCTGAAGAGGCCAGGCTTGAAGAGATTGCTCAAGCTAAACTGGAAGAAACAATCAGAATGGAAGAGAGCAGGAAAGCAGAAGAGGCAGCCAAGCTGGCTGAAGAAAAGTTAAAGAAGGAAGAAGAAGCCAGGCTTGCTGAAGAACTAAGGCTTAAGGCCGAAGCTGAGAAACGGGCTGAAGAACAAAGGGTGATAGAAGAAGCAGCCAAAGAAAAGATAGTTGAACAACCCTGTTAGCATTAAAAACATGTATTATGAAGTGATGATCATTCTCATATTGTAACTTTGTGTCGTGTGTTAAGATTAGTAATAGTTTAGTCATTGGGCCTTGGACTTGGCAAGCTAATATGTTTTATGCTATGTTTCATAAGCCTAGTTATCCAACCATGTAACCAAGTCCAAGCCCAAGCCCATAGAAAGCTCATAGGGCATCTCATGTATCTTACTATTTAAACACCTCAAAGGCTCATTTGAGGTGTGTGCTTGTGTGTGTATTTGTGTGTGTTTTCTTTGAATAAAAGCTCTCATATTTCCATCTCTCTCTCAATATACGAAATCACATATATATACATCAAGTTACCAAGTCACCATCTTTCTTCTTCTAATCTTCTATATTTGTGATAAAGTTGTGATATCTAAGGTCCTACAAGTGGTATCAATCGCCTAACAATGATTTAGGAGGGTTGAGAGTTTGTGTGGTTCGTGATTTTAAGCCATATTTCACGTTTTTTTTAGAAAAGTTCTCACTTTTCTTGTTTTTCTTGGTTTTTAACACTTTTTTGATTACAAACTAGTGTTATAAACCTTTTCTAACAAGAAAGTTTCAACCTTTTTGAAAATTTCAAGCTTAAAAAAACTCGATTTGGTTTTGTACTTGTTTTCGAGATCTCAAAAAGTTTTCATAAAAATCATCAAGTTTTGAACTTTCTTCAAGTTTTGGTGATTTTATGCATAGAAGTACAAGAATCTTGGAACACAAACTTGATTTTGGTATCCTTTAAGTCTAACGATTTTTGTTGCCATTTATCGAGAACCTCTCACCACCTTTTATCGAGAATTTCTCTTCAAGTATCTTCAGACGATTCCGTGGCTTACTCGGTGTTTTTCTTCCTTGTATAAGTTAGAAAAAAACACTTCAACTTGGGATACTTTTCTAAATTGTATAATTTAGATAAGTTTGGACTTTCTCGATAAGTGAAAATTTTCGAGAAACTTGATAATTTTCGAGAAACTTGAAAATTTTCGATAAACTTGATAATTTTCGAGAAACTTGATAATTTTCGAGAAACTTGATAATTTTCGAGAAACTTGATAATTTTCGAGAAACTTGATAATTTTCGAGAAACTTGATAATTTTCGAGAAACTTGATAATTTTCGAGAAACTTGATAATTTTCGAGAAACTTGAAAAATTTTCGAGAAACTTGATAATTTTCGAGAAACTTGATAATTTTCGCAAACTTGGAAAATTTTCGAGAACTTGGACAAACTTTGAGAACACAGAATTTCGCAATCTTGAAGTCTCGCAATCACAGCAAAGTTTCGAGAATTTTGTCAAAAGTGAGGTTTTTGACGACCAAACTTCAAACGGCCATAACTTTTGAACCGTAACTCCGTTTTCGACGAATCAGCTGTCAAAACGACCGTCAGACAGAGGAGAACGACACGCTAAATGATTTATCGATTTAGGCGAAGTTTCAAGGCCTAAAAACTCTCCGAGAAGAAGTTATTGAGGTTTTAAGGTTTTCAGTCAAAATTTTCACCATAAAAACTTGCATCAACACACTCTAAACTCAACTCCTATTTCGTTGGAACGATCCAAGAATCAACTTTATCCATCTACACTTCATCAATGGCAACTCAGCAAGACATTCATGCAGCCGGTGCCGAAAACCGACCTCCCATGCTGTCAAAGGGTGGATACTCACAGTGGGCTAGTCGTATGATGCGTTATCTTAAGAGCAAAACAAATGGAAGTCTTCTCATCAAATCCATTGTGGATAGACCCTTCAAACCATCACAAGTACTAGACCCTGGTGATCCAAATGGTACCCCCCAGTACAACCATACTACAGAGATCAGAATGAGACTGAATACACTGTGGAAGACAGAAAATAGATTGAAGCTGATGATCAGGCATTTCATTACGTCGTTCTTGGTTTACCTGAAACCATCTATGCTACTGTTGATAGTGAAGTAAGTGCTCATGCAGTCTGGGAAAGAGTCAAGAGGTTAATGTATGGGACAGACATCGGGAAACAGGAAATGGAAACACAATTGCTTAAGGAACTTCGCAAGTTTACTTCAATTCCTGGTGAATCCATAGAGACGTACTACCACAGATTCTGTAAGATCATGAATGATTTATCAAGACACAACCTCAGTCAGACAAATATTGCTAACAACACCATTTTTCTGAATGAGTTACAACCAGAATGGGGAAGATATGTCACTATTGTTTATCAGACAAAGAATTTGCATGAAGTGACTTATGATCAGGTGTATGATTTCTTGAAGCAAAATCAGGATGAAGCTAATGAAGTAAGAGCTGAATTACTAGCTAAAAAACATGATCCTCTAGCATTAATGGCCGATACACCAACACCTATGCCAGTAAACACACAACAACAACCATCATCATCTTCCACTCACAACTACATGCAACCATCCTACATTCAACAACCAACACCGGTCTACCAACAACAGTTCTACCCACAGCAACAACAACATCTTATTCCACAACAGCAATACCCACATTTCCAAGAACCAGAATTCACTGACAATGATGAAGCTACTGCAGCCTTGACACAAGCGTTTGCTTTTCTGACAAAAGCATTCCAAGGACGCTATTCTACCCCAACAAACAACAACCAAAGGATTTCATCGAACACTCGCAACAAGCAGATTGCTCAGCCGAGTTTCAATATGGGCAACGGAGGCCAAATGGTTGGAGTTTATGGGAATCAGCAAGGATATGCCACTGGAATTAACATGGGTAATCAGAATATGCAGAATGCAGGTCAGTATGCAGGGAATCAGTATGGTCAGTATGCAGGGAATCAGATGGGTCAGCATGTTGGAAATCAGAGGGGTCAGAATGTTGGTAATCAGGCAATGGGTAATCAGAATAGGAATGTGGCAGCTCCAGTTGTTGGGAATTATGGAAATGTGAATCAGGGTAATCCGGTAAAGTGTTTCAACTGCCAGGGTGTAGGTCACATGGCAAGGAACTGTCCTACTAAGCCAAACAAGAAAGATCTAGAGTACTTGCAGAAAGCAGTGATGTTGGCACAAAAGGCTAAGGCAGGGTTTCAGTTGAACGCAGAGGAGAATGATTTTATGGCTCTTATGGATGACATGGAAGATAGAGAGGATATCGATGCGAATTGCATATTCATGGCTAATCTTCAGGAAGCTAAGTATGACACGGATTCTGACACACTTCCTGTTTATGACACCAATGCACCATCTGAGGTATCAAATTTCAACACATGTCACAATAATGATATATTTGATATGTCTCCTCATGAGGAACAGCATTCTGAGAAGCTAGCACCCACTTATGATACATACCTGGACACGCCAAGTAGTAGCAATACTTTTTCAACAACTCCAGATGTGAATCATAATGGAGGCTTCGTTTCACAGCATGCTGAGAATGACGAGGAAACACGTGCTTTATTTGAATCATTAGTAAATAATTGTGGTATTGAAATCGAGAAAGTGAAAAAGGTCAATCGCGATGTTAAGGCCGCGAATGAGAAATTGACCACTGAGCTTGAGAGATACAAGGAAAATGCAAAAAGTTTTCAAATTCACAAAGAACGCGAGTCAGAATTTGAAATTGGTTATAAGAAGTTACTTGTTAAAGATAGGGAATGGAAAACCAAGTTTGCTAATCTTAAAATAAGTTCAACAAAAACCATTAACTCTTTAAAACAAGATATTTCTGAATTAACAAACCAACTTTCAAAACAAAAAACAGCTTATACCAATCTTGAAAAAGAACGAGATGAGTTGAAAAAGGACTTTGCAAAGAAAGAAGATAAACTTTTGGAAGAAATCGTAGAGTCAGAACACAAGATTGCACATCTAGAAGAATTAGTGGTTAAGTCGGGTCAGTCAAGTCAAACTATGAAAATGATTTCAAATCAAACTAATCCGATTTACCATACGAAACACAAAATGGCTCTCGGTAACAACAATCCTTGTAATCTCAAGAAAGCTCAGGAAGAACAGAACGTCTTGTATAATGGTAGTGTTTTTTACACCAAGCATGATCCTCCCGTCGTTCGGGATTCTGTGCAAACGATAGAACATGTCGAAGAGAGCATTAATAAAATGAAACAAAAGAATCCTGATTTGAAACCAATTGATTAGAACAAATTGAACAAACTTTCGGGAATTACTTTTGTTCCACAAAAAGAACCATCAGTGTTTTCCATAAAACGTCCATTCTCAAAAATGTTTTCGAAAAAGGTAGTTGCTTCCAAATCGATTTCAAACATGGAACAGATTTCTTCAAACAACACTTTTAACACAAGTGCTGCAAGAGGATATCTTGATGATCTTAAAACCAGAATTGGGCAACTTAAAACGACTTTAGAATCTAAAACGAGACTTAATGAGATCAACTGGAATTCCACGGTTCATTTACAGCTTAAAAAGATTCTCGAAAATGAATTTGCTCCTCAAATTAATAACTTCCATGCTCGAGTAATTCATTTTGAACAAGCATTTTTGAAAGAAACAGCTGACTTCGTCACGGATCACAAAACCCTGATAAAGAAGGCTAATGAATCTTTTGAGCAAATCAATGTTTTGGAAAACCTAAATGATTCTCTCTTCGAAGCTATTATGACCACTGACATTATGTCCATCATTTTACAAACATATTCTGTTCAAGACGATGAACGACTAAGAGCTGAGACCTCCGCAATTGTTTCAAAATATGAAAATGCTCTTATAAAGCTTGAAAAAGAAAATGTGTCATATTTTAAACAACTTGATCGGAAAAAGGAAGAATGCAAGTATGACAAATTGTCGTATGAGCGTGACTTAAAGAAAATGAAAGAGCAAAATGATCTTTTGAGGGCTCAGCTTGAATGTCAAAAAGGAAAGGGTGAGGATACTAATTTTGCAAAACCATCAACTTCGGAGAAACCAAATGTTTCAAACACGGTTCAAAAACCAAAAATGTCAATTTCACGGTTTGCTCCAAAAGTCGATGAGAAAAAGGATTTGACAAAACCAGTCACTCCAACACCCTTGCCCCAGCAATGTGAAAATGATAAGATTGTTGAAAAACAAAAATTGTTTGTTGAAAAAAACAAAAATGTGATTTCACCTGGCTCTTCTAGGAATAGTACACCAAATGTGACCACAAACACTGTTAATGAGTCTGTTGGTTCTAATGACATGGTCCTCAATCATCATCTAGAAGAAGCTAGAAAAAAGGCACAACATCGAAAAAACGGAATTTTAGGTACAAAACCTAGTGTGATGAATTCTACAAGATTCCAAAGCACCGCTAGTAGTAGTAAACCATTACCTAGGAACTTTCAACAAAATACCAGGGATTGGCTTGCATCTAAGAGTAGTGACACAAAAGAGTATGCTAGGAACGTAGAATGCAACACAAAGAATTCCAAATCAAGTGTCAAGACACAATCCACTAAGACACCAAATCGAAACAAACCCGTTGATAAGAAGCAAGAGGTTAAGAAACCTAATAGGTGGATATCTAAAGAATGTAGTTTTTCCAAGACTGAGACTTCCGCTGCATCTGATAAGAAAACTACATCTAGATCTTACCTTAGGTGGATTCCTACGGGGAAAGTTTTTAAAACAGTTGGTCATAGATGGATTCCCACAGGGAAGATTTTTGATAGTTGCACCAAGACAAATAATAGTGATAATCTTCAGGATAAGGAAGTAGAAACCACAACAACCGTTGATAGTCAACACCCGCAGAGTGATGCTTCATGTACTTCTAACACTGTTATTTGTGAAACCTCTTCGTCTTTGGTTGCAGGTGCTTCAACTATCTCAGAACCCAGTTCTTTAGAGGGTTCAAATTCTGTAAATTCTATAAAATCATTCTTTCAATCTTCTATTTTTGATTTTCCATTTCTTTTATAAAAACAAAAACAAAATACAAAAATATAAAATTTTCAAAAATCCAAAAACATTAGAAAATCAAAAAATCCAAAAATATTCTTCTCACGACATGTCTCTCGTATAAATCAATATTCTGTACGTTTCTAGAAATGTCATTCAACAATGATACGGATATGTACAGATGCTTGAGCGGGAGTTCTTTTTTTTAATGTTTTTCTCAATGTTGCAAAAATCGTGAATCGGTCCCGAGGCGGTCGGGGGCCGAGTTGCGATTTTTTCCCGATTAATCGGCCGCCTCGGCCGATTAATCGGCCGATTACCTTGTAATTTTCTAGAAGTTCCAGGGCCGAGGCCGATTAATCGCCGATTAATCGGCCGCCTCAGGCGATTTTTGCAACACTGGTTTTTCTAAAACATGTCGTTTCTTAAAATTTTCTTCACAATGGCTTTCGTATACTTCAGTACGAAACCCGTACGTTAAATGATGACTTCTGATTATTTTCAAATCAAGGACTCGTACGTTCAATGACGAACTCTTTTTCAAAAAGTTCGAGTCTAAACAAACGAAAAAGATTTCAAAGCATAAACTCGTTTCAAAACAAAATTCCTGAGCACTTTTTCAAGATTGTTCAAAAGATTTCTCAAAATCTCTTAAAATTAGTGCTCGAGAAAACTCCCTCTAAACCCTTAAATTGATTTTAAATGAGCTATCATTAAGGGGGAGTATAAAAAACTAAAATGTTCCGATTTCATGCAAAATCAAATCTGTCTCTCTCCAAAAAGCTTTTTATTAATCAGTTGATATCAAAAATATCACGCTATGCTATTTTTGAGGGGGAGAAGACATGATTAAAATGTGATCAAAGATGTTTAAAGATTGTGGCAGAATCTCAAAAGAGCTCGACTCAGTAAGTACCAATGAATTGACGAAGCTTAAAATGTCAGTAATCGAAAAGACTTGTCCTGGACGGGTAATAATTTCAAGCTAGTCTAACTAGTGATGTAAGCGTGTCTCGAATAGGACTTGTCTGAGTAGAATGTACCGTATCGAGAGACTTTCTTTGGACTTGACCAGGACGGGTAATAATTTCAAGCTAGTCTAACTAGTGATGTAAGCGTGTCTCGAATCGGTCATGTTCACTGAAAGTGGATCAATTCAAAAATGCAAACTCCTCCCGCATGTGCAAATTTCTAAAAAATTCATGAGCACATGTGAAGGGGGAGTCCTTCAAAAGAAATGCAAAACTCTCAAAGTGGTAACAACAATGTGTTTTACTATCATAAACACTTTGAGAGATTTTCAAATGAATGGTTTTATGGCAACAATAGGATAGTCATGGAGTTATAAGGTGACTAAGGTTAGGGAAAACCGTCCTATGATCCGCCAGAGCCGGAGGGATCTACCCAAGGACAATTCCAATAGATTAGAATTAGAAGTCCTTAGGTATGATTGAAAAAAGGAGAAAATGAGAAAGGAGAAAGAAGGGGTTGAAGAATTAAAAAGAAAAGTTATGAAAAAGGGTGAAAAGAAATAGCCCTCCAAATGTTCAACCTTAGGGCAGACACCGGGTTCAACTCATATGCTACTGGTTGTTACTAAGGTGACACCGGTATTGAAGACAAAGACGTCATGGACCCAGTGACGCACTGCACTAAACCTTCTTAACCACTCAAGTTCTCTTAAAAGAGCTTGTTTCATTCTCACGGGGAACCGGTGTAATCTATCGATCTATCTCTTAGAGATGGTTGATATTGAAGCAGGAGACCTCTCCCTAATCTCCGCATAGGAAACCAAATGTGCACTTATCGAGTCTAGAGCCCCGAGATTCATCAAAAGATCTCATAGGAACACATGATATTTCTACACTGGTTGTTCAACATTAAGGACGCCAGATGTAAACTTAAGAGTCCTACGCAGATCTTAGCAATCTGCCAGAACATTTATGAGAGGATTCACTTTTGTGATTCTCAATGATTGAATGGAAATTCCTGCCAGGGTCAACATCAAACAGCCCTGATAGCAGGTCACTTCGGTAATTCTTTATGGGTTACGCTTAGTGTTCGCGGTGGTTTCAAACGGTCTACAGTCGTGGAGTGATCCCCAGCGACTCACCCAGTCATTGAGCTACTAAGTAGGTCTTGTAAGCTCTCTCGAGAGTATCTGACATGGGAACAGCCTTGGTAAGGGTTAGAAGGAGTCTTCACACTATGCTGTTGACGATCTCTAATTCTTATCTGTAAGTACCGGTTGTTTTGTTGCTAACTGTTTATATGCAGGGACACTTCATCTCCATGGCGACAGATTCCACGTGCTCATACATACATCTGGAAGTTAAAGAAAGCTCCCTCATAGATCTATACAACACAAAGTTCAAAGAAAGATTCTACGCCAAAAAGAAGAATCTTCAAAGTATAAAGACTAATGATCAAAGTGAAAGAAAGGGAACTACGTGCATATGAATATCAAAATCCAAAGATGTATGAGCATGTTGGAATGGCAAACAACCACCGCAGATGCAGAAGTGACAAAAGGCAGATAATCCCACATCGCAAAGGAACAAAGAACGATGAAAAATCAGTTATCAAAGATCACAAAGCATGAAGGAACAAAGACTAAAGGCTATTCTGTAACGACACACAAAGTTAAAGACAAAGAACACGGAAGACCCACTCACGTGGAGCATCATTCGAATGACCAACCCTTAGGGGGAGATTGTTAGCATTAAAAACATGTATTATGAAGTGATGGTCATTCTCATATTGTAACTTTGTGTCGTGTGTTAAGATTAGTAATAGTTTAGTCATTGGGCCTTGGACTTGGCAAGCTAATATGTTATATGCTATGTTTCATAAGCCTAGTTATCCAACCATGTAACCAAGTCCAAGCCCAAGCCCATAGAAAGCCCATAGGGCATCTCATGTATCTTACTATTTAAACACCTCAAAGGCTCATTTGAGGTGTGTGCTTGTGTGTGTATTTGTGTGTGTTTTCTTTGAATAAAAGCTCTC